>CM057455.1:936640714-937973928 GCA_016271365.2 Neoceratodus forsteri
AATTTTTTACTGGCCATGCTATTGTTTTTTTCTACATTTAACCTTTCCCCTCCCAAATGTATTCCAAACACTATCAGATTTCACTGTTTCAGAAACTTTAACTTGGAAGATTAGATCTTGTAAAAATCAATATGGAAAATAATATATCCAACTTTTCCATACAAGACCCCTTGGGAAACAATGACCATATGTCCACCTTTTTACAAATCTTTTATGATTATCAACCCCTCATCAACCAATTAAAGCTAAAACAATATGAAAAAGCAAATTTTGAAGAAATAAATAACCACCAATGGGAAAGTATACTATCCCCCCCTTCAGCTCGAAGAAGCCTGGAATTACATAAAAATAAAAATATTCGAATTAAAAGACACATACGTTCCTATGAAAGAGAAATACAACAATAATGGGAAAATCCCTTTATGGTTTAATAATGCTATAAAAAAATCAAATGAAAAAGAAAACTCTTTACCTCTTTACAAAAATGTTCACACATCCAAAAAGAAAAAGTCCTAATTCTATATAGGGAAGAAGTTAAGGAGTTAAAAAAACTAATTTTAGTAGTCTAAAGAAATCCTGAATTTAGGATAGCTCACTCAAAAGACTGTCATAAGTCTTTATTTTCCTGTCTGAATGAAAAAAGGCAACAATAGGTTAATTGGTCCACTAATCATAAATGATTCCTTAATTACTTCTAACAAGGAAACTGCAGATACATTTTCCATCAATTTTGTTCAGTCTTCTCAAAAGATGTACAACCCCCCCACACTGATTAATTCAGTACTCCGTTGATTATATAACTACTACAACTGATACTAAAAATATACTCAAAACACTAAAAAAAACTATTAGCCCAGGTGCTGATTAATTAAATCCAAAATTCTTAATGGCAACAGCTGATGCATTAACCCTCCCGCTAACTATCATATTTAATAAATCATTACATGAATCAATTGTCACTTCTGATTGACTCACAACAATTGTTACACCTATCTTCAAAAAATGTAATCACTCAAAAATGGAAAATTATCGTCCCGTCAGTCTCACATCGATCCCATGCAGACTTATGGAGAAAATTATTAAAACCTTGATCAAAACAGAAATGGAATCTTTGAATATTCTTGACCTCTCTCAACATGGATTTGAATAGGGCCACTCATGCACAACCAACCTTCTTTCCTTTTATAACTATATTAGTATAGGGTTGGATTCCAATATCCCTATGGACATCATTTTATTAGATTACAGTAAGGCATTTATTTATTTATTGAATTTTGATGACTGCATAGGCCCACTAAGCCCTGAAGGTCCCTTTTTCAGGGGCGACCCGGGAAACAGAAACAGTACATTACAGTCAGGTAGTACAGGGTGCAGAGAAAGTAGACATGAAATTCAAGGTTACAATAAAGGCAATATTTCAATATATTGAACATAAGTGCAACAATTGAGGGAGTTGAGGCATGCATTTGGAGTTATTTTGGGTGAGAAAAGGAGAGGGATTGGTGTAGGGTGTGGGACCGGGGGTGACTGTCCAATACCCTGACAATGGCACGAGCTTGCCTCAAGCAGGTGGGACTTGAGCCTTGTGTGTAACTTTAACAGCAATGGGGCTTCCTGTACTAAAGATGGGAGAGTGTTCTACAGCTTATGGGCAGTGTGAGTGAAGGATTTGCCTCCCATGTTAGTCTTGATTCTGGGGATTGCTAGTAGGGACTGACTGGTGGTTCTGAGTATACGAGGGTTAGACTTAGGAATGATTATTCTTGTAAGGCTAGGTGGGGCAGCTGGGTGCTGCAGTTTGTAAGCAAGGCAGAGCAGGAGGTACTGAAGATGAGCCTCAAAGGAAGGCCATTGAAGCTGGGCCAGCAAGATGCAGGGGTGGCTTCTTGGGTGACTCAGTGTCGCAAACCTTGCCACCTTGTTGTACAGGACCTGAAGCCTGTAGACCTCATGCTTTGACATACCCTGAATTACAGGGGCAGCATAACGTTAATGTAGGAAGGAGGACACAAGAGGCAATTGATTGCCTTGCCTCCGGGATAAGTTGTTTTTTTAGCCGGTACAAGGGGCCAAGTTTGCCGTGGATAGACCTAGTTACCTGGTCTATGTGGGACATAAAGGTGAGACTTTGGTCGATAGTTAGCTCAAGGTATTTTATGTTGTCTACAATGTCTATACTCTTTCCAACAAGGGAAGTTAGTTGTGAGAAATTGGTCCTGTCCTGGCCAAGAGATCTAGGGCTAAACAGCAATGCTTTTGTTTTTGCTGCATTTAGGACTATTCTGTTAGATGTAAGCCAGGCCTCAAGTGTATTTAGGTCCCCTTGGAGGGAGAGGGCCCAGGTCCTGGAGGGTAGACATGGACCAGTAGATGACTGTATCATCAGCATATTGAACAACTGAGCTATCCCCACAGTCATGGTTGAGGTCATTTGTGAAGAGAGAGAACAGGAGGAGGCCAAGAATTGAGCCATGAGGTACCCCCTTCTTGATGGGAAGAGGATCAGATAGCTCTCCCTTCCAAATGACCCTCTGGGACTGGCCTGATAGGTAGCTCTTGAACCAGTTTGGAGCCTGGGCATCAAGACCTATGCCATGAAGCTTAGTTAGAAGAAGGTTGTGGTCCACAAGGTCAAACTCCTTGGACAGATCTATAAAGATTACACCCACCGACATGCCTATGTCCAATGCCCTGAATACATCCACTGTGAGATTGATGTGTGCCATATCTGTCCCATGGTTTTCCTGAAAGCCATACTGTGAGGGGGCAAGGAGTTGGTGAAGCTCAAGGTAGTCCCTCAGTTGCCCATACACTAACCTTTCTTGCAGTTTAGCAAGGGTACATAGCAGGGAGATGGGCCTCTAATTGCCAATTTGTGCGAGCCACCCTTGTGAATGGGGACCACATTGGCCACCTTCTACTGGTGTGGAACCTTCAAGTAGAGACCTGTTGATGATCCAGGTCAGAGGTTTGGCAAGGGACTGGCACCTTCCTTGAGTAATCTTGGGCTAATTCCATCAGGTCCTCCAGAGCCTTTGTTTTTGAGGGCTTTAAGTAGCTTAAGGACCTCACTCACCTTGACTAATCTTAGGAGAAATTGGGGTCTTTTCAGACTGAGAGGTATGTCAGAGATCTGTAAAGGCATAGATGGGGGCAGCCCTAACTTGTAATCTTTGAGGTTGATAAAGTTTTTGATAAAGATTTACACATCAAATTATTACACAAACTATCTTACATAGGGTTCTTTGCCAACGTGGTCAAATGGGTCGACAGCTGGCTTAGGGGAAGAACTCAGAGAATTAAAAAAAATGGAATTTTGTCAGATGTTGTGGGGGTCACCACTGGTCTTCCCCAGGGCTCCGTCCTGGGACACACACACTTTAACATTTTTATAAGTGATATGAAAACCAGCTCCAGAAACACATTATCCAAATTTGCAGATGACATCAAACTAGGGGAAAATGTTGGCTGCTCCTCTAATATGAGCGCATTGATCTCGCCACTATTGAGCACTGGACTCACGAAAATGAGATGCATTTTAATAGTCACAAATGTGCTGTATTACATCTAGGGGAAAAATAACCCACATCAGACATATATCCTAAATAATACAACTGTAAAAGTCGCTATTTCTGAGACAGACCTGGATATTACAATAAATAACAGGCTGTCTTTTACTGATCTCTATAAACATAGACACTGCCTGACACTGGACGCCCTTAAGCTAGCAATACATAGCTCTATTGTCTCCATCATTGATTATGGGCTTGTTATCTATGGAGCAGCCACAGCTTCAGCACTACGGTGAATTCTTACAGTGCTGAATAGGGCCTGCAGACTGCTTACTGGTGCTGCTCACAGCACACATACCTGTGACCTCTATGAACAGTCAAACTGGCTACAACTTCAGGGAAGGATTACTTTCCAAACCTGCATACTAGCAAAAAAGTCACTGATGGGACTCATGCCCCCTGGGGTTCAGTCTATCTGAAGCCCAGCCAACCACCTCCATTACAAAAGAAGTTCTGACAACTACTCTCTGGCTATTCCCTGTGGCTGCACAACCCAAGGCCAGTGGTCTTTTGCAGGTAGAACCCCTAAGATGTTTAACTCCCTAGGCAGTGAACTCACCAACTTAGGCACTCTCTGCTCGTTCAAACACAAGCTACGTCAAACGCTTGTGTCCAGAGTCACCTATGACTGTTTCTCCTAACCTCCCATGTAGTCACTTCTGTTCTTCACACCTCTCTACTAAGACCACCTCTGCCTGTCACCACCCTTCCCATTTCTACCCTGCCTCTCTCCCTAGCCCTGGCCCACCACATTCCTCTCTTACCCTCCTTCAACTCTCTTCCTCTCTCCTTTTTCTAATCTGCTCACCCCACCCAATGTTGCACTTGTTCTCTGATCCTTGCCTCCCACCCACCTCTCCTTCTACCTCCCTCCGAGTTACCCCTCTATACCCACTCTCTCTTCCACTTTCCTACGCTACATGGCACAATTGGCAGCAACTCCTTTTTTTCCACACTGCCTTTCCCTTTGACAATGCCCTTCTGGCAGCTTTAATTCATATAAATTTTATTTGTTGTGACTTGTCATTCTTAAATGTATGCCTGATTACGTTGTTCTAACTGTTATTTATATCACCTGTAGCTTTAGATGATATATATCCTGTACTTAATTTTGTATTCAAACTGCTTGCCTGCTAATCTCACACAAACTGTACTTTTATTCTTTGTATACTGATATGGAACCTTTGTAAAAGAGCCATTGGCTCAAAGGTATTTATCCAAAATTCTAATAAATAAATAAATAAATAATAAATAAATAAATAAGATCACTGTAATAAGGTAGCAAATCTTTCTAATGCACACCTCAGATTGATTAATTACACATTTGTATTTAAAAATGAAGAATGTATCATCTCCCTATATAGATCCCACATTAGACCATACTCTGATTATAGGTCACCATTTTGGAGCCCATACTTGGCCAAAGACATAGATAAGATTGAACGAATACAGCATAGGACAACTTGGATGGTCCCCCTCTTAACCCATATCAAATATAATAGAGTAGTAAAAACAGGGCTTTATTCACTAAGAACAAGAAGAAGTAGAGGTCTTCTCCCTTCAATCCCCCACACTGGTGCAACAGTGTGGTATAACCTATGCTCAAAGAAAATTAGTACCAACATCACACAATAGGCAACTCAATGTAAAGCCAAAACCAACAAGAGATTACATTTTTATACCATCAGGGTCCCCAAATTGGGAAATAGACTTCCCCAAGAACAAGTCGACTGTAATAACTTCAACATATTTAAGATACTTCTAAATACATGGATCACACTTAACGTCTTTTAAGATCAATGACCCACAACCATGGGGGACAATTTGATGGCCGATGGCCCTCTTTTGCCCAAACTTACCAAGTTACCAAGATTTCTATTTTGCCGTATCTAAGCTCAGTTGGTGGGAATTGTTCTCTTATTCCGATGTTGATGCAGTTTGGGATTATTTCTGAAGCACTTTAATTTGCTTTGTAATCAACACGCTCCTTTCCTTAAAAAATAGTTAAATCTAAACACAACCCTTGGGTTACTCCCTTTATTCCTACCCAACTAAAGATTCAGGACGAATTATATCAAAAGGCTGAAAAATAGAACTCAACTGAATCTTAGTAAATTGTTTAGAAATTTCACAATTATTGCATTTCCATTTCCAGGAAATCTAAATCATCCCTCTTCAAAGACAATTTAGTGAATGCTCAAAATAATCCCAGGAAATTCTGGCATATGGCAGACTCTGGAAGATGCCTTCTGAGTGTTTCTATACTAATGTATCTCATAGTGGTTCTACATCTTATTCTATGCAGAGTGTTTGTGTTATATTTAACTCTATTTAATGAGGTTCCTGCTATGATATTAAATAAATCTTGCTTATCATAAGCTGGCTTGGATCCAAGTCCCCCCCCAACCTGGTAGAATTCAGTTGGTTTCTTGGAATGTAAGTCTCTCATTTCATCTTCCTGTTTCTTTAGGGGTTCTACAGGGGACCATACTTGGTCCTATCCTATTCTGTCTTTTTGCAGATCCTTTACCCACAGTTGTAGATTCTTGTGCTGCTAGACTTTATGCTGATGACACAGTGATTTTTTACCAAGTCTGTGCAGGAGCAGAATATTATTTCCCAAATACTATAAATAGTAGGACTCCTGAATATTTGGCAGCCGATTATTCAGCCACCTGCAAAAAGATAAAAAATGAAAAAGAAAAGGAGCACCCCTCCCCTCACCCCAGCCTAATACCAGATAAAATTTAATCCCCATCCTCCCACCCTCTATCAAATGCACAGTACCACATCCCCCCAACATCCACAAGTTTTTTTTTAATACATTTAAAATAAAACTAGATCCCTTAAAGGGAGACTGGCTTAATTCACCTGCCTCCATGGCCAGTCACTGTCTTAATGTAAAAAGCTCTTTGTGCTTAAAAAAATATATTATTTATTTCCTCCCTCCAGCATTGCACCTGACCCTACTCCCACCCACCAGCACCCAATTCCCAAATATAAATTGAGAAGGAGATCGTTTCAATCCTCCCTCCTCCATTGCTGACCACATTCTCATGAATGAAGGTGCTCTTGTGCTTGCTATAGTAAAAACAGTTGATTAGTGACCATAACAGAGGTACAGTTGAGTCTGGCTTATACCCAGCACCAATGTGAGGGGTTAAAGAGATTATTTTTTCTGCATTTCAGAATTTGGTTGGAGTGGGCAAATCAAGAATAAATTTGGAATGGAAGTAGGAGATTCTGGCTTTCTCAATAGTTTTGATACATAGGTTCTTGAGCCTGTTGTACCATTGTCTGTCAGCAGGAGTACCAGAGGTCCTGTGGGCAGACAGGGCAGCATTCCTTAATTCAGATATGTCAATGTAGTTGGAGGAGACCCAGGGAAGATGGGCCACCCTTAACTAGGTCATCATGATAGGGGTGTGGGTGTCACAAATAGAAATAGGGAGCAAAAATTGTTCCATGCATTATCAGGGTCAAGGGATCCATATACCAAACTCCAGTCAGTAGCCAGAAGGTCAGACAGGAAATCAGGCAAGGAGAATTTACAGCAGGAACAACCCTGGATAGTTTTAGGTGGGGCCTTACCAGTCCTGATTTTACAAACACAGTATGTGATACAGCAATCACTGAACAAATCAGGAAGTGTTAGTGGACACAAAATGGTGGAGTGAGAGGAAAAGATCCAATCTATGAGGGAGTGGTTAGAAGACTGGCTATTGAATCTGGTACAGTCAATAAGGAGTTGATGCAGATTGAGGGCATTGATTTTAGAGTATAGATTTGATGACTTAGGTACAAGCCAGTTGCAAATTAAGTCACCAAGGATGATATGCTTATGACCAGGAGTAACAGCATTAGCTAGCTGGCCAGAAATTATATAAACAAAGGCTTTGTCAATCTTACCAGGGTAGCAGTAGATAACTGTGATGTTCAGAGGTATGGAATGGGGGAAGATAATTTTGCAACTGACCTATGGAAGGCTTTCTGGGAAGTGAGAGTAAAGATAAGGGCAGAGGATATGTATATGGCTACCCTACCACCTCTTTTATTCCCATCCTGACAGTAAAGAGTAAATCCAGAAGGAGTAATGACAGAGGAGGAAGTCTTAGCAGATAACCAGGTTTTGGAGGGTAGTAGAAAATCAGTTGTGTCCAGGGTCACATAAACCCTGATAAGTTCAGTCTTTGGAAGAAGGCTGCAAATATTAATGTGATACAGATGGAGACCCTCATTGGGGGGCAGTAGGTAGGGAGAGGGACTTAGCTAGGGTGGGTCCAGGGTTCCTCTCAATATCATCACCCCATAAAAGCAGAAGGATTAACAGCCTCTTAATAGCATTGGTAAACAGCCAGGCAGTCAGTTTCTTAGAATGACCAGTGTGGTGGGGGAGTTTTGAATAGGAGGGGGAGTGGCTGAACAAGAGGCAGCAGCAGAGGTAGTCAGTATTTAATAGACCAGCATGGATAAGAGAGTAAGGTGAAACTGACTTGGTGGGCATAAGAGTGGAAAGATAGAATCAGCAAAGGGATGAGATATAGACAAAGAGGGCAGAGGATAAAAGGACAGAAATAATTAACAGTATGGCTAGCTTTAGTACACATGGAGTCTAACCTACAAACAATAATGATAGGAAATAGCAGGCAGCAGTTTACCACTATTGTATACCAATTAAACAACTAAAGAATTTCAATTTCCCAGGGGTACTAACAGTAGTCAATTTACAAACTGATATAGTAGTAACTTTATTAATAAGGCATCCTTCCCCAAAGGCTTTGGGTACCATACATACATGACAGGTAATTTAAAACAATACAATGATTAAAAAAAATAATTTAAAATAGGCAAAATACCACATTCATAATTTCTGTTAAAAGTAACTGAAACACAGGGAAACTAAAAAAAGAACCAGTAGTCCCTGAAGGCCTGATTAAACAGATGTTTTTTTAACCATCATATAAGGGCCTACACCAGTGAGGTCTCCCTCAGTGCCCTAGGCAAGGCAATCAATAAGAGAGTACCAGCCACTACATATGAACAATCACCGAAAGATTTAAGCCGGGCTGTTGGAACCAAAAGGAGACCATTGGACAAGGAACAAAGGTGACACACAGACTCAACAGGGTACAGGAGCTCTGTCACATAGTCAGCATAAGATTCATTTTTTAAACTGAAATATCAGGACCACCCAGATAGGGTGGAACCATTGCAGTAAAACAATTCAGCTTAACTGTTTCAGTTTCCCAGGCATAATAGCAGTATGCAATTTTCAAACTGAGGTGTACAGTACAAGATTCAGATTTTCAAGCTGAAATAACAGGACCATCCAAATAGAGTGGAAGTGTTGCAACAGAACAATTTAACTGAACTGATTAACTTTCCCAGTGTTACTAACAGTAGGTTATTTTCAAACTGAGGTACACAGTATGGAATTCAGATGTTAACTGAAATAGCAGGACCACTCAGATAGGGTGGAACCGCACAGTAGAACAATTTAACTAAACAGTTGCAGTTCCTTAAGGGTCCTAGAAGTAAACAAACATATCGAGGTAACCAGTAAAAAAACTATTTTATAATTAAAAATATCAGACCACCCAAACATAGATGTACTGAGAATACCCCAGTAGGCAGACTATGACAGGGAGCTCCTGCCACTCTTGAGGAATGACCTTTTCTTAAATCTGTTGCAACAGTTCTTCTGTTTCTTAGCCTAATCTATCCTTTACAATTTCTATTCCTTATGGTTGGCCATCTATGAGCACCCCCCCCCTTCTTGACTATGCTATAGTGTTTTCTTTAATTTCTATTTTCCTCTCAGGTCCTCGTACAGAGAGATTATTGTGGTGACCTCTGAGTGTATGTAAAACAGGCTGTGTTTATCATTGTTGAATTTAGTATATAATAGCACCATGTCATAAAATACCTTGATGTATACACCTTACGTTTATTAAACCTGTAAATGCTAAAAATACCATGACACTAGGTGTTTTTGATAATGATAAAAAGTACTAGGTGACTATTACAGAAATTAAGTTAGTTGTGCTATTCAAAATGCATGTATATTGCTGTAAACTGAACATGTCTGAAATTTCATGGTGATTTGCATCTATCTTATGATGGTTTGCGTTATGGAAGTATGTATGATATTTTATTTCTTTGAAACTTGATTTGTTGCCAATGCCCTTTGAGGTAACCAATGTTTCAGTGTTTCTGCACTGAGGTTATTTGATTTTAGCTTTTTTTTTTCTTTTTGAGCCTCCACTACCCAAGCAAATGAGGCCCACATAGGGATGAAGGGTTTTCACTGAAGGGTGACTAGATCAGAGATCAGTGTCAGTATGTGCTGGTTAACTGCAGAGAAAGAACATTCAATGTATATTACTGCAAACTGATGTACTGAAGAAGGAATATGCTATTGCTGAAGCTTGTTTCCTGTATTTTGAATAAACATCACACAGAGATTATGCGTTGAACCTGAAGTTCAGTGTCTGGTCCATCTGTTATTCCACAACCCCTCCACACAGACAGGTAATACATTGGAATATCTACAGCAATGGGAAAGAAACAGCACATATATGAAGAAGTAGCAATAACAAATAGATTTCTGACTGCAGTAACAAGAAAGAGAATGAGGACATAGCAAGAATACAGTAACCAGCACTTTATGGACAAGACACAGCTGGTGCCTGCAGTAGCAGAAACCATGGAGTGGGGTGGAGTGGGGTGGGGTGGGGGGCACAACTCCTGCTGAACTGCAAAATGAAGCTGATGCCCACAGAGTGACGCCCTTTGTGTTGAAATTCTTAACACTCTGGGCTGCAGTGCAGAATACCATAGGCAGGGAATGATTAAGAGGGAAAGTCCTGCCCACAAACAGTTGATCGGCTGTTTGCCTTACTGTGCCATTGGGAAGGGAAACAGGGTCTCTTGGCAGCCAGCAGTTGATTGTAGGGGAAGGGATGAGCAGCTTCAAGAACTCACCCCTCATTAACCTCAGCAAGCTTGGGAGAGGCTCAGCTTCTTGTTACTATGAGTAACGTTAACTGGGCCATATATAGGGTGTCATTCAAATTCAAATGTCCTTCCAGGAGGAGTCCATGACCACATAAAGCCCAACTGGCTAGTGGCCTTATTGCACTGTTGTAAAGATAATAAGTGCCCTTTGGCAACTGCAGGTCAAATGTAGGGGAGGGAGTGCACGGCTTCAAGATCTCATCCCTCATAACCCTCAACAAGCACAGAACAAGCTCAGATTCTTCTTGTATTAAAGAGGGAGTCTGGCCAAAATTTCTAGCATCAGTAAACTCAGAATTTGGATTAGCATATCCCCATTTAGCATCATGCCAAAAATGAGATCTCTAAGTTACTTTGTTTAAAAGTTACAAGTCATTTTGTAACCCTAAATTTGCTGCCTGTTCAAAAAAGCCAATTTCAGTAAAGAGCTACTGATAATGTCACAACCAGAGTTCACAGCCTAGTCCTTCTTGCAAACTACCTTACAAGACTTATTTCTCCCACATTACATAAAACTACAGTGCTATTAAACATCTAGAAAAGGAAAGCTGACAATTGGTGTCAGGGTATGCATTTCCATAATGTGCAGATGTAAGGTACAGTACTTAAGAATGTGAGGGGAGGAGGCTGGAATACAACTGCAAACATGGCTTTAGAATGAAAAAATATGTGCAACTTTTATAATAGTGCAGGGGTGAGATTTCAAAATGTCACCAGACTGCAACTGTGGAATGCAGCAATGACATAATCTCAGAAAGTAGGTGGGACGCACAATTTTGGAAAGTGACAGGGATGCTAAAATTCTTAATTTGGTGGTGTCATATAATTTTAGAATGTGGCAGAGGTACACAATTTTGAAATGAGGGAGACACATAGTTGTGGAAGGTGGTAGGGATATGTAATTTCGTATTGGGTCTTGGATGGATTAAATTGGCATGTGGTGTAGTGATGCAAAATTTCAAAACGTGGTTGCTATGCTTGATTTCAGATTGTGGTGGCAACATTCAATTTCAGAATGCAGTGTGGACATGAAATCTCAGAAAGTGGTAGTGACACAGTTTCAGAATTTAGTAGCCACTTGAAATTTCAGAATGAGGCAGCGATGCATAATTTTAGAATGTAACTTGAGCATGCAGTTCTTGATTATGGCAGTGACACTCATCTTCAGAATGTGGTGGGGATGTGCAGTTTCAGAATATGGTGGGAATGCACATTTTCAGAATGTGACAATGACAGGCAATACTGGAGCATGGAAGTTTACACACAATTTCAGAATGTGTCAGGCAGGTACAATTTTAGAACATAGAAGAGATGTGCAGTTTCATAATGTGGCAGTGACACACAATTTCAGAATGGGGCAGTGATGCTCAGTTTTGGAATGTGACATTGACACACAGTATTGAAATGTGGTGGTCACACAAATTTCAGAATGTGATGGTGATGCGTAATTTCAGAATGTGGTGATGAAACACAAATTCAAAATGTGATGTTGGTACACAATTTCAGAATGTGGCAGTGACACGCAATTTCAGAACGTGGCTGAAGTGCAGTTCTGGAATGTGGGTGACGGGCAATTTCGGAATGTGGCTGGTGCACAATTTCAGAATGTGGCAATGACACACAACTTTGGAATGTAGTGGTGATGCTGACATACAGTTTTGGAATGAGGCGATGAAGCAGTTTCAGAATGTGGTGGTGGTGTGCAGTTGCAGAATGTGGTGGTGACGCACAGTTTCGTAATGTGGCAGGGACATGCAGTTTCGGAATTAGGTGCTGATGCACAGTCGTGCAGTTTCAGAATGTGGTGGTACCATGCAGTTTTGGAATGTGGTGGTACCATGCGATTTTGGAATGTGGTGGTACTACACAATTTTGAAATGTGTCAATACTAGGTGACTTTGAAATGTGTCAGTACTGGTTGACTTCAGAAAGTGGCAGTGCCATGCAACATCGGAATGTGACAGTGCCACATGACTTCAGAATGTGGCAGTGGCGCATGACTTTGGAATGTGGCAATGACGCATGACTTTGGAATGTGGTAGTGCCACGTGACTTCAGAATGTGGCACTGCCACATGACTTCAGAATGTGTCAGTGCCACACGACCTCAGAATGTGGCAGTGTTGCAAGACTTCAGAATGTGGTAGTGCCACACGACTTTGTAATGTGGTGGTGCCGTACAACTTTGGAATGTGGCAGTGATGTACAACTTGGAATGTGGCAGTGATGCACAACTTTGGAATGTGGTGCTGACACATGACTTTGGAATGTGGCAGTGCCACACAACTTTGGTATGTGATGGTGATGCACGACTTTGGAATGTGACGGTGATGCACAACTTTGGAATGTGAAGGTGGTGCACAATTTCAGAATGTGGTAGATACAGACAGTTTCGGAATGTGGTGGTGACGCACAGTTATGGAATGCAGTGGTGATCTTTAGTTTCAGAATTTGGTGGTGACAGTTTCAGAATGTGGTGGTGATGCACAGTTTCAGAAAGTGACAATGACACAATTCTGGAATGGGATGGTGACAGTTTTGGAATGTGGCATTGAAAAACAGAAACATAGACTTTGTCGGCAGATAAGGACTGCTTGGCCGACCCAATCTGCTCATTTCCCTACATATTGGATAAGCTGCAGATCCTAGTTAACCAACAGCCTACTTCTTCCTACCACCCACCAGAATTTCCTTATGTCTGTGACATACATTCTTGAATTCCCCCACTGTTTTTGACCCCACAACCTCCTCAGGAAGGCTGTTCCATACATCCACCATTCTGTGGAAAAATACTTCCTCATGTTGCCCTTCAGCCATCCCCCCTCTATCTTCAACTTGTGCCGACTTGATCTTGCATATCTCTTTTTATAAAAGATGCAACCCTCCTGGACTTTGTTGATTCCTTTGAGGTACTGGAAAGTTTCTATCACCCCCACTTTCCTCAAAGTTATACATATTAAGCTCCTTTAGTCTCTCTTCATGTGGCTTCTGGTGCAGACCCTGTACCATTTTAGTTGCCCTCCTCTGGACTGCCTCCATCCTGTCTATGTCCTTGTGGAGATGGGGTCTCCAGAACTGTACACAGTGCTCCAGATGGGGTCTCACCAACTGTCTGTACCGATGGATAACAACTTCCTCTTTTCTATTGGTGATGCCTCTTCCTATACACCCCAGTATCCCCCAGCCCCCCTTACTGCCTTCTCACATTGGTTGCTTACCTTTAAGTCATCTGATATGACTACACCCAGGTCCCTTTCCATTTTTGTTGTTGTTAGTACCTTCCCCCATTATGTAATCTTCCCCTGAGTTTTTGTTTCCCAGGTGTGTTACTTTCCACTTCTTTGCATTGAATCTTAGCTGCCATACTTTTGACCATTCCTCCAACCTTGCCAAGTCCCTTCTAGTCCTTTCCACCCCTCTTGTGTATCAACCCTGTTGCAGATCTCTGTGTCATCTGCAAAGAGGCATACTTTTCCTTCTAGTCCCTCCACAATGTCACTTATAAAGACATTAAAAAGGACCAGACCCAGTACTGAACACTGCGGTATCCTGGTAGCAACCTTCCTTTCTTCAGAGTGGGCTCTGTTTACTATTACCCTCTGCATCCTGTTGTCCAGCCAATTTTTTACCCTGGCTACCATCCTGGAGCCCACTACCAGGCTGGCTAACTTGCTCATTAATCTTTTGTGTGGGACTGAGTCAAATGCCTGGCTAAAGTCTAGGTAGGCCATGTCCACAGCCCCTTCTTGGTCTACTATTTTGGTCACTGAGTCAAATAAATCTATTAGAGTGATCTGACATGACCTTCCCATTGTGAATCCATACTGCCTTGGGTCCTATGCCCCGTTGATCTCTAGGTATGCAACAATTCTTTCTTTCAGAAGTGATTCCATCATGTTCCCTACCACTGAGGTCAAACTAAGAGGTCTGTAGTTTCCTGCCTCTGCTCTGCTCCCACTTTTGTGAAGGGGAATCACATCCACCTTCCTCCAGTCCTTAGGTACCACACCATCCTCCCATGATTTGTTAAAAAGGATAGTCAGTGGTGTCACTAGTTCTGCCCATAGTTCTTTAAGAATTCTGGGGTGAATCCCATCAGAGTCCATTGCTTTGTCTACCTTCAAACCAAACAACTTTGGAACGTAGTGTGGTTGTGCAATTTTGGAATGTGGTAAGGATACACTATTTTGGAATATGGCTAGGACACAGAATGTTGGATTGTGGTGGGGATATGATGGACAATTTTACAATGTGGTGGAAGCATACAATTCCAAAATGTGGCAAGGACAAGCAGTTTCAAAATAAAATGGTGTGTCCTGCCATATTCTGACAGTGCACATCATTACTTACATTCCAGAATTGCCAATCCCCACTAAATTCTTCAATGTGTGCCCCTGTTGCATTCTGAAATTGAGTGTCCCACCACACTGCGAGATGGCACACCTCTTCCACGTGTCAAGATTACATGCCCCCCCAACATTCTAGAATTGTGCACTACTTTGACAGTCTATACTTTGGTTCAGTGTTGCATTTCAAAAGCACCTCCTGATGTGTTCTAAAGTACAGTACCATGCATCTGAACATTCTGGAAATGTAAGCACTGCAGGCAACCCTCTGTCAGTTTTGGTTTTTTAAATAAATACTACAGCTACAGTTTTTGATAACTTTGAAGAAATAGGTCCTTTAAGGTTGCTGTAGGGAGGACTAGTCTCTGAGTTTTGGTTGTGACATCATCAGTGGCTTTTCACTGACACTGGCTTTTTTGAACAGGGAGTGAAATCAGTGATACAAAATAGCTCATAACTTTAAAACGAAGTAATGCAGAAACCTGGGGCCAGATATTCAAAACTTTGCCCAGGGGCTAAATTAGCACTGCCCAGTGGGCAAACTTAGCCCGGAGCACAGAGCAAGCTATATTGAAATGGAAATAGCCCGGTTCTAATCCTGCTGAATATTGCAGGCTAAGGAAGCCGGGCAAACTGGTCTGGGAGTGCAGGGCAAAAATAGCCTGGGAATAAGACAGCACTGAATAAAGCAACCAGAAAGTGCAACCCACAACAACAACACAGTGCACAGCAATGTAAGGGCAGGTACAGACGAACTACATGGCCAATGTGTGTGCCAGCAAATGCATGGACTCAGTACAGCTGCAGGAAGCAGCAGATGTGAAAGAACAGTGATCAAAACTGTATATTATTCCCCGTACCGTTAGCGCCTCTAACACATTAGCGCGGCATTAGCGCGGAGCTAAGCAGTTAGCCCGGGGCAAACACGTTTGCCCGGAGCTAAAATGTGTCATATTCAAAAATGCCATTCAAATAAGCCTACATAGGTAGTCACTGGGCAAACAACCAGATTAGTATCTCATTATACCCTGATTTGCATGCAGTTTGCCCAACATTACTGCAGGGTCCCACAGAGCCACCTGTAGGTCAGTCTGGAAGTACAGGGGCTGACCAGGTCCAACCGCAGCTCCACCTGTAGGTCAGTCTGGCAGTGCACAATGATAGCTACAGGCTACATGTAAACAGTACAGCATAGCATAGCATATTGTACCCCAGGAGACAAGACAGCATAAGCACAGGTGGTGGTGGTGCTGCATGCAACTGTCACACTGTAGGGCATGCTGCAGTGCACAGCAGACACTACAGTAGCAAGGGGGCCAGTAGTGTGAGGGACACAGCACTGCCTATGGTGTGTAGGGCAGTGATGATGACTGCACTGTACACAGTGACAGGTCCAACCTGCAGGTGTTTACTGACAGTGAACATTACTGTTACACTGTTGTGTGACCCACAGATGCTGTACCTGTGGCATGGGATGCTCACAGTGACATGTACATTTCTGGCTTTGTGTGCTGTGGCAGTTGTACAACTGTGCAATATGTGTCCGTGGAGGGCATATATTATCCGAAAGGCACACTAGTGTTGGGGGTATTCCAAATACTGGCCCATGTGCACTGCATGATGTGTCCCAGCCTTGTGGCCACACCTGGTCTGTGGCACAGCCTCGCCACCCACACATGCTCCCCTCAACATCCTCCATGCCCACAGTGCTGCATGTGTGTGCTGGCATCTGTTTGTGTCCACAGATGTGTGGTCTGCAGGTGTGTGCTGTATGGCCACACTGCCATGCTGTCCACTGGCGGCAGGGTCACCACTTACTGCCTGGCATGGCTGGGACTGGTGGCAGATGATGGCATCATTGTGATGCCATCAGTTAGCAGCATGCTTCCTCTATGTTTAACTTTATCTATGTGTCATATTTATTTGTTAGGGTCGCTCAAAACCCGCGCTATACCCATGCAAACACTGCGCAAAGCCAAAGTGTCGTGCAAAGCTGATTGCCCAGGGTTAAGACAAGTTTTTCCTGGGCAGTAATGTGCACCACGCTAAGTGTCGCGCTAATTCGCGCAAAAACACTTAGCACGGCGCTAGTCGCTGAATATAGCATTGCGCCTGTATTCATGTCAGTTTTCCCCTTGCATACATTATAATCTTGCCCGGCGCTAATGCAGTTTGCCCGTGCTATTTGGCCTTTTGAATATAGCAGACCCGCGCTAATCCCGCGCTAAACCTGTGCAAATGGCTGTTGCCCTGCGCAAAGTTTTGAATATCTGGCCCCTAATGTTTGGTATGAGATTTATTGGGGTAGGCTGATTCTAATTCTGCAATGTAGTACTTTTGACCAGACTCCCTCTTTAAAGAGCAGCTGATGTCATTGGGAAAATACTGGAAAACATAATAGCTGGATGCAATTCTGCTTATATTTCATGTATCTTCTATAGATTTCTCCTCTCCATTATTTATTACTGAAGAAATTCACATAGAAACAAGATCTTTATCCCTAGCATTCATCTGCTTCTTAAGCTTGTTCCCTACATGAATTCATAATGCTCTGGATTAGCAATATAGCACAGAGGTTAGAGCACTGAGCTATGAATCAACAGATCTCATAGTTATGGGAGTGAATCCCACAACCACCAGAAGTACATTGCTCCAGAACCAGTCATTGCACATGACAGATAACTCAGTTTAAGTGGAAATGATAGAGACATACAAGTACCTTACAGGGAGGAACAGGGTGCAGGAATACATTATTTTCCAGCGAAAAAGACGTTCCGGGACTAGAGGGCATGGGATGAAGTTGGAAGGAGGGCAATTCACAGGAAAAATGAGGAAGAATTTCTTCACAGAAAGGGTGGCGGACAAGTGGAACACCCTACCAGAGGAAGTGGTGAGGGTTGAAACAATCACAGGATTTAAGAATGCATGGGATAGACATAACAGAATTCTGGAGGTCAGGGGTAAGGGGCAACAGACTTCTAGAAAAACATAAAGGGAACGTACAAGCTCAAATGGGTGGACTAGGTGGGCCATAGGCCCTTATCTGCTGACAGTGTCTGTCTGTCTATCTATCTATCTATCTGTCTATCTATCTATTTATGTTGTGACATCACAGGCTGTTGCTATAAGAGCAACTGTGATGACACAAGCAGAGTATTATGACATTAGGTTGGGAAGAAGCAATAGAAGCAGATGAACCCACAAGGAACAAGTGTCCTGTTTTCCAGCATTTTCTGTCAATAATACATAATGGTGATAAGGAATACAGAGCTAATGAGAACTATAAGCTGCCTTGTATCCAAATATTATGTTTTTCAAAGTTCTTCTTGAGGCATCAGTGGCTCTTTAAGTAAGCAATAACACCCACAAGGATGTGGGATGTTGTATGATACCCACTCCTCCAGGGCGTTCCTAGTCCCTGGAAGTGCAGGTATCACACAAAGAACACACACTTGGCTTGTTGTGCTATAGCAGATGCCTGAATAGCACGCTGCCTGCAGTGGCCGACTGTGACAGGAGAAGAAATGGGAAACAGAAGAAGAGGAATTGCAGTGTTGATGCTGCAAAACGGGAGGTAATCAGCAATGAGGGAAGTGCAAACCACATTCTGGCTCTCGCTTTTCTTTTTTGTTGTTGTTTACCAGGCAGCGTTGCCTGATAAGAGTATGGTTAAGAATGCTGTTAGCCAATCACAGGTCAGCATTTCTATTATACATTTTCTAAAACACACTGGACCCAATGCCCCAATCGGGTGGAGTGGCTATGCACATGCAATTGGGGCGTGCAACCACTCCGCACCCTACGCACCCCCCACGTGGGATGCACATAGTTCCTCTGGCCGTGTGAGGAGCAAAGCACCAGGTGGGCAAGGGGTGGGCCGGCACTATGTGCCATGCACTAAGGCATGTTGTGCTGGCCATGGGGTGCATAGGGGGTACAGGGTACACCAAGAAAACCTTGCTGTAAACCCCCTACATGCTCTGTGCACACCCCTCAGGACAGAGTGAACATCCCATTGACTCACCAGGGCCACAGGATACAGCCACCGGAAGCTATCCACCCACCCCAGCACATTGCAATGAGTGTGGTGACCCCCCATCACCCACAACAACCATAACCATCATAGTGGCACTTGCATATGGCTGCTGCCCCCCCACCCAGCAGCACCAGATGGCAACCCACCCCCCCACTACCAGAGGTACTGTTCTCCCTAGCCCATCCCAAGCCTGCAGGCATTCACCCACCAGTCCCACTGCACAGACTGGTGCCATCAGAGGGCCAGCAACATTGCCCGTCCTCACCTGCCACAGTCTCTGGCTGTCAGTTATCCATGGGGCATGCTGCCAACACATGCCCCACAGCATGAGGGATCCAGTGTGGGACCCAGTCCAGGCATCTGATTGGATGCCCGGCCAGACCAGTGAAACCACCCTTGGAGGAGTCCTGTGCACTGGGGGGGGTGTGGCCATGGACAGGTGACAGGTGGTTCTGAATGACACCTGTGTGCACCAGTCCACGAGTGTGCAGCTATGTGGGTAGGATAAGCTCATCTCACATCCACATACGCCTGATTGGTACATAGGGCCCATTATGCTGGAGTACCAGTGAAGTTGATGCTCTGAATAATAAGCAATTACTGTAGTCTGCAACTGGGGGAAGAACCAGTCTAGCAATGAATGGTTTTGCATACATTGGGGGTTAGTGAACTAATGTTTTGAATCTGGAATCCAATTTGTATTACATAAAGTAGGGGCTATCTTTGTCAGCAGCAATTTATTTAATAGGTACATACTGTAATGGATTTGACAAATATATGTGCAGCCATTTTTAAAGAGCAAGAGTCATTAAAGAGCTAGTGATGACAAAACTTTTGTATTCAGACACAGTTCTGATGCATGAGAAATACTGCACCATGCTTTCCCACAAAAGCAAATCTCAGAATCATTAGTTGTCTTGTGGTGGTCCTGAGCTTAACTATTTTATTCCATTTGAATTGGTAAGTCAAAGGCTTATGGAATGCATTTGAGATTTCATTTTTTTTTTATTTATAATTCATAATTTATTACTGGCAGAAGATAGTGGCCTTGCTGGCCTGACCACTACTTCGGGAGTATAAAGGGAGAATCCATTTATAGTTTATATGCTTTCTTTCTTTGTTTTTTAACACTGCGTGTTTTTTTTTTGTTTGTTTTGTTACACTTTTTCTATTACTACAATAATGTTGCATGTCCATATTGTTGTTGCTGCTATTTTTAGTATATAGGTGTAGGAGGGGAGTATTAGTCAGCGGGTTGCAGTGAGTGAGAGTTAGAAGCTAGTTTTATTGTTTTTAGGATGTCACTGTTTTTGTTAAAATTGCTTTCACTACTGATAACGTTTAGCCTTAGTCAGTCCTAGGAATTGGTTGCTGGGCTTACTCTGTCTCTTGCCGGATGGCTGCTTGAACTTTACTGCAAGTCTGCTTGTGACCTGTGGAGAAGGAGTTTCTTCTGAAGCCTGTTTGGATTTGGATTGCCTGGATGAGGTGGTGGATGCCCGTTGGAGTGGGAGTAGTATGGGAGTTTTCCTCAGCCAGGTGTTAACTTGGCTACACCTTAAATTCTGTCTGGGAGGCCTCCGCAGAAATAACAACTTGGAGCCCCAGAGCATCCAGGTGCTCCTTGACATCTCAAAGATGCAGATGGCTTATGCGATGGGTGTTGAGGCAGCAGTGGAGGGCTACAATGTCATCCTGTTATCTGCTTTTGACTCCCTAGTGCCAGTCAGTGTATGCCCATTAACCTCATGCCTCAGTTTGCCCTGGTTTGATTCTAAACTGAGGAAGCTGAAAATTAAGGGGCGGAGGTTTGGAGAGTTGCTTGTGGAAGTCATATCTGGAGAGTGGATAAATTGGCACTGAGAACTCATCATTTGAGTATCAGCAGGCAATCACTTTCAAAAAAGACAACATTCCTGTAATGGGTGATTGCTGCTGGGAGAAACCAGCCAGCTTAGCGTTTCAACACTGTCAACACATTATTACATCCAGTATGTCTGCAGTCTTGTGAGGAGTTTGGCCACTTATTCTTAGATAAGTTGTCCTCCATCAGGGCTGGATCTTTCTATCATCCTGTCAATGGCTGATAGTGTTCAGTCTGGGTGGGTGATATACAGACATAATAAGAAGTCAGCAGATACAGGCCTTGCAGTCTATCACAGATCTCTAGGTAGAAGGTCACCTGGGAGCCAGTGACCATCACATGGTATGGTTCAATTTGGCCACTAGAGCTAAATCATCCTATTCCAAGCAAAAAAATGTGACTTCAGAGGAGCAGACTTTGATAAGATGGCCAACAGAGTTAAGCTAGCCCTGGCAAGAAGAAATACAGGTGTGGGGGTACAGGCAAAGTGGACAAGTATTAAGGATGCGGTACTTGAAGCAACATCCCATTGTGTTAGAGGGAAAAGCAAAAGCAAAAGAAGGAGGAAACCACTTTCGTTCTAAAAGCAGTAGCAGAAAAGGTCAGAGCCAAAAGGCTGGCCTTCAGGAAATATAAGGGAATGCAGCAGGATGAAGATAGGTAGGCATACCAAACTTCTCTAAAGGAAGCAGGGAAGGCAGTAAGGTAGGCAAAGGCCCAAACTGTGGAAACACTAGCACAAACAGTAAAAGAAGGGGACAAGACTTTCTACAGATACATTAGTGAAATGAGAAAGTCCGGAGGGGGTATTGCTAAGATCAAAGGGGATAAGAGGAGTGAGAGGAGGACCAAGGAAAAGCATGTATCCTAAATAGATACTTCTGCTTAATATTTACTGAGGAGAAGGTAGGGCAGGGCACACAGCTCAGCACCATGGACACAGGGGTTAGGAAGGTGTGCACTAGTCCCTTCATAAAAGAAAGTTCCTACAGAAGCTCACTAAGCTCAGGGTGGACAAGGCAATGGGACCTGATGGCGTACATCCCAGGGTACTAAAGGAGCTAAGGGTGGAACTAGCAGAGCCATTAGCAGAACTGTTTAATTAGTCTCTGAGCACAGGAGAGGTCCCAGAAGACTGGAGAAGGGCTCATGTCATCCCACTTCACAAGAGTGGTAGCAGAGAGGAGGCAGGGAACTACAGACCAGTCAGTATTACCTTAGTAGTGGGCAAGATTATGGAGGCACTCCTTAAGGAAAGGACAGTGCAACACCTGGAATCCTCAGGAGCACAGGATCCAAGACAGCATAGGTTTACAACAGGTAGGTCCTGTCTGACTAATCTCATAGATTTCTTTGATTTGGTTACCAGAGTGGTGGACCAAGGGGGGGAAATTGATGTTTCCTACCTTGACTTCAGCAAAGCTTTCGATACTGTTCCACATAGAAGACTGATTAACAAGCTGGGTAGGCTCAGTGTGGGTCAGACTTTGGTCAACTGGGTGGCAAACTGGTTGGCAGGCAGAAAACAGAGAGTGGTGGTAAATGGTATAGAGTCAGAAGAGATGCAAGTCACAAGTGTGGTACCTTAGGGATCAGTCCTGGGGCCAGTCCTCTTCAATATCTTCATAGACTGACATTGCAGATGGATTGGAGGGCAAGGTTTGTCTGTTTGCAGATGACTCCAAGATCTGCAACTGAGTAGATGATCCAGATGGGGTGGGCAGAATGAGAAGAGATCTGGATAAACTGGCAAAATGGTTGGAAGAGTGGCAAATGGGGTTTATCACAAAGAAGTGCATGATCATGCACATAGGGAAGAGAAACCCAGAAGCCATCTATAGGTTGGGAGGGGAGTTACTGGCAATCACAAGGGAAGAAAGAGACTTGGGCATCATCATCATAGATGACTTGAAATCATCCAAGCAGACCACTAAATTAGTAGGTAAGCCTAGAGGGATGCTGGGGTGTATTAGAAGGGGTATCGCAAGTCGTAAGAGGGAGATAATAATCCCTCTTTACAGGATTCAGGTTAGGCCTCATCTGGAGTACTGCATGCAGTACTGGAGGCCGCACCTGCACAAGGACATTAACAAAATGGAGGCAGTCCAGAGAAGGGCAACCAAAATGGTGCAGGGACTGCATCAGAAATCATATGAGGACAAATTAATGGAGTTCAATATGTATCCCCTAGAGAACAGGAGGGGGAGAGGTGATATGATCGAAACATTCAAACATCTTAAGGGCATGAACAAAGTGAAAGAGTCTAATATGTTTCAATATAAGAAAAATAGCAGGACAAGAGGACACAGCATGAGATTAGAGGGAGGCCGATGAAGGGGGAATGTGAGGAAGTTTTTTTTACAGTGCAGGGCTTCAAACAGGTATGGGATAGGCATAAGGGAGCAATAAAGATGAGTATGACTACATAGGCCATTGACAGAGTACAGGCCTATGGCACTTTCATGAGGTAGAAAAAATGGGGAGACTAGATGGATCTTTTGGTCCTTATCTGCCATCAACTTCTATGTTTCTATGTTTCACATCTCCGGCTCTCAGTATTGAGTACTGATGCTGCCCCCAGACTCCGTCTCCCCCTTCCTCTCTGATTACACCATCTGAGTTGCCCCTATCTTCTATACCATTTCCTATGCTGATTCTGCCCCTGACTCTGTCCCACCACCTATTAAATCCCTCAACTGATGTCTGCGAAATCCATTCCTCAGGCAATGCATTCCATGCCATCGCCACCCTCTTTGTGAAAAAGTGCCTCCTGGTCTCTCTTCTGAACCACCCCTCTGCATTTTCAGTCTGTGCCCTTTTGTGATCCCTTCCTCCCTAAACTTAAACAGTCCCTCAGGATTAACCCTATTTATGCCCTTCAAGTACTTGAAGGTCTCTATCATATAACCCCTGTCTCTTCTGTCCTTCATGGAGTACATATTGAGTGTCCTCAACCTATCCTCATAGGGCTTTTCTCTCATCCTGCTTAACATCTTGGTTACCCTCCACAGTACCCTCTGTACCCCCCCCCAACAGTTTGATGTCTTACTTTAAGAAGGGTTGCCAGAACTGCACATAGTGTTCCATGTAAGGGCTCACCAACGACCTGTACAGAGACAGGATCACCTGCTTGTTCCTTGAGGTGATTCATCTTGCTATGCAACCAGCATCCTGTTGGCCTTTGCCATCACCTTCCTACACTGTGTAGAGTGATTCATATCACCTGTGACCAGCGCATCCAGATCTTTTTCCTTGATGAATACCGATAACTGCTGTCCCCAGTTGGTACCTATTGCCAGGATTTGTGGTTCTGAAGTGCATATTACTGCAGTGCTTGGCACTGAAACTCAGCTTCCACGTGTCTGACCACCTTCTGCTTCTAAGTCCATCTGCAGCACCCCATACCCTCTGTTCCATCTACTACTGCTCTCAGTTTGGTGTCATCAGCAAACAGGCTCATCTGACTCTAAAGTTGGGCAAGCAGTGATGGGCACTCCGGTTTTGTTGGCAGAGTTTGTGCTGGTTGCTCTGGATGATATTTCATGGGTGGCTTCTGCATCATGACCCACCTAATGTATGTTGGACCCTAGGCTGACCAGTCTCTTTTAAGAGTGCTGGGATTTGCTCAGTCCAGTTATGGTGGTAATTGTCAGTGGTTCAGTTCTTGAGGGGGTCTTTCCCTCTGCCCTAAAATAGGTGGTGGTGTGGCCTCTTCTTAAGAAGGCTTCTTTGGACCCTGATGATCTTACCAGTTACAGACCTGTCTTAAACCTTCCCTTTTTAGGGTAGGTGATTGAGAAGGTCATGGCATCACAATTGGAATAACACATGGAGAGGTATGTCATCTATGAGTCATTCTGGTCTGTTTTCTGGCCTAGCTTCTGTAGACAAGGTGTGCAATCAAGACTAAGGCTCGTTGGTGCAATAAAGGATAGCGTTCCTGGTACTTGACGAAAAACAAAGTTATTACACTGGCCGGAAATAACACCAAGCTAGTTCAGCTTTCAAAAGAACATTTATTTCAGTGATGAAGAGGACACTGTTAAAGCCCCAGAGCTTCGACCGTGAGGTCTTCTTCAGGGGGCATGTCACATTAGAGGTAATGTCCCTCTTATACACATCGGCGGTCACATGTTATGAAATATAAACACATCAACATTTACAAAAGAACTTCATTTGGAAAATTCAAGTAAAGACACACATAAGTTAAATTAAATAGACTAGCTTTACTATCTACATAACATATATTTTCAAATCAAGTTAAGGTACAGAGATTATACTAGCTCCACTGCAATGGATCAAAAGTTACAAAATATTATTATTTTGTTATAGTCTGTCTGTATTAGACTGAAAAGAAAAATCTTTTATACACTGTCTAACTTATGGTTCTCATTGTTCAAAAAAATTATTTGATCAGAAAAAAGCTTGTTTTGTGAATCAAAAATCCTGTGAAGCAGTAATAATTTTTTTTATTATATTTATTACTTATATTAAATCCATTCTATAATGTTAATGGGATATAGATAATTGGTGAAGCTCATTGTAAGCACTCTTCATGTTAATAAATCTTAAAGTCTCGAAATCTGAACATCCTTTTTTTTTATAATAGAATTTTGAATTTGCATTTTTTGTATTTATTATTGTTTCTTCAAAATCACAATTAGATGTTGACATAAGGAGACATTCCCTTCGAATCGAATGAAAGACAGTAAAGTGGAAAAAAGGAAGAGGGAAAAATGGGAAACAATTCAGAGAGGTTCGGTAGTGGGGGAGAGAAGACGGGAAATAGCTTTTTTGGGGGGGTTAGAAATAGGGACCTTATCTGCAGGAGGTTACATACAGACAATAAAGATATGCAATTTGCTGATTGAAAACATCAGCAGAAGAAAAGTGGAAGAAAAATATAGAGATCCAACTACCCTGGATTGAAATGGGAAGAAGTTCAGAGGTATAGAAGAGACAACAGATGAAGATACATAGACACATAGATACATAGATACATAGACAGTGTCGGCAGATAAGGGCCTATGGCCCACCCAGTCTGCCCATTTGAGCTTGTAAGTTCAGTTTGTTTTCCTAGAAGTCTATTGTACCTTACCCCTGACCTCCAGAATTCCTGACAGAATTGTGATTGAAGAGAAGGGGAACAAAAGGGAAATGGGATAGGCATCTGTTACAGCATAGTTATGCACTCAGTTTGTTTTTCCAGCCTAGCCATGGTACAGAGACTGCCCTAGCCAAGTTTTTTCATGATCTCCTTTCAGCAAGGGATAGTGGACAATGTTCTATTCTCATCCTTCTAGATCTTTCATCAGCATTTGACACAATCGATCACGGTGTGCTCTTGGCACCTTAGGCACTATGTGGGTATCTCAGGCATCATTTTACGATGGTTCAAGTCCTACATAACTGGCAGGATGAAGCGAGTGGTATTTGGTTCCTAAACATCAAACTCTGCTGCACTGTGCTGTAGGGTGCTTCAAGGTGTTTCCCTGGCTCCCATGTTATTCGCTGGGTACATGCTGCCTCTGGGGGAGATTATTAGATGCTACAGCTTGGTATTTCATTGTTATGCCGATGACACCCAGCTGTATGTATCTTGTGTCTCAGATAATGTGGCAGCTCTCTCAGTATTGGACGAGTGTCTCAAGGAGAACCAGGACTGGTTGACAGCCAGCTGGCTCAGGCTGAACCCGTCTAAGATGGAAGTACCACTGGTGAAGCTAGGTTGACATGGCTGTTCCACAACTTTTAGGAGCACTGCATTCCTTTCACTGGGAGGAGTGACACTCTGGCAGATAGGGTTATGAATCTGGGGGTCATTGTGGATTCTAAGCTGACTCTGGAATTCCAGGTGTCAGCTGTTGCCCACAGTGGCTATTACCATCTTTGTAATATTGCACGTATCAGGCCTATCTCAAACTGTCTGACCTGGTGACACTAGTGCATGCCTTTATCTCATCAAGACAGGACTATTGCAACAGACTTTATCTGGTGCTTTCCATGAAGTTGATGCACCTCCTGCAGCTGGTTCCGAATGCAGCAGCCTGGTTGGTGGCTGGGACATCTCTTTCTGAGCACATCACTTTGGTTGTCTGCATTCTCCACTGGCTTCCTGTCAGGTGGCACATCAGTTTCAAGATTTGTTTGTTAACTTACAAGGCCCTGCACAGTCTGGATCCAGGCTATCTGAAAGATCTCCTCTTTCCATGTGCTTCTGCTCATGCTTTCAGGTCAGCTGAGGCAGACCTCTTTTTTGTCCCTTGCTTGTGACTGAAATCCTCTGGGGGATAAGGCATTTGGTGTTGGAGCACTGATTTTGTGGAAAATCCTTCCCCATGAAGTGAGGATGGCTCCCTCACTGACCATGCTTAAATCATGCTTGAAAATGCATTCATTGTGTTTATGTTTCAGACTGGTCTTCTAATTCTTTGACTTGGCTTGACTTGGAATGTACCTGAAAATAAAAATAGAATCTTTGATCTTTGGACTACATGCTTTTTGTCAACCTAGGACATCAGAATCCTCTGTGTGTGGCATCATCACCATTTTCCATCGTGACATGATGTGATGTAATCAACAAAGGATCATAATGTCAAAAAAATTCATTTAGTATGAATCCTTGTTGCCTGTCCCTTATCTACCACCCTTGCAACCCAGTCAATGAGTACTATCAGTTTGGTCTGACAAGACCTCCCTGACACAGACTCATGCTGTTTAGTATCCTAGAGCCCACTGCTTTCCAGGTAGCTCACCAGGTCTTCCCTGACTAGTGTCTCCATCAGGTTACCTACAATGGCAAAAAGGCTGACAGGACTGTAATTGCCAAGATCCTTTTTAACCCTCCCTTGTGGAGTGGGACCATGTCCGTTGTCCTCCAATCCATTGGAACTACCCCAGATTGCAAACAGCTATTGAGGATCCCAGCCAGTGTCTCAGCCATTTCTAATACCAGTTCCCTGATCACTCTTGGGTGCCTCTCATCTGGTCTTGGTGACATATGTACTACTTTAAGGGCAACAAGACCTTTTCTTTCTCTTGCTACTGAAAACACTGTTCTTCCCTTTTCCTGAATCCCACTTGGTGGTGCCTTAATTTCACTTTCTGGTAGAGGCCCGCCTTCTTCTTATGCGAATACTGAACAGAAGTCCTCTAAAATGGTTGCCTTTTGCTTTTCATCCTCTGTTAACCTCCTCTCTTTAGCCAGCCTAACAAATCTCTTCCTCATTGTCCTTTTTTACTGTGATGTACCAGAAGAACTATTGCTTCCCTCCTTTGACCTCTCTGCAATTCACAGCTTAGTGTCTGCCTTTGCACCCCTAATCACTTTCTTGGTCTCTTTCACTTTAATGAAACTCACCCCACTCCTTTTCCCTTTGCTGCTTCTTGTAGTTTGTAAAGGCCCTTTTTTGCCATCACCACTCCCTTACCTCCTTAGAGAATCAAAACAGCACTTTGGGTTTGTTACTCTTGATGACAGTTCTCAAGCATGATTTAGTTGCTTCGAGAATGGCACCTTCAGTTTCTCCCCACTTCTCCAGTTCCATGATTTTACCCACTCCTGTTAGTTTGCCCCTGATTATTTCCCTCATCTGGTCTACACATATGAATTCCAGATTAGAACCACAAGTTTTGATGAGGTTTTACCTTTACCCAGGGCCAATTTAAACAACATGGTTTCCCAACCCTCATGCCACCCATCAGTGAAGCCCCTCCTTTTATTCCCCCAAATATTTCAAATTTCATACTAGGACTGATCAAAATTGCAACCACTTTTAAATTCACTCCAAATTCATTCTATCTTTAAAGATCAGCTGCAGATATAGTATAACCATATTATAAACTACTCTTTTTCTCTAACATAAGGTCAACCAGGCCTTATTTATTACATACAAAAGGAAGAAATTAACATTTGTCATGTACATATACTAGTTTAATGCTCTAATAATTGATGGTTTCACAGAAGATCCATTAGTTTTAGACTAGCTAATGGAATCTTGAGTGAGTGCTGATGTCATTCAGACAAGAATGACATCATTTTCCTCAAGATGCTGGAGGGTCAGTACACACACACATGACCCCCCCCCCACACACACACAACTGTACATCTGATTGTAAAATGGCAACAAACTCATGTTTGCTGTCAATTATCTGGGGACATTTCCCTATTAAATTTTATCATTTCAGTATTACAGATAAATAGCTACTTTCACAAATTAATCAATAATGTTAGGGGGACACTAATTTGTTTGAAATATGGAGGAAGCTGTAGGGGTGGGGCCATTTCAGCTTTTAATGGGGGCAACAAATGGTCTAAGGGGCTGTGGGGTAGAACCAGTGGCTGAAAAGCAAAAAAACAACAACAACAATGGCCTGCAGTGCGGGGGCAACTGTCCTGCCTTCCCTCTAAATGGCGCTCTGCTGAAGGGTGTCATTCAGAGCTGGAACAGAACTAAGGAAACTAAAATGTAAAGGTTAAGAACCAGGTAGGTTGCTTTTTTTTGGGGGGGGGGTTGTAGGATGTGGTAATGAGCACAAAAGTTTGCTGATCAGCTTAGGGATATTGCCAGATATTTACTCACGGTGTTTTATTCTAAATAATTCATTAAATAAAGACCACCATCAGAAAACTGGAAGCAAAGACTGAGTTTCAAATCTCATAATCTGATGTACTCTATATGTACTGAGCTGCCTGGACCTTGAGGAAAATGATGCCACTGTTGCTTGAATGACATCAACAACCACCCATGATTCTGCCAACAGTTCTGAAAATGTCTGAGAGATTATCTGTGAAACCATCAAATAAGACAGGCAGTAAATGACCTGTTGTACCCTCAGTCTGTTCCTCTGTGTACAATCATACGTATGCTGATGATACAGTTCTTTTTGCTTCTGGATCCTCTCTCCATGACCTTGCCTCTCAACTACAGTTGTAGTTTGACAACATTCAACACTGCTTCAAGGTACACTAGTTATCTCTTAATGCCAAAAAAAACATCTATATAACTGTTAGTACCTGTTAGAGGCTTGCCAAATGTATGTCTCCTCTCCTATTTAATACTCTTGATAGTGTTAAACTTTGCCTTGATCGTAATCTTGATTTCTCCATTTACATTGACGCAATTCACCATAAGCTTTACCCTATGCTTGGTGCTATGTACAGGAACAAAGCATGCATACCACTCCCTGTTCAATGAGAAATTGTTTAAAAATGATCTCTTCCAATCTTTGACTATGGTGACTTAGTCTACTGTAGTGCCCCTATAACCTCCCTTGCCAGACTGGACCCTCTTTTTCATTTTTTCTGCCACTTTGCTTTAGATTGCCCCTCTTGTACTCACCAATCCTCTCTCCCTACTCATCTCTTTCTTTCCCTTTTCTTGATGCTATGCGCCTTTCCCATTGTGTCTCTTTTTTGTCTAAATTCTGGTTTGGCACCATTCCCTCCTATCTCAAAATCCTTGTTTATCCTCTTCTTTCTTCTTCCTACCCTCTTCATAACAATGCTTCCCATTCTCTAAATATCCTTCCTAGAAAATCTATTGCTGGCCAATCTGCTTTTTCTTACCACTTTTCTAAATTTTGGTCCTCCCTTCCCCTTTCTATTCATTCTACATTCTCTATTTCCTTACTAAAGTCTCTTCTTTCTGGCTTTTATCATCCTACCTGCAACTGTCTTTGACCCTTTCCTCTTGTTCTTTATTCTCTAGTCTTGTCCTCCTCTTGTTGCTTCTGTTTATTGTTTTCTATCTGTATATGTTTAAGAGTGCTTTATTTTCTAGTTGCCGTCATTTGCTATTTTATCTTTAATATTTTTTATTCTGCTTGTAGTACTATGTTTTTTTGCATTTTACCTTGTTATTATGTTGTTAGCTACCTCCCTCTCCCCCCTCCCGCAGGACTCATCTGGAAAAGAGCTGTTGTCAGCTCAGTATGTACTTCCTGGTTAAATTTTTCAATAAATAAACAAATACATAAATTAATAAATAAATAAATACATAAATAAATATAAATAGCATCTGAACATAAGAAATGACAATTTCTGCATTTTACTTTCATTATATATGGATGGGTGTTCTCATGGGACCCTATTCATGAAGCCAAAGAAAATGTGCTGAAATGAGATGCAGCAGTGGTGCTACATACTGTACATGCCGTGCAAGCCAGCACTACAAACCCATATTCACAGTGATGGGTGCAAGTGTGGCTAAGGTGAGGGGGCAGCTCCCACAGACATGTGCAGAACCATGTGACAGTGGGGCAGGTAGAGACAGTGAACTTGGGCACACTCCATGACTCAGCCATATATTTATTTTATTTATTTATTTATTGAAATGTTTCACCAGGAGGGCACGCTAAACAACAAGTTTGGACAACCACACTGATGCACACAGCCACAGAAGTGAATGCTGAGATTTCACTCAGTATCGTATTCTGAACAATATGTTTTACACTCCAATCAAACTCTCCAAAATGGGGCACCTGTCCTTGAATACATGCTCCAGATGTGGTAAAGAGGTTGGTTTCCTATTGCATATCTTTTGGACCTGTAGGAAAGTATCCCCCACTGTGGAAACAAACTGAGTCTACACTAAATCCACTCTTAGGTCTGCAAGGCCTTTTTTCCCCAGCCATCTGTATCATTGGAGATTTCTCTCAAATCTAGGTAAAAGAGAAAAGATACCATATGGCTCTAATCTCCCTAGCAGTCAAGAAACTTGTGCTTAGACACTGGATGGACCAAGCCCCCATTTCTTACTCTGAATGGTTACACAAGATATCTTTCGCTCTCCATGCAGAGCAACTCATTGCTAATATTCATCACCATATACACTCATTTAATAAAAAATGGGGGAGAGTGTATGCTCTCTACTTATCTTGAACACCCGGTATTTGTATTCCCTGTCATCTCTATATTCTTTGATGGATATTATCTAACTAGTGGTTATTTTCCCCACTATAGACACAGTTACCTATATGGAGTAATTGCACCTCACTGAGGGAGGTAATGGGAATTGGGTGGAGGGAGGGGGGAGGCGGGATAGTAGAATAGATGGATAGTAGTAGTATTATTTTATCCGGTTTATTACCTCTGTTTAATAATGTAATGTTACACCACTTGTTGTTAGTGTTGTACTTGTTATAACCCTAATAAAATGTATTCAATAAAAAAAAAAGTGAATGCTGAGATGGAGGGTGAAGGCATCAATACATCCCAGAGAGGCATGGCAGCAGTACCAACTGTGACACCCTGCTAAGTCCCACTTTTGTAGGGGAATGGCTGTATGGACTTTGTGGTACCTGGCCCTATGACAGGCACTGCATGGCCCAAGTCATCCAACTTCACTGGCCCACAGGTGGTAGACCAGGTGACATACATCCCGGTGCAGTATGCTGCACTGTATGGGTCAGATGCACTGAAGGTCCTCCCAAAACAAAGGCACACCTGGGGCTCAAAATCCAGGCAATGGTCAACACTGCAGGGCCAGAGGCACACCTACTCATTGCCATCAAGAACAAGTAGCATGACCTTTGGTCTGCCATAAAGTGTAAGCTGGCAGCTGCCAACCACTCACAGTTGGCCATGGGAGGCAGCTCATTTGCAAAAGCACTCACCATGACCCCCATTGAAAGGGTCATGGCAGAGACCATCTGAGACGTGGTCCACCATGGTGAGGAACAGGCCATGGACACTCTAGCAGGAAAGCGAGACACAATACACAGGGGCAGGGGGAGGCGGCATTCACAGTGCTCATTGTAACCACCCTGTATTGCACCCCACAGAAAAGACAACCTAGAACATGGGACAACAAATGAACACCATACCTGGGGGCAGGTAGCTATGGGAGGTAGGTAACACACACCACACACCATACCAGAACCATGGCCACCACGACCAGAGTGCAACCAGTAGTAACCACCCACCATGTCCCACACAAGTCATAAGCCAGAACAGAAAATTATGCCAATGGAGGACAGCAACAGGCACCGTGACACCACTGGGAGGGCCAAGGATGCCACGGTGTGGCCTGCAGACACAGGTGACCACAGACAACAAGCAGATGCACCAAAGTACACCAGTGCCACCACACCACCATGGTCATGCCTGAACACACAGACAGGGATGTGGCAATGGACACTGTAGCCCAAGACCAGCCATGTCAAGGCAACACCCAGGCTATGTAGCCCACAGGCACAGGTGAGGGGCACAGTACCAGTGATGGGCACATGTCCCTACAGACCTCCCATGACAGTGGTGAGAAGGGAGACTTCATATGGCCAACACAGTGCACTAGGTGGAACATGTCCATGGGCTTGCTACACAGCTACTAGCGTGACCTATGGCATCTGGAACAGGAATGGCTATGTGCACTATGTGCACAACTAGAAAATATCAAGGCCCTATGGGAACTCACAGAGGAGGTACGTGGCATGTGCATGGGAATTGACAGGATCGGTGACATGCTGGAGAGGCTGACAGAGTGCATTCTGCCAATGGGTGCATCCCCAGTGGACACCCAAGGCATCCCCACTGGTGTGGAGGGGCACAGGGCTGCACAAGGTATGACAGGTGCATGTGAGGGACCCCAGGCAGGATGACATGCTGGTGAGAGAAAGACCACCATGGGCCTCCAGAAGAGCAAGGGACCAAACACCCGGAAGATGCCTAGGCTCATGAGCAGGCACACAGAATGCAAGGATGTGAACATGACACCACAACAGGAGGACCACCCATTCACAATGCCTTGTTCCAAATTGGCACACAGTACAACACATCCTACATACCCATATTCACGTCACAAAAACATACCTTACTACATGACATGTCCAACACATGACCCCCACCATGCACCACACATGAACTCCCACCTTCACCACACATGGTACCCCACTCAAGCACCACACATGAACCCCCCAATGCACTATACCTGGTTCCCCACTCAAGTACTCCACATGAACCCTGCATGGCACAACAGCACACCACCTGTGACACCTCATGCACTAGGCACACACAGCAGCAGCATACCAGGCACAGGTGTATTCTGGGGCGTAAGTCATCACTCTGCCACCTGGCCCACACAGCTAGTGGGTAAATGTACCCTATATAACAGTGTGCTGCACTGCTTGGCCAGACAGAGTGTCCCCCACCACCCCACATATTGATCTATCATCATCATGGTAGGGCCATTTGTCATCAAGCACACTACATGGCATGGGCACTCAACGTGATTCACAGATGTTGTGCAGCATAGCATGGACAGTGAACCCTGTGCATGCCATACTATAGGCAAGCATTGTTGTGCCACCAGTGTGATTCAGGCACCAGAACTTCATTTTCAGACAGTCTATCGTTTGCTCCACCACTGACCATGTCTTCTTATGCCCCCTCATTTTATGCCTCTTTCGCCTACCTCTGTGGGGCCAGATATTGTTTCAGTAGGTATGGTCACAGAGGATAGCCACTGTCACCTAGGAAGGTGACAAAAGATGTTAGTGTGTGGCCATACCATGAGGTACCCCTAGCCCCCTCAATGGTACCTACCAATCAACCAGCCTTCCACGCCTCCTTGTTCAGCACAGTGGGCACCCAGGCCAGATCGATTGAATATGTATGCATTGTGAAACATGCCTGAGTATTTATCGGATCTGAGACAGCATGGATTCACAGCAGGAAGGCCATGTCAAACAAATCTAATTGATTTCTTTTACTAGGTGACTAAGACCATAGATTGGGGGGAGAGTAGTGGCTGTGGCCTACCTGGATTTCAGTAAGGCCTTCGATACTGTTCTACATAGAAGACTAGTGAACAAGCTAGACAGCCTGATGTGGGTCATAAGGTGGTAAACTGGGTTAGAAACCGGTTGAGTGATAGAAGAAAGAGGGTCATGGTAAATGGCGCTCAATCTGAGGAAAGGAGGGTGACCAGTGGGGTGCCACAGGAATCAGTCCTGGGCCCAGTCCTGTTTATGTCTTCATAAGTGACACTGCAGAGGGCCTGGAGGGGAAGGTGAGCCTCTTAGTGGATGACAATAAGATCTGCAACAGGGTGGACACTCCAGGAGGGGTGGAAAAAATGAGGAGGGATCTAGGTAAACTGGAGGAATGGTCCAGAGTGAAGCAGCTGAGATTTAATGCAAAAAAGTGCAAAATCATTTATTTGGGGCGCAAGAACCCACGGGAGGATTACATGATGGAAAGAGTGAAACTGATGGTCATCAAACAGGAAAGGGATTTGGGGGTAATCATATCTGATAACCTAAAGGTGGGCAAACAATGTGCCAAGTCTGTGGGGAGAGCCAGTAGGGTGCTGGGGTGCATAGGGAGAGGTATCACCAACAGAACGAAGGAGGTGTTGATGCCATTGTACATATGATTGGTGAGGCCTCTTTTGGAATACGGTGTCCAGTTCTGGAAGCCACATCTCTGAAAGGATATAGACAGGGTGGAGGTAGTTCAAGGAAGGGCAACGAAGAAGGTGTAGGGCCTGCACCAAAAGTCATAAGATGAAAGACTGGGAGACCTCGATATGTATACCGTGATGGATTGGAGATGCAGGGGGAGGTATGATAGAAACCTACAAATATCTAAAAGGCATAAATAGGGTACTGGAGGGTAGCATCTTTTAGAAAAGGAGATGTCCAGGAATGAGAGGGCATGACATAAGTTGGAAAGGGGTAGACTAAGGGGTAGCATGAGGAAGTATTTCTTCACAGAAAGGGTGATGGATGCATGGAATAGATTCCCATCAGAGGTGGTGGAGCAAAACACAGTGAGGGAATTCAAGCATGCATGGGACAAGCATAGGAGAACCCTAGCAATAGAAACAAGGAGGTATAGCCAGAGATCAAGTAGGGTCTGAGGCATTTACAGTAGGCAAGGAAATGGGCAGACTAGCTGGGCTTAGCGGTCCTTATCTGCCATCAGTTTCTATGTTTCTATGTTAGTGATGGTGCCATTGTTATTGCATAGGATCTGGCAGTTGATTCTCTGAAACCACTTGCAATTCCATTATCCCTCTTCCTCCTCCTCCACCAGCAGGGCCACAATCACTACATGGGTGCAATCTATGGTGCCAATCACATTAGACATATCATGCATGCAATAAAACCCTTCCTTCATGGGCTGAATGGCTGCTGGTGTGATCAGGAATGATATGTGTGCCTGCACATTGAGTAGCATGGCATCAGTGACCTGGTGCAGGCCACGGGACACCGATGCTTGACTTGTAACATCACCTGCAACACTTTGGAATGAAACTGTGGCATAATATGTCATGGCACATGGCACCTTGGTTTCCGTGGACATTGACCGAGACCATCCGGTGCAGGGTGTTATGTGTGCACACACCATGTCACACAGGTGTGCTAGGGCCACATGGTTCATGTGAAACTGCTGTATATTGTGCGTGCCCCACAGAGCCTGAATGTGTAGTTGGGGGTGAAAGACCCATGGCCATGGGTATCTTTGCTGCTGCTGGCCCTGTGCAAGTCCTTCATCCAGCAGGAGGGCATTCAGCAGCAATCCTGGGCACATGGTGAACCTATTGTGTCTGTCATACCTGTCTTGTGTGGCAGACGGTCGTTCAGTATGGTACTGTGGCCTGAACGGACCATCTACCTCTCACGGTCTGCTGCATGGCCCATCATGGGGGTGCTTTCTGTGCTTGCTGGCAGGTGGCATAACATGCTAGGGCATTATTTGTTCGGCAATGTCTATGCACATGTGCATCATGGCAGAGGCAGCATGGTCTGCAGTGACTGGGGGGTGCTTTGGGGACTACCCCAGAAAGTTTTGGAGGCAGGCAGCCCTCACCTACCAGTGTGCCCTGGAGCTGGGGGCAACATCTGGTGCATAATGGAGCCAGCGGAGGTGAGCGGTTGACTGCATGGGGGTGGCATTTAGGTGTCACTGATGCATTTTTCAGGGTCTCATTGGTTGCCTCCTATTGTGTCTCTACAGGCGTTCAGTGGGAAACTGGACAGCATCACACTGGAGAGGTAGGAGCCGGGCCCGGAGGAGATGGCAACCATGGTCACCCACCAGAGGAGGTGGCCGCAGCCAATCCCAGAGATCCTGTCCCTATGTGTCAAAAGTGAGAACATATACTATAAAGATGAGGTTAGGGAGCTGTGGGCAGTGGCTGAGCTGTCAAAGGTGGGTGTTGCTGTGTGTGTGTGTGGTGTCTATATTGCAGTGTCACATCATGGGCAGGCTGCTCACATACAACTTGTCCTATCTTTTTTTCTCACTGCAGAGGTACACTGACCCATTGAAATGCCTGGTTCTTGTCCTGTGATCATACATGGAGAGCACACCACTGGCCTCCTCCAGCAACTCGGATGAAGTGGAGGACTGAGGTTGAGGGACACGGGGATGGTGTTCCTGTCACGCATATCCTTTAATAAGCTAATGTTTCATGGATTCCCTGTGCTTTTATTCTGGCTGGCACATGGCATCCAGCCATGTGGTGTTAGGGGGATGTTCACCATCTGGTATGTGTGCCCACCACTGGACCATGGGCTGGCCATGTACAGGTGGCCATGGCTTGTATGTGCAGTGGGGAGCATGTCTGTGCTGTTGTTCTCCATACTATGTTGTCTGTTGGCTGCTGTGGTGTAGCAGCACTGGGGGAATGCGGCACTGCCTGTTTTTCAGTTCTCCTCTACTGTGCCTGCTTCTGCCTGCTCTCCTGGGGTTTACAGCAGCCCTACCCTGGCAAACTGCTGCACTTGTGGTCCCAAACACCTTATATGTTGTAGTGGGGGTCGTACATGCACATACTGGGGGAAGCACATTGCACACTGCATGGCCCCACCCCTCCACCGGCACTACGCTGTGCTAACACACATGTCCGTGGCCACCCAGAGCATGCCACTTGTGTGCATCCTGTGCTGCACACAGATACTGTGTGCTATGTGCTCCATCTGTACAGCTTACGTGGGCCTTCCCCAGCTTCATGAATAGGGCCTGCTATTCGTGAAATTACAATCTGTTGTGATGTCAGCATCATGAAGCCCTCAAAGCCCACTACATGGTCATTTTGGGTAGGCAAATGTTTTTGATAATCATTTTGTGGACTGGTTATCAAGATACATTATGAATTCTGGACAGAAAACCGAGAATGAAAAACAAAATATATTCTCTAATAAATTATGTTTGCAAAAACATTTGATTTATAAAAGTAGGTACATAACAAAGTGCAAAGCTACCCTTTAGTACTGATTCCAGCTGGATTGTAACAACGTTGGTTCATTAACTAATGACTACTGTTATTAACAGTACTGAGTAGGACTTCCTGATGTGTGGGTGCCCTACATCCACTTAAGCATTACACACAGCTGAAGTGGATTTTCTGCAAAAAAACTGTATATGTATATATATGTGTGTATATATATATATATATATATATATATATATATATATACACACACACACAATATATGCTTCTATTCTGTTTCCTTTCCCTTCAGTGTTTTGCATGGTCCAACACTGTGACATGAGTGATATCCAATTTCCCTTTACAAATTGCACAATTCCAAACATAGCTAGAGTGGCCTTCTGTGGTGCTGTGTTCTTTGATCCGAACATGTAGAGGTTTTCTAGTTTTCCCCATACAACCACTACAGCATCTCTTCACTGTTTTGCAGGATATAGCAAATTACCCATCTTTTACAGAGGCATTTTGTTCTTCAGATTGGGAAATTTAGTAGGCTGTTAGCATTGAGGAAAAAAAAAACCTTAAACTTCACAGGGCTTTCTGCAATATGGAAGGCCCTCTGGGCCAGTCAGGTACAGTAGGAATCCATCACGCACCTCAGACTGAACACATGAACTCAAATTATTTTGAGGAGCTGGGTTCACAGAAAAGGGTCGGCAGCACCACCCACACTGATGGCAAGTGACTGACCTGTATTAATGTCATCTTAATGTAAATGGTGAAAAGTAAATGGAAAGTAATGGACTGGAGGGTGTGTGATTGAACTGTAAATATCGTAAAGAATCTAAGCTGCTAATGAGATTCTAACCCCTGACTGACTGGTTTAGGGACAGTGTTCAGTAACTGTAATTATGTTGAATGATGTCTGTATGATGTAATGCTAAGTTAAAATGGAACCAAATTGGGAACTGCTGCTGTGGTTTCGCTACCACCTCTTGCTGAGTGCTCCAGCCTGTAAATAAACATTCAACGTTTTTGTAAGCTACATAAAATCTGACAGTCATGCCCCCTGTCTGAGTGATTTCCTAAAGATACAGCGTCTAACTGCAACTGTAACATAGACATTGAAACATAGACAATCTCAGCAGAAAAAGACCATTGATCCATCCGGTCAGCTCCGTTTTACCCAACTCTAATCTGTGACCTATTGTCCAGATAGAGTTTTCGCCCACCTCCCCCCTCTCGCTCCCTGCCTTACCGCTACCCCCATGGGTAACTATTAAGCAGAAAAGCACAAGTCACGACACTCACCCAAAAGCAAAAACACATAATGGAGAAGCCAAGAGCTTCTTTTTCTCTCTCAGGATCCAGGTGGGTCTGTTGTATGTTCATCTGTATTGCAAGTGAATAAATGTAGATTTAATTTTGCAACTCTTGGCTTCTCTGCTGTATGTGTTTTGGCTTTTGGGTGAGTGTCATGACTTATGCTTTTCTGTGTTCATTACTGGCCACTGAGCACCCTCGATACTCCTTAGTGTGGCTCTGTGGTCTCCTGCTTTAACTATTAAGCCCTTTACTCTTTCAGAGCCACACTTGAACCCATCACTGGTTTTTGCATGACCTCCTCCTCAGGTAGGCTGTTCCATGGCTCAAACGCTCTCTCGGTAAAGTAAAACTTTCTTGCAGTCTACCTTGTTAATTCTATTCAGGAACTTGAAGGCCTCTATAATGTCTCCTCTCTACCTTCTTGCTCTCTGCAGGAACATGTTCAGTGCCCTAATAGGATCTGCCCTGCTGGCCATGAATCATTTTGGTATCTGTACAGAACTGTCTCCAGCCTACTTCTGTCTTTCGTCAGGTGAAGACTCAAGAACTGGGCACAGTATCCCGAATGTTATTTAAATTTGATAGACTGCATCTGACTAAGGAGGGAGTCAGTGCATTGGGGCAGAAAATTGATGTTTTTGTAGAATATTTAAACTAGCAAATGGGGAGAGGGGTGCAGCACCCCATACGTTGAATGGGAAGAACACCCTTCCCCCTCAGCTAGTGGTCAAACAGGAGTACAGCATGTTTATAGTTCATTTGTATCACCAGGTGACTGAAAAAGGTCCGGCTTCCCATATGATATACAGGGGAAACACCAGACCTTGCCCAATGACTAACACACCAAAATCTGGCCAACGGAAAATCATGTACACAAATGCTTGCAGTCTGGGAAACAAGATCCCAGACCTGCAGGCAATAATGACAGAGGCTAAACTGGATATAGTAGTGAGATGTGGTTCACCAGTAACCACACTTGGGAGACTTCAGCACCTGGCTGTGTACTGTTCAGAAGAGACCGAGGTGCAAAGGGGGGGGGGTGGAGTGGCCCTGTATGTCAATAAAAATACCAAAGCTACAGAAATTCAAAATACACATAAGGAGCCAGAAGAACTGTGGGTCACCCTGGAAACAGGAAATGGGACAGCCATACGAACTGGGGTTGTCTACAGGCCTCCAGACCCGGGGAAGGATATAGACACATTACTGTTAGAAGATATACAAAACATGACAGCTAAAGGGGAGGTTCTGATAATGGGAGACTTCAACATGCCAGATACAGATTGGTCAATACCAGCAGGAACATCTGCCAGAACTAGGCACATGGTGGATTTCCTGCAGGGGGAGGGCCTCAAACAGCTGGTACAACAACCCACAAGAGACAGGGCTATCCTAGATCTAGTACTGACTAACAGGGAAAGGATCACAGATCTCCAGGTAGAAGGTCACCTTGGGGCCAGTGACCATCACGTGATATGGTTCAATTTGGCCACTAGAACTAAATCATCCAATTCCAAGGCAAAAACATGGGGCTTCAGAGGAGCTGACTTTGATAAGATAGCCAACAGAGTTAAGCTAGCCTTGGCAAAAAGAAATACAGGTGAGGGGGTACAGGCAAAGTGGGCAAGCATTAAGGATGCAATACTTGAAGCAACATCCCATTGTGTTAGAGAGAAAAGAAAGTGAAAAAGAAGAAGGGAACCACTTTGGTTCTCAAAAACAGTAGCAGAAAAGGTCAGAGCCAAAAGGCTGGCCTTCAGGAAATATAAGGGAATGCAGCAGGATGAAGATAGGGAGGCATACCAAACTTCCCTAACAGAAGCAGGGAAGGCAGTAAGGCAGGCAAAGGCCCAAACCAAGGAAACACTAGCACAAACAGTAAAAGAAGGTGACAAGACTTTCTATAGATACATTAGTGAAAGGAGAAAGTCCAGAGGGGGTATTGCTAAGATTAAAGGGGATAAGGGGGCTTGTAAGGAGGAGGACCATGTAAAAGTATCTATCCTAAATAGATACTTCTGCTCAGTATTTACTGAAGAGAAGGTAGTGCAGGGCCCACAGCTCAACACCATGGACACAGGGGGGGGAGGTAGGTGTGCACTAGTGCCTTCACAAAAGAAAGGGTCCTACAAGTGCTCGCTAAGCTCAGGGTGGACAAGGCAATGGGACTTGATGGCATACATCCCAGGGTACTAAAGGAGCTAAGGGCAGAACTAGCAGAGCCATTATCAGAACTTTTCAGTGAGTCTCTGAGCACAGGAGAGGTCCCGGAAGACTGGAGAAGGACTCATGTGATCCCACTCCACAAAACTGGTAGCAGGGATGAGGCTGGGAACTACAGACCACTCAGTCTTACCTCAGTAGTGGGCAATATTATGGAGGCACTCCTTAAGGAAAGGATAGTGCAACTCATGGAATACATAGGTGCACAGGATCCAAGACAGCATTGGTTTACAAAAGGAAGGTCCTGTCAAACTAATCTAATAGATTTATTTACCTGGGTAACCAGAGTGGTAGACCAAGGGGAAGCAGTTGATGTAATCTACCTTGACTTCAGCAAAGCTTTCGATACTGTTCCATGTAGCAGATTGATTAATAAGCTGGGTAGGCTCAGGGTGGGTCAGAAGTTGGTCAACTGGGTGGCAAACTGGTTGGCAGGCAGAAAACAGAGAGTGGTGGTAAATGGTATACATTCAGAAGAGATGCAAGTCACAAATGGGGTATCTCAGGGATCAGTCCTGGGACCAGTCCTCTTCAATATCTTCATAATTGACATTGCAGATGCACTGGAGGGTAAGGTTTGTCTGTTTGCAGATGACACCATGATCTGCAACAGAGTAGATGATCCAGATGGGGTGGGCAGAATGAGAAGAGATCTGGATAAACTAGCAAAATGGTAGAAAGAGTGGCAACTATGGTTTAATGCAAAGAAGTGCAAGATCATGCACACAGGAAAGAGAAACCCTGAAGCCACCTATATGCTGGTAGGGGAGTTGCTGGCAATCACAAGGGGAGAAAGTGACTTGGGCATCATCATCACCACCGATGACTTGAAATCATCTAAGCAGACCACTGAATTAGTAGGTAAGGCTAGGGGGATGTTGGGGTGTGTTAGTAGGGGTATCACAAATTCTTAAGAGAGAGAGAGGTAATAATCCCTCTTTACAAGACACTGGCTAGGCCCCATCTGAAGTACTGCATGCAGTACTGGAGGCTGCACTTTCACAAGGACATTAACCAGACTGAGGCAGTCCAGAAAAGGGTAACCAAAATGGTGCAGGGACTGCATCAGAAAACATATGAGGACAGATTAATGGAGCTCAATATGTATACCCTAGAGCAAAGGAGGGAAAGAGGTGATATGATCGAAACATTCAAACACCTTAAGGGCATTAACAAGGTGAAAGAGTCTAATATGTTTCAAAATAAGAAAAATAGCAGGACAAGAGGACACAGCATGAGATTAGAGGGTGACCGACTAAGGGGTAATGTGAGGAAGTTCTTTTTCACAGAAAGGGCGGTGGATGCATGGAACTGCTTATCTCAGGAAGTGGTAGATATGAATACAGTACAGGGCTTCAAACAGGCATGGGATATGCATAAGGGAGCAATACAGATGGGTATGAATAGATAGGCCATTGACAGAGCAAAGGCCGATGGCACATTCATAAGGTAGAAAAAGAAATGGGCAGACTAGATGGGCCTTGCAGTCCTTATCTGCTGTGAACCTCTATGTTTCTATGTTTCTATGAATGGTGTCTCACCAGTTATTTATAGTGAGGTAGTATTACTTCTTTCTTCCTGCTATAAAACCCCTTCCAATACACCCTAACATTTGGGTTGCCTTGCTGTAGGTCTTGTTACTTTGGATAGTTTGTTCTAGGGAGACATTCTTTTCCGAAGTAGTAGCCAGCTTAAACCCTCCGAACCATTATTTCTTCATGTGGTTCTTGTTCCCTATGTACATCACTTTGCACTTTTTGGCACTGAATTCCATGTTAGACCTTGGACCAACTCTCTAACCTTTGCAGGTCCCTCTGCAACTCCCTTACCCTCTCCTCTCTGTGTACCCTTCCACAGAGCTTAGTGTCATCTGCGAAGTGATATGTCTTGCCATGTATTCCTTCTATGTCACTGATAACTATATCGAAAAAGACTGGTGCCAGGATTGACCCGAGCGGTGCACTACTCATGACCTTCTCTTCCTCAGATTTGACCCCATTTTCCACTGTCCTCTTTTTTTTTCTCCCCAACCAACTTCCTACCCATTTAAGTAGGTCTCTTGCTGTTCCCAGATCATCAGATTTCTTCAGCATGTCCGTGGCACTGGGTGACATGCCTTATTGAAGTAGAAATGAATGTCCTATTTGTCCCCCACTCCCCTAATGCGCTGGATGCAGTCTCTTCCTTTCTCCTTGGCTTCACTTTGAAACCCTCAGGCAACTCCTTCCCTGTTACTCTAATTATTCCCTCACACTCCCCCTTCCTCTCCTCTCCTCTCCTCTCCTCTCCTCTGAAGTGATTCATAGGATCCCTTAAGCTCCTTGTCTCCCGGTTTATTGATGTAGCATGTGATGCTGAGCTCAATCCCAGCCCTGCCCAGTCATCTCCCTCTCATCTTACTAAAGGACCAAGAGTGACCCATGTTAACATCTGAAGCCTCCTCTCCACGACTGATGAGTTGTAACTGCTTATGGTTAATTTCAGGTCTGATGTGCTAGTGATCTTGGAGTTATGGCTCACTACCAAGATTCCTGATACTGCAATTGCCACCCCCCCCATACAAAATCATCCAACAGGATCATGCTAAGAGATGCGTAGGACTTTGCAAGCTTCCTCTCCTCTAGCATTCAGTCTGAGCCAGTGCTCTGTATCACCTCCTCTTCTGCCTATAAGTTGCTTCTCCTCAAGCTCTCCTTCCCTTTCTCTATCCCTATATACATGGCTGGTTTCTAGTGCTGGTCTGGCATCTACCCACCTTCTGTCACCGAAGTCCTCATCACCAACTCCTGCCATACCTTCTCTGGTGAGCTACTCATCTTCAATGAATTTAACCTCAGTTGGCTCACCCCCTCTCTAAATTCCATAATTTTTGTCTTGTACTGCCATAGTGTAACCCAAAGACATTTCTATGTCTAGCGCACCTACCCGATTACCAAAAACAAACAAAAAAATATCGTTCCAAAACATTAAGTCTCTCCAGCTTACCCAACTGATCACTTACTCAAGTTGGCACAATCTCAGATCCTTCAATCATTCCCTCCTCGACTGGGTTCTGACTTCTTACTCCCACTGTATCATACTGTAGATGCTGGTACCCTCCCCAATTCACTCAGTGACCACCATATTTTATACTGTGTTCATAAGACTCACTGTCCATGGAGATCTGGTGGCTATCGGTTGGTCACGCACTACAGCTAGCAACATAAATTCTGCCCTCCAATATTTCAAAGCCAAATATATGTCAGTTTGGGATTTCCATGCCCACCTTAGGAAAAAACTGTGTCCAAGGTTTCCACCACCCATGGATTTTGACTAAGTTGGTGGCCTGCCTCCATGTGCATGACCTTGGTGGTAGACCCAGAAATCCTCCAGCTCCCCTGCTGACCTAATTAAGCACTGGATCCTTCATAATGCCTGTACCAAAGCTAGCAGGCTTGACAGGTCTGAATACTTTGCCTTCAATCTCCAAAACAAGCTTAATCACCACTCTATGTTCTAGAAGGTTATCTACACTCTCTTCTCAGCCACAACACCAGTCCCCTCTCCTTGTCCTCAAGGTGGGTGACACTCCTATTTCTAACTCCTCTTTTGTCACCACACCTTTGAAGTCTTTGTTCACTTCCTCTGCCTGCTCCCTCCACTCTTTCTCCTCTCCTCTCCTCCTCCTCTCCTCATGCTTCACCCCTTCTTAGACTCCACACCACCATTATGCCTTTTCTAGTACCACTCTCACTGCTTCCCATAAGGCCCTCTTGGCTCTAAACCCCCAGAAGGATGTGAGTCCTGATGGTCCTTCCCCTAAAATCCTGTACCTCTCAGCCCATGAGTTTCTCCACCTATTACCTTCCTTCTCAATTTCTTCTTCTCCTTAGCCTCTGTCCCTGATAATTGAAAACATGCCACAGTCACCTCCTTCCCAAACAGGCTGACTCCGTCTCTCCTGGAAACAGCCACCCTATCTCCCTGCTCTCCACTCTGGCCAAGATCCAATAACACTTTGCACTATCTCAGCTCTCCCCTTCCTTCAGTCATCCATCCACATTCTTCAGCCCTTTCCAGTCTGGCTTCTGGAAGTACTAGTCCACCACTGCCTCTGTCCTCTGGCTTACTGACTCCATTCTATCTATCATGGATAAAAGGTTGGTCACCTCTGTCATTTTTGTTGACTTAGCCAAAGCTTTTGACACTGTTTCCCAGAGCTTCCTCCTGGGCAAGATGAAGACAGTAGAGTTCTTTGACTTCTCATCTGGTTGGTTCTACTCCTACCTCAAAAGCAGGTCTCAAACTGACTAGATTGTAGAATCCATATCACCCCACTCCCTATCAGCTCCAGTGTCCCCCAAGGGTCTATTCTTGGCCCAGTACTCTTCATCTTTCTGAATGAACTCCCTGCTGCATGATCCTCTGCATCAATCCATATGTATGCAGATGACATGGCACTCTTTGCCTCCGACTCCTCTGCCTCTGAGCTCACAGCCAGGCTCCAACTTGTCTTTACTAACATCCAGTACAGGTTCCTGGTAAATGAGCTGTCCCTCAATACAAAGAAAATGGCCTCTTTAACCTTTGGCACTAGGCAGAGGTTTGCCAGACATACTCCTCACCCCTTCCATAACCTTGATGGTTCAGCAATTGAGGATGTCCCCTTATTTAAGTACCCTGGGATCTGGCTGGACTGGCACCTCAATTTTGCAGCACATGTGGATGCCATCTACAAGAAGCGACACCTCAAACTTGGTGTGCTTTACAGAAATAAAAGGTATATCCCACTTCCTGCACATCAAGACATCATCTCGAAGATAATGCTCCCATTCCTTCTACTATGGGGACATAGTATACAGTGCTACTCCCCAGTCCACCCTGGCCAGATGGGATGCTCTGTTTCATGCTGCTTTGCTCTGGGCTGTCCCCCCTACACCCACCCAGCTCCCTTGCTCCTCCCTGTACTGCTACCTATTTTTCCACTCCCTTAAAGCCAGATGCTTTGCTCATTGTGCTTCTTACATCTCCAAATACTAATTTGCTCCCTCCTCTCCTACCTTGCTTCCCTCTTCTCTTCCCCAAAATCACTTTTTATCTTCTTTGCAACTCTTGATATCACTCTCTTACACTCCCCTAAAGAAAATCCACGGCAAGTCAGGCTACTATTTCATTCTCATTCCCCAAACTACAAGGTTTTCTCCCCCTTGCCATCTGCTCTGCCTCTTCCCACCACTCCATTCCATCTCTCCTCCATGCCTTCACTGCTCACTCCTGCAGTTGTACTTTATAGTGATCCCTGGACTGTTGCTCACCACCCACATATCCCTGCTCCCCCTTCACCCATGCACTAGTACAGTTCACTGTCTCCCTCTCCAATCAGCAACTTATTCTCCCACCCTGACCTTAGTATTGCCTCTCCACATTGCAGATGTTGTTATTCTTCAGCACTTCATTGTACTGTAATTGCAAATGCAGTTATCATCCAGCACTTTATTGCATTATTATGTGTTTTACTTCTCACAGTTCTTGTCTATGCACAATAGTTATTTATAATTACTGGTGACCACCTATATCAACTCAGTTCATTTAGTTTTCAAAAGCTGTAATGACCCGGTCTGGCTTCACACCGAGTTATTACAGCTTTTGCAGCCCCACGCTTCACTATCTCACTCACTCCCTGTACAAGCGGGAGAAATTGGCTTGCTTAGCGAGGAGCCACTAGTGTTCATTTTTTACCTTATTTTTATCTTTATGATATCTGGTTGATCCTGCCTTTACAGTCTGGTTGATCCTGGTATGTGTCGGGTTCAACAGATAGTTAGTTCAATCCAGAACAGGTCCATGGCTGACAGTCTACAGTGCTAGCTGTGCCTGATTAAATAGTTTAAGTTGAAAAAAAAGAACGTCCACCCAGTCGCAGGTTCAGTCCCTTCAGCACAGAGCTGTGAGTACCTCTCTTTTGCCTCCATTCTTAGTCTTCCTCTGCTACTTTTTAATCACAGCCTGATGTGACTGCTCTAGAGGACAGATGACAACCCTGGGAATCAGTAAATGAGATGCCTGCCACTTAGTTGGTATTTAACCTGATACCCCTATTAATGTAAATTAATTAACTTTGCAGTTAGCTTCAACTCTTGTGCATTCTGTACCCTGGTATGAACTAAAGTTATTTACCAATTGTTCTACCTTATTTGTTATGTTATCCCTCCTTACCCATCTGCCCTCCCCTTCCCTCCCTGATGTTCTCCTCTTCCCTCCCCAATTTTCAGTTTTCAGTTACTGTACCTGTTTATGCTATAATAGTTGCACCTTGTTGTATTGTATATAAGTTGGAAAATGAATAAAAATTCTCTATAAAAAAAAAAGAATGTCTGTACTGGACGGTGAGTGAGAGAGTGTTTGAGAGAGAGTGTGTGTGTGTGTGTGTGTGTGTGTATGTGTGTGTGTGTGTGTGTGTGTGTGTGTGTTTAGGAGAGAGAGTGTCTGTGTGGGAGTAGAGACACTAGCCAAGGGGCACTAGGGGTCACAACCACTGGAAAATGATGTCTGCTTCACTGACTTTCTCAGAACTAACTCCTTACACCAGTGTTTATAAAAAATAAAACATAGGAAACTGAGTGTCTATGAAGCTTTTTTCACACCCTCAGTGTGAGATGACATAATAAACCTCTCAAGCTTCACTCTTGAGGTTTATGGGTCATCACACACTTCAGGTGTGTAAAAAAGCTTCTTAACACATAATCGTCTATGCATTATTCTCTGCATAAGGCCTATTCACCTTTTATTATATTATTGTTCTTAGTGTTCCTCATTGTCCTTCCCGTTCCTTCTCCCCAGAATGTGTCTGGAAATGAGCAGTTACCAGCTCAGTATGTTTTTCCTGATAAAACTTTTGAAATACAAATATGCATACATACATAAATAAAATCCACCTCCCTTGTTTCCCAGTTAAAGCATACTATCAGCTTGGTCTGAAAAGACATCCCTGCCATGAACCCATGCTGCATACTATCCCATGGAGCCCATTTCTCTCCAGGAAGTCCAGTGGGTCCTCTTTAACTAGTGTCTCCATCAATTTACCTAAATCTGACTTTCCCCTGCTAACCACACAATTACTGTATGTGACATCACAGGCTGTTGTCATGGTGAGCACTATAATATCATAAACCATGGCACATTGAGGTTAACAGGGGATAGGCAAATGTTTTCAAATGTTTTATACAGACTTTTTAGATTGACTACCAAGATGCGCTGTAAATCATGGAAAGGAACATTGAAAATGAAAAAAATAATGATTTTGTAGTACATTGTAACAGCCCAAACATATTTTTTATGAAAGCACATGCTGAAGTACAGAGTTGCTCTTTAAGGCCTACCCCAATTTGCCATAGGGTGAAAGTAAAGTGTACAGCGTAAACTGAAAGTAAATCTATATACTGAGTGAACAAACGTTGCTTTGTTTTATCCCTGGAGCTAAAGGATGAGGAAAGGTGTGACAAAAAAAAAAGAGTAATTTATATGAAGTTTGGGAGAACATCACATATGGCACCCAGGCAACACTGACAGATCAGTTGACAGAGTAGCCATGGGTTCCAATTTCTGCAAAACAGAGGCCACTAAATGGAGGAAGGTAACTGGTCTCCCCTGAGGGTTCACAGGTAGTCAGGATGGCTGAGTGAAGCCATGATGGTATACTGTATATGGAATTTATAGCCATGCCTCCAATGGGGTTGTCTGAGTCCAGACCTGGGAGCTGTACAATGCACAAGGGAGTGGCTCCTGGTGAGGCAGAACCGTCTAAATACCCCTGGACATGGGAGTCGCCCCTGAGGGTGTTGACCACCTCCCTTCACCTAAGGGATTTTTTTGCAGGGGAAGACCTGAAGTGGGTGTTGTGCTGCACAAGTTAGAAATTGGAAAATACAGTTTGAGGCCCTGTGCATACCTTGTGCCTTTTAAACTGCTTAACTCTGTTAAAACAGTGTTCAAAAGTTTGTGTCCAGATTGTAGCACATTAAAAAAAAGTGTTATAATCTGTGTTCTAAAACTGTGCTCTAACCATGCTTGGTGGTAGACGCACAGCTTCAGTTTAACATGTTTTCCTTAATCCAGGTTACTAGCAGTGGGGACTTACACTATGCTCTAACTCAGACAATGGAAGTCAATTACAATTTACATCTTTTAAAATAGTTATGATACGCCGGCCTGGTGGCGCTGAGGGTTGAGGCGCTGGTCGCTACACCTCGCGCCACGCCGGTGACCTGGGTTCAGGAACGAGCACGGGTTGTCGGGGGTTGGCGGGGGAGGAGATGGAGTGAGCATCCGGAGGACTAGGGTAGGGTAGCTCCTGAAGAAATAACATCCATAAAAATAGTTATGATACACCTATGAAAAATTAAAATACACAGATCTGGAAGCTTCTACTGTGCTAAGGAGTTAAGCGGGTACCTTTTCCACCATCTTCAGTGATACACCTGATCTTGAGTAGCCCAGCATGCACTTCATTACCTGCAATGCTTTGCATCAGTGTCACAATTGTGCCTTGGTACTCAGTCAGGAGTAGCAGAGGGAGCTTGGGGGCGGAGTGCAGTCTGAATGTTCCAGATCCCCATTATTAAAAGCAATTTAAAAAGCATCTCTTTAAACGTTTACAGGACCTTGATGTGCAGGCCTTGTCTGGGTAGCACATTTTGGGGAGTTGTGGGGTACTGGATTTTTATTTAAGTGCACAGTAGGGCATGGCCACAAACCACCAACCTCCCTAAAATGTATTATGATTATGATTATGATTATTATTATTATTACTAAATTTATCTAAAATGTATTAGTAAGCCTGGTTAAACTTGTTACATTTAATCTGTTTAAGTAATTTAAAGGAGAGAGAAGGCCCTCTCCAAGTAACTTGTTCCCTGATTCCTTTTTACTTTTGCAGCATAGCACTGATGATCACAGATGCACTGAACCTAAATTGGGTGTATATTTGCAATCCTTCCAGATCCAAGGGGTGTGATCAACATTGGAACAACCCTTTCACATCAACATATAGGAGACTGAAGCAGTTCTGTGCTGCCTGAGGGTCTTTGAACAGCACTTGCTAGATCAATCATCATGGATTCAGACAGAGAAGCAGTGTGTAAGTAAGGGGGGAAACTCACTATTACCAGCTATTGTGGGACTCTTTCTAAGTTTTGGAGCTAGCATTCCAGGACACATTTCAAAATTCAGTGACATACCTCACAGGGCACAGGAGGATTCCAAAATGAATCAGGGCAACAGGGTAAGTCCTATGAGGGAAGTCTGTTGGACCTTAAGATGCATTTGCTAGAAACCAGGAGGGAAAGAGTGGACATGGTTGAAGTGCTTAAGCTTATACAGTGGACAGAAACACTGGACATCAGTGAATTGTTCACCTACAGTGTTAAAGTGGAGCAAAATGTGTAATGAGGAGGTCTGTGCAAAATTAGCAGTAGGATGCAAACATAGGTATGATAGACACATGGGTTTGGGGACATGTCAGTTCAGTCCACTTAATTCACTCCTCGACAAGTCACTATGGATAATTAGATGCAGTGACAACTGTTTCCCTGCCAAATTCGTTCTGTGACAATTTGCTCCAATGAGACATCAAACTGGGCTTAAACAACAATGCCAACAGAGGTACCACTTTTACAACCCTCAGGTGTATTGTGTCATCTGGTTGGCAAATGGTGCCCACTTGGAGGTTTTATTATAATATCTATGGCAGGAGCAAATTGCTGGGGAACTAATTTGGCAGGGATGTGATTGTCGCTGCAGCTAATTGCCCGTATTGACTTGTCAGGCTGGCAGTTGATGGGAGGGAATTGATATGTATCCTATAGGTTTAGGTGGGGTGGGGGCAATAGAGAGGAAATGACAATAGGGGTTGGAGAAGATGAATGAAGCTAGGGGATTTGGTCTCCTTGTTAAGCAGGGATAAGAGCAGACTGGACTAACCAGTTGGCTTTCTTCCATCAGTGACTTCTATGTTTCTATATATCTATGTGACAACTTAACCTATACTAGTTAAAGTACACAGTTATAACAATCCTACCTAGCATGAATACCACATCAGTCTGAACTGTATACATGGTAAATTTTATTTATTAAAGGTGCCCCATAAGCTCAGTGTGTCTGTACAAAATAAATAACAAAACAAACACAGTCAAAACTGAGAAACAATACAAAACATTTCACAAAATAAATAACAATACAATCACCATCTCAGACAAATAACAACCAAAACAGAATGCTACCCAAAGGCTTGGAGAAGATGTTTCTTCATGTTGTTTCTAAAAGCCGAAACATTTCTTACAATGCAAATTTCTTCAGGAGGCACATTCTAGAGCACAGGGGTGGCCACTGTAAAATCCTGATTCTCTGCAGATTTTAGCCTAGCTGACGGCACCTGGACAAGATCCCGTCCCCTGGATTTCAGATTCCTGGAGTGTAGGGAGTCAGGAGAATGCACTGGTATTGGGGGCCCAGCCCATTCCAGGCTTTATACTTTACGTTATTAAAAGAACTCAGAAGTCAATGCACTATCTAACCATCAGCCAGCTCAGAACCTGTTGTGAGGGCATTATCTGTTCTTACCTCCAAATGGAGGTCTGAAACCTTGCAGCTATGTTCTGATCCAGGCTGCTGATGACACAGCTAATCCCCAGGTAAGCTGTTATAGAGCTCATGGCTGTAGAAGAGATAAGAAAACATAAGGGCATTCACTTGGGTGACCAGATATGCAGAATTAAGAAGGGAGCACAGTTTGGAAATATAAAGATATTAAAAACAGTTCCTGACAACATAAGACACCTGTGACACAAATGTCAACTGACTGCAAAGAACTGTGCCTGAGCTATGCACCTCATCTGCCACAAGGGGCCAGATACTCAAATCAAAATGTAAAGTGGAATGCAAAGGGTTTCACTGTGCTTTGCAAGTGCCCAGAAGTCCAGGGATGCAATATTCACTCAGATAGCACACAGCGCTATCTGACTAACTATAAGGCCAAGTTGGTACAGCACTAAGTCAAGTAGTGCTGCCCTAACATGGATCCCTGCTGTGCAGGGAATAGAGCCACTGGAGTGAATAGTGCTGGAGTGCTATTTGTGATTTTCAGTGGGACCCATACAGATGGGCTCACTGGGCATGCAAGGCACTAAGGGGCCATTTGCATGGCCATTATGGGTCCATTGGCATGGGTAGTGGTGGAAGGTTTGCACAACACTGCCTCCCCCATTGCCAGCCCCTTGGAACAAAAGACAGCCCTCAGATTGCCAGCCCATAGAATGCAGAAGTAATCCCCTAGTGTTTAGCACCCCCACCACCACGGCACCAACTACTCACCCTGCCATCCCCCCCTTACCTGCATCAACTGTGCTGTGGGACCCCATACAGTGACTGACATGGCCTCCTCACACCACTTAAGTCAGACACTGAAAGCAATGCCAGAGAGAGAGAGAGCACATCATATGTAATGTACGGGGCACACATCCTCTAGTGTACAGTACAGGATGCCCACCCTGTACATTGCATAGGGTGCACATTCTCTGGCATTGCATATGTCAGACAGCCAAGAAGATGAGAGGAGGGCTGTGCCAGTCACCATATGGGCTCCCGTGGCACCACTGATGCAGGTAAGAGAGGTGGTGGGGTAGGTGGTCATTGCCGCAGATATGGTGCTAGATGCTAGGAATAACTTTTGTATGTGTAGGATGGTGATGGGAGGGGATGCCACTAGACACCAGGGATTGTGTTTTTCCTATATGAGCTGACAATCAGAGTGCAGGGGCTCACTAGGCACCAGGGATTGCTTTTGTCTTATATGGGCTGATGATCTGAGGGAGGTGGGACACTAAGCACCAGGAATTACTTCTTTCTTGTATTGGTTGGTGATTGGAAGGAGGAGGGGACCACTAGACACCAGGGAGTATTTTTTATTGAATGGACCAAAGATCAGAGGGAGAGAGGGCTGCTTGACACCATGGATTATTGTTTTATTCTATGGGCTGGAAATGGGGAGGGAACCCTTAGGCACCAGGGAGTACTGTACTTCTATATTATATGGGCCATTAATTGAAAGAAGGAGGGAACCACTAGGCACCAGGGTTCCCTACATGAGTACCAGAATGGGGATCTGATGGGGGACCATGGACCACTGGGGGTAGGTGTGCTCCTTCCCCTTCAGTCAATGTGGTTGTTGGCTGCAGTAACTCCGGCAGCCAATAAGGTTGCATGGAGTAAGTCGGGGTTCTGTTCGGTGGTAGTTGTGCTGCTCAAATGGACTATGCTAAGACCTTTTGTGTAGCTGAAATTTGCTGAATATGTGGTTCCTCTGATGCCCTGTACTGCCCCTCCTTTTGCCCAGCCACATACAGTATGTTTTACATGGGTGCTAATCCTGTTTGCCCATACAACCAGTCCTTTTGAATATTGCACTCTGGTACAAAGCACAGTTTCCACAGACAAACATCCATTTGTGCCTGCGCAAACTTTTGAATATAGGGCCCCTGATGTCTTACCTATCAAAGGTGAGCAGATTTAGGTCCTCTTGAATTTCCTACTGTATACCAGCTTATTATTTCTCACCACTAGTAGTTCAGTTTTGGTGGGATTAAGTGCTATCAAAGTGGGGACCATCCAAACCCTGATCTCCACCAAGCATTACTCTAATGTCAGCATGGACATAGAACATATAATTTTATGGCAAAAAGGAGACCAAAGATCCACTGAGTCTGCCTTTACTATATCACCTCACCCTAACAACCTAATGTCCTGGTGGTCTGTTAACCTTTGTTCCCCACTTCTCCACCCTTTTAACCCATGTTGCCCCCCTTGGGATTATAAGTCCCACTACTTTGCCAAAACTGTAATTAAACCCATTATGAGTAGCTGCCCTCCACCACTTACACCAGCAGTCTGTTCCATAGTTCCACCACCCTCTCAGTGAAGTGGAACTTCCTTGTGTTTCTCTTGAACATGCCCTCACCAACCTCCAGTCATGCTTCCTGGTATCTGTATCCCTGTTTCTTACAAATAGATCCTTGTTATTCACCTTGTTTATACCTCTAAGAAGTGTATTTGTTACAGTCATGTCCCACCGCTCTTGCCTGGCTGTCACCAAGTACATATTTAAGGCTCCAGTCGATCCTGAGAAGATTTGCCCTGCTGGCCTTGGTACCTCTTGATGATGCTTCATTGTGCTGACTCCAGTCTGTCAGTGTCATTCCTAAGGTGAGGACTCTAGAACTGGACACTGTACTACAGGTGAAGCCTCACCTAGTATCTGTTCAATGGCAGAACTAAACTGGACACTACCACAGGTGAAGCCTCACCAGGGATCTGTACAGTGGCAGAATCGCCAGATAACTCCCTGTCAGGAGCAAAGGACACACACAGCTAAATATCCTCTGCATAGTGGGGACATTCCACACTGTAGCACATCCTTCCCAATAGAAACATTAACAGTTAAAGTAAAGAAACATGAAGAAGAGTTAATTGCTAGGAAACAGAGTAAACTGATAAGAGATGAAAAGGATTATCTTAATGGAAGGATTTATAAATGGCAGAATGAGCACCGGTTTACATCAAGGGGCAAGAACACGAGAAGAACTAGATCAAGAAGTACTAATTATTCTAGATCAAATGCGACTTCACCTGCCTCAAATAAAATTGTTAGGTTTTCAAGTACCAAATCAATTGCAGAGTCAAGTGGTTCTTCTGTTGAAAAAAATTGAAAAAAAACTCAACAATTGGACGGCGAGTTCAATGAGGCAATTGCTTAATGAATCAAGGCACTTTAAGTCCCACGGACAAAACAGAACAGTTTCTGCAGAGTACAGTGATTATTTGGACTTTTAAGGAATTAATGTGTGATCAGGAATCATTATTGTCAAAGGGCTTATCATTCGTTCCAGTTCATAATTTAAATGTATTCAATTTGTATTGTGATTTGTTCCGATTATTTTGTAAATTGAATTTAACCACATTTTTTGCAGGTGCAGGAATGGAGTTATTGGGGGAGGTTGAAAGCAGTACTGAGAGTTCACAAGGGTATCTGTGTCAGTTAGATGGTATGTTGGGATCTTTTCTAATTCGAGATGGGAATGCGTCAGATGTGTTAGATGTGTTCACAGACAATTAACTTCAAGACCTATTAGAGCAAGCAGGGAATTTTGATTCTGAGCCAGTCACATCTAATATTGATGTTACTGCCTCAGGTAATAATAGATCTTACCTAGTTAATGTACCAGTTAATCGACCTGCTTTAAAAATGCCATTCATGTTTGTACCAGCCTCCCCAGTCAGTGAGTTAATTCGTGTATTTCAGGATTTGGTACACAATGTTGGAATATATATAGATAAGATAGAAAAAGAACACAGATGGGACAATTTGTCCGTAGGAGACTGGAAAGCTTTGGGGGAACTTAGGGAAATGAATTATATAAATCATCAGACAAAGAGGGAAACATTGTTTTATTAGATAAACAATATTATGAAAACGAAGCCCTTGGACAACTGACATATATTTCTACATATGAAGAGCTACAGAGAAACCCAATGAAAGAATTCAGAGAACAACTTTGGGAATTATTAACGTTAGCATTAAACAAGGAATGGATTATTGGCACAGATTTTGATTAATTGAATTGTCAATATCCCAGCATGCCAGTTTTCTATCATATCCCTAAGATTCATAAGGATAATAATACACCACCAGGTCGGCCTATTACATCGGGCTATGGTGCTTTAACAGAGGCCCTAGCACTTTTTATAGATACTTAAAATAAGAGGTGTCTGGATAGACTCCCACCTGAGAGTTACTACTCAGGTCTTATAAGAAATGGAGGGGAAGGAGTGGAAGAAATCTTACTGGTAGATCACAGTTGATGTTGCATCGTTATACATGTGTATAAAACACAATTTGGGACTGAAAGCTGTTAAAGAAATGTTGGAAAAATCTAAAGTTCAGTACCCAATTGAGTTCATTTTTTTATCACTAGAATTTATTCTACACTGAAATGTTTTTCTTTTTAAAGGACGTTTTTTCAATAGATAAGGTGCATGGCGATGGTCTCTGTGGTTGCACCATGTTATGCCAACCTCTTTATGGGTTGGCGGGAGAGAGGTGCAATCTAGGACCCTGCCATTAACCCCTATTATTCGAATACTGTGTTTTATAAATGATTTATTGATGATTTGTTGTTTATATGGGATGGTTCAAAAACAGAATTGAAATCTTTCATTGGGTTTATTAATGACAATGAGTTGGGGTTGAAATCTACAGTGCAATACCATCAGAGGGAAATTAATTATTTAGATCTCACATTGATAGGAGAGGTAAACTCCTCTTTTAAGACTAGAGTCTTTTGAATAAGAACTGCAGGGAATAGTGTTCTTCATTGACTTAGTTTGCACCCAAAACATAAAATAGAGGCCTTACCTTATGGCCAGTTAATCAAGTTAAGATGTAAATGCACGGAACCTCAAGATTTTGAAAATGCTAAGGAGGAATTATTTGCTAGATTAAGAATGAGAGGTTATTCTGAGGTGACTTTAAATAAGGCTTTGAAGAAAGTGAATGAAAAGCAAAGAAGGGGTTTATAGTATTGCGGTATAAGAGTAAAAATAGCAGACAAAACAGGTTAAGTTTTTCCACAGAATATGGACCAGTGTCCATGGATATCCATGCCATAATTAAACAACATTGGCATGTTCTGGGCACTGATCCAGATTTGAAAGCAATAGCAGAATTGGGACCACTGGTAGCATTCAAAAAGGGAAAGAGTCTAAAGGATATTTTGATTCAAAGTAAATATAGGAAACCATTGCCCCCCAACTCTTGGCTTTGTACAAAACCAATAGGAATTTACCCCTGCAAGAGATGTAAAACCTGTAGATCAGCCATAGAGGGGAAGTGTTTCTTTAATCTAGGATTGTTGGGGACTAGGGAAGTTAGGATACATCATTTTTTAACATGCTCATTGAAATGTGTTGTTTATGCCCTGTGGTGCTCCTGTGGCAAGGTTTATATTGGGCAGACTACTTGGAGCCTGAAGAAGCACATATAGGAGCACTACAGGGCCATTCAGAAAATGGATTTAGAGCATCCCGTAGCAAGACATCTGCAGGCACAGCAGGCCTTGACTGGACATCAGGTTTTGTATATGGCCATTGATCATGTACCTTATAGAATGAGGGGGGTAACAGACAACTTGAATTGGATTAAAGAATCCAAATAGATTTTCACCCTCAAAATGTTTAAACCTCATGGTTTTAATGATTACATGGACTGGAAATCATTCATTCATACATAGATACGCAATTTAATGTGTTCAAATTAAAGAATGCACAGTTTATTAATAAGTGGAATTAATGGATTTATTGGGATACAGCAGTATAGATATGTTCTGTATAGATAATGAATCTGTGTACTTCTTCTCTTTTGTTCCGTTAAGATTCCCTTTTTTCCCTTTTTATGTTGGCACGCTTGCACAGCCAACATCTTTCGACAGTGTGGGGAGTTGGAGGCACGGTGCTGTTCGGAGAATGCAGGGCACGCACTAGTAGGTGCATCCCACATTTCCCAATCAGTCTGCATGCCAGCACCACACCATGCATACATAATGGGGTGAGCACATCTAAGAAAAGGTCCGCCTGCAATCCGAACAAAGCTCATCAGATGCAGCGGTCCTTTTCTTGCCATGCTTGTCGCCATTATGTGCATGGTCAGCGAGCGGGTGGTCACCCAATGTCTGCCGACTTCTTGGTCGGTTAACCCCCACCCACTATCTTTGTGTGCCAATGGGAAGCCCACTCCCCGTCGGCATAAACCCCCCCAACTGTTGAATGCTGAGGGGGGGTGCCCAATCCCCCTTGGCTCACACCCCCTGCTTTCTTTCTGTGCCGACCAGCGGTGCCCAATCCCCATTGGCATTACTTCCTCCACCCCCCGAGTTGTGTGCCAATGAGGGTGCCCAATCCCCCTTCGGCTACTGACACCCCCCAAAACCAGTTAGGTGGCACGCTGGGAGCCCACCCCAGTGTGCCAAATGCCCTGCCAAAGGAAAACTGTCCCGCAATGGTTTTTTCTGTCTTTTTCCCCCTGTAAAATGAAAACGGTCCCTCGTAGTCTCGATGCCCCCCTCCCACAACCCACACCCACCCACTGTGCACCCTGCCTCCCCTCAACCCCCTCTCACCCCGTACTTACCTCCGGAGTCCGGCACGACGATCTTCTGTGGACTGGGAACACGTCTGCACTCTTCAAAGCCGACCGCGAACTGAGGAAATGCCGGTAAGCTGTATAATGGAATGAATAGGGGGTTTTCAACTTTAATGCATATCTCAGGCATTTTTGGGAATTGTGGCCCCAAATTTTCAACATGGGGTTTTTGGGACCCATTCTCATGAATTCTTGTACTGCCATGGCATTATTCTGTCCTGAAAGGTGCTTTAGCAATCACTGCATGGAATCACCTTTCAGGACTGAGTAATGAAATGGCAGTGCAACTGTTCATGAGACGGGCTCTCAAAATGCCTACGTTGCAAGTTTGGTGGGGAAAATCCAAAAAATGACTGTTTTACGAGCGTGCGTAGCAACTGCTCAACATACGCTCGTAAGTTAGTGTATTTGAACTATTTTCATGCCAGATTCTCAGCATTGGCATTTTACCACACCTTCTTGTGAACCGTGCAGCTCTCATTTTTCACATCCTTCCCGAAATGTGTTTTCGCCTTCCGGTGCAGAATAGCACAGTCACTGTGTGAAATCAGTGTTTAGGACACATTATGAAAATGACAGTGACACTGTTCGTGAGCAAAGGTCCTAAAATGCCTGTGTTGAAAATTTGGTGACAATACTCCATAAAATGCCTGTTTTACGAGCATGCGTAGCAACTGCGCAATGCAGGCTCGTAAGTTAGTGTGTTTGCAATATTTTCATGCCACATTCTCAGCATTGGCATTTTACCACACCTTCTTGTGAACCACACAGCTGTCATTTTTCACATCCTTGCCGAAATGTGTTTTTGCACTTCCGGCACAGAATAGCGTGTTCGCTATGCGAAATCAGTGTTCAGGGCACATTACAAAAATGATAGTGATACATGTTCATGAGCAGAGGTCCTAAAATGCCTGTGTTGAAAATTTGGTGACGATACTCCATGAAATTACTGTTTTACGAAGTGCATGGCAACTGCGCAATGCACGCTCGTAACTACGCGCATTGGCAATTTTTTCACACCAGATTCTCAGATTTGGAATTTTACTACACCTTCTTGTGAACTGTGCAGCTGTCCTTTTTCACATCCTTGCTGAAATGTGTTTTCGCACTTTCTGCGCACAATAGCATGTTAGCTGTGCGAAATCAGTGTTCGGGACACATTACGAAAATGACAGTGACACTTCATGAGCAGATGTCCTAAAATATCTGTGTTGAAAATTTGGTGACAATGTTCAATAAAATGACTGTGTTACGAGCGTGCATTGTGCAGTTTGCACGCATGCTTGTACGTTCGCAAACTTCTAATATTCTCACTCCAGATTTTCTACAGTGCCATTGTTCTGCACCTCCTAATGAACAGTACAGCAGTCATTTTTCACATTCTGACCAAAATCTGTTTTTGCAGTTCCGGCGCAGAATAGCGTGGTCGCTGTGGAAAGTCCATGTTTGACACACATGATGAAAATGACAGTGACACTGTTCATTAGCAGATGCCCTAAAATGCCTATGTTGAACATTTGGGAACGAAAGTCAATAAAATGAGTGTTTTATGAGCTTGCATTGCACAGTTTGCACTCACATTCATGACTTTCTGAATTTGTAATACTTTCACTCCAGCTGTTCATCATTGGAATTTTTCCATACCTCCTTATGAACACTTCAGCTGCCTGAAATGTGTTTTCGCACCTCCGGCACAGAATTGCACGGCCGCTGTGCAAAATCAGTTTTTGGGACAGTTTGAGGAAATGACGGTGATGCTATTCATGTGCAGAGGTCGTAAAATGCCTATGTTGAACATTTGGTGCTGAACCTCCATACAATGACTGTGTTGCAAGGGTGCATTTCGCAGTTTCCATGTACCGTTGTAACTTCATCAATCTGCAATATTTTCATGCCACATTTTCACCACTGGCATTTCTGCATGGCTCCTTATCAACAGTCCAGCTGCCATTTTTCACAGCCTGCCCAAAATGTGTTTTGCAGCTGTGGCGCTCAATGGTGTGCTCGCTGTCTGAAATCACCTTTTGAGACACATTCACAAAATCACAGCACTATGCGTCTCTAGCTATGCCACTCCCACTGCTAATTCCAGTGCGACAACATTCAGCATTGACAAATGCTTGTTTATTATGGTTCTATATTTGAAGTGGACTTGGCTAAAATAATTTATATTAAAAAAGGTCTTTTGACTGTTTACCTACAATAGCCCTTACAACTACTGGATATTAATTGTTAAAATAATTTTGTTTTGAATATTTTGTTTTAAGTATTGCTTTCTAAGGCAGATTTAGGCTCTGTAAAGTGAATATGTGCTTCACACATTTAGTGACATTACTATGGGGCCATAGTTTTTAGGTAGTTAGTTGCTTAATGATCTATTTTTCACTAATTTTTGTACCATTGCCTTCTTGAGATAGCGTTCAATCCATACCACCACAGCAGTGTTTTCGTGTCTCCAAATATTTGGAATTCCAATTTAATTGATTTAAGAGACATGAACACTAATGAGAGCTATTCTGATCTGGATTTATTAGCTATGCTCTGCAGGCATATAGATACAATAGCACATTCATTTAATAATTTAAGGATTTAATGAATGGCACCTGTGATCACATTATTTAAAGCACTAGTACTGCACCTTAGCTCATGCCTCCTGATGAATGGGTAGCATTGCCTCGAAGGTCTGAGGCTGGAAGATCATTTTTTGGAGCCTGTAATTTTGTTTGTACTTCACATCAAATTCATTTTTGTGGTTGCAATAGTAAGTCCTGTTATACACTTTTTTGTATTAATAAACATATTCTCCCTGATTCTTATCTGGAGTGCAGGATGTATTTTCCCAATGTCTCCCCACTCTTGCCTGGCTGCCACCAAGTACATATTTAAGGCTCCAGTTGATCCTAAGAGAATCTGCCCTGCTGGCCTTCTAACCTCTTTATGACCCTTCATGGTGCTGACTGTAGTCTGTCAGTGTCTTTCCTTAGATGAAGACTCCAGAACTGGACACTGTACTACAGATGAAGCCTCACCTAGGATCTGTATAGTGGCAGAACTAAACTGGACACAGTACCACAGAAGCCTCACCAGGGATCTGTACAGTGGAAGACTCACCAGATAATACCCTGTCAGGAGCAAAGGACACATGCAGTTGGACATCCTCTGCATTGTGGGGAAATTCCATACTGTAGCACATCCTTCCCAAAGGAAACATGTGCCCTGTAAACAAGGCAGCTGTTACAACAGACCCTTGAGCCACTCCACAGTCAAGAGCAACCAACTGTGACCAGAATGAGCCAAGCCCCACTGACTGCTCTTTTCCACTAAGGAAGGACCTAAATGCTCAGCCCAATGATGCAGTGGGTTGAGGCGCTGGTTGCCACACCTCGCGCCATGTTGGTGCCATGGGTTTGGGACCAGGCTTAGATTGTTGAGATGCAGCAAGGGAGGGAGAAGATTGAGTGTCTGATGATGGTTCTCCTCTCCTGGGGAGGGAAGAATGTTCTCCCACTCCATGGCTGCCTCCTGGTGGAGGCTGGGTGGCAGCATCAGAGTTAGGGAGGCAAGAGTATGGCTACATGGAATTGGCATCCCTCTACACATGAGCATTCATGGCTGTGAGGGGGAGGGACAAAAAGTGGAAAAGAAGAGTGACTGTAAGCTCCGTGAAGCCCTGACAGCCAACCAGCTTCCCACTCCACCACTGGATCACCTGAGAGCCCTGTTCTGGATTGTGTCCTGGCTGGGGGGTGATGGCCATCCCCCTTCCTGTCCCCACCATGAGGAGGCAATCTGTGGGGGAAATGAAGGCATGGTGGTACTATGGGAAGGGGTGGACAGTCTCAGGTGGCAGGCAGGGTAGAGTGTCCTGCCTGTGATCACCTGGGGGGGAAACAAATGATGATAAAAAAAGGAAGGACCTGAAATAACACAAGACTGTTCCCAGTACTTAAATGGTCCAAAGTGTCAAATGCAGAAGATTCATCAAGAAGAATCACCACAGAGATCTCCCCATGATCCTGCTCTAGGAAAAGATCATTGCATTGTTAAACTATTATACAATGCTTTCTCTATCATGATTACATTAAATGTTCATATATCTGTAACTGATACTAAGCTAAATTACACATAACTGAGTGTTGCTGGAAAACATAAAGCACTTAAAAGAAGATATCTGGCCTACTTCCCAGCCAGAAATAGTTACTTGCATGGGGCAGCGCCATGCCCTACTGCACAAGCAATTGTACTGCTCAGTGGTTTCAAACAATTTATCTACACTACAGTCCCATCTAGACATGCACTGGAATGCCTCTGAAGCATTTTTTTTATAATTGTTTCCTTTTTAAAGTTTTGTAGTACTGAAACTGATAAAACTGGTAAAGTCACAGATTCCTAGTAAAAGTTATTTTCTGCTCCTAAAATGATTCATAAAAGGAAAAGACCAAAAAAGTATATACAGTTACTAACCCTACAGAGACATCCAGCTTCACTTTTCTGATGTCAGAAGCATCTGGCTGCACTGTGTTTGCTGTTCTGGTCAAACAAGTGATGTCTGGATCTGGACCTGTGGACTAAGAAAATCTAAAACAGAGAAAGTCACCAGGTTCTTTTCATTCCACCCAATACTACCCAGCTGTTTCCCATGGTGAACTTACAGTAATTTACTCTCAAAGTGGAACAAATGCACTGGTTGGTGGGAGGACATTTGTACTGTATCGTTAGCTGCAGTAAGCACTAACGATACAGGAAGTGTATCTTTAAAAGACACAGAAGAAACATGGGTCATGATGTTCCATGGCTAATGCATTTATGCCTAGCAGCAAGATAAAGCAAAGCAAGTTCATCTGTTTTGGATCATTTCCCAGCTGAGCTCATGGAGCTTTACAATACAAACATCCAGATAAACAATAACTAGGAGACACACGATGGTTTGACTCAACATATGAAGTTTCTCTTCAAGTATGCGGGGGCAAGACCATAACTCATGAGTGGCAAACCCACAAGTGAATTATGAAAGCCTTGTTCCCTCACATGTGGAGATAAACTGTTTATTTTGAGTCATGCCATTGTGTATTCGATGTATGTTATCCAACTTATACAACATCATTTTAACAGTTATATCTTTTAAAACCACCTTTTTATGTGAAGGTTTTACAGTTTTTATATTATTTGAACTGGCTTCAGAGCTGCCAAGTTTATTATGGTGTCATCAGCATTGTGATAACTGCCCTCTGACTGGTTCTGTTCTGTAAGGTGATGGAAAGTGATTGTGAAATACCTAACCTCTAGGTAATGTTCATCTGGAGGTTAGATAGTGTGATAAACAAATTTATAAATGAAGTTATAACCACTGGGGTTGTATGAATACCTAACCCATCTATTACTGAAAAAATGATTTGGAAAAGTTTTACAATTATACAAATTAGTGCAAAAAGGTACAGTATCTCCAAATTAAATATATGGTTTGTTCTTTTTTGACTGGTATGCGCTGGCTTATCACCAGTCTTGTACCAACTTAAGAGACATACCGTATATTGGGATGGTTGGGAGGGGGTGGGGTTTGGGGATTTTGTTAGAGGGTGAGTATCTTTATTGGGGTTAATTGTTATTTTGCTTTGTCTTGACTTTCATTGTTACTGCATATGTTACTATCATAGTTGGATTATATTTGTTGTTTCTTCATTAAAAATGTTAATAAAGTTTATTTGATTCAATCAATTTCTCATCCCTGTCAGGGAGCACCAAGCACTTATTAGTCTCTCTCCCCTTCACCCTTCCCTTCCCTCCACTCCCCCCCACTTCATATACATACTCCTCCTCCTTTTTCCCTACATTTTCCTTCTTATAAGTTAATAACCGCCTTATCTTGATGATCACCTAAGTATTAAATCTCTACGTCTCAAGTCTACAAGATTTGATCTTGTAACTGTCTTACCTATGTTAGCCATGTATATATAGGCCTACTAATTATGACCCTGCAACTGTAATACCTAAGTTAGCTATGTATTTATAGGTATATGTATAGACCTGATTATTCCACCATATGTACTATGTCTCTCCCTTGTCAATCTATTGTTGCCTGTCATCTGCATTAATGTCCAGGACCACCTTGAAAATGAGCTTGCTCAATGGTGTTTACGCCTGGTTAAATAAAGTTTGATTGATTAAAAAAAATAAATATATGGTATTTTAAATGTATTCTATGCATGCTGGAACAAGAATTATTTAAACCCATTTGTTCTGCCTACTATGATGGAGACACTCACAGGTGACCTGGAAATGACTTCCGACAAGCTGGTGTGACCACTGCAGAACAGTGTCCTTCCCACCCAACTACTTCAGGTGTGAGTGAGGGACAGAGAGTAGATTTGCCTTGGTGGAGTGGATGTATGTATACCAGGCTCATTACTTCTAGAGGTCAAAAGGGGTGGGGGTGTACAAAAGCAATACTTATGACCAAATACCCAGGTCCTGAGGAGAGAACGTTTTGCTAGGGCTATGCTAGACCTATACTTCTGGAGGGGTACCCAGTAACTCCGTACACAGAAAGCAAAAATGTAAATGTTTAAACCAGAGCTGGGATCCTAGAGTGTGACTTTATTCCAAAATATTTCTATAAAGCAAGGGTGGACCCCCAAGGTTTACACATCATGGCACAATGAATTAGCAGAACAACAAAATGACTGTATCTGACAGAAACTCTACATATTCCCATATTTCATAGGACATTGAACACTCTTCAGTGGCACTGGCCACAACTGAACATTTCTTCTAGTGGCACTGGCCACAACTGAGCACACATTTCTCATATGGCATAGGACTTTAAAAATTTCTTTAAGTGGCAATTGGCCATAACTGAGCACACTGGGGCTCATTACTAGCACAACTCTCTCCAGGGGGTAAACTTCTCTTCAGACATTGGCCACTATATCCAAAGTAACCAGGCACCATTACAGAACCTGTAGTCCTGGACTGATTACTACAGATAGGGGGCTACCCACCATTTGCTCCCAAATCCATATCCAGCCATTCTTTCAGAATTACATCTTAAACATCTTGAACACACTTGAGTAAATGCATCTTTGAATGAACTCTTTCATCCAGCATTTAAGAAACACTATTCTGGGAGTGTAAGCAATTAAAGTCCTGAACAATGTGAATCAATCTGCCTCTGGACCCCACAATTTCCAGCCAAGTTTACACTAAGAAAAGTCTCAAATTCTGGAACAGAAGCTGGTGTACCATTTCCTTTTAACCAGAGAAACACCAAAGCACAGGTACTTTGTTCAGGAAGCACAAAGTCAAATCTACTCACAGTTAGAACATTACAGGCAGCTTCAAATTGTCCTGGATCAAATAGGGGATTGCCCCTAGGATCCATTTACTAGCAATCCTTTTCAACCCTCCGGGGATGGAAATAAGGAGATCCTGCTGTAGACAATGGTTTCCACCACTTCTCTTGGCAGCCTAGAGAATATCAGGACTAGGGTGAGAAAATATGCTCTCCTCTAAGAGCCCACACCTAGACAGTTCTCACTCCTCTCACTTCCAACTACAGACTACTACTAACTACTCACTACCAACTGACCCAATATTCTAAAACTCCCCACTCACAGCCAGCTGTGGCTTATGCTGCTGTGAGAGTTCTAAATGACCTCATATCTCTCATCTCAGCTGAGACCAAGTAAACAAGAGTGTGAGTAGGTGAAAAAACTATTTAACTAGTTATTCACCAGCAGCCTCCCCAACCTAGCACTAACACTGATGCGATTCTAGTAACCCCAGGAGACTGGGTGGTTACACTGACCCCTGCCAGGCAAATGACTGTCCACAGTCATATCTCCACCTGGCATCATGCCATTCTACCCTCTGCGTTACCTACAGGGAGGGGTGATCAGGCCCTCCCCTACCATGTGCCAGGCACAGGCAGGCAACACTAAAGGAATAAAGGCTGGCTGATGAGACTTCAGCCCCTATCCTTTAATCTATCTATGGATTCTCAGTGGCTCCAAGGAAATTGCTTGAACAATGCTCTAATAGACAACACTGGTGACCACTATCAGCAGCCTGCTTATCCCCCTAGCCCTCTAGGACAATCTATCTGACTAAACTGTGTAACAGGGAACCTCCCCCCCAACTTCTTAGGATACCTGTGAACAATAATGGAGACATACATTACACTGTATTTCATTTCTCCAAAACTTTCCCAGAATCTCACACGTGAAGAAAAATATGTTAACATCCTGTTAACCAGAAACAATCTTAAAAAAAATCTTAAGAAAAGGGGAACTCGGATGAGCTCCAACATCTTCTTCTTCATCTCTTTTCTTCTTTTCTTCCTTAGCAACACCTGCAAGAAAAGAAAAGCACAGAAACACATTCTGCATTCCACACAGCACCTAAACCTCCACCTGAACACTAAAGAACCCCCCCAAATATTTTTCTATATGAAAATATGAAAGTGCCAGCAGAACAGACCTACTGGTCTATCAAAGTCTGCTCGATTGTTCACCTAGCCCCCTAGCAAGCAGTGGCCTCTCCCCCAATCCCCCTTGACCTCCCTTTGTTGTCTTCCTCGCTCACCCTTACCCACCCCTGTACTCTGTCCCAAACATTTTTAAAGCCAAAGAAAACTTTTGCTTGATCTCACCCACTATAAAAGTACAAAAGTAAAAAAATGGAAAATAGATATTTATACAACACATTTGGGGATGGAAGGCCCTACAAAGTTAAAAGCTAGTGACAACATTACTGTTGCTTGTAGGCATGGTCCATTAAGGAGTCTCTTCTGGGCTCCTAGGCTGAAGCCTGCTAAAGAATAGTTCTTGGACAGGACTAGACCTGTATTGCACTGCAATCCATGGGGAAAGTCTTTGATGACAAATACAGTTCTGTGGATACTCTTCAAATGTAGGATGTGTTATGCAAAATCAGTTAAAGTAAATAAAGAGTTTGGTCTTACAAGTTTCTTGAAGAATGAAAACAAAGATCACCTTACTTCTACAAGCTGAGGACCCTTTCCTTTCAGACCAGATGGCATCTTTGGATACTGCTGGATTGATGTCCTCTGGAAGGCCAGACGATGGAACAGGAAAAGTGTTGGGCTGATGAATCTGGATACACTTGAAGAATCTTGGAACACCAGAAGAGCTGCATCTTCTTCATGGATAATGCATATGGGGCACAAAAACCCTGGCACAATATATCAGTTGGGGGGTGAGGATATAGCATGCACCAAGCAGGAAAGGGATCTTGGAGTTATCATCTCTGATGACCTCAAGGCAGGGAAACAGTGTGACAAGGCAGCAGGTAAAGCAAATAGGATGCTGGGATGCATAGGCAGAGGCATCACCAGCAGGAAAAGGGAGGTCATAATTCCACTATACAAGACACTAGTGAGGCCGCACCTGGAGTACACTGTGCAGTTCTGGAGACCTTACCTACGTAGGACATAGACAGGGTAGAGAAGGTTCAGAGGAGGGCAACAAAGATGGTGCATGGATTGCATCCTCAGTCCTATGAGGACAGGTTGAAGGCACTAAAACATGTACTCCCTGGAGGAAGGGAGGGAGAGAGGGAATGATGAGAGACATCAAGTATCTTACAGGGAGGAACAGGGTGCAGGAATGCACTATTTTAAGTGAAAAGATGTTCCAGGACTAGAGGGCATGGGATGAAGTTGAAGGAGGACGATTCAGAGAAGCGTGAGGAAGAATTTCTTCACAGAGCGGGTGGTGGACAAGTGGAACACCCTGCCAGAGGAAGTGGTGGGGCTGAAACAATCAAGGATTTAAGAATGCATGGGATAGACATAAAGGAATTCTGGAGGTCAGGGGTAAGGGGCAACAGACTTCCTGGAAAACATAAACTGAACTTACAAACTTAAATGGGCAGACTGGGTGGGCCATAGGCCCTTATCTGCCGACACTGTGTATGTATGTATGTATGTATGTATGCTGCTTTGGATGATAGACACTGGGCTGCCACTGCTCATTTCCTTGAAGCATGCTGGACATATTCACAGCGAGTGGCACCATTAAGGATAGTACCACTCAGGGTGTGTGGCGAGGACAATGACCCTGTCTGGGTGTTGAAACCTGATGTTGTTGAATGTCTCATTACTAGCCCATCCACAATTTGCAAAGTGTCCATAAGCAGAGTCCTGCCCATTCTTCAGAATTTAATATGATCACTTATGACTTTGTCTCTTACAAATTCTGCTCTGCCAGGGTACAAAATCTTTCTTGCCTCTTCCAACAACCAAGATTGCTGTTCTGTTATTTTCCTCACAGACTTGGTGAGGAAAGGTAGGAAAGGACTTCCCATAGATAGTGTCAGCCCTCCTACTTATCAGTCTCTCCTCCTTGCTACTCTTTACTGGTCTGCGGCCCATGGCCTGGCCTAGGGGTGGCCAGTCCTGGCTGAGCCAGTGTTGCATACTTAAAGAACAAAAATACTTGTCCCCTACCATCTCTGTGGGCAGGTTACTAGAGCCTTCTTCAACTGTCTCTGGCTACTCTGAGGCAAGAGCTTGAGGTGACTCACTGGAGCCCTCAACATTTCTTCATCCTTCTTTTCCTCACTCATTATCTGAGCCCAAGAGTGATCAAACGTCCTCACACCTGAGACATTCCACACCTCACTTGGCATGGAGGTAGACACCTCCCAATTCAGTGTCTCTTGCAGTTCATCCTCCCCCACTCGGCTAGGACTTGGATGATGCTTCCACGGGTCCACAGATCCTTCTTTTGCACTGTCCATCTGGGATACGGGCATGGAAACCTCTCTCTGTTCCTGCTCTTGCAGTGGATCAACTTAAATTTTACTTTCTCCTTCTGTAACATGCTCTGTGGAACTTCTCCAGCAGGTTTAATCTGGTGCTGGTGCAGGCAGAGTCCCCTACTCGGGTTCACGTGGGAGCCAATCAAATTCTTGATACCCTCTCTGGTGCTGCACCCCTTCTCATTCCATACTTCACAAGGCAGTCCAAACAATGGGGTATCTAAAACATACCCTTTCCAGCTTTTAGGTAAACAATGCACAGTCTCACTGGATAGCTTGGAATTGCTGCATCTTGAGGCAACCTTTCACCATAGAAAGCTCTCTCTATTTCTCTTAGTGCTGCCACCTCCTCTGTGATCATAGTTTGGGCATGATCCAGATATCGGGGAGTTCCTGAAGCCATGTCTGAAAGCAAACACACAAACTTGTTGTTACTGAATTGCTCACTAGTCTCTTACTGTCTCACAAAATGGCTCCCTGCAACTGTGTTTACATTGCTAACCCCACCCTGTAATGGTGGCGGTATCCTTTCCTCATGCATCAAAACTCTGTTTACTGAGGTCACGTGATGTTTGTCTAGGAGAGAACAGCGCCTTCTTCCTCACTCCTCAACTTGCCCACAAATAAACTCCGATACTGCATACCTGAGAGTTTTAATCTGAGTGGAAGTCACTGGGAAAGGAGTTGGAACAGTGTGGTAATCATATCAGAGAGTTAAGGATGGAGGTCTATATGAGAAAGGCTCCCCCACGGCACTCTCCACCACCCACGCCCAAAAAAGACAAAGCAGCAAAAAGGCCCCAACAGTAAGCAGCCAGCTCCAGCAAAAACCCAACTAGCAGTACGGCACTGACTGAAGAACGGTTCTTAGACATTATGAGCCCAATCCAGGAGATGATTTCCACCATATCGGCGGATCTCCAACAAGTACATGTCTCAGTAGTTTCCCTCACAATTTGGGTTGGAGACTCTGAAACAAGGCTTGCTTCAGTGGAAAACTGGTAGAGGAGAGTAGAGAAAGACAATACTAACATCAGGCATCGACTGAAAAAGCTAGAGGAAAAAATCGAGGCCCTAGAAGGGCGCAGTCAGCACAACAACTTACTGATCATCAATTTGCCCGAAGCAGAAGAGGGCAACAACCCAATTTTGTTTGTCCAGAAATTCTGTAGATAGAGGGGCCGTTGCCTAATGCTGCCTCTTACATTATTAAGCAGGCCAACCATTCCCTGTGCCCCTCTCCACCGTTGAGTGCCCCACCCCCCAAGACCTCTGATTTACAAAATGCTTAACTTTCTAGATAAACAGCATGTCCTTACAAAAATTAAGGAGCTCCATGAGTTGCAGTGGGAAAGGCACAAAATCAGAATTACTCAAGATTTGCCCCAATCTGTCTGGTTGAAAAGGTAAGAATTTCACGCAATCGTGTCCAAACTAATAGCAGCTGGTAAGCCCTTTAGGATGCGGTACCCAGCCGTCCTGCAGGTTAAATAAGGAGAGAAGTGGACCCCATATGACACCCCAGAGCAGGCTGCCGTGGAGTTAAAGGTTCTACTCCAGACCTGTTCAAATGACTTTTAAAGCACTCCTGCTGACACCTTCTCTCCTTCAGAAGGCTTAATAAGGTAAACTGAGTTACTTTCGCTGTTTTGAACTGTGAAGCCTGGTTTTTACCTTTCAGCTTGCATGCGGTCTTTTTGCTGTGCTCCAAAGATCCTGATCGTGCAACGAGTTCCAGAGGCCTTTTGACTTATTCGAGTTGCCAACCATGCAGTGCTGTTCTAGACCTCATATTAGCAGGCTCTGCCTACAGGACTCGCCTGACCCTTGCTCCAGCGGCTTGCTCAGAGAGCATAGACACAATGAGTTTTGTTTGCTGTCCCTCTTTTATGTGAACTGGCTGGATATTAGTATCATAGACCCCCTGTCTTATGACAGAAGAGGAGAGCGAGAGGGGGAGTCTCAGGTAACTCCCCCCATCATCTACACTTTGGGACCATTTTTTCTTTTCTTTACATGTTTGCTATATGGAGCTTAATATGGGGTCTCAATTTAATACATGATTCAGCTCCCTTAAGGTCCCAGACATTATGTTTATTACTCAGATACCCTTCTTTTTAAACCAGTGAAAGAATAACCAGCACTTTAGTTGTTTAGACTGCTCTTTTGAACTTTCAAGGGGACTCTTATTTTGGTGCTATAACAGGCTTTAAATGTTATACGTGTTCTTTTATATTATAGACAATGTGCTTCTTGTTATGACTTCTATGCCTTTATATACTGTTTTGCACTGTTTGCATCTTATCTATGCAGTAGGAATTTCACTGTTTGTGCTGTACACAAAGTTTGTTGGGGGGGGGATGGCAATAAGGATTCCTCTTAGTGCAGTTGTGTAAACATCACCTAACAGAGTGTAACAGGTGATTCAGTTTGATGAGAACTGGGAGTAGATATAGTTGGGAAATAATGTTTTAGTTTTTGTGAGAATTTTTTTGCAGGGGGTCGGATCCAATTCGGCGTACATCAATTTTTCAGACAAATGTGTTATATGTTGAGGGTATTTGGGGTGGGCAACTCTGCACAGAATCTCCCTTTTGTTATAGGTCTACCTTCTGTAGGGGTAAGAGCCGGTTCTATTTGTGCCAATCACTGTATTGCCCAGCGATGAAGACCACTCTTTAAGTCTTCATAGGAGGACCCCTACCTGTTCGTCAGTTGGAACACTAAAGGGGGCCAGGACAGAAAGAAGCGAGTAATGATTTTAAAGGACCTCACCCATCTAAAAGTAGGAATTGCCTGTTTGCAAGAAACCCACTTGCAGAGGAAGAATATATTCTTTTTATGTTGATTGTGCGCATGCTCAAGAAACATGTTGCGGCAGCTTTCTCCACAAGCAGTTTGTGGAGGCAGGGCACTGTTGTGCCCAATGCCCCCACAGCCTGAAAAGGCTTGTCCCCCATCCCCCAATGCCATGGCACGCTGCTGCTGACAGTAGTTCAGCCAGCATGCCACAACCTTCTAAAAAGTCAGCCACTGCAATCAGGGGCCACCTCATTATTGCGGCATCAGCCATCCGCTGCAATGAAGGAGCAACCCGTCATTGCAGGGTGGGATGAAGGATCCCTGATATTGTTTGTGAACATGGCGGTGGCTTGCTGCCATATTCACAAACAATATTTACCCCCCACCATGTTTATTTGCCGACAGGAGAACTCACTCTCTATCGGCATAATGTAACCCCCTTGGTTTTATTGTCTGCTGACGGGGTGACCAATCCCCGTCGGCAGAAAGGAATACCCCCTTTTGTTGTTTGCTGATGGGGCTGCCCAATCCCCATCAGCAGAAAGGAATTCCATGCCCTTTCATTGTTTGCCGATGGGGGTGCCCAATCCCCCATGGGCTACAGCTGCCCCCCCAAAGCAAGACTCCGGTGGCATGCTGGGAGCCCACCCCAGTATGCCACATGCCCCTGTAAAGTTAAAAACGGTTCCACTACTTTTTTTTTTTTTACCTGAAAAAGGAAATGGTCCCTCATAGTATCCCTGCCCCCCCCACAACCCGCACCCACCCACTGCATACCTGCCTCCTCACACAACCCCCTCACCCCATGCTTACCTCCAGAGCTTGGCGTGATGATCTTCGGTGGACTGGGAACACGTCTGCACTCTTCAAAGCCGACCGCGAACTGAGGAAATGCCGGTAAGCTGTACAATGTAATAAATAGGGTTTTTTCAACTTTAGTGCATATCTCGGGAATTTTTGGGAATTGTTTCATCAAATTTTCAACATGGGGTTTTTGGGACCCCTCCTCATGAATTCTTGACCTGTCATGGCGTTAATCGGCCCTGAAAGGTGGTTTTGCGGTCACTGCGCAGAATCACCCTTCGGGGCTGATTAACGAAACGACAGTGCCAGTGTTCATGAGGTGGCCTCTCAAAAAGCCTATGTTGCAAATTTGATGGAAAAAAATCCAAAATGACTGTTTCACTAGCTGTGTTGCACAGTTGCCACGACACTCGTGAACTTCCATGAATTTGCAATATTTTCAAGCCAGATTTTCAACACTGGCATTTTGTCACACCTCCTTGTGAGCAGTACAGCTGTCATTGTTCACATCCTGGTTGAAATGTGTTTCGCACTTCCAGTGCAGAATAGCTACGATCGCTGTAGGAAATCAGTGTTCAGGACAGATTAAGAAAATGATAGTGACACTGTTCATGAGTAGGGGTCCTAAAATGCCTATGTTGAAAATTTGGTAACGATACTCCATAAAATGACTATGTTACGAGCATGCGTTGCGCACTTTCCATGCACCCTTGTAACTTCACAGATTTGTAATATTGTCACACCAGATTTTCAACAATGGCATTTTTTCACACCTCCTTATAAGTAGTACAGCTGTTATTTTTCACATCCTGACCGAAATGTGTTTTCACAGTTCCGGTGCAGAATAACGTGATCACTGTGGGAAATCAGTGTTTGGGACAGATTAAGAAAATGACAGTGGCACTGTTCATGAGCAGAGGTCCTAAAATCCCTATGTTGAAAATTTGGTGACAAAACGGCATAACATGAATGGGTCACAAGCGTGCATTGAACTGTTTCCATGCACCCTTGTAACTTCGCAAATTTGTAATAATGTCACTCCACATTTTCAACAGTGGCATTTCTTCACACATTCTTATGAACACTACAGCTGTCATTTTTTACATCCTGACTAAAATATGTTTTTGCACTCCTGCTGGAGAATAGCACGGTCACTCTGGGAAATCAGTGTTTGGGACAGATTAAGATCGAGCGAGTGAGAGGGGGGAGTGATTGAGCTCAACTGAGCTCTTTCGGGACTGCTGTGATTTGTTTGTGGGCAGACAAAGGCCCCAACACAAGAGCCCAGTACAAAAGGGCAGCCTGCAGCACTGGAAGAAACAGAACAAGAGAGCAACTGAGGGAGGGGGAGTGAGCGAACTCACCAAAGTGCTGTCAGGACTGCTGCGGATTTCTTTGTGGGCAGAAAAAGGCGCTAATGCAGGCAGGAGCCCTGTACAAAAGGGCAGCTTGCAGTGCCAGAACAAACAGGACAAGCGAGTGAGTGAGGGAGAGGGAGTCAGTGAGCTCAATGGAGCTCTGTTGGGACTGCTGCAGATTTGTTTGTGGGCAGAAAAAGACAGCAATGCACGCAGGGGCCCAGTACAAAAGGGCAGCCTGCAGCACCAGCAGAAACAGAATGAGCAAATGAGAGAAAGGGAGTGAGCGAGCTCAACGGAGCTTTGTCGGGACTGCTTCAGATTTCTTTGTAGGCAGAAAAAGGCACTAACAGAGGCAGGAGCCCACTACAAAAGGGCAGCCTGCAGTGCCAGGAGAACCAGAATGAGTGAGTGACACAGGGGGAGTGAGCAACCTCAACAGAGCTCTGTCAGGATAGCTGCGGATTTCTTTGTGGGCAGAAAAAGCCAACACAAACAGGAGCCCAGTACAAAGGGGCAGTGTGCAGTGCCAGGAGAAATAGAATGAGCGAGTGAGAGAGGGGGAGTGAGCCACCTCACTGGAGCTCTGTCGGGATAGCTGTAGATTTCTTCCTCGGCAGAACAAGGTGCCAATGCAGGCAGCAGCCCAGTACAAAAGAGCAGCCTGCAGCACTGGGATAAACAGACTGAGCCAGTGACACAGGGCCACTGAGCGAGCTCAACAGACCAACACAATCAATATTCGGCATTGACAAATGCTTGTTTAAGAAAAGTTGGGCGGGACAAGTCTTTGGTTCCGGTGCCTCCTCTAAGTGGGGGGGGGGGCACTGTGATCCTGATTGTCAAGTCAGTTCCCTTCATCATGATGCAAGAATGGTGTGACCCATCCGGACGGGACATCATTATTAGGGGCACCCTGGAATCTTTCCCAATATTACTAGGCTCCATCTCTGGCCCAAATGCAGATTCCCCACATTTTTTTACCCATCTACTCTCTTTAGTGTCCCTTGACCCCCCAGTACTGTCTTTTTTAGGTGGGGATTAAAACCTGGTCCCTCAAATAGACCTAGATCGCTCGGACAAAAGGAGATTAGGGCTATCTCTGGCCCAACAGGCACTGCATGACCTCATGTCTAATGCAGGCATTATTGATGCTTGGAGAATCTTGCATTCCTCAGATAGACAATATTCCTATTATTCCCTGCCCCATGGTACGCTCTCCCAAATAGACTACTGGTTAGTAAGTGCTTTTAGTCTCCCAGGCATCTTAGAAGTATCTATCCACCCCAGAGTAATATCAGATCATGCTTCGGTTAGTGTTCACTACCTATTGGGTCCACGTATTCGTAGAGATTCTCTCTGACACCTGAATACTCAGCTGCTCCAGATTCCTGACACCTTGACTCATATCCAGGACATTATCTCCACCTTTTTAGAGATTAACAGGGGCTCAGTTTAAAGAGTTGACACAATATGGGCAGCACTCAAATGTGCCCTTCGTGGAGACTTTATCTGCATCTCATCCACCAGAGCGCGGACGAGTAAGTTCCTTTTCAGTACCCTTCTAGATGAAATCCAACACTGGGAATCCTCCCTTTAGTGTAACTCTCCTGAGGCAGACTGGGCTGAACTCCATCTATTGCAGTCTCAGTTCTCAGACCTAATGGCGCAGAAGGCAGAGTTGGCCATCCACTGTACGAGGCTGAGATACCTGGAGTCTGAAGAGAAAGCCAAGAAGCTTCTAGCCCTTAGATTGAGACAAGCTGACTCAGTAAAATTTATACTGAGTCTAAGGACATCACCTGACAATCCCATAGTTTCCCACCCCATGGATATTGTTGCAATATTTGGGGATTATTATAGAAGGCTCTATTCATTGGAGGTCTTGTTCCCCATGTCGGATCAAGAAATCAGGGACTATCTGCAGTCTACAACTCTCTCTAAACTGCCTCTGCATCTTACAGAATGACTTGGCACCCCTATCTCTCTTGCAGAGGTTCAACATGCTATTAAACAATTACCTCAAGATAAAGCCCCCCGGCCAGATGGTCTACCAAATGACCTATATAATCCTGTATCTTACAACTCTCCCCCTACTTACAGAAGTTTTTAATTTATGGTTCTTCCACAGAATCCAAGACTCTAGTTTCCTAATGGCTTTGATCACACTGATCCCCAAACTATTTAAAGACCCATTGTATCCCAGGAATTATCGCGCAATCTCCCTTTTGAACTCTGACGTCAAGATCCTAGCCAAATTCCTGGCCAATCACCTCTCCCAGATTTTGGGGGGGGGGGTATTGGCAGGGAACAGATGGGATTCATGACAGTGAGGGTATCAGGGGACCATATGAGGAAACTTCTACTCCTTGTAGAGGCATCTAAGGAGTCTACAGTCCCAACGGTCCTGGTTTCTCTAGACGCCAAGAAAGCTTTTGACTGCGTATCTTGGAAATTCTTGTTTGCCTCCCTTTGACAATTCAGAATCCCCGAGGATTTTATCAAATGGATCAAAGTCCTCTATACGTTCCCAACAGCTCGAGTGTTGTGCAATGGATGCCTGTCAGTCTTCTTTCCTTTGCAAAGAGGTACACAGTAGGGTTGCTCCCTCTCCCTTCTGCTCTTCAACTTCTATCCGGAACCCTTGATCAGAAAAGTCATCGACTCTCCAGATATTAAGGGCATCCAGATAGAGGGAAAGAGATATGCCCTATCAGCCTATGCCGATGATCTACTCTACTCCCCTTCGACACACATCACTGCACCCTATATGCGGCGGTGGGATGGACATCACTAAAGTTCAGGCGCCACAGAAACGCCACTCTCTGGACCTATAGAGCCATCTCTAAAAAGCTGTCTTACTATATCTCCTGCTGTCTTCCCCTGAGTATAATTGGGAAATACGCGTTAAGAAGTTACTCAGCTATTACACTTAGAGTACCCAAAGCAAAATCCTGCTTCGGCAGGGCAGCCATAAGCTTTGTGCTACCTACCTTATGGAACGATCTACAAAAAACCCTCAAATTACACACTCTAATTGGTATAAATGCTTTCAAGATGCTTTATTTCCATACAATCAGAGAAGTATGTAACTGCTTCACCCAATCAGACCCAGTACCGGTGTCTGCACTGGTATATAGCCACACCTAGACCCAATTTTAAGTACTGACCCCCCCCCAGCTTGCTCCTCACCAGCCTAATTGTTCTCTCTCTTATCCCCCTGTCTTATCAACACTAGGCCCATCCATCCCCTTATTCTTCCTTTCCCAACCTCGGATAGGAGCTCACTACCCTGGGTTGTGACATCCTACCATGCCCCGTACTTTATAGCATTCAATCCCGGGGCTCACACATACTTCTTTTCTCCATCCACCTTCTCTACATCCAGCTTTACCAACTCCTTTCTGTGCACCGTGCCCTCCTAGCCTTTCTCCCCCTACTTCCCTCCCTCTCTTCCCCCCTACCTTCACCTCTACCTGGTGTATATTTTTATTTTTTTTTTTCTTCCGTTACTTCCTCCTGCAACCTTAGATAACCTGCTTTATCTTCCTATAGACACTTCTATGTATGTAAATACCATGTAATCTGTACAATATCTGTATAATTCTATGTACATATGAACTTCTTTTTCTTCCTCTCTGTAAAGAGTATTATCTGTATTGCCTTGTGTTGACCTGTATATACAATTGTTCATGCTCCACCCAGGTCCATCTTGCAAATGAGCTTCTGCTCAACGATGAACGCCTGGTTAAATAAAGACTTGATTGATTGATTGATTGATTGATTGATTGCATATTGAGGACTCGGAGGAGTCCATACCTGCCCTGATGTTGGAGTTGGATTCTTTCTCTGCAGTCTCATCTTATAAGTTGAACCAGTCCAAAATGAGGATTTTTTCCCTTAATATGTATGCCACAAAATCAAGTTGTGACAGATTTGGCCTGTCCTGGGACTCCAAAGCTCTAGTATACCTTGGGATTAACATCACTAGAGACGTTCCCTCTATGGTCAAAATAAATTTTTCCAACTTAGTACACATAGTTCAAGCAGACTTGGACTGATGGGGAACATTGCCTCTATCCATCTGGGGTCACATTAATGTACTTAAAATGAATGTTTTACAGAGGCTACTCTACCCTCTGGGTATGTTAGGGTTTTTTCCCCCAAAGTTTGGCTCACGAGACTGCAGAAGTTGTTCAACTCCTTCCTCTGGAAAGGCAAGATAGTGAGGAGAGCTTATTCCAAATTAACAGTTCCAAAATTGCAGGGCAACCTTGCCTTACCTTCTCTTTTCACCTACCATGGTGCTCAACATATCAACAAAGTAGCATTCTGGTCTACAGAGGGCTCTCTCAAGAGGCTGGAGACAGCTATTCCCCATTTGGCTGGACATAGAAAGGGACCTTGCATGTAGATTTGCCAGTTCACTCCCTGCCTTGGCCTACCTGACCCCCTCCTGCCTACCACCTCCACTTAGAGCTTCACCTGTGGGGTGGTCTCTAAAGGCCTTACAGCAGATGCAAAGGCACCTGTCTGAGAATTGGTGCTCCTCCCCCTCTCAACCTATATTTAATAATTTACATTTTTAGATTGGGCTCCGTCCCATTCCTTCCTCTTTTCTTCCCACGCTAAAAGATACCACCCTAGCTGATTTTCTTTCCAGAAATGAGCTTACCCCTTTTTCTACTCTTCAAAAATGGTTTCAGCTGGGTGCCAGAGGGGTTTTTAAGTATTGGCAACTTAGAAAAGCAATTCTCACCTTTCTGGGTCCAAAATTCCAAAGGGCAGAGCCCTCAGAGGGGTGAATACAGGTTTTTCAGGTAGCAGACCAGCCTCATGCCATATCTAAAGTATACAAACAGCTCCTGGTAACAGACTCCAGTCTTCCTTCGGGGGTCTGTTTCTACTGGGTCCAAGAACTCTCTCTCCCAGTGGAACCAGAGTTCTGGTGAAAAGTGTGGAGCACAATCTACAAATACATCAAGCAAGACAGACTGTGTCTGACCCAATTCAGTATCATGCATGATTTATATTGTACCCCGATAAAGCTGTGTAAAATTGGTCTGACTCCTTCCCTAGACTGTACCCACTGCAAACAAGCTCTTGGATCACTGTAACACCTGCTCTGGAGCTGCCCTTGCACTCAGTTCTTTAGGAATTCCATTAAATGGGTTTTGGACCCACTTCTTGAACTGGAGACGTTCACCCCAGAATGTTGCCTGCTAGCAATTTATCCCCCAGGACACCCAAGATAAGAAAGGCCCATTTAGCTCTAGTGGCATTGGTAGCCAAACTGGTCATGCTTAGACATTGGATGGAAGAATTTCTTCCCCCGGTTATGGAATGGTACCGGGAAGCCCTTCTCGCCATTCAGCTGAAGAAGCACATTGCTTATATGCGTCATAGACCCCATATATACCATTGGGATTGGGAACCCTTATTGGCCCTGCTTTCTTTATGGAAACCTTAGGTAAAGTTGGACCCTCCATAGTACACCTTGCCCTAATTATATTTCTGCGTAGCTGGGGGGGAGAGGGGGGTTATTAGGAGAGGGGATGTCTGTTTTTAATGTGTAACTGTTGTGTGTTTCATTGTCCTCTTTCTTGTAGTTTGTTTATGCAGCGTCAATTTTGGGTATCCATTTCAACCTTGTATGCTGCTTGTTTTATTTTAAAATACAATAAAGCATATTGAAATAAAAAAAAAACTCTGTTTACTTGCTAAAACTGCGTTTCCGGCCTTTTCTGGCTACTGAATTTACTTAAAACTGCAATCGATTGCTCTGCTGGTACATTTCGGCACATTCATATGATTTTAAACTTGAGTTTGCAATCAGTATCAATTTAGGAAAATTATTTACACATGCTCAAAGTCAATTGCAAGCTCCACAGTCTTTCTTTGCATAGTATTGCCTGTTCTGCTGCATTCTCACGATACAACTCACAGTCCCTTTTTGCTTAGAAAAATCTACTGTTGCTGAAACCATTATCACTGCTCACAGTCTATGCTCAGAATTTTTGTTTGTTGCACTTGTTCTAACAATGCACAGTCCTTCTTTGCAAAAATGTCACACTGCTTGCATACAGATTCAGCTGGCTTGATAATCACACGCAGTTTGTTGGTACAATTTACTTGTTTATTCACTGAATTCAGTAGCTAGTTCCCTCCGATGGAAATTTTGAACCTGTTGCCAATCCTGGGAAGGCCTCTGGGATGAAACAGGCTGGTGGTCCCTCTGATTATAGCCACAAATGCCTTGCTCACTTTCCAGTCAGTCAGACAATGGGTTGAGCCTGAAATTACACAGAAATAGTCTGTTTACTACAGTTTAGAACTTTCAGAAGCCCCTAGATGGTTGATCCTGGTCTGACCAGCTTGAACACTGCTCTCTCTCTCTCTCTCCCCTCCTTGAACACTCTGCAGTGCACAAACGCTGGCCAGGGGGTGGGACTGGTTGCAGTCACACCAATCACTCAACACCATGCAAATGAGCCTCTTTCTCTCCTCGCTTGCTCTTCCTTCACGGCAATCATCGAGCAGGAGAAACTCTAAACTGCAAACTAACTTTTTTTCTTGGCTGCAATTTCAGTGGCAGGAGCACCATTTTGACCATTTTCTCCACAGTTTCTGGACAATTTCTCTAGCGACTCCCCCGATTTGCATAGAAAGCACATGAAACTTTCAGGGTACATATCTGAGTCTGTTCCTTAAAGTTCACACTACTTTTGGCATTTGAAAATTGCAATTTAAAAGTTAAGTAAGTACTTTCTGATGCAGAGACTAGGACACACACTTCAAGGCTTTACTGTCCATTGCAAGCTGACAACACATAAACAGCAATCTGTTCTTTACTGTTTCAGAAGGCACATAAGCAGCACATTTGGATGGCACTTTTCTGGGCAAAAATCCTCTTGTCAAAAGCGTCCTTTCTGTTTGGGCTACACCACTACCAGACAGAAAGAAGCTTGACATACCCTAAGCAAAACAATCTCGGGTTCTTTCCCCAAATTAAACAACATCAGAAGAACCCACATTTTCTGTGGCGCTCCCCCAGTTTAAACATTTTCAGATGAGCTCCATTTTTTAACCCCCGCTACTTTTACAGTTAGCTACTTCTGGTACTGTTAAATGGGCACAAACTGCTATGGAAATTGTACCATCCCTAGCTTTGGGAATGTATACCAGGCTCATTACTTCTAGAGGTCAAAAGGGTTGGGGGTGTACAAAAGCAATACTTATGACCAAATACCCAGGTCCTGGGGACAGAACTTTTTGCTAGGGCTATGCTAGACCTATATTTCTGGAGGGGTACCCAGTAATTCCACAAACAGGAAGCAAAAACGTAAATGTCCAAACCAAAGTTGGGGTTCTAGAGTGTTACTTTATTCCAAACGATGTTCTCTAAATCAGGAGTGGACCCCCAAGGTTTACACATCGTGGCACAAGGAATTGGCAAAACAACAAAATGACTGTGTCTGACAGAAACTCTATGTATTCAAATATGTCATAAGACACTGAACACTCTTCAGTGGCTCTGGCCACAACTGAACATTTGTTCTAATGGCACTGTCCACAACTGAGCACACATTTCCCATATGGCATAGGACTTTAAAAACTTCTTCAAATGGCAACTGCTCACAACTGAGCACACCGAGGCTCAATACCAGCAAAACCCACTTGAGGGCGTAAACTTCTTTTCAAACATTGGCCACTATGTCCAAAGTAACCAGGCACCCTTACAGAACCTGTAGTCCTGAACTGGTTACCCAGATCCCCCACCCTTTGCTCCCAAATCTATGCCCAAACATTAATTCAAAGTTACTGTACACCTGAAACATCATGAACACACTTGGATAAATGCATCTTTGAATGAACTTTCACACCCAGCATTTAAGAAACACTACTCTGGCAGTTGAAGAAATTAAAGTCCTGAACAATGTGAATCAGTCTGCCTCTGGACCCCACAATTGCCAGTCAAGTTTATACTGAGAAAAGTCTCAAACTTCAGAACAGAAACTGGTTTACCATTCCCTTTTAACCATAGAAACACCAAAGCACAGGTACTTTCTTCGGGAAGCACAAAGTAAATCTACTCACAGTTAAAACATTACATACAGCTTCAAATTGTCCTGGATCAAATAGGGGATTGCCCCTAGGATCCATTTCCTAGCAGTCCTTTTCATCCCTCTAAGGAAGAAAATCAGGAGATCCTGCTGCAGACAATGGTTTCCACCACTTTTCTTGGCAGGCTGGAGAATACAAGGACTAGGGTGAGAAAACAGGCTCTCCTCTCAGAGCCCATAGCTTGCAGTTCTCTCTCCTCTCACTTCCAACTACAGACTACTACTGACTACTCACTACCAACTGATCTAAGATTGTAAAACTCCCCACTCTCAGCCAGCTGTGTCTTATGCTGCTGCGAGAGTTCTAAATGACCTCATCGCTCTCATCTCAGCTGAGACCAAGTAAACAAGAGAGAGAGTAGGTGAACAATCTATTTAACTAGTTATTCACCAGCTGCCTCCCCTACCTAGCACTAACATTGATGAGATTCTAGTAACCCCAGGGGACTGGGTGATTACAGGTGGATCCTAGAGCATCTCCTAAGAGGAAAAGGCCTGGAGAGGAGGGAATTCAAATGCCTAAGACAGCAGTGCAGTTACTCATTTACCATGCTCAGAAGAGAAATAGAAAATGACAGTCCCAAAGGATATGGGATAGGTTGGCATTGTCCTAAATGCACCTCCAACAGAGTGACTGTGGAACTATGCCCATAAGAGATGCCATTTTTCTGTCCCTCTCCAGGCGGTCAGCATAGCATATGGGGGGGGGGGTTCAGTCACATGCAGCATGCTTCTGCCAGAAGAGCAAGCTACTTGGCCCACCTGCAGGAGCAACTGCAGAACCAGATCTTCTGCCTCCCTTCCCCTGACTGGGACTCACTGCAATCAGCATTGTGCTTCACCAGTCTGGCTACCTGAGCACCGGCTCTGAGTTCTCTTAGGAACCCAGATCTCTGGCATGGAGCCAAGACACCCTCCCATATAGCCATCAGGTGGTCCCACAATCATTGGCATTTGATAATATATTCATATGATACAGTTATAGCCATAAGTCTCAAGCTACTATATCTGACCACCTTCAAGAGGACTTTAATATGTTTTAAATTCGGCTTTAGAATAATAGTTTGGTTTTCAACTCTAAAAAGAACAAAATGATGCCATTAAGTAAGGAAAGTTGACAAAGTGAGAATTCAGATTTAAACATTTTTTGTACTTGGAGGTCTGATTTCACATGTTGAGAATGTTAAGCATAACAGCAGTAGCGCCAAGTAGAATGGAGCGTGTAGCAACTTATGCCAGCAGTTGCAATATGCGCGATTCTATAAAGTGGCCTGCAACATGTCACAGGCCACTTGCTCTGAACAGCAGTTATGCCACATAAACCCCATGCAACATGGTGCTAAGGGGTGTAGGGCAGCAGTTGTGCCACATTCTAGAAGAGCAGACACAAAGTCTCCACACTGGGATTCTACAAGAACCTCCAGAGGAGAATCTGCATCGTAAGTTACACCAGCATTTAGCTGGTATAACCTATGGCTGCCCTCCTGGGGTCCTGTAGACCCACCTAAAGACATGCCAACGTGTTGCCATCCCCCAACCCGTGCCCCGAACCACGAGTCGCTGGCTGCATATGTGGCAAGAAGCCAGCCCTGGTAGTCTAGTGGCCCCCCCAACTGTAAAATAATAAATAAAGTGATCCTTGTATCCCTGGTAGTCTAGCGCCCCAGACTGCATAATGAAAGTATAGATCCCTGTATCCCTGGTAGTCTAGTGGCCCCACCTCCCACCCAGCCATGCCAGCCCACAGCACCCCCACCCGTCCCCAGCCATCGACTGGCTCGCCATCTCTCACCTCCACAGCTAGCTGCGATTGAGTGCAATGTGGCACTACTGCGAGACACGCTCAAATTAATTTCTGGGCATGTCTGTGCAGTAGCGCCAACTCTGCACCTCAGTCAATCGCTGGTCATGAAGATGAGAGCTGGGCCAGCACACCGGCTGGGATGGGTAGGTGTGGTGGCTGGCACGGCATGGGGGGGCCACCAGACTACCAGGGATACGGGGATCTATATTGTTATTATACAGATTGAAGGGCCACTGGACTACCAGGGAAATGTGGATTTATTTTAATATTATTCAGATCGGTGGGGCCACTAGACTACTGTGGATACTGGGATCTATATTTCTGTTATACAGATCGGGGGGGGCACTAGACAACCAGGGATACAGGGATCTATTTTATTATTATACAGATCAGGGGGGCTGCTAGACTACCAGGGGTATGGGGATCTAGTGTTTTATTATACAGATTGGGGAGCCGCTAGACTACCAGGATTATGGGGGAGATATTCTTTTATATAACTCTGTTCGGGGGGGACACTACACTACCAGGGCAGGTAACACGCCACATTTGTGGCAGGCGACCCAGGGGTTGGGGCATGGGTTGGGGGTGCACTTGCGACCTGCGGTAGTGGGTTGCAACATGCTGGCCAGGTACACCCTCTGTGCAGCGTACCTAGCCGCATGTCGCAAGTCGCAGGTCTTTGTTGCGGAGACCCTGCCCCTTCTAGAATAAGGTGCAGGGTCATTCTTGCAGTTGTGGGTGGCGCAAGTTGTGTTCTGCAGCAACTTGCACCACCCTTCTAGAATTGGGGCCCATATAGTCAAGTTTATTAATATCAGATTTGGCATAATTTTGAAAAAAATTACATTTACTTGTAGGTTTCTGTTGGATGCACCTGATTGAACCCATCACTGTAATGGCTCAACCTGGAACAAAAACATTAGTATTACTTAGGCCCCTTGGGGAAATAATGTATCTCACCATGTTTCGATTAGTTTGAAAGGTTTATTGTTAAAACCTATATGGTTATATCAGAAGGAATTTATTAAATCTAGTAACACTTCTTCCAGTCTTGTTCCAATCAACTGGGGTGTTCCCAGGGCTCAATTCGTGGGCCACTTCTCCATTTTCCTCAATGACCTTCCCTCTGCCTCCACTTCCTATTTATCTATTATGAACGTTGATGATATTGCCCTTACTACAGCTCTCCTCACCCCTCCCACCTAAATGCCCAAATTAACCTCAACATCTCCCATGTGCAGAACAAGCTGGTTGACAACAAATTAGTTTTCAATGCCTCCAAAACACAAGCTATGCTCTTTAGGTCCACTCTTCCAACTTCCTCCCCCCCTTTCAGTCTGATATTTGGAAGCACCATTTCACTATATCCTCCCTGCTATGCGTCTTTGATGCCATCTTCACTGGGATGGATCAGTGGTACCTCACAGCATCCATGTTCATCAAACTGGCCAAAGTCTTTAATTCAGTGGCCCATCCATGCCTCCTGGACAAGCTGAACTCTGCCAGCCTCTCTCTCCCATTGTTGACAGGTTCCACTCCTACCACTCAAGCTAAAAGCAACTGATACAGGTAGGAGGCATCCTGTCCACTTCCCTACCTATCCAGGCTGGGGCCCTACCGGGCTCCATCTTGGGTTCAGTCCTCTTCTCCTTTTTCCTCAGTGACCTCCCTTCTGCCTGTGCCAACACACATATTAACCTGTATGCAAGTGACACCATTCTCTACACATCAGACCCCTCAACCACAGCAGTGGAAGTCTCACTCCAGCAAGATTTTCACAATGTTCTGTACTGGTTTCAGTCCCACCAACTCTGGGTCAACACTAAAAAAAACAGTGTCCATGACATTTGGTACCAGACAGAACCTGTCCAGGCTTGCCCCCCTGCCTTCTCCACATTGGATGGTACCCCTCCATCTCTATCATCTCACCTAACTATGCTCCTTTCACCCATTCCCTCTGACTCATACTCCCTCCTCTCTAGGGACCCTCACACCTTCTCCCTCACCCACCCTCACTCCTCCACTGGGCAGCCAGCCTTTTCCTGTCAAAATCCAGAAAAAACAACACTTGTAGGCAAGAAGCACAAAGCCAGTTCACAAAAAGAATAAAGTGCAAATGCAGTTTTAATGCAAAGTGCAGCAAACTCAAGCTGCAGCCAAAACCCCAGCACTTCTGCTCCATACAGCCTTCATCAGGGGACAAGGCAGGGACAGTAACAACTTCATTTAAATAGCTCCTAGCAGTGATGATGTAATACATAAAGTGCAATATGTGAATTTACACAAAACATTTATAAAAAGTACAAAATCACCAAAATCCACATACATACACATGTATAGATGCTGTAGCGAATCCAAAAATATTTCACTTATTTCACAATATGTCTCATAAGTAAATTTGATGATCCTGCAGCCTTTGCAGCATAGTCCTTCTAGAACAAGAAGGGAGAAAAGAAAATTAAGAGCTTCTAGACATGTGATCACCCATTCAGGAAAACTTGGCCAAACAATTCAGTGGTCTCTAGGGGTCCATATGCAGAGCAGGGAATGGTAAGGGAACGACAAGCTGAAAAATTCTCCTAAAAAATAGAAAAAGTAGAAAGAAAGTAAAACTACATCAGACCACAACATCACCTTCACAGATCACATTTTGTTAAGAAATGGCATTAAATTACACTGTTCATTCAAACCAGTCGGTTTAGTACTTCATAGTCTAAAGATCTATTCTGGTACTGCTTCCAGTCCCTTGAATTCCAAGCCATCAAGGCTAGAAGCATGATGTAGCAGGGAATGAAGCCCCACAGGAGTGCTTGTTTTCTTGTTAGAGATGGACCCAAAATGCTCCTGTATTTTAGTTATAAGACTGTGAATAGTGTGCCCAGTGTATAACAGATTACAGGGGCACCAGAGAGCGTACACAACAAAAGTGGTATCACACATAATGTATTCACATATCTGGAATTGTAAGTTCTGATTACTAGGGTGTATAAACATACTGCAAGTTTAACAGTACTCACAGATATTTCATCTGTGGCACATGCAGACACCTGAGGATCTTTTCAGAAGCCCATTCAAATAGTATTTAGTCTGAGGTTCAGGCTGTGATCTACTATGTAACAATTTTCTTCTAAAATTAGATAACCTGTTGAATGTGACCCATGCTTTCATGCCTACAGCCTCAGCCACCTTAGAATCACCCATTAGAATAGGCCAGTTACAAAAGATAATGCTACCAACCTTTCCTGACCAGTTATTGAATTTTGTAACAAACATCACAGGTCCCACCTTAATTTCCTTGTTTCTTGAACCATTGCCCTTCAGTAGAGCCTCCCTATTCATAGAAAAGGCTCTGCTAATGGATTCCTGCAAAAGGTCCTCAGAATAACCATGTTCTGGAAATTTAGATTTATGCTCCCCAGCCTGTTCAAAAACAAAGCCTTGTCATCTGAACAATTCCTACATAATCTTAAAAACTGGCTGTGGGGTACAGAATTATTAAGCACAATGGGATATGCACTATCCGCTCTCAATACTGAGTTAGCAGCCATGGTTTTCCTGAAGCATTTTGTTTTAATACAGTCCTTTATTTTCACAGGTTTGATAAAGGTGGCATCCAGAAAATTGATACTTTCTTTGTTAACAGTATAAGTAAACCATAAGTTTAGATCATTATTATCCACCCATCTCACAAATTCAGCAATCTCCATGATTTCACTCTGCCATATTCATGTTATGTCATCAATAAAATGACACCATTTCTTTACCTTAGGTAGACACGCATTGCTATCCATGTTAAAAATACATTTCTTTCCACATACCCAAAATAAATTAGCATATGAGGGGACCATGGAAGCCTTGATAGCAGTACCACATACCTTTAAATGTGTTCCTTCAAATTCAAAAATGTTGTGGTTTAAGTTAAATTTCAGAACTGCCAAAATAAATTTGAACAGGATGCTATCCTTTTCAGGATGCTTCTCCAGAAAAAACTGCAAGCCTTAACACTAAATTCATGTTTTGTGATGGTGCAGAACGACTAAACATCAATGCTAAGTAGTGTTGCTCAGAGAGTGCTTTTGCGGATCCTACCACTGTCTGTCAGATAGTGTTGGTATCCTACCTAGGATCCTACCAGAAATCCTACCAAAGACTGAAGTATAATACAGGGTCAGATAGCGATGGATCCTAGTTAGGATCCAGGAATCCTAGGTCAGATCCAGGGATCATAAGTCAGATAATTAGGATCTGAGCTGGATCTGTTGCAAGGTTCCACAGAATCCACAAAGTTTGTTGTTAGGATCCACAACATTTGTAGGATCCATGATCAGACAGCACTGCTATCCTACCACAGCAACTATCTGACGAAATGGATGGTATCTGTTGGTATCCTAGTTTCTAGGATACTATTTGAGCAACACTAGTGCTAAGCCACACCATTCCCTTATCCCACTCAAATTCAGAAAATTCCCTAAGTACATCTAAGGTATCCTTAATGTAAGTTTCTAATCTTACCACACATTGTTTCAGAAAAAAATCCACACATTTACCCATATTTTCTGTAATGGAATTAATTCTAGACACTGTGGGTCTCCCAGGTGAATCTGTGATGTTTTTATGTATCTTATGAAGAATATAAAAGCTAGAAGTTACAGGAAATACTTTCCAAAGAAATGTATATTCTTTTTCAGAAATTACGTCCCTCATAGCAGCCTCCTGTAATAATAGATGTAATTATTTTTTAAATGGTTCAGAGGGTTAGTGGGCAGTTTACTATAGTTATTAACATTTTCAAGTAATGGCAAAGCTATTCTCCTGTAGTGGTCTTTATCAAGAACCACTATATGGTCCCTTTTGTCAACAGCTTTTGTTACAATGTCTTTATATGAACATAATTCAATCAGTACTAAATGTTCTGCCTAGTTAAGTTGTTACCTTGGGGTTAAGGTACTGCATCCATTAGTTCAATAACTTGTTTGATAACCATTTTTTCAAACATGGAGATGGCTTGGTTGCATATATTAGGAACAAAAGTAGAATATTATCTAAAAAACATAGAAACCTTGAAACATAGACAGAGAAACATAGACTTGACAGTAGATAAGGACTGCTTGGTCCACCTAGTCTGCCCATTTCCCTACCTATTGGATAAGCTGCAGATCCTAGTTAACCAATAGCCTACTTCTTCCTACCCCCCCACCAGAACTGCCTTATGTCTGTCCCATGGATTCTTAAATGCCCCCACTGTGTTTGAGCCCACAACCTCCTCAGGAAGGCTGTTCCATGCGTCCACCACCCTCTCTGTGAAAAAATAAATCCTTACATTTCCCCTGAGCCGTCCCCCCTCTATCTTCAAATTATGTCCCCTTGTTTCTGCACATCTATTTTTCTGAATTATGCTACCCTCTTGGACTTTGTTGATTCCTTCGAGGTACTTGAAAGATTCTATCATGTCCCCCCCGCTCCCTCCTTTCCTCAAGGGTATACATATTAAGCTCCTTTAGTCTCTCTTCATATGGCTTCTGTTGCAGATCCTGCACCATTTTAGTTGCCGTCCTCTTGACTGTCCCCATCCTCTCTATGTCTAAAAAGCAGTTCTCTTTCACAATTAATCTCATCTGTTGGCATCACATTAACATTAGTACTTTCACCTTCAACTTACTCACCCAAAGACTGTAATAACAGATTTTAATCATCAGAGATAACTGAATCCAAAAAGTTCACACCCTGAGCAGTTCCATCCATAGTAACCCCATTGTTCAATTCCCTCTCCTTGTTAGTTGTCTAATTCAAGTTAATCTCATTCAAAAGAATATCAATGTCTTCCTGTGAAACAGTTGACAGATCAGTAGACCAAATGATGCCAGATGCTGTGGCATTGTCCTAATCATAGTAATGTCTTCATTTTATTTTTTGAAAAAATTATATAAATCAATATTAACTTGAAAAAGGTTAAAAGGAGGAGATGGAACAAAAGAGGGCCCAATTTAAGTGCATAAATTTGGTACTCTGTGCTGACCTGTCCCTGGTGCCCTTTTGACCTCTGCCATGATTCCCCGGGGTCAGTTCATGTCACTACAACCACTGTACTTATTTGTATCAACCTACTTTTGTAATTTTAATTAAGTATTGATGCTGCTCAAAGCATCAACTTCTGTTTGCCATTTATTGTTATTTGTACTTGCATCTTGTTGAACTGTTACTGTTTGCAATTTTTCTTGGGAATGCTTCTCCACTGATTTTTATTTATTTATTGTATCCCCTTTCCCTTCTCCCCAGGACACTTGGAAAGGAGCCTTGGCCAGTTGCCAATTTTCTAATAAGTGAATAAATAAATAGGGTTAAAGGTGTGAAGACTAGCATATCCATATTCCCTATCCCTTTCCTGCTCTGATGGCTCTCACCTCTCTCTTGTGGAGGAATTTGAATATCTAGGCATTACCCTAGACTCTCCTCTTGATTTCTCCAATCACACCTCTACCAACATCAAATCTGTTAACTCCAGGCTAGGTCTGGCCTACCAACTTCCTAATTTCTTCACACTCAAAGCAAGGCTAGCCACAGCCCAAGGTGTTCTTCTCCCTAGTCTTCAATACAGTTCACTTATTTACTGAAATGCCCCCAAGACATGCCCCCAGAACAATCTTCCACAAATGTTATGTAACCTTTATCAATATCTGCTGGTCTGCATTGTTCTCCCCCAGCCAACTCATCACTGCACATGATATTCCTTCCTTGGCAGGTTTTCCCTCTCTGTTATGTCCCTACACACTGGGGTGCTTTCTGTTCAAATTGCTCAGATCTGTCTCTCCTACCACCCCAAGTCACTGCTATATAATGCTGACCCATCATATTTACTTAAATCCATTGATGCTGCCCTCCTCCATGTTGCCAAATACACCACCAGAATAGGTGAGCAAGCCTTTTTCACTTTTGCACCCAGGCTCTGGTCTCTCTTCCCCTGCATCAGTACTTAATTCACTCAATCATTTATACATCAAGGGTGCTCTAAGGAAACATCTTCTCTTTTCCTCTGTAACTGCACATAACTCCTTCCACATCCCCTGCTGAATAGCTTTTGTCTCAATGGCTACCCAACAAGGGTGACTAAATGGGTCTACCTACTGTTCTGTTTCACTGGTCACACACCACACTTTTTTTGTATCATCATCTAGTCCTATTATTAACTTTATATCAGCATAATCGATTTGCATCCACTGTTACATATGCTTAACTGTTTTGCCTAAATGGAATTTGTTGTTTATGTTATTTGTTTTGCTCACATGTTTGGCTTACATTGTGTTTGGTTTTGTTCTTTGTATTACACCTCATTTTATACTCTCCTGGGCTGTACCAGAAAATAGGCATTTAATTGTCTAGTGTACTTACCTGGTTAACACAAATCAAATAAATAAATACATACATACATAAATATATAAATTAAACAAATACATATATTGTACAAGGCTTTGTAAATAACATTTCTTTTAATACCCATTAACAAAATGCAGCAAGATCAAATACTATATACATACATAAATAAATATTTTGTGCAAGGGTTTCTGAACAACAGCATTTATTAATACCTTTTAACAAAATGCATCAAGGTCAAATATCATTTATGTGTATGCTTTTTAGCAACCAGGTAAGTACACTAGACAACTGAATGCCTAAGGGAAAAATTACATTTTTCTTACATATGGTTCAGAGTATAATAGATTATATTTTGTGTACACCTGAACATTGTGATAGTTTTCAAAATTTAAAAATTACAGCTAGACCTAAGAGTGACCATGCCTCAGTAAAACTAAATGAAAAAGAACATTTAAATAATGTAGACCCCCACAGCCTCAATTGGCTCTGACAGGGAAAAAAGTTTTGTTACAATCAAAAATTAATGATGAATGTTTAATGAAGATATTTCAAATTTGGAGATTGACAATTTGAGGAACCTACAATTAATATTGTTTTTATATAACAATGAACCAGTTAAATACTAATAAAATTGAAAACATTTATAGTGATCAAAAAATAAAAAAAGAGTATGAAAAACACTTGGTTTGATAAATCTTGTCATGAGGCAAAAATAAATCTTAACAGATTAATAAGATGGACAAACATGAATCCAGCAAGGGTGAATTGCCAAAACTTGAATATAGCTCGAAAGTCTTATACTAAATTACATCAACTTAAAAAATTACAGTCCCTAAAAAATCAGTGGGAAGAAATGTTTATGGTAATTCAAATGAAAGAAAATAAGAAATTTTGGAAGATGGTAGTAACAGGTACCAATTTATATCATCCCCCACTTATGGTAAATGTGCCCAAAGATGTTTGGGTGACACATTTTCAATCAATATTCAATAATAATGAATGTACATTACAAGGATTACAAGGTAAAGAGTCATTGAACAGTGATTATGAACCTTTGGTCCTAGTGGAGCAAGATGTAAGTTTAGTTTTAGCCATTCTTAAAAACAATAAAGCTCTAGGTTATGAACTTATCCCTCCTGAAATTTATAAAAAATATAGTGGTTTTTGGGTTCCTGTGTTGACTATGTTCTTCAATTTATGCTTTCAACATAATTATATCCTGATAGCATGGACATATAACATCATTGTTCCTATCCGTAAAAAGGGGTCTGTTTATGACCCTGACAACTTTAGACCAATTAATCTTTTAAGTATATCTTCTAAGGTTGTTGCTAGGATTATATTAAGCAAACTTATAATATGGATAAAAACAAATAATATTATCTCACCATTCCAAGCAGGTTTTAGGGAAAAGTTTCCACAGTAGATAATGTTTTCTGTTTAGCTCACCTAATGGAAAAATATGTATGAATACGTAAAATGAGACTATATGTCTTGTATATCAATTTTTCACATGCATTTGACTCAATTAACAGAGATATTTTGTGGGAGATCTTGAAAGAGAAGAAGCTACCCCTCTCACTTCTTTTTGCAATTTATGCTTTATATACTGACACCAAGATGGCAGTAAGATATGGAAGTAGAGGGGAATTGACTGAATTCTTTACATCTATTAAAGGTTTAAAGTAGGGTTGTCTTCTTGCATCTTCCTTATTTAGTATATATGTTAACTCACTGTTGGAATTTGAGTCAGAGAAAAGGTTGGATAGCCCAAAAATAAATACTCTGTGCTTGGATTCATTAGCATATGCTATGCCATCATAGTGCTGCTTTCATTGCCCAGAAGAGGACTCCAAAAGAAAATTGATATTCCAGACAAAAAATGCAAGTACCTTGAATTGAAGATAAATTTAGTTAAAATGAAAGTGATGGTACTAGACCAAAGATCATCGGATACACAAAAAGTTAAAGTTTATATAAATCAGCATATGATAGAAACAGTGAGGGGCTATGTTTATTTAGGATAAAAATTACAACTAATGGAAAATGGTTACAATATATAAAAGAACAATGTACAAAAGCTAAAGTATGTGCAAAAGTCTTATTGAAAAGCAATGTTCAGTATGGGGTCAATACAGTGCTGCCAGCACTGAAGGTGGGGGAAGGTGGGGGAAGCAAAAATAAGTCCTATTCTTCTGTATGGGGTTATGAAGAAAATGTAGAGGATACTTTGGAAATTCCTTTATCTTTTTTTATAAAGCCCTTTTATCTGTCCCAAGATCCACAGCAAATGCTATGGTAAGAGCAGAACTAGGTAAAATAAAAATAAGTTATATTAAAGAAATTCACTTAGTGAACTATTGGATTAAATTTTGAATAATGAGGAAAATATGTTACCTAAATTAAATCTAGAGGAGAAAAGTAACTGGAGGATTAAAGGAATACAGTTGAATTGGTTAAATTATCTGCTTAACACGTTGGAAAAATATAAATTACAACATTTATGGGAAGACACCAAGAGAAATATTTTAATACCCATTCAATATAAAGAAATGGTAAAGAAATGGTAAAGAAAAAAGTGGTATTAGTGGCCAAGGAGCAGGATATGATGAAAATAAAAAGCCACAATAGTGCTCGATGGTTTAGGGAAAATAAAATGAGCATTTTGGTGGAAGAATATTTGTTATTACCAATTACAAAGGAGCAATATAAGACCATTACTTGGGCCAGATTCAAACTGATAATATCTAAGCACAATTATTACAATAAAATTGAGGGAGAGGAGACACAGGACATATTAGAATCCCCTTGTAAAGGAGGGTTTAAAGAAGATTTGGAACATGTAATTGTTAATTGTCCACATTACTCTAAACCCAGAAATTTATATTTATTACCATTTTTACAATATATGCTAATAATTTGTTTTCTGCTGTATTTATTTTGCTATGCCCTAGAACATATGATGAAGCAGTAAGAACAGCTAACTTTTGTAAGTCAGTATTAAATTATAAAATAAAAAATGTGTAATAGTAAATGGGGGAGTAATTGAGATCTATATTGTGATATATATATATATATATATATATTAGTATGGATTATTGTATAGGCTTTATGTATTGTGCTGTGTGTTTTTATCCAGTTTTTGTATGGTTTGTAATAATAGGACATTACGTCTTGATTGAACAATAAACTTGATGATGATAATGAATGCCTATTTTCTGAGGACAAAGCAGGTAAAACAATAAATGATAAACATTGAAGTAATTTGGTAAACAATAATTAAAGGAATATTAAAGGATAAAACACTGTACATTACAATGAGACAGCAAGTAACAAGCATTTTATGAGATTAAATATGACACCAAGTGCCAAACAATACATTAATATGTCCATAGGGTGGGAAACAGTAATTGTAGTCTAATTTGCTAGGAGCCAAGACTAGGAATCAACTAAGCAGTTTGACTGCATAGTATGGAAAGTTTTTTGGCAGTTGATGGAAATGCAAAGTACAGGTACAGGCAACTGATAGAAAGAGATGCACTTTCAAGGCTACTTTGAAGGCAGAGAGGGTTGGTTAGTTGTGAACATTGGTAGGTAGGGAGTTCCACGGCTTAGGGGCCAATGAAGAAAAACCCTGGTTACCTATTTCAGTCACACATTTTGGAACAACCAGGGAGATGGTATCTGTCAATCGAAGAGAGTAGGTTGAGCAACACCATGAAATAGCGAGATAGGAGAGCTGGAGAGGTGGACCTGAGAAGTTTGAAAAGAAAGCATCCTAAGGCATACAAGCATGACATGCGGGGGCATCCAAGAGTGGACCACAGTGAGCAATGATGTGACAATTGAGGAGAGGCAAAAACAAAACACCAGATGTTATTGTAGGTAACATCCCATTTATGCAGCGAGGTTTGGGGGTATTTGTGAGGATGAGTGAGCTGTATTGGAGGGATGGGAGAAGTATCCCATGGGATATGGTCTTTTACATGCATCAGGAATTAGGAAGTGATGGAGGCAATAGGCCATTCCTAATTTGGACTTTGTGGCCTTGGCAAGGGTAGACATGCAGGAGAAAAATCCAGGTCAGGGTCCAGGGTAATGCCAAGGTAGCTAATTTTTCTAGCACTGGGGAGAGGGTTGTGTTGGAGCAGCAGGTGGCCAATGGACTTGTAAGGGAAGCTATGTGGACTTTAGATCCAAATAGCATTGCTTGGATTTTGTTGGCATTGAGAAATAAGCTGTTGGCCTCAAGCCAGTTTTGTGCAAAAGAGAAGTTAGTGTTAACCTGGCCATTAATGTCTGGGAGGTTCTAAGCACTGTAGTTGAGAGCAGTATCATTGGCTTTAATGATTGCTAAGCATTTAGAAGTGACAGGGTGGAGGTTGTTTATGTACAGAGAGATCCTAGTGTGACTCCCTGAGGGATGCCATGAGTGACAGGCAATAGCTTCAGGAGGCAACTCTAAATGTAACAAAGTGCTGCCTGTCTGTGAAATAGTTAATGAACCAGGCAGAAGTGAAGGGGGAAGAGGACAATGTACGTTAGTTTTTGTATCAGCAGGGAGTGATCCATTAAACTGAATGCTTTGGCTAGGTCTATGGAGACCATACCCATTAGGAATCCTCTGTCCATGATGGCTTTAATGTCAACAGTGACCTGCTGACCTGGACAAGAGTGGAGGTTGTACTATGTTACTTTTGGAAGCCATGTTAATGAGAAGTAAGAAGGCTATATGACTGCAGACAGTTGGTTAGCTGAAAGGAGATCACCTCTCCAGGCAACTTACGTAGGAGAGGTAGTAAGGCAATAGGACGATATTGTTAGTGTAGAGTACAGCCCCTAATTTTGGTAATAGAGACAATTTTTGGCTATTTTCCATTGGGAGATGCTTATCTTCATTATCATGGTTTTGGAATATTTTATTCTGTGATTTGACACTCTGTGCCACAAACTTAAAATTTAAAACATGTTGGAATTCTTGCTGCAGAATTTTGTATGTGTGTGTAAATAATTGCTTTTCAATTGTCATCCTTGACACCCCCTGGAGAACTCACCACTGTGAACTGTATAAACCCTTGAACTGAATGAAGCTCAGAGATGGAAGAGAGTGGAATCTCCTTATATTTATGACTGAAGTACAGAATGGAAAAGTGCCAAATTATATCCTAGAAGACTTTCAGATTAGGAGAACAAGAGAAAGCCTTAGGTCAGCCCATGGTTTGGAATATATAATCCCAAAATGTAACTTGAACATAGGTAGATCAGCAGTTTGATATAGGGTACCATTGTTATAGAATGCTATGCCTATCTCTCTGCATTATGCAAATTTTATTATACATCTGGTACCAATAAAAAGATGGTTCCATGAAAAAACAATGTTGCCTTTGCAATGCTGCAGAGAGTGATAGCACAGTGCGCTATAGAACATATTCGATTTTTGTGCAATATCCGAACTGTTAGAATTTGCACATTATGGATCTAAACCTATTGTATGTTTACATATATGTATTGTAATTATATAGTTTCTAATGCATGCTGTACTAGTTGTATGTACTGAAAATTGTATAGATAACAACTATTTATGCTAAAATAGAACCTCCTTGGAAACGAGCCACCGCTCAATGGAGTATTGTACCATCTATCCTTTTCATATATTTTATGACAAAAAACTATTACTACTACTACTATTTAATTTTGTATTTATATACCTGATGAGAGTGGGGTGCCATTGAGAGCAGGCACTTGATGATCAATGGGTCTACACTGATAAAAGATTAAATAAAAAAATAGAAGTATCCCATCTGTGTGCACTTGAAAAGATAATGCAGGTCTTGAGCAATCTAACAAACTAGTACCTCAACTCCGGCTCTGAACTCACAACCTCCATGGATGCAGCTATGCAGCAGATTATCTGGGAAATCTATGTGGATTCAGAAGGCAGGCTTGTTTAAAATGCATCAGATCCATCACACCTCTGATGATGAAGGGCGAGGGTTGTCATGAAACTGTAGTGTCTAGTCATTAGTCCTGTTCACCTTTTGGAAGGGACTCCTCATCTCCTTCTCAAAGGCAAGCAGTCATTCAGGGTCTTGGTGTCTGGGCCCTCTACAGGGACAAATTTCTGCAGCAGGGCTGGCAGAAAAGCAGAATGAGTTCTCTTACACACAGAACAGGAGTGTTTTTAAGACAGACCCTGCTCTAAAAGCAGAAATCCAAGAAAGGCACTCCCAACATCTGGGTCAGAAACTGTTTTTTAACTCTGCTCAACCCAGGGGCTGAGCTGAAGAAATAATGTCTTCTCTATCAAGTTGTCTGGCTGATCTGAGATGATGCAGAAATGCTACAGATGTCCCATCTCACCAAACTCCAGTGTCTATGCCTGAAATAGTCACATGATGACAAAGAAACCTTCCAATTCGTCCATATTTGACTTTCTCTGTTGCATTCTTGAGCCCTCTACCCTTCTATCCACAGGGCACTTGATTGCCATTGGCTAACTCTATCATGTACTGTAAGTCCTGGCTATTTTCTGATTGTTTCTCATTCCTGCACTTGGAAACTGGTGCCCCCCAGACACCTGTTGCAGTCCATGGGGTCAGGGTTGAAAAATAATGCACTGCTCAAGCCTTGGGATTTTGTTTATACATTAACAAACAGAAACATAGAAACTAATCTGATGGCAAATAAGTATTGCCTGGTCCACCCAGTCTGCCCATTTATCCCTGCCTGTACTATCATTGCCTCAGCATGGCATCCAGCCATTCTTTGCATCCCCATGGTAGCAACAACAAATGTGACATGTCTTTTTGGTGCCTTCCCCCTTTCTATGTCAGGAGGGTTGACATGGATCCCTAGAGCATTTGTGAGTGCTCAGTACACTCTGCTGCAAGGGCTGTAGCTGTTCATTTTGGGCTCCCTTTTGGCAGGGAGCCAAAGTTTTTTTTTTATTATTCTTTATATTGATCTGTTAACAGAATTGCCCTACTCAACCTTGATGCCTCCTACTCCTGTCCTTTCCTTCTCGATCAATAACTTACCCTCATGGGGTCCTCAGAGCCCCTGCTCCACCTCCTTGATTTACATGAGGAATTCCATTTGGGGTCAAGGCAGCTCCCCCTTGAGTCCTTCAAATGTAAAAGGTGATGGACAGTCAGGATGATGAAACTTGACAGTGCTGGCATCATGTTTTAATACTACTGGGGCTTTCCCTCTCAGGTTTCCCCAAGACTCAGTATACTGCTGGTGAGGGCGTTAAGTGTGCATACACTCAAAAATGCATACCCCCACACAATGCAAGCTAGTGTCCTCTCTCACAAGCCACTTCAGTTGCATTCCACCTATGGTCACCCAGGAGACAGTATGGCAGGGGAGCCTGCTATTCTCCCTTCCTGGATGAGAAACCATCATCTTGAATCCCTGGTCTTCCTCCCCCTCTTGACTCCCAACATCCAAGTAGAGATGCAGCAAATTTAAATTCTGCTGGCAAAGTGAGCGCGTGGGCGCCCGCGTTCCACTCCGGCGCTAAGTGGGCAATGCAAAGTGCTCCTCCGCCTTATCATTACCACTTCATGTTAAGGCGGAATGGCAATGCGAAGTAAGGCAAAGTCATTGTTTTTAATGGACTTTGCATTCCTCATTATGATTCTAAGTGATCCATTTGGTGTTTCAGATTTGGCAGCCCCCCCCACACACACATCACATGGCTTACAGTACTGTAAGTCACATGCACTTTAGCTAGGCAGGAAGAAAGTGAGTCATGCAAGCAGACACTTTTACTTTCTTCTGTGCAGATGGAGAGAGAGTAGTGTGTTTTGTGACTACTGATACTTTGATATCAGAACGAGGAGGAGATTTAAACTTTGATTTAGACCCAACAGCTTTTTTAAAAGCTACATTTTTTTGTCTTTTCTGTACTCTTTTTTACTTAATTTGTTCTTTCTGTAAATCTTAATTTTCTTACCTTTATAAGTAGTTAATTGTTTGTCTGTGTCTGTGTGACTGTGTGTGTGTGTTGTGTGACAGTATGAATAGTGATTGCTTGGACTGAGGGAGCTCAGTAGGAGAGATGGACCAGGGTGAGGGAATGTCTGGGAAGGGGGCAGCTCTGGGAGAGCGTGGCAGTGGTAAGCATCGTACCATGCACATGTGTGGAGGGCATGGGCGCCCATTCCTGTTGAACTGCTCAAAACTTGTGAGTGTCCCCCCTCCCCAGAAGCAGGACCAGCACCGCCTCCTGTCCTGACTCTGAGGCAGTTGAACCACCACCACCAAGTCCAGCACCAGGTCCTCTGGAGCAGGATGTGCCTGTTCCCCCCGGGCCTAGGTGTGGATCCAATCCCTGTTCAGCACCATGACCAGCTGGTTGCCAGTTCATCTGGCCATCTCCTGCCTGTGCCTGGTCCTCCCTGCACCTCCGTTGTTTGGCAGTTTTTTGACTGTGTTGGAGGGGACAGCAGTGTGGTCAAGTACTGCCTATGTGAGGTGGAGGTGCACCATGGCCCCCGGGGGACTCACCTGGGGACTGGGGGCCAGCACACCCATATGCTCAATCACCAGCAGTTGGAGTGGCAGGCTGCCACAGAACGGACCATGCCTGCACCTGTTGGCCATTCTGTGGCAGAGGGTACAGCTGTGCATTGTGGCATCCCAAAGAAGAGGAGGGCCACAGCAGCACCTGCTGCTCAACCAGCACCCCCACCCCCACCACCACCAGCAGCAGGTCAGCCTGTAGAACCTGTGAACCCCAGAGAACTGCATGTAACACAGGCTGACTTGGCAATTCTCTGGAATGCTGTCGAGGATAACAATAAGAGGGTGAGTGCTGTGGAGCAGTGGCTGGATCACATAGAGGGACATCAGTTGCAAACTATGTCCATGCTGGAACTGCTGCTGGATCACCATGGGATCCCACATTATTTTTTTTTTCCTCACACCATGTGCCCCCCCACACCTTCCTTGCTGTGTTATAAAATGTATTCCTCCACCATCCCCGACCCTTGTGTGTAATTATGCCCTTTTTTGTTGTCTTCTGTATGTGTGACACTTTGTATTCTGAGCAGTACAAGTATACTGTACTAAACTGCATGTGTGCAGTCAGTCTTCTTTCCAGTCTGTGTATGTACTGCAGACACTGTCCAACCCCCTGACTTAAAAGCAAACATTAATGAGTACAATAGTGAGGTAGTGAAGCATGGAGAGATACTACAAAATAGGCTTACAATACATCCAAGTAACTATTAAAAAAAATTAATGTTGTGATTCATGACCTGATCGTGAATCATTATTTGTGACTGCATTTGTGACCGTGATGATGAAGAAATGTGAATGCCTACCACCTACGGCTGTACTTCCCCGAAGAGCTGTAGCTTAAAACTCCCAGACTTAAAAACAAATATCCATGAGTACAATGGTGGGGTGGTGAAGCCTGGAGACATACTACAAAACAGGCTTACAATACATCCAAGTAACTAGAAAAAAAATTAATGTTGTGATTCGTAATGTGAATGACCTTGAGTAGTGATTTATGACTGCATTTGTGACAGTGATGATGAAGAACGTGATTTGTATCACAAGTGACTCGTGATGATGGTCCTGACTTAAAAACACATATTAATGAGTACAATGTTCATGCAGAACTAAGCACCACACCTGTCTAGTACTCTGAAGGGAAGCCAAAGAAACAACTGTGACTTAAGTTACAGATGGAGATTGTGCCAGAAAGAGATGCAAATGAATGGACAGATTAAGATTGCGCTGTGCACTGAAGAGATGCAGACACAAAGGCACAACACCTAACCAGTGCTCACCATCAGAAATTCAAATCTGGAAAAGAATACCTTTGCGGTTTGGGCGGCCACGGGGCAGAGCACTGCACTGCTGCAGTAACAGTCACTAGTATTGGTACCAGTAAAGATACCACAAAGAAATACAAAAATCACACAGCTGCAATGGATAGCAGCTTCACATTGTTGAAATTATTATGTGGCACAATAAAAGGTGTCTGATTTGATGACACGCATCACACACATACTCACACACACACTAAGTAATACATAGCAAATTGAAAACTTCAGTAATATAACCACATATTTTAAACAGACTAAAATTATGCACTGCTGCACCACAACAATCATCAAAAAAATGGCAATAAATATTGAAAATATTACTCTGTGTACATTAACACAGTTATACAAGAAAAATATCACCAAAACAGAAAGAACTCTCTTTTTCTCTTACTTAATCTACCTACACCACAGATACGACCCTTCCCCAAAGCACACTTCCACTGTCTCTCAGTATACAGACTGAATGTTGTACATTAACATTCAAAATCCATACACAAACAATAAACGCTCGATGATAAGAGCACAGGAGGGTTTCCTATAATCGATGAACTAAAGTTTCAACAAAAAAAATGACTCAAAAAGGCTTTTTTAACAGCTTTTTGAAGATTTGAATCACAGAGAGCTCTCAGAGCAGATTGTCTACTACAGCTTCCTACACACACTACTGCAAACTGAGGCTGTGAAGAACAATCTAGATCCCATGTGACCTGAAATCCCATAAATCACTGCAAAATTCACCTTTGGCACTTAAAAACAAGGCAAAGTGAGGCGAAGTACATTGTTTTCAATGTACTTTGCCTTAAGAATTGATGGAGTAGTGGTTTGGGAAGGCAGAGTAACGCAAGATCAGTGTTTTCAATGGATTTTGCATTACCCATTAATAACGCGAAGTACTCCGCGTCATGTTGCAGAGTACTCCATGAATTCGCCTTCACTCCGTGGAGCAAATTGGGGCCACTTTGTCAATCAATACATCCAAGGCTCATTCCAGAACATGAGTTGCCAGCATCATGGATGGCATCACTGCTGCTCCACCTACAAAGGTTGCTTTTAAAACTGATTCTGCCTCTCACTGTGGATAAAAGCCCTGTTTCAATTCCACATCAGCAGCACAGATGCGGTGATCTGGATGTGGACCCAAGAAACATGAATTGAGATGCTGCTCCTGATGTTTTGTGCCACTCCTGGTCACCGCTGCAAGTTCCTTAGACTAGAAGAGCAAATATTTAGTGCCACATCCAGCTACAATTAAAGAAGATTGCTTATAGCCATACTGGGCATTGGTGCTCCTAGGCATGGAGCCATGCAGATAAGCCAGACATAAGGGTGACTGCGTATGGAAGGGGGAAACTGTTTAACCAGGAAAGGCACACTAAGCTGAAGCTTGTTTCCAGGTGCAACCTGGGAGCACAAGGAAGTTAAGAGACTTGCTCAGGGTCACACATTATGCAAGTGGGGGCTGATGGGATTCAAGCCCAGGTTTCCAGGTTTGCAGCTCAGTGCCCTCAAGTACTATGCTATGCTTCCTCAAGGGAAAGGGGAAGGGAGATATACAATCTATATTGCATGTCTTTTATAGTACATGGGAAAAACATATATATATATATAGAGAGAGAGAGAGAGAGAGAGAGACATAGGCTGTGATGGCAGAAAAATACTTGTTGACCCATCCAGTCTGTCCACCCTACCTAATTACTCTGAACTGTCCCTAGTGGCCATACCTCCCCATTGTTTCTGTTCCCCCTTTGTAATTAATTCTATATGTCTGTATCATCCTTGATTGAAGCTGCTTACTGATCTAGCCTACACCATTTCATCTGGAAACTTGTTACACTTGTTCACCACTCTTTCTGTGAAAAAGTGCTTACAGATGTCACTATTGAATCTCCAAGCTATGAGTCTAAGTGACTTGCTTCTCATCTCGTATTTGGGCTCAATGAGAAAAGTTACTTGCCTTCAACCTATGTATGCAACGGAGATACTTGTATGTCTTGATCACATTTCCTTTTTCCCTCCTTGTCTCAAGTGTGTACGTGTTCCTATCCAACAACTAATTAATTTTTAACACTTGGACTTATTTTTAAAGTGAGTCAGTTGTTGAGCACATGGCTCAGGTGATGATGCTTGCAATTACCTGAAAGTCTGATCTATTTTTGGAGAATTTGTTTACAGGTTGATAGGTGCAGTTTGCAGAGTCCATAGTCAAGTAGCTCGCAGACCAGATGGAAGTCTGGAGCCCACATCACTCCTTCACCCTGCTCTCTGCAGTGTTACACACTATTTTAATGATAATATTTCATTAAATATATGTATTTATTTTATTTGCAATTTGTTGATCAGACGAGAGGAACTATCAGAGCTGAAGCTCATTTTCCAGGTGAGAAATTCACAAGTGCAGACACACTTATGGTGCTGCAGTAGTGTCACACAAAGGAATGTCAAAAGTTTGCAAGCAAAGCACACAGTGTGCACTTAAACTTAAACAGATTCCAAGTATATCAGAGATGTCTGTCAAGCATGCTACATTCATAATGCTTACATGAAGAGGCAATCATACAACTTCAGTCCAAACTGCACCCTGACGAGGCTCATTCAGAGTTAAGTGCTGGGGCACTTTGGACCACATTCGTTTCTTTGCATGTAAACATTATTGTCTGTGATTTCTGCAAACACTGTAAGCACGCATAGTGTGCAGCAATTCATTTTAGTTTCAGTAAACTAGCCTTTTGCTTGACAGATGTCTCTGATATACTTGGTATCTGTTCGAGTTTGAGTGCACACTGTCTGCTCTGTTTCCAGGTGTGACCAGGGGGAACAGGAGATACAGGATGGGATACAGCAAATAAAGTATGGTGCAAAAGTAAGACACAATAAAATAGGATGCTACATATATTAATGCACAATATATTAAAAGCTAATATACAAAATTGCAGCACGCAGCTATAACAGGCACAAATACCCCTGTTATACCAAGAAACCCAAATATAAAATAAATAGAGTTATTGGCCAGCTTGGAGAAAGACAAGAGACAAATAGGGGATGAAAAGTGGCAGTCATCCTGAGAGCCTAATAAAACAAATAAGTACTGTTAGCCTGAGTTTATCACTCATGGGTCTAGATATTCAGAGCAGTTGCACAATGAGCAACTGAGATGCGCCGGCGCAACCACAGAACTGTGCTTCAGAGCCATATTCAACCACAGTGTTTGCGCAGCACAAATCACATTGCGTCATGGCACAAATATAATGTAAGCAGCACAATTGCAAGAGATGTACCCATGAGTATGTGGCACAATGGCATATTCAGCCGAAAACCACGGCGCAAGTCAGGAGCAAACCACAGGATGCATCAGGCAGACTTGAGCGTATAAAAACAAGCTTAAACACACACACACAGCAGATGTGCAAACCAGAGCTGTACACAGCAACATGGATGCAGGTCCTTTCATCATGGAGGAGGTAATAAAGGGTGTGAGGAGGAGGGAGGAACACCAATATGTCCGACAAAGGGCCCGTTGGTGGTATGCCCAACACAGATGGTACTGTGCCTACCTCACCTTTGAGGACCATAGTGATGTCAAGATCATGGAACTGGTAGTGGCTGAACAGGGAAATTCAGAGGCAGTTCCGTGAGCTGTGCCATGAGGAGCTGCAGACACCCACCAGATGGAGTCATGCCATCTCAGTGGAGACCAAGGTTACAGCAGTGATGTGCCTGCTCGCCACGGGCACCTTCTAGAGACCAATGGGTGCCACCATAGGGATCACCCAGTCAGGCACGTCCCGCCTCCTCACACAGGTCTTAAACGCTCTGCTGCCACATGCTTTGGAGTTCATACAATTTCCAAGCACACAGGCAGAGAGTACAGCAAACATGCAGGACTTCCACAAGGCTGCACCCATGCCAGGTGTGATGGGGCCATAGACTGCACCCATGTGGCAATACACACACCACCTTGCTCAGAGGGTGTTTCATATATGAACAGGAAGGGGTAAGCCTCCATCAAATGCCAGGTGGTGTGCAATGCCATGGGGAGCATCACCAATGTCTGCATCACACACCCCAGGAGTGCACACAATGCCTACATATGGCACAGTTCTCTTCTGCAACAGAGATTCAAGTGTGGGGATATCCACATGGAGCACCTGTTAGGTGAGCAAGGAATGGGGACAGATGCAGGTGCAGCAATTCCTGGGGAGGAAGGTGATGAAACACACGGGGGGGCAGGAGGCGAGGGCAGCGGGGATGAGGGGGGTACACAACTGGTGATGCACTGCATGTGCATGTACTGTGCCCATATCCACTCTGCTTCCTGGGGAAAGGTTGTGCGCATGGCCACCACTGTGTGTGCTGCCACAGGGTGCCTGCGGTCAACATCGTGTGCCTTGCACATGCACTGGTGTGCCCACTGCATGACTTTGTGTACCTGTTACATGCTGTGGCCTGTCCGCCATGCTGTGGTATACTGTGTTGACAGTTGGTGTAGCCCTTCATGCATGGGCCCTTGGGGGTCCATCCATTGGTGTGTGCCTCCGCTGTCTGGTGCACATGTTCAGGTGGGCTGGGGCTCCATCTAGCATATTGCTTATCACCTGTTCTGTCCCTTCTCCTAGGCCAGGCCAGGGTCCATCCACAGTGGAGGTCAGTGGCAGCCGGTGAGGGCAATGACCATCCTCCTCAGACAGCAGAGGTAAATGACTGCAATGGTGGCCAAGTTGGTCAGGATCATGCAGAGCCACCTGCCAGAGACAGTAGCCATTCAGAGAGAGCTGCAGAGGATGGAGGCTGCACTGCACGGCAGGCGTTGACCTGCCCTGGTCCTGTCGGGGCCACAGTCCACCATTGCCCTGCCCTTTCCCTGCTGTCCTGCCCATCCCCATGACCCACTGTACAACACCAGGACCCTATTCTCCACTTCCCGTGCTCCCTCACACTTCTGTTTTTCTGTTATGCTTTGTATATAGTTGCCTTGTTGACTGTGTTTTGTTCCACCAGTAAACCCTTTTCTTTGCTGCATCTTCCATGTCCTTTGCAGGTGGTATGTTGAGCCATGCTGCAGGTGTCTGTTGGTCTGTATTGTGACATGTCCCTGGTGTCCCACTGCTGTCTCCTATGGGTGCTGCTCATGCATGCACCAGGCCTGTGTGCCGTGTCCCTGTCCTGTGCATGTCCCTGTGTGGTGGGTGTCACGCTGGCCTGTGGCTGCCCCTGCACCATGTGCCCTTGTCTGCCTGCACTGCCCTTCAGTCTGCATGTTATGCTGCCCACCACTGGTGTGCCCTGTGGTGCTGTGCCCTTCTCCAGTCCAGGTGGCAGCCTATATGCCCATGGATGGCTTGTGCCCCCCTCTCTCCTGGGCCACTGTCCTATGTGTTTGTGTGTTGTCCTGGCACCATGGCTACGGCCCCTGCAGCACAGTCTGTTGGGTATGTATTGCCTGGCTCTAGTGTTGGCATGCCGTTGGTGCAGGTGTGTTGCCCTGGTGCCCTGTGCCACTGTTGGCAGCCTGGGGTCTTATTTCTGTTGTCCCCTGGTGCCCTGTGGTGCCTTTGGGACAGTGTGCCTCGGTGACAGGCCATGCTGGTGGGGCACTGTGCCCCTGTGCTCCTGTGTAGCTCTGCCATTGTGTACCTGTTTCTTGTTGCCCTTGCTAAGCTTGCTGGGTTGAGTGTTCTGACCTGCTCCCATGCATTCCTGGTTGCGCTGTGGTGCATCCTTGCTATATTCAGTCTGCTTTGTGCCAGTGCATGTCAGTGGAACATTTTCTGAATATGGCATTCTTTGCCACATGGCACATTTGCATTGTGCTGCGCTGTCCATTGCTCACACCTTGGGCACATGTCTGAATATCTAGGCCATAGTTTGAAAGAAGGAAGGGACACCCCTAGTAGTATATTGCCATAAATTTACACATACATTAATTACATTTATCTTGTAAACTGGAACTTTAATTCAAGCCATGAGAACATCTATCCTTATATTTTTTTTTAATAGACTTGGTGATCTAGAAGCATAGCTAGCAGCAGAGCCTGGCAGTGGCATAACATGGTATGCGTGGGCCCTGGTGCAAGGAATTAAATGCCCCCTCCCCAGCTGCAGTTCACCAGCCCTGCCCTGGCTTTTCCCCATAATGCTCCTCCTTCTCCTCTCTCTCCCTTTTCACCTTCTTTATTTTGTTTGTGCAAAATAAAAAAAAAACTACTTTTTTACTTTTTTTTGTAATTTCCTTCTCTTCCCCCAAACACAGTAGCAGTAGACAGTTCAAGTGCAGGCAGCACGGCCATGCCACCAGCCCTGCCCCTGGTCTGCCTTTTCCCTAAGATGCTCCTTCTCCTCTAAGTTTTTTTTCCTTGAACTTTACTGTAATAATATTTCATTTTCCCCAATCCCACCCCGTGGCTCAAACCCCCCTAAAGCTCAGCCAGCCTGGACTGACACAATATGCGGTGGTGTGTGAGGAGATAATGACAATTTGAAAGCATTTAGAAAATAAGAATCAGACTCAATGACTGAGAGAACAGAAAGAACTGGCTAAAGCAGCCTGCCGCAGACTAGTCAACCTGTTACTAGCTATATGGCACTTCACCAGTCTCCCAAGTGCTGCCCTGTGTGTGATGAATGTCCTCTTCTGGCCTCCCCAACTCCCCCCGGCAGTGTGGCCATTGGTCAGGACTGACAAGCAAGCAGTCTCCTATTCACTGCCTCACCTGTCAGTCCTGACTGGTCACTCACTCGGGAATGCACAGCATGCATCGTGTGGGGGGTCGGGGATCTCAGGCCTATTCAGAAATGATAAGTAGTGGTTCCTCAGCTCAGCTGAGCTGGCTCCTGAATCCCTGCTCCCCCATGTGGTGTGTTTTGTTTTGGGTTGGGTGATCATCGGGATGTCAAGTCTTCATTGTGACGTGCCTGCCCAGCATGTCTGCTGCATAATCACAGCCACACCTTCGGCCCCTCTAGCTTGTGGGCCCCAGTACAGTTGTAATTGCTATGCCCCTGGAGCCTTGCTAGGCTTAGTTGTCGAAATGCAGCATTATTTATCTTATTATTGTGTGATGGGTAAAGTAGGCTCACTCAAAGGAGTTTTTTCTTTAAAAATGCAGAGGGACCTCAGCATGTAATGGATGTGCCATTGTGGGAGGTAAAGGAGTACCACCATGCTACAAAGTGAGTTGCCTAGCATGTGGTGGCTCAAGGGGAGTCTGCTGCACTACCACAGTGGTCAGAACAAAGATCTTAGAACGGAGAGCGAGCCTAAGATATTAGGAGCAATCACACTCTCACAAACAGATTAGATGGCAGCCAACAACACCTTGCTTTAATAGCGTTGGGGTACAATACAAAATAGTAAATAAATGTAAAAGGGCACAGTAAGGGGCAAATAAAGGAGAAAATGTCCCACTCAGTGAAAAAAGGTCCCAAATAGCTGGTGTCACATGGTGTTGCAGGGCAGGTAGTTACCAGGCAGCACTCATAATGCAAGGGAAAACACATACTGGAATCAGCCAGTATAAATAATAAATAAACAGCAAAGCAAAGAGAACAGCAAGAGGAAGGAGGTGCTGTTAGAACTATACTACTCTATAGGAGCTAAAGAACTAGAAATCTACTGCTGGGACCTTCAATTTAGGGTGAAAATAAAAAAAAAAGGAGTTCGTGTGTTTGTCTGAGTTGGGTGAAGTGAAATGTTATCTGTGCAGTTAGCAGTTAGATAGGTGAAGAAGGAAACTGTTAATTGGGGGAGTGGCTTAAGCAGAAGGAAGCCAGGTGTTTTGGATTTAAAAACTGCCCCAGATACTGTAGTTTCTGGCAGAGAACAACAAGAGGGAGGAGCTGCTGTTAGAACTATACTACTCTACTGCAGCTATATAGCCCTCCTTCCCACCCATCCCACCCATAGCTAGTTCTACTTTTACTTTTATAGGCACAGGATTTGACTGACAACAAGAACTTCTTGTTTGTGAGCAGGAAGGGAGTGATCACAGAGGCACAAAAGACTCACTATCTTAGAAGGAAAAGAGTAGCTTTCTATCCCCCCAGCTGTTGAAGGTCTGACCATGAGCAAGTAAGAAGGAGACTACTGAGAAAAGTAGGAACTTCCTCTCACAGAACAGGAAGATTAAGAGCTTTAAGGGCACAGAGGCAGTAAGAAAGCAGGGAGAGAAAAAAATTATATAAAAATTAAAACAAAGAAATAAAAAACCAGAGAGAGAGGAAAGAGTAAGTATACAAAACAACAGTTACGGGGCCACAAATAAGACATGATGGGAGTGGTGCAGTGCAGTGGCTCTGGAGCAGCAGTCTTCAGGAGACATTCTGGCAGATGCGGTGTTGTCCCATCGTTATGCTCCTCTCTGGGCTGAGAAGGGAGATTGCTCATCTCCAGGCTGAGTTGGCCAGGGTTTGGGGGGACCTCTTCTCCCACCCAGGGACTACCAGGGCCACGGCCCCTACCTCACAGGTTACCAAGAAAGAGGAGTGGTTGAACCAAGGTAGGCTCAGGGAGGGAGAAGGTGGTGGAACAGGGTGCATTCCTCCAGTTATACCCCTCCACAGTTCATACACTCTTCTTGCGGAGAGTGGTTCCTCTATGGAGGCACCTGCAGTGGAGACCAAGGAGGATGCTTGGAACCTCCACAAAGGAGACCCACAGGAGGGTGGCATGGGACCCCACAGGAGAAGGCAACAATTCATGGTGGGGGACTCAGTTATTAGGGAGGTAAAACTGGGGGAGGACGGGGAGAGGAAGGTAAGGTGCCTGCCTGGTGCCATAGCTTGGAGGGACAGGGAGCGAATCCTCAAGATCATGGGAGCAGCTGCACGAGGGAGGGAGCTGGATGTCATTTTCCACCTGGGGACAAATAACCTGGCTGGAAATGGAATCAGAGCAGTGCAAGAGGAGTATAAAAAGTTATGGAGGGGCCTTAGACAAGTAGCACATACAGTAAACTTCTCGGAGGTGCTGCCCATCTATGGCAAGTGTGATGATAGGGAACTCTGCACTATGGGAGTCAATGAATGGTTGAAAAATGAGTGTGGAGCTCAGAGTTTTGGTTTTATTGGGGACTGGGGTCCACCTGGAGGGATACAGGCTTATACTGGCATGATTGTCTGCATCTGTCCAGGATGGGAACCCTGGATCCTAGTTGATAAGTTTAAATGCTTCATTGGCAAGCATTTAAACTAGCCAAGGCAGAAGGCACTGAAAATGAGCAGGGAAAACCCAGCCTCCCCCCACAAAACACAGTAGTTAGAGAGGTAAGCACCAAGATAGAGAAGTCAATAGGGATCAGGACAGGGGTAAATGCAGAAAAAGGCAGTAAAGACAGGGATGCTGCTAAAAGGGGTAAGGGCACCAAAAAAAGGAGGATGATGAGCACCAATGCCCATAGTCTGTGTAACAAGCTCCCTGAACTAGTGGCCTTGATGGAAGAGGGACACCTGGATATCGTGGCAGTCACAGAAACATGGTACACAGAAACCATGACTGGGATGTCAACATATCAGGGTACACAAGCTGCAGGAGGGACAGGGAGGGTAAAAGAGGAGGAGGAGTAGCTCTGTATGTAAGGGAAGGGATCAAAGCAACAAAACAGAAGTATAAACAGGGAGTAGAGGAGGCACTGTGGGTCACCCTGAAGACAGGAAATGGCACCACAATCCACATGGGGGTTCTTGTATACAGACCCCGATCTCAGGGAGAGGCAATGGACAAGGAAATGATAGAAGGCATTCTTAGAATGTCAGAAAAGGAGGAAATATTGTTAATGGGGCACCTGAATATGTCAGATGTTAACTGGAGCACCTTTGCTGCAACCACATTCAAGAGCAGGGTTATTATTAATGCCCTACAGGGGGCATGCCTCAGGCAGCTCATGTTGGAACCCACTCAGGAGGGAGCAATCTTAGACCTGGTACTGTCAAATGTGGATGAAGAAAGGATCTCGGATTTAAAAGTGGGTAGCCATCTGGGGACAAGTGACCACCAAATAGTGTGGTTCATGATAAACACAACAATACAGTCAAGCCATACAAAAGCAAGAGTACTGGACTTTAGGAGGGCTGACTTTGGGAAAATGGGAGAGTGTTCAGAAAAGCACTAGCAAATGGGCAAGAAGGAGAGGTGATGAACAATGGGGGAAAATCAAAACAGCCATCACACAGGCAACAAGCCTTTGTGTGAAGCGAATCAACAAAACAAAACGAAGTGAAAAACCACTATGGTTCTCAAAAGTGGTGGCGGGGAAGGTTAAGGAGAAAAGGGTAGCATTCAGGAAGTATAAGGAAACACAGAAGGAGCAGGACAGAGAACTGTACCAGTTAAAACAGAAGGAAGCAGGGAAGGCAGCCAGAATAGCAAAGGCCCAAACTGAAGAAAAGATAGCCAACTCAGTTAAGAAGGAGGATAAAACCTTTTATATGTACTTTAGGGAGTGAAGAAAGACCAAGGGAGGGATACAGAGGCTTAATAAAGGGAAAGGAGGGTGGGCAGAGGGTGACAGCGAAAAAGCAAGGATACTGAACGAATATTTCTGCTCAGTGTTCACAAAAGAAGAGGAGAGGGAGGTACCTAAATCAAAGAATAGAAGCACTCTTGATAGGGAGGTTGATACCAGTACATTCACAGAAGAAAGGGTTCTGAAAGAATTCTTAAAACTGAAGATGGACAAATCAATGGGGTCTGATGGGATTCAGCCAAGAATACTAGAAGGACTAAGGGTAGAAGTAGTGACACCACTGACTACCCTCTTTAACAATTCATGGGAGGATGGTGTGGTACCTGAGGACTGGAGAAGGGTGGATGTGATTTCCTTTCACAAAAGTAGGAGCAAGAAAGAGGCAGGAAACTACAAGACCTGTTAGTTTGACTTCAGTTGTAGGGAAAATGATGGCATCACTTCTGAAGGAAAGAATTGTTGAGTTCCTAGAGGCCAGTGGGGCAGAGGACCCAAGGCAGCATGGATTCATAGTTGGAAGGTCATGTCAGATGACTGTGATAGATTTCTTTGACTGGATGACCAAAGTAGTAGACCAGGGAGAGGCTGTGGATATGGCCTACCTAGACTTTAGCAAGGCATTTGACACAGTCCCACACAAAAGATTAATATACAAGTTAGGCAGCCTTGGAGTGGGCCCCAAGGTGGTTGCTTGGGTAAAAACTGGCTGGACAAGAGGACGCAGAGGGTAATTGTAAATGGAGTCCACTCTGAAGAAAGGGTGGTTAATAGCGGGGTACTGCAAGGTTCAGTACTGGGACCAGTCTTCTTTAATGTCTTTATAAGTGACAAATTCAGATGGACTGCAAGGAATAGTATGCCTCTTTGCAGATGACACAAAGATCTGCAACAGGGTCAAAACAGAAGGTGGGGCGGAAGGGGATGCGAAGGGACTTGACAAGGTTGGAGGAATGGTCAAATGTATGGCAACTTAGATTCAATGCAAAGAAGTGCAAAGTAATGCACCTGGGAAACAAAAACCCAGGAGAAGAGTATGCAATGGGGGGGTGAGAGACTAACAACAGCAAAAATGGAAAGGGACCTGAGGATAGTCATATCAGATGACCTTAAGGTGCTCAAGCAATGTGAGAAGGCAGTAAGGACAGCTGGCAGGATACTGGGATGCATAGGGAGAGGCATCACCAGTAAAAAACAAGAAATTGTTATCCCTCTGTACAGACAGTTGGTGAGACCCCATCTGGAGTACTGTGTGCAGTTCTAGAGATCCCATCTCTGCAAGGACATAGACAGAATGGAGGCTATCCAGAAGCAGAAAACTAAAATGATGCAGGGTCTACACCAGAAAACATATGAAGAGAGATTAAAAGAGCTTAATATGTATATCCTCGAGGAGAGGAGGGACATGATAGAAACTTTCAAGTACCTCAAGGGAATCAACAAAGTCCAAGAGGGTAGCATCTTTCAGAAAAAAAGATGTGCAAGAACAAGGGGGCACAATTTGAAGATAGAGGGGAGTTGGGTCAGAGGTAATGTGAGGAAGTATTTTTTCATGGAGATGGTTGTGGATACATGAAACAACCTTCCTGAGGAAGTAGTGGAGTCAAAAACTGTGGGAGAATTCAAGAATGCATGGGACAGACATAAAGCAATTCTAGTGGGGGGGGTAGGAAGAAATAAGCTGTTGGTTAACTAGGGTCTGCAGCTTATCCATTAGGTAGGGACATGGGCAGACTAGGTGGGCCATGTGGTCCTTATCTGCTGTCAAATTCTATGTTTCTATGTTTCTTTGTAACCCCCAACCGGTGCATAAATAAGACTGTAAAGACTTTGGTAGAGTTGGCAGCTCTAGTCTTACACATGTAGTAGCACAAACAAAGCTGATTACAGTTTGTTTGATCCACAACAACATGGTATAATATGAAAGTCTGTAGTGGCATAGCTCACAGACTAGCTGGACTCTAGAACCCACATTAGTACAATGAAATACTCTCTGCAGTGTTGTATACTATTGGAATGATTGTATTTAATTACTGTAAGTGTATTTATTTACTTTATTTGTAATTTGTTGATGAGGAAAGGAATTCTGAGAGCTGAGGCTTATTTCCAGGTGTGACCAGGGAAAGGGGTATAAGGAGGGGAATACAGCAAATAAACAGTACAGTACAAAAATAGAGTATAATATAAATTAATACACAACACAAAATAAAACTGGTATATACAAAATTTCATCATACAGTGTTGAAGAAGTGTGCAAATATGCTGGTACAATGCTAGTAAGGTATAGGTCCAAAAGAGTGGAAAGACTGCCAAGAGGGGTTAAAAGAGGACCGGGCAGAGGAACTCCAGGAATAAGGAAGCACAAAGAAATGGGAGAAAGCTATCTAAAGGGCAGAGAGAGAAGGGGAGGTTTTCTGCAGGAGCATGTGTTGGAGGAGACTACAGTTCACTAAGGAGGGCTATGAAGAAGAGGAGGAGGAAGAGTGGAGAGCAGAAGGAAGGAAGGTTATTTCAGTGCAGCAGAGGATAGAAGGAGAAGACAAATTAGCCAGCATACATTTGCATTAGGTGACAAAAAAGGAACAGAATTCAGAGAAGTAGGGAGGGTAAGAAAAGGGGAGAGAGAGTCTGAGAAGGAAGAATAATTTCTGTAAGAACAAGCCATGTGACTGGCTGGACTGGTTTCTGGGACCGTATTATTACTGCTGGTATACACACAGTATCTGTAGATGATTTTCAGAAACAGTGGCATGCATAACCTGAGCAGGAACAAGATTGACCAAAATAGTTTACATTTATTACATTAATGTACTTTTGTTACTGCTTATCATAGTGTCAAAGTAGTTATAGGAGTGGTGCTTTACCTTGAGAATATTTAGCTGGTAGTAGCAAACAAAACTGTCAGTTATAGCAGGAAGATTCATTGACTAAATTTTGTAATGTATCTAGAAACAAGAAAAAAGGAGAGACTAGTGCTGAGGTGCCCTGTTCTTACAAAAGCAAGGAGGGGGTTAACCCTGGGCTCAAGAATAGGAGAGAGAAAAATAAGCCATAAGGAGCATTTTGAGAGAAAGGAGAGAAGAAGAAATTCTCACTCTGACAGGGAGAGTGATGTATTCCAGATCAGGCACCTCCTCTTCCAGGTCTGCTACTGAAGTCCCGGGCTCCTGGCATGAACCTAAGCTACAAGAGTGTCAAGCAACACCCTGTTTCCTGGTGCTATGGGGCTGGCAGAGAAGTAATGTAGAGATGGTTTTGATCTGCAGCTTGTTGAGAGCAGACAAAGCACAAGAAGAAGGAAAAGGTACAAAATAACCAAAAAGAAAAGCAGAGATAAGGTCTGCCCCATTTGGAAAGGAGTAATGGTACAGTGTGCCTCCCTGATCATTGATTTCTACAATAAACAAATACATACATACATACTGTACATAAATGCAGAGACTTAAAGAGAGATGTACTATACATTAAAAGAAGAATGTCAGTGAGAGAAATAATACAAATAGGGGAAAAGGAAACGGAGTGTATAGACATATTGGGAGGGCTTTAAGCCCGAGGTTCAATGGGCAGAGCAACAACGTCACTCCCTCATCAAGCTCAAAAGGTTACACATCTTGGGCTTCGCCAGGATTCTTTTTTCATTGTGGTTGGAAGTGCCCTTCATCGTTCCTCTCTACCGTTTCCTGCATCTTCCTGTCTTGGTGGTGCCTCCAACTGCCCCTTTCCCTGCTTTCTGCCCTGGCTTGCTCCCTCATGCTGCTGCTGGCTGCATCTCTTTCTCTTTCCTGCATTTTTGTGGTGCCCCCACGCCACCTCCGCCGGCTCTTTGCCTGTTCTCCCCACCTGCCGCACACGCACTGTGCTCTGCTTGTTTTTCTCCTTGGTTGCCCCCTCCATCGAACCTCATCTCGCCAGTCTCCTACTTTTGGTGGTCAGCTGGCTTTCTCCTATTCTTGCTCCTTTCAGGCCCCTGCTCCTTTTTGTCCTTAGTGTCTGGACCGCGCTCACCTTGTGCTGCTGCTCGTATTTCTGCTTGCGGCTTTCGCTCTGCTCTCTCCCGCTTTCGGCTCTGCAAGCTCCTTCCATTCGAGTCTTGCTCTACTGCCTGCCTCCACTCCCTCTCTTGCTCCACTCCCTCTCTTGCTGCTGCTTCTGGGTGTCATCTTCCTCCATGCACAGCTTCCAGCTGCTGGCTCTGTTCTTACGTCTGCCTGCATTCCGTTTGTGCAAGTTTTGCCTCACATCGGTAAATTCAATTTTGCACTGCACCACTTCCTGCTCCATTAGTCGCTTGTGGCCCCTCTCCCTCCATCTTTTGGCCACTCGCCTTGCATGCCCATCTGTGTATCCTGCCCTGTTTAATCCTGGCTCCATGTCATGCCTCACCATGCTCCTCTGTCTGCATTGCTTCACTGTCTTACTGAATCTTTCCATATGCTCCATCATTCTCTTTTGTTAAATTGCAGTTCCTTCTGTCTCTACCTTTCTAACAGTGTGCGTACCTCTGTTTTGGGGGCGATCACCAATACCATAATGCCTTTGCTGGGTTTTTCTCCTGCTGTATTGCCCTGGCTGCTGACACTTCGGACTTCAGCATGGCTGCTTGTTGAAGACGTTTCTTCCTTCTGTCCATCTCCTCCACTTTTCCAGCATACTGTACTTCAGATGTGAGGTTTTGAGAGTGATTATTTGACTTCATTACTTGTGTTTCACCTGTCTTCCAAGTCTCCCGGAGCAGAACATTGTGTATATTTCTTTTTTTGTGCTTCCAGTACTGTATAACTTTGTGCTTTGGGACTTTAGGCAGTATGTTTATTGCGGTCTGCATCTGAACTTTCTGTCTCTTATCTTGGTCAGTCTCTCTATTTAGTACTGCTCTCTGGTGCTTGAGCCTTCCCATTTGGCCAGCAACTTGGCCTTGGCCAGCTCAATGTTAGTGTTTTCTTTTGGGGGTTTCTGCCCTATCAATACTCCTTCCTCTCATGGACTCCTGGGGTTCCTGCTCTTTCACTACCAGCCTTCTAGGCTTCAATTCCTTCATACTGTCATGTATCATATTTCAATACTACCAGCATTCCCTTCAAGATGGACATGTATTTAAACAATTACCTCTAACTTGCTCAGAATGTGCTGGATTTATGGTGCTTTGACTTGTAACCATAGTTGACAATCTACCAGAATCTCACAATCCCAATGTTGTATCATACTGCAATTGCAACCTCACTTGTATAACTTTTTAAGTACTGTATTGTTTTTCTGTACTGTGAAACATCTGCAATAAAAATTACAAACTGAAAAAAATGGTAAAAGTCCATCTCCTTTAAGAATCATGGGAGTAAAGGCAAATGTTACAGACTGCACTGCATTTATGGGTAATTTATTTAGTATTTCCCTTGACGTTTTAGTAATATTGCAAAGGTAATGTTAATATTTCGGGCTACTGTGTATGTTCCCAGTCTTCTCTATCTATATGTTTATCCACGTATTGTAATTTTTTGATGCAGTAGTGATGGTGCACACACACCCATTTTTCCGGTCTACTTGATTTACAGAAGTATTCAGGCTGGGAAAGAGAAATATAGGTATCCGACTTAATGTGACTAGAACCCCCTGTCCATGAATAATAAAAATACAATGTTTAATTAATCTTGTGTTATTTCAGAAATGTTTGGCATTCTGATAGAGGCAGAATCTGAACAAAACAAAAAAATGTCACCTTAGGTAAAATGTTGCATTTGTGGGGGGACAAAGAACCACAGCGCACGAGCACCGAGGCAATGGTTACCCCAAAGAGCACTGGCTGGGAAGTCAAGTTTCAAAGAAATACAAAATCACACATGCCCCCATAATGCAAAGCATCATGGGCTGCATATGCAAAGCACCACAGAATATCAGGCTGGTTCAACTTTAAGCAGAAATGCATGGTGCCAAAAGGCCTCTCTCACAGTTTGCAAAGGGTGCCAACAGAAGACACAGACACGTGTTTCGTCCAACTAGGACTCATCAGTGTGCCTCATGTGTTTGACACCCCAGTGGAATGAACAAGCTACCCTAAGATGGTCTATCTGGGTTATGTTGTGATGAACCCAATTAAAACAAAAAACAAGTTAGTGGGGGTCCATTTAGAACAGAGAATGCAGTTCTGTTAGTGATGCACTGCTACTGTTGGATGAGCACTAGAGTAATGACTTCAATAAAGAGACCCTGAAAATCACTTTGGTCTTGTACAGTAGTATTTCTGCTTGAAAACTAAACACATTACTGACTGACCCCTTCTATAAAAAAATGCTCATATATGTAATTGGTTTTAGTTCCTTTTTTCTTAGTAATACTAAAAACAACAAAAAAACAAACAAGCAATAAAAAACTTAACTGGTTTATTTATACCAAAACATGTTTTATTTATAGTCCATGTTCTCCTCTTACTGCATACTTTCTGTACTTTGGGAATACCCCAACACAGTTTAGCCCCTCATGTTGCAGTACTATCCTCCCACTGTATCACAAGTAACTAGATTATGGGATGTTGACTGGATTCACAAAGAACACATTGGGAGTTAATCAAAGACTGGAATCAAACACCTTTTTTGCATGTTAACACCGATAAGATGGAGCAAGTTTTTCACTTTTATTAAGAAACAGGAAGTCGTAACATCAGTAGATTCTACAGAGGGTGAGCAATCATAAAATATGTTTTTTTTTTTTAACTAGAGATCATTTAAGGCTAGTGTACCAACTCTCTCCAGCCAGCAGAGGGACAGAGCTTGTTTATTGGAATGTCAGACTGCTGAGCCCACCAACCGGTAGAGCCTCTGACATCCAGTGGTTGGAGTTTAAAATGCTTGTTGTTGGGTCCTGGAAGAAAGGTGTGAAAATGGCAAAGTGATAGTAGGGTACTGGTGCGCCTCTGTCACCCCTGTCTTACATCTCTTGCCAGGTCACCTGAAAAGGCAAGGGTACCTCAGTTTCAGCAACTGACCATGAATCCAAAGTGTAAGAACAGCAGAGCTCATTGTCCTGTCATCTGGTAACCTCCAAGGTATGACACTAGACAGTGGTGACAACTCTTAGGATTTGAAGTCAGAAGGCCATTTAGTGTAGGTCAGCATTAATTCTGGTGGGAGTGTGTAGGAGACACCACAGGAGCATGAGTATCCTAAAGATGCCCCTCAAGGGAAGTTCCTGGTATCCTGGTGGGGCACAGAAGATCTCATCAAAGTGCATATTCAGCTTTGTGGCTGATTTTGGGCCTCTGCCAAAGAGACACAGCTAGCTGTGCTGAATATGGTGAGAGAGCTGCTGACAGAGATTGAACTGTTGAAACTGGTAGGAGATGGGCCTATTATTTGCATGGAGAATCCCAAGCTGGGATATAATTACCTTCCTTTTTCTGTTGGTAGAAGATGTAGAGTTCAACCATGGCCTTTCTCCTGACTCCTCCCCCACTCCAAGAGCTTGAGATTCTTACACATCAGCATTTGAGACTGAACTCCTAAGATGGAGCATCTTAACTTGTGGCCCTGAATACTGCATTACCAGCCTGACATCCTTGTTATGCTACAGTTCTGGCTGTCAAGCAGAACCAGTTACGTGAAAGTCACTATTGCTAGTTATGCAGTCCAAAGGTAGGACCATGGTTAGTGGGGGAAGGGGGATGGAGTGGCTATGTACGTTAGTCTCAACCTCAGCTGTGATATCATACAGTGGGCTTCTATTATCTCCTCACACATATACCTCCTCGGCAAGATCTACCTCCCTTCCCCTCCTCTCTTCCACTATTCATAGGTTGTATCTACTGTTGTCCTGGTACCAAGCCTGATTCCATCCTTGATGTCTTTTCCTCTCTATCCTCCTCCAATAAGCTCCTGGTCCTTGACGAGATTAATGTCAATTGACTCTCACACACAATTAAAAAATTTGCCCATCAGCTTCAATCCCTCAGTTTCATGCTACTCGTCTCTGAGCCCACCTGGCTAAACTCAAATTCTCCCAACCATTCCCCCATTGACTGGGTCCTCCTCCTCACACCCTACTGCATGGTGGATTCTGGCATTCTCTTTGACAATCTTAATCTCTCAGGCATGGATAAGGTTTAGAATCTGGAGGCCATCCTGACCTCTATGTTGTCTCTTGAACATCAGGGGTGGCAACAGTGTGGGTGGTTTTTTTTTCCAAATTAAGGAATAATGTAATGCCTGGATGAAACATTTCCTAGGGCACAATGATATGGTGACCTCAGTGCATACCTTCATGACATTGAAGCTCAACTGCTGTAATTTCTTTACCAAAGTGTAGCTGCCCCCTTACTCCTCTGTCTAGGGGCCAGTGTTACTGAGGAAGGTGGCTACTCCAAAGAAACACTCTCCAAAACTCACTTGTGAAACATTTCATTGAAATAAATAAATTCGATCTTACCAGCCTGTTGCAGGCCCCTTGCCCCCGACACTGTCCAGAAGGCGATTCCAAATTTATTTTGTAGCTGGAACTCACTCTCTACTCTGGCCCTGGCCCCCCGGAAGCATAGGCTGGAAGTATGGCTTAAGAAACTCTAAAAGGTTCCTGGATTCCACTAGAACTAAGGATTAAATTCATTAGACAGTAAAAACACTGAAACAAGAAAAAACTGCTTTCTTAAAACAAACACATTTATTCACCTGGACACTCAATGAGTCTAAGAGATCCTAGGGTTCCCGTTTGCTTAAAACTTCCTCAAAACTCAGCTCCATGGAACCAACAATTTTGTATATGTACAAAGCTGAGAAGGAGGCACCTTAAGGGTGAAATTTTAGACAGGCAGATGTACTATGAAGTACAGCAGGCAGCTGCTGATATTTCTTCCAAAGACCAAAACACTTTTTCCAGAAGCGTGAAGCTCCTTAGATTACTATGGCATGGGTAAGCACCACCCAATAACTTCGGTCTATTTTCCAGGGCCCTACACCCTCTTCTTAACTGGCATGCTCACTTTCTCTTTTCCCGAGCCACTCCTCTCACTGAGAAGTGATCAGTCTCTTCCACCAACTGTTCCCTGGCTCTAAATGGCCCAAGGGAAATGGAAAGTGCAGCCTACTAGGACCTCAGCTGTCCCATTCCCTCTCGAATGCAAACTCTGCTGCCCTTTGTGTTCTGGCCCTTTACTTAGTCCAAACAGCCCTGCTATCACACTGCCCTTCTACTACCCACCTTGCTCCCCATTTAGTTAGATCTTGCCTAGTTATGCAGTGACCTAAATCACTAGCCACCATCAGCCTCCCTTACGTTTGTCTTTCTGTGACCGAGCTAAGCAATCCAGCACAGGAAAACCCAAAGAGCCTTTTATGACCTGCCCAGGAAAATTCATCTGGCTGCCCCGAGGCCTGTCCCTCCAAACAGACCCCAATATAGGTAAGAGCTTCCCCCAGCCCCATCACTTAGCCCCCTGACCTGCCCTGCCAGTTGAGAATGAGAGTGGCCACTGCCATTGGCCCCACTCCTGCTGGAGCCCTGCCACAGCCCCTGTAGCCCTGATAACTCCGGCCTCTAACACCTCCCAGGAGCCCCCTCAATGTCCCCAGGGCCTAACCTTCCTCTCTGCTCTCTGACCCCCCCAGAGACCCAGGACTCCTCTTAGACTGCATACTGTGGCTACGTTCTACAACCCATGGAAAACTCAGCCCAGGACCTGGCGCTTCACCGCTGTATGCCATCCTGCCTAATGGGGGGGCCCTCCTCTCACACTGCCCTATCAGTGCCCGCTGGCCTGCTCTCTCTCTCCCTACTCTTTCCCTTCTCCTCGATCTACCTCGTATCCCCTCTTATTTACCCTACCCTCTGCTGCCCCCCAAGTGGTAGCCCGCAGAAATGACTCCCCCAGAACACTAACATAACTATCTAAGCCTGTGAGAATCCAGAGGAAAACTGGAGGAAACCACAAGATTAAGGCCCTAAGGTGAGCACAAGCCCCCCTCAATTGGGAGGGGGCTTACATAAGGATAACCTGTAAGTTGGCATATCACCTGCAGCTGACCTAGAGCACTTCTGCCAGGCAGTATGCTGGAACTCACTTCTCTGAGCATATCATGCCTGTCCTACATGAGTTTTGCTGGCTACCAATCCAATGGTGCATCACTTTCAATATCGCTTTACTGATATTTAAAGCTCTACGTGGACTGGAGCCCCATTATGTAAAAGATCTCTAACCTAAGCAGTCGCCTCCTCTCCACTGAGTTTTTTTTAAACTGTCCAGAGATCACATTGTGAAAATCAGGGGATAGGGATTTTTAGTAGAAAAATCAGTGATTTGAAATGTTCTTCCTCTTATAGACAATCTTCCAGGTCAGTGAAGGTATTTAAAAAGGGGTTAAACACCTCTTTGTTTCAGCAGGCCTTTCATGTTCCTGTATAGTGTTTATTATTTAATTGTTACTTATGGGGTTCCTTTTTTTCTTTATAACCTTCCTCACTCTTTATGTTTACTATGATTTCTTTATTTCTCTGCTTGTAATGTGCTGTGAACCCAGTTGGGCTACAGCACAATATGAATAAAATCATCTTGCTTTGCCTTGTCTTGGTGATCATAAGATGGTCTGCTCTATCAGAAAGATCTACTGCTACAAAGTGCTGTAGAAACACCAGGTACAGGTCATTCAGGTCTTTTAGCGAGAATTCTCTGCTTCATAATCGTCATAACACTGGCTGTCCCCCACATCATCATCACATGACACGCAGGATGCCCAATCCCTCTTTCATTGTAAATTCATGTCTGTCTGGGATAAGTATGCCCACCAACAGAGGTCATATGTATAAGGGTCCTGCCTTCATTGAATTTCAGCAGACCTGGTTGCTTGCCTAAAAGTAGGGGAGAATGAAAGATGCCAACATAAGCCCTTTGGTTCCCTGGAGGACTTAGTAATGAAAAAGAACAGTTACATAAGAACTTACCATAACAGTAGATTTTTGAGGGGATCTCAGTCATCAGGTACCACAATAGAAACATCACTGTTGGTGAATGGGGAATCCACACAGAAGATTTTCAGCAGTACAACTGGGGCCGCCCATGCTGTTGATGTCCACTGATGTCACCAACCCTATATAGGCATGGGCAGCCCCATGCCCTCCTCAGTTCTTCCCCCCGGAGACAAATGGAGCAAGGCTCATGCCCTGGGGAACCGAGGCAAGACAGGGGGACCCAGCTCTTAATAAAATGATGGAACAACAGACATTCAGGTCCTGAACAGGAGCTCCAAGAAGGGGGATGGTGGGAGAGAAAACATACCTGATGACTGAGATCTGTTTGAAGATCTACTGCTGTGGTAAGTTCTTATGTAACTGTTCCATCTTCTTTGGGGGTATCTCAGTCATCAGATACCACTGTAGGAACAAGTACCAAGCAATGACAGGTAGGAATAGGGACTCTGGGAGGCTGGATCCCCATAAACTTAAGACAGGAGACTGGAGGGAACCTACCCAGTCAAGGGGATTCCTAAACTTAAGACAGAGACCCTTGAAAACTGACCTGTGAGAGGACTCCATGAACTTAAGACAGGAGTCCCTGCAGAAAAGCCCTGCCAAAACCTGCACAGGCTCTTGAGGCAATGTCCAGACTGTAGTGCTTGGTGGAAGTGTGGACTGTACTCTAGGTGGCAGCAGCACAAATATCAGCTGTTGAGACCCTTTTGAAACAAGCCACAGTGGTAGCCATGCCTCTGGTGGAATGAGCTTTGACAGCACCAGGCAATTTTTTGCCATACTTATTGTAGCAGAACACAATGCAATTTGCCAACCGTTTGGATAAACATTGCTTAGAAACTGAAGTACCCTCTCTGTCTGTGGTGAAAGAAACAAACAACTGCTTAGACTTTCTGGACTCCTTAGTCCTGAGCAGATAATACTTCAAAGTTCTGTGCACATCAAGTGTATGGAGCAGTGCTTCCCCTGGATTGCCACGCTCGGGAAAATAAACAGGAAGGTGGATAGACTGATTAAGTGTAAACTTGGAAACCACCTTAGAAAGAAACTTAGGACTTGTGTGCAAATATACCCTGTCTTTGTGAAAAATCAAAGAAGGATCCTCACACCAGAGGGCCTGAAACTTTGAAATTCTTCGAACAGAAGTAATGGCAAATAAAAAGAGCACATTCCAAGAGAGATAGCGCAAATTGCAAGTCATGATTGGCTCAAAAGGAGACAGGGTCAACTTTCCTAAAATAAAATTCAAGTCCCCAGCCGGGAGAGGGGAATGGATTGGGGGCTTCAGATGCAGGATACCCCTAAGGAAGGTACGGGAGACATCCAGCTGAGCAATATTGCAGTCACCCATGGACTCATGGAAAGCCAAAATGGCCAAAGGGTGGACCTTAATGAAGGAATACTGGAGACATGAGTCAGACAAGGAAATCAGGTAGTCCAGGACATGCTTCACATGACAGGTGAAAGGGTCTAGGGAATGCTTGGCAGCCCATATGGCAAACCCTTCCACTTCATGGCATAAATGGTACAGGTGGAAGGCTTGCGGGCAGCCACAAGTACATCTGCTACCCTATTAGAGACCCCAAACCTGGCAGTGGCTATGTCCTCAGGAGCCACACATGCAGATGGAGGGACCAGAGGTTTGGATGGACCAGGGTTCCCCAATCCTTTGTCAGCAGATTCCTGAAGAGAGGTAGGGGAACTGAAGGTTCCTCTGCCAGCTGCTGAAGCAGAGGGACATATCTGGGGGACCAGAATTGAGCTACCAGGATCATGCTGGCCCCCTTCATTTGTAGCTTGAGCAGCATCCTCCATATTAGAGGAAATGGAGGGAATATGTACAGAAACCTTCTCCAAGAGAGGGAAAACGTATCTCACCAAAAATCTCCAGGCCCTGGATCTAGAGAGCAAAAATTGGGCAGTTTTGCATTGTGTGGGAACACAAAAAGGTCCGGCCCTGGATGACCCCATCTGTTGAACAGATCTTCTGCTATGGATGAGAGAAGCTTCCATTCATACATGCTGGCCTGAGTCCTGATGAGACTGTCCACCCGAGTGTTTAGTATGCCTGGCACATGGACTGCAGAGAGAGTCAGGCTATAATCCAGCAACCATACCACACTCACATTGCCTACCGGCAAAGGGGGATATGAGTGAGTCCCACCCTGCTTGTTGATGTAGCAGACTACACTCAGATTGTCCAACTGCAGCAACAGCTGTCCTGGAGCCAGGTGCTCCTGAAATGCTTCTATGGCATAGAGCACTGCTCTCATCTCCAGGACATTGATATGCAGGGCAGCTTCCCACCAGGACCAGGAGCCCTGGGTTTGAAAGGGACCCAGGTGCTCCTCCCCACCCAGACTCAAAGCATCCAAGGTCAGGATCTGATGCAGGGAAGAATGTTGGAAGGGAACCCCATGAAGAATGTTTGAGGGGTCCAACCACCACTGCAATACTTTGCACACTGGAGAGGAGACCAGGACTGGAAAATCCAGCTCATCCAGATGATGGTCCCACTGCACCCTGAGGGTCTATTGAAGGGTGTACATATTGAGCCTGGCTAGTGGAACACTGGGAATGGCCACAGCCATTAGGCCCATGAGCCTGAGGTACAGTCTGCAGGAATGTACTGATTCTGAGTGACCTCCTGAGCTTGTGCAATGAGGCATTCCACCGTGTTTTGAGGTAGGAAGGCCTTGTCTTGCTCTGAATCCAGGACCACCCCAATGTATTGTGATCTTCGGGATGGTATCAGAAAAGACTTGTCAGGTTGACTGTGATGCCCAGAGACAGAAAGAGGTGGAGAGTATGCTTCAGACTCAACAGCAGCTGTTCCCTGGAAGGGGCATTGAGAAGCCAGTCATCCAGGTACGGAAATATGTACAGACCCTTCCTTCTGAAGGTTGCTGCATCTGTTGCTAAGCATTTGATAAAGACATGCAGTGAAGAGGATAAACCAAAAGGAAATACATTGAATTGGTAATGCTCTCCCTGAAAGGCAAAGCAGAGAAATTTCCAGTGAGGAGGAAAAACCACAATGTGCAGGTAAGCATCATGCATATCCAGAGAGCACAGCCAGTCTCCGGTTTTGAGGAGGGGAAAAAGGCCCTCCAAAATTACCTGCCAGAACTTTTTGTATGTACAAAGAGATTGAAGTCATTTAGATCTAAAACAGACCTTAGATCTCCCATCTTTTTGGTGACCAGGGAGAACCTTGAATAGAACCCCTGGTTTCTCTGCCACTTTGGCATCCATTCTATTGCCAGCATGTTTAGGAGAGTCTGTACTTCCTCCCAGAGAAGAGGCAGATGAGATGAGGGGTAGTTTGCAGGTGATAGAGGGGTGTCTGGAGGTTGCTGAATGAGCTCCAGTGTATGACCGCTCCCTATGATCTGCAGAATCCAAGCATCTGATGTTATGGTTCTTCATTGGGTCAAATGGAGGGAGAACCAACCTCTGACCACCATCTCCTGGGCCTGGGCCAGAGGAGAGGGTGTCTGGCAAGGAATGAAGCTGAGGTGGGTCAGACTGCAGAAGCAGGACCCTCAGTTCTGGGGTGCTTGGCTGCCACTCAAGCCTGGGAGTGGGCAGGCAGGGAGGACTAGGCTCTAAACTTTTCTTGGGGGTAAGAACATGAGCCTGGTCTATTGGTCTGCCTACAAAAGGCAGAGTGCCCCCTACCATGCTGCTGAGTTTTGTGGAGGGAGTGAACTGACTTGAGAGCAGTGTCTGAGGCCTACAGGTCATTGATAAGGTCCTGGACATCCAGACCAAAAAGCTTGGTGCCATTAAAAGGAGCATTAAGCACCTTGTTTTGCACATCGGCTGCAAACCCAGATACCCTGAGCCAAGAGTGCCTATGGAGGCATATGCCAGTGGCAGCTGCTCTGGCATCCATATCTGACAAATCATAAATAGCCTCAGGAGATGCTTCTCAACATCCTTAGCCAGCTGGAAGCATTGGAGCAGCTCCTGCTCCTGGGCACCATCAGGGAGGGTTTGGGCAGCAACCTTGCCCTTCAGTTGGTGTTCTGGAATTTTATCATGTGAGACAGGTAGCTGGCAATCCTCAGACCTAGGGTAGAGGAGGCATACACCCTTTTGCTCCAAATATCAATCCTATGTGACTCTTTGTCAAGGGACAGGGAACTAAGGTGCTTGGGTGCCTTAGACCTGTCATGTGCTGCCTTAATGACCATTGAGTCAATTTCAGCTTGGGCAGCAAGGTAAGGAAGGCCCTTAGGGGCATTATAGAGTTTGTCAGCTCTACTGAAATAGCTGGAACCATGTCTGGTCTGTACCAGGTTGCCATGGTAGCATTTTTAAGAGCTGGAAGCATGGGAGGAATCATTTTAGGTGGAGATTCTGGAATCTCAAGATAGACCGCCAGATCCCTTCTGGTGTCATCCTCCTCCTCTGTCTGAAACCCCATAGTGGAAGACAGCTGCTTCATAATGTTAAAGAATTAAGCATCTTCAGGAGGAGACCTGGGTGTGTGCTTCACAGATTCTTTACTGACTGAAGAGGCAGTAGACTTGTCAGAGGCATAGTACTGGTCCTCTTCCTCCCCCTCCTTAACCTCATCTGAAAGTATTAGGTCAGTGTGGCATTCCTCCTTGACATCAACCTCTTCTTTTGGGCCTGGTGTCAGTTGCGCTGTCAACAGCCCTTGGGCAGGCTCCTGGGGTCGACGGACAGGTGTCAATGATGACGGTGTCATTGGCAATGCAGGTGATGAAGGCCTGTTAAAGGCAGCAAACTGCTGTATTAAAACATTTGTAAAGTGAATAAGAAACTCATTCAGGTCAGTCATCACCAGAGTACGGGTCGTCGGCACTGAGGCTGATGACCAGCCTACATCCACAACAAGCCTGTATCCTTCTGGGGAGAAGGGACAGGTCTTTAAGGGGTCATCATCGATGACGAGCCCGTTGTTGATGGAGGAGGGGCCCACAACCCAGAAGTCGATGGCCTGGTGCCCTGAGAGTTAGGCATTGTAGCTGTCTGTATGGATCTGGAGTGAACCAGGAACTGGACAGCAGGTCTCTTCATTGAGGCCACAGCCGACAATGAAGAGCCCCCCAAAGATGGAGAGGCTGATGGGGAATGGGATGGCAGCTGGGGGAGAAGTTGCAATCCTGATCTTTCTTGTTACTTTTCCATGATGGCTTATCTTTGACCTTGGAGTTCTTGGAGCTCTTGGACCCGGAGGGTGACTGGGTGGCTGGTACACTGGAGGACAGTGGTTCGGAGCTGGCTACCTGTTGTTTCATGAAGGTTTTCAGAGCTTTTCTCTGTCACCTAAGGGTGGTTTGGTTGAATTGCTGGCAGAGCTCACAATCTGAGGTGTCATGATCAGGCCCAAGACAGAAGACACACACCAAGTGCTTGTCGTTGGAGGCAATCTTCTTTCTGCAGCTGCAGTGATGGAAAAGAGATGTAGATGGTTTAGCTCTTGACATAAATGACAAAACAGAAAATAAATCTCTGAGATTATGAGGGCTTGTAAGGAAAAAGGCTGTAGGCTGAAAAAGGCATGAACACTGTGATGGCTCTTCCACAGAGGCTGTGTTTGCATGTCGACGGTGGGAAAGAACTGAGGAGGAAATTGGACCACTGATGCCTATATAGGGTTGGTGACATCAGCGGACATTGACGGCTTGGGTGGCCCCAGATGTACTGCTTAAAATCTTCCATGTGGATTCCCCGTTCACCGACGGTGAAGTTTCTACAGTAGTTCCTATTGATTGAGATACCCCCGAAGAAGATTTTCAAAATACCACCATCAAGGCTATCATCGAAGCTAAAACTAATTGAAACAAATTCTGGCCAAAGCCGATAGGGCCGCATCCAAGGAATTTGGGTGTAAAAATATTGAAAATTACCAAAGTCATGAGCCTGTAGGCTCATACATTTGTTGTTTTGTAATATTTTTACATCAGATTTTTAACATAGCCTTCTTATGCCCCCACTTCATGAACAAGAGTAGAGAACATTTGTAACTCCTGCCCAAAAGGTGGTGTCATGCAGGAAATGCAAAATCATCTTTCAGGGAGTAAAAAAACATTTTGACCAGGATTTGAAAAATGACAGCTCTCACACTCATGAGGTGCTGTAAAGATATGGCTATGCTCTGAATTTGGGGGAAAAATATTGAAAATTATCAAAGTTCCGAGCCTGCATTGCAAAATTCAAAGTAGGCTCATAACTTTGTTGTTTTTTTAATATTTTTCACCAAATATTCAACATAGCCATCTTATGACCCCACCTCATGAACAAGGGCAGAGAAAATGTTCCACTCTTACACGAAAGGTGATTTTGCGTGGGGACCACAAAATCACCTTTTGAGACAGCTCTGTCTAATGAGTTGACAGTACAATTGTTCATGCTTTGGTGTCCAAAAGAAGGAATGATGGGGTCTTACCAACTGTCTGTACAGAGGGATAACAACTTCCTGTTTTCTGCTGGTGTTGCCTCTCCCTATGCATCCCAGTATACCCCCAGCCCTCCCTACTGCCTTCTCACATTGCTAGCTAACCTTAAGGTCATCTGATATGATTACCCTCAGGTCCCTTTCCATTTTTGTTGTTGTTACTACCTCCCCCCATTGTGTAATCTTCTCTGGGTTTTTGTTTATCAGGTGCATTATTTTGCACTTCTTTGCATTGAATCCTTGCTGCCATACTTCTGACCATTCCCCGAACCTTGCCAAATCTCTTTTCATCCTTTCTATGCCTCCATGTGTATCAACCATGTTGCAGATCTTTGTGTCATCTGCAAAGAGGCATACTTTTCCTGCCATTCCCTCTGCAATGTCACTTATAAAGACATTAAAAAGGACTGGACCAGTACTGAACCCTGTGGTACCCCACTAGTAACCCCTCTTTCTTCAGAGTGGACTCCATTTACAATTACCTTCTGCTTCCCGTCGTGCAGCCAATGTTTTACCTAAGCTTCCACCCTGGGACCCACTCCCAGGCTGGTTAATTTGACAATTCATCTTTTGTGTGGGACTGTGTCAAATGCCTTGCTAAAGTCTAGGTAGGCCATGTTCACAGCCCCTCCCTGATCTACTGCTTTGGCCACCCAGTCAAAGAAATCAATTAGATTCATCTGACATGACCTTTCCGCTGTGAATTCATGCTGCCTTGGGTCCTGTTCCCCACTGGTCTCTAGGTACTCAACAATTCTTTCCTTCAGAAGTAATTCCATCACTTTCCCTACCACAGAGGTCAAACTAACAGGTCTGTAGTTTTCTGCCTCTGTCTTGGTCCCACTTTTGTGAAGGGGAATCACATCTGCCTTTCTCCAGTCCTCAGGCACCACACCATCCTCCCATGATTTGTTAAAAAGGGTAGTCAGTGGTTTCACTAGTTCTCCCCTTAATTTTTTTAGAATTCTGGTGTGAATTCCATCAGGCCCCATTGCTTTGTCCACCTTCCGTTTTAGAAGTTCTTTCAGAACCCTTTCTTCTGTTTTTTGTGAAGTTATAACACATATAGCGCCACCAGGTGAATGCAGTACTGTGCATACACAGACAGAAAGCAGCGCTGCACCACCAGTAGGTTATTTGCCTCTCTTCCCACCCACAGCCCATAATTTGTGTACACATAGGAACTTCTTGGAGTATTTCCCCATTCAGATAACTGCAGAACTCTGTGGAAGAGAGGGGTGTTGTTCCGAACTAACCTATAAGACCACAGGAATGTGAGATTCAGACAACCTTGAAGCAAGGCTCTGACACAGTTTTCAAGTGAAAAATGAAGGTCAGTTTTACTAAACATTTCTGTCAACTTGCAGACATGGCTTGCATAAGAAATGGTAACAATTAGCCTGAAACAACAACTCATACTTTTTTGTAAATAACTTTGTACTGAACAAACAACTTGAGCATTAATGCTTTTTTAATATTCCCACAGGCCTGTACCTGCTATCCATTGGAGAACAGGGACTATTTCCACCACCAACCAGCCCACCAGTTATTTAAATCCTAACCCAGCACTAGGCCATACCTCCAACCTCATTCTCTGCACATTCAGATTATTTGCCTTAAGGGTGTGCAGTGGCAACTAGGCCCATACCTGCCTCAGTCAGCCCACTCTCCATTGTTCACCAGATGCCCTTCCCTGTTATCTACAGTAACACAGAATTACTTATCTTTAGATTGCTTATATACTCTAGTCACTTATACTCTAAACATTTCACAACAGCATTCACTTTGCATCACACAATGACTTTGTAGCATTCACAATATACTTCCCCCCTCAGTCTCCAAATTCAGTCCTTCAATTGCTAGACTGTAGTCCCTTAAGCAATAAGGATTCCAGAATTTAGTATAGCAGATGAGTGTCCCTCTTGTACTAGTCCCACAATGAAATGTTACTGTACCACTTTCCTGAAATGGCTGTAAAAGTTGGTGACTTGGACCTCTTGAGTTGGCAATTGATCTGATGCTCCTGAACTTTGGAGATTACCTGGTTGCTTGAAGCAGATGTGACCTTGCTAGATACACCTGAAGACACTTGTGGAAAAAGCAGGTATGCAAAGCAGCAAGGTGATCGATTCTGTCCCTGCTCTCACTTACTGCCTTAATATCCCTAACACGAGGATGCAGGTGATCCCCTATAGTCTGTAACACTTAACTTAGGGTCATTCCACAGGCCCTATCAACAGGCAGGTCTCAGTAGGCTGGAATCCCTCTTGACAGGTCTGGTCCCTTCAAGTCTGTCTCCCTGCTCGATCTCCCTGCAAATGAACGGTGCAGCTCCTTTTATAACCCCTAAACATTCAATTTCTTTAAAATCCTGGTCATTGAGTGAACATGACCCTGTTCCAAACCTCAGCACCAGTCAACTTTGATTCCACTTTGGAATTCTGCAGCAAGATGAGCCACAATGGAATCCCAAGTTTGAATTTTCAACTGCCTTTTCTGAAAATTCTGAGCCCGCTTTGCTATGTTAACGTGGATTAATTTCAATTGTACATCACATTAAGAACAATAAAATTACCAGAAAATAAAACTGAGTCACCTTCATACCATTTCAATAAGAGAACTCATCCTTCAGGCTTTCCACAGCATTTTATATTAAATAATTTGGTTAAGGGATCATTAAGTCACTTAAACTTATAGTTTTCCACCCTGTGGTAAAAGAAATGGAAATTACGTGCTTACTGTAATTATTTATCTTCTTGGACAGTCTCCATCACTCATTCACACTAGTGGGGACAGCGCTGGAGGTGCTAGGACCAAGCGGGAGCCTAAAGTTTTCAGAAGGGTCGGCGCCGAGAGAGGACCACGCATGCGTGGCACCATGAGACTAGCTCGCGCCTGTGTAGGCTATCTCGGTGTCGACCTTCCAACCGCCTCAGTACCTTTTCAACCAAGGAGGTGCAGTGTAACTAATGAGAATAACTCATCCTGAGTTTCTGGGCCTGAGAGGGCCCAGATGGCCTTTGCAAGAAAGGCCAAAGAGTAATGTCCTCACAGTCTGAATCATAGGACCATGAAGACCAGGAAAGAAAATGCGTGAACCCAGGGGATGGTGGGTTGACGTGTAAATGAGTGATGGAGACTGTCCAAGAAGATCAATAATTACGGGAGCACGTAATTCCATATCTTCCTGGACTAAGTCTCCATCACTCATTTACACTAGTGGAGAGTACCAAGAAAACCAACAACCCTGAGTAGGGTGGTAGGAGATAGGGTTCACTCAGAAAGGACAGCCAAGGACTGTCCTGTTAATAAAAAGAACTGTCTTGTAAGAGCATCTAGAACATAGTGCCTACAAGATAAGCGCCCGAGTTGTAACTCGTCACCTTACCGACGACTGCAATGGGCACAAAATGAAAGTCTGTCAGGCAGCCGCAACCACTCTAGGAGAGCAGGAAGAACCTGGCCTCACAATTTGATCTAGGACTAAAATTAGTAGTATCAAAGACGTGTACTAATGTAATGTAAAGGGACCTCAGGAACTGAAAGAGTCGGAGGTAAAGTCTACTGGTTCAGGGTAGACCGGAAAGTGCAGATGGAAACCCCCACTATCTAGAATGGTTGACCTGTAAACAACAGGTCCAGAAGCACTTGAACCCCTTACTTGGTGAGCAAGGGGGTCCAGGTGGGGTTAGCCCATCCAGGAGAATGGTCTCCACTTAGTCACAGGATCTTCCTGATGGAAAGCCAAGCATGACATAGAAGCTTCTCGTGGTGGTCTTGTAAAACCAGATCCTACCCACTGCATATTCCAAGAGGAATAATCCTGCCCCTGTGTGTACAACTGTAGCAGCAGTCTCTGAACTCAATGAAGAAAGGAAAAAGGTGTACAGGAGGACATGTCCACTGAGGGAAAAAAACATTCTGACAGAAAAAAAAACAGGGTCTGGATCTCTGAGGTCAATAGAGGCAGATGTGCATCGAGGAGGGACACAGCAGGACCAAGTTAGGGCTAACCCATTTGTTGAAGTGACTGAAAGATGCAGTGACTCAATGCAGTGAGGCACTACCCACTCTGGCTTTCCTGAAAGGAGTAGGAAAGGATTCTAGTTTGTTTGTTGAAAAAGAAACATCACCACTCCCTCTTGCACTTGAAGAGTATAGCTTCATGAGCGACTGGCATGGACCAGAGCGCAGGAACTGAAGGTGTGAATATTTGAGAAGCTTCCTCAGAAAAAGGGACATACTTGACCGTCCTTCAAGAAGGAGAAAATCGCCTGTTAAATTAAGCAAGCAAGGAAGCAGGAACCTGAGTTCTGACTCGGTGGAGAGTCGCTTCGGCTGCTGTAAGACTGTTCAAGAGAAGAAAGCCTGATAAAAAGAAAAGGAATTAACAGACTGGGAAGTGGCCTAGGTCTAGGAAATGTCTCTGAATGACAGAAATCTCTCAGAGAAAGAGGTGACCCATATCGTTGCCGGATTGGACTCTCCATAGGGGAAGAAGAAATCAGGTACTCTTTACCATATCCCGGAGATGAGCGCCTCAGGGGCTGAGGAGGAATCTGACTAGATCTAGAAAAAAAAGGGGGGGTACCGGGTAATTTCAGCTAGGCCCTGTGCTGTGATAAAAACTATATTGATACATATATATATATTTTTTTTTTAGTCCGAGCCTAACAAGGCCTTCAGGCTGCTATTTTGAGGATTGTCTTGATATAGAAAGATGAAGATCTGAGTGCGGAAAGAGCCTGAGTGTCCATACTGAAATCATTACCATACTAACAATCACAGCTGGAGAGAAGTTAACCACCTGTGCCGAAGAAGTCACCGAAGAGACAATATCACAAGGGGGCTATATACCCCAATCAAACGAGCAGAAGAGTCAGAGTGGCTCCCGACCATTAAATTAAAATGTTCCACAGAGTGTAACTGTCTTGACGATTGAAAAAGTCTAGATGCAGAAGAGTATGGTCCACGGATGCAGCATGAAATACTATAGTGGACCCCATTACTGAGGAACTACTGAAAGGATTTTCCATCACGGACTCTGATGATAGAGAGAACGTGCCCTCCAGTATATAAAATGAGCCGTCCACTGTGTTACTGACCAGAAAGACAGGAAAAGACCCATCTAGATGCACTTCTACCCCAGAAGGACCTCCAAGAGAGGTCTAGGTCAGAGCCACTAGAGACTCCGCCATCAGGAAAGATGTCGAGGAGCTTGGTACCACATAGAGAGCAGAGAAAGTGCTGAGCAGAAAGATTCCACTGGCAGAACAGTACAGCAGAGTTCCATAGCAGAAAACCGCTGGATCACACAAGATCCTACATAGACCACTACTCACTAAAATGTGTGGAAAAAATAATCCACAGAACAGGAGTTCATTCTACGGTCAACATCTCACCACAAGTTCTGAAAGGAAAAATGTGTCACTAATTCTGCCATACAGCACCCACTAGCACCCGTGTGGCATCAGCACCACTCGTGGTACAGAAGGGCACCAAGTAGTGCCTATGCCAACCTGGGCAATACCCGGGGGCAGCCACAGCAGTATCCGCAGGTACTCCTGGCACCCATGTAGCAATGGCACATGAGGGCACTTCCAACACCCATGGCACCTTGACACCAATGGCACAATGGTACCCATGACACCCATGGCAAGAATGGCACCTGAGGGCACCAGTGGCATCCATGGACACCTGCAGTGCCACCCGCGGCACCCACAGGTGTCACCCTTGGTACCCAAGGCACCAGTAGCACCCATGGCACCTGAAGCATCCATGGAACCCATGGGCACCCACAGCATCACCCGCGGCACCCACGGATGCTCCCAGTGCCATCCCTATCATCCCTAGCACTCAAGGCACCCATGGCACTGGCACTGCCCGCAGGTGCCCTGCACCGCCTGCAGGTGCACGGCACTGCCTGTGGGTGCATGGCACTGCCCGTGGGTGCACAGCACCACTGATGGCACCAACAACCAGTGGCAGCAAAAAGAGCACCCATGGTGCCACACAGAGTGACAGAGCGGACCCACGATGCCGACCAAGGACCCGAGGCTCGATGCCAACCAAGGCCCGAGGCTCGGTGCCTCCCAGCTATGGCTCTGAGGCACAGTGCCGACCAAGGCACCTAGCCATGGTGCCAAACCATGGCACCAAAGGAAAATGCCAATGGAAATCCTGTGAAGGGGAGAAGGAAAAAGGTGGTGCCTGTGCCGGCCCCTGCATGGAAAAGGGAGAGGGGGTAGGCACAAGGTGTCGACACGATGGCAAAGGTACCCAAAGGGCACCTTGCCATATGTGATCCATTCATCCTGGCTCCAGTCCAACAGCTCCGAGGCCCAGGGGTTCCGAAATCAGGAATAGAGCCAGGAAAACTGGAAAGTCAAACCCCCTACTCCATAGGAGTAACCCAGAGGTGAAACTGCCCACCAGAGCTCCAGCAAGGACAGAGATGGAGCTCGGAGTCAAGAAAGCAGCCGTTAGGAGTGGGGCCAAGAGGAACCCACCAAAGTTGGTTCGGGCCCATTGCTCTCCTGACAAACATTCCTCATGCAGACATACCTACGGGCAACCTTGAGTGGCACCGATTCTTCTTCCCTGAACGAGGAAAAGGAGCTAGAGGTCAAGCGAAGCCGGATCACCGGAACCATTAGATTTGTGCTTTGGAGGACTGTCCTCCCCCCGAGCACAGGACTGTCCATAGTCAGACCCCCCCATTAATTAAGGGCAGCAGACCGGACACAGCCCCTCTGCCATAAACATTTTCAAACAAAGTCCTCCTACTGTCACCGCTACCATCTAAGGATGACTCCGTTGATGGCAGGAAAGAATTTATTTTTCTTCTTCTTCATAATCTTCTTCTTGTTCGTGAAATGAATAAATTACTACTTTAAAATATTAAAACATTAATAGGTGTTGTCATATAGACCAAAACTTCGACTCCGGCAGATGAGAGACGTCGAAATCCATGCACACTCAACAGCGGGAGAAAAGGAACTGGGGCAGTTGGAAGGTCAACACTGAGATAGCCTACACAAGTTCGAGTTGTTCTGCTGCACACGATGCGTGGGTCTCTTGGTGCTGACCCGCCTAAAAACTTTAGGCTCCCGCTTTATCCTAGCGCCCCCGGTGCTATCCCCACTAGTGTGAATGAGTGATGGAAACTTAGTCCAGGAAGATCAGCTTGCTGATTCACTCTCACACTAAACAAGGATAAGCTTTCCTACTAATATAAGCCATGTCCCTTTAAATAAACACCTTCCCTTTGGTCTGGAGCTCAAACACATTAAATATTCATTTGAGGTCTGTGAATCACTTCAGGGTCTATGCCAAGGGCATTAGTAACCACTCCTGCCCAAGAGCACACACCCTTTCCTGGCCTCTCCTTCAAACTTCCTGCCTGACGGCATTTGTTCTGGGCCACAGCTACTCCTCCCAACTACTCTGCCTTAATAAGTTAGTGACCACTCTTTCTCTTTATCTTATTCAAATGAGACTATGTTTCCCTAATAGACTATCCCTTCATCTATAAAGCTGCCAATTTGGTTAAAATCCAGCTTAAAAGGGCTTGGCAGTGGCAATTACAAAAACAAAATCACACATGCCCACACAATGCAAAGCATCATGGGCTGCATATGCAAATAACCACAGAATGTTATGCTGGTTCAACTTTAAGCAGAATTGCATGGTGCCAAAAGGCCTCTCACACAGAGGCCTTTTGGCACCATGCAATTCTACTTAAAATGCTTTGCATTGTGTGGACATGTGTGATTTTGTATTTTCTTGAAACTTGGCTTCCCAGCCAAATGCCCTTTGGGGTAACCCTTGCCTCAGTGTTTGCGCACAGAGGTTCTTTGTCTTTTAAATAGTTTTTTATTTTAATGGATTCACCACAACATAACCTAGACAGACTGTCTTAGGGTAGCTGGTTCATTCCACTGGGGTGTCAAACAGATGAGGCATACTGATGAGTCCTGGTAGGACGAAACACGTGTCTATGTCATCTGTTAGTACCCTTTGCAAACTGTGTGAGAGGCCTTTCGGCACCATGCAATTCTGCTTAAAGTTGAACCAGCATAACATTCTATGGTGATTTGCATATGTAGCCCATGATGCTTTGCATTGTGTGGGCATGTGTGATTTTGTATTTTCTTGAAACTTGGCTTCCCAGCCAAATGTCCTTTGGGGTAACCCTTGCCTCAGTGTTTACGCACAGAGGTTCTTTGTCTTTTAAATCATTTTTTTTATTTTAATGGGTTCACTGCAACATAACCTAGACAGACTGTCTTAGGGTAGCTGGTTCATTCCACTGGGGTGTCAAACAGATGAGGCATACTGATGAGTCCTGGTAGGACGAAACACATGTCTATGTCATCTGTTAGCACCCTTTGCAAACTGTGTGAGAGGCCTTTCGGCACCATGCAATTCTGCTTAAAGTTGAACCAGCATAACATTCTGTGGTGATTTGCATATGCAGCCCATGATGCTTTGCATTGTGTGGGCATGTGTGATTTTGTATTTTCTTGAAACTTGGCTCCCCAGCCAAATGCCCTTTGGGGTAACCCTTGCCTCAGTGTTTGCGCACAGAGGTTCTTTGTCTTTTACAAAAACAAGTTGCATATTGTAAGCATTTTAAATTATGCCGATTTATTTTCCTTCATTAATGTGCTTTAAAATGCTCTGTTTTGTAAACTATACATTTTTGAGTATAAAATGTACATGTACAGTGTGTGGGCTATAAACTTGCCCTTTGTGGCTTTTTTTATCAATTTAATCACATCTTTATTTCTTCTAACTTTTCAGCTTAGATTTTCTTACCACTAGCAGCCTTCTCTGCTGCTTGAACATGGTGCCTGGACTGTGTGTATATGTGGGAGCCCATTCCCAATTTATTAAGTGTGCCCTTCTGTATTTTATGAATGTGTTTTATTAGTAGCCAGTCCCCATATTCAATACCTGGCACTTGTCCCCTGCCAACTACTTTATTTATTTAAAAGTTCTGGTCTCCTGCCAGTGAGAGTAGTGCTGCTCATAATGCACCTCCTTCTCAACTAAAACCTGCTTTGGCAGACCGACAAGTGCCAGGTATTTCATGACTGTTACATTCTCCCTCTTAAAGGCAACAATGTTGACCACAACCTACACTACTTGAAAAACCTTGCTGCTTTAAGTTTATGTATATACAATTCTAGAAAACTTTTTTTACATTGCTAACTATATACATATTGCATTTGATATTTGTACTCCTTATTTGTATATTGATGTGGGTTAAGCTGACCCACTAGGATCGAGTACCTTAGAATGTAAGGTTCTGTAATCCACATTCCTCCTTATCCTGAACTTTAACTCTGTGTACTTTGCCTTAGCTGAATGTATGCTTCTTCTGGCTCATCTGAAGACGTTTGCACATCTGGTGCACCCCCAGAATCTACCTCTGTGTAGTCAGTGCTATCTCTAGCTCTAAACTAAGATTGCTAATGTGGTATATCCCCCTGTCTAGACCAGTAACTGAATCTTTTATGAGACACATGACTTCTGAACATCTCTTGGCTATCACATATGGTCCTTCCCATCTCTGTGCCAGCTTGGCTGACTAATTATTGGCTTTGTCTAAATATGGGTGTTTTCTCAAAAGTATCATTTCTCCACATTCCAAGATTACTTTCCTTCTGTTTTTGTCATAATATTGTTTCTGATGCTTTTGGGCATCCTTCATGTTTTGACTATCAAACTACCAGTATTTCCCCATACTGCTTCTTAAGGTCTGTGTGTATTCCATTATATTGTCCACCATTTCTATTTCTCCTGATAATTCTCTATCTACTGGTAGCATCATTTCTCTTCCATACATGAGCAATCCTGGACTACATCCTGTAGACTCTTGCACCACACTCTACAGTGCCATTAGCATCCTGGGCAAATACTGGTCCCATCTCTGTTGATTGTCATGGGCATAATTTCTCAAGTATGTCTTTATACTCTGACTGTTTCTATCTGTCCAGTTGGATTGCAGATGACAGGGTGTAGTATAAATTTGTCTGACTCCCCAAGCACTGCAAAATTGCTCTGACTGCTCTGATTTGAACTGTGGACCATTATCTGACACAATGTGTTTTGGCTTCTCCATCTGCAGAAGATTTCCTTTTCCATTCTTTTACAATAATATCTGTGGTTGCATTTCTCAGTGGAAACACTTCCACCCACAAGGTGAATTGGTCCACTATCATCAATATGTACTCATTTCCTTTGTTGGTTTTGGGCAACAGTCCAACTAGATCTGTAGCTATAGTACTCCATGGTCCAATTGCATGGCTGACTGTCATCTGGCCCATCAACTTCTGGTTACTCGACTTCACCTCTTGGCATATAGCGCATGACTAGACATACTGTATTATATTTTGTCTCATTCCAGACCAATTAAACATAGCTCTCATTCGCTCCAGAGTCTTCTTTCTTCCCATATGACCAGATATGGTACAGCCATGCAATGACTTAATAGCTTTCTTCTTTAAACTTTGTGGTAGAACTATTCTCCATCCTCCCAAGTTAACTGTGTGCATAATTAACACTCAATCCATCACAACATACTGGTACTCCTGATTTGGTAGTTTATGATTGGTTGGCAATGTCTCCATTTCTTTCCCTTTCTGTATTAACTCAATAAGGTCTTTGGTTTCTGTAGCATTCCCTTGAGCATCCATTAACTCAAAATATCAAAAAAGCAACAATCGGTCTTCTTCAGACTCCTTGACTCCAGCTGTAGTCACACTGCAACATAAAGTAGGAGCTGCCTTCTCCATTTCAGTGCATCATCCTCATGATCTCTACATCACTCTTTTCAGCTGTAGGTGACAGATGATCTAGTACCGTGATTGAACTTCCTCGATAGTGTTGGACACTGAATGCATATTCTTATAAAAGAAGTGACTATCGTCCTAATTTACCATTAGTGTCTTTCATTGTGAATAATCATGTCAGTGCACTGTGATCTGTGTATAGTGTGAAAGATGTGCTATCCAGGTATCCTCGATACCACTTGATGGCCCATGCTATGGCTAAGCACTCCTTCTCTGATGTGTGGTACTTCTTTTCTGTGCCACTCAATGTTCTGCTAGCAAATGAAATCACCTTGTTTTCTCCTTGTTCTTCCTGGAACAGCACTGCTCCAAGTCCCACATCACTAGTATCTGTGGCTAGGTAAAATGACCTCTCAAAATCTGGAAAATGTAACTTCTAAGCTTCTGTAATCTAGTCCTTTATCATTTGAAATGCTGTCTCTTGGGCAAACATCCATTCCCACTTGGTACTTTTCCATCTCAGATGATTTAAGAGTTCTACAAAGTCTGCCACTTGTTGTATGAATGGTCCATACCAGTTACATATTCCCATGAACCTCTGGATATCTTTCACCTTCTTAGGTCTTAGGAACTCTCTAATTACCTGAACCATGGCTGGTTCTGGTAGTATTCCTTCATCAGTGATGACATATCCTTGGAACTTGATCTCAGTCAGCAGAAAATTACACTTCTCCCTTTATAAAGTGAGTCCATGACTCTTTGGTCTTTTTAATACTTCTCTCAAGTGTTCCTAGTGCCCCTCTACTGACTTAGAGTACATGATTATATCATCCATATAGGCAAAGCAAAACTTGTTCTGTATTTCACATAGTACTTTTCCATCATCATCTGAAATGTTGTAAGTGCATTCTTTAATCCAAAAGGCAACACACTGGACTCCTACAGTCCCTCATGTGTGATAAAGGCAGTAATACAACAGTCTTGTGCTTACAATGGTATCTGCCAATGTCTTCTTCTCAGATCCACAGTTGCAAATACTCAAGCTTCAGTAAGTGTGTCAAACACATCTCTCATATTCTTCATGGGGTAGGCATCTCTAATGGTTACAGCATTTAGTTTCCAATTGTCAACACAGAATATAATGGTTCCATCTTTCTTGGGCACCAGTACCACTGGCAATGACCATGCAGACAGTGATGGTCAGATGATTCCATCCTTCAAATTTCTTGGATCTGTTCTCTTATGAGCATTCTCTTCTCCAACACATAGGCATACAGTCTGCTTCTTACTGGCTGTGCAGTTCAGGTGTCAATAGCATGCTGTAACAAAGTAGTTTGTCCAACTGTCTCCATGACCACGTCATGAGACTCCCTCAATATGCATTCCAGTTGCACCTCTGTATCTTCTGTTTGCTTGATAAGTTCCTCCAGACATGGACTCACAAATATTCTGACTTCTTGTAGTATGTCTTCTGGTTCCAAAGCTATTATGGTTGATATTTGGTGTTCTTCAGATGCAGTTCCCTCTGACACTTCTGATTCTCTCTTAACTTTTTCCTCCTCTGCCACAACTGGTGTCTCAGTCTCAGCTTTCTCTGAGCTTACGACTCTCCTGTTAGGTATGTCATTGATTAGCTTCAGACCTTTAAGAAGTCAGTTCCAATAATGATATCTGATATGGCTGTATCAAATTTAACTGCTCTTGTTTTCAAAGGCATTCCTAGAATGCTGTGGCTGACTTCTCCATTTCTTCTTGGGCTGTATGATTCTTCTGAGGTTAACGTGAGCTCCATCTTTGGCTTCCTCTCAAACCATGACCAAGACTCAATATTCTGCATTAATATGGGTCTCATGATAACAATAGCAGTAGCTCCAGTGTCCACCAGACCTGGTATCTCTTTATCTCCCACCTTCACAAGCAAATACATCAAGTTTGAACTTGTGACTGTGATCCCCACCTCAGTTGCTTGTTTCCATTCTACTACCTCCACATGCTTTGTCTGCTCATCCTCCCTCATCAGGGTAGTTGCTGCTCTGTTTGCAAGGTTGCTCAGTTTTGCTTTTAGGACAGTCTGGCTTCTTGTGTCTCTGTTCTTTGCATCTGTAACATTTGAGTTCAAATGTATCCCCTCTCCTAGGTGGATAAGATCACTGCTGTGCATTGGGTGAATGATTGTATGCTCTGTGTCTCTGTGGTTCAAGTCCTATGTCCTGAAATCTCTAATTTCTCTTATGCTGATTGTTGTCTGCAGGCTTCACCTGACATACATTCTCATACAAAGTTCTCCCTTTTTGTATAAGCTCTTTAATATTCTTTGGCATGACACACATCAGTAAGTTTTGTAACTCTGACTGCAATGTTCCAACAATAAATTCCACAATCTCTCTCACCTGAGCTCCTAGATACAGATGCGTGTAGATATCCCATTTATTGAAGACCAGCATATCAAGCTGGTCTCTAGCCTTCTGCAGATGACTCAACTCTCACCTTGAATACTGTCTACTTTGGCCTTTGCCAGCATACTCCAGAAATTAGATTCTGTACTGTCTGCAGTCTCATAGCTGCTCATGCTTGTAGCACCACCACTTGCTCGCTATACCTCTCATAGTTCCTTCAAAATGCTGTATCCACATGTCTTCTGGTACTGTATTTGTCTAAATCTTCTTTCAAATGCTCTCAAAAGTTCCAAGACATCTTCGTTTTTCCCTCTTCCAAATACTGGGAGATTGATTCCAACCCATGGTGCACCAATAGGAATAACTGGCATTGTCACTCTCTCATATCCTTAGAGTACATTTACTCTTCTCTGTGGTGTCTCATGAATGACACATCTCAGTTCCTCCATTACTGTCATTTTATTTCTCTTGGATGGACCTGCAGTTAGTGTACTCTCTCTACTTTCTGGAGTCAGACTCAAGTTCTGTTTGTTCTTCATGACTCTGTCCATGAATGCTTCCAGTTTCTGATCCATCATCTTCTCAAGTTCCTCCACATCAAATTACATCTTCTCTGTTGGCATTCATCTTGAAACACCTCTGCCAAGTCCCATGACTCCTTTCATTGATGACTCAGTACTTTTAGGCTTGATCTTGGGTGCATCCAGTGAAAGATTATTTGTTCTGAACCCCACAACTGTATCTAAACAATGTGTTCCCTTTATGTCACTGTGTCCCTTGTGCTGGCTAATCATTGCTGAGAATCTGTAATCCATACTGGTTTTCTCTTCTTCCAAATGACAGATTAAACTTTTCATTTTTTATAGCCAAGCAAAGTAGAAATAACTTCACTACAATCCTTTCCTCATACGCACTAATGGTTTTTCGAAAAATCCATTTCTTTAGTGTCAGAAGTAACACTAAAGTTCCTGTGCAAAGCATTTACAAAGTCTCCAACCAAATTTAAAACAAATAACATTTTGGAATATTCAGCAGTTAGGCATAACCTGGAATTGGTCAGTCTTGCTACTGTGTTACATAAAAAGCAATGAACATGTTCACAGTACAGCCTCACAGTTGGGTGCCAAACATTTATAACACATATAACACCACCAGGCGAATGCAGTACTGTACATAAACAATGAGAAAACTGACTGCACCACCAGTAGGTTCTTAGACTCTCTTTCCACCCAAAACCATTGACTTGGGTACACACAGGACCTTTTTGGAGTACCTCCCCAATCAGACAGCACCAGAACTGTGTGGGAGAGAGAGGTGCTATATTGAACTGACCCAGGAGACCACATGAATATGAAATTTAGACAACCTTGAAGAAAGAATCTGACAGAGTTTCCAAATGAAAAATTAAGGTAAATTTTACTAAACTGTTCTGCCAACTTACAGGCACAGCTTGCATAAGAAATGGTAGCAACTAGCAACAACAACTCATACTTTTTTGCAATTAACTTTGTACTGAACAAATACCTTGAGCATTAATACCTTTTTTAACAGTCCTACTGGTCTGTACCTGTTATCCCTGGAGATTGAAGGCTATTTCCAAAACCCACCAGCCTTCCAGTTATTTACATCATAATCCAGCACTAGGCTGCACCACAGACCTCAGTCACTGCATAATCAGATTATTTTCCCTAAGGGAATGCAGTGGCTCTTCGGCCTATACCCATCTCAGTCAGCCCACTCACCTTTATTCACCAGATACCCTTCTCTGCTATCTAACACAGAATTATGTAACTTTAGATTAATTATATACACTGTTCACTTGTACTCTAAACATTTCACAACAGCATTCACTTTGCATCACATAACAATTACTTTATAGCATCACATTCACAATATGCTTTCACCCTCAGTTCTTCAATTGCTGGACAGTAGTCCCATAAGCAATAAGCAATAATATCAAAATTCAATATAGCAGATGTGTCCCTCTTGAACTAGTCCTGCAAAGAAATAAAAGTTACTGTAACACTTTCCTTAAATGGTCAGAAAAGTTGTGAACTTGTACCCCTTGAGTTGGCAGTTACTGTGATGTTGCTGATCTTCAGAGATTACCTGGTTGCTTGAAGCAGATGCGACCTTGCTGGATGCACCTGAAGATACTTGTGGAAAAAACAGGTACCCAGAGCAGTAAGCTGATCAATTCTGTCCCTGCTCTCACTTACTGCCCTACTACCCCAACACTGAGATGCAGGTGATCCCCATATAGTCTTTAACACTTAACTAAGTGTTAGTCCTTCAGGCCCTAACAACAGATGGGTCCCAGTTGGCTGGACTCACCTGGACAAGTCTGGTCCCCTCAAATCTGTCTCCCTGCTCTATCTCCCTAAAGATGAGCTATGCATCTCCTTTTATTCTCCCTAAACATGGCATTCCTCCTAAATCCTGGTCACTGAGTGGACAGGACCCTGTTTCAAACCTCAGCACCAATCAGCTTTGATTCCACTTTGGAAATTTGCAGCAAGATGAGCTACAATGGAATTTCAAGTTTAAATTTTCCACTGCCTTTTCTGAAAATTCTGAGCCTGCTCTGCTCTATTAACTTGAGTTCATTTTAATTGTATGTCACAATAAGCACAATAAAATTACCACAGAATAAAACTGAATCTTTCACACCCTTTCCATAAGCAAGCATCTTTTAGAAAAAGAGATGTTCTAGAACAAGGAGGCATGACATGAGTTTGGAAGGAGGTAGACTAAGGGGTAAGGTGAGGAAGTATTTCTTCACAGAAATGGTAATGGATGCATGAAACAGCCTTCCAGCAGAGGTGGTGGTGGGGCTAACTCAGTAGGGGAATTAAAAAGTGAATGGGATAGGAACAGAGGAACCCAAACCATAGGAAAGAGAATAAAGCCAGAGATGAAGTAGGGTCTGTGGTTTTTGTGGCAGGTAGGGAAAATGGGCAGACCAGGTGGGCCTAGTGGGCCTTATTTTCCATCAATTTCTATGTCTATGTTTAAGCTCACACTTCAGGCTTTCCACAGCATTTTTTATTAAATAATTAGGTTAAGGGATCATTAAGTCACTTAAACTTAAAGATCAATGGCAATGATAATGTATGTCTGCTGGTGAATCTTATCTTTTTTTTTTGCCTTACTACACTAATAAAGAGCAAATTTTGCTGCCCTAAGTGGTCTCCTGTCATATTTTTTCCAAACACTATGTTTTGGGGGTTTTCAGTGAGTGCCGATTCATTCTTGCTCTCTCTTTTATTTTCTGGTTGTCAGCCAAGTGCTGTTAGTTTTCGAAATCATTCAAGGACTAACATCAATGTCTGTAGCACGAGCACATTCAGAACTGTGAGTCAAACCTCCAGCACAACATGGATACTCAATATCCATTAAATAAAAAATAAAATAAAATAAAATCATTGTTTGTCTCTGTATCTTTGTGGTCAGTAAGACTCAAATCATTTCACTGTTTAAAAAAAAAAATGCCTCAATACAACAAAGCTACATACCAGCCTGCAGTCAGCTTTGCTACTCACCAGTGCAGACTGTTATAAGGTTCCAAGCACCTCCATGTTTGAACCCCACAGCTGACAGCAGATTTTATTGTATATATGTGTGTGTGTGTGTGTGTGTGTGTGTGTGTGTGTGTGTGTGTGTGGTGTCCCTGTCTGGAGGGGAGCATTATTCCTATTTAATCTGCAGTATTTGCTACTGCGCCTTTAAGATTTACAAGGTATAGTGTGCCAGGATCATGTGGCTAGGAGGAGTCTTGGAGGAAGGTGAACATGTTGTTGTTGTTGCATGGAGCCCTGTGTTGACACAGTTAATAAATGAGGCAGCTAGAAGTTAGTAGAAGTTAATCCAGAATGCAGTCTCATTCTTCCTAGAACATAACATATTGTCAGAAGTTGTGAACCAAAAAGCTTATCAGTAAGGTACAATAACTGAATACTGCAACAAGAGAAAAAAAAGAAAAGAAAAATGGAGCAATTCAAGCCACCTGAGCCACTGGCCCTGACAGGCAAACTGTCTGAGAACTGGAGAAGGTAGGAACAGAGGTTTAAACTTTACACGGAGGCATCTTGTGCAGTTCAGAAATCCCAAAACATACAAGTAGCAATTTTACTACATACTATAGGGGAGGAAGCCCTAGAAGTATATAACACTTTCAGCTTAGAAGAGGAAGATAGACCTAAAGATGTAGACACTGTGCTAGAGCATTTTAAAGCTTATTGCACCCACCCCCACAAAAAAGGGGGCTTTTGAACACTACAAGTTTTGGGACAGAAAGCAAGCAGAAAGTGAAACTGTTGACCAGCACCTGACAGAACTTAAAATCTAGCTAAGAACTGTGAGATTGGTTCAATTGTAAACATTATGTTAAAAGACAAAATAGTATTTGGGATTTTGGATGGCAGATTAAAGGAGTGTCTCCTGAGAGAGTCAGACTTAACTTTAAAGAAAACAGTTGATATTTGCTGGGCTGCAGAGGCAACAAAGACACAGCTCCAAGCAACGATACAGGGCACATTAGAGAAAGTGCTGCATGCTGTTGCACCACAGAGAAAAGGAAAACCATAGGAAAAAAGGCACACAGCAGGTCATGAGGGCAATCCAGTATCCACAGAACACAAACAGCACCCAGCTCAGATATGTCATCATTGTGGACAAACCTATGTACCGCAAAGTTTCCCAGCCTATGGAGAAACTTGCCAAAAATGCAGAAAGAAAAATCACTTTGCAAAAATATGCCACGCACAAACTGAGACTAGAAAAAAACAGTAACTTGCATGAAATTAATATGAACATTCTGTTTATAGGACAAATAACTCAGGCAGCTCAAGGGCAAAAAGATCATGATGCAGATGCCTGGTGTGCACACACAGAGGTAGACGGAATGCCCACCGAGTTCAAGCTGGACACAAGGGCCCAAGCTAACATGTTGCCAATCACTGTGGCAAAGAAAATACCAGGTAGCAGTAGCCCAACAGAATCATAAGCCGTACTGGTGACATATGGAGGAGCATGAATAAATCCCAAAGGTGTGATCTACCTAAAATGCAAAACACAAAATAAAGCAGCTGATCTCCAATTTTACATCACAGATGTGTCCCTCATACCACTGTTGGGCAAGGCTGCATGTGAAAAACTTGATCTGGTGTACAGAGTTGAAGCTGTGATACTCCCAAAACCTGTCACAAATGAACATGTAATTGAAACATATCAGGATGTCTTCACTGGGGTAGGACAGCTCAAAGGGGAGCATCATATTCATGTTGACTCCTGAAATACCACCAGTGATACATGGCTATAGACAAGTACCATTTGAAATCATGGACAAACTAAAAGAAACCCTAGACAAGCTAGAAATGTCTCACATAATTGTTCAAGTGTTTGAACCCACTGACTGGGTCAACAGCCTGGTGATTACTCAGAAAAACAAGCATTTGTCAATGCCGAATGTTGCTTGCTTCTATGTGCTGTTTAGGTATTTTGAAGTCATTGGAGCGCAAATATTGAACCTTTGTGAACTTACGAGCATGTGTAGGAACTGCGCAATGCACGCTCATAAAACAGTCATTTTTTAGGAATTTTTTCACCAAATTTTCAACATAGCCATTTTAAGACCTCTGCTCATGAACAGTGTCACTGTGATTTTGATAATGTGTCCCATACATTGAGTTTGCACACCGACTGCGCCATTGTGCGCTACATGGGTGGAAACACGTTTTGGGCAGGATGTGAAAAATGACAGCTATACTGCTCATGAGGAGGTGTGGTAAAATGGCAATGTTGAAAATCTGGAGTGGAAATATTGAAAATTCGCAAACCTACGAGCGTGGGTGGGAACTGTGCAACGCACACTCGTAAAACAGTCATTTTTAGGAATGTTTTCACCAAATTTTCAACACAGGCATTTTAAGACCTCTGCTCATGATCAGTGTCACTGTGATTTTCTTAATGTGTCCCATACATTGAGTTCGCAGACTGACTGCGCCATTGTGCACTACATGGGCGGAAACATGTTTTGGGCAGGATGTGAAAAATGACAACTGTACTGCTCATGAGGAGGTGTGATAAAATGCCAATGTTGAAAATCTGGAGTGGAAATATTGAAAATTCGCAAACCTATGAGCGTACGTAGGAACTGTGCAACACACGCTCGTAAAACAGTCATTTTTAGGAATTTTTTCACCAATTTTTCAACATTGCCATTTTAAGACCTCTGCTCATGAACAGTGTCACTGTGATTTTCTTAATTTGTCCCATACATTGATTTTGCACACCGACTATGCCATTCTGCGCTACATGGGCGGAAACACATTTTGGGTGAGATGAGAAAAATGACAGCTCTACTGCTCATAAGAAGGTGTGGTAAAATGGCAATGTTGAAAATCTGGAGTGAAAATATTGAAATTTCACGAACTTAAGAGCCTGCGTAGGAACTGCGCAATGCACGCTCGTATAACAGTCATTTTTTGGAATTTTGGCACCAAATTTTCAACATGGGGTTTAGGACTTTCCCATGAATGATGTCACTGTCATGGTGGTATTCAGGCTGGAAGGGTGATTTCACAGTCACTGCACAGTCACTGTGCGGAAATCACTCTTCGGACCTGAATATACGCCATGACAGTGATCGTCTGAGAAGGATCCCAAAACCCCATGTTGAAAATTTGCGCAACAATTCCCAAAATGCCTGAGATATGCAACAAAGTTGGAAACCCCTATCTAGCCCATTATACAGGCTTACCAGCATTTCTCAGTTCGCGGTCGGCTTTGAAGAGTGCAGACGTGTTCCCGGTCCACCAAGATCGTCGCGCGGAGTCCGGAGGTAAGGGATGAGGGGGTGTGGGGAGGCTGGTGCGCAGTGGTGAGTGCGGGTTGTGGGAGGGGCTGGGAGATGCACTGCGGGACCGTTTGCTTTACAGGTTTAAAAAAAAAGACGTCAGGGACATTTGCCACGCGCTGGGTGGCTCCAGCATGGCACAAGGATGTTGGGCGGTGTTCAGCTGACAGGGGATTGGGCACCCCCGACACATAGGACTGCTTGCCACGCTGGGGTGGGCTCCCAGCATGTCACTTACTACTGGGGGGGAACGCTGCTCAGCCGACTGGGATTGGGCACCCCATCAGCTATACAGTGCATGCGGGGGCGCGCACACCTGCAGGTGGGGGGGAGCTGCGCGTGAGCAGCCTCTTAACGGTGCTCACTGAAGCGTAGCTCCCCCTTTCAACTGTATGCCACTGCATTTTGGATCGTGTCATAGACAGCTCCAAAATGCATTGGCTTACAGGGGCCATGCTTGCCAGCACACTGACTGACTTGGAGGAGGAGGTGACATACCTCCGAAATCTCCGATGATGGCACTATGTTTCTTGCACATGCGTGCAAGCAACATAAAAATGGGAACTAGGTTTTTGTCTTGAGAATAAAATACAGCAATAAAGAGGCAACATTACAGCATACCAACACCAGAAGAAGTACAAAGTTGACTTGCTGGAAAGCAATTATTCACCATTCTAGATGAGAAGGATGGCTTCTGGCAAATTAAGCTTGATGAGGAGCTGTCTTGCCTCTGCATGTTTAACAACTTATGGGGCCACTACAGACTTTGTAGACTTCCATTTGGCATTAAGTCAGCCAGGAAACTTTCAGCAAAAGAATGAAGAAACGTTGGCCACATCGAGGGAGTGCATATCATTGCTAATGACATGATAATTGCTGCAGACAGTCAAGAACAGCATGATGAGATTTTAAGGAGGGTCATGGACTGAGTGAGATCTGAAAATGTAAATTTCAATAAAGACAAGTTACAATTCAAAGTTTCAGAAGTCAAATACATGGGTCATGTGGAGACTGCAAAAGGGATTCGGCCTGATGAGACCAAAGTGAAGGCAATTGTGGACATGCTCCCATGTACAGATAAATCGGGACTGTTATGTCTACTAGGAATTATATGCTACCTATCCCAGTGCATCCCATGGGAGGCAGACATTACTGCCCCACTAAGAAAACTTCTTTGAAAGGATCAACTATGGCAATGGGAACATGATCATCAGCAAACTTTCAAGTGACTAAAGGAAGCCCTGTGCAAAGCTGCAGTACTCTGGTACTTCAATGGGAAGAAGCCTATTGCTTTCCAAGCAGAGGCATTGAATGATGGATTTGGAGCACGTCTTCTACAGAATGGAAGTCCAGTTGCATAAGCTTCCAGAGCCTTGACAAGCACAAAACAAAACTATGCTCAAATAGAGAAATAACTTTTAGTGGCTGACTTTGCTATTCACAAATTCCACCAATACATGTTTGGCAAACAAGTTCAAGTGCAATCAGACCACAAACTGCTAGAGTCCATTTTTTTACAATCCTCTAGGACAAGCTCCAGCTTGACTTCAAAGAATGCTATTACAGCTCCAAAAATATGATCTACAGATCCAATATACACCTGGGAAACTAATATACATTGCTGACTCACTCTCAAGAGCAACTGTAAGTAACCAAGATGAGAGAGTGATCCATTCCATGGACAGTGAATCAGTCATGGATTGTCAGCTGATGCGAGAAATCAGGATGAATACTCAGAGCAACAGTACACTACAGGTACTTGAAGGGCTAGTCAGACAAGGTTGGCCCTGGTACAGAAAGAAGGTTGACATCAGAGTCAGACCATATTGGACATTCTGTGACATATTGCGACCTGAGGAAGGAATCCTATTTTGAAGAGAAAGAGTCAAAATTCCAGCAAACATGAGAAGTAACATGCTAACAAGAGTACATACTGCCCACCTGGGCATACAAAATACAAAAGCAAGAGTAAGAACTGTGATATGGTGGCCAGGAATGTCAAGAGAAATAGAACGCATGGTGGAAGGATGTGACATCTGCACAAGGCACCGTAACAGGAACCAAAAGGAACCACTGTTACCTCATCCCATCCCAAAACTTGCATGTTAAAAGGTAGCAGCTGACATTTTTGACTTCAAGGCCTGTCCACTCTTTGCCATTGTGGACTATTTCTCTAAGTACCCCAAGGTTCTGAAGATGGCATGGTCAGTGATCGCCAAGATGAAGGCTGTATTTGCCTGACACAGCATACCCAATGAGCTCATCAGCAATCACATGCCATTTTCCAGGCAAGAATTTCGCAATATTTCAAAATAGTGGGTAATCAAGCTCACCACATTGAGCCCCATGTATCTTCAGTCCAATGGAATGGCTGAAAGAGCAGTTCAGACTATGAAAGCTCTACTCAGGAAGTCTGAGGAAGCAGGTACAGATCCTCACTTGGCTCTGTTAGAGTAAAGAAGCACCCTGGTTGCAGGAATACCCTACTCACCAGCATAAATGTTGATGGGCAGAATGCTGAGGGCACATCTTCCAGTGACTAAAAACATACTATGACCAAAGATTCCCATCAGAGCCAGGGAAAGGGGTTTTACTATCGTGCTGCGATATCCCATACACCGACATCCTTGACAGTGACAGACACAATGCTGAGTGTTGGGATTGTACTGTCAGAGATGTTGGCATGTTTTCTTTGGGGGGGCTGCTCTGACTTGGAGTTATATCAGGAAGGGGGCACAACACCGGGAGATGCACCACCAGTGTCTGCAGAGATCAGCAGAGTCACCCAACAATTTCAGGCAAAATCTGTAGTTGTGCTGGTCTTCATGGTCGCAGAGCCAACCTATGGTTGGTATATTAGGGAAAGGCTGGTAACAGCACAACCCCATCAGAGAGAATACTATGATCACACAGCCAGGCTTTTACCACCATTGCACCCTGTGACTTGGTTAAGATGGAGACAGACCATGGATGGAAATCTGCCAGAGTAGAATCCAACTGTTCACAACCTTGGTCCTTCAATGTGGCCACTCCTGGAGGAGCTGTTTTCAGGAGAAATAGAAGGCACTTGCAGAACTTTAAAGGACTGCCAACTAATGTAACAGCTGAAGCAGAAGAGCCTTTTCCAGAAGACATGGAATCTCACCATGATTCAGTGCTGCATTGTGACCCAACAGAACCGAATGAGCCACAACCAGAACAAGTGAAGGTTACAACTATAGGAAGACCTGTGTGTCTACCTCAGAGATTCAAAGACTATGAGTTATAAAGAGACAGTACCTGAAACTGACTCAAAATGTTGAACCATGTTGTGAGGCATGGGTCTTAAATTACTAAAGTTACAGAATTTAATGATTACCAATATGATATACTACTCATTATTATTAGCTTTAAAACTACTGAGGGGAGATGCAGTATCTGCTACTGTGCCTTTAAACTTTACAAGGTACAGTGTGCCAGGATCAAGTGATTAGGGGAAGTCTTAGTGGTCAGTGGACATGTTGTAGTTGTTGCATGGAGCCCTGTGGTGATGCAGTTAATAAAGGAGGCAGCTAGAAGCTAGCAGATATAACAGTGTGAGTGGCTTAGCAGGTAGCACACTTGCCTCTGAGGCCGGGAGATCAATTGGCTGTTGGTTCTACTCCCACACCAGGCACTTGGGTTAATATCCCAATACTGACACTGTAGTGCAGCATGAGGGGGGTGCTGTATTCCTGAGGTGCCGTCTTTTGGATGAGACGTTCAACCGAGGTCCCAGCTGCCTGTTCAGGTGGATGTTAAATATCCCATGACACTTCTCAAAAAGAGCAGGGGAATATCCTCGGTGCAATGGCCAAAATTTCCTCCATTCACAAAAAATACCACCAATAGCTTAATCTGGTTCAAGGTCAGTTGGCATTCATCTGTATCCCCCTCCCCCAGGTTGTGCCTGAAAATAGGCAGGATTTGTCTAGTGCACTTACCTGGTCAACAAAAACTAAATAAATAATCCAGCATATGGTCTCGTTCTTCCTAAGAAGTGAAGAACATAACAATCCAAGCATTCAGTTATCTCATACTGCCCACAAGATTCTTGAATTAAATCCAAATGCTTGTTTAAGAGAGCCCGGTTTTAATTTTTCCGTAGGTTGCTAAGCGCAATTGCAATCTCCTGTCTAGATCTGGAAAATTGTCCTCTGAGCTTTCTGCCATAGGTGCTTCATCCAGTGTTGTACAGACAGATCTAATGTTGGTAGCTTATTTGTTGATGTTTGTAGATCGCAGATCACACCTGGCAGCACTGAATGCTACACTACTGTATTGCTGCTGGCAAACCTGAACTGTTAACAGAGTTGTGCCATTAGCAGAACTGTTGTTCTATTATCTTTTGTTTTGAAAAGTTAAACCACATAGTATTCCGTCCCTTTTTATATTAACACACTGAAATATTTAACTTATTGGGCACCTTATTCTGAGGAAGACTTTTTACTGTATGTGTTTTTCCTTACTCTCCCAACCCAGACACATACACACACACACACACACACACACACTCCACTCAGCAATTAATGATAAATGAACATCATGCCAGGATACATTGCAAAGTACACAATGACCAGCATAACATCCCTGCACTTCTGGCAGGCAGCTCAAAGGACAGTTTTCCAGATCAAGACAGCAGAGCAGCAGATCAAGACTCCACCTCCTGAGTTTGTGTGGTGGCTACTTGTGTTTATCTGTGTCTGTAGCCTAGTTTTTGTTGATTTACATGGTTTTCTGCTTGGAGTAACTACACTGGATTTCTGCAAAACATCATCACCAGGTATCTGCATTTTCATTTTAAAATCAACTTTTTGGAAGCTATTCCATGCAAAACATAGTGAAGCAACTAAGTCAGACAAACTCAATGACTCTGGGTCCTGCTTGAATTCACATTTTCGTCTGACCTGCTCCATGATCTGTGTGTGGGCTTTTCAGCAACCTCTTTGAATGACAAAGAAGCATACAGACAAAAGGATTTCAGATACTGCATATGCACAGGCACAGTTAATCACCTTCAGGAATTCTAACACATTCTGTGACTCTGCTGTTGATCATTTCTTTTGACTTTTGACTTAACCACTAGGTTTCACTCAATTGGCAAACAAATATATGGCTAGCAGCCCTTACTACACTATTGAACAGTATGGTTCACAATAAACACAGCAATAGAGTCAAGCCATACAAAGACAAAAGTACTGGACTTTAGGAGGGCTGACTTTGCCAAAATGGGTGAGTGCCTAAGGAATGCACTAGCAAATGGGTGGGAAGGAGGGGTGGAAGAACAATGGGGAATAATAAAAACTGCCATCACAGAGGTAACGAGCCTTTGTGTGAAGCAAATAAACAAAACAAGACGATGTAAGAAACCACTATGGTTCACAAAGGAAGTGGCAGTGAAGGTTCAAGAGAAAAAGAAAGCATTCAGGAAGTACAAGGAATCGCAGCAGGAGCAGGACAGAGAACTGTATCAGTTAAAGCAAAAGGAGGCTGGGAAGGCAGTCAGAACAGCAAAGGCCCAAACTGAGGAAAGATAGCCAACTCAGTTAAGAAGGGAATAAAACTTTTATAGGTACATCAGGGAGCAAAGGAAGACCAAGGAGGGATAGTGAGGCTTAATAAAGGAGGGAGGGTGGGCAGAGGGAGAATGTGAAAAGGCAGAGATACTAAACAAATATTTTTGCTCAGTATTTACAAAGGAAGAGGGGAGGTACATAAAACAAACAGTAGTAACACTCTGGATACAGAAGTTGATACCAGCCCATTTACAGAAGAAAGGGTTCTGAATGAACTCTTAAAACTGAAGGTGGACAAAGCAATGGGCCTGATGGGATTCATCCCAGAATTCTAAAAGAACTAAGGGTAGAACTAGTGACACCACTGACTACCCTCTTTAACAAATCATGGGAGGATGGGGTGGTACCCGAGGACTGGAGGAGGGCAGATGTGATTCCCCTTCACAAAAGTGGGAGCAAGGCAGAAGCAGGAAACTATAGACCTGTTAGTTTAACCTCAGTGATAGGGAAAATGATGGAATCACTTCTAAAGGAAAGAACTGTCGAGTATCTAGAGGCCAGAGGGCACAAGACCCTAGGCAGCATGGATTCACAAGCGGAAGGTCATGCCAGATGAATCTGATAGATTTCTTTGACTGGGTGACCAAAGTAGTAGATCAGGGAGGGGCTGTGGACATGGCCTACCTAGACTTTAGCAAGGCATTTGACACAGTCCCACACAAAAGATTAATATATAAGTTAGCCAGCCTGGGAGTGGGTCCCAAGATGACAGCCTGGGTAAAGAATTGGCTGGAGAATAGGACACAGAGAGTAATAGTAAATGGAGTCCACTCAGAAGAAAGGAGGGTTACTAGCGGGCACCGCAGGGTTCAGATAGGACTAGTCCTCTTCAATGTCTTTATAAGCTTATACTGCAGAAGGACTGGAAGGAAAAAGATGTCTCTTTGCAGATGACACTAAGATCTCGCAACAGAGTTGATGCACAGGGTGGGGTGGAAAGGATGAGAAGGGACTTGGCAAGGTTAGAGGAATGGTCAAATGTATGGCAGCTTAGATTCAATGCTAAGAAGTGCAGGTAATGCACCTGGGAAACAAAACCCAGGGAAGAGTACACAATGGGGTGAGATACTAACAACAACAAAAATGGAAAGGGACCTGGGGTAGTCATATCAGATGACCTAAAGGTGGGCAAGCAATGTGAGAAGGCAGCAAGGAGGGCTGGGGGATACTGGGATGCATAGGAGAGGCATCACCTGTAGAAAACAGGAAGTTATTATCCCTCTGTACAGACAGCTGGTGAGACCCCATCTAGAGTACTGTGTGCAGTTCTGGAGACCCAATCTCCGCAAAGACATAGACAGGATGGAAGCTGTCCAGAGGAGGGCAATCAAAATGGTGCAGGGTCTGCAATCGGGACATATGAAGAGAGACTTAATGAGCTTAATATGTATAGCCTCGAGGAAAGGAGGGAGAGGAGGGACATGATAGAAACTTTAAAGTACCTCAAGGGAATCAACAAAGTCCAAGAGGGTAGCATCTTTCAAAAAAAGAGGTGTGCAAGAACAAGAGGGCACAATTTGAAGATAGAGGTGGGGGCGACCAGAGGTAATTTAAGGAAGTATTTTTTCACAGAGAGGGTTGTGGATGCATGGAATGGCCTTCCGGAGGAGGTTGTGGAGTCAAAATCAGTGGTGGAATTCAAGCATGCATGGGATAGTCATAAGGCAATTCTGGGGGGTGGGGGTAGAAAGAAGTAGGCTGCTGGTTAACTAGGATCTGCAGCTTATCCAGTAGGTAGGGAAATGGGCAGACTGGGTGGGCCAAGCGGTCCTTATCTGCCGTCAAATTCTATGTTTCTATGTTTCTATGGCTGTGCAACAGGACATTTCTTCACTCTAAACTGCGGACCTTGATCCCCCTTATTTTCACAACCTCAACACTGTAGGTGGGAGAGCAATAACAAGCATACCTGCCACCACATTTGCCTGGATCTCTATCTCATCTTTGAGTCAAGTAAAAAAAAAAAGGAAAAAGAAAAAATTCCTCCTCTACAGAAGGCACACCAAACACTCAACCAAACTTCAAAGACTGTACCTTTATAGCCTAGTCCTCTTGCTACTGATGCTATTGGGAAACATTCACTCAAACACTGGACCTAACGAGGTAACCCTAATAAATGGCCCCCCCAAAAAGAGTTCCATTATGCTGGTCACTATCAGCATCTGTAGATTCCTTAACAAAATTGACACCCTCAAAGTCTGGGTGACCAGGAACAACTCAGACGTACTCTCCATCATTGAAACCTGGCTGTCACCCAAAGTGCCGGATGCAGCAGTTGCATTGCCAGGATATACAGTCTATCAACTGGATAGATCCTCTAAGCATGGTGGGAGCCGAGCAATATACTTATAAAATAGTATTAGATGGCTGGAATTACCTCAGGTGGACGTCAGATGCCCTGCACAGGCACTAGCTATACAACTGCTCTTGGGTACACACAATAAAACCCTCACTGTATTCTCTGTCTATATACCACCTAAGGACCCAACACATAGCCTACACAATATTCTGGACCATCTTTGGGAGGAAAAGCACCTTGCTGAGACAGTGATAATGGAGGATTTTAATATAAACTGGCTGTCATCAGCAACTGGAGCTATGAAGGACTCCTTAGCATCCCTACACCTCACTGAACTCATCAGCTCACCCACCAGGATAAACTGTAAAACAGGTACTAGCACCACCATTGACTGGATCATATCAAGTCACCCTGATTGCATCTCTAATGTGAGAGTTCACCCTGACTCCATCAGTGACCACTCCCCTATCACTTGTAGCTGGTAAAATAAATTCTATTCCCCCTCACCCCTAACCGTCTACAACCGAATGTTAAAGTGTAGGCATCTAGATCTCCAAAAGCGCCAACTCCAGTCCCATGACTGGTCCCTCCTGGACTCTTTCAGTGACATCAGTGTTGCTCTTGATCACTTCATCAAGGTGTTCAATATGGCCTATGACACCCATGCTCCATTTAGAAAGATAAAGGTCCATGGAACTATTAACTCCTGGATCTCACCAGAAATCATTACCAAAATGAAACAACGTGACCATCTTTGGCTCATTTCCAAGTCAGCAGGGAGGCAACATAACTCTCAGGCATACAAAGCAGCCAGAAATGCCTGTACAATGGTGATTTGTCATGCAAAACAAAACCACTATTAAGAACTTCTGTCAAACTCCTGGGGTAACAGCAGGAAATTTTGGGCAAACATAAAAGACATCACGGGCAAAATACAGAAGGTCTCTCCAACTACATTAAATCTCGAAGGCAATCCCATTACTGACCCTCTCTCAATTGCAAATACTTTTAATACTACCTTCAGTAATCTATCAGAGGTCCTCCCTAAAGACTTCTTTCAAGATGCTCCCCCATCGGCTGCCCCATGCTCGGATGCAGAGAAGCCTGATCAACCTCTGTTCTACTTCAAACAGGTCTCTGCTGCCCAGGTCAGGAAACTGCTATCCAAAGTATTGGGGAAAACCAGACATAGTGGGGACTTGCTGGACCTCAAACTTATTGCACTTACTTCCATTACTTCCACGGAGGCCTTGATATCTGAAATATCACGTAAGGCAACATCCTGTCCAGGTGTTGCCATACGTGACTTTTCAGGTATCGAGAGCTCCGTGGAAGTAATGAAATAAGTAAATTAGGTTACCACTACTGCTGCTACAATAAGGGTAGTGGTGTTAGAGACATCACAAAAAGGATGGATTACCCATAATTACTTGCACCCGAAGCATCAGGACCCGCATGGCACATCCGTGTTGGCCGAAAAGTTTCGGCATTTTGTTTAAATATGTGTATTGCATCACAAATTATGTTCACAGCAGCCCCGGACTCCTGCAGCTGTTTTTAAAGGTAGGTGAGGACGGGAGCGGGCTGGGAATTGTCTTTGTAGGTCACCTCTAAACAATGAATGGATTTGATTTTTACCTACCACAAAGAGATGGGCAAACATTGGTTTTATTTATCTTTTTTATTTAATGGATATGGAGCATCTATGCCACGCTGGAGGCTTGACTTAGAGTTCTAAATGGAGGTCTCTTGCATTGCAGACATTGAAGTTGGTCCTTGAATGATGTCAATGACTAACAGCTATCAGCTGACACTGGGAAAATAAATGAGAGAGCATGAATGAATCAGCGTTCACTGAAAACCCCCAAAACATAGAGTTTGAAAAAAAAAATGACAGGAGACAGCTTAGGGTGGCAAAATTAGCTCTTTATTAGTGTAGTAAGGCAAAACATGATAAGATTCACTAGCAGACATACATTATCATTGTCATTGATCTTTAAAGGTCTCCACTCTTTTGAAAAGTAACAGCTTGCTGATTTACGCTCACACTGAACAAGGATAAGATTTCCTTTTAATTTAAGCCGTTTCCCTTTAAATAAACACCTTCCCTTTGGTCTGGAGCTTAGTCAGATTCAGCATTCATGTATGGTCTGTGACTCCCTTCAAGGGCTGTCCTAGGCAATTCAGTAGCCATTTCTGTCCAAGAGCACACAACCTTTCCTGACTCCTCCTCCTTCAACCTTCCTGCCTGCCAGCATGGGTTCTGGTTCACAGCTGCTCCTCCCAACTACTCCACCTTTGCAGGTTACTGACCCCTCTTTCTTCAATTGTTTTTTACAAATGAGACTGTTTTCTCTGGTAGATCATCTGTTCATCAATAGAGCTACCAAGTTTGGTTACAATCCAGCTTCAAACAGTTTGGCAGTGCCATTTAGAAAAAAGTTGCATATTTTGTGCATTTAAATCATGCTGATTCATTTCCATGCATTAATGTGCTTTAAACTGCTACATTTTGTAAACTAAACATTTTTGTTGTACAGAATTTACATGTACAGTATGTGTTCACTGCGCTATAAACTAGCCCCTTGTAGCATTGTTTAACTGATTTAATCAAGTTTTTATATTGCACATTAATACCACTGCTGAGACCACTCACATGCTTGTAAGAGTGGTCTCACATGCCTACTTAGGGTATGAGAACCATGAATCAATGGTGAGCAGTTCTGAAACCCTAAAGTCATAAGTGAGACCACACTTAAAGTGTAAGAGTGGTCTCTGTGGCTGTATTAATATATTATTGATCCAGCTCATTCAATAATACATTTTTTTTAAAACTGTCCCAGAATGTGCCTGTTTCCAGGGAATCTATATGAGACACTCTTCATGGAATAAGAGTGTCTCATGTGCAGAGGAAAGGAGCACTCCAATTGTTCAGGAGTGCTCCATTGATCTATAATTATTTCTTTGACGTTTTCAGCTTACTGTAGATATTCTTACAACTGGCAGCCTTCACTGCTACTGAGACATGGCACCTGGAATGTTTTTATGTGTGGGAACGAAAACCCATCCCCACTTCATTCTGTGTGCCCCTTTGTATTTTATTAATGTATTTTAATAGTAACCAGTCTCTTTATTCAATGCCTTGCACTTGTTGCATACCAACTACTTTAAATGGAGTTCATTCTGAGTAGAGAAGGGTGATCAGCGAGGTGCCACAAGGATCAGTTCTTGGGCTAGTCCTATTTAATATCTTCATAATCAACATGGCAAAGGGGCTGAAAGGGAAGGTATGCCTCTTTGCAGATGACACTAAGATTTTCAACAAGTTTGAAACTTGGGGATGAGGAGGGACCTTAGCAGGCTTGAGGAGTGGTCAAGAGTGTGGCCGCTAAGATTCAATGCAAAGAAGTGTAAAATCATGCATTTGGGACACAGAACCCATGGGAGGAATATATGACTGGGGTGCAATACTGATGACATCCAAACAGGAAATGATCCTGTGGTAATCATATCGATGATGTAGAGGTGACCAAGCATTGTGAAAAGGCTGTGGGCAGTGCCAATGTGATGCTGGGGTGCATAGGCAGAGGTATCACTAACAGAAAAAAAAAGAGGAGATGATACCACTCTACAAATCATTGGTGAGACCTCATTTGCAGTATTCTGTCCCATTCTGGAGGCTGCATCTCCGGAAGGACATAGAGATAGTAGAGGTAGTTTAGAGAAGGGCAAAAAATAAATGGTGCAGGGTCTGCACCGAAAGTCATAAGAGGAGAGACTAGAGGACCTCAATATGTATATGCTGGAAGAGAGGAGAGAGAGGGGGATAGGAGAGAGAGGGGGATATGATAGAGACCTTCAAATTTCACAAGGGCATAAATAAGATACAAGACTAGCATCTTTCAGAAAAAAAGATGTTCAAGAACAAGGGTCATGCTATGAGGCTGGAGGGGGTAGTCTCAGGGGTAATGCAAGGAAGTATTTTGTTCACGGAAAGGGTGGTGGATGATTGGAATAGCCTCTCAGCAGAGGTGATGGGGCTGAAATTGTAGGGGAATTCAAGAATGCATAGGATAGGCACAAGGGAACCTTTGCAGTAGGAAAGAGAGGGTAAAAGCTGGAGATCAAGTAGGATCTGCATTATTGCAGTAGGTATGGAAACGGGCAAACTAGGAGGGCCAAGCAGTCCTTATCTGCTGTCAGGTTCTGTGTTTCTATTTATTTAAAATATTTGGTCTCCTGCCACTGAGAGGAGAACTCCTTACAATGCACCTCCATCTCGACTGATACCCGCTTTCGGAGGCCATAGCCTGCTCCGCGGCCAAGGTCACATTTCTGCACAGCTGCTCCTTGGTTGTTCAAAAAGGAATCCCCTTCAGCACACTAGCACTCCATTACGGAGCCATGGCTTGGCTCACTCCATCACTGGTCCTCTCTCACTTGGTGCCTTGATGTCTCACAGTTGCCAATCTGCATTTAATAACTGCAGCAACTGGGGTCATTATTTAAAACAGTGCACAAGATTTATTATAAAAAACACTTTTCTGCCTCTTCCCCAGGCTGGCTCCAAACACCACTTGACCACCTGGGATATTACTCACTAGCCAGGGCAAAACACGGCCAGCCAGGACAATCTGCTTACTAGCCCTTTGGCTACCAGACTGCTGCTCCCATTATTTCTTCTATAAAATGTTGAAAGGCAATATGCATAAAACATCAATGTATATGTGTGTGCTTTGTCTGAGAGGTGTAGGCAATCACTCCCCCAGCGTTAATCTACAAGTGCAAATTAATAATATGATGTTCACAACATCTCTTTTTATTTTCACGGAGTCTGACTTGCTTCTCCAGATCCTGAGTTCGGATCTCCACCAGGTGACCCCCTAGAAAATAAGGTACCCAGTTTACTTTCTTGTGGAACAGTTTTTCCACAACTGTTACAAAGTGGAACTATATCTGCCCTCCTCTTGTCCTCTAGAACCACTCCTTTTTCCACTGTTAAAAAGGACTGTCAGAGGTGCAGCCAATACCTCCCTGAGCTCCCTTAGTAGCAGTTTGTGTACCCCATCTGAACTCATAGCTTTGTCTACTTTCAGATTTACAAGTCCTTTCAGGACTCTTTCCTCTGCAAAGGGATTTGTGTCTGCCTTCCCCTTTGCAGTGCCCCTGTTACTTTTATGCAGCCCATCCCCTTTCTCTTCTTCTGTGAAGACTGCATAAAAGTATTTGTTCAAGATATCTGCTTTTTCCCAATCCTCCTCTGCACAGTATCCTGTCTATCTGTTCTTCCTAACCTCACAATTCCTCCTCTAGTCTTCCTCTTTTTGCTTACGAACCTAAAAAATGTGTTTTCCCCTTTCATCACTACTTGGGCTATGCTTTCCTCAGTTTGTGCCTTTTGCTCCTCACCACTTTCCCTGCCTCCTACTACTTCTCCTCCTGATACACCTACCTGTCCTCTTCTCTTGGAGTATTTCACCTCTGCCAAGTTTATTTACCATGCCAAGGCCTTTGACCCTGTGGCCCACTCTATTTTTATGCTGGGGTGGGTCTCTCAGTCAGTTGGTTTTGTTCCTTTATTTATGTAAAATCTGGAGGACATAATAGGCACATTAAGCTAAAGCTCATTTCTAAGTGTGACCTGAGGGGAAGGAGTATAAAAACAGAGAAAAAGATCTACAGAAAAGCAGTAGAAATTACCAGAAAATAAGGAAGTCATTGTGAAGAAATAAAAAACTCTCGTTCCTACTTATAGGAAGGAATACTGTACTTATGTAATAATACATGTTTGAACAGCATACTTTTTAGCCTTAATACTTTTTATAATTTTTCCATGGATACTGAAACCTTTCCCTATGTCATCTGTGACCCACAGATTCATTAACTCTCTTTTTCTGGGCCAGTCACCACCATTATGAAATCCTTATGGTGATATGATCAGCTGATCGCAATCACACTTTCATTCATTCAGACAGCTGCTGAGTTAGGAGATGACAGGAAGTCTGTGCTATAGCCAGTTTTTATGTTGTCTTGCACATGCAGCACAGACAACATATTGTGGTGGCTTCAGTGGAGAAGTGGGTTTCAGAGGTGCAGTCCTGCAGCCAATGGTGTCACAGCTTTTTGTGGCCGGGCTCATTGGTGCCAATGGCATAGCACACTGTCTATGACAGCAGTTCAGAAAATGTGCCACCACCTTGAAAGAAATTAGCTGCTGCAATCATAGAGTGCCACGGGGCAGTCCCTGATTGCAGCAGCCAATTACTGTGTGCCTTGTCTGGTGTCCCCATCAAGCAACAAAGCAACGGGTTCCCTGTCAGCTTTTCATAGTGCCCACAGAAGCCAAGGGACAGCCACCACCTTTCACAGTCCATTTGAAAGTCGACGGGGGTGCCCAATCCCCGTGTCAGCATGCCCCATCCTAATTTAACTTGCCAATGGGGGTGCCTAATCCTCATCGGCATAATGTACCTCCCCATTTCTTGTGTGCTGAGGTGGTGCCCAATCCCCCTCAGCTCATGCAACTCCCTCCCAACTCTGTATGTGCCAGCAGGGGTGCCCAGTACCTGTCGGCTACAGACCCCATCCCATCAAACACACAGGTTGCACACTGGGACCCACCCCAGTGTGCCAAATGTCCCTGAAAAAAAAAACAGTCCCGCAATGTTTTTTTGTTGTTGTTTTAACCCTGTAAAACAGAAAAGGTCCCTTATTGAGTCCATGGCCCCTCCCCCAACCCACGCCCAGCATCTACCACCCAGCCTCCCCACACACCCCCACCCCATACTTACCTCTGGAGCCAAGCGCAACGATCTTCAGTGGACCGGGAACACATCTGCACTCTTCAAAGCCGATCGCGAACTGAAGAAATGCCAGTACGCTGTAAAATGGCATGAATAGTTTATTTTGAACTTTGATGTATATCCCGGATATTTTTGGGAATTTTGGCACCACATTTTCAACATGTGGTTATTGGGACACCTCCTCATGAATTCAGTCACTGTCATGGCGTTATTCAGTCCCAAAAGGTGATTTTTGCGGTCACTGCGCAGAATCACCTTTCAGGACCAAGTAACAAAATGACATTATCGCTGTTTATGAGGTGACCTCCCAAAATGAATATGTTGCAAATTTGGCAAAAAAAATTCCAAAAAATGACTGTTATGAGCGTGCGTTATGCAGTTTTCACGCGCACTTGTAACTTCGCCAATTTGTAATATTTTCACTCCAGATTTTCAACACTGGCATTTTTTCACACCTCCTTATGGACAGTGCATTTGTCATTTTTTCACACCTAGCCAAAATGTGTTTTCACACTACCAGCACAGAATAGCATGGCCACTATGGGAAATCAGTGTTTGGGACAGATTATGAAAATCACAGCAACACTGTTCATGAGCAGAGGTCATAAAATGCTATGTTGAAAATTTGGTGACAAAAGTCCATAAAATGAGTATGTTACAAGTGTGCATTGTGCAGTTTCCATGTGCACTCATAACTTCAACAGTTTGTAATGTTTTCACTCAACATTTTCAACATTGTCAATTTTGCACACGTCCTTATGAACAGTATAGCTGTCATTTTTTGGATCCTGCCCAAAATATGTTTTCACCCAAGTGGCGCACAATGGCGTGGTCACTGTGAGAAATCAACGATCAGGACAGATGAAGAAAGTCATAGTGACAGTGTTCATGAGCAGAGGTCCCAAAATACCTATGTTGAAAATTTGGTGAAATAATTCCACTAAACAATTGTGTTATGAGTGTGCCTTGTGCAGTTTCTACATATGCTCATAAATTCAAGCATTTTTAATATTTTCAATCAAGACTTTCAATACTCCATCTCTTCTCACCTACTGTACCTATCAATGGCACAGCTGTCATTTTTCACATCCTGCTCAAATAGTGTTTTCCCATATCTGGCACAGAATGGTACGGTCGCTGTGAGAAATCAACGTTCGGGACAGATCAACAAAATCACAGTGTCACTATTCATGAGCAGAGGTCCCAAACACTTTCATGAGGTGGGGGTCACAAAAATGCTGTGTTGCAAATTTGTAGTGCAAATACCAACAAACAGATGGGGCATTAGGGTTTCTAACCATAACATCCCACCCTGTACAGATTGACAGGTGTCAGGGATGTGTCTTTCCATTGCCAGCTATCATGCTCATGCCATACCACCACCCCCCCCCACCCTCAAGCCACTAACAGGCATCAAGGGTGTGTCTTGGACTCTTCAGCCCCACAGTTCACCCCATTCTCCTATGCTGCACCTATTTCAGCATATGTCCTTATGGCTTTGCGGCCAAGCCCTGTGTCCCTGCAAAGTTTGCTGCACCTGTAGCCAAGGGTTTGCCACAAATGGTGCCTGATTTCATAACCTGGGACACAAGTTACAACACTGCCTTCTTTTTGCAGCAGCTTGTGCCAAAGCTGTGGCGCAAACCCCATTCTCCAGCTCCCCAATGGACTTAAAGGTATGCGGGGGGGAGCGGGCATAAGTAACTTGTGGCAGTGATTTGTGGTGGCCACACTTATAAAATACCACATTCATGCTGGTCTGCCACAAGTCGGCACTTGAAGCATACTCTCTGCTGCAAGTCCCATGCGTCCTTCTAAGTCTGTTCAAAAATCAGGCCCAATGTATTATATTTTTCACATTTGTCCATGTCCTAACACAAAAACCAGTGAATTAAATTTCCCCAAAAGGGTAGGCATCAAGATACTTGCCCAGAATAAAACTTTTTCGATTTTCACAACTGTAGCTAAATAAATGGCTTAGATACAAGGGTTGAGAATTGGGCTTTTGTATGGAAGTTCCTTTTCAATCTTAAGTACAGTGGCATTACCATGTCAATTTAATGCACAGGAGAGGCTTTGAATAATGAGGTATGTTTACACGAGGTTTGTGAAGATGGTTTACATGGTCATCACAGATTGTAGTGTGTATAAAATGTATTTATTTATTTATTTGATTTTTGAAGATACACCTTTGAGCAGCAAATGCTTTTTTTAAAGGTTCCATGTCACTTACATTACATTACATTACATTTACGCATATAGTTTAGCTCAAAATAAGTTTACATTTCCCTCCATATTTTAGTTTACGGTATAAGACTTTTTTTTCCAACAATAAAAAACAAACAAGAAAATGTGTAAAATCAAATTTATAGAACACAATGAGTCTGGGAGCCAGAGGTGGAAAGGGGGATTTGGTAGGGGTACAGTTAATGTTTACTATGTTAAGGAAGAGGGCAAGGCTGTTATAAATGAAAATCCCATCAGACACTTTTTAACATTTCAAAAAGCAACAGTGTCATCTCAACCTTTTAAAAAAGCGATTTCTGTTGTCTTACTCATTCATAAGAACACTAGAACATCTTAAAACTGGTTAGAATCACATCAAACCAGGCATTCTAAAAGAATGATACAGTACCTAGGTTACTAACATAGTTATGTTAGTGGAAATGGGGTGAGGAATGGAAGAGCGATGTTAGTAGAAAATGATAAGGATATGTTTGGAGCTGCAATTTAGAAAGTGGTCACACCTATGAAGTGCAATCAGAACGCTGTTCCAAACTGCATGATCAGCAAAAGGAAAAGAATGTACCAACAGAGGAGAGTATGATGGGACAAAGAGAAGGCTTGCAGTGGAAGAATGAAAATAATGGAGGGGTAGTAGGAGAGATAAGGTCAGAGATGTAGGTATTAGTGAGGCCATGGAGAGATTTTAAAACCAGGAAGGTAATTCTGAATTGAATCTTGAAGGGAATGGTGCTCCAGTGGGGATCACACAGGCCAGGAATGACAGTGCATGCTTTTTGGTGTAAGTAAAAAGGCACAGTAGACAGCAACACATTTAAAAGGAAGCTATGATAGTCCAGATGAGTATAGACTAAATCTTTGACAAAGATCTCAGCAGAGGTGAAATTACTGTGTGTCTGTTTTCCATAACCCTGCCTTCATTGACAGTACACATCTCTAAACAATAGTTTCATTTCAGTGGGTCTATTATCTGTAAGTAATATTAAACAAATGACAAATTTAGGAGGTGCCAGCCTTGAGCAATGGTATGTAGGTGGAGATATGCTGATTTATAGATGAAGGAAATATGGGAGGAAAAGAAAAGTGTGAGGTTCAGGAGGAAACCAAGGTCGTATACAGAAGTGGCAAGAAAAGCTTTAAATTAAAGAGGGAGATAAAGGTAAATTACTTCCTTTCTATGATGCTCTTCTTGTCTGGGAAAAACTTCTGGTTTTGAGACATTATGTAGAAGGGTGGTTTAATTAAGTCAAGAGTTGAGTTGATCAACATCGACATGCCCAGAATGAATGAGAAGGGCAGGATCATTGAATGGAAAATGATATATACTGTACAGAGTTACACATTTTCTGAATAGAAATAGTAGGTAACTTAATGAAACATGATAAAGTAAGGGTATTGGTGCAGAGGATGAGCGTCCATCAGTAGCAAAGAAAGGAAAGTTAGATATAGTAGATAAGAGGAATAGGTGAGATGAACAAGGACATAAAAAAACCAGAGAGTCCAGTATAGCTTTAGAGGTAGCCAGAACACACAGCAAAACCTGCACATGAAGGAAGTAGAAATAAATGACTGAAAGTCACAAAGTAACAATTAAATCAACTGAAAAGTTAATTGTAGCAGAGCTTGCAAGATAGTGGCACTATACCCCAGCACATTGGGTCGTCATATGACCCTTCATTGGGGTTGTGTCTCTAAGTAACTACAAACATTTTATAGTGATACCATTGCTAATTAGTAAAAAACTCCTATCAGCACAACCACAGGTGAAAAACATTAAATCTCCGTAAGGTAATAGAATGCACAGGAGAGCTAAACAGCAATCACAGAGCTCTGTGATTGCTGTTCACTGTAGGTCGCCTATATTTTCTATTACCTTGAGGGGATTTAATGTTTGTCACCTGTGGTTGTCCTGATAGGTGTTTTATACTAATTAACAAAGATATCGCTATAAAATGTTTGTAGTTACTTATAGGCACAACTCCTGATCAAGGGTCATGTGATGACTCAAAGTGTTGGGGTATAGTGCCACTATCTTGTGAGCTCCGCTGCAATAAACTTTTCAGTTCACTTGTTACTTTGTGACTTTCAGTCATTTATTTCTACTTCCTTGGTGTGCAGATTTTGCAGTGTGTTCCGGTTGCCTTTGGCATTTTTATTACTAATAGGCACCTACACATTTCAGCCTGAGCACATGGTTTCCTGTGTTGTCCTCCTAGCTTTAGAGGTAGTCAAGGACAGTAGGGTGGTTAACAGTGTTAATAGAAACATAGAAACATAGACTTTGATGGCAGATAATGACCACTTGGCCCACACAGCCCACCCACTGGATAAGCTACAGATCCTAGTTTTACCAACAGTCTACTTCCTCCTGTCTCCCACTAGAATTGTCTTATGTCTGTCCCATGCATTCATGAATATCCCATGGTTTTTGACCCCATGACCTCCTCAGGAAGGCCGTTCCAAGCATCCACCACCCTTTCTGTGAAAAAAATACTTCCTCATGTTGCCTCTTAATTATCCCGCCACTATCTTCAAATTGTGCCCTCTTGTTCTTCCACGTCTCTTTTTCTGAAAGATGCTACTTTCTTGGACTTTGTTGATTCCCTTGAGGTACTTCAAAGTTTCTATCATGTCCCCCTCTCCTTCCTTTCCTCAAGGGTATACATATTACTGTAGTTCATCATCTAGAAGCCATGGCTTCCATTGCATTTTTCAGTTTTCAGCTGCAGTTTCTAAATGAGGGCAGCTCATATTCGGGAGGGGGGGGTTAATTAACAAGCTGTATTTTTGGTGGCCAAGCTACAAGGGGTGGGGCAAAATAAAACCCATAACAAGCACATTTAAAGCATAAAGATACACATTTATAGTCTTTGCCACACAAAGCCTTTTTGTCTCCTTCCTGCCCGCTGACAGTGCCTCTTTCTCTTTCTCTCTCTCTCTCGCTCTCTCTCTCTCTCTCTCTCATTCCCTCCCGCTAGCAGACAGTGACTATTTCTCTCTATTGCTTCCTCCTGCCAGTACACATCATTTCAATAAAGTCAAAACAACCTGCCTCTTACCACAGATCTGTTGAAACAATGCTTGTAGTGTAGCTCAGATGTGGATAACTGTGCTACTAATGCTTACATTAGACAGGTAGACAGATGACAGAGCAATGTTGATCCCAATCCCAGATGCTCACTTCTTTCACTCATTCTACTACTCCCTCCCACGCACAGCATTTTTCTCTGCCACACTGTTCATAAAAGCCAAGAAATGCTGCCCCTAACAAAAACTCTGCCAAAATAATGCCACAGTTCAGAAGTTAAGACAGATAGGAACACTTTCAGGGAAGTCATAAGAGAATTGAGACAGAGCTCAGATGGAAAGCAACCACATTGTCCACACCAACTGAAGAACCCCACAGAGGGAGCATGTCAGCTACTATAAAGTGATTCTTATTCTGTACCGGTACCTGTACTCTTTGCTTTTTTCTCCCTAGTTGGGGGTTATATGAGTGTTTGGCTGTCAACAGATATCTATACTGACTAGGCTGTCTTTTTCACCATTTCAAAACTAACCCCCTTTAGAAGGAGTGGCTACAAATCGGGGACAGCTTCTATTAATAAACCTTATTTCTGCTGCAGCATTTATTCGGAGGAAGTTTCTAAATGGGGGCAACTTCAAAATGGTGAAATACAGTAAGCTCTTTTAGTTTCTCTTCATATGGCTTCTGGTGCAAATCCTGCACCATTTTATTTGCCCTCCTCCGGACTGCCTCGATCCTGTCTATGTCCTTGCAGAGATGGGGCCTCCAGAACTGTACACAGTACTCCAGATGGGGTCTCACCAACTGTTTGTACAGAGGAATAGCAACTTCTTGTTTTCTACTGGTGATGCCTCTACATGTGCATCCCAGTATCCCCCTAGCCCTCCTTACTGCCTTCATACATTGCTTACCTACCTTTAGGTTGTCTGATATGACTAACCCCTGGTCATATTCCATTTTTTTTTGTTGTTAATACCTCATCCCTCATTGTGTACTCTTCCCTTGGGTTTTTGTTTCCCAGGTGTATTACTTTGCACTTCTTTGCATTGAATCTAAGCTGCCATACTTTTGACAATTCCTCCAACCTTGCCCAGTCCCTTCTCATCCTTTTCACATCCCCCCGTTGCAGATCCTTGTGCTGTCTGCAAAGAGGCATACTTTTACTTCAGGTCCCTCTCCAATGTCACCTATAAAGACATTAAAGAAGACCAGTCCCAGTACTGAACCCTGTGGTACCCCACCAGTAACCCCCCCTTTCTTTGGAGTGAACTCAATTTACTATTACCCTTTGCATCCAATTGTCCAGTCAACTTTTTTACCTAGGTTACAATATTGGTACCCACTCCCAGGCTAGCTAACTTGTTTATTAAACTTTCATGCGCGGGACTGTGTCAATTGCCTTGCTTAAGTCTAGGTAGGCCATGTCCACAGCCCCTCCTTGGTCTACTACTTTGGTCATCCAGTCAAAGAAATCAATTAGATTCATCTGACATGACCTTCTCACTGAGAGTACATGCTGCCTTGGGTCCTGTGCCCCGCTGGCCTCTAGGTACTCAACAGTTCTTTCTTTCCAAAGTGATTCTATCATTTTCCCTACCAGTGAGGTCAAACTAACAGGTCTATATTTTCCTGCCTCTGCCTTGCTCCCACTTTTGTGAAGGGGAAATCACAACTGCCATCCTCCAGTCCTCAGGTACCACACACTCCTCCAATGATTTGTTAGAAAGTATAGTCAGTGGTGCCACTAGTTCTCCCCTTAGTTCTTTTAGAATTCAGGGGTGAATCCCATCAGGCCCCATTGCTTTATCCACCTTCAGTTTTAGGAGTTCTTTCAGGACCCTTTCTTCTGTGAATGGACTTGTATCGACCCCCCTATACAGTGTGCTTCTGTTATTTGGCTTAGGTATCTCCCCCCTTCTTTTGTGAACACTTAGCAGAAGTGTTGTTCTGTATCTCTCCTTTGTCACTGTCACTCTCTGCCCACCACCTCCCCTTTATTAAGCCTCATTATCCCACCCCTGGTCTTTCTTCACTCTCTAATGTACCTATGAAAGGTTGTATCCCCCTTCTTAACTGAGTTGGCTATCTTTTCCTTGGTTTGGGCCTTTGCTATTCTGACTGCCTTCCCTGCTTCCTTCTACTATAACTGATACAGTTCTCTGTCCTGCCCCTTCTTGCTGCTTGGAGGTAAAGAAGAATAAGGAGGGAGACACAGCCATTAATTACTAGTTTTTATGGCTGCAGAGTGGAGTTCTGCATGCTGTATTGCTATCACAGAGAGGGAGAAAACACACCACACTCCCAAAGAAGCACTCAAAATGTTGGAGTTGAAGCACAATCACTCCGCTAGTTGAAGCACTCCGCTGTCTTCATTCAGTAGACCACAGTGCTATTCTTTTGTCTCAGTCCCCCACGTGAACTTTCAAAACCCTTTCTACAAACCAGCATCTCTGTCCCATGCAGCTTCCTTCCTTCTCAAAGAAGCAGCTGTCCTCTCAAATATGATTGTTTCTGTAATGGCAGATCATAAAACTTGCTGAGTATGGGCTATCAGTCCTGTTAGTGTATTTATTTCTGATTATGATCCTCCATTCCTTTTAATTCAAAAAATGCCGTGTTGATCAAAACATAGGTTGTAATGGGACTGCGTTCTTCTAGTGGAGGATCAAATTATATTTCTCTCTCTCTCACACAAGTGTGTTTACGTGCACGCACACTTGCTTGCATGTGTGTTTATGCATGTGTGTGGTAGTCTACAATGATTTACTAATATCTGGAAGGTTTGTTTATGTTAACCCTTTCTGGACTAATCTAATTTGTAGTGGACAAAATGATAAACATAGCTGCACATCAGCAGAAGTTCAAATTATCTCTCTCTCTCTATCTCTCTCAAGTGCGTGTGTGTGGCAGTCTGCAATGGTTTACTCCTGTCAAGAGGGCTCTATATTAACCCTTTCCTGAAATATCTAATTCTTAGTGGCACTCTATTCAGTTTGATTCAGACTTGAATTATTCTCATAACTATTCACAAGTGTCCTTCTAGGAGGAAGTGAAGGGTTTAGGAACCAGACTGCTTAAATTTTGAAAGTATTTCCCAGCCTTTTAAATGTTAACATTTTCTGCTGCATGGCTTTCAATTTGATGCAATAAATCTGATATTGTAGTCTAAAAATGCAGCTGATAAACTGAAAATATTTACAAGATGGAACTCTCATGACTTTATATCTGTAGGAGAGGTATCTGTCCTCCACAGGAAGGTAGGACCTTACCAATAGCAGAGTATCATTTCTGCAGAATCATAGAGGTTGCAATGCTCCTCCACCTATTACATTTTATATAAATACTAGACAACCAATGTTTTAGGGGTTTCCAGTGGTTGCAAGGAGTGTCACAGGGAGTTGCAAAGAAATCACAGGGGTGCCAACTGCAACACCTGGAATGTATACTTCTCACGCTGCCAGGACCAAAATGAAGGACGCTGTCCATTAAAATCTGGGACAAATTTCAAAACCAGGGACACCATTTTTTACTTCACAGTAAGTGTAGCAACACAATTTTTACATCTATTTAAATGCACACCACAGCCTGTCCTAAGGGTAACACTGTGTCATTTATGCTTTTGTAAAAGGCATGCATAGGTAAACCAAAAGTTAATTGGCAGAACAGAATTGCACTACTTTCAACATTAAGGCCTGAATCCACTCCTGGCCTAACATCTTCTCTGCATTCGAAAATTCAGGTCAAATCATTGTTACAAGTCTGCTGTCTATACATTTGTTTATTATTTGCCACACTGCAAGTGATTTCCCCAAAATGAATCAAGTGGTAACAAAAAAAGGTCTCAAATTGTAAGGAGCATCCTTGGCTATGTCTCATTGCTATGTAGACAATGTCTGGATTATTTAAAAATTAAAGAAGTAAAATCCCATATTGTAGTTAACTTAACATTCATATACAGCTTGGTACCATCATAATACAGTAGCTTCATACAGTAGAGTAGTAACCAAAGACATGATTAGATATTTACAAATATTTCGCAAAATTTCTAAAGAGTTTCTCTCTGCTGTCTCTACTACGGAAAATGCAGAAAGCAGGAGATTTCTCTAGAAATATCACAGAAATTTCAGGAAATATCTGACCATGTCTGTGGCTGTGACTGTATGTACCTATCATGGTGTCAACACTCTATGAGTAGTATATTGCTTCACATGTGTTCCCCTTGATTTTTTCTCCCTTGCTCAATGCGTATATTATTACCCATTTGCTTATCATGTCTGTGTAGCATAGTACAAAATGAATTATGTGTGCAACACTGTTTACAGTATTAACATTGCGCATATTAATACTTTTACACTGTATCCATTTGAATCACATAACCTGACATACATAGAAACATATAAACTGACAGCAGATAATGACTGTTGGGCACATCTAGTCTGCCTGTTTTTAATTATGATCACTTTTGCTGCAGACCCAACTTGATCTACAGCACTATCTCTTCCACCCTCCTCCTTCATCCTAGGATTCCTTTGTGCCTATCCCAGGCATTTTTGAAGCCCATCACTGATTTTACCCCCACTGCCTCCTGTGGAAGGCTGTTCTAGGAATCCACCACCCTTTCTGTGAAGAAGTACTTCTTCACATCTCTCCTGAATCTATATCCTCCCAGCTTCATATCACGGATCCTTCTTCTACAGTACCTTTTTCCTCTGAAAGATATCTCCCACCAGTATTAAGCCCCATGAGGTATTTAAAGGCCTCCATCATATCCCCACTCTCCCTCATCTTCTCCAGGATGTAAATATCAAACTTTTTTAGTCTCTCCTCATAGGGCTTCTGATGCAGCCATTGCACCATTTTGACGACCCTCAGGTCTCTTATTGTTGCTTTTTCCTTTTACCAATTGTTCCCCTTTCCTCACCTTTCTCCTCTAATTGCTCCTTTCCTTTCCCCCTTCCTTCTTTGCTAACCCCCTGCTTAGATAGAAACATAGAGGTTGATGGCAGATAAGGACCGCAAGGCCCATCCAGTCTGCCCATTTTATTCTTACCTCATGAATGTGCCATAGGCCTGTACTCTGTCAATGGCCTATCTATTTATACTCATCTGTATTGCTCCCTTATGCCTACCCCATGCCTGTTTGAAGCCCTGCACTGTATTCATATCCACCACGTCCTGAGGCAGGTCGTTCCATGGATCCACAACCCTTTCTTTGAAAAGAACTTCCTCACATTACCCTTTAATCAGCCTCCCTCTAATCTCATGCTGTGTCTGCTTGTCCTGCTATTTTTCATATATTGAAACACATTAGACTCATTCACCTTGTTAATGCCCTTAAGGTGTTTGAATTTTTCGATCATATCACTTCTCTCCCTCCATTGATCTAGGGTATACATATTGAGCTCCATTAATCTGTACTCATATGTTTTCTGGTGCAGTTCCTGCACCATTTTGGTTGCCCTTCTCTGGATTGCCTCAATTTTGTTAATGACCTTGTGCAGGTGCGGTCTCCAGTACTGCACAGAGTACTCCAGATGGTGCCTAACCAGTGTCTTGTAAAAAGGGATTATTACCTCCCTCTTATGACTTGAAATACCCATACTAATACACACCAACATTCCTCTAGCCTTACCTACTGATTTTGTGGACTGCTTGGATGATTTCAGGTAATCTGTGATGATGATGCCCAAGTCTCTTTCTTCTTTTGTGATTGCCAGCAACTCCCCTCCCAACCTATAGGTGGCTTCAGGGTTTCTCTTCACTATGTTCATGCTCTTGCACTTCTTTGCATTAAACCGCAGTTGCCACACTTCTGCCCTTTTTGCCAATTTATCCAACTCTCTTCTCATTCTGTCTACCCCATCTGGATCATGTACTCTGTTGCAGATCTTGGTGTCATCTGCAAACAGACAAACCTTACCCTGCAGTCCATCTGCAATGTCACTGATGAAGATATTAAAGAGGATTGGCCCCAGGACTGATCCCTGAGGCACCCCACTTGTGAACTGCATCTCTTCTGACTGTATACTGTTTCCCACCACTCTCTGTTTTCTGCCTGTCAACCAGTTTACCACCCAGTTGACCAACGTCTGATGCACCCCTCGCCTACCCAGCTTATTAAATAATATTCTATGTGGAACAGTATCGAAAGCTTTGCTGAAGTCAAGGTAGGCAACATCAACTGCACCCCCTTGGTCCACCACTCTGGTCAACCAGTCAAAGAAATCTATGAGATTATTATTTTTTTTTTATACTTTCTATTTATCCCTCTTTCCTACCCTTGGTGTCCAATCCTTTGGGCCACTCATACACTCCAGCCCCCAAACCCAGGATCTGCCCCTAGAGTGCCTCTTTCTCCTCTCCTGCACAGCGGGGTCTGTCCCAAAATTGGTGGTCTGGGTGACTTCAGAAGTGTCATCATCTAGAACTGTCAAGGTTTGTTTTCTGTTTATCTGTGGTCCCTTTCCCAGCCCCCTGAGACACTGGCGCAAGGACGTATGTCCGGAGAGGCAACATGCTGACGCACATCTCTCTCAAGTGATTAACAGCATCTCCCCTCCCCGACTCTGTCAAACGGAGCTGCCAACCCCTAGAAAGCCTGTGTTCTCAGTGGCTCTCTCAGGTCATCAGGTGCATATTGCACCCCTGGTATCCCACCCCAGAGGGAGGAGAGCATCCATTGGGACACTCAATCCTCCCTCTCCCAGCCGACCCCCACTGACCTGAGTCCATTCCCAAACCCAGGTCACTGGTGTAGCATGAGGTGTGGCCTCCAGCACCTCAACCCTCAGCACCACTGGGCCAGCTCTATGAGATTAGTTTGACAGCTTGAGAGAGATGTGCATCAGCACGTCACCTCTCTCCATGTACGTCCTTGCACAGGTGTCTCAGGGGGCTGGGAAAGGGACCACAGATAAATAGAAAAAAAACCGTGACAGTCCTAGATGATGACAGTTCTGAAGTCACCCATCAAAACTATTTCTCAAAGAGCTTCGACTCTTTAATCTCCTACTCCTCCTCCTCCTTCTCATCTCAGGCAGCGTCCATCCCAATCCTGGCCCTAAAAGCTCAGGCCGCACACAAACTCCAGGCACCCTTATCCTTGCAACCATTAATATCTGCAACCTACTACCAAAGCTGGATGCACTCCAAGCCTTCATATGCCAACACAACCCTGATATCCTTGCAGTGGTGGAAACCTGGCTGACACCTAAAGTTCCTGACTCAGCAGTAACAATACAGGGCTACAATGTCCACAGGATGGACCGGATATCCAAAAAAGGTGGTGGTTGCACAATCTATATCAAAGACTCCCTGTCTTGGCACCCTGTAGCAACTCCATCACTTTCTGCCTCGGCCCAGATTCTGCAAATAAAAATTGTCTTAGGTCCCAACCATAAAGCCCTGACTATTGTCTCCATATACATCCCACCCAGGGACCCTAAACATGGATTCAACAATGTTCTAAACTTTATCAACTCTCATCCTCCTGAAGCTGAACTTATTCTACTAGGGAATTTCAACATAAACTGGTTAGCATTGAGCGCTAGTGCCTATAAAGACTCCATCTCAGCTGCTAACCTCATGCAAATGGTAAACTCCCCTACTAGGATTAATTACAAGACTGGCACCAGTACCTTCTTGTATTGGGTCCTCACCACTCACCCTACAAGGATTTCTCATATGACCATTCTCCCAGACTCTCTCAGTGACCACTCCCTAGTCATGTGTGCATGGTCTAACAAATTCCTTAAGCTCCCTCCCAAAATTATCGCTAGCAGAGTCCTTCCTCATGGAAAACTTCCACATCTCAAACAACACCTGCTTCTACAAGACTGGCTACCCATCCATGAAGCAACAGGTGTTAACTTGGCTCTTGATCACTTCATCTCAATTTTCAACAAAGCCTGCGACCTCTTTGCCCCTGCTAAAAGGCACAAAACAAAATCTCTCTCTAACCCATGGGTCACTGCGGCTCTTCTCTCACAGCTGAAACTAAGGGATCACCTCTGGACAGTTTCCAGGGCCACTCGCAAACAACTGGACAACCAAAATTACAAACTAGCATGAAATGCCTGCACAAAAGCCATACGGCTAATGAAATCCACCTATTACAAAGACGCTCTCACCAATACATGGGAACATGGTCGTGCTTTCTGGGACAATATCAAGGATGTCACAGGGAAGCAGCCAAAAACCTCTCTGGCCATGTTAATGGTTGATGGTTCCTCAACCCTTGACCCCAAGGTGATCGCAAACATCTTTAACACGGCTTTTTCAGACCTTAGTGCTGTCCTACCCCATGACTTTTTTGAAAACAGGGCCTACTCCCCAAATACCTCAGCCCCTCAGTCTAACCATCCTCTCTTCTACTTCAGGAAGGTAAGGCTGAATGAAGCTCGCCACTATATTACTGCAGCTATCTCTAAATCTAGATCTAGTAGCGACACTCTGGACCTCAAGCTTCTGTTGCTCACCCTAGGTGAGGTAATTCATCCATTAACAAAAATCCCGAACCTCTCTCTCTGTTGTGGAAAATTCCTGGACCTATGGAAAACAGCCACTGTGACACCCATCCATAAAAGTGGGGCTAAGATGAATCACTCAGATTATCGCCCTATCTCCATACTGCCCTCACTCTCTAAGGCACTCGAGCGCATCATGGCTGATCAACTTACCAACCACTTGGATAAATACAATATACATTGTCCACAACAACATGGCTTCTGGAAAGGTCACAGCACCACCACAGTCCTTCTTGAGTTCACTGGAGCTTTGCACAAATCCCTTGACAATGGCCTTCTCACAGGGACCATTTTCATTGACATCTCCAAGACCTTCGATACAGTACACCATGGACTACTAATACACCAACTACTGAATGCTGGGCTATCACCTGACTCTTCTCTCTGGTTTAAAAGCAACTTAGAAAACCGGTTGCAGAGAATAAAAATTGCGGATGCTCTTTCTGACACCCTGCCTGTTCGCTCAGGTATCCCACAGGGATCCATACTGGGCCCCCTCCTTTTTAGCCTTTTTTAAAACTCCCTCCCTTACCACTGCTCTGAACAGATCATACTATATGCTGATGATGCTGTTGTATTCTCCACTCACAAAGATCCTGCAGCTCTTCAACAGAACCTTCAACTTGGTTTCAGTTCTGTAGATCATGGTTTTTTAACCATAAACTGGTCCTCAATGACAGGAAAACCAAATCTATGCTCTTATGCAGCTCTCATAACCCACACTAGCTACACCACTTGGCTATCTCCACCACCCAGGGGAACACTCTAGATCAGGTGGGGTCCTTAAAGTCTTAGGATACAACCTGACCCTAATCTCTCCTATGGACTTCATGTAGATAATGTAGCTAGAGCTGCTAATACCCTGCTTGGTCTCCTCTACAAACGCAAACCACACCTCACGCCAGAAGCTTTGGAGGTTGCAGTCTTGAGATCTGTGATCTCTGTAATAGATTAAGGTCTCATCATTTATGGCTCAGCCACAACCACAACCCTTAGATGCCTCTCAACTGCCTTAAATAAGGCATGTCAGCTCATCACTGGTGCTCACCATCTCACCCACACATGTGACCTGTACACTCAGACCGGCTGGCTCCAACTATCAAACTGCATAAAGTTTCTCACCTGCTGCATAGTGAAAAAAATCTACCTTGGCCTTGCACCTTCTGGGGTCTCAACTCTGTTACAACACCGAATTAACAAATAGTGCCTTAGGAGATCCACGCTACAGCTACTGAAAGTCCCCCACTGTCACACTTCACAGGGACAACGCTCTTTTGCTTATCGAGTGCCACTCTGGTTCAATGGCCTCAGCCCAACCATCTCCTCTGCCCCAACAATTGGTATGTTTAAAACTAGGCTCTGGGACTATCTCACTACCAACAGCTCCTGTGACTGCCCAACTTAACCTTGTTTCTCCACTTCCCTTCCTGCTGTAGTGGTCCCCCTCCCCTCCTCACTGGATTCTACCTACACATCTTGGTATACCCAATGCTGCACTTTTCACCCTCTCCCCACCCATCCTACATTCCTTCTCCCCCTTCCCCTCTTCCCTCTCCCTATGACTCTGGCAATTATCTGTTGTCTGTTTTCTCTGACAAATACCACTGGCTGCCCTGTTACAATGCTACCCTTGAATTGTATTAATCTGTACTCTGTTTGCAATGTCCACATTGTTGTAATGTCTGTCTTGATGGTCCCCATAATCTGTATTTCTCTGATGTGGAACCTTTGTAAAAGAGCCAAGACTCAAAGGTATTTGTAATCTTAGACTTGATAAATAAACAGGACCTTTTTGTTGTAAATCCATGCTGTCCTGGATCCTGTGCTCTCATGGATTCCAGATGTTGCACTATCCTTTCCTTAAGGAGTGCCTCCATAATCTTGCCCACTACGGGAAAACTTGCATACTGGTGGAACTCTCCTCTTATGCCCTACTCTTTCTCAGCCTGTGGTGGCCCTCTTTCTGCCTCCCCTATTTCTGACATCACCCCCCTCGGCTACTTTAAATGTCCATTGAAGTAACATTTAAATTTTCCACTGAGGACTATAATTCCATCCTGGATGGAAGTAGGCCATCACTTCGGTATGCGCCCTTGTCTTTTCAGGTTGGCCCACATGCCCCAGTGTAGTCATATCTTTCCACTCTGCACCATTCATTCTACCATTACTTGAAGGCCTTGTTGCAGAGCTCCCCCTCCTTCCCCATACAGTACAAGATGCACTCACCGCTCACATTTTAAACACATGGGAAACACAGGATCAATCAGATAAATCATCTAACATTTATCTAGGATAAACAGAACAATATCTGGGTAATGATGAACTATTATGTGAATCACAAACTCCTAAAGGGTGCTTTGAACTCCAATATTAACAAATAAAATCCAGAGTCTGCTGTTGCTTATTATGCGTTCTCTTTATTTCAATTCAATAAGGGGGACGAGGAGGAGGACTAGGTGGAAGAACAATAAGGACCACAAATATGGACAGGGGATTAGTCAGAGAGATTCAGAAGTAATACCTATATTTAATTTGAGCAAAAGAAGGTTGACTGAAGCAGAATCTTGTGTTTTAGGGCTTGGATTAACTTTCGCACTATCACAACCAGTTAATTTATTTGATTTAGCGGTAGATTTGCAAGGATTTTTTAGACATTCAAGAATTAAAAATCTATTTGGAGTTGATAATATTCAAATTAGTGAAGAAAGGAAGTTAAAACAAGCACTAAACATAAAATCTAAATTCAGTCCCCCCACTGACAAGAGTCATGGTATAGAGTGTGTTGTACAACTGTAGAAAAAGAAATTATGGCATTATTCAAAGATAAGATCTCACTCTGGCCTTCCCATCAAAATCTCACTAAAGAACAAAAGAGAGCATTGAATGATTTGAGTAATGATGCAGGGATAGTTATTAAGCAGGCATACAAGGGGGGAGGCATTGTGATTCAGCATAAAGAACAATGCAGATCAATGTGTTTGAAATTGTTAGAAAACAGGAATAATTATTCTCAATTGATGGGAGATCCTACGGTTTCATTACAGAGCAAACTTAGGGGATTATTGGCAGAATTTGTAGATCTTAATTGGTTACAAGATTGGGAAATGAGAATATTGTTGAAAGAATTTCCAAGAATCCCTACATTTTATGGTATACCAAAGATTCATAAAAATATGTTGGATCCCCCTGGCCGACCAATTGTGTCAGGGACAGATTCAGTTTTCGATCCAGTATCAAAATATGTTAACTATTACTTGCAACCGTTAATAGAAAAAAGTGAGACTTACATACAAGATTCTACTGATTTAATGAAAAAATTGGAAATTGTGATGAATCAGATTGATTTGGAACATATTTTTCTTGTTACTTGGGATGTAGTAGACTTGTACACATCTATTCCTCATCGGGAGGGAGTTATAAATATGGGCAAAGTTCTCAATAAGAGACCAGTGGGTAAATTACCAAGAACAATTTTGTTGCAAGAATTAGCAACATTTGTTTTAGAGTATAATTATTTTGAATTTGAAGGGAAGTTTTATCAACAGGACAAAGGTACAGCCATGGGTAGTACGATGGCTCCTAGCTATGCTAATGCGTATATGATTATTTTTGAAGAAGAATTCATTTTTAATCAAGAAAAAAATATTTACAAAAATCAAATTAAGCTTTGGAAAAGGTTTATAGATGATATATTTTGTTTATGGACTGGAACAGAACAGGATTTGTTGATTTTCAATGATACACTTAACCACTTTGACAAAAATTTAAAGTTCACATTAAATTACAACAAATCAGTTATACCGTTCTTAGATTTGCAGATCAAAATAACAGAATCAAGGTTCAGCACTTCATTGTTTAGGAAAAGTACAGATAGGAACACTTTATTACACAATAAAAGTTATCATGAGCCTAAGTTAAAAAATAGCATTCCCTATGCACAACTAGTAAGAATCAAACGTAATTGTAAAGAGACACATGATTATTTAGTACAAAAGGAAGAAATGTTAAGTAGATTTCATAATAGGGGATACCCCAAAAAAGTTCTCATACAAGCAAGTGATAAAATAGATAGAGTAACACGTGAACAACTTTTTAGTAAAAAAAAAAAGATTCAAAAACAGGAGAGATTAGTGTTTGCCACCAAATACAACCATAAAATGACAGAAATCAGAAAGATCATCAATAAGTATTGGTATTTAGTTTCTATGGACAATTCTAGGATTAGATCTTTACAATTGAGACCAATTATAGTATCTAAAAAAGTCAGAAACTTAAAAGATAGACTGGTACATTCACAGTTTTCATATCAGAACATTAATAAAACTCAATTATTGCTTGGACCACTACAACCAGGGATGACCAAATGTGGCAAATGTTCAGTTTGCAATAATACTAGCAAAAAAACAGTTTTTAAACATCCACAGTATAATGAAGAATTTTGCATTAAAGACCATATTGATTGTAACACAGAAGGTGACATTTATGTTTTGCAATGCCCATGTGACAAATTGTATGTGGGACAAACCAAAAGGGCTCTTAAAGTTCGAATACTGGAAAATAAAAAATGACATAAGAAATAAAAATGATAAATCTCCAGTAGCTTTGCACTTTAATGAGGCTGGGCACACGGGAGCGTCCCTCAGGTTTTGGGGTCTTGAGGAAGTAAAACAACCTCTTAGAGGTGGTAACTACAAAACATTGTTTGATAAGATGGAAATGAAGTGGATTTTTAGTTTAAAAACTTTAGACCCATCTATTGGTATGAATATTGATTGTAACTGGCAAGCATGTTTGTAACCAAATACTTGATATAAATAAACATTGTATTCTGTTGTTTTTATTCAAGTCTATCAATGTCAGTAACTGTTACAATCATGTATGTTTGATATGAATATTGTAAGCTAATAAATGTAGAGCCAAATGCTTAGGAGCTTTGTGATGTTTCTTATTAGGAAGGAACGTTGAAGTGAATCACAACATTAATAAAATGATTATAAATTACCAAGTATTAGGCATTTCCTGATTTGGAAATGGCTGTCACCATAGTACATTTTTATATATAACAAGTTGAAATTAATGGGTGAAATATTTTATAAGTAAGACTCCTATTCCGTGTCTAAACTGTTTTGAGTATTCCTGTAACATAAGACATAACATCACAGTATCAAATATTAGTTTCAATATATGACACAACATATGAAATCATCAGCCACCCTCTGGCATATTTAGAAGTTTTCTTTTCTCTCGTATTGTTTTAATTATTAAATGTTTTAAAACGCTGAAGCAGCAGTCTTGTCCGTCCATGAGCAGCCTGAACGCACCGCGCACATTCCCAAAGTCTAGGGACTGTGTGTTTAGTTGCTAAGCAATGCTCTCGTGAGGAGCGAGAGTTTCAGGAAGTGACACATCACTCCCTCGGGAAATTCAGGCTGCTCAAGAGGGATAGCAGCCTTGGGAAGCATTACAATGCCATAGCGTTCTTGCAAGTACACGCCATTACGGTCTAATTTGAAACGTCCTTTAAACAGCAACGGGTTAAATTTAAAAATGAAAAAGAAAATTATCATGCTCTGTAACATGCATTGAATAATCGCTAAATGGGTAAGTCAAAATTTGCAATCGTAGTAAATGCATATTTCAGTATTGCACTGGAAATTAGTGTTTGGCAGATAAGCAATACTGGTTACACGGAGTTTTCTGGTCATTTCAGAGCAATTAAAGGCATTCAGAATGCAGAGCGGTGTTCGTTCGTTTCCCAAGGTATGCAGGCTATGGGGTTGTTTAAGTTATTATAACTTATGTTATGTTTAGACACGACTGTAGCTATCAGCGTTTTTAAATAAAGTATTTTGATATTTTTGTTTTAGGTAGAAGTTGAAAGTTATTTAAACCTTGAAGTTCAAAGCACCAAAGTGTATAGAAACACATTTGTCAGGTAGATATATGCAGTGGAAGCACAATCACTTTAATTAATTGAAAACTGCAGTTGTTAAGACATGTAATCAAATATTCATTTGTTTTTGAACAGATATTAATGAAGCACCGTGATCAAGCTCATAGGAGCGAAATGTAGGGGTGAATTGAAATAAGGAGAACTCATCATAAGCAACAGCAGACTCCAGATTTTATTTGTTAATATTGGAAATCATCTAACATTACCAAAATAAAATTTACACATGGGGCTGACTATGGCAATTCATCTTTATGTTTAAGTCCATGAAACACCCTTATCAAGTTAATGCATTAGCAGCCATAGTGGTTCTGACCAGATTTTATTTATGTTAGCTTTTGTTGAACTGAAAAGGGGGACTAAGCAATTCTGCTTATTTTTAGCTGTGTTTGGAGGAGGGTAAACAGATGGAGAGCAATTGAAATTGAACCTGATTAAGCTGTTGGTGGTATTTTTGGTGAATCTGAAAATAGAAGTTTGTTGATAGCCTGGAGCAGAGTGTTATCTGTGCCATGAAAGGAACCAACACCAGGCTGAAAGTGAAGAATCTGATTTCTGATGAGGTGACTGATAAGATTACAAAAAGCCACTTTATGAATGAGCAGGTATCCACTAAAATAAAATGTTGAAAATCATTATGTTTACAGAAATGCCACATTTGACATCAATGTTTTCTACGTTCTTGGCTCTATTACATTATAAGTCATTTAAATAATTTATATTATGTACTAATTCCACTGTTTGCTTCCCAAATATCTTTCTGGGGGCCCTGGAAGGCCCAACGATAGAGCCAAATATTGCCATTCTGGTGACCAGGATTCAGAAGTAGTCCCATGATGCTGGCAATTGGGCAGCCAACTAGAAAGATCCCTATTAGTATGAAAAGTCTTGGGCAGCACATTCTGCCACCACAATGATTCCTTACTATGGGCCAAGGAGTTTGCTTGTTTGCCAGGGACCACCTTGCTTGCAGTGGACTGGACCCAACTGTGCACTCTGTCAGAGCAGGAGGAAAGGAAGGAATCAAGCTCAATAGACCAAAATGATTCTTTCTAGTGTAATGGTGCCTGCACTCTGTAACCCCATACTCCCTACTGGGTCCACACTCAATTATACTTTTCAACAATGTGGAAAATTAGCTCCCTGATGGTCCCTCCATTGATTGCATATCATGTTGAACTAGGAGAAGAGGTATAGGAGTTATTGGGACTTGGAAGTTGCCAGCACGAGCCTAAGATGGCAGGGCAGCTTGCCGGGAGAGACAAACTTGATTATGAAAAAAATCAGATATTCCTAATTGACATCACGATTGCTATCTTATGACATCACAGACTATTGTCACGGTAAGCAATAGGTATGATGTCATAACATGTGCACTGCATAGTCAGAAAATCCTGGTGAAAGCTTTTTATACAAACTTCATGGATAATTTTCAAACACACACACAGCAAACATAAGGAAAGATGTGACATTTTAATGGTATTCTCACATAAATTGTAATTGCTGAGCTTATGTTATATATTTAAACAGCTGCTTGCATGACTTTCAGTGACATGTTTAAAAATGCTACTGTTATGTCAAAAAGTTATTGCAGACTGGCCCAGTGGTGCGGAGGGCTGAGGTGCTCAAAATCGCTTGCTTCTACTGCGCCAGTGACCTGAGTTCTCCTCTTCCAGATTGGGGAGGTTGGTCTTCCTGGCTCTTTGCTGCCACTGAGTGGAGGCTTGCTGGTAGTATCGAGCAAATGGGGTGCTAGCATTAGACCAGGTAGGTGGAGCAGGTCCACCAGTTCCAGTGCATTTGCATGCCTCCACACATATTAATGACTGAGATTGCTGAGGCCCTGTGGCATAACAGGGGAGAAGATGCTGGAGAAGAAAACATGGCACGATGATGGCACATAATATGCTTGATCACCACACCTCCACCCGCCAGAGCACCAACCCAGTCTGTGGTGAAGCTCTGGATCATGTGCCTCTGGGGGCCCTCCCTCTCTTGACCCCACCACAGGTGTTAATACATGGGGGTGACTTGCCAGATAAGGACCTGGGGAGAAAGTGAACAGTGGGGTTGTGTGCAAGCCAGTAGAAGAGAGCCTTCCCTCATCATGGCTAAAAAGGATAAATAAAGTATGCAAAAAAGAAAAAAAAATGTTATTATAAACTCATGATTTAATAAAAAATCAGTTTATTTATAAAACAGGAACTTTGCAATTACAGATTCCTGACAATGGTTGGCTGCAAAGGGGAGGGGATGGTTATTGCCAGTCACCATCTGGAGGGAGAAAGATGGGTTTCTGGGATCTGCTTCAACCAGTGGTGGTGGTGAGGGAAGGTGGAGGGTGGATGAAGAGCAGTGGCAGGGGGAACCTTTTTTTCAGAGTTTACTGACACCGGAATTGGGTTCCAGGTGACAAAATGTGGTGTGGGTTGGGGGGTATGGGAAGCAACACCTGCTGTTCAGAATAGGCTGCATTATTTATTATTTTTCCAACATTGGGTTTGGGCTCCTGATGTTGGAACTGGTATTTGGAGAGGGTGGGGGAGCAGCAGTGTGCCACATGCGATGGGCTCAAGTTGGCATTTTCTTTAAAGCATATTGAATTTCAATTGTTTACCAACACGGGAGTGACCACCCAGTATTGCAGTGACGTGTTGGGGGGTAGCAGCTGCTAGTGGGGACAAGCTCCCAGTGGCAGCTTCAGTGGGTTTTCATGGGCCACACTGTCACTGTTGCAATAAATGATAAGGAGTTTTCTCATGTTAACAGTTTTGTGTGGTATTTGTAATCCCCTTGTCCCTCATTACTACAGTTATATGTGTGTGATTATGTTTTCTACAGCTGTTGCATAAATTGACCTCATGGAAGTCTGGAAAAAACATTTGGTGCATGCATGGACATCATATTTTTAAATATCATATAACTTTCATTATTTAAAATGATTTTATTGTAGGGCTGTGTGGAATGTAAAATTCCACTATCATAATTGCTGTGGAAATTTTTCCTCTTCTGAAATGCTTCTCAAAATTTCTTTTTAAGTTCCATGGAATTTCAAAAAGCATTTATGTGAAAACTGCAGAATCATTTTCCGCAGATCATGAAAACACCAGAATAATTTTCTGTGGATTGCAGAAAAAGAATCCATGGTTTATATGAATTGTGGATTATTATTCTGCAAAAAAACATTTTGCAAGTGGAAAGTCAATTTTTCACAAATGATGGAAATCAGCAGAATTTTCTAGAATTCCATTCCGTCAGAAATTCAACATGCCACTCAGTCCTATTGCATTTCCAACACCCCAAAAGGCGCATAACTGGGACTGGAACTAACAAACCTGAAAGTTTCAGGGTTCAAACCCAAGATTTAGTTTAGTTACTGGTGAGCAAAAAAAAAACCCTATAAAGAAATTCTCATGGCAGACAAAGGATCTATGGCTCAGTGTCAGTACTCTTGATCCAGATATCCAGAGATTTTGACTTGGTGCATCACAGGAGTTTGTGGAAGAAGCTAGAGAATCTGGGTGCAGCGAAGAACACTGCTAGGTGGCTGAGAAACTGTTTGGAAGGGAGACAGCAGAGGGTTGTGGTTAACAGAGTCAAATCGGTAGAGTGGTAGGTCCCCAGTGTGGTGCCACAAGGATCGATCTTGGGTCCAGTCCTTTTCAATATGTTCATCAGCAACATGGGAGAAGGAATCCATAGCAAGATGTGTCCCTTCACACATGACAGTAAGCTCTGGGGCAGCATAGACAGTGAGGAGAGGGTTAGGGTGATGCTAAGAGACTTGTAAAAGCTAGAGAGGTGATCAAAGGTTTGTTTGTTGAAATTCAGTGTCAGAAGTGCAATGCAATGTATATAGGGAACAAAAACCCCAGGACAGAGTACTAGATGACCAAGGGTAAAGCTGGGTACAGCCTCTGGGAAAAGACCTAGGGGTCATCATCAGGTGACTCCCTAAAACAATCAAGGCAGTGCAACAAGGCCTACAATAAGGCAAACAGGATGCTGGGGTGTATAGAAAGTGGTATTAACAGCAAGAGGAACCTCTCTACAGATCACTTCTGAGGTCCCTCCTGAAGTACTGTGCACAGTTCTGGAGTCCTCACCTAAGGAAAGATAAGAACAGGCTAGAGACAGTGCAATGTAGGGCTATCAAAATGATTCGGAGTCAGACGGGCAGATCTTACGAGGATCACCTCAAGGCACAGAACATGTACTTGGTGGATTCAAGGAACAATCTGCTAGCTGATGTGGTGGATGCTAAAACTATCAATGGTTTCAAACATGGCTGAGATAGAGTTATGGTTCAGTGGTTGCTCAGGGTGGTAGTGGTAGGACGGGGAACATGCAGATGTATAGTGTGGGTTACAACCATGTATGTACGATAGGTCCTGGGTTAGTTAGGGTTTTATGAGCAGACTGCATGAACCAATGGTCTTTTTCTGCTGTAATTTTTTGTTTGTGTACATACTGAGCGACAAGGATCTGGCACTCGCCTCTGAAAAACACAGACCACACTTGGATTGTATAATTCAAATCCCAGATTTAATACACTTTAAGTATGCATTTACAAAGTGCAGTTTCAAAATAAGATCTACAGGAGGACCTACTGGGGTCCCAATGTTTCACACCTGCTGCTACTGGTGCTTTGTCAAGGTACCTTTGCAAAGTGCCAGGAGCAGCTGGTGAAGCGAACTCAGTGGTCCCTGTAACTCATAAAACTGCACTTTGTAAATGCATATTTAACGTAGTATTAAACTTGAATTTTAAACACACAATCCTATTGTAGGTGCATGATTTTCAGAGCTGCATGCCAGAGCCTTGCGACTCCATACTTACAGCAATTTGTTGCTGTGTTTGTTACACCATGTTCAACATAATGTTATACCATTTTCAGGACTATGAAATCCTGGCCCAGAGGTTGCGTATACCGATTTTCAGGCCCCTAAATCCAAAGAAGGTTGAGCAATAAAAGACTGAAAATGGAGGGTTAACATAAAAGTGCCACCTCATCCAAAGCTATAGTTGCACCACCATGCCACTACAATATAAACAGTATTGTACTTAACTGTTGGATTGATTTTCAGCACTCCAGTCCAGCCAGCTGTGAAAACGGAGTAAAAGCTGTGCCTCATTAGAAGTAATATGCTGAATCCAGGTAGATAAAGTATATAAAGCAAAAAAAGGATGGGGGAGGGTCATATTCCACAGAGAAGAAGCAGATGCTTCTGGGGATAGAGGCCCCCATTTATTTAAATTATCCTATAGCTAAAAATGTTGGGTATACACTTAAAAGATGCTCCCCATATCTAGACTCTGCAGTCTGACAGAACAGTTGCTATCAGACTCTAGACAACAATTTTAGTTTGGCAATTGTGGGGTATATACTTTTAAAACAAAAATAAATGACTGCAGCATATCTACTATGGTTCTGTGCGTCATAGTATAACCAGTAAACAACTGGTTTTGTTTTTCTTTTGTTATAAAGTCAGTCTGAAAAAGTCCTCATTCACTTTTTAATTTGACAAATCCATTCTCAAGTTAATCCATCTAAAAAGGTTTTCTCCTCAAGTGGGTCCTCAGGTTCTTACCAATTACAGATACTGTGCATTAATTGTTCTGCAGATCAAATGCTGAAACCTTATTATGATTCTCTGTCTTTGCTGAAAATAGTAGTTTTCTTTCAGTGTAAACAGTGGCGTTCCATGTGAGGAGAGGGGGCTCCTTATATCCCATGGAGATGAGAACCTGGAGTCAAGAGTCATCAAAATATGTAGAACTGCAGTCATGGACAATGAATAAATAACATCAGCCTCACTGTCCAAAAAAGTGTAACATAATACTTTGAGAGCAACAGCAATACCACAAACCTTTGGACCCACTCAAGTAATATGATATTGCAGCTTGATAGCCACTGTGGTGTTTCTAACACATTTCGCCCTCAGGCTGTTTCTCTGTGCTATTTCATTCTTTAATACCTCTTATATGTAATATTTCATTTTCCTGTTGCATTTCCTTCTGCAGCATCATGTTACAGAAACTTGCCTCCTTGTCCTTATTACATTTTATCGGGCTGTTGAAAGACTTTGCACACTCACTGGAGGAGAAAATTTCCAAGTCCCTGAAGAAACCCGAGTCTCAAAATCTTGAACCTGAGGAGTCAGCGATTTGGTCTTTGGCAGAGAGAGAGAGAGACAGAGAGAGAGAAGGCAAAGATAGACAAATAAATATGCTGTTAGGCATGGAACTGTAAAATGCTATGAACCCATTTACCTGAGCAAAATATAATCAATAGATTGTGTTGTAAATAATGCATGGTTATAGTTAGATGTTCCACTGTGTTTACCGTATGAATGCAAGCTGTAGCGGGCAGAGCTGTAACTGGCAAATGTTGGGCTTCTCAAGCCACAATGCTCAGTTGAATGCCACTGTCCCTCAGAGTAGCTGACAGCTGCTTAAAGAAATCTACAGCTTGCAACCATTATCCACTAAAAGAATCAAGAAAACTGCAGATGAATACCAAATTAACCATATAGGTAGAGGTGTCTGACAGGCCCTAATTGAGCAAAAAGGCATGACCAGATGTAACAGTAAAGGTCTGTTAATTACCCTCTAGAGGTGTAATGTTGCAGGAGGCATAGCCAAGTGCCACATGCCTCTACATAACCCATGGGAGTGCCTTAATGCTATTACAAGTTAAAAAAAATGTAAACATGGTTAAACATTGTTCAGCATATGATTAGGCTGTATGTGTATGTTTATTTTTCATTTAAATGCTTTATTAAACTTTTTCTCAACAAACAAAATACACAGGGCAGATGTACCAAAGTACACATAATACATTGTCATCAAACATTTTTGCATTCATCATATACTACCTTGGCAGCCGTGGCAATTTCAGTATCCGCCCGACTAGTCTATATTCATTCACATACCTGCTTTAATTGCTTTCAGCTGAAACCACATGGGAGGTATCAATATTGGATCCTGCTGCCAGGGCTTCAGTTTGTTCAGGGTGTTGTACCTGCCTGTGGTGGGACATCATATCTTCAGTTCTGTAATGAACAGTATATAACTACAGAGCAGCACCAGACTTTAACTATAATACATACACATTAACTATATACATCAAATGTTCGCTAAATTATGTGGAAAAAAATAAATTCTTCTGTTCTCCGTTACTTAGAGGTAGTCCATGCTCACCCTATATCTAGATCCTGATCATCAGATATGACCTAACTTAACTTAAGCTGGCTCTGGGTGCTAAATAAGCCTGGTAAGGAGCCTAGCATTTTTGAAATATGCTTCCATGGGTTAAAGCCATGTGCAAGCACCTGTCAATGTCATATACAGTTGCAAGGGACATGAAAATGTCTCCGAATGTAGGGATACTAGTGCTTCTCCTGTTGCTGAGTAGTCAGTGTTTGACCTGCATGCTCAACAGCATCCTCCATCTGACTTCGGGGGGTGGTTAAAAGTGGTGCCTTTGATCTCAAGCCCAGGATCATCAGATCATCAGTGGGGCTGATAGGGGTACTGTTTTACCCAGTATCTTGTTACTTTCCTGGGTGACCTCACTCCAAAGGGATTGTATTTTGGGGCAGACCCAAAGTTTATGATGCAGGTCACCACCCTGCTGGTGGCATTGCCAGCATTTGTCATGATTTAGGAGTCTAGCCTTGCATAGAACCACTAGAGTCCTGTACCAGGAGTGCATTATCTTATTATGAATGAGTCTGATGAGGACATCCCTATGAGTTTTGTAGCTCATCCCCCAGCACTGCTTCCATTGTGCATCTGAAATGTTTTTGTTTAGCACTTTTTCCCATTTGAACTTAGAGTCTGGGGACTGGCTTGGCAATGCATCCCTTAGTTGGGAGTAAATGGCACCTGCCATACCTCTAGGGAGAGCTAACCATTTCTTGATCGGGGAGGGGTTTGGTTGTGGCCTAGTGAATGAGAGTAGGAGGTGTTTTGTTGCATTCCCTGAGTTGCAGATACCTCCAGAAAACCTGAGGCAGTATACCCATTAGGCCTGGAGATGCTGAAAAGTGCCCACCCTCCCTGTAGCAGACTCCAGGATGCCTGTTATGTAAAGAATCCCCTTGTCGGCCCAGTGGGGTCAAAATACCTATTGTTTATCATTGGTAGTTGCCGAGTTGCACCAAAGGGGGACAAATGAGGTGAACCTGGGGAAACATTTCAGCCACTTGTGTAATGGAATCCAGTATTTGATTGCAGGACCCCTTGTGTGGTCATGAGATGCACATGAAGTGAATCCGCCCATAATAAGGATATTAACATTGGGATTTCTCTTTGTACCTGCTCCATTTGAACCCACTGGGTGGATACATCTGAGCTGGGTCTAAACCAGTTCAATGTTTTGGGCATTGTGGAAAGCCAGCTTGTATCTCTCCAACCATGGTAGGCCCCAGTCCCTCCTCCTCCAATGTGCCCTTAGGTTGTTGTGGCTATACCTACCATTTTGTCCAGCTTTTGATATCAAATGGTAGGTAGGTAGGACCAGCGGGATGTGTGAGAGCAGATAGAAGAACTTGGGCGCCATGGTCATTTTAATAGCCACTATCTTTTCAGCCTTGGTTAGTCAAGATTGAGACCAGCGGTCCAGCTCTCCTTCATATTCTGTTAGTAGGGGATGAGGTTTCTTTCCCAAATGGTGCCTAGGTTAGTGCCTATTGTGATACCCAGGTACATTATTTCCTCCTGGGACCACTGCAAGTCCTGAATGGGCAACATTTGGGGTTGGCATAGCTGGCATGGGGTTGGCATAGCCGATTAAGGGAAAGGATCTCTGTTTTATTTTGGTTCACGTTTAAGCCCAAATAGCATGTGGACCTCTCTAGAAGAGCCATAAGTGGTTCCAATGACTGCTGTGTGTCTGCCAAGAGAATTACCAGGTCCTCCTTGCACATTAAAGTGAAGCAGTGAGTTTTACCTATATGTAGTCCCTCTATTTGTTTGTGCTGCCTGATGGCTGCAGCTAAAAGCTTTATAGCCAGCAAGAAGAGAAGAGGGAACATGGGCAGCCTTGCCTGGTCCTCAATTGGAGCCCAAAAGGAAAAGGGGAAATTGTTTAATCAGGAAAGGCACACTAAGCCGAAGCTTAGTTCCAGGTTTGACCTGGGAGATCAAGGAAGTTAAGTGATTTGCTCAGGGTCACACAGTATGCAATTGGGGGCTGTGGGAGTCGAACCCCAGCGTCCATGTTTGTAGCTCAGAGTTAAAAACCTCTGTGCTATACTGCCTCCAACACCTTGGGTTTGGGTCAGACCCAAAATGGTCTGATAGTGTAGAATTAGTGAGCACCCATACCTAGGGGGAGGTGTACATAAAGGTAATGGTGGCACAGAATCTGGGCCCAAACCCAAGGTGATGGAATACCATGCTTAGATAGTTCCATTCCACCGAATCAAATGCCTTCTCAAAGGTGACTGCCTGTGTGGCTTCAGGGTTTTGGCTTTCTTAGCATTATGTATTATATTTACAAGAGAGCGTATGTGGTCTGCATTGAGTCTGCCTTGCATGAAGTCAACTTGAGAAGGGTGAATCAGAGAGGGGAGAAGTGCATTTAGCCTGGTGACCAAGGCTTTTGCAAGTATTTTGCTGTCTACATTAATGAGGGAAATGGGGCACTAGCTAATTTCTACTTCTTGGGTCTTTAGCCTTCTTCTGCAATACAGTTATGATTGCCTCCCTGAGCGTTGGGGGTATTATGCCTGTTTTCTCTGCTTCTGCATATACTTGGCTCAGTATTGGAGATATTAGTGGGGCTAGTGGCAGCAGGAAATCCACTGTAAAACCATCTCTGCCTGCAGCCTTTCCCTTCTTCAGTGCCATCAGGGCCTTCTGCACCTCTTCTACTGTGGGGGGTGGGCTTCGAGCTGCCTCTCTCTGTTGTTTTGTTAGTTTGGGGAGAGTTAGGTCATCTAAAAAGGACTGGGCATCCTCAGGGATCTCTATGAGTGATGTTGTGTACAGTTGAGCATAAACGTCTGTGTGATTCTATTATCCTTGGGGGCACTTACCCGTACTCTGTGTGTATGAGGGTCATTGTCCCCACCCTTCCAGTATGTATGCCTCAGTTTTGTTAAGGCAAGCTCAGCCTTCCTGGAAAGAAGAACATTTACCTCCATTCAAAGCTTTATGATCTTGCAGCCTATCTCCAAGTGAGGTGTGGGGTGACATGTATCTTTAAGTTTTTTTTCCACTGTAACCAACTCCTTTTCTAATGCTTTTAGTAGCTGCTCCCTTTTATTCCTCCTGTGATCCACAAAGCCTATTATCTTGCTCATAACGGTGGCTTTTTAGGCTTTCCAGGTATTGCCTGTTGTTATTTCAGCCATTGGCTACTCCTGAAAGAAATGTTTCATTTCCTTAGACACCCAAGACACAAATTCTGGGTCCTATAAAGGCAGAGGGTCAAGTCTACATGTGGGTGATAGCAGGGTGGAAGGCCCCTATGATATAAATAGTTTGACTGGGGTATGGTCAGATATTACTATAGGGAGGATGCTAGAGTCCACTATGGAATGTGAAAGTTTGTGGGAGGTAAGCCAGAAATCAAGCCTGCTGTAGGTGCCATGTACCCCCCGATTAGAATGTTTAATCTCTCTCTCTCTTTAGGGTGTATCAGGCACCATGTGTCCACAAGGCTAAACTCCTTTATCATTTGATGTGTAGCTTGTAAAGCCCTATGATGTGCTTCCCTTCCCTTGTTGCTTCTGTCCAAGAGGAGCACCCGGGTTAGACTGAAGTCCCCATCTACTATAATGGGGGTGTCCTCTTCTACCATGGAATCCATTTTGCTGGACAGGAAGTGAAAGAAGGCAGGATTCTTCTCATAAGGGGCATATACATTCGCAAACAGGACTTGGCCATGTCAGGTGTCCATTAGGGCCAAGACTCATCATCCCTGTGGGTCTGAACTACGTTTAAGTATGGACCACGGAAGGGACTTGTGTATCAGAATGGCCACCCCTCTCTTCCTAGTTGGGGCACTTGTGTGCACCTCCTTCCCTACCCAGTTCTTTACCAGGGAGGCATGGTTGTCCTTTGTAAGTTTTGTTTCTTGAAGAAACACTTTGTGGGTCTTTGTTCTCTTCAGGTGGGGCAGCACTTTATTTTTCTTAATAGGAGTGTTGAGCTCCCTGACATTTCAGGTAATACAAGAGATTTCATCCATTGTCAATTGTGGAGTTACATATGTTCTTTTCAGTGCTGTATCCACCTGGAGAGCAGAGTCACCCACATTTTAACTGTGACAGTGAGAGCGGACTGACCTGGTGGAGAAGGTTTGTTTTGTAGGGGCGAAGGGGGATCCCCTGGAGAACACCAAAGGCATAGCTTAACACAAGTAGCACAACATAAACATTAATACAATAAACATTTAATATATTCTGACCAAGTGTAACAATGCTGTAAACCGCTAACTTATTTACACACAAAGCACTGTATGGTGATACCGAGAAGACTGGCATCCCGGCCAGGAGGCACTAGACCTCAAAGGGTCTGACCAGCCATCTAGCTTAAGGTGTGTGGGTCAGGTGTCCCCTACACCCTTGTGGGGGGAGTACTTTCCTGGCCACTTCTACTGTTGTGGGGGGGGATAAGGGCACTCCTGTCCTCTGCTTACCCCCCTCCCCGGGTAGTGTTGCTTAGGAGTTTAACTTGTACCATTAATAAAATTTCCTCACTCCTGAATATCTACAGGGCACCTTTTTGGGGCCATGGCGGTTGTGTATCATTTGGGTCCCTCCTGTTGAGAGGCTATTTCAAGGGTCATGTAGATAGCCCTTCCCCCCTCCTGAGTGACTAACCCAACTGTTAAATATCACCCATGGGGGTGGGTCACCTCTATTCACTAATACTACATCCCCACAGACTAGCTCTTCAGAGTGATGAGGTGAGCCCTTTGTCTCTGTGCTGACCATGTACTGTTTAGTTTCTCCTCCTCATCACCAGGGCCTCTGTCTGTTTCTGTGGGGCCTTGCCCTGTTTCTATGTACCCTTCCCCTGTCTGTTTTTTTTCATCTGTACTATTAGTATACTGATTCTCTCTGTGCTGCTAGCCAACTCCTACTGCCCATGCTTGATATTTGGATGTCGATTCCTGCTAATATGGGGAACAGAGAAGGGGTGGACCAATTTCAAACTGTATTATGTATACATAATAGCACTGCAGATGGTTGCTAACATTCTAACCTGTAGCACGTTCTTTCCCAAACAGTGACAATGCATTCCTCAAACCACATTAATCAGCCCTCCCCCAGCTTCCCAACATTTCTTGTGTAATCTGCTGCACTTCAGAGTATCAGTAGCACATGCAAAGTGTTCCACAAAGACTCATCTTGCTCAGAACATCGAGGCATGAGGTGGGTTGATATGGTCCCATTGGCTTGTGTCAAGGGGAGCTAGAGCAGCACTGGCCTATTTGCCCTCCAGCTATTCGTGGATGCAGCCCACAAGAACATGGACCCCTCTGCCCCCCCCCCACCCTCCTCATGCCTATGACCCCTGTGAAAAATTAGAATTTAAGACACATTTGACTCATTGTAGTCCAGTAGTGGTGGTGGTCTCCTCTGTTGTCCTTAGGACTGTTAATGCCTGTTTCGGATGGTTAGGTTCCATGGGAACTGGTGAAGTTGGTGGTTGTGCAGGTGGCTCTTCACAAGTGCTGACCTCTGCCCATGTCCTTGCAGCTGCTTCTATAACGCTGGCTCCCATGGCCATCTCCTCCACTGGATACTCAGGGAAATCCTCTGCGATGGTCACCTCTATGTTTGTGAGCTGATCAAGTCGCTTCCTGCTGAAATACGGGCTTGTGACTTCCAGCTCTTTCTCTGATGCATCCCCATCTCTTCGGGCCTTCTCGATGTCCCTCTCTGCTGAATGTTACCTCCTATCATGGCAGCCAGATTGCTGCCATTTCCTGGATCTTGCTGGGAGGGCCAATTGACTGTTACTCTGCTTGACTGGTACCAGCACTGCTGTGTTGTTTTGGTGTCATGGGCCCTCATTATTGTCTCTAAGTCTCCCAGTGCCTCTGGTGTCCATGTACTGTTTTAGGGCTGGTCCTATGGCCTGGGATTGATTAGGCCACATTCTGTGCAGGTAGTCTAACAGAGCCACTGGTCTTTACTGTCAACTCCTGTAACCTACATATACATATACAGATAATTCAGTTCTCTTTACTACTGAGGTAAACTCAACTGTGTAATTGATTCTCTCCAGCTTTACTTTAACAACCTTTAGAAACTGTGCACTTCGCTACCTAGTTTTTAACCAAACAACAACTTTAATAATATTCTTTGGGTTAAAAAAGGCTTTAATAAATCCCCTGGCCTTCAGGTCTCATTCTCTGATGGATTTGTATCACAGTGTAAGTACCTTGGGGATCCTGCTTTGAACAGAACATTGACTGTTCTTTACACCCACAATAGCTGGTCTCAAAGTCATATTAGAAATGTGCTATCCTTTACAGGGTTAATGATTGCTTATTTCAAGGTTTAAAAAGGTGATTCAATAAGCAGATGTTGACTACTATTATGTATTATATAATAATATCCAATTTTCAAACCTTCTGATTGGCTAATTAGCATATTCACCCATAGGTATATTCCACAGTAACCCATGAGTAAAGAGCCAGCAACCAAAACAACATCATCACAACAATAAGCAAAATAAAAAAAAAATCACTGCCTTCACTTTTTCACGTTGACATCACCACCATCTTGAAATACCAGTCCAAGAAAATGGCTAAATTAAATGTAACTTCTGACCTCATAAATTTGGAAGAACTTGATGTTATTTTTCAAAATGTGCTTGATAGTGACATGACATATCCATCAGACACTGCTCAAACACTGACCTTACAAAAGATACCATGGACAGCTCTGAAACTGACCGTTGAGCCTCCTCAGCATCTCCCACAGCAGTCCAAGTCTCTGACCAGCTCCAAGTCTGCAGCTGTTCCTAGATCAGAGATTGGCAAGCTGGCTACAACAGTAACTCTACCACAGTACTGACACACTGCAATAGAACCAGAGGAAATAACAGAATTAGAGTTAAATTGCAAGGAGCACTACCCGGTGAAACAAACAAGGTGATCATTCAATGTATTTAAAGACTGGTGTGAAAGAAAAACATACAAATAGATTTGAAACTGGCACCAAGTGTCATCATGAATGACACTCTGAGGCAATTTTATGTAACTGTAAAAAATGCAGCCAGACAACAAAACTGCCTAAGCAGTTTAATTAGTTTTAGATCATGGCTTAATAGAAATGTTAGCAATCCCCAAATAAGTAGAACTCTAAACTTAATGAATGATACCTGCTTCACCACTACAAATAATGTGTTCAAGGGGGTCATAAAAACACATAGGAGACAAGGGAAAGATAAGGCCTTGCACCACGCTCCCTCCCCCCTTACTGCATATAAATTACATTTCCTCAGAACATCTGATGCCCTGTCTCCAAACACAGTTACTTGCTTAGTGAAAAAGTTTCAATGGACATTCAAATCAACATGGCAAGAATGGGCAATGAGGGTGGTCAAGCTTTTAAAATGGACTTTTTTGAAAGTAAAACTACTAAATCTGGGCTATGATATATCACCAAAGCATTTAACGAAACAACCAAAAAACATATTAAAACAATGGAAACCACTAAAGAAATAAACAGTCTTCCCATTCAAACAACTAGGGGACACACTGTGCCCAGTTGCAAGTTACTTAAAATATATATCCAAACTCCAACCAAGTGTATCTTCCCTATATTGTCACTCAGAAAGGCATCCTCAAGATGTACGAAATAACATGAACATATGGTACATCATGGAACCTATGGGTATTAATTATTTAGGACGTCTTTTACCAAAAATATGCAAAGAAATTGGTCTCTCTTAGATTTAGACAAATCACTCCTCATGAGAGACTGCAGTGATCCTGCTGTCAGATGCTGGACTTGAAGAAAGACAGAGTATGTCTGTAACAAGAGATAAGAATTAAACCTTGTTATTCAGCTACTGCTGGCCATATTTGAGTGACAGGCAGGAATGGGGCACAATACTAGCCAGAGCCACAAATGCAGTACAAATGAAAACAAAAAATGCCTGTCCATAACTGAAATGCCAACAGTGAACGAGGGTGAGCAATCATCAACTAGTTCCCTTTTTTGTGCACAGCCAAAATACTATTTCCATTTTTATAAAGCAAACACAGCTGGTTACCTTGCACAGGTAACACAGGTAGCAAAAAAAGCCTTACGATTTGTTTTGCCCACCTCGGGGCTTTGTCCAACATGTGTTACCTGTGCAAGGTATCCTCCTGTGTTTGCTTTTTAAAACTAAACTCAATAAAGGATTCGAATAGAACCTAGCATGACTGCCCTGTTATTGCTGACATGAGTAGTGAGTGAGGTTCTGCACTTTTTGGATCTACTGATTTTTGAGCTGACATCACCTTCCTTGTGCTCACCCCTACAGATGTTAAAACTATCATCCTATGTCTCTCCTCCCCTCACTGGCTAAACCCTGAAAATCTGTTTTTCTGTCAATTCTCTGACTTTTTTGACTCCTCCACCTTTCTCCCTCTCTTCCATAGAAATGCAGAATTTGTCATAGAAACATTGAATTTGTGAGCAGCAAAGGATTGCTTGGCTCACCCGGTCTGCCCAGACTGGCTTTTTGAAATCCCATTCTACAGTCTCCTCCATCCAACATGTCATGGACACCATCCTGATGGGAATGGACAGGGTCATGTATTGGCAGCCATCTTCATTGACGTGGCTAAGGCATTTGATTCTATTTTCATCCTCAACTCTCAATAAGTTGGGACATACAGGGTTGTTAGTATGAGCTGTAGAATGGCTCTGTTCCTACCTCCCTGGTCATGACCAGTCTGTGCAGGTTGAAGATTTCTTCTCTTCTCCCCTTCCTTCACCATGACATCTGGAATGCCCCAAAGCTCAATTCTGGGCCCAGTTCCCTTCTCTGTTTTCCTGAATAACATCCTCTTGGTCTGTCTCAGCAAATAAACATACCTGTATACTCTAATGACACTGTCTTTTATGCCTCCAGGTATTTTCTAATTTAAAGGGACACATTCACACTCAGTGGCCATAATGGTTAGAAAGCCCATTAAAAAATGTTTTTCAGTGAGGTATTGGGATCATCTCTAGCTGAAAGCACTCCAGAGATATAGATGACTGAGTCTGTTCAATATGAATGCAACACTGCAGCCATTTTTAGAACAATGAGATATCATTGAGGAACAAGCTGTGTCTAACCTCAAGTGAGTCAAGCACAGCTTGTTCCTTGATAACATCACACTGTTCTAAACATGGCTTCAATGCAATATTCATATTGAACAGACTAAGGTGTCTATATCTTTGGAGTGCTTCCAGATACAGATGAGCTGAACAGCTAGTTTAAAAGAACTTTTCCTGGGCTTTCTAACCATGTTAAGCCACTGTACATGAATGTGTCCCTTTAAGTATGAACATACTGTAGCAACGGATGTCCATAAGGACTGGTAAATGGACAACACCTGGAGCAAGACCTACCAGATCACTATCTCGTATGTTCTGCAGTGCACGTCAAAACCATGCAACAGGAACAACGTGGTAGGGAAGAGCGAGAGGGTGCCAGACTGCAAAAGGGTGCATGCGAGGCAGTGCACCCTCTCACTGTTCTCAAACAGAGGATAAGACCTCTGCTGAGACAAGGGGCCAGCAAGCAGCTGCTTTGGCTTGTTGGGATGAGCCACAGGTAGCAAGGGAGGCAGTGTGTCCGTGGACCGGGTTTTGATTCCCCATCCCAGACAAAAGACATCTTTTTATTTTCACACTTTCATGCAATCCTAAGTGTTAACCCCCCCCCCCGAGTTGGTTATTTAAATTGGGGGGTTCAGTGGTGCAGCTCCCCAAAACAGGGGGCTTTGGCAATATACCGTGCTGTATTGGCAGTGCTATACTGATGTGCTGTAATGTCTTGTGACATTATGACCCCATGTCAGAGCCAGACAACAGCTATGGCATTTTCAAAATTGGAGCCGGTTTGTGACCAGTTCCACAATTTATGGAAGCTTGTGGCAGCTGTTTTGGTGCAGCTGTTGGAATATGCTATGCCCCGTAGAACCAGGCATAATATTCCCCACAGCTGTGCTGCTTGAAAATATGACTCTCCAGAAGTGCAGAGATTTCATCCTGCAGCGGTGGCTGTGGCATGGGACTTAGTTCCAACAGGCTGAAATTCCATCCCCTGGTCTTTATTCTTTATTTAGGGAATGCCCATTGCTCATGATCTACAGTTCTAAGTCCTAAATATGATACAAAAACTAAAAGTATTGATTAATTTAGTAATGTCTTCCCAGAGGAAGTAAAACTAAGGGCTATTTGCAACAATCTAGTTATTCATAGAATGTAAATTTTGAATGATGTATGTTATCACTCTGCTCCTTAGACAGGCGGACTTTGTATTCTTTTCTTTGAAAATGAATAAACATAAATACAACAAAATGACTCTTGCTGTTTGACTGTGTGGATGTTATCTATGGTGATGCTTCCAAATCTACCCTAGCCAGACTGGACCTATCTTTCACTCATTCTGTCACTTTGCCTCTGGCTCTTCCCCTCTTACCCACCACTGTTCCCTGTATCAACTCTTCACTCTTCCCTCTCTAACCTCCAAGCACCAATCATACTGCTTATCTCTTCTCTCTAAGTACAGATTTGATTCCTTTCCCTCCTGCCTGCTTGATCTTCTTTCTCCTTGCTCCTTTCCCTTGTTCCCACCGCTATTCTAACTCTCACTTGGGCTGACAGTATAGCCTAGAGGTTAGAGTAATGAGCTGTGAATGAGCTTGGTACATCTAGCAGACCTGATTTTGATTCCCACAACCTCCACTTGCATTTTGTGTGACTCTGAGCAAGTCACTTAAAACCACCCCAGTGCTTCCAGGTCGCCCCTGAAAATAGGCACTTTTGCCTAGTGGGCCTTACCCAATTACCAAAGAATAAAATAAAAAAATAAAAATTCTTTAATGTCCCCCATTGCTCTATTTCAACTGGCATGGCTGCTTTCTTGCTGGAACACTCTGCCCTCCTCCCTTAGGCTTGCTCTGTCTTATCTTGCTTCTCAGCCCCTGGTGAGGTCCTATTTCTCCTTTGCTTGCTCTTGTCCTCACTTATCATGCGCTCCTGATCCAGTTTCACCTCTGCTCTCATCACTCACATAATTTCTTAAAGATTGCTCAGTGCACTTTGTAGGTTCCATACTTATTGCACTCACCTATTTTGGATCTTGTTTCATCTTTTGCTGCCCACTCTTGTGAGGGGTCATGTTTCACTGTACCATATTGCATGTTTGAGCTGTTACTCTACTACTATTGCCGAGTTTCTGCAATTACATTTGGCTTTTTAAAACACAGTGTAGCTCCCATGTCAATCACTGTATCACTGTTTTCCATTCACTAGATTATGCCTGGAAATGATCTTCAACTCAGTGGGCCCTTCTTGGTCACCAATTTTCAAATCAGTAAATAACTATATAACAGATATATATATACACACACAAAATCACACATGCCCCCATAATGCAAAGCACCATGGGCTGCATATGCAAATCACCACAGAATATTATGTTGGTTCAACTCTGAGCAAAAATGCATGGTGCCGAAAGGCCTCTCACGTAGCTTGCAAAGGGTGCCAACAGAATACACAGACACGTGTTTCATCCTACCAGGACTCATCAATGTGCCTCATCTGTTTGACACCCCAGTGGAATGAATCAGCTACCCTAAGATATATGTATATATATATATATTATATGGTAGCACGGTAGTGCTACCATAGTTAGGGTTGAGGAGCCATTTCTATGTTAAACCCAAAATTTTGCACCTTAATAACTTTGCAACTGTTTAATGGATTTGCCTGAAATTTGGAATACTTGATCAAAACCCATATGCCTTGGGATCTGCCAAGTTTCGTGCGATCGGATACCGACTGCAGAGTTAATGGCGATCTGCTATGTTGCGTTACGCTTTTTCTCGGAATTCTCACGGTCCCACGGTTTATGCGACTGGCCCAAAATCTTCAGGGAATGTGCAGCCGGGGTTCCCAATGTGCCTTTTGAAGATTTTGTGAAAAAATATTAAATGGTTCAAAAGTTATTCAAAAAACAATTTCCTATTGTAAGTCAATGGGAAAAGTTAACAAAAAGTTCGACAGTGTCGCAAATGCATTTTTACTTTCGCAAATGGCCCTCTTACTTTCACAGATCCGCCATCTTGTTTTCAGTTAGTGATCAGAAAAATGCTTGCCATTTAAATGTGGGACCCTCTAGCAACCTAATTCTTTTTATATTCACCTAGTCGGAGCCTAAGGATGCTAGCCATGTCTTTATTTTGGGGTAAAACACCCCAGAAATATGTTTTTCAAATTTCTGGAAAAAGTACTTTCACAAAGTACTTTCATGCTCATGAAAATGTCGCAAATTTTTGCGAAAGCTTTCTCAAAGTTCGACAGTACTTTTCCAGGGTGTCTGAAAATACCAGCAATTCTTTGGCACTGTGCTGCAAAAGAACAGTTGGGAGTTTTGGGCTGAAATTGTGATGGAACGCAGCCGACATCTCACAGATGTGCCTTTCAGTGTTGTGTTGAAAAAATATTACATGATGGCAAAGTTACGGCACCCCAAAGTTGACAGTTTTTCAAATAGAATAACATTACGGCGCCTGACGCATTACAGGAATCCTTTGGCACCCTGCTGCAAAATAACGGTTTGGTCTTTTTTCCTAAAATTTGGAGGGAACACAGCCAACAGCCCACAGATGTGCCTTTCAGTAGTTTGGTGAAAAAATATTATAGGGAGGCAAAGTTATGGTACTCTGAACTTCTCTTTTTTTCCCATAGGATAACATTACTAGCGTTAGCCACGCCTTTCAGGGCCATGATATCTCGAAACGTGAAGAGATATGGACTTTTCGCGGAAAAATACTTAGCCCAAAACTAGCCAGGACAGTCGTAAATCATATGACTTTTAAATTTTTTCTCTACGTCGTACGGTTCCTGAGATATAACCTATTTAGTAATCCAAGTCCTCATTTTCTGCTCCGATACCCATTATTATGCATACATTCTTTGTAGTCACTGTCTTTCTCTATGCAGCTTTTGGGGAAAACCAGCCTGTGTGCTTACATTACTGTTACCGTTGCCCTTTCCGCTTGCAGTTCCGTACCCGTTTCACTTACCGTTGACGTCTACGCCACCATGTGCGTTTTCCTTTGCGCTTGCGTTTCTGTTATTTTTTGCCATTTGTGTCTACAGTACTGTTTCTCTTTCTGTTTCAATTTGCGTCACCATGCCCATTGACATTTCTGTTTGCAGGCACCATGTTACTATGTGACAACACATCATGTGGCAGACCGTTCCCGTCTACGCCACCGTGTGCGTTACCCTTTCTGTTCTCATTCGCGCTTGCGTTACCATGTGCGCCACTGTTAGTGCTTCTGTTTGCATTGCTGTTCCTGTTACTATGCCACAAGACATCACGTGTGGTGGGGTGTGGAGCCCTTTGCCGCGCCGTACATAAGCGGGGAGCACGGGGCTGAGGCCCGTGCCTCCCGCGCAGCATTCATTCACTATCTCGTTATCATTCTCAAAAAGGGAACTTAGAGGCAAAACTCTGTTTAATGCATTAGTTAGGTTGTTCCACAGCGACAAAAGTGAGAAAATTGGTGTTAGGGTTGAAACCCCCTTGGACCTGCCAGCCCACCCCCAACCGACATTCGGTTTGCACATTGGGGTCAGTCGGTCCTAACTCCCACCCATTCTCCTATACTACTGCTGCTTTACATGTGATGGAGTGAGTTAAGTGATGGACCCCAATACCGGTTGGGGGTGGGCAGGGGGTCCAAGGGGTTTTCAACCCAACAATCGAATTCCTCACTTTTGTCACTGTGGAACAACCCTAACTAATGCATTAAACAGAATTTTGCCTCTAATATATATATATACTCACTGCAACAAAACTCTGGTTTCTATGACTGTGACAAAAGTCAGGAAATTCGATGTTAGGGTTACCATTCCTATGACCCCACCCCCACCCTCCACACGCCAACAAGCATCAGGGTGTGCCTTGAGGTTGTCAGCCCTAACTCACCCCATTCCATGTGTAAACAAGCTGATATAGTATTGTATAGGAGAATGGGGTGAAAGGCCTGACAACCCCAAGGCACACCCGACGCCAGTTGGTGTGTGGCGGGTGAGAGGGTGGGGTTGGGGTCATAGGATTAGCAATCCTAACATCGAATTTCCTGACTTTTGTTGCTTTAATAAAAACCCTAACTGATGCATTAATGGAGTTTTTCCAATGAATTTTCCTTCTTTTTGAGAAAGTTTAATAGTATACTTATTTTACTGTGTGAGTGCAGGGTCCTTCGTACATGCGCATATATATATATATATATATATATATATATACACATATATATATATATATATATATATGTTGGGCCCTGTGCTTCCATTTGTTGAACAATACTGACCAAACTGTCAGCATAGCCATCTTATTACCCCACCTAATGTACCCCTGTACAGAGTAATTGTAAAATGCAAGGCAAAATGTAATTATGCACAACTGCAATGCCATTCTGCACCACAGGTGCAAAAGCACATTTTGGGCAGAATGTGGGAAATGACAGCTGTACTATTCATGAGGCGGTGTGAAAAAAGGCTATGTTGAAAATTTGGTGGCAAAATATGGAAAAGTACCAAAGTTATGCCCGTGGGTAGAAGTAATTCAACAGAAACTGGAAACTCTGGCATTTTGAGGAATTTTTGCACCAAATTGTCAACATGGCCTTGTGGGGACCTAATTTCATGAACAGTGGCACGGCCACTTTGTTAATCAGCCCTAAAAGGTGATTTTGCACAAAGTATGCACCATTCTGTGCCACAGTAGTGAAACCACGTTTTGGGCAAGATGTGAAAAATAACAAATGTAATGTTCATGAGGTGGTGTGTAAAAATGGCAATGCTGAAAATTTGAAGTCAAAATGTAGTTAATTACCAAAGTTATGTGCCTGCATAGAAACTGCTCAATGCATGCTTGTAACATGGCCATTTTTGGGAATGTTTTCACCAGATTTTCAACATGGGCATTTTTGGACCCCACCTCATGAACACTTGCACTGTCATTTCATTATTCGATCCTGAAAGATGATTTCACACAGCAACTGTAAAATCACTTCAGGGGTCTGATTAACACAACAATAGTGACAGTGTTCATGAGGTGGGGTCCCAAAAAGGCTATGCTGAAAATTTGGTGAAATAAAAACCAAAAATGGTAGAGATATCAACATAACTTCAAAACACCTTAGACAGCCATTATGCTGCACTTATCTAGATACTTCAGTTTGTGGTTCGGCTTTGAGGAGTTCTGATGTGTCCCAGTCCAGAGAAGATCACAGCCGCCAACCTCTGGAGGTAAGTGGGGGGGGGTTGTAGGGAGATGGGTGCACAGAGGAGGGTTGGGATGGGGAGGGGGACTTTGCAGTTGATATGGGACTGTTTTCTTTATTTAAAGGGCAAAAAAAAAAGCTGTTGGGGACTGTTTTCTTTTTTTCAAGTAAACCAAACAAACATTTTGGGACACTGGGGTGGGCTCCCCAGTGTCTGACAGTACTGCTGGTGTTCAGAGGGGTATAACATAACTGGGGACACTGGGAGTGGGCTCCCCAGTGTCCCACCTTGGGGGAGCTTCTGCTGACACAGGGATTGGGCATCCCAATGTGGGCAATATGGGGAAATGTTCTATTCAGCTGGGGACATTGTCATGTAGTGCCGACATGGGGATTAGGCAACCTGATGTCAGCAGAAACATGTTTAAATATTCCAGGAGTTTCAACTCACAAAGTAAGATCCTAGTTTGTATCTTGCCATAAAACTAGGATCTTACTTCATATGGCACTGATAGTAACAAAGACTTTAAATGTAAAATAAACCACATTTGAAGTGTAATTTTTAAGCAGTAAAGTGTTGAATGCACCTAGAGGTCCCAATAGGCAAGCTACATATATTGCTTCCTCCCCAGAATATCATATTGGAAGGTTTCCAAATTAGAATTTTCAGGCAAAATTGGAATCAGGCTTGTGGCCATACAAAGAAGGAATTTTAGCACATGAAGCAGGATTCCTTCTTCGTTTCATAGAGCTATATTGTAGTGCTTACTGAGCATGCTCAGAAATTATTTTTTCAATTTATGTAATTGCAATAACTTACAAAATGCTTATTATTTTTTCACTAGACTAGCAAAAGGCACATCCATGGAGTAGTCTCTTTCTGCCCTGAAAATTTCAGACCAAAAAAAAAAAAACCGTCTGGGCTGTAGGCAAGTTCAAAGAAAAATCCCAGCAAAGTCAATGAGTGAAAACATGTTTTATTTGTCTCTCTGTAACTCAGAGAATGCACATCCAACTGGAACATAACTTGTCACATCAGGAGATCTACCGAACAGGACAGTGCATACCAAATTTTGTGGAAATCCATTGAACGGTTGCAAAGTTATTAAGGTGCAAAATTTTGATTTTAACATTGAAGTGCCTAATCAACCCAAACTATAGGCGCGCAAACGCACCCCGATGTTAGGGCTGCACAGACACTTTTTGTTAAACCCCATATTTTGCACTTTAATAACTATGTAACCGTTCAACTGATTTGCCTGAAATTTTGCATGTGTGACCTGGTACCATAGATCTCTTGATCTGATACTTTTTGTTATGGTCAGTTGTGTGGTTATAAAGCTGCAGAGTGCCAAAAAATTTTACATTTACAATTTAGGTGGAAATTCTTTGCTCATCTCTAAGTCCAAATCACTTTGGGTGTCTGGTCTGAAATTGTTAGGTTATATGGGGTCTGGGTCACTAATGTCCCTTTTGAAGGTTTGGTGAAAAAATACTAATCCAGTCAAAATGGTAAGTTTCCCTTTATAGCCTATGGGAAAAATTAGATATTTCTATGCAAAAGCACTTTTTGCTTTCGCAAAAGTCAGTTTCACTGCCACAAATAGATTTTGAAGTTTTGTATGGCCGCCATCTTGTTTTCAGTTAGCGATGGGTAAAAAACAGCGTAATTCAAAAAATACTGCCCCTTGGTAAACACCAACAGTTGTGTTTACCTAATTGGGGCCCACGGAACACATTCCTGGCATTGAATTTTAAAAATAATGCTCAGAAATATGTTTTTTTTTCAATTTGGCCATTGGAACTGTCACAAATTTGTGAAAGTCCCTAAAAGCAATGCTTTTTAGTCACTTCCCTGCAAATTAACAGTTTGGACTTTTGGGCCAACATTTGCAGAGTAGAAAGGACTTGCTCCACAGATGTGCCTTTTGCTGGTTTGGTGATAACATTTATGTCAGTTCTATAGTTATAATATTCAAAAGTTTACAAATTTCCCATAGGATAACACTGTGACTTCTGCGGTACCTTTTGGCACCTATATCTCAAAAACAGATCGAGATGCGGATTTTTCACTAAATGCTGCTTAGGTGTACTAAGCATGCATGCAGGTTGCCAGGGCATGATTACAAATGCGGTGCAATTTTTTCCAGTGTTACTATGATTACTGAGATATTGCACCAGTTGAAGCACAAGGGTTACTTGGAATGTCTCCATGCCTGCACTGTGTCTCTATACTTATAGATAGATAGGAGTGCAGGGCCCATACAAATGGATACCATTATGGAGTGATGGGATTGTGCTCCCACAGGGAGATGAGGGTTAATTACAAGGGGTCTGATTCCAGAAGGAGCCCTTAGAGTGATGCAAGTTGCACCGCTCCAATGGCTAATGTAATGTGGGGTGTGCCAGGAACCCTGTGCCATATTCTGAAAGAAAGCAGGGTTCCTGTGCCAAATGCCCCATGACTGCCACAAGGGCAGGACTGTGCCTGACCAATGGAACACTGGCAGCACATGCCACAAGGCTTCGGCACCCCTTACACCGGGGGCAATGAGGTGCGGCCAGCACTAGTGGTGAGGGTGTGTGAGTACACAGGTGCGCAGTGGGTGTGTTGGGGTGGGTGTGGTCATAGGGAGGGTTGGTGTGCCAGCAGGGCAGTAGTGTATTGCTGTGGCACCCAGCATGGTGCAAATGCCCATGATAAATAGAATCAGGGGCATTTGTATCCCCCGGGTGCCATAGCAATCCCGTACATCCCAGCTGCAACAAAGACCCTCCCTATGACCCTCTGTGTCCCCCATGCCCATGAACCCCACCCGTAGCCCTCACTGTATGGGGTGCCAGTCTGTCACAAGGGACTTAGACCATCTCCTGCCAGATCTAAGTAGAGCCCCTTGAGATGTAAACAGTGGGGCTCTTGGAATCAGAATTGTGAGCACTGCCATGGCGCAAGCCCCCTTGTGACCTTGGGTACCCAGTCACAGGTTGCAAGGGTGGTGCAGAGCCCATTCAGCACAGCAGATTCCCCGTTTGGCACAGGCTGCATTCTGGAATGGGGAATGCTGCAATTAGGGAAGAAAGGTGCAGCTTGCAACATTACACTTTGTTGTAAGCACCTTGCATCCACCGTACTGGCTTCTGGAATCTGGCCCAATGCCTCTACAGTTATGGTTACATAGGAGCACAGGTGCTCCCACATGAAAATCAGAGACAATTACAATATGCATGCATGGGAGCACAGGGCCCAAAGTGCCCTGTGATCCCACAGCACACTACAGACTGATGGGATTGCACAACCATATACAGATAAGATATCACTTTCTCTAAAAGAAAAGAAATTCATTGCAAAAACTTAATTAATGCATCAGTTAGAGTTTCTATTACAGTGACAAAAGTTTGGAAAATTGGTGCTAGGGTTACCAGCCCTACCACCCCATGCCATCCTTCCCCACCCTCCACACACCAACAGGCATCGGGGTGTGCCTTGGGTTCATTGGTCCTAACTCTCACCCCATTCTCCTATAATTTACCGTCTCAGCATCCTTGCTCATGGAATAGGGTGAGAGTTGGGTCAGACAAACCCAAGGCACACTCCAACTCCTGTTGGTGTCTGGAGGCTAGGGGGGGGTGGTAGGGATGGTAACCCTAACCTATTGACAATTGGGTCCCTAATTGAATTAAATAACACAACTCAACAAGAGTTCCACTTTGGGGGAATAATAAAATGAAAAAACTAATCAACAAAAAAAAAACAAAAAAAAAACTACTAAATATACAAAAAGAAACCCACGCAACACTTTACAGTAAATCTTGTGTTAGATCTATTAAATTAAGGGTACAGAAGGCCAAGAGTAGGTTGGAAATTAACTCAGCCCAAGGAATCAAGGACAATCATAAGCAGTTCTACAACTATGTTGGATCACTAAGAGGTAAGCAACACATAGTAGCCCTCTTTAGACCCATGAAGGCATTATTTGTGATGAAACAGATATGGCCATCAAGTTAAATGAATATTTTGTCAGTGTATTTGAACAGAAAGGGTTCCTCCCAAACTGCCTTCCATCCCTAAAAGACCCTAACTTTAAGATTACACAAGAGGAAGTTAAAAGTATCATTACAGTACTGAAAACAAAAAGGTCACCTGGCCCAGATGGCATCCCACCTAAGTTCCTAAAAGTACTGGTAGGGGAACATGTCAGCCCTCTCATGCTGCTATTTAACACTTCCATTAAAGAGGGACAAACAATAAAAGAATGGAGAACTGTGCTAGTAACTCCAATATAAAATGGGTGAAAAAGAATTGACCTGGGAAATTATAGACAAATTAGTCTTACATCCATTGTGGGTAAAATTATGGAGATACTTTTAAAAAAATATGTAATTAATCATATACATGGAACAAGTAAACTTGATATGACACAACATGGGTTAATTTCTGGAAGATCATGCTTAACAAATTTAATTCACTTCTTTGAACCTGTAAGTGCTGCTTTGGGCAAAAACATACAAACATACGAAGAAGCCAGCATAAGAAGGCCATTTGGTCAATGAAGTCTTCTCATATTGCACGGTCCAGAGCTTGAGCTAGTGTCCCTGCCCTCTCTACCCACTCCTCTCATCCTGACCCATGATCCCTACTTTCCCCCAATACCTATCCCAGCCTCTCTTAAAGCTGCTCACTGTTTTTAATGAGATGACCTCTTCCGGCAGTGCATTCCGAGTGTCCACCACCCTCTCTGTGAAGAAGCGCTTCCTGACCTCCCTCCTAATTCTCCCACCCCCCAGCTTAAGACTGTGCCCCCAAGTGTTATGGTTGCCACTCAGGTTAAAGCAACTCTCTTTATCAATCTTATTTATTCCTGTCAAGTACTTCAAAGTCCCAGTCATGTCCCCTCTCTCTCTTCTGTCTTCCAGGGAGTACATGTTCAGTGCCCTCAACCTCTCCTCATATGACTTACCCTGCTGACACACTATCATCTTTGTAGCCCTCTTCTTGACCTTCTCCTCAGGTTAATGTCTTTTTTGAGGTGTGGGCATCAGTATTGAACTCTGTACTCCAGATGCGGTCTTACCAATGACATGTACAATGGCACTAGAACCTCCTCTCTCCTACTACTGATCTCCCTAGATATGCTTCCCAGCATCTTGTTTGCTTCTGCTGCTGCTTTCTTGCACTGCGTGGAGTGCTTCAGGTCACTAGTGATCATCACTCCCAGGTTCTTCTCCTCCTCTGATGCAGATACTCGGACTCCACCCAGATAGTAATCTGTCCTGGGATTCTTGGCTGCAATATGCATAACTTTGCATTTCTTGGCATTGAAGCCAAGCTGCCAGATCATGGACCACCTCCCCAGCTTTTCCAGATCTTCCTGTAGGTCCTGCATCCCTTCAGCTGTGTCTACTGTTCTGCAGAGCTTGGTGTCATCCACGAATAGGCACATTTTGCCCTTAATGCCATCTCCAATGTCATTGATGAAGACATTGAACAACACTGGCCCCAGCACAGAGCCCTGTGGGACCCAACTGGTTGCCTCTCTAGTACCAGATAACTCTTCCCCCACAACCACCCTCTGGGTTCTGTCCCTCACCCAGTTTTCCACCCATCTAGCCATCTTTTCTCCAACCCCAAAATCCACCCCAACTTCTTGATCAATCTTTTGTGGGGCACAGAGTCAAAGGCCTTGCTGAGGTCACATGATGGTGGTCTGAAAGGCGGTAGCAACCTTCCTCGGCTCCCCTCACCTCTCGTGAATAATCGCACCAAAACCAGCACTTCAGGCTCATTTTCTCTCCCTAAGGTGACTGACTACTACAGAAGAAACCCTAGACCCTGATTGAAGGAGAAGAATGGAGGTATATATGAGTAAAGCCCCTCTGTGGCACACGCCACTTTCTTTGCCAGAAAAGGACTAGGCCGCAAAGTGACCAAAGCAGCAGGCCATCAGCTTACCCAAATCCCCCACCAGCCAGACTGCTCTTTCTGAAGAAAGGTTCTTTGAGATAATGCACCCATTGCAGGCTGCGATCTCTACTATATCTGAAGATATGCAGCAAATTTAGTCTTCTGTGGCAACACTAAATAGTATATGAATGGGGGATCTGGAGGCGAGAACCATATCACTGGAGAAAAAACAAGACAAAACCGAACAAGGGGCTACACAAATAAACAGGTGGCTAAAGAAACTGGAAGAGAAGTTAGAAGATCTAGAAGGGGGAAGTGGGCGAAATAACTTGATTATAATCGGTATACCAGAGAAAAAAGAAGGAGCATCCCCGATTATGTTTCTGTAAAAGTTATGTGAAAAAATCGCTGGGCGTTTGCCTAATGGAGGTGCATACATCATTGAAAGAGCACACCGCGCCCTCTGCCCACCGCCATCAGTAGGCCCCCCCACACCCTTTTATTTTTAAACTACTAAACTTCCAGGATAAGCAGTACATCTTGAGCAAAATCGTAGAGCTCCAAGAGCTTCAGTGGGAAGGCTGGAAGATTCGTATCACTCAAGATCTTCCACATACCGTGCTGGTTAGGAGGCAAGAACTTCACTCGATAGTTTCCAAGCTTATTGCAGCTGGTAACATTTTCCGAGTCAGATATCCAGCAATTTTGCAAATCAAACATGGGGATCAGTGGATGTCCTTTGAAACTCCTGAACAAGCACTGCAAGAACTGAAAAAACCTACTTCCTGAACTGTTCAAGTGAATGGAGAAAATCAGGTTTGGCTTATTTTTTCTGAATATGAGGGATCGAGGGGAGATTGGAAGGGCTTGAACAGGTCTGACTTTTTGACTTCCTCAAGGTGGACATTCAAACTGAATTGCTAGGTTTCTCACAAGTGTGCTGATTTTCGGGGTTTCTGATCATCAATGTTAAGGAGAGAAGATGCTTAGCGACTTACTTATTATGTCATTTACCACATGATACGTGGAAATACAGGGAAGAGGCCTTACCTCTTGTCTCACCTGCTATGGCCTGGGTTAGCAAAAAAGCTGGGAACAATCCTGTTTTTTTATCAGTGACTACCAACTGAGATACTGCATGCCTGAACTAGATCAAAGGAAGAATTGCTACCCTGGGGAATCTCCTCTTTATGACTGTGTGGCTGGTGATTAACTAGAGACTTGCTGAACTCCATTGCCAAATTGATGCAAGACTAAATGTGACTTAAAAGGGAACTGTAATGTGACTTTTATTTTAAACTAGAATTTGCTGACTTCATAGAGTTAATTGTTCAAGTTTAGGACTTTCTATTTTCTCCTGACTTTTAGAGATAGAAAGCTGTTTTCTGATGTAAGAGTAAGGTGGCTGGAAATTCACCATCTACTACCCTAAAATGGAAATGTAATAACTATAGAATAATTGTAAGGTTAAGAAATAAAAGGTTTTGGTGCTATTTGTCTGTGGGTGGGGGTGCGGGGGTTAGTGAAGGATTGCTTGCTGTTACCAGATTTGTGCTACAACTTCACCTGGCAGTATTAGACCAGGCATGTGGTTGTTTAGAACCGAGGTTAATCTTAAAAATGAGGGACTTAAGCTTTATAGGCTACCCTATTCTGAAAGGTTAGGGGAAAGTAAGCTTTGCTTTTAATAATGTGGCGCACATGTTGAAGCAAGTTCCTTTTTGGAGGGGAGTTACTAAGCATGGCCTACATTTACTCTCAGTGAAATGTAAGAGTATTCTGGAATTGACATGATTGCCTACAGAACCAAATTTCTTTCTCGTATGGGGGGAACCGTATGTTTTTATGATTTGGAATGTGAAAGGGGTGCAGGATAGATATAAAAGGCAAATGGTATTGAGGCATCTTTTGCATCTTTGGGCTGGGATAGTGTGTATACAGGAAACACACCTTCGGCGAGAAGATATCCTCCTATTGCAAAAAACATGAGTGGGACAGGCTTATGGTGCAGGGGTATCTACAAGTCAGGGTGGGGTCACAATACTGCTGGTGAAAACAGTCCCATTCAAACTAATCCAAGAAATTTGGGACCCTAATGGACTCTATGTCCTGCTTCATGGAATACTTGAGTCATACCCAGTATTATTGGGCTCAATTTATGGCCCAAATGTAGACTTCCCAATTTTTTCACTCAATTAATGAATCTGCTTATTACTAACCCCCAAAATTAACAATACTTGGTGGTGATAGGAATTTCTCCCCCCAACTGGATCTAGATAGGTCGGATAGGAGAAGGTGTGTTCTATCCCCAGTCCAAAGGGCACTGAAGGATCTTCTCAGCGGTATTGGTTTCTTGGATGTCTTGAGGATTTAAAATCCTAAGGAAAAACAATTTACTTTCTATTCCCTTCCCCAAGGTTTCTATTCCCATATAGATTATTTTTTAATCAACTCTTTTGCCCTTCCTGGAGTATTGGACTCATCCATACATCCCAGGGTTCTATCTGATCATTCCCTCATCAGCCTCTCATATCTATTGGGCCCTGGGATTAAACATGACTCTTTATGGCACCTAAGCAACCAATTGCTTCAAAAACCAGACTCCTTAGCATATATTAAAGAGTTTATATCTCATTTCCTAGAAGTAAATAAGGGGTCAGTTAGCAAAGTGGATATTGTTTGGGCAGCCTTAAAGTGTGCTTTAAATGGTGAATGTATTAGAATGGCTACAACTAACTCATGACAAGTCAAAGCACGCCTGACAGCTGTATCTGATTCCATTAGCTCCCTAGAACGGCACCTCATATGGTGTTCCCTAGATGCTGAGTGGGTTCAGTTATACCAACTCTGGGCACAGTATGCTGATTTAATGGCTCAAAAAGTTCAGTTATCCTTGCACCATAATAAAATTAAACATTTAGATTTAGGTGAAAGAGCAGGCAAACTGCTTGCACTTAGACTCATGCAAGCTGAAACCTCAAGATTTATTCCGGGTATTTATATTACTAAGGAAAGCCCAGTATGTACCAACCCCCAGAAAATAGCTGAAGCTTTTAAGGAATATTACCAGAAACTTTACAATGTTGACACCTCCATGAAACCATCCAGTGAGGACATAGAACAATATCTTGAATCAGTCACGCTCCCTAAACTTCCCCCAGATGAAGCAGCCTCTTTAGGCGCCTGCATTACCATAGCAGAAATACGGCAGGCCATTGAGCAACTACCACAGACAAATCTCCGGGCCCCGATGGCTTATCTAACAATTTGTATAAAAAATGCTTGACCATCCTTGCCCCAATGCTTGAGGAGATCTTTAACTATTGGTATACAAATGGGTTCTCTGACCCTGGTTTTCAGGAAGCTCTCATAACCATAATACCAAAATCAGGGAAGGACTTGTTATTTTTAGAAAATTTCGATCCCATCTCCTTATTAAACTCAGACATTAACATTTTAGCTAAGATATTGGCTAACAGAATTGCTCCTGCTATGGGAGGTCTTATAAGTTTGGAGCAAGTGGGTTTCATGGTGAGAAGGTCATCTGGAGATCATATGAGAAAGCTGTTACACTTCATCTCGGCATCCAGGGGCTCAGATACACCAGCTGCACTTGTGTCCCTGGATGCCTAGAAGGCATTTGACTGTGTTTCCTGGGATTTCCTTTTTGCTTCCCTGGCTCAGTTTGGGCTACCCAATAAATTTACCCAATGGATATGACTACTATACACTTCCCCATCAGCTCTTGTTTGGTGCAATGGGATACTGTTCAACCCCAATATTGTTGCTTCACTGCACCAGACAAGGATGCCCATTATCCTCCTTACATTTTAATTTTTACTTGGAACCGCTTATCCGTAAAATATTATCTTCTCCAAAAATAACAGGTATTGAAATTGGGCACCAAAGGTATACTCTCTCCGCTTATGCAGATGATTTGTTGTTGCATATAGAAAATCCCCAAACCTCCATTTCAGCTTTATTAATGGAAATTGAAGCATTCTCTAAAGTGTCCTACTACCGGTTAAATAGATCCAAGACCAAAGTGTACCCTCTGAATAGTGGAATAACCCAGGCTGATCAAGTAGCTCATCGTCTCTCATGGGAAACAAAATCCCTTACATATTTGGGTATTGTGGTAACACAGGTATGTCTATAATGATAAAGGAAAACCTTTCCAAATTATTAAAAACTCTCTATTCAGATATGGATAGATGGGGTTCCCTCCCACTTTCCCTTTGGGGAAGACTCAGCTCAGTTAAGATGAATATACTCCCACATATACTTTATCCAAAGGGTATGTTGGGATGTTTCCTGCCCAAAAGCTGGTTTGGTAAACTCCAAAAATCAATTAATGCTTTTATATGGAAGGAGAAGGGAGTCCACAGGGCCAACTTCAAACTCACGGATCCTGAAAATCGGGGTGGCCTGGCAGCTCCTTCTTACTTGACATATTATGGAGCATTCCAGATCAGTAAACTAGCCTATAGGACCCAGGAGACAAATTCCTCAACTATGCCAAACTATTCTCTGTTTTGGCTTCAGCTAGAGAAATATCTAGCCTCACAATACTCATGCTCATTGTCCGGTCTTTTATATGTTACTCCCTCTAACTTGCCAAAATGACTCAAAAGTATTCCGTTAGCATGGTCTATTAGAGCCCTGCACCACGTACAGAACCACCTTTCTTTAAACTGGCATAAGTCATTAGAACAACCCCTTGCTTATAATCCCCACATTAGAATAGATAATAAACCACTAGCACCCCCTTTTTGGCCAGTGATTAAATATTCTAAATTAGTGGATTACATCAAAGATGGAAAACTGGTTCTTTTTAGTGATTATCAGTCAAGGCACAAGCTGTCAGATGCTTGTAGATTCAAGTTGATCCAGGTTAAAAACGCCATTCATTCCTTTGTTGGGAGTGCACCTTTAATTCCCCCCACAACTCAATTACCTGCAATTTTACAAACAGTAAGACAACCACATGCAGTTTCATTAGTATAAAAAGTTGCAGGAATCAGATCCTGCTCTCCCCAGAGATGTCTGTTACTACTGGACGCAGGCACTGCAAGTACCTGCTGATCCTAATATATGGAAGAGGCTGTGGCAGAACATGTATAAGTTTGATAAACAAGACAGACTCCATCAAGTTTAATCTAACATCATGCACAATATATATTTCACTCTGGTGAAACTAAATAGAATGGGTCTTCGCCCATCTCCAATATGTGCACAGTGTAAAATAGAAGATGGAACCCTTTTCTATATGTTGTGGACCTGCTCCAAGGTACAAGTCTTTTGGCAATCCATTAAAGGTCTTTTAGACCCCTTACTGAGCCTGGACACCTTGTTCACCCCTGAATGCTGCCTCATATACTCTTTTCCCCCTCGAACACCTATAACTAGAATGACTTACCTTGCCTTGATAACTGCTGTTGCCAAACTATTAATTATGAAGTACTGGAAGGAAGACTTTCTTCCTACAATTACTGAATGATAGAAAGAAATATTTTTAGCTCTACAACTGGAAAAGCACATTGCATGCATGAGAGATAGACTTATGAACTACCAGAATATTTGAGGACCTTTAGATGCCTTACTTTCCATACGGAAACCATAATCCATCTATTACCCTACTTAGCAAACTGTAGACTCTTACATTATAATTTTACCCATGATTTAGGATTAGATACCAATGTGTAGCTACTATTAATTGAGTTAGGAAATGCTTGGTAAGGGGTATAGGGAGGGAGGAGGGGTGTGATCTGTAGTTATAATTGTTGTATGTCTTTTGTGTTAATTTGTCTGTATCTCATTCCCTTTTGTACGGCAATATGCAGTCCTTTGCACTGTTTTACCCTCTAGAACTGTATGTATGACTGCTTTACATTGAAAGAGGAAAACAAAAAAAACTAAATAAAGTATATTTAGTTATAAAAAAAGGCCTTGCTGAAATCAAGATAAAGGATGTCTACAGCTTGGCCCCTGTCTACTGTCTTAGTGACACAGTCAAAGAAGTAAATCAGATTCATTCGACATGATCCCCCCCCCCACCATCAACCCATGCTGCCTTGCATCCTGGAAACCATGCTCCTCTGGTTAGTCCACCAACCTTTCCTTTAGTATGGTCTCCATGAGCTTGCCCACAATGGAGGTCAGAATGACTGGTCTGTAATTCCCTGGGTCATCCTTAGGACCACTTCTGTAGATGGACGCTACATGCACTGTTCTCCAGTCCTGCAGTACCATGCCTGACTATAGTGAACTATTAAATAGGTCTGCCAGTGGCCATGCCAGCTCCTCAGCTAGTTCCTTTAGTACACTTGGATGTACTCTGGTGATTTGTCCACCTTCAATGCCAGCTGCCCCTCACTCACTCGATCCTTCTCTATCACTACAGCTGTGTTCCCCTCCCTCCCTGCTCTTCTTTTCCCACCTGAAGGCACTGGTCCGTCCTTCTCCTTGGTGAAGATGGAACAGAAGTATTCATTTAGTATCTCTGCTTTTCCCCCATTATCTTCCACCCACTCCACTCCTTTCTTAAGCAAAAGAGTCCCTTCCTTCTTGTCCTTTTTCTCACTAATATAGTGAAAGAAAGCCTTCCCCCCCTTCTTATTTCTTTCAGCTATGTGCAGCTCCTTCTGTGCCTTTGCTCACCGGACTTCTTTACTTACCTCACTAGCCAACCTTAGGTAACATTCCCTATCCACCTCTCTTTTGGTCTTCCTGAACTTTCTATAGGCCAACCTATTTTCCCTTACTGCCTAGGCAACCCCAGAACCAAACCAGCTGGGCACTTTGGTCCTTGTGTTTTTACCCTTGAGCCTAACTCACTCCTCTGTGGCAGCCAGTATTCCTTCCCTGATGATGGACCATTTTTGGTCCACCCCCATATCTGCTTTGATTCCCGCCAGATGGCTTCTTAGCACTTTGCCTATTTTCCAGAAGTCTGCCCTCTTGAAATCCAAGATTTTGGTCTTAATTGGGATGCTTTCCCTGCCCATATCCAACTGAAACTACACTGTGCAATTGTCACTTCCACCCAATGGTTCCCTGACCATTATTTCCTGTACATGCTCTCATTTGTGAACACCAAATCAAGAATTGCTTCAGCTCTTGTTGGTTCAGTGATGCTCTGAGTCAAAAACCCACTTTGCAGTCCTTCAGGATCACCCAACTCCAAGCACATGTTGTGGAGGATATGCTCCAGTCCACCTTGGGCAGACTAAAGTCCCCCACAACTACCACCTCTCCTTTCTCCACAGCTTCCAATATTTGTGAGCTCAGTTCCCTGTCCCTCTTCTCATCCTGACTGGGTGGTCTGTAAACCATCCCCAACCTCAGCTTTCTCCCTCTGTTGGACCTTAACTGAACCCATAATGCCTCCACCTCCCTGTCCTTCAACTCCTCCCTTGTGCAAGTTATTCCCTTCATGATATAAACTGCCAACCCTCCTTCCCAGCTACCTTGTCCCTCCTGTATAGTTTATGTCCAGGGATCGCAAGGTGCCAGTCATGGTGTGATGTTGCCCAAGTCTCGGTTACTGCAGCCATGTTCACCCTCCTGTCTGCTAATAGTGCCTGCAGGTCATCCATCTTGTTTCTAAGACTCCACACATTCAGAGACACCACCCTACACCTAGAATCTGATCTTTCCTCTCTTCCCTCTAATCTTCTATTCACATTCATTTCCTCTGTGTGCACTCCTCCACATACCCTTGTTATGTGTTCTTCACCCCCTCCACCCTTTACTAACTGTGTTCTTGCCCTTTCTACCTCCTCCTTCCAGACCTCTTCCATCATTGTGGGGGGGGGGGTTCACTGACCTCCTCCTCTCAGAGTCTGTGGGCCTGCACACCCACTGCCACACCGTAGTTTAAATTAAGTATTTAAGTTATTTATGCCCCCAGTTTGTTCCTGAGAACCCTCAAACCCTCCCTACTGAGGTGTAGCCTGTCTGGTAAAAAGAGTGCTTTGTTTTACCAGGTCTCCACCCAGTCCCCAATACAGATAAATATCTCCTCCCTGCACCATTTCCTCAGCCAGTCATTAAAATCCTCTATTATTCTTTTCCTAGTTGTGCTTTCCCTTGTTACTGGTATCACCTCTGAGAAGGCCAGTGAACTTCCTTCCTCCCTGCAGATCTTCCCTAACTCCCTGAACCTACTTTGCACTACCTCTACCTCCTCCCAGGCTAGGTCATTGGTTCCCAAATGTATAACTAAATTAGGTTTTCCTCCAACCCCCCTTACTATTTCCCTTATTCTTGGGACCACCTTCCCCAGCATCATCCCTGGCATATAAACCACCCTCCTGCTTGCATTTGGGTCCCCTTTCCTTCCCCAGTGAATACCCCTAATTATGGAGTCCCTGATGATTGCTACCCTTCCATCCCCTGTGACCCATGCTCCCCATCCTTCTTTTTTTACCTTTAGTACTAGCTGCTTCCCCACCTAACTGCACCCTCTGCACCCTGGTGAACTTATCTCCATATTCACAATTTATCATCTTAATTGTTTTTCCATCTCCCACTCTACCCCTCCCCTTCTGACTATCTGTATCTGCTTTCAGTTTTCCCTCCCTTCTTCCATTCTTTTTCTCTACCCCATCTTACACTCTGTTTTGCCTGCCTCCTCTTCCCTGCCCACCCTGATTAGTTCCCTCTCCCCTCACCTGTACTCATACTCTCAGCCCTGACCTTCTACCTCATCTCCTGCTGCCCCTTCCCTCCTTTCAGACAGTGGTGCAAATCTATTCAATAAAGACACTCCTTTAGAATTTCCCACCCCTGATGCTACTCCCACATTCCCACCTCTTCCCCTTACTACTTGCCATTCCTCCACCCTGGGCTCCCTAGTCCTCTGAGGAAAAGATACTCCTGTATACTGGGTGCTCCTCCCCACTCCCATCCCCTGTCTGATGCCCTCACTCCCCTGGGCATCAACCTCTGCCTTTCCTTCCACTGTTCTGCTCCTCTGACTTCCCACACCATCCTTCCCAGCTCCCATCTGAGCAGCCTTATTTCAGCCCTTAGCTGCTCCAGGCTCTTATGCACAGGACACCCACCTTTACTCCACAACACCCCCAGAAAGACTGCTGCCCCACAGTTATTGAAGTTTACTACTCTTCTGCTTCCCATACATGTACCTATTCATCCACATCCTCCCAGCCCAGCTTCTTTAGCCTCCAGTTATACATAACTATAACATCCAAAAATATATACATTTCTATCTCACCTTGCCATCAAAATGTAACAACAATCTCAATTATTATAAGGGTCTCATGAATGCTGCAATCTGATTGGTTGTTGACATTCTGAGAGCCTTACATTAACCTACTTATTAATATACATGTAGAGCCTGATTACAAGAGCATTGATCTGCTTGGCACTTATTTTTTTTTAAATTCCATTTTTAGAACTTAGACCCGCCATTATGCTTACCAATTGTCATACTGAGCAACAACACAGAAAAGTTGAAGTTGCCAGCAGCGATTGTTACTGTTGCACCACATCGCTCATTATGACAATATTTTAACTTGCCAAGTTTTGATTCCTGGTCTGGTCAGACACAGCAGATTCTCCCAAGCTGTGGATAAATATTTTTACATTTTTGTAATAACTTTATATGATATTGATTATCACTTTCTCTGCAACTAGTCATCTTTGATCCAAGTTTCTAACTTCTTTTTTAATCCTGATCCAGAGAACAGTATGTTATGGCATGGCATCCCGCCCCCCCCAAAAAAAATTAAATTAGCAGTTAGCCTTAGGGAGTGTAGGTTAATTAAAATGTTTCAGTCACCTCAGCCAGCAGTTGCAGGGCTTGGTGTTACAGCCCCATCACTCATCTAATTTCCAGCTGTGACCCAACCAACAAGCTGCCCCAGACATTTGTACCTGTGATTAGTTGCAGCAGCTTGACACAGTCACCATGAGGTCAGGGCTACGGATGCCCCGTGAAGCCACAGATGTCCCGGTTTAGAAACAGGCTGCATGAGGATTGTGGTAAAAAGCTTTTGTTTCCAGCAGCAGCTCCTTCAATATAAAAGCGCCATGTGAAATCTGATTTGTGTTTGATTCTCTGTAAGTCAAGTCAACAAAAAAGCCTCAGTTTTGTAATGTAACATGGAGTGTAATGACAGTGATGTGCTCCAGAGCTGGTTGGGTTATTTTTCACTTATGGTGGCACGTCATCACACTTAGGTGAGAGAGACAGGATTGGCTCAGGATGGCCATGGTATAGAGGGACAACTAGGGGAATTAGTTACTTTTCCTGTTGCATTTGCAGGTTGTGATCATGGAGCATGCCTGGAGTGGTAAAATGAAATGTATAATAAAATGCAGCTGCTGGCTAATATTTTTCAAGCTCCTATGGTCTGTCAATGGTGTAGCAAGCGCTAGATAAGGTCACTGAGTGACAAAATGAACTAAAGTTAATCAGGGTATTTGGTAATTTTCTTTTGATATAAAACAGTGGTTAATATATGTGAAAAAAGCAGCAGGACTCCACAATATCAAATAGCATCAGCAGCAGACACTCTCATGAGGCATTGTGTATGTGTGGTAATTAATTTTTTGGAGAGATTAGGGGGGCAGCCCTGCCTCTTAAATCCTGCCGAATAAGTAACTCAACTATGCTTTTGCTACCAATAAGTTGGGAGGGGGGACTGTTGTCAAGAGAGTAGCAGTGCATGGTGCAAAGTTTGACAAGAGGTGTAAGCAAGCAAGCAAAACTTTATTTATGTAGTTCCTTTCATAATCAAGGCACTGTACACAATATAAACTATAGTAAAAAGAATAATGTAGTAACATTTTAAAATCAGTAGATAAAATAAACACTTAATTAGGGAAAGACAAAGAAAATAAATATGTTTTCAGCATCGATTTAAAGCTGCTGATTGTCAGGCATTCTCTTAACCGAATAGGTAGAAAATTCCACAGGGTTGGTGCCGCAAATGAAAAGGCATGAGCTCCAGATGTTTTAAAATGAACCCTGGGAATCTCTAGCAATCCCTTGTCAGCGGATTGGAGAGGGTGATTGGGGGAGTAGGGAGTCAGGAGATCTTTCAGGTAGTTGGGTCCAAGTTCATGTAGGGCTTTAAAGGTAACCAAGCCTACCTTATAGGTGATCCACCACTGAACTGGTAGCCAGAGCAGTTCGTGCACTAGCTGGAAGTGATGGATATCAATCCCAGACAGTCCTAGGTAGAGGACATTGCAGTAGTCAAGACAGGTGGTAATGAAGGCATGGATCAATGTTGGAAGGTCACCCGGAGGAATCAAGTGTTTCACCCAAGCAATATTCCTCAGATGGTAAAATGAGGATTTGACCACTGCTGACACCTGAGACTTCATGGTCAAGCCGTAATGAAAAATAATGCCAACATTTTTTAATTTTTTTTATTTGATATATCGGGTTTACAACCTTTGAACCAGAGGCTCATTTACAAAGGTACCTCATCACATGCAAGACAGAAGCTAATACAGACAGGGTATAACAGCAATTACATTAAGCATGTGTTACAGACATTTGTCACAAACATTATTTACAGTATTAGGAAATAGATATTTACAGACATTATTTACAGTATTTGAATGACTATATGTACATCATCACAGCAGAAAGACATTATTAGCTTGAGAAAGCATCTAAACAGAATAATCAGTCCTATTCATGGGTTTGGTATTATTGACAGAGGTTGCAATCCATAATGGACTTTGTTAGAGAATTTGGATCAGAGTAGGTGAGAGAGTGAAATGTTAGTTGCAGTTACAGGAGTGGATATTGAAGAGGTGGTTGCGAAGAGTGGTTTTGAAGTTAAGCACCTGATCTGAGGTAGTGAGCTGGACACCATTAAGCCATAGGCCCAACATGAGCCCAGCTCCAAAACCTGCCCCTGAGTGACCCAGATCCACCATCAACACCTCAGTCTTATCTGAATTTAACATCAACCAACTCGTGCTCATCCAGTCTTTGATCTCAGAGAGACAGCTGTTTAGCACAGGAATTGCATCATCCTGTCTGGGCACAAAGGACATATACACTGAGTATCATCTGCATAGCAGTGAAAACTCAAGCCATATCTCCTGATGATATTTCCTAATGGCAGCATATGCACTGTGAACAACATGGGTGTCAGAATGGAACTCTACGGCACCCTGCAGAACAGGGGGAGGGAGTCAGAGGTATAAATTCCAGTGACCACCCTCTGATACCTGCCTATGAGGAAAGATCAAAACCATTCAAGGACTGTACCCAACAGTCCACAAAGGAACCACAGGGTTTCCAAAATCACCTCATGGTCCACAGTATCAAAATCTGCAGAGATATCGAGAAGGACAAAGATGGTACAAGCTTTTCGATCTCTAGCCATTAGGAAGTCGATAAATACCCAAACAAGGGCAGTCTCCATGCTATGCTTCTTCCTAAAACCAGACTGGAGAGCGTCATAGACGTTGTGAGTTACCAAGTGATTATCCAGTTGCAGCGCAACCACCATCTCAATAACCTTCCCCACAAAGGGAAGGTTAGAGACAGGTCGGTAGTTAGCTTGATCAAAGGGATCCAAGGAGGGTTTTTTAAGGAGTGGTCAAATGACCACCTCCTTTAGGGGATCTGGAAAGTTTCCCCTCTCCAAGGATCTCCATATAATTTCAGCTAGGATTGGGCAGATGACATCTACTCAAACCACTAAAAGCGAAGTAGGGCCCGGATCCAAACTACAACAGGTTGGGCGCAGGGTCTGGACAATCTTCACAATGTCTGTGAATTCCAGTCAGCTGAAATCCATCTAGATAGACCGGATGTTCACCACCTCCCATCGACCTCTGCAACCCCTCATAAAGAGAGCCGGACCAATTCCAGACCTGATGCTGGCAACCTTATCTGTGAAGAACTGAGCTTCCCATCAAACTCAATTTGTGAAAAAACTCTTCTGGACTGGAGACAGATTGGATTTCACAATCTGTCAATGGTTTGAAAAAGTTGAGCGGGTCAGTTCTGCACAGCAGAAATCTCCCTGGATAGGAACTCTGCCTTCTTATGGGTGATTTCTGATTGATAGCCTTTATAATGTTCCATCAATCTAAGTCTGTCAGCATTGAGGCTGAACATCCGCCATGCTCTATCCAACCTTTGACCAACCTGCTTCACCTCCTTCAAGGACCCATCATACTAAGGGGACCCTGGTTGAAGAGTGAGTGGTCGAATACGAATTGGAGCAATGAAGTCCAAGGCCTCTCCTACTGCCTTATTATAGGCTAGTATGAGGTCCCCAGGACTTGTGCTTCACCAAGCAATACCAATAGATTCAGCACCACCGATAGACCATCTGGGGTAACTCTCCTTAAATGGTGGTACTGGACCATCTCCAAAGAGGTAGGTCCATTTAGGGGGGCCACAAAACTAAACCCTATGGTGTGATGGTGAGACCAACTGACATGTTCCACCCCCAAGTCAGTGATCTCCATCCCCAGGAGGAACAACAGATCTAATGAGTGACCTCCTATATGGGTTGAGGAGGTAACTACCTGTGTAAGGCCCAGCATTGTCATAAGCTGGAGGAGATTTTGACCAAACTGCGAGAGTTCATCATCGACCCAGGCACTGAAGTCCCACAGAATTATCCATCTGGGAGACTCCAAAACCATGTCAACAATGAAGTCTGCAATTTCCTGCAGGAATAGACCCCCATCTCCTGGTGGATGGTAAATGAGGAGTATCCTGCAACCTACACCCTCACCCATTCTACACTCAAAGGATCTGGTGGTCCCCACTGGAACATCCACAAGGCACAGTTCTGTCTTAAAAAATATGGCTATACCCCCTCCCCTAAGATCCAGCCTCAGGCGGTGAATCACTGAGAACCCAACTGGAACTTCAGAAGCCAATACTGGACCTGTATTTTCATCCAGCCAGGTCTCGGTGATGCATGCCAGGTCTAATGTTTCAACAATATCAGCTGTAATAGCTGTTTTGTTTTTGATGGACCTAGCATTACATAACACTGCCTGGGTTGGATGAGATGCTAGGGAAGACCTCAACTCCTGACCAGCATCAAATGCTGGACCCTTGGGTATGGGAACAAGACAGGGATTACCCCTGTCCTGGCACTATTTCGACCCAGGGCATCGCCTGATCTCTACCACCTCAATACATTCCACCCTTTCCATTTCCCCACCAGGCCTGGCCCTGCCCCCCTTCCAATGCCTCCTAGCAATCCCAAGGGATTGGCAGCATTTTTAAGTCTCTATTGGTAGAAAAGGGAATTCAAATGGGCGCAATTCTCTGAGCCTGGTAGGGGAATACTACCTGAGTGTCTTTTGACTCTCCCTACATGTACTAAAACTCTAATCAATCAACACAGACCAAAAATCTAACACTCAAACCACTGATACAAATAACCAAAAACAAAATAAACAAAAATAATATGCCCTACTAATCTCTCTCTCACAGATTGGGAGGCGACTTAAATATAACACCCCCGGTATAACAAAAATACCACCCACAAACCCAAAATAATCAACCCCAAATCAACAACCCCACAAATTTCTAACTAACATCAATTATAAAACAACAATAAAACATTTAAAACTGGTCACAATGTGAAATAACCAGTTCAGTATAGATAACTCAGTCTCAGAGTCCAGGACAACAGCTTAACCAACTTGAGGAAGATTCAATCATAAAATAAATAATAAAACTTCTTAAACTGTAATTCAAATCCAATAATATTTAATAAGTTTGAATAACAAATGTCATCAGCCCCCTGAGGCCATCACACAGCCTGAGGAGCCAACAAAGTACAGGTGCTCTCACTACGTGAACCAAAGTAATATCAGTATTTCAGATTTTGCACAGGTACTCTCACTACCTGAGCCAAAATGATATTACTGTCACAGATGATTTTCAGTCCATGGGTCCTCTCACTATATGTGGAGTCGGACCAAAAAATAGGAACTCTCACTGCCTTCTGAATTGTATAACAGCAAGGAGTAAAATTAAAAGTCTGATCATGGCAGGCAGAAGAAATAGAAACATAAATCCTCCTCTCACAATCCAAATGGTGCAGAAACATGGCCCAAAAATCCATACGAGGGGACCACAACTGAAATTACCTGCAGCCACTACTACAGACTCCCCCACTGGCGCCAACCCATCAGTTCCCCCCCCCGGAGAACCTGAAAGGACTTTCGGCTTGGTCAGCTGGCTACCCAGCTATAAACCAAGCCCAGCCCCCATGCAGCCAAGCCTCAGCCACCAGACACCCCACAGGGCAGGGACCACCCAAAATCTTCCATGAAATTGATCCAACCTCCTGGGCCAAATGCTGTCACAGGACTCTTAACCAAACTGCTTCACATGACCCAAATGATAGCCCAATTCTTTCCGCTATGCCAGTCACTGCAGTCAATATCCTTGACAGTCACTGCTTCTCCTTGAATTACCTCACAACCACTCAGTTCAATTTCAGTCAATCCAGACAAAATCAGGATTTTTAACAAAAAAGCAGCAGATCTCCTCTGAGTAGTCCAATAATCCAAATAATCCAAGTGGGGAACAGTAAGAAACAACAGGATGCTAAAAATAATACTGAAGCCCCAACATAGAACTTCTTTCTTCAGGGCGGTAATGGGACTGAATCAAATGGCCCCAGAGCGCACTACAGAGTTGTTACAACCATGCCGGTATCGCTCTAAATAACTCACTTTCCAGCCCTCACTAGCCTACAATGAAGCGAAGAGAGAGCAAAATAAAAAAAAATAGAACAAGAACAGGTCAAAGAGAACAAAAATCACACACTAGTCACCAAAGTAACTTGCAGCACACCCAGCCCGGTGGACATCTTCATGCATATATGAGCATTGAATGAACTTTGGCTGTAGGAAGGGGTGAACATTAGCGTTGACAACCCCAAGGAAGATTAGACCACTGCTTCTGACTATCTGATGACTACAGCAAATGCAGAGTTTATATCCAAATTAGAATGGCATCGGGACTATTTTATGTCACTTCCCACCAAACTGTAAAATAAATAGTAACATAACATTTAAAATGAAGACCACTTGCAGCCAAATTATAAAAATAGCAATAATGAAGTCTGGGGGATTACGTTAATGTTCAAGTTAATCACTCCCTTGGGGTAATATGGCACTTGGCTATGCCTTGTGTCACATTACACCCCCAGGAGGTGATTAACTAGAACATTAACATAACCCCCATCATTCATTATTGCTTAATAATCCAGAACTCAGTAGGCTGCTACTTCCAGTGTTTTATCACAAATAGAATACTATGCCAAGGAAGCTGTTTCTTAGTAACCACCTGGTTCTAGCTCAAAAATATTTTTAATAAATGCCTTTTAAATTATCAGCCCAGAAATCCCATGAAACAGTGACAAACAAAGTCCAAAATACCACCTAAACAACATGCCACTACCCAGCAGCAAGCCAGCTAATCCTGGTGACAAGAAAAAAACCACAAAAATCTCAAACTGCCTGTCTACTCTATATAAACAAAATGAAACCAACACAAGATATGATTCACCACAGAACAAACATACCTGTGGATATAATATTCCTCAATGTTTCCAAAGCTTTTGACAAAGTATCACTTCAAGTATTACTGGAACATCTTATGAAAACCCAGATTCACCCAAATATTATAAACAGGATAGCATCATGGCTGGATTGTAAATTACAGAGGGTCTCGGTGAAAGGTTACATGTCAGACTGAGGTCTGGTGACAAGTTGAGTGACTCAGGGATCCGTATTGGGTCCTATCTTGTTTAATATATTGGCATCTAGTCTACAAACTTTAGAGAAAACATGGGTATCTAAATATGCTGATGACTGCAAACTTGGAGGCCTAATACTAACTGAGGCAGACACTAGACAGGTGCAGGGAGAATTAGATCACATGACAACCTAGGCTTAAAACAAAGTATGCTCTTCAATGGAACCAAATGCAAAGTTATGCATCTGGGCAAAAATAACTTACTATATCCATATAAACTGAATAATACCATACCTCATAAATCTACTGAAGAAAAAGATTGTGGGGGTCATAATCACTAACGACCTGTCATTCAAAAGGAATATAATTGAAATGGTAAAAAACTGCAAACAAATTGTAGGTTATATACTACACAACATCAAAAGCAGGAGTGAAGTCATTATTCCTCTACATACAAGCTTAGTTTGCCCTCACTTGGAGTACTGTGGGCAGTTTTGTGCACAACAAACCATTAGGTTACAGAAATTAAAAGAGGGAGTGCAAAGAAAAGTGACCAAAACAATGTATAATATTAAGAACCTCGACTATAAACAATGACTCATTAATCTAAAATTATACTCCTTAGAATATAGGCAATTAAGAGATGACCTATGTTTAATTTTTAAAATCATTCATGCTCAATACATGTTGCAAATACTGGAAATAAAAAGACATGAGGGTACTAAACAAACTAGATTGCATCCATATAAAATAATTGGAGAAAACAACAATAAAAGGAAGCAGGTTCTATAGACGAAGAGTAATATGAAACTGGAATGCATTACCCAAATCTGTAGTTTGTAGTAATAACATGTCCCTTTTCAAACACTGACTAGATCTTTATATGGGAGATAGAAAATTTGGTCATCACCCTTGAACTGGGTGTTGAGTTCATTAAAGGGACTTCCCCTTCTGAACTTGTACAAATACTATGAAACTAACACCAAATTTCCAAACTTTTGTTGCTATAATAGAAACCCTAACTGATGTATCAATGGAGTTTTTGCAATGAATATATATATATATATATATATATATATATATATATATATATGTTATATATTTATTATGTTTCCATGATCCTACCAGCATTTGACAAAGGAGATGAGGTGTTACTTAATGTAGCAGTATAAGTGGGTAGGAAAGAGATTTTAAGTTAGTGATTGGTGCACTTTGAGACTTATCTTTAAATTTGTAACAGATGGCATGGGAAACCTACCTTTGGAAATTAGTCTTGAGCGTGAGTAGATAAAGAAAGCCCTATAAATCAAATGTGTGATGGGGGGAGGGGTGTGAAACTGCTAGAGGCTTAGTGTCTTCTAAGAAGAGACAGCAGATATACAGTAAGGGGAAGTTAGTTAGGATCCTGTGTTGGAAATGCTGGAAGAGAGGAGAGTAAGCACCCAGCTTCAACCTAGAAATAAATAAATAATTATAAATACATATATATATACACACACACACATATATATATATATATATATATATATATATATATATATACACACTTCTAATTACTCTCTGTATTTAAAGTAGTAGTAGTGCAAGTGGGTATTGAAGAGATGTTTAGTGTTTGGGACACTTTGAGACATGTCTTTACATTTTTAACAGGTAGAGGGAGGAACCTAGCTCAGGAAATTTATTTTAGGGGGTGAGTAGATCACGAAAGCCATGTGAATCAGTTGTGTGATTAGGGGTAGAACTGCCAGAGGCTTAGGGCCTCTAACAAGAGCACAATGGAAGACTCCCTTGCCCAGTGTGTCCCATTACAGTATGCTCGTGTGTTGGTGTGTCAGTGTGTGAGTGGGACAGTGCAAGAGTGCAACACCCATGTTATGACATCTGCAGGCATAGACAGGTCATCCACAGGAAACTCTGCAGGAGGAATATCTTACTAAGGTAGGAGATAACACAGTACTGTGTACGGATATACAGGACTAGACAGCTTAGGGTTAAGTATGTTCAGGTAGTGGAATAACAACTGGGGGTAGGAAATTGACATCAAGACAGTAGCAATGCCTGGAAGGGTTGAAAAAGGGAAGGTAGGAAACACCCTTTCTATGGTAGGGTAACAAAAACATGGTAGGACATCAAAGCACACAGAAAGGAGGAAGGAAGGTACAGAAAAGATTCAACAGGCAAAACAGACAATGGACAAAAAGGGTAAGAAAGGACAGAGCAGGTGAGTGGTGCAGTGCGATGGGTGTGGAGCCACAGACTTTTGGGACACATTCTGGAGGTTAAGGGGCTGCCACATTTGCATGCAGTTGTCTGGGTTAAGAGCAGAAGTAGCTGGACTCTGAGCTGAACTAGTAAGGGTGCAGAGGACCTTCTGCCAACCCAGGGACCACCAATTCTGCCACTGCTGTCCCAGAGGATGCCTAGGCAGAGGCAGAGTGGTTAGCCTTGGTGGGCTCTAGAAGGGTGGGGGAGGTGGGAAGGGAACACTGTCCTCAGCTTGTGCCACTGCAGACTTCCTTTGCTGTACTAGCAGGATGGGGCAGCCAGAATGAGACACCTACAGCAGTGGGAGTGGAGGAAGTGGGGGTCCTCAGAAGGGGAGGCTCCAAGGAGGGAGGAGCAGGACACCAACTGATGAGGAAGAGACTGCTGGTGTGAAAGTCTATCATTAGGGGGACTGACCTGGGAGCAGTGGGAGGAATGGAGAGGGAGGTGAAGTGCCTCCTTGGTGCTTCAAATTGGAAAGGTATAGAGTGGATCCAGAGGATCCCAAGGGGAGCGAGCTAGATTTCATTGTTCACCTAGGGACAAATTTTTTTTTTTTTTTTTATTTAGTTGTTTAACCAGGTATAGCACACTAAGCTGAAAGCTTTTTTACAGGAGCGACCTGGGAGCACAAGGAGGTTAAGTGACTTGCTCAGAGTCACACAGTATGCAAGTGGAAGCTGTGGGATTCAAACCCAGGTCTGGTCTGCTGGATGTCACTAGATTTGCAGCTCAGAGCCTTAGACCACTGCGCTATACTGCCTTGTTGACCTGGCAAGGAACAGAGTAGCAGTTGATCAGGGCAATTTCAGGGAGATGGGGAGGGGACTGAAGCAGGTAGCATGCACAGTGGCATTTGTTGAGGTGTTACCTGTTTATCATGGGGGTCAGCAGGTATACTTAGTGTACTCTGCTGAAGACAGTAAAATCTGAAAGATCCAGGGGCAACATGAGCCTCAGGCCAAGGCAACACACAAAAAGAGCCTGATGTACAAGAAGAACTGTTTTCCCCTCCCTGAATGATTTGGTGTAAGTTTGTGAATGATCTTTGGAAGATGTGTGGATGTTAAACTTAGACACCAGGATTGTGTGAGTGACCCGATCGAGTATGTATGCATGAGTGCTGGTGTGAATGTACTTCTGTAAGGCTGACTTCCTTGATGTGAAACAAAGGTTTATCACAATGCATTCTAAATGTGACTAAAAGACAGCCAACTTCTGTCTGATTGGTGGTGTCTGTGTTAGATAAAATAAAATGTTGTGGCTCTATTAGGATCATTGGCATACTGCATATTGCTGACTGAAATGGGAGTTGGGTGATGTTATGGTGGTGGGGCAGTACATCTTTTGGTTTGTGTTTATGGGAGGGGGGCAACAGTCCCATCAACTCTGAGTATGAATTTTAAATTCCTGGCTACACCCCTGCTGTGGATGTCCAAGCACCATGGCTTTTATCAGTTGGTTGAAGGCATGGTGCATGGAGGAGGGCTTTGGCTACACTGGTGACTGTGGACCAGTCTAGGAGGATATGGGCCTCTATAGGGGATATGGCCTGTCAGGAGGGGAACCACAGTCCTTAGTGGGAGGTTTAAATACTACTGGGATTAGCATTTGAACTAGCTCGGGGGGTGGGGGGGTTGCTATAATATAAACGGAAGCAAAAACTGCCTTCCACCAGATGATTAAGCAACAAGGTGGGCGGACCTGAGGGAAAGGAGGTTCCCACAAGAAAGGGGCACAGAAAGAAATGGATGGGGTCTAGGCAGAATACAAGTGTGATATAAATCAGGATAACAAGATGAGAGGAGTAAAGTAGATACATAATGGAGAGGATAAGCAGGAAATAGGGGTAGGGGGAGCATTAGCAAATAGCACACTCAGTAGGATGGTGAGAAAGCAGGGAGGCAGGCATGGGGCAGTAATGATCCATGTGCTCCAATACAAACAGTAGGAAATAACATTCTGGACCTGGAGGCCATCATGAAAGAGAGTAACGTGGATCTGGTGGCCATAACTGAGTCATGGTACAGCGGCAGCCATGATATGTATGTGGCAATAACAGGCTACTCTTTGTTCAGAAGAGACAGAGAAAGAAGGGGAAGGGAGGATGGGTTGTACTATACAGTATGTTCAGGGTTATCAAGGCTATGGAAGTGCTGGGGCACCCAAAGGAAAAGGAAGGAGTGTAAGTACTTTGGGTCATCCTGGAGACAGACACCGGGGCCACTGTCCATACTAGTGTGGTATACAAACCACCAGCACAGGAGAGGAGTCAGATAAGGCACTTAGGAGGACATCATGAGAATGGTAAATAAGTGGGTGGTGCTACTATACTATTTGGTGACTTCAATTGGCCAAATCTGAACTGTAGCCTTCCAGCTGTAGCTTCAGCAAAAAGGGCTATCCTTGATTTCCTACAAGGGGCTTTTCTCAGTCAGCTAGTCAATGAGCCCACTAGGGATGGTGCAGTGTTAGACCTTGTGTTTACAAACAGGGACAGCACTGCATATATCACAGTGGGACCTTGGGTACCAGTGATCACCATACAGTGTGATTTAATATTAAGGCAGGAACAGAGGCAAACCACACGAGGACGAGGGTCTTTGAATTTAGAAGGGTGGATTTTCAGATAATGAGAGACTGCCTCAGAAGCTGCCTAGTAGGGTAGAGGAACAGTGGGCAAAAATAAAGGAGGGGATTAATAAGGCAACAATACTCTGTGTAAAGGAAGTGAGTAAAAGCAAACAAAAAAGAGACCAGTATGCTACTCTCAAGAAGTGGTCACAGAGGTGAAGGAAAAAGAAGGTGTCATTCAGGAAGTATAACAAAATGCAGAGGGAGAAAGACAGGAAGGTATACCTGGGGAAAAACAGAGGAAAGCAGATAAGGCAGCGAGGGGAGCAAAGGCACAGACAGAGGAAAGGATAGCCAAAGGGGTAACAAATGGGTATAAGACTTTCTTTAGGTACATAAGCAAGAGTAAGAAAGCAAGGGGAGGGACACTGAAAATAAGGAGGGTGGCAGAGAGTGACTGTGCAGAGGAAGACCACAAAGAGGTAGACATCCTGAACAGGTACTTCTGTTCAGTCTTCACATTGGGGGGGGGGGGGGGGGTGACAAACCACCATTGTTCATCAGGTACAAAAGTGATGCTGAGCCAGACATAAGTCAGTTTTCAGAGGAAAGCATCCTTAAGGGACTTGTAGGTTTGAAAGTGGACAAGGTAATGTGACCAGATGGGATACACCCAAGACAACTGAAAGAACTCAGAGAGGTGCTGGCTGACCTGCTGATTGCCATTTTTTTTTTTCATTTTCATTTAATTTCCATTTTTGCTTTTAATATCTGTGAGATAATGGGCATCAATGCCCATTTTCATTAGTGACAAGTCTACGTGAAACAATGATACACATCATGTAAGACAATACAAATAACAAATACATCAGTACAAGTATGCATTATAACAAGTACAAACAGATCTCAAATTTAGACAATCCTTGACTAAAGTTTTAAAAACAAGTATAGTGGTTGAAGAAAGGAGCTCTATAAAGAAGGAATATTTGACTTTGAGACTGTTTAAAACAAGGAATAATATACAGCCTAAATGGAACACATCTAGTATCACAAGCATTTTGACTGAGTTTAAACAGCCATGAAACTGAGGGTGGTAACAAGCCCAGGACATGTTTTTGCATAAGTCCAACTACATTTTATTTATGCATTTTGGCTCGAGAAAAAACAACCAGAGGAAGCATACAGATTGCAATGATGCATGCATCTGGATAAATTTATTAGAAATCTACAAATACAATTATAAGCCACCCAGAGGCAGTAGGGGATGAAGTATAGTGTAGTGGTTTAAGGCTCTAAGCTGCAAATCTGGTGACTTGGGTTTGAATCCCACAACCCCCACTTGCATACTGTGTGACTGTGAGCAAGTGACTTAATTTTCTTGTGCTCCCAGGTCACACCTGTACACAAGCGTTCAGCTTAGTGTGTCTCTCCTGGAAAAAAAAAAAGTTTGGAAAGGGGACTCTCAGTAGCCACTGAATATACTGTAAGACCATAGTCCACAACTGAAAGAGAAGTCTGTGGACCAATAGTTTCCTAGTTTCAGGAATCAAAAAGTTCTTAATTCTAAACAAAAAGCACAGTCTTTGATGTTTTACATTTTTACCACAGTTAATATGATGTTCAAATGATAGTCTCATCTACAGTATATGAACAGTAACATATTTAAAACAGTCTGTTCATTTTGTTCACCAGAAAGGCAATGGACAAACAAATCAAAATCCCTGACTGTTCTAGGCCCTGAGAAGATCATACACTTAGTCTTTTTAGTATTCAAAACCATCCTGTTGGTCAAAAGCCAGGTTTGAAAGGAATTGAAATCTGCTTGAACATTGCTAACAGCTTTTTTTTTACATCAGGATGGAAGCTAAGACAGCATCAACAGCATATAAGATAACCTCACCCCTGGAACTTGTCATGGGAATAAAATTAAGAAACAGAAAAAAGAAGGGGTCCTAAAATGGATCCCTATGGAACTCCACAGTTAATAGGAAGAGGACTTGATGTACAACCAGCTACTGAGAAAGATAATTTGAAAACCATATAATAGCATCTGTTGAAATATAACAACTATTTAAAGCCACATCTAACAACTTATGGTTGACCAAGTCAAAAGCCTTGGTGAGGTCCACAATTAATAGCCACAGCATAATAGCCCTTATCCATGCCACTCTGAATGCGGCTGGCGAACCTGACCAAGGCTGTCAATGTACTGAGAGAGGCCCTGAACCCATGTTACACAGTTGTAAGAATACTGTGTTCCTCTAGAAAGGAAGGAGACCTGATCAAATATTATTCTAAGGTTTTCGACAGTGGTGCCAATAAAGAAATCAGATGATAGTTGAATACCAATTCCCTACTGCCACCCTTTCTGATAGGTTTTACAGTGGCCACTTTTCAACTGTCTGGGAATATGCCAAATCTTGAAGAGAAATTAAATAGTAAACATATCAGTTTTGCCAGCTCATTTATAGTCAGTTTAAGTATTTTAAAATCCAATCTATCAATGCCAATATTAGGTCATGGATTACATTTCTTGACACAATCCAGTACAGTACTTGAGGAAATAATGTCCTGTCCTCAACTCCTGACTGTGTTGTGTCCCCATTTTTGGTTACATACTGTCATTTGCTGTGACCTAGATATGTCACTACTTATTTTTTGCTGCTACTAGACAATATTTTAACATTTAAACATAGTGTGTTACTATCTGCCACTACTACAATTTTTATCTCACCTGTGTACTACTTATTGAACCTTATATATGCTGTACCTTGTACTTTTCTTCTGTAAAGAACCTGCACAATGTATTACTGTACCTTGGTGTATAAAATTCTCAAGCACTGTATGTTTGTATTGCTCAAGTTGGGCCGTTTGTGTTTTATATTCTCTAGCACTGTACATTTTGTATTGCTTGAGTTACTTTGCTCTTGTTGTTGTACTGTATTTAGCCATCTGTATGGCCCAAGTCATACCTGTAAATGGTCCCTGGGAACAGTGTACCTACCCTGTTACCAAATAAATAAATAAATAAAATATGAAAATAGAATTTAGGCCAAATTGAATAATTAGCCCACCTCTGTCCTCTAATTATATGGTTCAGATCTCTCCAAACTAGAAACTGGCCAACATGTCTCAGGATTACCAAAGTAGGCATTAAACATCTCAACAATTTACTCCGGGCCATTAATCAATCCATGATCATCCTTTAAAGCAGCAGTGCATCGAAATGCATTAAAAATGTATGATAATAAAATTATCATAACGTTCTATGTATTTAATGTTCCGTTTTTGATGTGTGTAGGTTTTGTGTTGAAACTCTTATGTGGGGCTGTATTTTCTTAATGAATGCAGAGTTATTTCACATGAAATAAGTAATGAAACACAATTTTTTTTAAACAGTTGGCCACCTATGATTCTTTTGAATCAGACGGCATAACGCTTGACGTGCTCCCCCCACTTTTGAATGCAGGAAGTAAACAAACTACATAGAAACATAGAAACATAGAATGTGATGGCAGATAAGGACCGCTTGGCCCACCCAGTCTGCCCATTTCCCTACCTACTGGATAAGCTGCAGATCCTAGTTAACCAGCAGCCTACTTCTTCCTACCCCACCCCCTAGAATTGCCTTATGACTGTCCCATGCATGCTTGAATTCCACCACTGATTTTGACTCCACAACCTCCTCCAGAAGGCCATTCCATGCATCCACAACCCTCTCTGTGAAAAAATACTTCCTTAAATTACCTCTGAGCCACCCCCCCATCTTCAAATTGTGCCCTCTTGTTCTTGCACACCTCTTTTTTTGAAAGATGCTACCCTCTTGGACTTTGTTGATTCCCTTGAGGTACTTGAAAGTTTCTATCATGTCCCCCCTCTCCCTCCTTTCCTCGAGGCTATACATATTAAGCTCCTTAAGTCTCTCTTCATATGTCTTCCAGTGCAGACCCTGCACCATTTTAGTTGCCCTCCTCTGGACAGCTTCCATCCTGTCTACGTCTTTGCGGAGATTGGGTCTCCAGAACTGCACACAGTACTCCAGATGGGGTCTCACCAGCTGTCTGTACAGAGGGATAATAACTTCCTGTTTTCTACTGGTGATGCCTCTCCCTATGCATCCCAGTATCCCCCCAGCCCTCCTTGCTGCCTTCTCACATTGCTTGCCCACCTTTAGGTCATCTGATATGACTACCCCCAGGTCCCTTTCCATTTTTGTTGTTGTTAGTAACTCACCTCCCATTGTGTACTCTTCCCCTGGGTTTTTGTTTCCCAGGTGCATTACCTTGCACTTCTTAGCATTGAATCTAAGCTGCCATACATTTGACCATTCCTCTAACCTTGCCAAGTCCCTTCTCATCCTTTCCACCCCACCCTGTGCATCAACTCTGTTGCAGATCTTAGTGTCATCTGCAAAGAGACATACTTTTCCTTCCAGTCCTTCTGCAATGTCGCTATAAAGACATTGAAGAGGACTGGTCCTATACTGAACCTCATGGTACCCCACTAGTAACCCTCCTTTCTGAGTGGACTCCATTTACTATTACTCTCTGTGTCCTATTCTCCAGCCAATTCTTTACCCAGGCTGTCATCTTGGGACCCACTCCCAGGCTGGCTAACTTATATATTAATCTTTTGTGTGGGACTGTGTCAAATGCCTTGCTAAAGTCTAGGTAGGCCATGTCCACAGCCCTCCCTGATCTACTACTTTGGTCACCCAGTCAAAGAAATCTATCAGATTCGTCTGGCATGACCTTCCCACTGTGAATCCATGCTGCCTAGGGTCCTGTGCCCTTCTGGCTCTAGATACGCGACAATTCTTTCCTTTAGAAGTGATTCCATCATTTTCCCTATCACTGAGGTTAAACTAACAGGTCTATAGTTTCCTGCTTCTGCCTTGCTCCCACTTTTGTGAAGGGGAATCACATCTGCCCTCCTCCAGTCCTCGGGTACCACCCCATCCTCCCATGATTTGTTAAAGAGGGTAGTCAGTGGTGTCACTAGTTCTACCCTTAGTTCTTTTAGAATTCTGGGATGAATCCCATCAGGCCCCATTGCTTTGTCCACCTTCAGTTTTAAGAGTTCTTTCAGAACCCTTTCTTCTGTAAATGGGCTGGTATCAACTTCTGTATCCAGAGTGTTACTACTGTTTGTTTTATGTACCTCCCCCTCTTCCTTTGTAAATACTGAGCAAAAATATTTGTTTAGTATCTCTGCCTTTTCACATTCTCCCTCTGCCCACCCTCCCTCCCTTTATTAAGCCTCACTATCCCTCCCTTGGTCTTCCTTTGCTCCCTGATGTACCTATAAAAGGTTTTATTCCCTTCTTAACTGAGTTGGCTATCTTTTTCCTCAGTTTGGGCCTTTGCTGTTCTGACTGCCTTCCCAGCCTCCTTTGCTTTAACTGATACAGTTTCTCTGTCCTGCTCCTGCTGTGATTCCTTGTACTTCCTGAATGCTTTCTTTTTCTCTTGAACCTTCACTGCCACTTCCTTTGAGAACCATAGTGGTTTCTTACATCGTCTTGTTTTGTTTATTTGCTTCACACAAAGGCTCGTTACCTCTGTGATGGCAGTATTTATTATTCCCCATTGTTCTTCCACCCCTCCTTCCCACCCATTTGCTAGTGCATTCCTTAGGCACTCACCCATTTTGGCAAAGTCAGCCCTCCTAAAGTCCAGTACTTTTGTCTTTGTATGGCTTGACTCTATTGCTGTGTTTATTGTGAACCATACTGTTCGATGGTCGCTAGTTCCCAGATGGCTACCCACTTCTACATCTGTGATCCTCTCTCCATCTCCATTTGAGAGTATCAAGTCTAATATTGCTCCCTCTCGAGTGGGCTCCAGTACTAGTTGTCTAAGGCATGCCCCCTGTAGGGCATCTAGAATAACTGCACTCTTCGAAGTGGCAGCCGCAACTGCGCTCCAGTTAACATCTGGCATATTCAGATCACCCATCAGCAATATCTCCCCTTTACTACGTATGTGCAAAGTATTTTATTCAAAACACATTGATTTGGCTTCAAAAATCAAAATGTAAGGTTTGTTTCCTCATAGTGCCTACCAGATTGGTATGGTGGAGTTGTAGGTGGTACAGACGGATAAAATTGTTATACAGACTTGTGTATAGTGTGCCTGCTTAGGGCTGTGTGTCAGCAGCATACATTTTGTACTTTCATTGCCCATAGCAGAACAGAATTAAAAGTTGCAGAGATCATGCCACCAACAGAAATTTGAAGATCGGATTTCAGGCTTGTAAGTGACTGAATAGATGGTGAAACACTGTTGGAAAATGGTATGAAAACGCTATTACCAATGGAGATTTGCATCCAAATGCTACTGCAAAATTTATGTTGGTTGCATGATCTCTGCAACGTGTAATTATCGAGTGCTTTGCACAACATTTAAACAGAACAGTGGCAGAATCCCATCCCCCATGCTACAATGAATAAGACACCTCATTAGTGTTTTTTGTTTTCACAGATGCTGTACTGTATGTTCCAATAAAAAAAAAATGTAGAAAAGCAGTGCTGTAGAAAGATTTTATTTTATTTGCTCCGAAGATAATGTTTCCACATTCATAGACCTTTTCCTAGTATTATTACCAACTGCTATTTCTCTCTCTTGCTCTGCAATGTGCTTATTAACAAGTGCCTCGCTGCTTGCCATTATATTTCAAAGAGGGTTAGAGTATTTCTGGTAAGCCCGGATAATCCACTGCCACTCATTACAGTGACATCCTCAAACTCCTCAATATGCCATACCCACTGTTTATAAACTGTCAGCAGACATTTCTGTGACATTTATGCCAGCCTCGGGACACTGATATTTACAGTACAAGCAGCTGCTGAATGTTAGAGACAGCATAGCAGATAGGAGTCGATGAGATGAGCACAGCACGGGACAGCAGAAAACATACCACTTCCCAAATTATGGGGCATAATTATAACTTGTCCTCCTCACCAAGCTCTTTCCCATTCCACTACTAATCATGACAAATTACGGAGCAACCTTGCAGGGAAACAAAAAAAAAAAAACTCAGCACCTCCGTGTATTTCTTTGAAAGGGTTTATATTATTTTTTTTATTTACGTTTCCCTGCAATGTTGCTCCATGAATCGTGATGATGAGGGTGGACTGAGGAAGAGCTTGGAGAGGAGGACACATTATAATTCAGCCCCATAATTCGGGAAGTGGTATGTTTACTTGTAAAAGTCACAGCACACAGGTATTTGTGTGAGACTGGGGGGGGGTGCTTCAGATAATTAAAATGCGAGTTTTCTTTCTTTAGAAACAGTTAAAGAAATAAAAGTGTCTTTCTTGCTTTCTGCCTCTGGTCACGATTCTCTGTTTGTGTAATTCTACATAGTAATGTTAGGTAAGAAGGTCCTCGTCCTTACATGTCTGTTTGTTGCTTAATAGGCAGGGTTGAATAAGTGTGTGTGTGTGTGTGTATTACCAGAAGGATTATATGCAGGTAATGGGGGCAGGCAGTGAGACTGACACTCACACTATGTTCATTATAGAGTGTTTATAAAGGGTTAAGAGGTATAAGGGTTACAAGGCCCTGGTCCCTGATGGCTTGCAACCAACAGTGATAAAGGAATGAGGGGAGGTACTGGTGCACAACTTGACAAACTTGTTCAGCAGCTCTCTAGAATCAGGGGCAGTCCCACAGAACTGGAGAACAGTGGAGTACAGCATAAATTGGAGGTCATTTAATGTATCTCAGAGGAAACGTACCTCTGGGGGTTATCATTATGGAAAACATGAAAGTAGCCAGCTCACTGTTTGATGGGCTGCTATGGAGAAGACAGCTTGCAGAAGGATGGCATTTACACTACCCTCCCCTGTACAAGATATTGGTTCTCACCAGCTTTGAGTAATGTGTGCAGTTTAAGAACCTTCAAGCTAGAATGGGGAATGACAGGGTGGAGACTGTGTAGAGGATGGCAGCCAAACTGATACAGGTGCGGCCCTACAAAGAAAGGTTGAAGGACCTCAACATGTATTCATCGGAGAACAGGAGAGCTGGTGGGGGGAGGTGGGGGAATACAAACACAGAATTTGATGGTTGATAATGATGACTTAGCCAACCAGTCTGTTCATTTTTCCCTGACAACAATATCACCATAGCCCTACTTGATCTTTGGATCATTCTACCCCCCTTCCTCCCCCGATGCACCTTCTTATCCTTGCATAATTGTAGAAATTGTTTGAACTGTATCTCCTTATCCTTCTGCCTCCACATATCCTAATACATTCTGAATGCTATCATTGTAATCTTTACCTTTTCAGCCATCTATTTTCAGAAACAGTGGTTTTCCTTTGCCTTTATTCATTATCTTGATACAGAGGTTTACCACCTTCCCAATGTCCAGTTGTAGCTGTGCTCTGTTTTCTTCTAGCACACGTATGTCATCCCTTTCCCAACCATGTTATCCCTCAGGCATTCATCCATCTTTATAATATTTGACCTCCTGTAGTTAAGGAACCTCACCTCTGTGTGGTTCAGTTCTGCAGCCATCCTTATATTAAACCACACTGTATAGTATATTTGTCATACTGAAATGTGTCAGTAATTATGGTTGTTTGATGGAGGTGTTGGGGGTGCAGAATGATAAGGTTATTACCCAGACTTGTGTATATCTTAAATTTTTTACCTTTGCGCTCATCAAACCATTCTTGACTGGATTTGTGTTGAGATGTGATGGATAGTTGGTATGTGTGCACCAATAATTGTTCCATCTGAATGTTCATCTTCACCTGGTAGATGTCTAAATCTGAGCGGAATACATGCTGTATTGTATTTTACTGGTAAAATTCTAGATAGAAGTACCTGAACTCATATGGAATTTTTCAATGGGCAAAATTAAACAAATGTTAGTGAATGGGTATCATGGCTGTTTCCTAGTTCCTGGTTTTACAGTCACTGTACCTCAGATAATTTTTTTTAGGTACAGCCCAATGTGTTTAATAGCAAACCTTGTTGAGACCACTGTTATTGTCAGTCTGTATGTATGAATACTGATAGAGCAAAATATATCCCATTGATATAGACTGAGCCCATATCTGACTGTACTAATATAAGAGCTGGGTTGTGTGTGTTGGGGGAGGTGGGGGGTATCAGGGCTCAGAGATCAGAACTACTTTATAAAATGTGCTGTGCACATCCATCATCTTTCTGTTGTACAATGCATAGTGCAAATGGAAGTCAGCATGAATTTGTTTTTTTTTCTCTTTTAGATATTTCCTGTAGAAGACCTAAGGTCGAAACGTAGATTTTTAACTCTATTTTCTATTTTCAGTGTGCATTTAATATAACCATTTTGTTCAGCATGAATATGTCTAATAATGAGAGAGAAAAGTAAAATAAAAAATCATAGAGGGCTACACAAGAGGTACAGTTAGTATATATCGAAACCCCATTACTCACTTTGTGCATTTGTGTACATGTGTTTTATTAAAAACTCTGAACCAGTGACTGTCTAATGGTTCAGCTATAGACCTTTGACTTCATTTACTCCACCTTGCATATGTATCATTGTGAGTGATTTATGTATGGCAGCATATGTGTGGGGCAGTTACTGTACAGTGAATCATTTAATACTGTAATGTGTTTCATCCTCTGACACCCTCTATCACATAGCACTGTGCATTGTTGGTAGTCAGTAGTAACATGCTGTCTGTAATACAAATAAATGATAATACAATGGTGTGTGAAAATCCTGCAACCTCTTTGGACAAAACATGTCACATGACCATGGGTAAATCCTGCATAACCCATGCCTGAGGAATGGCATTTATAAAAAAACATAATTAAAGACATTTTAAATTAATTTTACACATTGGTCCATTGTATAATCACAACAACTCACTCCAGGGTGTGGGTTATAGGATGATTTACCCACTTCTTGTGTGGTTAAGTCACTCTGCTGCACCTTATGACACGTCACACAAGGCTTGGGTAAATTTTCAATAATCCACAACCTGTTGTGCTTTATTGCTTAAATAACTCTGTATTGCCAGTATCTTTGTCCAGGAAAAAAAAGCACAGTACATTACTGTGTTATGTTTTTGTTTTTTTGTTTTTTTGGGGGGAGCTGGTGCTTCATTAGGATTAGCATCCATTTAAGCAATAAACCATGACAGGATGTGGGTTATACTGGAATTTACCCATGGCTGGTGTGGTTTGGCCATGGGGCTACAGGCTGAGTGGTCAAACCAGGTCAGCCGTGGGCACATCCCAGCACAACCCACACCCTGGAGTGATTCATTGTGATTATACAATGTCCCCCTTCACTTTTTTTTGTAAAAAAAAAAATAAAATCAAATAAGCACAGTTTTTGCCACTTTAAATCTATTTTTTTTATTTATTGTTGCGCCAGAAAAAAACAGTTCCCTTTTTGCTAGGTATAGTAGATACACAGGGAGTAGCATGTCAGTCCCATTCTGTGATACAACTACAGGCACTGAATCTGGAGATATGTTAATTATTATTTTAATTTTTATTTCAGTTAGCAGCTGTTTATGTGACCATGGGGGAGCAAGTCTGCTTGGAGCTGCTGCTTTCAAAGTCTGTGGTCTATGGAACAGAGCCTGCTGTAGGCAGTGTGTATAAATCAATTGATCTGGCCTTCAGTGAGCTACGTGCAATTAGTAAGTGGCTTACATGACTTTAGAGGTGGAGAAATGCCACAGTTAGTAACTTGCTGTGATTTTATTTTTATCTTGAAGAGACACTGTTTTTACACAGACAGCTGCGAGTACCAGTAGTTGGTGTGAACACTAATGGGATGCCATCTCTCAGCTTGTGCTTCCAGGTGCAAGTTTGCAGTGAGACTTGGGGGGGAATATTTTTCTTTTTTTTTGTCATGAGATTGCAAAACTACCAGGAGGGTACTGGGACATCTATCCATTGATAAAGATGAGAATCTGCTTTGTAGCTGGCAGGCATTAAGATGTGAAAATTGCAGACCATGAGACTGACATAGGCAAATCGGGGAGGTAACAGTAGAGCTTTGGAGGTAGGACAGCTGTTACAGGACAGAGGAGTGTGGAGTGACCACTATGGAGCTTGGAGAGAGGAGCGTGTCACCGGAGCCATAGTTGGGAAGGAACAGCCGTTATTACTTTACATGCGTTTTTTTTTTTAATGAGTTGTTTCAGGAGGCAGTTTGCTTTTTGGTTTGCCACGGTGGCATGTGCACAGTGGTTTAAAACTCCAGCTTTACCATTGCTGTTTAGCAGGAGTCAATATGGCAGCTTTCATGGTTGATCTTGGGGGTTGGACGTATTCAGGTACTGGGAATTCGAGATGCAGCTGACTGGCCCCTTTGCCATGGGTAATGCCAGGATTTACCATGGCTGAAAAGTGCCAGTCTGCCAATCATGTTAACACATTTTTGGCCCCCATTGTATAATGCTTAATTATACAATGGCATAAAATAATCTTGGACTCTGATTGGTCCATCTGGGACTGGAGCTGTGATGGTATCCCAGCACAACATCACGGATCTAGTCCCAGTACACAAATGACCAAATGAACTGGTACCAGAATCACTGCGTGGCAATCTGCTTCACTTATCCCCGCCAGTGAGTCTACTTTTTTTGCACACGGAGATGGTAACAGCTGGTTGCATGGCTCACTGATGCCGGTCAGTTCCACACAAAATAGCAGCTCTCCCCAAACAACAACCGCATAAAGGGCTGTAAAAAGTATAACATCTCGGTATAGGTGTTTTAGAGAGATGCGACGCAGCACTCTGTCACCTCTGAAGCTGCAACTCCAGTTCCACTTGCTAGTTTGAAATCATACATTTCTTTTTTTTGCTGCCAGACCACATAAAAATGAGCATTTCCTGAAGAGAAGCAACTGAACACTTATCCGACCTGTTTCAGAAAACCAGAACTGTCCCTCTTCTCCTCCCTTGTTTGTCATTTGTGATTTTCATTCGTACAAGACACTGGGTCACAAGACAGGCAGCGGGACTGGTTAAATTAAAGTTTTTGACTTTGAGGGAGAAACAAAGTGAGAAACAACAGAAAAGAAAAGTTTAATGGGGCATGGGGGACCAGACTTGCAACACAAACAGAAAAGAGTGTGTAGGGAACAGTCAAATAAAAACACAGACCCACTCATTTAACAGCCGCACCACCTACTGGCCAAAAGGGAACTATTTTTTTACTTCATAAACCTCCATATTGATAAATCAACTAAAAATCTGCAAAAGAAATGCTTTTTCAATCTTTTTTTATTATTATTATAACTGAGCCATTGTATAATAGTAAATATGCACTCCAGGGTGTGTGTTGTGCTGGGATAACGTCATACTGGGATTGAAATTCACACTCGGTCTGCGACCTCGTGCCTAATAACCCCAGGCATGATGTTATCCCAGTACAACACACACCCTGTCATGCATTATTGCTCAAATAATACACACTTGTAATTGCCTTACTGATTAAGTATTTATTATATGTACAATGGCATACACGTTACTAATTATATTTACATTTTCAGATCGAAGGATTGTAATGACAAGTCACATCATCAAATTTCAAGTACCTTAATACAACTTGAACTGTGATGTTTAAACTTACAGATTTCTGGTACACACAACCCTTAAGAGGGATGCAACACAAATTCAGCTGATGTTCCAAAAAGATTCCATCATAAAATTTGTATTATTCCCAGTGAAGAAACGTCCCACCTGACATGTTTCTGACTGTGCTGGTCCATGTTCAAAGGCTAAAGTTTAAACTATTCAGTGTGTTTCTAGAGCACCACACACCTTGTGCACATTCCTTTTGATGTATTGAACTGTGATGTGCAATTAAAACATATGCACCATGTTATTAATTCATGATCATTGACTGCAATATTTTTGGATCACAACTGTGCTGGGTGTGGTGGTTTGGTTGGGTAGTGATAAGGGCTATATTGAAAAGGTGGATTCAAACTCATATAAGGATATTCTTGTATGACAGAGTATATTGTGAATATTTGCTCTAACTGTAATCCAATATAAAGGAAATATATCAATTCAACAATTGTCCTGATTTGCTGTTTTTCTCATTTTTCCTACACTGCAGAGGTGGCTTCAGTCAACACATCATTGTCTTGTTCATCTCCTGATCTCCTGTCTCCCCATTTGAATCTATTCCTGTTCATCTGATGTCAACTCCTTTGATTAGAACACATGAAGAAATAAAACATCAATCGCAGTAAGACATTTTTTGAACAAGCTTTTAGTACTCTATTTTAGCAATATGGCACAACAGAGTGTGGGTTATTTAAGCAATATACCACTCCAAAATGTGGGTTAATGCTAGGATTTACAATGCCTGGTGTATTTTATTCACTTGGCCTGCAGCCTTGTGACTAAACAACACACCTCATATTGTAAATCCTAACATTAACCCACATCCTGGAGTGATATATTGCTATTATACAATGTCCCCTATACATTTTGTGCAAAAAAATAAATTAAAATATGAATTTTTTCCCATTTTTAATAATTTTTATTATGTTAATTATTCCACTAGGAAAAATAGTTTCCTGTTGCTAAGTAGAATGATGTATCCCCCCACATGTGTGCCAGGCTTAAGTTTTATAGAATATATTAGTTTTACCAGCCTCCTCCACCTCAGTATGTGTACAACGGTTCGCTTATTTTTATTACTTTTCTACTTCAACTTTGCCCAGAGTGAGTGCTTTCCATTGCTTTTGTTTTGTTTTTCAGTGCAGTGTGGCATGAGAGGAAGTGAAGCACTTTTTTTCTGTCAGTACTGAAAGGTCACTGTTAGGGTCTGGTTTCCTGGGTCATTGTGGTGTTGTGGTCAGGAGCACGTAGTCAATCTTTTATTTCTTTTTTCTTTGAGAGGGATTCTACAAATGGCATGTGCCTAATGCAGTGAGAGTGTGCTCTGAAGAAGTATGTTTTGTGGAGCTGCGAAAACCACATAGATTGAGGGTACACTATGGGGTAAATATTTGGAGAAGGTTTTGCTGTGGAAAGGTGAAGTGTTGTGGCTTTTTATCACTTGCTACAAAAAGCAAAAATAGTGCTGATTGTGTCAGACTCCAATGTACCTCCATTAGCTAAAAGTTCAGACCATGATCTTGCTCTGTAACCATTGCTGTCTTTTTCAGTGCAAGGTTTGTCAGCGTAATTTTGGGGAAGGTCTTGATGTGGCACACTGGGGTTGGCACATTTTCCCATTGGTACTGTGGAGGATTAAGAACAGGCAAGAGGTGCCAACTGACCAATGGGAGAGCGGCATTCTCTCCCCCATTGTATAATTAACTAATACATCATGACAGGGTGTGGTTGATGTCAGGAATTTACTCACGTATGGTGTGATTTGGGCACGATGCTGCAGACCATGTGAGTATTCCACACTAAGCATTGGGTAAAATCTGGCATAACCCATACCCTGGATTAGTGTATTGCAATTATACAGTTACCCTATTTTATTGTTATGGGAGGGTTGTTTCCCCAGTTTTTATAAAAAATTTAATTAAATTCATTGTTGCATTTGAAAATACAGACCACAAGTATTACCCGGCACAGCATGCAATTATTTATAAGGTTTAAAGTACAGGACACTGATGTTTCTGTCCTCCTGGTCTCCCATCTTCAGCAGTCCTGGGACCAGAGGGTGAACATTTTGGGATCGGGGATGAGGAATTAAGATTATAAAAAGGGTCTGCAAAATGGAGCTTTCTGATTGGCTGTAAACATTCTAACAGCCTTATGTTAATCTTTTATTAACATACGTGTAGAGATTAACGATATGCTGAACAAGGTTTAATACTGTCTAAAAAATATTTTTATTATAATAGCAATAAGACACTCTCAGGGGTTATGTTAAAGGTAAGTTAACCACCCTCATGGGGCATGTGACACTTGACTATGCCTTGTGCAACATTATACCCCTAGAGGGTGATTAACAGACCATTAACATAACCCCCAGTCATGTCTTATTGCTTAAATGTTAAGTCATGAGTTTATGGGTGAGGAGGGCACAACCTACACTAAGCATGTCTTGGAACTGTGTGTTGATACAGATGATCATTTGGCAAAATTTGATGGGGTATGTACTGACTTTTTAATGGCCTGTTCATGACATCTCTCTATTTATTTGTAAGTAATTATATTGTATTTTTATGTCTTATTTGTACAACTGTGTTTGATCAGCGGTAGTACAACTAAATTATTGCTTACTATTTAGAGTTGTTGCTGATCAGTTGGACATATCATCATTCACAGAAACTTCTCATGATGATTTTGACATCCATGACACTACATATGATCCCAGAAATGACAGATCAGAAAATGAAAAACATAGCTAATATATTTGAATGATTCGAGGGAGTACACTATTGACTGGAGATGGGTTGATGAATACCTGACCCATAAGAAGGAGGGGGGCTGACAAGGAGGAGAAAGTGAGTTATATGTTTCGACAGTCTTTGATAGTGAGACATGCATTGTCAGTCTTGATCATATCTATAAAGAGGCAATAATAACCAGACGATCACTATGGTTTTAGCGTAAATGTGTTTTATTGTTGATTCATGTATTGAAATACATTGTTTCTTGATTGCAGCTTCATAGTTTCTGATTCTGAAATGTCAATGAATGTAGATGACCTTTTTGGTTTGAACTATGAAAGTTACTGCCACAATATATGTCCTGATAGAAACTGCGAGGAGCATGTTAATATACATGGAAATTCTCGCATACACAAATTAACTACAGGCATTGTTTACGATACTTATCTAATGCAACCTGTGGTTAAAGCATTCAAAATTTGTGATACTAGAGGCTACTTCAGACAAGTTCATGTAACATTGCACAGAATCAGGACAGCATTCCTGATTAAGGTTGTTTGTGATAAGGGGCACATACATTATTTGTACTCCCAACCATTTATTCCAAGAATGACTGCTAGAATTTTTTTTACTAGCAATGAATATATTGTTATCAGGGAATAACAATGTCAAGGTTTCATTTCTGTTAAAATTCATGAATATGACACCTGTTACAAAATCTATATTCTATTCAATTCAATGACAGTATGTTTGTCCAACCATCAGCTGTTTTTTTGGAGAATATGCAGAATTAAATTGTATCAGGACTTAATGATGAATTGGTATTAATGGGGGATGGCAGGAATGACAGTCCTAGACATTTGGCAAAATATGAAATCTACACTATGATGCATTATACATCTAAAAAGATTATTGACATTCAAATAGTAGATGTCAGAGAATATAGCAGAAAATGTACAAACATGGAAGTTCTAGCTTTTGAACACAGTCTGAACAGCATTCAAGCTAAAGGGGAACATGTTTCAGAAATAGTGACTGATGTTCACATCCAGATCCTTTCTCTAATGAGTATGTACATCTGATAAACTACATTATGTAAACTCATAACATTAATTTGTTATTATCTTTCATTGTTTAACCATCTGCTGAATAATCAGTGTGTGCCTTGATCTGGACAGTCAGATTGCACAGTTAGATGTCATTTATTATTGCTCATTGATCATATGTTCTTGAATTTGTTTTCTCCAAAAAAGAGTGAAAGTATCCAGAAATTGATCATCAGCTTGACCTATGGCATTGTAACAAAGCTGTGAACAAAATGTTACATAAGCTAAGACATTTATTGACATTAACTTTTCACAAGTGATTATATACTGATATTTAGCTTTATAGTAATTTAAGTAGATTGTTCCAAGTAAAATTCTTGCAAACATACAGTGGTGATCATATAAAAGTTTATCTTTACTGAGGTATACCTTGAGGTAAAAATCGGTGGTACAGAGGCTGGGTCACATTACAGTCAATGCAATTTGAACTTGAGTGACTCAGTGGTACCTCAGTGGACATCGAGGTATACCTCAGTGCTGATAAACTTTTATATTATCACCACTGTATAGGTAGAAGTGAAGATATACTTATTTGTTATGAAGAATGGTCACTGAGTGCTTCAGGGATGATTTTATTGGCATTAATATAATTTTGATTAATATTTAATATCCCATCTAGGAGTGGGGATGTCATCTTGCACCTGTAAATGACCCTAGGGAGATCACAAATAGAGTACTGCTTGTAATTCTGGTGACTATACTTGAAAAGAGACATCAAACTACTGGAGGGTGTACAATGCAGGGCTACAAAAAATGATCCTGTTGTTGGGGGAAAGACCATATGAGGATAAACAGAGAGTTCAATTTGAATACACATGAGAAAAGAAGGAAGTGAGGGTTTAAGAGTCAGTTCTTCACACAACTGAATGGTTTGAATAGAGTAAACAACAGATGTATGTTCAATCTGAATGGCGGTCTGGAAACAATGGGGCACTCTATGAAGTTGGAAGTTGAAGGTGGAAGTGGAATCTAATGAGACACTATTTCACAGAAAGTGTAGTGGAAAGGTGGAACACTCTGCCAGAGGAAGTCACATTGCTGCAGATTGTTGGGGGCTTTAATAGGGGTGAGACAGATTCCAGTGGATGGTACAGACAGGGAGTTGGTGGAAGATGGTAGCATTTTAATGGACTGAAGTGCTGCATGCTTGAGCAGCACAGATATACCGAATGGCCTGTATCTGCTTGCAATTTCATATTTATGTATGTTCTCTGGATTGTATACAAATTATAGGTCACTTCTCAGAAGAAGAACAGAAAATTATTTCCGTGGTTCAGGGACGTCATTAACCATTTTTGGTATTCATGTGTACATTGTGAAGGAAGTGTTATTTTATTAAATGTGTGTGCCAGCATATCAATTTTATTTATCTTATGAATGTACTTTGATATTAAAGCATTTAACTTTGCCACCAATGTGAAACATACTTTCTGACACAGTCATGCTTACTCCTCTCATGTAATTGAATGTCTAGATTATATCTCCCACAACATTCCCCATTTCCAGTGATTTTACATTGAATTCCATTGTACTACAGCAGGGACATCAACCTCTCGTTCTAGATTGTCTCATTTTATTTTATAATGCATTGTAAAACTTTTAAATTTTCACTGTCTTGTTTGTTATATTACATGTAAATGTAAAGTCTTTGTGAAGAGGAGTTCTACATTACATAGTAAATGTACACAGCTGGCAGATATTCATTCCAAGAGAGGTCACAGAATGTGCACATGAAGACATGACAGACTCATTAGATGGAAAGAATTGGCTAAGCGATGGATCACCATCTCACACTGTGCTAAGAGACGTAGTGTATGACCAATGGATTTGTAATAAACTCAGGTAGTTTACACATACAAGGTCTGTATGTCTTCTATATGATTGACCAATTATTATTTAGTTTTATGATGTCTAAGAAATGAAACTGTATAATTATGTAGAATAACTTTTTTTTCTCATTCTAAGTAATTATAAAACATGATATTTTAGTGACATGACAATGGCATGACCAGCGCTGACTCTATGTAAATGTCTGACATACAGAGTGATCATGGTTATGCAGTAGAGACATTACATAATTATTCATGTTGCGATAATTAATTTAATTGTTTGAATATGATGATATACACTGAATATTTATAAAACATATTTTTATATGTGTTGCAGTTATAAATGTAACAATTGCTGGAACTGATAAACATTGGTGTTAGTATCATTTGGAAAATACAGACATAACTGTGATGTTTATACTATGTTTGAGGTGAAGCAAATGAAATGGTACCCAACAGATTAAATTACAAGCACAAAAAGTAGAAAGATATCACTGTGGGTAAGGGTGTGAGGCAGGGGATGAAACATGATCTCTATTTGAAATACCCCTGTTTCTATATTGGTTGATGTATCAGTGGTCTTTATATACTGTCATTAATTTTGTTTCTGTAATTTTTATAATTATACAATCATTTTTCTTGATTTTGTACAGAACAACAGGTGAATTGGAGAACTTCAATAGTGTGATACTTTCATGTGCATCAAAGAGACATGCATATGGGTAAGACTTCATATTCAAATACTAACAGGCTCAAATAAATGCAATAAAACAGTCCAGTGTGTGAGTTATGCTGTGTCAGAACAAGCAGGCATATGAGAAGAGGTTGAGGGCACTGAACATGTACTCACTGGAAGACAGGAGAGAGAAAGGGGACATGATTGGGATATTCAAGTACTTAAAAGGGATAAATAAGGTTGATAAGGAGAGTCTCTTTAAGCTGAGTGGCAACCATAACATGAGGGGGGCACAGTCTTAAGCTGAAGGGTGGGAGGTTTATTTGTTTATTTATTTTTTTATTTATTTATTTGTTCTAGGAATTAATACCTTTGAGCCAAAGGCTCTTTTACAAAGGTTCCACATCAATTGGGTACAATACAAGTGTAGTTACAAAGTAGGCAATTCAGCTGAATATTGTCACAGTCAAGGAGGAGTAACACAATACCTTAAAATATAAGAAAACAAGTAACAAAAACAGGGAGAAAAGAAAGAAAATAAAAAATTATATATTTTTTAATAAACAAAACAACATTATATAATGGGAAAAAAAGTCTCGAGAGAGAATATACTAAATTGAGAGAGTAAGGGGGGGAGCAGTCAATAGTGAGGGAGAGTCTCACATATGCCTTTGTCAAGAATACTGGGGTGAGGAAAAAAATAAAAGAGAAGGGAGTAATTTAATAAAGTTATTTAGCCAAGGCAGTCACAGAAGCTGGAGTCTGCGAGGTGTGAGTGGAGTTGAGTTTTGAAAACTCCCAGGGATGTCGAGGGTGAGATGTGGGTATTTATGACATTTAGCCAGCTAGGTGCACGGTAAGCAAATGATCACTGACCCTGAGTAGTCCGGCAACGTGGAACCTGAAGAGGTTGATGAATTGATCCTCTAGTGAGACGGATGCAAGGATTAGGGTGTAGCAGGTCTTGGATACATGGAGGGGAAAGGCCCATGGTTGTTTTTTTAGCCATCAGGCAAGTAAGATACTTTAGGCGGTTTGGAGTTGCAGCCAGCCAGTTTCAGTGTAGAGCTCACAGGTCTGAGTGCATCTATGCGCACTAGTGAGCAGTCTACAGGCCTTGTTGAGGGAGGTTGTTATGTGCTTAAGAGAGGTGGTTGAGGCAGCCCCATATATAATTAAGCCATAGTCAATTATTGAAATGACAGAGCTTTGAATAGCAATCCTAAGAGCAGGTTGTGTAAGGAACTGCCGTTCCTGTACAAGATCCCAATACGCTGGTTTGCCACATTTGCTGTCTTATCAATGTGGGTAGCAAAGGTTAGCCTTGGTCAAAGGTGATTCCAAGATATTTAAAGGTATTCACTTGTTCTAGGAACTTCCCAGATATGTATTGATTGGAGAGGTAGTTGTCTTTTTGTTTTAGGCTAGAGAAAAGCATTGATTTTGTTTTTTTGTGGTTATGACCAGCTTAGATCAAGGAACCACTTTTCAACTTTGGTAAAAGCAAATTGAAGGCAGTGGTGTAGTAGTTTCGGGTCTTTGTGGGAGGTTAGAATTACGGCATCATCAGCATATAAGATTATTTGTTCAGGGCATGAGTTGGGAAGTGAGTTTAGAAAAATGCTGAAAAGAAGAAATTAGGGTTTAGGAGGGAGGGAGGTCAGGAATGCACTGCTGGAAGAGGTAATCTCATAGAAGACTGTAGGCAGCTTTAAGAGAGGCTGGGATAGGCATGGGGAAGCTAAGGATCATGGGTAGGGAGGATGGGAAGAGTAGTGAGGGAGGGAGGGAGGGCAGGGACATTAGCCCAAGCTGTAGACCCTGCAATACGAGCAGACTTGATAGACCAAATATCCTTCTTCTGCTGGCTTCTTCGTATGTTCGTATGTTCGTATTCATAGTTACAATATCAGTTTCATTCATGACACATGGCATTCAAGGTGTTTCTTGTTTCCATAGATACCAAGAATACGAGGCCCAGAACAAACCTGCATCTGTTGACCACAACTACCATATAAATTGGGAATACCCAAAGGAAATGAATGGGGGCATAATGTAAGTATGTTAAATGTACAAAATAAGCAGGGTTCCTCACTGGTCAGACATTGGGCCAACCCTGTTTAATGTCTTCATTAGTGACATTGTGGTGTGATTGGCAGGTAACTGAAAAACTGGTACTGAGAAATAGGAGGGAAAAAGCCTCTAACTAGGTAGGGTCAATGAAAAAAATAACAGGGTTTTGGCGCAAGCTGCTGTTTGCAGAAGATTGCATCGAATGCAGCCCACTTTGAGAATTAGGCTCAATATGTTTAAATTAAGCAATAAATCATGACAGGGTGTGGGTAATGCTGAGTTTACCCAAGCCCGATGTGGTTCGGTCACAAGGCCATAGGTCAAGTGACCAAATATTGCAATGCGTGGGTAAACCCAGCATCACCCACGTCCTGTCATAGTTTACTGCCATTATGCAGTTATACTGTGATTCAAAACATAAAGAAAACTTAATTAGAGTTACTTACTTTTCTGTAGAAATATAAAGATTATGGAAATATTCTTCCACCCAAAAAAAAATTTTCCACAAACTGGTATGATGGTAAACATCTGAAAGTGTGTATTTGCTACTACTCTAACATTTTATTTGAACAATTTTGCTCTTAGAAAGGTAAAATAACTTATTTTTTAATGAACTGTATTGAAATACTACTGTATATTTCGCATTACCAGCAACTGCAGTATGAGCACAAGAAAAAAACGAAAATAAATAGTAGTTTTGATCTAATCTTTGAGGCAGAAGTAGATGTCATCTTTAACTTATCAGAAAGTGTTCCCGCTAGCCCTGTAGTACCTCCTGTAACATTTCAAAGAGTACGTGAACTGCTCAGACTGCGGTTGCCGGTAACGTAGAGGGACAAAATTGCTGTGTTTAAAAGTTGAATTGGGGATCAGATTGTTTTCTTTTTAGGGGTCTGAAGACTTAGCACAGCTAGCAAGTCTTACAGTTGGTAATGTTAAAGTTTACAACATTGTCAGGGTGCCAGCTGACAAATAAAATCGAATGATTTTTACTGCCCATTGTATAATAAAGTATTATGCTTTAAAAATTTTATATGTTTTAATATACTTTACTCCACTAATGTAAAATATTCAAAATTTAGGCATACAAAGCACTACTCCAAACATACCAGACAGTAGTTAGCAGTAGCAATCAAAATACCAAAGAGATATTAGTACATTCCTGACCTTCAACATCAGATAATCGAAAGGCACAAGTCTGACAAAGAACATGTCATACAATCCATGGAACTACCACCCAGACATCCATCTAACATTGCAGCAACTACTGCACAAATACAGCCTCTACCTGTCTCAGAACAGGTTGCATGTCAGAAATGTAGATCAGGACTATCATGTTCATTAAAAAGACAACGTATTAATGAGAATGAACAATAATTCATATTGCAAATTTTGCAACATCACAGTAATAAGTGTGAGTCAGAGCATATTGTTTTTATGATTGGTACCTGGAAACAAATAGTAAACAATTGTTACAAAAAAAGTGGTGCAGTATGTACTGATTACATAATACTGTTTCATGAGTCTCAATCAATATGACCATAATCTACAAAATCTACAAAAAGGACAGGGAGGGTAAAAGAGGAGGTGGAGTAGTTCTCTACATAAGGGAAGGGATCAAAGCTACAGAACTAAAAAGTAAAGGGGGAGGACAAGAGGCACTCTGGGTCACCTTGGAGACAGGGAATGGCATCACAATCTGCACAGGGGTTGTATACAGACCCCCATCTCAAGGGAGGAAATGGACAAGAAAATGATAAGGGCATTCTCAAATGGCTGAAAAGGAGAGATACTGTTGATGGGGACCTGAATATGCCAGATGTTAACTGGACGACATGGACTGCAGCCACATCCAAGAGCAGGGTCATTCTCGATGCCCCAGGGGGCATGCCTTAGACAGCTAGTGGTGGAACCCACTCGGAAGGGTGCAATATTAGACCTGGTACTCTCAAATGGAGAGAGGATCACAAATTTAGAAGTCAGTAGACATCTGGGAACAAGCGACCACTGCACAGTGTGCTTCACAATAAACACAACTATGGAGACAAACCATACAAAGACAAGGGTACTGGACTTTAGAAGGGCTGACTTTGGCATAATGGGTGAATACCTGAGGAATGCATTAGCAAATGGCCAGAAAGGAAGGGTGGAAGAACAATGGAGAAAAATCAAAACTGCCATCATGGAGGCAACAAGCCTTTGTGTGAAACAAACGAAGAAAACAAAGTGGAATAAAAAAAAACACTATGGTTCTCAAAAGAGGTGTCAGGGAAGGTTAAGGAGAAAAACGCTACATTTAAAAAGTATAAGGAATCACAGAAGGAGCACGACAGGGAACTGTATCAATTAAAGCAGAAAGAAGTGGGGAAGGTAGTCAGAAAAGCAAAGGCCCAAACCAAGGAAAAGATAGCCAACTCAGTTAAGAAGGGGGATAAAACCTTTTATAGGTACAATAGGGAGCATAGAAAGGTTAAGGGAGGGATAGTGAAGATTAATAAAGGAGAGGGGAGGTGGGCAGAGGGAGACAGTGAAAAGGCAGAGATACTGAAAGAATACTTTTGCTCAGTATTCACAAAAGAAGAAGAGGAGGAATTACCTAAACCAAACTATAGAAGACTCTGGGTAGTGGGGTTGATGCCAGTCCATTTACAGAAGAAAGAGTCCTGAAAGAACTCCTAAAACTCAAGGTGGACAAAGCAATGGGGCCTGACGGGATTCACCCTAGAATCCTAAAAGAACTAAGGGAGGATCTAGTGACACCACTGACCACACTTTTTTAACAAATCATGGGAGGATGTAGTGGCACCTGAGGACTGGAGGAGGGCAGATGTGATTCTCCTTCACAAAAGTGGGGGCAAGGCAGAAGCAGGAAACTACAAACCTGTTAGTTTGACCTCAGTGGTGGGGAAAATGATGAAATCACTTCTGAAAGAAAGAATTGTTCAGTACCTAGAGGCCAGCGGGGCACAGGACTCAAAGCAGCATGGATTCACAGCAGGAAGGTCATGTCAGATGAATCTAATCAATTTCTTTGACTGGGTGACCAAAGTATTAGACCAGGGATGGGCTGTGGATATGGCCTACCTAGACTTTAGCAAGGCATTTGACACAGTCCCATACAAAACATTAATAATCAAGTTAGCCAGCCTGGGAGTGGGTCCCAGGGTGGTAGCCTGGGTAGCAAACTAGCTGCACAACAGGACACAGAAGGTAATAGTGAATGGAACACATTCTGAAGAAAGGGGGGTTACTAGTGGAGAACCTCAGGGCTCAGTACTGGGTCCAGTCCTCTTTAAAGTCTTTATAGGTGACATTGCAGAGGGTCTGGAAGGAAAGGTATGCCTCTTTGCCAATGACACAAAGATCTGTAACAGAGTTGATACACAAGGGGGGGATAGAAAGGATGAGAAGGGACTTGGCAAGATTGGAGGAATGGTCAGACATATGGCAATTTAGATTCAATGCAAAGAAGTGCAAAGTAATGCACCTGGGAAATAAAAATCCAGAAGAAGAGTACACAATAGCAGGGGAGGTACTAACAACAACAATAATGGAAAGGGATCTGAGTGTAGTCATATCAGATGACCTAAAGGTGGGTAAGCAATGTGAAAAGTCAGTAAGGACAGCCAGGGGGATACTGGGATGCATAGGGAGAGGCATCACAAGTAGAAAAAGGGAAGTGGTTATCCCCTGTACAGACAGTTTGTGAGACCCCATCTTGAGTACTGTGTGCAGTTTTGGAGACCTCATCTATGCAAGGACATAGACAGGATGGCAGCAGTCCAGAGGAGGGCAAGTAAAATGGTGCAGGGTCTACATCAGAAACCATATGAAGAGAGACTGAGAGAGCTTAATATGTATACCCTTGATGAAAGGAGGGACAGGGGGACATGATAGAAACTTTTAAGTATGTTTAAGTAACTTTAAAGTACTTTTAAGAGATGCATACGAACAAGGGGGCACAATTTAAAGTTAGAGGGGGGACAGCTCAGGGGTAATGTGAGGAAATTCTTTTTCACAGAGAGAGTGGTGGACACATGGAACTGCCTTCCTGGAGAGGTTGTGGGGTCTAAAACAGTGGGGGAATTCAAACATGCATGGGACAGGCATAAGGCAATTATAGTGGGGGGTTGCAGGAAGTAGGCTATTGGTTAACTAGAATCTGCAGCTTATCCAATAGGTAGGGAAATGGGCAGACTGGTTGGGCCAAGTGGTCCTTATCTGCAGTCAAAGTCTATGTTTCTATATATTTGTTTGAACCATGTTAATAAATGACTGGCAGGGTTCTCTGCATCAAGTAGGGGCAGAGTCTTATGTTAGCTTCTTCTTTCATCCTCTTCCCTTCTTTCCCTTAATCCTTTTCCCTCTTCCCAACTTGTCCTCACCTAGTTCTGCCCACTGACAGTGTTTGTCATCACACCTGAGGGGTCTAGTACTAGGAACATGATTCATCCTTCCTTCCCCCTTCCCTCCATCCTTTCTACATAACTCATCATAGCTTGACTCTACTCTCTAGCAGGGTTCTCAGCATCCTGAAGGTGTGTTGCCTTAGGCAAGTATCTCCCACCCCCCTCCTCCTTCATTTACCATCATCTCTACAATATTTACCAGACTTATCCTTGCATACACAGGCTCCTTACTCTAAGTCATTGCCTCATTCCACCACTGGCAGCTATCTCTCCTGCTCCTGTATTTCTTTCTATGCTGTCCTGGAGTCATCTCCATTATATTGTTGCACCTAGATATAGGTCTCTGGTGGGACCACACACTATATAGGATCACACTGGCATACAACATGTGACATTGAATGAGCAGTCTCCACCCAGACATTGCTATCTAAAGTTTCCATGTGGTCCTGATGACAGTGGGCACAGACTTATATGTTGTGACCTTCTGAAGAACCTGTCTTGAGGATGTACTGTTACAGTAATTTCTTACGTAACTGAAATGTCATTTAATGTATAATCATACTTGTTTCTGATAAAAATATGTCAACATTAAATTTACCTATCTTGATGCTGTCTAATACATTTTCATTTTGATTGATAGGTATTGACATCCTAAACTGAACACAGTACACTACATTTTTGGAGAGTCCTCAAAAATGAATGCAAAATTGCAATTCTAATTTTATTATTTGGTTAATAAAAATGTTCAGACATTGTACAATACTAAGCAGATACTTGTTTATCTATTATAAGATATACAATACAATTTTTGTGATGGTAAGAAAAATTATAAATGATTTTGTGTGAAGAACCTTTATGATGCTAATATTAACTATGTGTATTGTGGACAGAATTTTTGTGCGATTGATGTACTTCACATATCTTTTTGAGTAAAAAGCATTATATATTGCTAAAGCATCATTTATTTCTTAAAATGTTACAATTAAAAGATTAAAATAAATAAATGTTGTAAGTGCATTCCTCTCATTGATGATAGGTTGGTGTTTATAACAAGGATAATATTTTTATTACAACTAATAACATGAAAATGATATTTATAGGTCAATCTGTTAAAAGGAGTATAGTGGCTTATATTCATTTTAATAATCGTTTTTTCTAGAAAATTGAAGTTATCATGCAATACTGACTGTAAGTACATCAGGATAAGTATAAGTTACCAACATACTTAAGTATTTTTTTTAATTTGAATAATCTAAAAACAAACTATTGAGATAAACAATGCTAGAATAACAAATCAAGCTTGTCTGTATGGTATAAAACCAACATAGATGCCATTAGAGTCTGGAAATTTGTCCCTGATTCTACAGACACAGCACAAAGGAATAACTCTTCTATTACCATTGCCAAGTCTACTGTACTGCCACAATATAAATTGTCAGTAAGCACTAAATTTAATTTCATGATTATGGTTATCTTGTACATAACATTCCAAACTAAATAAATCATTATGGTTTGTGACTGTGACAGCTAACACTGGCTCAGATAAACATAATAGGTCTATTGTTTGTGTTAAAGAAATGCAATGTGCAGATGTCTTTCCACAACATGTGCACTCCAGAATGCTTGGCATCGCTCGACATTTACCACAGATGCACCACTGAGGTTGAGGTCCAGTACAACAGTATGACATATTGTTCTCATTGCTGTCTTCCAGCAGATTAAATACTCCACCAGAAACATAATTTGTGTTTATCATATAAACAAGTGAATGTAAGACCTAAATCATTCTGATTAAATAGGTCATAAATTCTTTGATCTCATTTTCTGACCCTTTCCAGACAATTATCACATTGTCAATAAATCTATACCAAGTATCCAGGTACTTTGCAAATCTATTTTCTTACTATCTACAAACCTAGTTTCAAAATAGCCCATAAATATGTTAGCGTAAGATGGGGTAAAAGCTGCTTCCGTCTCTGTGCCACAAGTTTGTAGATAGTATTCTTTGTTGAAAATAAAGTAATTATGATTCAATGCAAAGTCAATTGCCCAATGTAAAAAATGTGTAGAAATTAACTTCTAATCATTAAAGAACTCAATTGCCTTAACTCCCAAATCATGCCTTATTGAAGTATAAAGGCTACACACATCAATTGTCACCCAGCTGTAATTAGAATCTCATATTTTGTCTTTAAACTTGTCTAACAGATCCATACTGTCTCTGATATGTGAACCCAATTGAAAAACTTTAGGCTGCAGAAAACAATCTATGAACAAGCCTAAATGGTGAGTGAGGGAACCAATACCTGAAATAATTGGCCTTCCAGGCAGGTTATTTATATCTTTATGGATCTTTGGTAAAAGATAAAAAGTAGAGGTGACTGGAAAACCTGTTTTAATAAATTCTGCCTCTTGTTTAATAAGCCATCCACAATATAGTCCCCAATCCAGAAATTCACACAAATCAGCTTGAAATTTAACCGTAGGATCTCTCATCAGTTTTTTATAGGTATTCTTATCTTCTAAAAGTTCCAAACATTTACCTTTATGGAATACCTCAGTCATTAACACTACATTATTACCCTTGTCTGACTTCTTAATTACAATACCTTTTAGATTTGCTAACTCCTTCAAAGCCTGACTTTCAGTGACACTCATATTTCTATGGTATCTAATATTTGAATTCTCAAATATTTTATTAACATCAGATAGCAATCATTTTTCAAAAACTGTAATTGCAGGACTATATACTTGGAGACAAAAAAATAGATTTAAGCTTGAATTTAAAATGTTCAGAGGTCTAACCATCACTCACCCCACTACCACCTGATGTTTCTTCAAGTAAAGCAGAAACGTCAATTTTATCAATAACATTAAAGTCCCAATTTAATTCATCCCAAATGTTAGTAGTTCCATCTGGGAAATCTACCAAATCAAGTTCATTTGATGGCAGTACTGGTTCTTCAATTATATGAGATACAACTTGGTCTCCTTCCATATTTCCAAATGATTTTTTTTATCAAAAAATAATTTTAACTTCAGTTTGCAAACAAGTTTAAATATGTCCAATTTCATTTTAAATTTATCAGGTAAATTTGTAGGAACAAAAGTCAAGCCTTTATGTAAAACTTGAAGCAGTGGATTAGTTAGCTTTAAATTAGTTAAGTTTAAGATTTCAATTCCTTGTTCCTCAGCAATCTCTGTTGGGCCGGTTGATTTGTGTCCACCTCTCCTCCTCCTCCTGCATGTTTTCTGGTGTGGCCTCTTACATTTTTGGAAATAGCTCCCAAATGTCTCCTTTCCTCCTCTCTCACTCTCTGCTTTTCTTCTGCTAAAAAAACTTTTTCTGTAATATTAGAGATGCCAGTATCTGTTTTTTTGTTAATATCCGGAGATATCTTCTCTTCGTGAAAAGTAATTGATTTTTTGGTTAGGTAACCTCTAGTTTGATTTCTGTTCCAGTTACGATTAGCAGATCTAGAATGACCCCGGCTGATTAAACAATCTTTTCTCTTCCACACCATTGTTGAAAAGGAATTGAGGGAAAGAAGCTTAAAGGCATAAGTGCTAGCAAACAAATTAGAATTATAGATACATACAGTTATAAAAAATACAATTAAGAGAATTAAGTACTGAGAACAAGGTAAAAATGGAAAGAGAAACAAAGAGGTTGCTGTTACTAAAGATAATTTTGCATTATGTATAAGTCTGGAATGTAATTCCAAGAGAAGAAATGGCAAAGTGAATTTTGCATCTGAAAAATAAAGTTTATAAATGTGAATTTCGCATTATTATAAATAAATATGAAGAGGAACATTGTGGAAACATATTATGAATGAACATAAACAAGACTGATAATTATTCAGAGAGTAAACACAATTAATTTTGGAATTTTCCTTCTCCCCACTTCCCCAACAAAAGAAAGAAGAATATACTAAATGACAAAAGGAGAAATACAATTGCTGGATTATTAAGATTTGTGTGCACTTGTTTCAGCTAATACATGTAATTTGGTGACTTATTCACTCCAAATTCTTAATAATAATTAAAAAAAATTAAATAGTCATGCAATAGACATAGAGTAAAAAAGTCAAAGAATGTGACATTTATAATTGATTTCTCTGTTTGATTTAGAGCCATTATTCCCTTATGAAGAGGTATGCACACCTTGAAATGTTGGATATATAAAAGAGAAGTGATGTTAAATGGCTGGAAAGTAAAGGACTGTACACAATAAATATTCTTTGAGAGATTTCCAAGACAAAAATACATTTTTGACCCAGAACTGATTTATTAATGGATTATTTATGGCTTACATTTGACAGCATAAGAAGCAAAATATGTAAATGGACATGTTTTGCTTAAATTTGGATTTAATTTTAGAAAGATTCTATTTAAATTGTAAATGCAATATCCATGGATTTAATGTGTTTACAATGCAAGAAGAATCTTTCTAAAAAGAAACCTTAATGTAAGCAATACCTGCTCATTTACATATTCAGCTGTGCATACAGAGCAATGTAGGCCATAAATAATCCATTACGATTTCTAGCTTCATTTTTGACTGTATAAGTCCCCCCCCCCCCCATTTTTGTGAAAAATGATTGCCATCATATTAATCTCAGTTACTTTGGATGTGTTTCTGGTATACATGATTGTGAACACCACATGAAAATTGACTTACTGTATTTTCAAAAGCATTAACTGAACCCATTGTATCTTAGCAGAAGACTATTCATAGCCATTACTGTACAAACTATTTTGTTTATGCTGTGCTTCTTTCTTGTACTATTTTATCCAATCAGTTCTTCAAAAACTATGTAACTATGAGCTGCCTGTATTATAGTCACTTAACTGTCTTTCCAGCTGTTTTTTCAATATTTTTTGCTGTGTAAATTGGGGTAGATTCAGTCACATGGTCTGTTGCTTTCTTTTTAGTTTCCAGTAAGTAACGATGGTCATGACAAAGTGGAAAACCCTCTTATCCCACTCACAAAAGCTTGTCCTCCACATAGTCTATAGGAAAACAGAGCCAAAATGATTAACTCTATTCACAAAGATACTACTTATGAACAACCAGTGTCACTATGTACATACATTATATAATATATGGCTAGGGCTTATTACCTATGGGAAACAGTGGCTTTGAAAATCTTGTTGTAGACCAGTTCAAATGTCAAAAAAGGTGTTGTACTATCATTCTGATGTCACATTGATAGTACAGCAGCTTTTCAGCATTATCCTGCCTTATGATTGGCTCACTCGACATGGTTTCAACTGGAAAATTGAGGAAACATGGCAGCGTGATTTAGACAGCATCGAGCAGTGGAGTCTTGGCCCACCTAGTGGGAACATGAAGTGGAGCACACTTCTCCATGTCATAAAAGGTTTTTTTTTTTTCATTTTTAAAAGAAACAGTGTAGCCACAGACAGATGTAACCATCACACAGGAAGTCTTTAGACTAACATGGACTGAATGAGAAACTGGAGTGAGCAGGAAAAGCCATAGCGAGCACGAGCAGCACCACATAACTCAGAAGTCAATCACAAACTTAAAATAAATAAATAAATCAAGCCCCAACCATATACTCTATAAAAACAGTGAAGAGGTGACCATCCACAACTGTGGCTGTGTTTCCATCTGGGGAGTTGATGACATCATAGAGACCTCCAGAGCTGTGGATCATCACCCATCCACTATTCTATACTGTATGGTTAAATGTTGTTCAAGATGGAATTCTATCTCTAGAACAAGCTGCTTTTGCTGTAGTAGCTACATCATGTCATTGTTGTGCTGCACTAAATATGTAGCTACTACAGCACAACTTAGAATGTCTTCATTCATCGCTAACTTCTGCTTTTACAAAATGGCCATGGTGGTGAGAGCGGGACCTGGAAGACAGCAGCAGTGAGAAAAAATGCAAAAGTGAGGATAAAGCCTTCAATGTATAGTCACTGATACACTGTAAAAGACTGTGTATGTGTGATCATACACAACACAGATGTTTCTTACTCTAGAGGTATCTGTGGTAACAAGACCTCTTGAGCTGTGCTCTTGAGGTCTATCATTACCACAGAAACATCTCAAGTGAAATACATACTTGTGTATTGCAAAATCAGTGGATAGAGGGGACAAAACCTTTTTCAGGTACATAAATGAAAAAACAAAAGCAAAGGGAGGGATAGTGAGACTGAAGGAAGAGTATGTGGGCTGCATGGAGGATGACAACAGTAAAGCTGACATATTGAACAGGTATTTCTGCTCAGTCTTTACTGAGGAAGAGGAGGGTAATGGACCTGAAGGGAGTACTAGGGGTGGGAACAGTGCAGAAATGGACACATGCCCCTTTACACGAGAAAGGGACCTGAAGGAACTGGAAAGAATGAGAGTTGATAACGTAATGGGGCCAGATGGGGTGCACCCCAGGGTCCTAGAAGAACTAAGAGAGGTAGTGGCTGAACCTCTGGCAATCTTGTTTAGCCAATCACTGGAGACATGGGAGGTATCCAAAGACTGGAGGACAGCAGATGTAGTCCCCTTATACAAAAGCAGGAACAAAGAGGAAGCAGGGAACTACAGACCAGTCAGGCTCACCTCGGTAGTGGGGAAGATCATGGAAGCACTACTGAAGGAGAGATCGATGGAACATCTGGTTTCCAGCTAAATACAGGACCCAAGGCAGAATGGTTTCACTAGGGAGAGGTCATGTCAGACCAACCTCATTGAATTTTTTAACTGGGTGACAAGGGAGGTGAATCAGCGGATGGCAGTGGACATGGCCTATCTGGACTTCAGCAAGGCCTTTGACAATGTGCCACATAGAAAACTGTTAAATAAGTTGGGGAATATGGGATTGAGCAGGACAGTAGTGCGGTGGTAAGGTAACTGGCTGGGTGGCAGGACACAGAAGGTGGTGGTAAATGGCTGTCACCTCACAGATGGAAGAGTGACCAGTGTGGTACCACAGGTTATCAGTGCTAGGACTGGTCCTATTCAACATCTTCATCAGTGACATTGTGCAGGACCTAGCAGGCAGAATTTCCCTGTTCGTTGATGACACAAATCTTTGTAACTGAGTGGACATGACAGAGAGTGTAGACAGAATGAGGAGGAATCTGCAGAAACTTGAAAAATAGTGAAGAGTTTGGCAGATGAAATTCAATGCAATGAAGTGCAAGATAATACATATGGGGCAAAATACCCTGGAACAACATATCAGTTGGAGGGTGAGGATATAGCATGCATCAAGCAGGAAAGGGATCTTGGGGTTATCATCTCTGATGAACTCAAGGTAGGGAAACAGTGTGACAAGGCAACAGGTAAAGCTAATAGGATACTGAGATGCTTAGGCAGGGGCATCACCAGCAAGAAAAGGGAGATCATAATTCCACTATCGAAGACACTAGTGAGGCCCCACTGGAGTACAGTGTACAGTTCTGGAGGCCTTACCTATGTAAGGACATAGATAGGGTAGAGAAGGTTCAGAGAAGGGCAACAAAGATGGTACATGGATTGCATCACAAGTCCTATGAGGACAGGTTGAAGGACTTGAATATGTACTCCCTGGATGAGAGGAGGGAGAGGGGATATGATAGAGACATACAAGTGTCTTACATGGAGAAACAGGGTGCAGGAATACACTATTTTCCAGTGAAAAAGATGTTACAGGACTAGAGGGCATGGGATGAAGTTGGAGGGAGGGTGATTCAGAGGAAACGTGAGGAAGAATTTCTTCACAGAATGGGTGGTGGACAAGGGGAACACCCTGCCAGAGGAAGTAGTGGGGGCTGAAACAATCACGGGATTTAAGAATGCATGGGATAGACATAAGGTAATTCTGGAGGTCAGAGGTAAGGGGCAACAGACTTCTAGAAAAACATAAAGTGATCTTACAAACTCAAATGGGCAGACTGGGTGGCCCTTAATCCCTTATCTGCTGACAGAGTCAATGTAGCTATGTATCTATTTATACTTGCTCATACACTATCTTATGTTCAATTCTGAGCTGAGTGCCTTGGAGGTAAGGGCTCAGCTTCCTATGAGAACAAGGGCTTCGTAACTCACAAACCCTACCTACCCTGGAGGTGATTCATCAAGTGTTGCAACTACTGCCAATGTCTTACTTCTTCACCAAATCCTGTTTAACCTGTTGAGTACATTCCAATAGTATGAGTCGACCATGGACAGCAACACATAACACACAAGGTGGAACTGGCTGGTCTCTTGAGGTAGTTTTAATGATGGGTGGCTATGGACAGTTTAATTTAGTTAAAGGAGAACTGCCTGGAGAGGTGAAGCCCTGACCACTGCTTCGCCTCTCCGATCCCCACTGAAAATGCCAAAACAAATAAGTATCTATTTACCTTTTGCTTGTAAAATTTGAAAAAGTAGGTGGAGCAGGTATTTGAAATGGTTTTGAACCACAGATCCTCACTGGTATTGCAATGATGACACAACATTACCCTTACTGTAAAATTAGGCTCATGTATGGAAGTATATGTATTTTTCTGATGCTTGGCATCATTTTTACTAAATTTGCCTAAATCCCATGGGAATGCCTAACATACCAATGGATTTAGGCAAATTTAGTAAAATGGCAAAGGGCATCTGAAAAATATATATATTTTTACCTCCGTACATAAGGCTAGTATAATAGTAAGGGTAATGCCGCATCATCATCTCATGATATTACCAGCGAGATCCTGCGGTTTCCCTGAGTGCCATCTTCAAAATGCCAGCTCCACTGGAGCTTTTTTAGAATTTTAAAAGTGAAAAGAAAAAAAAATACTTATTTATTCTGGTGTTTGTAGGGGGGAATGGAGAAGTGAAGCCCCAATCTGTGCAGCAGTTGGGGTTTCACTACTCCAGACAGCTCTCCTTTAAGAGCCGGCCCAGTGATGCTGAGATGACACAGTGATGCTGAGGGTTGAGGCACTGGATGGCACATCTTGCACCATGCCGGCAACCCATGTTCGAGAATGAGTACAAGTCACCGGGAGTTGGCTGGGGAGGGAGAGCTTCAAGCATCTGTATGCCTGCTCTCCTCTCCCAGGGTGGGTAGGTTGTTGCTCCCGATGGGCCAGCCACCGACCCCAGCTCCACAGTGTTTAATCCGGCACTCTAAAACTCTACAGTCAGCTGCATCGATGAGCCAGCCACCTACCCCAGCTCTGCAGTGTTTAAACTGGCACTCTAAAACCCTACAGTCAGCTGCACAGATTGGCCAACCACCTACCCCAGCTACGTTATGTTTAAACTGGAACTCTAAAATCCTATATTCAACTGCACCAATGAGCCAGCCACCTACCCCAGTTCTGTGTTTTTTAAACTGGCACTCTAAAACCCTACAGTCAGCTGCACCAATGGGACAGCTACTACCCAGCTCTGCAGAGTTTAAATTGGCACTCTAAAACCCTACAGTACTTAGGCTAATTGTCACCTGAATTAATTAGCCAAATGACAAAACTCATAGCCAAACCCAGAATGTATTTCTGCAACCTGTGAAACCACTGTAGCAATTTGGATAATTAAATGTTATTTGTAGTTTAATACAGAAAACTGTATTTAGCTAGTGGCAGCTTAAATGCTGCTTCATATACTCTCCTCTCTGTACTATATTTCTGTGATACATTAACACCCCCTAACACACACACACACACACACACACACACACACACACACACACACACTATTACTTTATAATGGATGCTTACACAAAATGCTTCAGTAACTTTTGTAAAGAAAACAGTAATGTCTCTTATCTGGCCAGTCCAAGTTGGGGATTGCTGTTCCTCAGAACTGTTCCTGAGGAATGCCTGAAAAAGAAAAACAATAATTTTAAAAAGGACACAAATGAACAAAGGTTGGACTTAAACCACAAGTAAATCATCAGATTAAAAAAAATGCATATACTTATCTGATAGGGCAATTGTACTACATGTCAAAACCTGTAAAATAAAAGAGAGGGAGAACTAAATAAAACCTTTTTAAAAATAGATTAAAAAAAGCAGATGGTGCAATGGTACTGGTAGACATTTTGGCATACGGACATATTGTCGCGATATATTTTGCCGCAAACAATATGTTGTGGGTAATTCGGCAAAACTATTTTGGGCATCATATTAAGTGGTCACAGTCAGAATGTTGCCGAAGCTCAACTTTACTGGCGACATTTCTACAATTGGATTCACAATTGACCCAGCGGCCATACTTTCTCAAACTTTAGTCATTTGCCCCCCTGCCTCATCAAACCCTGTCTCAGTGAAACGAATAAAGTAATAATCACCTAATCATCACTTACTTTTCAATTTACTTTTCACTTCTTCATTTTATGCTGTGGTAATCCACTTATACTAAGGAAAGAACAAGTATCTCACTTTACATGCCGACTTCCGTGTGCAACGACATCTGAGCTCGAGTGCAGTTGATCTCTTAAAGGGGACAGTAATCAAATTGGTTAACTGGTTTCTGCAAGTTGTCAATATAATGGATATTTCAGGGCTAAGCATTTAGGGGTTTGGATTTCATTATTGGCAGGTCTGCAATGGAGTATGTAGTATCACAGAAGAGTAAATCAAAGTTGTCTCTTGATAACTACCTGTATACACAGGAGAAGATGGGTAGTGGTGGAAAAATTATTTGGCGCTGTGAGTTGAGAACCTGCAGAGCCAGGTTACACACACTTGGTGAGACCATAACACAGACGCCAAGTGCACATAACCATGCACCAGTTCATGGACGAGCGGAGGTTTTACGAGCAAGGACATCAATGAAGAAGAAAGAATCTAAAGAGTCCACTCACAATGTTGTCCACCAAGCATCGCAAGGGGTTGGAGTGCATGCACACACCTTCTGCCGACTCATGAAACACTGCACCGAGATGTACGTAGACATAGGCAGAATGGTGGTCCTAATGACACTGACATATTCCAATACTGTAAGACAGTCAGTGATGAGTATTTCCTGTGAGTACACGAGGATGATCTGGTGATTTTTGCAAGCAATGCTGATCTTGCAGTCCTAACGGATAGTCCTCATTGGTTCTGTGATGGTACATTCAGTGTTGCCTCAAATGAGGATGATCAAATGTACACCATACATGCTCTTGTGCAGGGGATTAACAGACCCTGTGTGTACTCACTGTTGCCAGGATGTAGTGAGGAGGTCTACAGGAAGTGGTTTACAAACCTCCAGGTTCTTATTGGTGACAAGATCAGTCCTGCTTCAATAATGATGGATTTTGAAGTCGCGGCTATAAAGGTACTTCCTATGATGGTACCAAATGCTGAACTGTCAGGGTGCAACTTTCACCTTGGGCAGGCCATGTGGTGATGTGTACAACAGGAAGGACTTCAAGTACGATATGTACAGGATGAAGACTTTGCACACAGAGTGCGATGTATACTTGGACTGGCATTTGTTAAACCATAGAGGGTGGAAGAATATTTTGAAATAATACAGGAAGATGAACATTTTGATAATCTACAGTGCCTGCTAGACTATTTTGAGGACTGTTACATAGATTGGCAAGAAACAGGAAATATGGGAGGCAAGCACATTTTGCAATACCTTTTTGGAATCAGTATGACAGGGTACTGCAAGATCTCCCTCACAGCAACAACGCCATAGAGGCATGGCATCGTGCCTTTGCCAGAACAGTGAGCATCAGCCACCCAACTCATGCTAAGCTTGCCTGTAAGCTGAGGCAAGAACAACATGCAGTTGCCATTCAAAGGAGGCAGCTGCAGCTTGGTCAGCAGCCTCCTTGCAAAAACAGTAAATACATCAGAGTGAACAAAGTCTTCCACTCCATTTGCGAGGATTTTGAAAACAGATAGCCGAAACAATAGCTAAAGGACATTGCTGCTGACATAGAAATAAATGTCGCATAAGTAAGCATTTTAGAGAACAAAGCATTTTAAATCATTTTAAATAGTAATGTGAAGGAGCTTTTAACAGAAAAAAAGTATTGTACTGCAAGCACTCCCAATATTCACAAGTATTGTACATCAAGCACTACCAACTGCACAATACGTGCTTTTAACAGAAACTCCTGGCTTTTAACAGAGCAAATAAATAAAGTATTGTACATCAAGCACTACCAACTACACGAAACCTGCTTTTAACAGAAACTCCTGGCTTTTAACAGAGCAAATAAATAAAATATTGTACATCAAGAACTGCTTTTAATAGAAACTCCCTGCTATTAACTCGAGCGATTATAATTTTGTGACATTTAGTCCAGCGCTCATTCATACGGTCAACATTTAGTCTGGTGAGATTTTGACCGCTCAACGTTATATCCGCTACCAAATGACCGCGACGTTTTGTCCAGGGACTTTAAGTCTGTACACATTTTAATCATGCAAATTTTACTGACCCCCCCCAATCAGGCAAAATGCTCCCTTTTAGTAAAAGTTCTATGTCAACCCCTCACCCCCACACAGAGGTAACTCTGTGCTACATCCCCAATTATCTCCCTTGAAAGCAAACATCCTCAACTCTCCCTCCCCATCTCTGATGGGAAAGTCTTTATGGCCATCCAGAAATCCATAATTCGGGGTTGGGTGACTAATCCTTTATAGACTGTCAAAACTGCTGCATAACCCACCAATCTGTATTTTCCCTCCTTCTCTCAAATTTGTGGACAGAGCCAGCACAGAGTGGAGTAAAACTGAAACTGGATCCTCATGCCTCCTGTAATGCCAATCAGTTCAGTAGGCAGCGGCCTTCACCTTTTTCAAAACGGGAAATCTAGAAACACCCTATCATATGAACATATGAACATACGAATCTCCCAGCAGAAACAGACCACCCAGTCTATCTATGTCTGCCCAAGTGTGCACTAGCCACCTAGATTGCAATTGCCCCAACCCCCTCCCCATCTGTCATTCCCATGATGGCCTCAGCCCCTTCCACCCAGACTCTCCCTCATGCTCTGTCCACGACCTCTTAAAACTTCTTACTGTCTTACATGATAGCACCCCCTCTGGTACAGCATTCCATTTAGACACCACCCTCTTCATGAAGTAGTGCCTCCTCATCTCCCTCATAAATCTTCTGCTCTCCAATCTTAGTCCATGTCCTCTCGTGTCCCTACCCTTCCTCAGTTTAAACACCCCTTCAGTGCTAGCTTTGTTTATCCCCTTCAAATACTTGAACGCTTTAATCATATCCCCCCCATCCCTCCTCTCCTCCAGCATGTACATATTCAGCTCATTCAGCCTTTGCTTGTAGGCATTGCCCTCCATACCCTGTATCATTTGTGTTGCCCTCCATTGCACACCTTCCAGTCAATTAATATCCCTCTTCAGATACAGCCACCAGTACTGCACACAATACTCCAAGTGCGGCCTGACCAAAGATCTGTAGAGGTGCAGGATCACCTCCCTATACTTGGACAAGTAACCCCTCATGATACAACCAAGCATCCTGTTCACCTTAGCTGCTGCTTTCCTGCATTGGGCAGAGTTATTCATGCTCCCTGTTACCAAAACCCCTAGGTTATTCTCTTCCTCAGTGATCCCCAGCCTCACCACTGCTAACCAATAGTCCCTCTTTGGGTTTTTTGCCCCGAAGTGCATAACCTTGCACTTATTCGCATTGAATCCCATCTGCCACTTCTCTGACCATACCTCCAGTTGGTTAGGTCCCCTTGTAGTTGTTTTCATCCATCCTCTTCGTCCACCACTGCCCCAATTTTGGTATCATCTGTGAACAGACTAACCTTGCTCCCAACGCCATGTGTAATATCTGAGATAAAGAGCCAAACAGCACCAGGCCCAGCACCGAGTCATGTGGTACACCGCTCAACACCAGTCTAAGTGTTGAGAGCTCCCCCCAACTACCACCCATTGCAGCCAGTTCCTTATCCAGTTTGTCAGCTTCATATCCACTCCCACAGAAGTCAGCTTCCTGCCCAGCTCCCATGAGGCACTGAATCGATGGCCTTGCTGAAGTCCAAGTACAGGACATCTACAGCATGACCCATATCCAGCTGTCTTGTTACCCAGTCATAATATTCTATTAGATTGGTCTGACAAGATCTCCCTGAGATGATCTATCTTGGGTAAGAGCACAAGTTATTTTCCCAGGTCATTGGAAGAGTACATTTGGGAATAATGGGAGTGCTTCTGTGGATTGGCAGTCTTCATGGAGACATTCTGGATGTGGAGGTGCTACATGCACCTTTATGGGCTAAAGGAGGAGTTCACTAGACTCCATGCCAAGTTTGGTGGATTCAGGGAACCTCTTCTGCCACCCAGGGACCCCCAGGTACACCACCACTGCCCCAGAGGGTGCCAAGAAGGAGGGTAGGCTAAACTGTTGGGGGCTTCGGAAGTGTGTGCAGGGTGGGAGGGAACAAATTCCTTAGCCAATGCCACTATACTTTGCTGCTCTGCCAGGACCGGACTGTGGAAAGGAGACACCCGTGGTAACAGCAAGAGATGATGTTCGGGTCCTCCAGAGGGGAATAAACAAAGTGGGAGGCACAGGACGTCAGCAGAAGAGGAAGCAACTTCTGGTGGTGAATTCGATCTTTAGGGGGTTAGTTCTGCAAATAGTGTGGGAGGGAAGAAAGGAAGGAGTTACGGCACCTACCTGATGTCTTGGCATGGAGGAATGGGGAGCTGACCCTAAAAGGAGATAGGAAATTATTTGCAAATAATAAATACATCAGAAATAACAGTCAATTGTCTGAGAGTGTGTATTTCAATATTGTAAAAGTTTAAAATGCACAGTTACATGCTTTCCTCTTAGTGTTGAAGCCTCCACTGGTTTGGCAGACTTTTTTTTTTTTAATCGGAAGTCAGTGCATGCCAAGCAGTGAAATGTCATGTCACTGACTCAAATTTTAGGCTGCTAAAATGTGCGAGCTGGACAAGCAATGGTTTACAGCAGAATCATGAAAGCACACTTCTGTGCCACATGTAAATAATTCCAGACTGAAAAATACCTGTATCACTTTTTGGCGACCAGCTCACTCAGCCCCCCTCACCCCCAACACACACACTTGGCTGGTCACCATACAAATCTAGGAATAATCAAGATATTAGTAAAGTCACTTTTTTTCTAATGTTCTGTACATTCCACACACTAACAAGTGTTAGACTAGTTTTCAGCTTTGCTAACCACCTGCAAATATGTGCTTTCCAGTCCCCCACCTTATTTTGCAGTCTGTTCCTCAAGGTTTCCCCCAATCCCAGCCCACTACAGGTATCCATAGCTTTCCTCTCAATAGCTCCCTCAGTATCCCCTCAAACAAGTAAGTACTTTCCCCTAATCCCACTACCATAACCACTCCTCTCTCCAGACTTCCCTGACAAGTATATTCATACCTCGAACTCCCCACCATTCCCACTACTACTAAACTCCGCTTCTACGTAATATGCAGAACCCTCGAGTCAAAATCTAGTACCAAAAAATGACGCCTACACCACAACATGAGATAATTTCTAGTCCTCCATCATTCACAGCACTGCACCCCGACCCCTAGCCAGCACCCAGTAGCCCAAGCACTTACAGCATCTCCAGAATGGAAATCAGGACTAACGTGTAGATTATCAGACCACTGACAGACCTATGCTATTAGCATAGAGGGCAAGTAATGCTACTTCGCCAAATTGGTCTTTCGGTTATTTTGTATTAGTTTATTTGAGTTGGAGGGCTTTGCCCCCCACATCCCCCTTTTAAAAAAACAGGGCTGTGGGGGGGGTGATGACCCCCACTTAAATAAACAGACAAAACAAAAATGAACCAGCAAGCATTAACACAGACTGTATTCAAGAAGGTTTTACGCTATGCTACTAGTGGTGGTCTGATAATCTACACATTCGATGAAAGTAGCCCTAATAGTCCTTACACACAGAAACACCAGCACTTACAACCACCACCATATTTGCAGCATGGAAGGTGCCCCATAACATCAGCACATGAGATACCTCAATTACTCAAGGTGACTGGGTAGAACATCGTACCTCTGCTATTAGCGTAGTGCAAAGCTACAAATATAGCGTAATCAACTCTATACTACAGCAGCGCTATGCTACTTTCGTTTCATGCTTGCTGCCCTATACTGTATCTGCACTATGCTACATTCCTCACTTGCTTGCTCTTGATTTTGGTTTTGCTAGTTTATTTGAGCTAGGGGCCATTGCCCCTCCCCCCGCCATCTTTGTTTGCTTCAGGGGAGGGGCGAAGCTCCTATATCAAATAAAGCAATAAAAAAACTACTGGGTGACTTGGTGTAGAGCATGCCATAAATGGGTATGTAGCATAGCAGTGGTGCAATTCTACACAATCACCTTACTCAAAGTCTACCCCATGCTTGACATACCTCTTAACCTCATGCCTCATAAATCGGGGACAGTGTTTAAAATCATCAATGACAAATCTTACAAAAATAACATTTTTTTTTTAGAAAAACTGCAGCAACATAGGGAGAAACACATTTTTTGAAGGAGACCTAGACATACTTATGTGTGACATAAATGCATATTGTTTGTATCTCTAGTCCTTCAGGACAGAAATGACAATGTTGGGAGGGGACAAAAGAAATGTTTTGAGCCAAAATCAGCTCTGAAAATCAGTAACACTTTAGAGGTGCACAGACCATCAGGCCTGACTTTAGGGTTTTGAGGGCCCCTAAGCAAGATACTGTAAGTCATGCCCCTGCCCCCCAAACTCACTTCAGCCATGACCTTTACTTTATGATGTAGAGTTAATCTTTATACCATATACATATTTTATCCTCAGTTCAACTTGTGACATCTTTAGGTTTTTGTAGGGGGAGGCAGTCATGTTGGGTGGCCCTCACTCAACTCACTTTGGCCATGGTTTTTACTCTGTATGGCTTGTACAACATGCACATTTTATTTTCAATACAACATTTAGTTTTTTTTTTTTGGGGGGGGGGTAGTCCAATTCATGTCTATGTGCCTCTGATTAGCTGGCCCATACTGCAGGCAGTCATTTCATGGTATTTTGATACCACATCAGCAGGCTTTGCACAGCTTAGTGATACCCTTTTCTTGCAGTTCAATAAGAAGTCAATAATTAAAAATGTAAAGCTAATATGGTACACTGGCTGTGACTGGGGACTCTCATGAATAGGGGGCCCCCAGCAATGGCAGGGTTTGCTGGTGCCTAAATCCAGCTATGCAGACAGTCCCCTGAATTCACTTGTATCATCTCCACCAACTACAGAAGACACCTCGCCCCAGCAGAGCAATAACATCTACAATCCTACACTTCAGATAATGTCTGTTTCACATAGTATACCTGACCTGTCTGTGCTTAGCGTTGTATCGCCCACCTTATCTTTCACTTAAGCTGCTTTTTTTATGCTGCTATTCCTGCTTCACAGCTTGCTGACTGTTAAACATAGAGTTCAAATATATAGCAGAGAGTGCTAGATGGTGGTCTCCAATGACTCAGTTGAAGCCACATGTCCGCCATATTAGAGGAGGGTGGAGGTGCCAGTAGATAATGGGAAACCTTCTGTAAACTAAAAATGACAGCACTGGCACATTGTTCTGATAGAAATCTGCTGATCCAGAGGGGAAAACAAGCACCACTTTCTGTAGAGAAGTGATGCAGCAGACGCGCATTGTGGTGACAAAAACAAGGTATGCTCATTTGTCCTTAGCAGAGCATTACTCAAGTTTTGCAAAAACAGTGTGCTGTTGCAGTTATCTGTAGTTTCTAAAAGGATTCCTCTTATATACTGGCACCTCCGCCTTCCCCTAATATGGCAGATGCATGGCTTCAACTGAGCCATTGAAGTCTACCCTCTAGCCCACTCTCTACTATATATTTGAACTCTAAGCTGTTAAACTGATGAAAGACTGGAAATGACTTCCTCCCAACTTACTCCCATGCCGCATGCAAACGCCAACCAAAGATAAAGAAAGGTGGATTGAGCAGCAGCACAAAATCAAGCTAAGGAGGTATATTAAGAGTCAAATACATACCAGGGCTGTTGGAAAGGCATTAACATACCTGCTGCAATTTTCTAAAGAGCATTTCTGGTGTGTGGCTGAAGTTACATCCTAAAAACAACAAGCATGTGAACCCTTGCTTGCTATCAGCTTGTAAAGTTGTAAACACTTCCCTGCCTTGGAGGTACAGAACAAGGATAAACCATTGCAGAGCAGGGGTGGTGATTCTGAACAATTTATTAGAAACAATTAAATCATGCATAATAGTGTATATACATTCCATCGAAAACTACGACTTTAATTAGATGCTATGTATTTGCTTTAGTGTGCATGACTTCTTTATTTTTATTAAACAGGGCTTTATTGAGTATATATTATTTTCCCCTGTCCCAGCTCTGCAATACTTCTGCCCTCCCATCTGTTGTCACCATCATGCTGGCTGTGGTGTTAACTATTTATATTACTTAACTAACTTAAGTGTGCCTAAAACTTTTTTTGGAACAGCATCAAATCTCAGTCCTAACATTTTTAATTGTTTATCTCACCTCTGAGCTCTACTGTTGCCCTCCTATTCATTGGGGGCGAGGGGGTAGAAATCTGCAGTTATTTGATACCTATGATGAAGAGACAAAAAAATATGGTTAGGAGAGAAATGCAAAAAAAAAAAAAAAACACCCTGCTGGCTCAAGTGCCGTTGGAGCACCACATCCTGCACCCATATGGGCAACCCCTGACCCAGCTTGTTCTCTGATTGAACCTGCCCTGAGTTGATAAAACCATGGGAGTGCACTGCTCTCTCAGGCCCGGGGCAAGGACAGAGATTCTCACTGCAGCAATACCTCCATTAGGATTGTGGAGCTGGCCTTGACCTTTCAACATTGAGCCCCTATACAAAGGCTTAAAGGAGAACAAAGGGGTAACTAGAGCTAACGGATGCATAAGATTGAGACTGGTACTCCCCTAATGCTGTCTGCAGGCACAATATAGAATAAATCTTTTTCATATCTTTTCACTAGTAAATTCAAAGCTAGCTCTGCAACATCTGACATGTGCATCTGCTGCAATGCCGGCTGGGTTTATTACAAGATCTCAATGTTAACAATGCGAGCTGATGATGCGTCATTACCTCAGCCTATTATATACCCTTATATACAGACTTTAATAATACTTTGCTTTATTTTCACATACCTCGACTGTATGCTATATGTATACATGGCATATGTATGGCATATAGTCAAGTTTATTAAAGCTCTGTACAGAAGGTGCATATAATAGGCTGAGGCAATGATGTGTCATCATCTTGCGTTGTTAATAGTGAGATCTCGGGGGGGAAGGCACCCAGCCGGCACCATGGCAGATACAGTATGCCGGCTGGAGCATCGCTTATGTGGAATTTTTCAACTGAAAAGGTAGGAAAAGTATTTATTTTATCTTGTGCCTACAGGGAGCATCAGGGTACTGAAGCCCCGATCTATGCATCAGTCAGGGCTTCAAGTTACACCGTAGTTCTCTTTTAAGCTCTGCAATGAAGTACTCACAGCTAGGGAGGTGGGAGGGATGGAGAGCAATTGAAGGGGAAAAAAGGCAGACCACATGAATGACAGGTACCCGCAACCTGCCAATTTCAGTAGCCCTGCATTCATGCATACCTCTACCTCAGTGGTTGACACTCTTGTGGACCTAGTTCTGGATCCAGCACCTCCCTGACCAGTTGATCCTCACAAGAAGGGGCAAGTTTTAGGGCTGTTGTCAAAGTACCAGGTCTATGCAGTAGCTGTTGTCAGCTTTACCAGTATCGCATGGCAGGTGCAGTGCTGGCAGTAGGGGTGGGCTTGATAAAACCCAGTTCTGAAATAGGGAGCATGAATAAAAAAGGGAGCGGACCAGATTTTGAGACATTAATTCTGCTCTAACTAAAGCTGTGCCACAAAAATACATTACATAGCTCGTGGACAAATATTGTTAGGCTACTCAAATCCTGCAAGTCTGATGCAAGGACGTTTGCTGACCTTACAAAACTTCAGGTATGACTTTATGAATCTTAATGTTTTTGTTTGTTTGCAGTTAATTCTAGTATACCTCCTCATCCAGCTGGTCCCATATTAGGACTGACCAAGCCACATCACCCCGGTATCCCATGGATTTATTGTCTAACTTCTGGAGCTTCTGGCTTCCCCACAGTTTCCCTCTGTGGTACAGGTGGCCCCAAAAGCCACAAAACAGATCCTTTTATAGGAGGCACGTCATGTCAAAGAGTGCGAGGCCAGCAGAGGGTTGAGTTCTTCACCCTGCCCAGATGGTGTTACCTCTTCCTGTGTTCAGCTGGAGGGGCCAAGGAGCATCCCTCCACATGCAGGATATATACAGACATTGCGTCTCCCCTCCCCAGCTTTGCAGTCCATGGCTGCCAACCCTCTAGCCGCCACATTAAGAGTGGTTGATTGTCTAGGGGGTCCTTCACCTGCTGCACCAGAATGTAGTCCTGCAAAGTATCAAGCAGGACCTGTCTTCTGGCATTCCTACTGTAACCGCAAGGATGGCACAGTTGATGTCTGGCAGGTTGAGATCTCCTATTACTACTTCCTCCCTTTTTAATTACCCCTTTTCTACTTCTGCTCCCAGTTTCATATCTTTCTCTCCTCTCCTTTCTTGGTGGCCAGTAAACAATTCCCTAGCAAAGTTTTCTACCTGAGTACTCTGATCTGTACCCACAGTGATTTTTCTTCCCTTTTCCCTGCAATGGATGTAACCTCTAGCACTGCTTCTGTTCCTTCCTTGACATTATTGGCCACCACTCCACATCTACTAGTCCCTCTATTGCACCTGTATAAGTTGTATCTGGGATCACCAGATCCCAGTTGTTATTCTCATTGACACAAGTGTCTGTAACAGCCACTAGATTCAAGTCCAAAGTCTGTCATCGGTGCCTAGAGTTTGTTAATTTTCTTACTCAGACTCCTGGCATTGATTCACACAACCCTCCATCTTATGCTACCACCCCTAATGACTCTGAACGACACCCCATCACAATTCCTTGATATTCTAGGTGTCTTGTGTGTTTCCATTTTTTGCTGACCTGGGTTGCTCTGTACTTCCCAGTCCCCTGAATTTATTCCACTGTGCTGATACTTCTTGTGCACCTTGCCCCCAGCTGAGGGAGTCCTGTCAAGGCTTTCCACTTCATCTACCTTAACTGTGGAATCCCAAGCCCTGGCCGACCCTGCAGTCAGTTTTCCCATGTAGACATCAAACCTCTTACCAAATGGACTAGTCCCCTCTCTTGTCTGCTGAAGGCCATCACCATTGAGGACCATCCTGTCCCAGAAGCCCCCCTAGTCCCCCACAGAGTGGTACCCCTGCTCCTGAAACCACCATTTTAACCACCCATTTAACTCCTTAATCTCTGTCTTCCTCACTCTATCCTTCCCCTTCTCCCTACCCCGGACAGGAAGGATCCCAGAAAAGGCCAAGGAAGCAGAGTAGTTATTCATTCTGTCAACCAACCTCTGGAAGTCCTGCTGTACTGTCCAACTGTCCACAGCCGATTGTCTCGCACTCCATTGGTACCACCCACTTCTGCCCTCCCTTCCCCTCCACTATCCTCCCTATCCTCGCCCAGTCCCAGAGGGCTGATGCATCAGGCAGGTATCTGACCACCCCCACCCCTTTCCTGCACTGCCTACCACTCTGTCCACACACTTCTTACCAAATAGTCCCCTATCACCAGAATCCTCCTTACTAACCTCTGCCCACTTGTGTCCCCAGGTGTCATCATGTCTTCTTTCCCTCAACACCGATTGGATCAAATTCCCCCCACCCCCTTAGAGTCAGGCACCTGTACCTTTTCCAGGGATGCAAAATTCTTTGTCATTGGTACCTCTTGAGTATGGCTGACTTCCATGTTACTGCCCCTGCCACCCAACCTCCTCTCCCTCCCATTCCCCACCACTCTCCATCCCCATGGGCCAGTAGTCCTCTGTGGTAGTAGGGAGGGGGGTGGGCAACAGCTGACTTGGAGTCAATGCTGGGATATTTCCTCCTTTGTTGCTGCCATCTGAGCATGGAGCTCTCATAAAGTCCTACATATTGGAATATGTTTCCTCGTCCAAAGTAGCCCTGGAGATGAATGCCCCACAGTCACCACAGCTGACTACCTTCTCACTCACCCTAATACTCCATTCTAGTCTGCTGAGTGCTTATAAAATTGCCTGAGTTACTTAGTGACATGTGGACATCAACTGCTTGTCTTATAACTTTATTCTATATAGGTAAAAACTAAACTGTATTAGCAGTAATCAGGATCGCCCCACCTGAGACACAGCCTAACTAACTTTCTGTCTGCCTGTTTTATAACCTGGATTTAATGTTTTAGCAATTGTCAGTAACACTACACATTAGATACAGTATGTGCTTACCAGCTTCAGTTAGAAGTTCACCACTCCTTCAGAGTTCCCTGCAGAACTGCAGACTACCTACAGACGCCATCCTCTCAATTCTGTGGACACTTCTGCAGACAGCATCCTCTTGCACCTGTGGTCCTCCAGTTCCTTTGGGTGACAAGCTGCCCGTGTCAACTAGAATTTTGGGTAAAACATACCTGCCCATATTCAAATATCCCTCCCCTTTAGCTGCATCAGATGCAAAGTGGAAGGGGAGGGAGGCATAGCTGGCTCTACCTCTCTCCTCTTCCTAACTCACTGCTTCTGAAAGCAGAATCAAAACGGATCTGGGGAAAACTGGACACTGCTTTCCCAGGTCACAGGTCCGTCAGGTGCAAAGTGATAGGGGGAGCTTTAGCTGGCTGCATCCCTCTGCTCTCCCTAATGCACAACTTCTGAAAACAGAATCAAAATGGATTCTGAACCATCTCACATTATGAATCTCTTTATCCCTGAATAACCAATTAAATAATTAACTAAAATACTTACCACCACCTTTATCTCCATAGCATACTATATACTAAAATTAAAGTGCTATACAATACACAGTCTGAAACCATGACTGTTCAAAATATCACATAAATCTAATACGCAATATTGCTAGAAATTACTTTTCTTCTAAATAAGGTTTAAAATCTAAACCTGTGTTCAGTCCTGGTTTCTTGTGCCATAATTATTACTATGGTTTGTAAGTGCTACAGTTTCTGACTTTGCATTCTAGTGTTTTTACTGTAGAGCACCATGTGATGGGCAGACTAGGTGGGCCAAGCAGTCCTTATTTGCCGTCAAAGTCTATGTATCCTGGTGCCCACTCTCTTTAGACTAAATTCTTAGGATATACCTAACATATCTCTTTAATACTGTATAAACATAGGGGACTGCAAACGTTTTTCTATTATAAGTTAAAGGTTTGATCAGATTTATGTGTAATTAATTACTGTGTTAGTACAGCAAATTATCTGAGCTCAATGCATGGGAAACATTGCAGGAACTATGATAGTGTAAGCAAAAAAAGTTCCTATTTTGTGCTCTACAGAGTTTGTTTTTTATTTTTATTTTTTTTTAATTATTTAAATGTTTTGTTTAAGCAAGGTTCTTGGTTAAGAAGCAAAAATATATATTTTTTGCAGCAAGCACTTAGGGCCCACTTCTCATGAGGAGCTCAGCTGGCATATGCATGATTTGCATGTTTCTGTTCTGGAACACTCTGCACCTTGATGACTCACTGGTGGCATTCACAGTCCCTAGCCTTCCCATAACATCTATGGAGCACTGCAAGGTGGACAGAGCTTTGCCAAGCACTGGGTCTCCACTAGTAAGCCTGCCCTGGACTAGCCACATAGTGCATACCTTGCTTATATGGTATGGCTGTGTTATGGGGTTTGCGATTCCTAAAGTGTTTTATTTATTTTTTTCCATAAAGATTTTTATCTCCTTAGTCACCCAGTGACCCTCTTGTCCACTGACCTGTCCAGCTCCATCACCCACCATCCCCAGAACTTACCTGCTCTGAGATCCCCCATGGACTCCCCCAGTTAGGCCAGAAGAGGAAGGGCCATCCCCAAGGATCCAGATGGGTGCAAAGCCTGATTGGTGGAACAGAGTCTTCAACAAGTTAATGAATCATCCTGCCACTGGGGGATTGTCCCTAAACCTGAAGCTACAAGCCAATTGTTTCCTTCTTTTTCAGGGATCCAGCCAGCCCTGATCAGGCCAGGAACCCCTCAGTTTTTGAACCACAACAGTGGTTCAAAAATCCTCTGTGTGCTGCAGCTCAGCCAAAATGTGCAAGGTACTAGCCCTAACTTTGAATTTGGTGCCAGGGAAAGCTGATCTCTGAGTGGCTCACACTTTCTCCTGCTGCTCACTTTGTTAGCTACTGTATTCCCTCTGTCTCTCCAGTTCAAGTTTATTGTTGACAAATACAATTGTCATCACAATTAAAATACATTAATAAACAAGAAAGAAAAATACACAATATCCAATTGTTATTAATAGAAAAATACAAATAAATAGCATACAGAAAGCACACTTCATCTTATATTGCACATTAGTCTACCTATTCATTCTTTGGAATATGTCTTTTTCTACATTACAAAAGTCTGCCAAACCTTGTTACTTTACCCTTTACAGCTTTTTCTTCTGAGTCCAGTAAATAATTAATTTGGTACAGTGGATCCATATCCAGGGGGCAAGGATATCCCCATGAATTTGTGTCCTCTCCTTATTGTATAGGGGGCAGACTAAAAGTAGATGAACTAAATCATCTTTATTCTTATGACAGGCACACAGTTCCGAGTCTGATTTCCCATATAGACTCCTTAAGGTCTGGCTGTCTATATAACCAAATCTAAGTTTGGTAAATATCTTTCTTAGAGTGGGATTTTGTATTATATATAGATATGTTTTTATCCCATGCACTCTCATGTTGTTAGTTGACAGCCAACCACTTAATTTAAAATTCTTTGTTAAGTCCATTTCTCTCTGGGCATAAATATCTCTAATTGTGGCTTTAACTTTGTGCTTGATTTCTGGGAGTTGTTTTACCAAGCTATCAGCTATGCTCTGAAGGAGTCCATAAGGTTTAATAAGTTCCTGTGGTGCATATAAACCAGGGCACTTATATCCTAAATGGTTATAGTGTAATACCTCCTCCAAACATATCTTGGGTAATCTTTTATTAGGCATGTTGTATACTTTTAGCCAGTATATACATAATCTTTGTTCAATTTCTTTCCTTATTGGAAGCTGTCCAATTTCAAGTCTGGTTAATACAGATGCTGCACTGTTTGGCAATCCCAATAATTTTTTGTAAAATGTATTCATGCCAGATTCAAGCCTGTCCATATCATATTGTCCTCATATTTCGGATTCGTAGAGAATTTGTGACTTAATCTTTGTATTGAACACCTTTAGGGAGCCCATAATAGACTGGCCTCCATATGTATAAGAGAAAGACTCAATTGATAGAGTCAATCGTTTAATTTTCTGAATAAAAATGGATATATGTTCTTGCCACCCCAGATTATATTTAAATACTATACCCAGACAGCAAAATCTCTCTACATATTCAATTTTATAATTTATACAATATAAATCTGGTATGTTGATCTCAAGTGGGTTCTGTTAAATATCATAAACTTTGTTTTGTCATAGTTAATTGTTAAGTCAGTTACAACACATTTTTCATAAAATTTCATCAAGCTTCTTTCAATACCCAGGAAACCAGTCGCCATTAAGATGGCATCATCAGCGTATGCCAGGTAGGGACACCGCCTGGAGCCAAATCTGGGCATGTGGAGCCCCGGGTCATCCAAATCTTCCAATACTTCATTTGGGAAAAGATTAAAGAGTACAGGTGACTAAACACAACCTTGTCTCAACCCAATATTTGATGGGAATTTGGGGGTGTTATCACCTTCCTTATTATATCTTATAGCAATATGGTTATCACTGTATAACAGTTTGAGCAAGCAAATAATTGAACCATCTAATTTATACTTTCCCCAAATTTCCCATAATTTTTCCCTGTTGACTCTGTCAAACGTTGATTCTAGGTCTAAATTTTTGTTTCTTAATGTGAATATATTTATACTCCACATGGGATAAAACAAAGCACTGATCTACTGTTGAATGATCTAGCTGGAAACCTGCTTGTCCTTCATTCAGGATTTCATTTTCTGACAGCCAGGTCAAAATTCTACTATGAATTATCTTAGTAAATAATTTTTGTGTTGTATCTAGTAGACTTATGGGTCTATAATTGCTTGGGTTAGATGTTTCACCTTTTTTTTTTTTATAAATTGGAACAATAATATTTTCTTGCCATGTTGGTGGCATCCTTCCTGTTTCATTTATAAGATTGAAAAATCTCTTAAGGACCGGTATCCAGAGATCTGGATTGTCTTTTATAATATCAACAGGAATTCCATCAGGTCCAGGAGCTTTGTCTCTTTTAGCTGTATTAATAGCACAAATAATTTCTTCTTCAGAGATTTTATTTTCTAATGGTCTCCAGTTTCCCTCATATATTGTCTCTTTCCGAATGACTTGAATATGAAAGAGATTTTTATAATAACTGTACCACAAAGTTAGCTCAATGTGATTCTCTATTGCATAAGGTATGTTATCCCATCCATAAGTTACCATTTGTCAATATTTTCTATTATCTTTTGCCCAGGCAGCCTTCTCAAATTGTTCCCATAGTCTCTTTCTATAAAGGTGTTTCTTTTTTTTTTCAGGAGTTTTTTATATTCTTTCCTTAATCTATTTAAGGTGTATTTATTGGTTTTATTCAGATTTTTAACAGTATACCTTGCATGTCGATTTACCTTCTTTTTTTTTACCCTTACATTCCGCATCATACCATTTACTACCTCTTTTTCCCTCTATGTCATTGTTCTGATAATAATCTTAGAAATCCTTGCTATAATCTTTATATATGAATCTAAGAATTGCTCATGGGGCATACACTGTACAGTATATATAATGTCATTCCTTATTCCCTTATATTTTAATAATTCTATTGATTTATAATTTTGTATTAAATCCCATTTTATCCCTTTCTTAACTCTTCGAATACATTTATTTTGTTTGTTACAATCTTTTTCCCTTGTTTAATTTGAATTTTAATCTCTAATGGATTATGTTCAATCTCTGAAAGTTTACATAGGGAAAAATCTACAAAGTGTTTCACTAAATTCAAAGTTATCCAACAGAGATCAATTATGGAGGCACCCCTTACCCCCAAGTAAGTAGGTTCTCTAAAATAATCTCCATTAGATCGACCATTAATCAAAAGCATGTTATTCTCTTCCAATCCTGACACTAATTTTTTTCCTCTTTCGCAACTCTTCTTATCTTTTGTCACCCTACTTATTTTTAGATCATGTGACCCCAGGGCTACAAAGGCCTCCCAGATTTCTCTGGTGGGCTCCAGGCTGTGTCCCACCCTGGCACTGAAGTCTTCCACAAGAATGATTCTGGCTTCTGACTCATTTAATTTCCATTGTTCTATTACAGAATTGAGTCTATCAACATTGTGCTTGTCTTCATATTTAGATCCAACTGGAGGGAAATAAACATTGACGATGAAAATTCTCTTATTTTTTTATTGCAGCAATAATTGCTAATATATAATTAGAATTCGCTATGTATTCATCATACTCTATTTGAGTTGCAATCTTTCCCCAAGTTAAGAGACCACCCGATAATCTACCAAATTTACTTGTACTACTTGCCCCTTTGTTATACATCTTATAACCGTCAATATGTATTTCCTTATTAGTCCATGTTTCCTGCAGACAAGTCATGTTAAACTGTTTTAAATCATTTATGATCGTTGAATCTGCAAACCTCTCCCCTAATCCAGTGACATTCCAAGATAAGATGTTAAAATCTGTATTTATAATGTATTTTGAATCATCTCTTTCTATCTGTCAATCATCATCTATGTCTTGTAGAATCTGGAACCTGTTTGTCATCTTAATTATATTTAACCACTGAGGATTATCTCTTCTTTCCTTATTATCTCACAAAATCTTATTTTCAACTTTCAAGTTTATAACTATCCTATCCAACCTTTCTGATTTGGAAAGGAGAAATGTATAATCTTGCTCACTCTTTGACCAGTCGTTATTTGCCCTTGATTTTCCCATTGTTTTGCTCTAAAAATGTTTTCATGTAATTTATTATCTTTTAACAAATTCTGTAATAAATCTATAATCTTAAATCACAAATTGCTTGGAGTTTCATTTGAGAAATTACCAATCCCAAAAATTGAGATTTGGTATTCCTTTTTCATCAGTTCTTTGTTCTCTGCAAAGTACTCAAGAAACATGGAGTTCATAGTCACCACTCTATGTAATTCAAAGCCTAGGTCTTTCATTTTTTTCTTCTGATTTTTCTATTGCTTTAAGTACAAAATACTGATCAGAAAGAAGAAAAAAACAATTCAGTATCGGGCAGGGGTCTAATAGCACTGATCTTATTTATTACATCCCCATGCTTTCCATTCCCTTGTGAAACTGCCTCTAATAATTTCTTCAAGTGGATGTTTAATTTGCATTCCATTTCTTCCGGCATTATTGAAACTTTATATATAGGTAACATGTAGTCTGTTTCCATTGTCCTTTTCAGAATTTTTTTAAATTTTCGCTCTGCTTCAGTATTTTCCTTTATGTAATTTTCAGTCTCTAATGTCAATCTCCTATTTTCTATGTTATCTATAACATCTATTGTAATATTTCCAATTGACTCCTTATCAACAGTTTGGGCTTTATCTTCCTGTTCTTTCTTATTTTTATATTTTGTCACTTTCTTTATTTTTTTGTCTTTGCATTACATTTCTTTCCCAAAGTGTTAACCCCTATTTTCTGTATAAACTTATTATTGTTTTGTCTATTAATGTTTATTTCCCACCTTATTTTGTTTCCCCTTCTTTTCCTTTGTTTTATCATCCACAACAATTTCTGCCATTTTATTGCCTTGATCTATATACGGTCTTTCTGAACAGTTCCTATCATGATGTCCCCCTTTAAATTTCACTGCCCCCTCTTTTCCTTGAAATGTCACTTTTCCCATAATTCTGGATTTCCTGCCTTTATTTCTTCCATTATGCTATCTGGATAGTCATAGTCTCTGGTAGCATAACTAATTCTGATTCCAGTTCCAAAGTGTCTTCATTTATATTGAAAACAGAATGTGACTCATCACCCATGCTTGAGTTAATAATCTCAGACTGCAATGGTAGATCACAATCTAATTCTCTCATGTTCATTTCAATGTCATTGTCTTGTTTTGTCAAGTATTCTGTTGGGGGCTTAACATCCCTGTTAAATCTCTCAAAGATGAGATCGATCTTTTTTTTTATTTTCCATATATATTCCCTTGATAAATGATAATTCTTGTTTTGACATGATCAGTTATTCATATATCATTGCATTTGCTATCAAAGGATTTTGCAGTGCCATGACACAATCCCTAGTCATTGTCTCCATATCAGGGATGTTTTCCTCTTCTGGGCTCATGTACAATGTTTCATTCTCCCCTCCATACTCTACTCCCATCTGAAAACTATTATCATTGTTGATATCCATTCTAACATGCATGGACTCCTCTTTCCTGTCATAATCAAAAACAGCCCACTGATTACTATTTATAGCTGGATTATATGATCCATCTAAATCCAGGCTAAATTTTCTTAGATCGCTAATTTTCTGTTCAATCCTACAGTTGGTTCTAATTGTCTCCCTTATATCTTCAACTGTTTTGCTTACTTTGCTGTTTATCAGCTCAATTAAGTCTGGGCTGTGTCTAATGAAGCTACTCTTTGGCCCCCCCCCATCTTGCCCTCCACTCTGTTGCTTTGGATTATGTTTCATAAATCACTAATTAAGGGTTGCAACATAATTTTCCCTTTTTTAATAGCTGGTTCTACCACATTTTCTATGTTAATTTTCTCATTTTTCTCCTCTAAATTTACCTTATTTTCCTTAAAATTGTTTTTTTCCTTAAACTTTTTCTTGTTTTTATTACATTTATCTTTAACAAATGTATTTTCAATTCCCCTAGATATTTTAACTTTGGGGGTTGTTTTGTCCTTCTCCTTATTCATTTTTATTTCATAAGCAGGTGATTTCCTGCTTCTTGTTTCCATAGGCATCTTTAATTCACAACCCAATTCCCTTCAACTCAGAAAACTCGGAAAACACCTAAGCACCCTGAGCCAAAACCCAAAATTCAGTATCAAATATTATCGATTAAAGTGTATAAACAAGATTAAACAAGCATTCAATGTTATCATGCTTTACTCGCAAACAGGCTAGAAAAGGTTTCTCTCAGATCCTTGCTTAACTTAATTGAGCTTAGCTCTAATTAACACCTCTGACTATCACTTGACTTTATTTAATTTCGCTTGATCTCACAGGAGTTCAGCAGTTCTTTTATTAAAAATACCATACGGTTATGATGAATCTTGAAGAATCTTGAACAGTTTTAAGGGATCAATTTCAGTTTCAGTTTAAGTTTTAAGTCCAACCCCAAATTCAATGTCAATTAATGGTAGTATCTCTTCTGTTACTAAATCAGTCCAGTCCAATTCTTAATATTCTCCCAGTGTTAACCTCCTCCTTTTTTTGTATCCACAAATTCCCTTTTTCCCTTTTTTTTCTTATTCCTTTTCTTTCTCAGACAGGTCCAAGTAATAATAGCTTCCAAAGTCACTAAGGGGAGTAAAATAATGTGGGTAAAAATGAAAGAATAAAATAAAATCCCAGAGATCATAAACAGGAACTAAAATTGCTAAGGAATTAAGATATTAAAATACCAAGTTAATAATATACCAGAAAACTGGGATATAAATGTACTGAAATGCTTAATGTGCTAGTGCATTAATGTACTGGTTTCTTTATTTAAAAAAAAATCCTGTAAAATTCTATAAAAACAATACAGTGATACATCTCATTAATATGACTACTAAAAGTTAGCTTTTGTTAAACTTACTAAATTTACTTCTAGAGGTGGAATCCTTATCAATAAAGGAACAGGAGTATACCAAGCCATCTCACCATTTCAGTGAGCCGCACAAAACTGCAAAAGAAAGGGTATGCAGCAACTTCAGCAAATCAACAGATCCTCAACAGGTCCTCATGAAAAACCTATCAGCAAGGTATCAGTGGTGGATCAATGAGTGGTAAGTCAAAAAAAAGACAATATTACCGAATACCAGCACACACTAACTTATGCAGAAAACCAAAACTGGAATGACTTCAGCTGCTGCACCTCACCTCATGATATCGAGTGAATGAATAGATTGGCTTATCCACAACATCTGAGTCTGCTCATCTATATAGGCCTAACCATGTGATCCTCACCAAACAATGAGGTGAGGTTAAATCAACTTCCTGGTTCTACTCCAAATCTCATTGTATTTATTCATATAAGTTTTTCCTTTATTTTCCTTGTTTTTAACCAATTTTGGACCAGCAAACAAACCATAACACCCCTCCTTTTCCACCTCAAGACAAAAATACATACAAAAAAAAAAACTAACAACCCGAGGTTTAAAACCTCATAAGCCATGAAACGGCACAAACATAAAAAAAGAACCTAAAAACTATTAATATACGCTCCACAAACAGAATAAATTTACAAAATATGCAAGTATGCTAAAATTAAAAACTATATTAGCTATGAACCGTGAACTTATAAGTTCCGATAAAATCTTCTCTCAAAAAAAGGATGGCTCCTTCTAATTATGCTCCTTCTGCTATCTTTTAGCTCTGGGTTTGCTGTCAGCATATAACAAACAGAGCTGTGCAGAACCAAGCAATGTAACAGTCTAGCAGAGTTTAACAGGGTCCAGTAGATAGAACGGACATGGAGAACAAGGAACAAGTAGGGCCTTAAACCTTCACAAGTCTTACTGGTACGCTCACCCCAGATAGTGTGGCTCTGCCACCGCACCAGATTCCGCACCTCCACGGGGGATAACCAGAGGCCTACAATGTCTTTCTCCCTCACAACACTCCACTCTATCTTCCTTTCTTTTTCTTAAGGGCAGAATCCAAAGCTGAACTGGAAAGGTCAGCAAAAATCCTCACTATAGAGGCAACGGTGGCATACCTGTCATAAGCAAAAATAATATGTTTTCTGACTCCTGCTGCAGACGTTCCTCCTCAGCATCTCAGAGTGTTCCACCCTTGATCACCAACTGCCACTCATGTCTCAAGTTTGAATTTTCTCCCACTGGCCCACTCTACCCCGGGCCTTTATTAAATGCTCTCATTCTAGTTGCAGACCATGCCCCTGCTTCATATTGGACAATAATCTCAGGAGCACTCCTTGCTTTGGACAGCCCATTCTGTGCTCTTAAAGGGACACAACTCAATCTCTGGGTAGTCTCATTTGTAAGCACTCTAGCAAAGTGCCTGAATTTAAATGGTGGGAGCAATCTTTCCACCAGCAACTACAAATTACCAAGCACAAGCTACCTCCACAAGACAAATCACCATGTCATTCTGAGCTGCTACACCACCTCAGGGTGCTATACGGCAATACTGTTTATCCTTACAGGACTCCTAAGTGGAAAAACACCCTTGCCAACTCCCCTGACTCCCCAGAAACCAGTGACAAATGTATATAGTACCATAACATCTGTCATAAACTCAACAACCACTACCTATGAAGTACATGGGGGCCATCCATCTGCATCTAAGTGATCAATTCTACACATATTGGAAATCCGCATGAATACTTCTCCCTCAACTCACATTCTTCCAGTGAACCTATGTGAGGAGCCACTCTAGTAGAAGGAATCATACCCACAACAACAAACTACTCAAGAAGAACATTAAAAGAATACTCTTAATACTTCTACTGCTCTCAGGTAACATACATCCCAATCCAGGACCACCCCATAACTCAATCTCACCATTGAAAAATACAGGAACACTTACACTGGCATCAATTAATATCTGCAGTCTCCTCCCTAAACTAGATAGCCTACAGGTTGTGGATCACTCAGCATAATCCTGGTGTCCTTTCTGAGGTGGGAACCTGGCTCTCTCCTGACATACCTGACACAGCAGTTCGTTACTGACTTGAAACTAAAAGCTCAGTCCCATAATTTTGGTGCTCATTGTAATTGTTTGATACAAGGCCAAATTGTTATGGGCTGTTTTGATGGAAAAATGAAAGAATGTTTGCTAAGAGACTGTGAGCTGACAATGGAGTTTGCCCCTTTTGGGGCAGACCAAGTTGTCCTGGTGCACCCCTCCCCTTAGATAAAGGATGGAGTGCTCAGAGAGGGAGGGGGGAAGGTAAGGGGAGGGCCAGGTGGGGACAGGACAATAGGTAGGCAGACAGGAAGGGAAGGGGCTAGAGGGGGTACATAAGGGTCAGCACAGTGGTGGTTCAGCCACTTTTGCTGAAGTTTTATTAAACTGAAACTGCAGCACTTCAGATTGGCACCTTGGAGCATTTTCCTGTGGTTTGTTTATCAGGAGAGTGTGGGAATGTAAGAGCAAGCAAGTGATTTTGTGCAACTGCGTTAAGATTTAATTATTTAAAAAAATGGAAGAGAATAAAGAAAAGTTGTATGCATGTATCTTTTAGGCACAGTATCAGAAAGGTTTGGTATGTAAGAAGGTAATTCTCCTGGGGCGAAGACTGTGAGAGGTGCAGACCAGTGTGCTATGAGCAATGAAGTTGTTTGTTTGTAGGGCTGTTGGTCTTGTGTTGTAGAAATGTAAGAGAGCATGTAATGCTAAGAGCTGATGGCAAGAAGCACCTGATAGGATGTTGATTCTGGGCACCACTGAGCGAATGTGAGGAGATGCACAGAGCAGTGTGCGATGAGCAAAGTTGTTGGTTTTGTGAGGCTGGGACCTTGCGTTGTGGAGGATAGAAGGGAGCATGTAATGCTGAGGGCCTAAGGTGAGCAGCACCTGATAGGAGGTTTTGTTGGGGCAGGCAATGTGACTGGTCTCAGGGGGGAAGTGCGACATGCAGCAACTGGCCGGGCAGCTGTAATTCAGAACGACATGGGAGCAGGCAGAAAAGCATTGATTACTCAGGCCATGAATGGGCCTGTTTAGCAGGGGGGAAGCTAGAATTATTCAAGGGCAATGACCAGAACAAAGGGCTGGAGTACAGAAATGGTAAGGCCACATGGCGTGACATCACATGCTATGGCAGGGAAGACAATGGGCGTATGCGGAGCAGAGTCCTTCTTGAGCCTTCTTCCTTTCCCGCTATTGGATCATGGTACAAGCAAGACACCATCCCTGAGAAGGGGCAAGACAAGCAAAAAAGCCACACTGCATGGTGCCAGATGCCGTCGAGTTGGCAAGAGTGATGGGGCTGTGGGTAAGGCCTAGGCAGCCACATGGTCATGCCAGAGGCCTGCTCAGGCAAGCAAGAGCAGAATGTACAGTCCCAGCAGACAATGGGGGGTTACAAAGAACCTCTGGGTTCTAATCTGCCATGTATTTGGAAAGGAGGCATTTTTTGGGCATTATTAAATAGGCCTGGAAGGCCACGGGGGCTTGAAGGGGGGGATGTGGGGCTTATTCCAGGCCAGTAGAGTGGCTCCTTTCAGAAGACAGAACGAGTTGGGGGGTGAAGCAGGCATGAAAGAAAAGGGTTTGGGATCCAAATGAGTCCTGGGCAATTAATTAAAAAGGGTTTATTTGGTGGAAAAAGATAGGCCAAGTAGGTCATTCAGGGTGGTGACAGATGCCTGGGGTTGGGAAGAAGGATGGATGCCATTACCGGTGACAGAGTGGAGATGATGGGGCCTAGAGAGGACCGAACTCCCAGGTTTTTAGATGAGGTTTTCACCATGGGAACAACTAGGAAAAGGAGAGGACTGGTGGCCCAGGCCTTGCGGCAAGTCATCTGATGGCCATGGTTGGACAAGCAGATATTAGGCCCAGCCAGGCGAAGCTGGCACACCAGCTGTAAGGGGACTGTCTTACAAATGTTACCAAGCTATAAGGGTGCAGGGGACAACAATTAAGGACTCAAGGGGGCATACAAAAAAGGGGTTTTCATATACATAAATGAATAAATGAATGAACGGGTGTCTTGCTGACAGGGACAGGAGACAGGGCACAAAAAAAAAATATATATATATAGGCATAGCTGAGTATTAATGAAGATGCTTTGTCAGTTTTTGTTCACAGCTTTTCTACAGGCAAGCAAGAAGAGATGGCACCAAAAAGGAACAGGCCTTCAAAGGAGGATGCCTACAAGGCTATCGTGGAGCTGGCAGAGAAGGCCAACAAGATGTGACAGATGGTGGAGGGAGAAGAGCCGGGGAGAAATGGAAATAGGGAAAAGGAAAAGGGAGCAGTGGAAAAAGACCAGCAGGGAGGCCACAGAGACTGCAGCCACCACCGGTAGTTCCCCCTTGAGTGGTCACCCCAGTACCGCTGCAGCCCCGAGTACCAGAACCATCAGTACCTCCCCAAGAGAAGGTGGTGGTTCTCATGATGGAACCCAGACCGGATCCCCTGACCACAGTGTTCCCCCTGTTGATAATGATGCAACCAGCTGTTCAGCCACAGGAGGACAGGCCAGGACATCTCGATGACAGCAGGCCACGAGAAGTGAACAAACCCACAGGTAATGTATCAGGATTGATGGGAGAGAGCATTTATTTATTTGTTTTTGTTTACCAGGTAAGCACACTAGACAACCAGGTGCCTATTTTCAGGTGTGACCTGGAAGATTACATAGATACATACATGATTATTACAGAGATACAGTACATACATGATTACAAGGATACAATCAGGTACAACAGGAAAACAATAAGAGCAGGTGCAAGTAAGGGCATCAGACATAAACGAGGTAAATGAAGCAATACCAGGGGACCTTATCTACCCTGTGGTAGGAAGATAATTACTTCATACATAGAAGGCCAGCCATCAGCTGGGAATATCAGCCAACATGACATCTGGAGGCTAGGGGTTGAGGCGTACATCAAGGAGATTACAAGAGGAGGATAGGAAAGGCCAAAGGAACACTCAGATGACCTAGCACAGCTTGATCCAGAAGAGCAAGGAAGGCTCCTTATAATCTGATACACTGAACCCCTATATGTTTCATTGGAGGGAGTACATAGGTCAAATTATTGCGGCTCTCGGAATCAGGGGACTGAGGCAGATGGAATAAGCATTGGCAGACATCAGGTCGCATAAAGAAATGACAAGGGAGGAAGAAAAGGTGACAGAAAACATTGGAAAAGGAACAAGGGAGATAGGGGCCCCATGGATGAGAATAGGTGAACACGTGCCACTGGCCACTAAAGAAAAGATATGAAAAGGGGATTACGTAGACATTTTTGCCTTAGTGAGTAGAGAGTCGGCTGCAAAATATGAGGAGGCAGAGATTATCGGGAAGATTGAGATGGCAACAGCAGTATTTTTATTGGGTAAGAAGGAAGAGGACAAATTTACAAAAGGAAAGATGTGGGACGAGTGGTTTGTGGGTTTTGCCACATACTCAGCGACAGTGTTGGAAAAGAAACCAGAATTGGGCATCCCACTGATTATGTATTCATTAATAATAAGAAGGGCTAAGGCAAAAGGAGGAGTAGGATGGATATATTATGACAGATTTTTCTGGCAAAGGATAGCAACATATGGAGATGTGAGATGGGACACAAAACAACTGGATTAGTGGACAGACTATGTAACTGACCAGTCCACACCAGAGGGAGAAACAGGAAAAAGAAGGGGTTCCCCAGAAGTGTTGCTGGGGTTACAATCGAGCATTTTGTTCTTGGCCCCAATGTCGGTTCCGGCACGCATGCTCAAAATCTGGTGGAACCCACCCAGTGAGCAGATGAAGAACAGCATGGACATCTGGGCCTCATGGGATGGGGGGGCAAGAAACAGGCCAGCAGCTTTTTCATGATGGACAGGGGTATAGGGAACAGTTCTAGAATAGGGGTGTGAGAGGCAGAGGGTATGCGGGTTGGGGGAACCAGGCTTACTGAAAGTAGAGAACAAGAAAGCTTGGGGGGTGAGGTGGTAAGAGAAGAAAAGGGAGGGGGTAGATGATCAATTTCAGGGAGCAAGAGCTCCCATCAAGATAGAAGTGTGGGAGGAATGGCTAAAAGGGTACCCTGATAGAAAGGTGGCGGATGCAATTAATAAGGGTTTTAGAACAGGTTTTCCTTTACAGTATGAAGGCCCAAGATGGGCAAGAGAGGCGAACAAGCTGAGGTCAGTAAAAGGAAAGGAGGACATTTTGAAGCAGAAAATAGAAAAGGAAAAGGCAGCAGGAAGAGTAGAAGGACCATATTCCACCCTCCCCATTGTAGAATATGCGAGTTTCACCATTGGGTCTGGTTCCCAAGAAACAGCAGGCGGAATACAGGGTGATTCACCACCTGTCATTCCCGGAAGGGGACCCGGTGAATGATTTTATAAGTGAAGAACATAGCAAAGTGACCCATGCCACATTAGAGGAAGCTGTACAGGTTATCCGAGCAACTCCAGGTGCTTGGATGGCCAAGACGGACATAGAGTCTGCTTTCAGATTGCTGCCGGTTAGAAGGGAAGATTGGGATCTTTGGGGTTTTAAGGTGGGGGACCAGTACTATTTTGATAAGGCAATGCCCATGGGATGTTCTATAGCATGTGCTACATTCAAAGCATTTAGCACCTGCTTGCAGCGGATATTTCAGGAAAAAAAGAGGGTATAAGGGGGTCATACATTACCTGGATGACTTTCTTTTAGTAGGCAGTGGTCGGAAAGAGACAGAAAGGATGCTGGCTGACTTCCAGGAGACGTGTCGAGAACTGGACATACTGTTAGCACAAGAAAAATGGAAGGCCCCAGTAAAGTGTTAGAATTCCTGGACATTGAAATAGACTCCCTCGGTGAGGTGTTTAGGTTGCCAGACAGTAAAGTGGCAAAGCTGAAGGAACTGATTCAGGTACATACAAACAGGAGAAGAGTGCAATTGAGACAGGTACAGCAGGTCATGGGGCATCTGAGTTTCACTTGTAGGGCAATTGGACCAGGTAGGGCTTTCACCAAGCAGTTGGCCAGGGTCACAGCAGGAATAACCAGACCACACCACTGGGTAGACATAACAAAGGGAGTAAAGGAAGTTTTCAGGGTGTGGGAAGAATTCCTTGATGGCTATAATGGCTGTTCCGTCTTGCAAGAGGAACAGTTGTGCAACACAGATCTTGACTTATACACAGATGCAGCAGGGGGATTAGGCATGGGGGTCTATTTGAGGGGAAGGTGGTTCTCTGAACCTTGGCATGCAAACTGGGTGAGAGACAGAAAGATAAAAGACATCACACTGTTGGAGATCATGCCCATTTAGGCATGCACAATGGTGTGGGGTGACGAACTACGGAATCAGAAGGTCACATTTTGGTGTGATAACAAGGCAGTAGTAGAGGTGTTAAACAACAGGGGAGGCAGGTCAGAGACAGTGATGGGGTGTTGAGACAGTTAGTGTTAAAAGCCTTGCAACTGAATATGTCATTGAGGGCCAAGCACATAGAAGGGGTTAAAAATATCCTAGCTGACAGCCTTTCCTGTCTGCAGCTGGATCATTTCCAGATGCTGGCATCAGCAGCAGAGGATCAGAAAACACCCATACCAATGAACATCTGGTACATTGGCAAGAGGGAGCTGAAATACTGTTTCACAGCTTATGGGCAGCGCAGACCTTGAGGGCCTACGGAGGGGATTGGCTAGTGCCGCAAACATTCATGGAAACACACCACATGGAGGTAAGTGGGACACTTACGGAAGAACAACTAGGCAAGTTTACAGTGGACCAATGGCAGAAAGGAATGGATCATAACACAATGGGAGTGTACTTAGCAGGGATTAGTTTAGTTTGTAGCTTAAAGAGGTGGAAAGACCCGACAAAGTCAAGGTTGATACAGAGAATGATGCAAGGATGGAGTAGGTTAAACCAGAGGCCAAAAGATGGGAGGTGGCCAATAACAGACCATTGGCTAGCCAAATTAGGGAAAATACTCCTGACAACTTGCAGATCAAAGAACAAGGTACAATTTTTTCACACAATTTATTTAGAGATGTTTGCAGGGGCCCTGAAAGTGAGTGAGGCAGTGGGGCATGGCAGAAAGGATGAAGATGGAGGATTGGAATGGGAAGACATAACCTGGGGACAAAAAGAAATACAGGCCATAATTAGGAGGTCAAAAACATATCGGGGGAAGCGGTTGTGCCATAACAATGAAAGCTCACGTAGACGGGACACTGTGCCCAGTAAAAGCTCTGTGCGCTTATGCCGCAGTGCGAAGGTTTCAAAAAGGGAGATTATTTGTTCATGGAGATGGGAAGAAGGTGACAAGTTATCAAGTAATGGCCATGCTCGTAAAAGGATGGAGCTCCTGGGCAAGGACCCAGGTAATTATTCTTCTCACTCCTTCTGAATAAGGGCTGCATCACAATGGGCAGTAGCAGGGGAGACAGTGACCAATATGTTAGAAAAGGGATGTTGGCGGTCTGCCAGCTACGAGGTATATTCGGCCTTTGCAGGTATGAGACTAACAGGTCATTCTGTGTTTTGTTTTGCAAGTGCAGAACCAGATTAGGGGGAGGCGGTGGGGGGTATATAAAAGGGCTACAATGAAGTAGATGGAATCAAGAAGAAGATGATCGTTAAGATATATATTTTGCTTAAATTTTATAGGTAGTGGGAGGATCACAGAAGTATAGGTCTGCGGGCACTTCTACATTTATTGGGTGGAAAGGAGAGTGGAGAAAAAGGCTAGGGGAAAACAGCTACACCAGGATGCCAGGAAATGTAAGTTGGTTTGGTGTGGCATCTGATGGATGAGATGGGCACAACTACTGCCCACAATGAAGGAAATGAAAGAGCGGCAGCCCATTCCAGACCTAATTATTATACACCTAGGGTGTAACGACATCGGGGGAAAGCCATGGGTTGACACTTATATGAAGGTGAAAAGTGACCTAGAGAAAATACTGCAATGGTGGCCGGGGTGAGCATAGCCTGGTCGGATATCATACCATGGAGGGTATGGAGACATGAGCACAGTCATGTAGCAGTAGATAGGGCCAGGAGGAAAATGAATAGGAGGGTGGGAACAATGATAAGGAAGATGGTTGGGCACGAAATACTGCAAGGGGTGGAAGAATGAGTAGAGGATTTTTACAGATCAGATGGGGTGCACCTGTCAGACTTAGTGATAGATATGTTTAACACAGAAATGATGGGTTTCATCGAGGCATGGAGAAGATAGGGAAAGCCAGCCATCCAACACAAGCTGGAGACTGGCTATGGGAAAAAAAAGGGGGAAGGAGGGGAGGGAAAGGAAAAAGGACTATGATGAGAAGAAGAAGAAACTGAAGGAGAAAAAGTGGTCTCGGTTCTCATTGTTACCTACCAGAAAAGAGAAGACGAAAAAAGGCACCCAGGTTTTCACCTGGGGGAGAGATAAGAAGAGGGAGAAAAAGGGACGATCAGAGATTGATATTTGGATGTAATAAAAATACAATTGTGGAAGAGACAATAAAAATGATGATGGGAATTGTAAATGAAATCTTGATATACAATAAATGAATTGCTAATTTGAGCACAACAACATATAAGTGGTTTGTCATTTGTGGGGAGAAAGGGGGAATCTGGGACAATGGAGTTTGCCCCTTTTGGGGCAGACCAAATTGTCCTGGTGCACCCCTCCCCTTACATAAAGGATGGAGTGCTCAGAGAAGACGGGGGGACGGTAAGGAGAAGGCCAGGTGGGGACAGGACAATAGGTAGACAGACAGGAAGGGGAAGGGCTAGAGGGGGTACATATAAGGGTCATACAGTGGTGGTTCAGCCACTTTGCTGAAGATTTATTACCTCCCACCCACCCAGCAAAACGAGAGCATGTGAAGGATAAAGAGAGTGGGAAGATATGGTCTGTCAAAGGTGGATGACAGAGGTGGTCCAATTGATGTTGGTGGACTGCCAGAGGTGAATGGCAGCAGGAAGGGGAAAAAGTGGGGGAGAGGAGGGGGAAGGAAAAAGGAATATGATGAGAAGAAGAAGAAACTGATGGAGAAAAAGTGGTCTCGGTTCTCACCGTTATCTACCAGAAAAGAGAAGAAAAAAGGCACCCAGGTTTTCACCTGGGGGAGTGAGAAGAAGAGGAAGAAAAAGGGGATGAGCAGAGATTGATATTTGGAGGTAATAAAAATACAATTGTGGAAGAGACAATAAAAATGATGATGGGAATTGTAAATGAAGTCTTCATATACAGTAAATTAATTGCCAGTCTGAGCACAACAACATATAAGTGGTTTGTCATTTGTATGGCAGAAAGGTGGAATCCGGGACAATGGAAAAAGCTGTTCAGATTTGCAGGGTCACTGAGCAAACTTGGATGCAGCTGGAAGTGATTAACAGCACTAAAGTAAAAAGAAACAAAACTGATGTAGCAGCAGTGCATACAGCACAGAAACAAGTGCAAACATCTTCTACTAGTTTAATAAGGCACAACTTAAAACAAAATGTGAAAGGAAGGACTTGCAACCATGTGAAGAAAGTTTGCAAGTAAAGTATGCAGTTAATGTGGAAAAGAGCATGCCTACAGAAACTGCCCAGTTTTTGGTCAACATTCAGATCCTGTGAATAATTTAATAATTTTGCTATATGTTGTAGACAAAAAAAAGCTGTACATGCTGTTACTGAATTGAAAGATTCAAGCAGTGAAAATTACTTGTTATAGGGGCAATAGGAAAGCAAGGCTTCTCAGGGAGAAAGGAATGGACTATTCAAATAAATACTAATGGCTTAAAGGTTCAGTACATGATCAACACTGGAGCAGAAATAAATGTACTGCCCGCTCAATGGTGGTGTCTACTACCAAAGAGACCATAGCTTAAAAAACAGACTACTGTTTTAAAGGTGTAGTCCCCACTCCTTGGTGTCTAGGGGTGTGATGGTCAAACTCTGTGGGAAGGTGAGTGACCGCAGCAGCAGAAATACAATCCTGAAGGCTTACATTTACCCAGCCATGACTGAAACTGGGGTGCCTGCTGACCCATGTGGTGCTGGGCTGAAAAGGGGAAACACTGGTTAACAGCAATACAGTTCAAATAAACAAGACAACCCTTGTACTGCAGAAGCAAATGGGATCCCTTTTAATAACTTGATTCAAAATACAGCAAATCACTCCATGGTGCAGTTATGGAATTAAATGATGGGAGAACAGTATATTGTTGCTGGACCATGGTGGTCACATTAGCAGCATAATTCCTGGACCAAGGAGTTCACACAACATTGGAGTCTAGTTAGAGAAAGTCCATACAGGGCGTTATCCAGATGACCTCAAAAAAACATTGCAGGCAGCTTAGTTCAACCTGAAACAAAAAAATCAACACATACCTCACAGTCCAAACAGTTCTACCCTCACTTTCTCTCCCTGTCTGTGACCACTCAAATTAGTGCCATTGCCAATATAGGTTGCTAGGTTCATAGGGTAATACAAGCAGGTAGGTCCATAGACCCATTATTGCTCACCACTTATTCAGTGGTGATACTCATACTTTGCTGTTATCCATATATTGATCCAGGGATGACGAAGGATCACATAGTCTTACATGTGACTATAGAGCAATATATTCTGATGAGCTTTTTCATTCTGCAGGGCTGTCCAGCTCGCCACAAAGCTTAGTGCTAACTGCCCCGCCCCAACTCTCAGTCTCACAAACCTGGCTATGGCTGCACACCTAGAGGTCATAGCTCCGATATCCAAATGTCTTTTCTCCTTGGGGCCATCCTGCCACCTCCTGGCCACCTCCAAACATATCCACAAGGAGGACAATACTCCTAGATACCAACTTCCTAGGCACTCCGGGACTCATTCTCCTCCCAGCTGACACTTTGCACTCCCTCCGGCCTTACCATGAGGAACTTTCACCTCTGGCAGTATGGCATTGGGGGGCCGATTCCTAGGGTTCCACAACCCAGGACTCTTGCCAATACGGCCACCACCATGTCACCCCCAGTCTTTAATGCTACCAGATCCCCGATGGAAGCTTCCCTGATGCTTGAGCAGGCACATGACCCTATTCAATGCCTAACCCCCACTCTCACTCTCGATCTCTTTTAAACCTCAGACCTCCTCCCCCAACCTTCCTTTATAGCTCCTTAAATCTCCCCAGTGAGCTGTCAATCAATGAGCATGTACCGAATACAGTACAGCACTTGTTGAGAGCTCAGTCAGTGGCTGGCCATGCTGGTGAGTGGTGGGCTGTGCCAGTCACCAGCTTGGTTTGGGAAAGGGTGGGAGCAGAGTGGTGGGACACTGCCTGCTGGGGTGGGTGGTGTGGGTCCTAACAGATAGACACACCAGAGGGTGTAGACAGAATGAGAAGGACCTGGAAACTTGAAGAATGGTCAAAAGTTTGGCAGTTGAAATTCAATGCAAAGTGCAAGATAATGCATAGGGCACAAAAACCCTGGCACAATATATCAGTTGAGGGGTGAGGATATAGCATGCACCAAGCAGGAAAGGGATCTTGGGGTTGTCATCTCTGATGACCTCAGAATAGAAACAGTGTGACAAGGCATCCAGGTAAAGCAAATAGGATGCTGGGATGTATGAGCAGGGGCATCACCAGCAGGAAAAGGAGGAGTCATAATTCCGCTATACAAGACACTAGTGAGCCCCACCTGGAGTACAGTGTACAGTTCTGGAGACCATACCTACGTAAGGACATAGACAGGGTAGAGAAAGGTTCAGAGGGCAGACAAAGATGGTGCATGGGTTGCATCACAAATCCTATGAAGACAGGTTGAAGGAACTGAACATGTACTCCCTGGAGGAGAGGAGAGGAGAGAGGATATGATAGAGACATACAAGTATCTCACAGGGAAGGAACAGGGTGCAGGAAAACACTATTTTAAAGCGAAAAAGATGTTTCAGGACTAGAGGCATGGGATGAAGTTGGAGGAGGGCGATTCAGAGGAAACATGAAAGAATTTCTTCACTGAGCGAATTGGTGGACAAGTAGAACACCCTGCCAGAGAGGAAGTAAGTAGAGGCTGGAAACAATCACAGAGTTTAGAATGCATGGGATAGACATAAAGGAATTCTAGAGGTCAGGGGTAAGGAAATAGACTTCTAGGAAAACAAACTGAACTTACAAGCTCAAATGGGCAGACTAGGTGGGCCATAGGCCCTTATCTTACCGACTTACTATCTATGTATCTATGTCTATGTAATGGGCGTACAGACCATACTATACATGACAGTCCAGATTTGTGAATCAATTCATTCATTCAAAAATCTGAACTGTCATGCTCTGATATAGACTTTCACATAGCTGATACTCTACACCAATGGGTGTACAGCCCTACTGGGCAGTCAGGTCGGTGGGTGGCGGGTGGCAGGTGGGTGGATGCTGCCACCCACGGCTGCCAGGGGCAGGGGGTGGTGGGGGCTTAGCGAGTGGAGTGGGGTGGGTGGTACAGTACCCACCAGGTCTATGTTCAGGAGGGTTATTAAACTTACTACCTGCGATCGACTTTTGGTCCACTGGATCAGCAGGGATACATCCAGAGCCACATTGCTGCCGTGATCGAGCTGTTAGAGTAGAAATTGAACCATGCCATAATCGGCCCAATGATGAGGGTGCTGTTGGGTATTCTACAGTGTTTGTCTACAATCGGGGTGCAGAGGCATTGTTCCCCGATGGCTGCAACCTATCAGGGAGCACCAGGCGCAATTCCTTGGGGATCGGCAGACCTACATGGTAATGCCATGCAAATCATGCCATAATCACATGCAAATGCCCCCACACTGCGGATTGCATGAATTATATCCAATTTGCACGTCACATTTTGAATATCACAATTTTACGCATGGTGCAATGGTACTTATGCCACCGCAAGTTGAATGCTCCACTCTGTGAACTTGCGGTGGTGCAAGTTCCACTGCACCATGCACAGTGGGTGTGACTGGGGGGTGAGATTCAAGGAGTTGCTCAATAGCTTAACTCCTTTGAATGCGTATGAACACACAACTATGCAACTATTTTACACTAGCATAATAGCTGCGATATAGATAGCACAATTTGAATATCCCACCCTTTGTGTCATAAGAAACCCTCTTTTCTTATTTGTAATCAGCATAACAAATTTGTGATAATAAAGTCTTACCTTCGGAGTCAATCACAATGACACTTTCTGTGTCTGACTGACCACCCTCCACAGCTTGGCTCTGTGCTGGTACTACCTTGCGTGAAGCCGGGGGAGACCTCCAATGTTCCACCATGAAGCAAACAAAAAAAATATGCAAGTGTTAGATGTGAATCACAGTACAGTTTTGAAATACTTACAACAACAGTAAATCAGCCACGACATACATAACATTGCTTCTAATTATGCAGACCACAAGCATTATGGTCATATTACAATAACAATTCTATATTTCTGTGCAGGGCCCAGCACACATTATCTACATAGTCTGTAACTTCGTGGGGCATCAAACACTATTGATATGTACATTTGTATATGTCTGTCTATGTATTGACATTTTAGGTCCACTGAACCACCAGGTATACGTTGAGAGGAGTAGGTGGAGTTTATTATACTTACTACCGCGTAGGGAATTTCCTTCCCGCACTGGACCACCAGGGATAATATGTTCATGAGGAGAGGGATGGTTTATTACACACAGTATTACAGACTTATACAAGTTTTATACCACTACATCACAATAACTAAACAGTAACATATTGTTCTTTTCCAACAAACCATAGTAGTAAGTGCATATATGTATAAATGTACTATTTTCTGGCATAGCTATCTTAGCAAGCTCTGGTTTGTGACTTAACAACAGCACAATAAATAAATGGAAAATTAGGTAACATGTTTTCATAGTACATCCTTACATATAGTATTAAGTATTTTAAAACGTTGTAGAAATACAGGTTTCTGATTAGTAGCAAACATGTTATTAGCTGTATGTTCAATCTTTGATTAACATATATGTAGAGACTAATCACATACAAAACAATGTTCAACACTATTTACAAAATATTGGTATGATAATACTAATAAGGCACTCTAAGTGTTTATATTAATAGTCACTTAATCACTGTGTGGGGGCATGTAGTACTCGGCTGTGCCTCATGCCACAATACACCAATAAAGCAATGATTTACACATTCACATAATCCCTCCTCATGTCTTATTGCTTAATCAATGCAGTATACAATTATTTTTACAAATTATGAATACATGCACAACTATTATGAAAAGTTAGTGCTGATTTACACTACAGTGAGTAAAGGAGCTCTCCCACACCGGCTAGCTTGCCAACAGCTTCCCAAAAGCTTCGTATGCGAGGAAGTAGTACCAACACGTATCATTGTCCAGTATCCTCACATTGTTTCAAAACATAAAAATGTTAGGCGCAACAGCTTCCACTTCCGCTTTAGATGTACAACAGTCTTATTTTTAACTTCTAAAATTTATGTACAGATAGATATTTATGCGCCTCCCACATTGAATCAGTTTCGGTTTGTACTCCTCATCAATACCTTTAGATTCCCTCTAAGCCTGGACTACCTCAAACAGTGCACACACACCTCTCGCAAGGTCCACTGCCTCATTATAGTTAGTTTACAATTTTAGTTCTACAAATAAACAAAACAAATATCTACATTAGTATCATGTAACAATATTAATCATTTCTTAAACAAATTCCATATAATACTAATTAAATTAAAAGAGCACATGTCCTTCAACATAGCAGAAACACACCTCAATGGCATTATGCAGGGGCCTAGAAAGATTCAGCCACCCTCAACAGTAACAACAACTGCTGCTACACTATGGTGTCTCACCAGCATACAATCCAGTAGTCTCAGGGGTGGGGCCTACTGCATTGAACATGACATTGGATACACCATCACATATCCATGTCTACTACACTGAACTGTTCACACACCATAGTAAAGTGATGTTAAACACAGATGAACCACACATTGCAGAACTGTGCAGACACCTAGAAATATACTTAATAAATGTGAAGACGGCTAACAAACCGAGTGAAAGTTAAATAGTATGATAATTCTGTTATATATTCATGGTAGCTATATACTAATTACTACCCATATCTGCTACATTCAAAATAACTCTATTTCATGACATACCAGTAAAGAAACGTATACATTGAACAGCACCACTGTGTTTTATTGTTGTTGTACATACCATACTGTAACAGCTACAATACTGTAAGACCACAGTAAATGCTACACTCATTTAACATACTCAAACTATATACAATTATAAAAGGTTCTCAAGTAAATGCAATCTTATTGGCTATTAAGATTCAACAGCCTTACATTAATCCATGTTATACTGTCATGTATAGCCTGATCACCACAGTACACAGATTGCTCCTGTCAACATTCCATCCTCAGCACAGCTGAATGTGTGTAATGATGCATTCTGATTTTGAACCAGCATTCTTGAACTGCTGGTGTAAATTATTTAAAAATCTCCCTCTAAATAGGAAAACATTCATAAAGGATACTTTTAACACTTTTCTTTTCGAAAGCTTATTTTATAATATGGCAATTAGCAGTCCTATGAGTTTACATAAAGAGTCAGTTAATCACCCCAGGGGCAATACCAAAAGTCAGCTACCTTGTACACACCACTAGGGGTGATTAACAGACAAATAAACTCTAAACTACATTATTGCTTAAATAATGAAGACTTATAACAACATCATACAATTGTGAACTGACAGCAGCAGGGTAAATTACTATTGGTGTTTCACACTATCCTAATATAGCAAACCCATATATGTGGCATGTATGGAGTGATGCATGCAGTTGATCTATTTATACCCACATTAATATGGTTAGAAAGAACTTTTGTGTATACTATAATATTTCTTAAAACAGTCCGACAATCTTAAAAGGACTTTGAGGATTCCACCTCGAAGGTCTCCAGAAAATGGCAATTGCCAGCATGCAGAGCAATGTACACCATCTAGTAGGAATAGCCAATCATTACAGTATTTTATTTTGGGGTGCATACAGTATACATTCCATGCATGCGTAAAAAGCAGTTATCTGTACATTTACTTTTTCTGAGCTCTATCAATCAGATACATATGATGTTCTGTTTGCCAGACTCTACACTCTGTAATATATGATAAACATGATAATACAGGCAGGCAACATAGACATAATAGAAGCAAGGTCAATTTTGCCTCTCCAGCTAAATCGACTAACATTTGGAGCCCAAATCATTGCCTCAAGATGTAATAGCAGTATGTCAGGAGGAGAGTGAGTTATCAAGTCTGTCCATGGTTGGCATAAGATGTTCCCATCTCATGCCACCATGACAAACTCATCTTACATAGCAATTGGGGGCTGCAGGTCCCTCCCAAAAATACTATGAACTGCAAACTCAGCTGCTCATCTTATGTAACTGCTTCCAACTATCCACAAAATCCTTTTTACTTTCTGCCATTCTAAGTTTAAAACTGAGAACTGTATAGAAACTACAAAGAAAGTCAGTATTCACCCTGCAGTGACCAGACAGCACTGAAAATCAAACTGATATTTTCCTCCTTATTTCAAGCTAGCTTCAAGTGGGTTCAGACAAAACACACAAATCAAATAAAAACATTCCCTGCTGCTCTGGCTTCATTGTGTGCAACTGTAACTGATGCATTCAGTACTAGACCTATGTTCCTGCAAAAATCTGCAATCACTGACAATTTTGAAAATACATCCTTTCATATGCAGTTTTAAACAATTACAACATCAGAAAAAAGTCTGATTGGTTCCATTTTCTCTATAGAACTCACGTACCTTCCTATCTACCTCCATTTGCAGCTGTATCTCAACAAGTTAGTACAAAATGATTTCTCACTTTAAACTATTTTTGTTAAGAATATAGCCTACGAAACAATAACAAATTACATTATGAGATTCAACATCAAAAACATTTTTATTAATAGTATTTACATGTTGTTATAAGTTTTTTAATACTAAAATAATCATTTGAAGATGACTGACTTACAGATTTCAAACTGCTCTCTCAACAATATTGCAAATGGCTGCTGTTTACTTCTTCTTCAGTGTTGTCCGTCTCCGATTGGTTCTCAGAAATGGCCTGACAAATCTTAAATTACATTGGTAGACGTAGCTGTCAGTCAAACAGACTGTTTTCTGATTCGATAATTAATGTTTTAGCACTCCCAAGTGGTTGATTAATTTTACTGTCGAATGCACAAAAGTACATTGTGTGACACTGACGCTAACAGTAAAATTCTTGAAAAGTGTCCAGTTCGACAGTACTTTGACCATATTATCGAATGCACGGTAGATTTTATACTTTGAATGCACGAAAGTATTTTTCATGAGGATTTCGTGCTCATGAAAGAAAATTTTTCAAGACTGTCTATTTATTGCCACAATTTCCAGATTTAATGGAAAATAGCTCAATTTTCAATTATAAACATTATGTGCTGCATGGCTGCTTCGAACTCAGTACACTTCAGATATTACATTTACAACGTTCAAGCATGCATAACAACTGTACAGCATGAACTTGTAGAAACAGTTGTTTGTTGTAATTTTCACACCCAAATCTAAACATAGCCATTTAAGACCTCTCCTCATAACAGTGTCACTCTGATTGTTATACATGTGTACCATATAGTCATTTCTCACATCAACTGACCCAAAACGCAGCACATAACCAGAAACACAATTTTGTCAAGATGTGAAAATGCAATCTGTACTATTCATAAGGTTGTGTATTAAAAGCAAACTTTTAAATTCTCAACTGAAAAGTATGACAATACACAAACTTACAAGTGTACATGTGAACTGCACTGCGCAAGCTTGTTAATCAGAAATGTTTCAGAATTCTCACACCAATTTTTCGACATATTCATTTTAAGCCGTCTGCTCATAAACACAGGCACTGTAATTTTGTGACTGTGCCCCATACAGTGATTTCGTCAATCAACTGCAGCATTGCACAGTACATGTACAGAAAAACATTTTTTCCATGTTGTTAAAAATAACAGCTCCAATAGTGATACACAGGAGTACTAAAAACACAATGTTGATAATATGCAGCAATGATATTGAAATTTCGTTAACATGCAAGCATACTTAGCAACTGTGCTAGACACAGTCACACAACAGTAATAGTGGCATGTTCTCCCTCTAATTGTAAACATACTAATTGTTACAGATTTAGTAATGAACACTGTCACTCTCAAGTTTTAGGTCTACCATATAGTGAATTAGCATACTGACTATGCCATGACCACATGGTAGAAAACACATTTTGTCCACATGTTAAAATTACACCTATCCTAATCATTAAGTACACATGGGAAAAAAAACTTTTAAATGTGGACTAGAAATATTGAGAATGCACAAACTTCTGATATTACATGAAGCTGCATAGAATGCACATTCATAAAAAACTATTGTTTAGTTATGTTTTACCAAATTGTAAACATACTTAGCATTACCAATTCTATCAATACACACTGTTATAAGAAATTTACTAAAGCCTATTCTAAAACTTTTTTTTTCTCTCTCATACAGGTGCCTGATACTTCTGTAAGATTGCTTACTGTCACTGTCAACCATAATAGCAAAATATGCCAACTAAATACAGACGTAGATGTGTCTCAAAATGAGAGCGGTATAATAGTACTACACTGTTGTATAAGGGCAACAAACAAAACAGTAAAGGCACACCAAAAAATGAACATCAACAGAGCTTTACTGCAACAGTGACCCCTACATCAAGTCACTGCACAACCAAATGAAATTCCTTAACAGAAAATAAAAAATGTATACCATCACAAATGTTGTGTCGATCTCTGAGACGAAACACAACTATTTTGAGTGTAACCATCAAGAAATGCTCAAAACAACACCAGAAACTCACAAATAGTGATTTACAACTCAGAAAGAAAAAGTATTTCCGATCACTAGCAAGTAAAGCTAAGATCAAAGACTTATCTCTGCTAATACTCTGACACACCCACAAAAGAGCAAGAAGTCACCTTTCTCTGATGAATTTACGTCTGAAAGTCACGAACTTTTGTCAACAGAGCACTGTTTGTACTACAAGCGATTGTGGTGTAAGATGTGTCATAGTGCTTGAACAATTCAGGAAACTTGTATATGCCATTAAAAAAACTGTACAGTATCCTTGTTTGACTGTTGACAACTTCTGTCATGTTTCACAGGACAGTGGCTGCTACACACAGCACTCAGAGGCATATTTCTGGGAAGAGTCTTATCATTACTTAACAAAAGAACAGACGTTCAGTATTGATGAGTCCAGCAAACTAACAAATGTCCTCAGTATCTCTGATGACAATCAATTGGATACTGATGATGACTGTGATCCAACCACAGTCTTCAATAAATGGGCACTGCCTGACATGGTCATGTGATGATACCTGCAACCGTAGGCAATCGTCATTTCAAAAAGCAGAACACTTTGTTAACCTATTTGTAATAACAGATCGCAAAGAGAGACATAAACTGTTTACAAAAATTGACCATTGTGAAATCCGGCCACATACTGGATTCATGGGTCACTCACTTGCATGTCTCGATAGTGGTGTTTGTGATAGTATTTTTCACAACATGAGGATGCTTGCAGTGCATCAAACAGGCATGCAAAACTTTGTCTACAGAGTATATGAAGTACAGCGAGCTGTACATCAGTACACTTGTTTAAATGACTTATTGCAATCAGGTGACATGCAGGGTGCCATCACTTTCCTAAAAAAAACTGCAACACATTAATTCTGTACCAGAAACAACTAATTTTCAGTGTAACAGTTCTGTAGAAAATCTGTTTCAGTGTTAGAAAATGACATTCTGAAACAGTACGGGAAGGAAATTGCTAAGTTTGAGGTTGCAAAGTCTCAGAAGTTTGATTCTGTATGTGTGTCATGCAACCGTTTGTGCTACACGAAACAAACAGTCACAGTCAGCCTAGAAACCTTGTCACCATACAATGACATGTGGTTCCACCTGGCAGCATTCTTGCTGCTGAAATCTGACTTTCACTTACAAGACACATTGTGCTATGCAAACACTGTTTTTCAAAACTGAAGTGTAACACTTTGCCTAGCTAAGGTCAATGCTAAACAACATGGAAACAGATGTTACACTAAGTGAGATTTCAACATTGAATATGTTTGAATGTATTCTAATTCAGACAATGAAACCATTCCAAACGATTCTACATCTGAACACAAAGACACGGAACATTCCACAGAAAGAGCTTGTTAGATCTCTAAAGGGTTCTGTGATGTATCTACCACTTCCTCTACAGGAAAATGTTCAAGTAATCTCAACTGAAAATAGCTTGGTAATTCTTGTAAATAATTGTGCCTACAAAGGCCAAGGTCATCTGGTAAGATGTTGTCAATGTGCAAAAGGTAAAGCTTGCTCTTGCTTATTTAAAGAGTAACAATTCCTTTTATATAGACCTTGACATAGATCAGATGACCAGTCTCTCTGTGCAACATGATCTATTAGAAAAAAGTAAGCCAATCATTGAGAAGGTCAGTACACAGACAAGTGACAATGTATAAACAGTACACAACTCACCACTACATGGCAGAGATCCATTAGGAGACAACATTAATCTCATCAAATGAAGCAGGTGGAAGGTGAGCCTGTCCAGCATTTGGGAGGCAACACTAAATACGCTGTTTCCCAGACCTATTTCCAAAAGGGTCAGGCGGCGCCTAGATGAACAAGAAGTGGCGTGTACAGGGTGCTGAGTACCGCACTAGCTGTGTCCTCCAGCAAAGATGGCAAATTCAGGCGTAACATACAGTACCTGTTCCAGCTCCTCTGGAGAGTGAACTTAGCATTCTGTCTGCATCTATAGCACATACCATTCGGTCTAACAAGTCCACTAGATGGAATAACAGCTGCTCAATTTCTAGAGAAATTAAAGCAGAAAGATGAAAATGTGCAAGTGAATCTATCCTCCATACTTTCAAGTCTCCGTGGCACCAAAGAATATTAGTATCGAGACACTCGAAGTGATGACAATGCTGCAAGTATGGTGCAGCCACATGATTTATCACACTGATTGTGCTGAATATGCCTGGGACGAACTCATTGAACTGTTGAAGTGGGCAAATTCTGATGTCGAAGGCATCTCATTGATGACTGTCGGAGAAATGTGTTCACTTGATCCTGTGTCTGTCACAAGACATTTTCACAAGCGGTTCCATGACATTCTGACTTTCATCTTGTCAAAGGACACTCCTCTTCTAGGTATTGTGGAACATTACCTTTGGAGGACAGAATATCAAGCATGAGGTGCCCTTCATATCCATATGTTATTGTGGATCAAGGATGTGCCACGCATTGGTGAACATGAAGCAGCAGAAGTGCTATCATTCATCAAAAAATATATCACTTGTCACATTCCAGACAAGTATGACAGTCCTACACTATGGAAGTTGGTACAAAAGTTCCAGCGACATATTTGTGCAAAATATTGCCGGCGAGTAGTAAAGAACAAATCTAACTGGTACACACAATGTCGCTTTGGATTTCCTAGACGAGTTTGTCAGAATGGTGGCATGAATGACCTTTTCTCAGCAATGCGACACCACTTGAAGGCAAAATCAACCAAGAGGGTATACGAGTTACCCAGAGATGAAAAAGGTGTACATCAATGACTACAACCCAACTCTTCTCCTAATGTGGCAAGCAAACATAGATGTTCAGTTTGTGGCTGATAACTCACTGGCCCTGGTTAGGTATATCGCCACTTACATAACCAAACATGAACAGACTTGTTTGCAAGATCTTTGGGAAGATATTGCCACTTCAACAAAAAAGCCTGACATCTCAGCTGTGGTCATTGGGTTTGAAGACTTTTTCACACAGAGAATGTAGACTTACGAAGCCAGTGACGGTTAATGGAGTACGCATCTATGCAGAAGTCTGGCGGCTGTACGTTTTCTCGATGCATAAACTACAAAGAAGATGGAAGAGTGTACTGATTCCTCCTGCGGAGGTGAGGAGCTCGCTGTCAATACACCTTCTTCAAAATATATCTTGAAGAATAACCTGATGAACATACCCGTAGAACACAACGACATGAATGATATGTGTCGTGTTTGAGGTCTTCAGCTAAATGGGTATGACTACAAGACAGATTTACGGCACTTACAAGCTCAACCACACATTACAAGGTCAATAGACTAGATGGCTGTCGTTGAAGAGACACAAGCCACGCTTATAGATCACTGCAAACTGCATCTAGGCACATCAGAGCACAGAACATTACTACTTTGCTCTACTATTCCTATTTAGACCCTGGAGGATGAGTCTGAATTAAGGTGACTCTGACACATTCGAAGACCAGTTCAATGTCACTTCACGAGAATTTCCAAACTGAGTACTCACAGACATATATACAAAGACTAAAAGCTGAGAAAGAACAGCTTGAGAAGGCAGAGAAGCAACTTCAGGAAGACACTCCAGTTAGTTCGACAAGACCAACCTTGATCCAGAAGGACAAGGTGTTCTAGATGACCCTCTGCCTTTAAAATGCCCCAGAAGTGTTGCTAATGTCAGAATGAGACAGCCATGCAACATGGCACACACTCTATGATCAACCCAGCTGACTTAAGAGAAAGACTAAATCAGCTGCAGCATACAGTTCACTCTCAAGTAGTTAGAGTTGTCCAACATGGTATACTACATGAAACAAAACAATGTGACTGCACTCACTACAAGCCACTACTAATGTTTGTTAGCAGTTCAGCTGGCACAGGAAAGAGTTTCTGATTGAAGCCATCACTGCAGAAATGCACGGGTGTGACAGGCTCTTCAATGTCTGTTGCTGTAACTGCTCCCACAGGACTAGCAGCATACAACATTGGTGGAATAACATTACACCTTCTCTTTATGTTGCCAGTCGAACATGGGAGAACTGAAGAGTATCGTAAACTGTCATTTGAGGTTGCATCTCAGCTCCGTTCCATGTTCACAAAGATGCAGTTTCTCATCGTTGACGAAATCAGCATGGTCTCCAATGTCATGCTTGCCTGTATTCATCTACGTCTACAGCAGATCTTAGGTACTGATGATGGAGTGCCATTTGGTGGCAAAAGTATACTTGTGTTAGGAGACCTTTTACAACTTGCACCAATCAATGCAGAGCATGTATTTACAACTCTGACTGCCAAGCAAGCTAAGAATATCCTCGGTTGCATTGCAGGCTATAACATATGGGAATTATTTACCTATGTTGAGTTGTCTGAGAACATGCGCCAAAGTGGTGATCTAGCTTACAAATCACTTTTAGATGAAGCTCGTATAGGTTCTCTATCACCAGAACATGTTTGTATGTTAAATGATCGAAAAATAACATTACATAGTACATGCATAGAAACATCATGTAATGTCTACAGCGATATATATACTCTACTGGCAGACACATAGTGTGTCTTATGCCATGACTAAAGAAATGCGCTGAATTCAATAATCTAATGCTGCAGAGAGAAAACCAAGAGATTCTAACTCTGCATGCAGTTGATACAGTTGATGGCGTTATTCTTAGTTGAAAGCTAGTAGCAAAGATAACTGAACGACTAAGTGAACTGAAGCAAGATGTTTCACGAACAGCTGGCCTAGAAGCTGTTCTCACAGTTTGTAAGAATGCACGTATCATGCTGTGCCATAATCTAGATGTAGAACAAGGTATGGTAAACGGTGCCATGGGAAACATCATTGACTTTGTCTACAATGTCCAGAAGACATATATTGAGACACTTGTAGTACACTTTGACAACATGGAACACTCTGTACACATAGATCAAACCTGCATTAAATTCCAGGTTTTTAAGGATGTCTATGTAAACAGGAAACAGTTCCCATTATGTGTTGCATATGCTGTCTCCATTCACAAATCTCAGGGATTGAGTTTGGATTCAGCAATGGTAGACATAGGTACAGACATTTTCAAGGATGGCATGAGCTATGTCGCACTTTCACGTGTACGCAGCCTTTCTGGATTGCATATCATTAGTATAGCACCTCAGAAAATATGAGCTGACAAGCAATGTATTCCTAGTACAACAGGTTACGTACTCTACATCAGCCACAAATGTCTTTAATACCACTACATATCTGTCTGTCTCACACAATTCAGTCACAGCTAGAGTAGCAACAAACAGCAGCAAGCTTCAAAAGTGATTCAACAAAAAGAGTTCAGCAAAGGCCACAACTTCAGTAAACATTCACAACCAGCAATTCATCAGAAATCAGTTGGCGTAGCTGCTGTACTGATCTTTGACAACAGCAGTAGAGTAAACTGCTATGCTAACTCAGCTATGCAAGTTTTCTACACATGCCACAGTTTATGCAGGCAATATCTGCTTCACAAGACAATCCCTATCAAACGCTTTGAAGCAGATTATCAACATGACTTCTGACCACTCTAACAATGTACAGTCACTAACACCACTACGACAGGTGTTAGCTACATATGCTGGATGTAGTACGTTTGCTGCAGACATACAGCAAGACACTGCTGAGTTTATGATGGCTGTCATAAACAACCTTGATGAAGACGGCACCCCAATGTGGCAGTACTTCACAGTAACATATGTTACAAAATATGTATGTGTTCCATGTGGCAATTCACAGCGTGAAACCACACAAGACATGCTGTGGATTAATCTCTTTGTCCCTCAAACCAAAAGTGTCAAATTTCGACAGCTATTCACCAATGCTGAATGTAGTCATGCCTGTGGAAGGTGTGGAGGCAGATGCACTCAGTCCATACGTCTCAGGAGTTCATCTCAATATCTGTTGCTTATGTTGCACAGATTTGACCCAATGGGCTCAGAGTTGATACTCTATCACAGATTACACAGCTAGTAGAATAGTCTTCAACCAATCAGTGTTTGACACTCACAGTATAATCTATCACCATGGTCAATCCATGCATTCTGGGCATTACACCTCGTTACTAAGGTGCAGAACTGGATGGTTAGGAGTCAACGACTCTACAAGCAGTTTTAAACAGAGACTGCCATGACACTTGAAAAATGCATATCTTCTAATATTGAAGAATTATGACAACCTTCATATTTCAGAAGAATAGGACAAACATGTTGCATTTAAAAATGACTACTTTGTCAAAAAACATTCATGCCTCATTACAATGTTATATATGCGGCTCTAAATAAACCATACAACTGCAACAAAATGGTATTCTAACAGAGACATTACATACACTGTAACATGTAAGATCTTGAGTGGATCAGTGACTACGCATGAAAATTGTTGTAGTGGCTTCAATCAGCACCAACAATATTCACAGTCACTAGAAACCATGATTACATGTCTATCAAAGATTGTACATCTAAAACTGAAGCCTTACTGCTCTCCTCCTGTACATATCTTTAATTATCCATGTATCAACTCATGCATAACAACAAATTTATATGAGTTATAAAGTGTTACTCTTTGCAAACAAAGAGAAGTTCTCAGTTATCATCATAAATAACTAAGCAACTACTAACATTCAACAAACATTCACTCTCTGTCTCAAGTTGTCTACCAACACTTCCATTTGATCTTCTAATATTGAAGAATTATGATAACTTCATATTTCAGAAGAATAGGACAAAACATGTTCCATTTAAAACATGACTACTTTGTCCCAAAAACATTCATACCTCATTACAATGCTGTATAATGTACGACTCTAAACAAACCATAAAATTTCAACAAAATGCAATTCTGACAGAGACATTCCATACAGTGTAACATGTAAGATCTTGTCTGGATCAGTGGCTACATGAAAGTTGTTGTAGTGGCTTCAATTGGTGCCAACAATATTCACAGTCACTAGAGAAACCATGATTACATATGTATCAAAGATTGTACATCTAAAAACTGAGGACTTACTGCTCTCCTCCTCTGTACATATCTTTAAGCATCCATGTATCAACTCATACATAACAACAAATTGATATGACTTATAAGCTCTTACTCTTTGCAAAGAGAACTTCTCAGTTATTATCGTAAATAACTGAGCTACACTTCTAACATTCAGCAAACATTCCACTCTGTCACAAGTTGTCTATCAACACTTCAATTTGTCTATTGACTCTTGACATATAGAGAACATCATTCGGTTACCATGCAACAGTGTAGAACTATCACGCTTTCATGCGTAATACTAGTATTGTACATATGTAAAAATAACTACCTTTATTGGTAATGCAAGAAGCTGAATTACACAACTGTAAATAAGAACCAATTGCAGAATATCATTTACTGACTTTTACATGTGTTTGCAATTACTTGTACATAATATAAACATTTGTATTCAGGTGTACATTGTTAATAACTAGTTTGATACCTGTACTAAAAATACTAGTGTAGCACTAAAGTACAAGTGAATGTTTTACATATTATTCAGCACTATACTAACTACATTTAATTAACCATAAGTTTGTTAAAAAATGAATTCCATTCACAGTTTTAATATTAACAAGTTAAGAATTTACATAGAAGCCAATGTAAGAATTGATAATATGTCATTTATTCATGTAAAAATATTATATTTTTTAAACCTGTCACATAAGTAATTCTACCGTATGTAAAATACATTGACAACTGTAAATCAGACACTGTTACTGATCACAACACACTGCATACCTGTTCCTGACAATATTTATGATCGCCTCAATTGAGGGGTTGGGTGGGAATTTTCCATTTGCGCCTAGTCAGTGACATATTATTAAATAATACCAATCAAATGTCACAAAACTAACATTTTTGTATATTGTATTACTTAGACAGTGAGCATATGATTTTTCGCCCACCCCAGGAACATCCACATTAGCAGTCACACAATTACAACAAAACACTTGGCTATCATGTGTGTAATCACACTTCACAACCTACTGACATTGCCTTATTAACATACCACACAAGTAATGCACTACACATAATTACAACATACAACCATTTTTAAAAAAGTTACATTTTTTTACAAACTGCATTCAGATTCAATAGTAAATATATAATGAAGCGCCACAGCTTCAGCCTGACTATTAGAATTCCAGGTCGAATGTCAGAAACTACTTCCTCACATAAAGAGTAGTGAGTACTGAAACATAACTAGAAACACACAACACCTGATTAATTTCCTATAATATCACATACTTACTCCAATCCATATTATACAGTTCTTATTATTCTTACACATTTACATATATGGCAAGCAATGATTGCACACATACAAAGATTGTATTGTGAGACTGCTTATGTTAACTAAATTTCACTCTTGATTGGACCTTTTTTCCATTTGACAAATTGGCAATAATTTTTTTCAAACCATAACCACCTGTGTCGACTCATTACTTTAAATACCATTATGACATAAAAATAAGTGTCTATGACTTAAGTATACAAATCAATGTTAACTAATACTGCTACAACTATACCTCCATCAATTTGTTTGGTACCTATGACATACAGTCAGTATCACAGCATATGCAACAATGTGGGACATTGCATGTCACATTTGACAGAATTCCTAACAGTGTAAAAAACTCAGCAATGTACTTACTTTTCCTGTGCCTATGCAGTCATTATTACTATACCAAGGTGCCACACATCAGCACCCAACAGGTCACAGCTGTGACTATACATGTACCATTCAGTCACTACTATGTGTACTTCAGAGTCTGACAAAATGGAGGTTTCTCATTGGCTGAAAACATCCTAACAACCTTATGTTAATCTTTTATTACCATACTTGAAGAGGTTAACGATATACTGAACAAGGTTTAAAACTGTTTAAAAACATGTTTCATTATTATAGCAATAAGTCACTCCAAAGAATTGTGTTAATGGTCAGTCAATCACCCTGTAGAGACATGTGCCACTCGGCCACACCTTGTGCCACAGCACACCCCTAGAACGTGATTAACAGACCATTAACATAACTCCTTGTCATGCCTTATTAATTAATTATAAAAAAGGTCTCAGAAACTGAGCTTTCTGACCGGCTGCAAACATTCTAACAGACTTCTGTAAATCTTTTATTTACATACACACAGAGGTTAACCATTTTCTGAACAAGCTTTTAAACAGTTTAAAAACATTTTTATAATAATAGCAATAAGGCATTACTAACGGCAATGATAATAGTCAGTTAATCACCCTATCGGACAAATGCCACTCGGCTACACCTTGTGCCACAGTACACCCCTTGAAGGTGATTAACAGACCATTAACATAACCCTGCATCATGCATTATTGCTTAATTGAATTTAAATAACCGTATAGCCCACAAGTCCCCGGACATCCCTTTTTCAGGGGTGACCCGGAAAGCAAACAGTAGATCAAATAGAACACAATTGTACATATACAAGCTGAGGATATACAGTATGCTTCAGTTTACAAATACATCTGTGTGGTCATCTACACCTACAATTACAATATACTACCTAACTTTGTCTGACATTGGGTGCTCCACTGCCTACCCGACCCTGCTGGTGATCTCTTGTGTTATAGTAACACCAACAGTAATGCAAACAGAAGCGCTAACAGTGGCACATATGGTAACAGAAGTGAAAATGAGAGCATAAATGGCAACGCACACAGTGACACAGATGACAATGATCTGCCATGTGATGTGTTAAATGGAGGTTTGTAATTCCTGCAAACATCCTAACAGCCTTATGTAAATCTTTTACTGACATACATGATGAGGTAAACCATTTACTGAACAAGGTTTAAGACCGGGATGCACATTGGTTGTTGTTAGACGTAACTCTCACCCCATCACATGTGTAAAGCAGCAAAACTATAGGAGAATGAGGTGAGAGTTAGAACCCATGATCCCAATGCGCACCCCAATGCCGGTTGGGGGGTGGGTGTGGGGGTCAAAGGGTGGTTTTCAACCCTAACGGCGGATTTCCTCACTTTTGTCGCTGTGGAACAACCCTAACTAATGCATTAAACAGAGTTTTTTGCCTTTAATTGCCCTTCTTTTTGAGAATGATAACGAGAAATAGTGAGTGTAATGCAGTGGTGGGAGCGCGGGTTAGGATCCACGATCCCAATGCACACCCCAGTGCCGGTTGGGGGTGGGAGGGGTCAAGGGGTTTTCAACTCTAACAGCGAATTTCCTCACTTTTGTCACTGTGGAACAACCCAAACTAATGCATTAAATGGAGTTTTTTTTGCCTCTAATTGCCCTTCTTTTTGAGAATGATAACAAGAAATAGTGAATGTAATGCAGCGGCGGGAGCGCGGGGCCCGAGGGACAGCAATGCAAACAGAAATGCTACAGTGGCGCACAAGGTAACACAAGCCCAAATGAGAACAGAAAGGGTAACGCACATGGTGGCGTAGACCGGAATGGTCTGCCACGTGATGTGTTGTCACAGAGTAACATGGTGCCTGCAAACAGAATGTCAATGGGCATGGTGACATAAAGTGAAACAGAGAGATAAACAGTACTGTAGACAGAAATGGCAAAAAATAACAGAAACGCAAGCGCAAATGAAAACGCAAAGGATAACGCACATGGTGGCGGAGACGTCAACGGTAAGTGAAATGGGTATGTAACCGCAAGCGGAAAGGGCAAAAGTAACAGTAATGTAAGTGCACAGGCTGATTTTCCCCAAAACCTGCATAGAGAAAGACAGTGAGTACAAATAATGTATGCATAATAATGAGTATCGGAGCAGAAAATGAGAACTTGGAATACTAAATATGTTATATCTCAGGAACCGTACGACGTAGAAAAAAAAATTTAAAATATATTATTTACAACTGTCCTGGCTAATTTGGCTCTTAACAAGGGGCTAAGAATTTTTCCGATGAAAAGTCTGTATCTCTCACCGTTTCCGAGAAACGGGCCCTGAAAGGCACGGCGAACGCCGTAATGTTATCCTATGGGGAAAAAAGAGAAGTTCGAAGCACCATAACATTGCCTCCCTGTAATATTTTTTCACCAAACTACTGAAAGGCACATCTGTGGGCTGTTGGCTGTCTTCCCTCCAAATTTCAGCAAAAAGGACCAAACCGTTATTTTGCAGCAGGGATCCAAAGGATTTCTGTAATGTGTCGGGCACTGTAATGTTATCCTATGGGAAAAAACGTCAAATTTGGAGTGCCGTAACTTTGCTGCCGTGTAATATTTTTCATCAAATCACTGAAGGGCACATCTGTGAAATGTGGGCTCCGTTCCTTCCAAATTTCAGCCCAAAACTCCCAACGGTTATTTTGCAGCACAGTGCCAAATAATCGCTGTCACTTTCCCACAGATGGAAAACTACTGTCGAAATTTGCGAAAGCTTTCACACGAAAGTTCGACACTTTCGTGAGCATGAAAGTAATTTACGAAAGTACTTTTTCCAGAAATTTGAAAAACATATTTCTGGGGTGTTTTACCACAAAATAAAGACATGGCAAGCATCCTCAGGACCCGACTAGGTGAATACAAAAAGAATTAGGTTGCTAGAGGGTCTCAAATTTAAATGCCAACCATTTTTCTGATCACCAACTGAAAACAAAATGGCTGATTTGCGAAAGTAACAGGCCCATTTGTGAAAGTAAAAATGCATTTGCGACACTGTCGAACTTTTTGTTAACTTTTCCCATTGACTTATAATGGGAAACTGTTTTTTGAATAACTTTTGAACCGTTTAATATTTTTTCACCAAATTTTCAAAAGGCACATCGGGGACCATGGCCACACATTCCCTGAAGATTTCGGGCTGGTCACACAAACCGTGCAACCTGTAGGCACGACCATAGAATTCCAGAAAAAGCGTAAACGTGCACACAGATCATGCTTAATAACTCCACAGCCGTATATCCAACCACTACGAATCTTGGCAGATCCCAAGGCCTATGGTTCTTGATCATGTATTCCAAATTTAAGCCAAATCTGTCAAACAGTTGCAAAGTTATTAAGGTGCAAAGTTTTGGGATTTAACATAGAAATGGCTCCTCTACCATAATATAAAGATATATATATATATGTATATCAAAAGAGCAAGTAAAAGTAATTGCATACAATGGCAGGCACATAGGTAGCCATTGCCGTACTGTAACTAGCTCAGTAACAAATACAAAAAATGTGAACAATTCTTGACTATATCATGCTGTGGTAAACATATTACATGACACAGACATGTCATGACTCATGCCTTCAAAGGTTGGTTCATCTCCAAATTGATGCATTTTATTTATTATTTAACATTATTTGAACTGGGAAAAATTCCTCATCCGACCTCCAGAATATGGACGATCCTATAAAAGCAGGAGCATACCAATAGTTTGCATTGTGGTGCAGAAGTATACAATCATCGTAGTTATAAGCTGTTAAAGAATGAGTTGGAGACATCTGCACAGACATACAGAAATGAATACATACACTGAAAATAGGACAGATTCCCACTTGTATACATCTTTATGTTCAGTGATCACCAACATAACCAGTAGCACTTAATGCAATAACATTAGATGCATTAATAGAACAGTTTTCAAACAGTTAATGTAACAATGCATGTACATTTTTTTGTTTGTTTCTCAACAAGCAAAAACAGGTAAGAAGCAATATAAGCAACATAGCATAAATCTGCAGTTCAGCATTATATACATATGTACAAAACTAAGTCGCATTCTATTGGTAGAAGTTGTTATATCAAGTCTTAATACCACACTCCCAGAACAGTCATAGACAATGCAGTCACATACACTTCAACAAATGCAGCCCACTGCAAACATGTTACATTATCATGTAGAAAGTCATGCTGTAAATGTAAGTCACAGAACTACATCCGCCAAGACATAACATACTGAGAGACATGTGTGTAATATCCACCGCCCTCGAGTCTGCTTGGATTTGGCAGAAGTCAATTCAATAAGTATCATAGTCAAGGTCAACAATGTAGACAACAACAGGAAAACAAATCACAACTTAACCTGATGTGGATTGTTGAAAGAAGCACAACTTCACACACAATATACAGTATATAGAAGAGTACTTAAAACTCTTATAATCAGATAACAATATTACTGATTCTGTGATTACCATGTTAAATAGCACTTTGAAACAACTGAATACACAGTGACATATGCATAGCATACAAGATTAACTGAGGCACCTGCAAAAAGATATGACTCACTAACTGTCAAATGATAACTGCTCAATACCCTCAAATCTACTTGAGCAGTAACACGGCAGTCATCGTAGTAAGTACATCAAAGTTGCAAATGCATCATTTAACAATACAAATTGTTCTAGAAATTGTATTGCTATAAATCAACAAAACAATTCTGTTTTACATACAGTGTGTCAGCATAACACTGATATTAACAAATAAGTGCCTACAACAGCCTGTAACGTAGATGCAGTATTGTGGTTCTCTCCTGCAATGCCGGCAGAATTAGAGCATTTCACAAGGTCTGTATTAATATTGCAGAAGATCTAAAAGACTTAGGTCACCATCACTGATATTGCACAGTGGTTGTTTCACATGAAAAGTCTTAGCTCTTCTATCAAATTAAAATAAATATGTAAAAAAGGAGGAAAATACATCTAACCATAATATACAGTCAGAATGATATTTTTGCAAATATACTGGTTTACTAAGCTGCCGTGTTCAGATACCATCACTCCTCCACATTTTGTGCAACATTTGTGCAATGGAGAATGATAATGTATGCATCTTTTAGATTCCTTGGTAATCTTTCTTTCATAGTGCATACTGTATCATTATACTCCACCCATCTCTTTCTGAACCTTCAACATGTAACGTAGTGTCCAGAGTGAATAGATAGGCCATGATGGAAAATATTAGCATGTGTGTCAAATTGACTTCCTGAGAACATAGTTCTTCCAGCAATGAAGTCATAAATTGGTGTTGTGACTTTCATGCCTTGAGAATTAAAACATTGCAGTATGATCATAATGTATGAACTGAAAGATGTAACTGTCAAAGAGAAAACACAAGAATGACCAGATCTTCGACACAGCCAACCAGTTTCTGCATTTGCAAGCAACCTATAAAACTTCACAGATCTCTGTTCAGGGATGTAGACAGACAACCACAGCATGTCATGAGTTGCTTGTGATTCTTTGTGTCCACATGACAAACATGTGTACTTGCACACATAATCAACTTGAAAGTGTTGGCGCAGATCAATACCATCAGCTGCTAAACTGTTAATGATTCCCATGATGAACTCTGTTGCATCTTGCTGTGCATTGTCAGCAAACGTTGCTTGTCCTGCATACTTTGCAAGAATTAGTTGTAAAGGAATCAAACTTTGCAAACTGGGCAACTCCTCTTGACTACCTCTAATGACTCTTTTTAATGCTTCAGACAGAGCTGTCGACTGACCTGAGTTCAAGACATCAACAAACTCAGGCATATGCAGAACTGCCTGCATTGTAGCATTAGCATAACAGTTTACAACTGTGCTGTTGTCAAATATTGGCAGTGTCTGAACTTCAATGCATTTCTTAACAGGTGGAGATTTGATCTGTTGATGTAGAGACTGGTTACCAATAGAATGGTGTGGTGATGATTGGGGAGTCTTAGTGTGCTTCCTCTTCAATTTGTGCCCTGCATCCATTGGGACATCTGCTCCTGATGCATATGTGGGAACTAGGAGCAAAGGAGCATTTGGTTGATACAACATAAGCAATCTGTTGTACTCAACAATGCATTTACTATCAGCATGTATCTTACTTTCTGCAAGATTCACTATGTGCAGTCCAGACAAGTGCCTCACAAGAGACAAAGCAACATAAGACTTACCATCCTTGAATATACCGGTGTCTATATCTACAATGGCACTATCAAGGCCAAGCCCTTGTGACTTGTGTATAGACACTGCATAAGCAGCACACAATGGGAATTGTTTCTGTGTCACATATATGTCTTCAACAAGCTCAAACTTGACTGTCACTCTGTTGGTAGTGCAGTATCACAGTTGTCAAACTTAACAACCACAAAATCCACAGTTGTCTTCTGCACATTATACTGGAACTCATGAATGTACCCCATGGCTCCATTCACAGGACCACGGTCAATGTCAATGTTTCTGAGAAGCATAACCAGTGCATTCCTACACAGTGGTAACACAGCTTCCAAACCAAGCGGTATGTGACACATCACTTGTGAGCTCTCTGAGATGCTCAACCATTTCTGATATCATTGTGCATGTTAGACTAATGCCATCTATGGTATCTACAGATGTAAGAGTCACAACAGGTTCCTGTTCTCTTTCCATCATATCATTGAACACTGCACACTGCTTATGTCTTGGAAATAGACATACAATATGTCCCCCAGATTTCTGCAAATGTACAAAGACATCACAAGCATCCTGAATAGGAGTATTATTTCTAGAGATCATGTGCTGTCTTAGCATTTCAACATGAATGGGTGACAATATACCAATCCGAGCCTCATCAAGCAATGCTTTGTAAGACATGTCACCTTACTGCCTCATGTTCTGTAACAGTTCAACATATGAGAATAACTCCCACAGATTGACACCACCTATGCATCTAATATTTTTCTTAGCCTATTCAACAGAAAGAGTACAGAAAACATGCTTGCCATTCACAGGAGCCAGCTGCAGGAGATCCCCAAAAACAAGAATATTCTTGCCACTGAATAGTATGTCATCATCACTACCAATTATCTCCTGTAGATGTAGGTGAACATATGTAAGGAGAACATTTGAAACCATGCTGATCTCATCTTTTATCAGCAATTGCATCTTGTCAAACATTGACCTCAGTTCAGAGGCAACCTCAAAAGATAATTTTCTATATTCATCACTTTTGCCATGTTCAACTGGCAACATAAACAACCTATGAAGCATGACACCACCCATGTTATATGCTGCCAAGCCTGTAGGAGCAGCCACAATAACAGAAGTCACAGAATTAGTAAGTTCACGCACACCTCTGCTAATAGCCTCAATTAAGAAACTTTTCCCCGTCCCAGCAGCACCACTGAAAAAAAACATCCTGACTGGGCTCTGTTTGTCACAAACACAATCTCTGCTACTGTGTTGAATACCATGTATCACAGAGTGATAAACAACTTTCTGATGTGATTTCAGTTCATCAACAATGTTTGCAGCTGCCTCTGACAGCTGCATGTTTTGTTGCATTGCACCCTCTACCTCTGACATCAGCAGAGCTGGGTCATTAGGAGGAAAAGGGACACCAAGTGTCCTTTCTCCCTCAACATCAACCATATCTTGTGATGTTACTGAGGTAACATCGTCCAAAACCTGCCTTGCTTTCTCCAGCTGATTTTTTTCCATTTCAAGTCTCTCAATGTAAGTGTCAGACATCTGACTCTTAAAGGAATCATAAGTTAGCATGAGCTCTTGTGCATATGTCTCAGATGATCCTTTCAACTCAGTTTCTGATCTCCAAGGTTTGAACAGAAATAGTAGAGCAAAATAATAATGCTCTTTGCTTTCTGTTGTATTTAAGCTGAGTTTGCAGTGGTCAATGAGCCATGGCTTCTGCTTCTTCACAAGTGAACCATTGAAGCCAGTAACTTTATATATGTTTTTCTCTGGTTCAGAAGAAACACCCCACTTATAATCATACCATTGAGCAACTTCAAAGATACACAGATCTTCTATTGCACTGTGGTGCTGTGGATAGTAGCTGTCAATTAAATTGCTCTTCAGAATATTAGTGGATGTTGGTCTTGTAGAAGCCAGATCCTCAATCTCACCATGGCTCTTAAGCACACAACACCTGTTTTGCTTGAAGTTCACATTCAAATAATGAATGGACTCTGACTTCCCATACAGACATATCCCTGTAAGGTGGTCACTTGCTTCAAAAGCTCTGCACTCACGGTGTGAGAAAGTCCTAAGGCCAAGTGACCACAGTATAGAAGACATTGACCTATCGCAGTTTGACAACTCTTCTCACATTTCTTGCAGGCATGTCTGCTCACGCTTAATGATTTATTATGTCACATACTTCACCAAAGCCATTGAATTGTCAGCGACATACTGAACATCAATGTCTGCCTGCCACATCAACAGAAGAGAGGGTCTATAGTAATTGATATAGACTTCTGATTCCCTGCGAGGTAGTTCATACACTCGCTTTGTTGATTTTGCCTTCAAGTGGTGTGGCATAGCAGAAAAGACATCATTCAAACAAGCATCCATGCAAGCTTGTCTTGGAAAACCAAAATGCAACTGAGTGTACCACTGTCCAGTGTTATTCACTTTTCTACAACAGTACTTTCCACACAAGTGGCGTTAGAATTTCTGAACTAACTCCCAAAGAGTTGCACTGTCATACTTGTCTGGAATCTGACATGTAACATATTTCAAAATGAAGTCCAGGATTTCACTTGTCTCACTGTCACCAAAGAGTGGGGCATCTTTAATCCACAGCAACATGTGTTTGTGTGGAGCTCCCAGAGCTTGGTACTCAACCCTCCAGAAGTAGTGTTCAACAACCCCAAGAGAAGGATTCATTTTAGACAGTATGAGCTTCAAAAGAGCCTGGAATCGGTGGTGGAAGTAACGTGAGACGGACACTGGGTCAAGTGAGCACATCTCATTGAGAGTCATATTCTGTATGTTATCAACATCAGAGCTGGCCCATTTGAGAAGATCAAGTAGATCATCCCAACAGTATTCAGCACGACTCAGTGTCACAAACCATGTTTCTGGTCCAAACTCCCTCAGCATGCACATCACCTCAGACTGTCATCTGTACCAATATTCTTTAGTACCACGCATGCTGGAAAAGATAGAAGAAAGACTGACTTGTAGCGTCTTTTGTTTGTTCTGCAACTTGTGTAGTAACTGTGCAGCCATCATATTAGTGAACTCTGTGCCAAGTCTCAATGTATGAGCAATAGTAGCAGACAAGACACTAAGTTCACATTTCCAAAGAAGATGGAACAGGCATGCAATGTTTCTATGAAATTTGCCATCCTTATGTAGAACTCTTGAGGTCCTATACTCCGCTACTGGCACACAAACATTTTTCTCGTCTAATCCCCCACCTGTACCAAGTGGAAACAGGTCAGGAAAACAACATGCCTCAAATGTAGCCTCCCCTATGCTTACTGGATTGCCCTCTACTTGCTTCATCTGATACAATTCAATGTTTTCCACTACTGGATACTTCCCATGCAATGGGTGTATGGTGAATTGTTCATAAACATTGTGTGCAAATGCAATGTCAACCTTCTCCAATACAGTAACCACTCGCTATAATGAATGGCTTTGGAGCCATGTCAGCCATTCATTATAGCTCCCCATTCACTAAAATGAGGGATGCTACTTTACACAGCAATTGACTGGAGCATATGTAATTGTAGTGATTTCAGCCTTTCATCCATTCCCACAACAAAAAAGAAAGATATCCAGCAACTTTTTTTATAATGCTTATCATGCAAGTCCCAATCATGCAGTCCCAATTGCAAGTACTATACTAAGGCAGGATTGCACTGGGCTAGAGCACTTTCACTTTTCCCTCACCAGAGTCATCCTGGTATATGGCATTCATCGCACTTTACAAAAATACACTTACCCTAACTTACAGATTCATTCATGGCACACTGGCATAAAGGGTTCAAATGAGGAACACCACTTCTGAGGTGTTTCTGTGCTGGGGTTCACTGCTGTACCTCCGGACTCACTCGCGCTCACTACCACAGAACAACTGTCGACTGCTGCTGACATAAAGAGAAGAAGAATCAGCATTTATATAGCGCTTTTCATACATCCAAAGCGCTTTACAAGCAATGCTAGACTGGTAGTGAAGTGACTGAATGTGTGGTGGCGGCCATATCGCACATCATCACCCACACACAGCCTGGATAATTGCATGAACCGGTTTATGGGAAGGGGAATGTTGGCCAGGACACCGGGAATGTTCCCTACTCTTTTGCGAAGAGTGCCCTGGGTTCTTTTACTTCCACCTGGACACCCACCAGGACAACACCAGGATGGGCAGAAGGGACCTCGGTTTAACGTCTCATCCGAAGGATGGCACACCCCAGCAGTACAGCACCCCCCAATACTGCACTTGGATGCCAGCGATTTTTAGGTGCAAGTCCAATCCTGGTGTGGGACGAGAACCCATGACCTTCTGGTCCAGAGGAGGATGTGCTACCAACTGAGCCATGCTGACATCAGCGCAAGAGCCACCGCAAATTCATAGTGCTTTACAAAAACACCCTTACCCCGACTTACAGGTTCACTCATGGCATACAGGCATAAGGGGTTCCAATGAGGGACACCACTTCTGAGGTGTTTCTCTGCTAGGTCTCACTGCTGTACCTCCATGCTCAGTACCACATCCCAACTGACATAAAGTATCACCACAAATGTCCACAACTGCTAAACTTGGTTGGGACTTCTGCTGCTGGGTCCTGCTTGACAGGGAAGCTGACAATACTATCACTAAAGGAAGGATCGTGGCTAGAGCAAATGGACCTACTTCTCACAATTACGGTACAGTACTCCATTTATCCATCTCCCTCATGCTGTCTCTAAATTAAAATTGGGAGCCACAAGAGGCATTTGTCATACCCAAAATTCGCTATAGTGAGGTTTGCTATAGCGAGGGGTTACTGTATTGCTTTGTCAGAGTCCTCCACAGCAGTTCCTGTAGAAAGACCAGAAAATATGTTGATATCAATGTCAGCATAACAAACATTATGACCCTTTAGATGTCGCAAAGCTAGCTTCACCTTCTCAACATTGACTATCTCTTGCCATATTGTTTTTGCCTTAATTGGGACACCATTTATCAAAATTACAACACTATTATCCTGAGAAATATTGTTCACATTTTCTTGTTAAGGCAAAGGCAAATATACAACAGTGCCCTTCAAAGACCATACCAGTTCTTTCTTTGGTAGTCTCTCATCCTTGTATTAAGACTGATAACTGTTTGAAATGGCTTCATGGTCTGAATTACAATCTGTTCAAACAAGTTCAAGACTGCAATCTCAGTAGGAGTTGCTTCAACTTCCATTTTATTCAGAACAGACTGAGGAGGTAAAGTGTTACAACAGTAAGTACACAGTGACACAGTTCCAACTTCAGCAAAATCTGTCTTTAAAAGAAGATATGCATGAAGATGCCCCCACATAACATTCCTGCATGCAATGTTCTGTAGGTCTATGTTGACACACTGCTCTTTATAGAAGAGGTGCTCACATGATACACAAATTACATCAAATTTTTGTGTCTTGCTAATTTCAAATTTAGCAAACTCACTGACAAATTTTCTCAGAATCTGAGCTTCTTGTACTACTGATGTGTGCATCATATTTGCATGTTCATCAACAGCAGCATTAGATCTCAACTTATGGCTTGCTTGCAACTGTTTGATGAACTTTACAAGTTCATCTACATCTTCACCATCCAGCAATGATTGAAATTGCAGATAGTCTCAGACAACAGATCTAACATGATATAATCTTTGCACAAATCTGCATATGCCAGAGTGATGCACTGCCACCACGCAAAAATGATGAAACACACTGCCACAGTTGCTACTCTCCAAGCACGCAAGAGAATGGCCCATTAGGCCTGTATGAAGTCAAATCCCACACTTGTCAGTACTAACAATCAACCTATGTCACATAGACTTCTTTGTACTAGCAAATGTGAACAGGAAAATTTCAATTGACATGATTGATTCTTCCCTGACATTGCACATACTGTCACATGGCCACTTCTTAGCAGCTGACTTGTGGTTGCTTTCAACCTGTAAAATTTCAGTCTCATCATCAAACTCGAAGTTGTCATCAGAGACAACTAAAATATTCTGCACTTTATCATGTACATCTATTGTCAAAGTAACATTCATATTGTGTATATGGTGTGTCTCTTCCCAGAAGAATGCTTCTGAATGCTCAGAGTGCAACCAATCTCCTTGATACATCACAGAGACATTCTCTCTCTGTTCAAGTGTTCAAAAGACAAAAGTTTGTTCCTCATCTCCTCAGTCTTTGCACTTAATTTATCAATGGCTGACATCATCACAGCCTATAACTGAGAATGAATTGCAACAGCCACATTAACAAAATGTCTTACTCTCAATCGTAACCTCACTAATGCCACCTTATTGTGTAGTTTTTTGCCTTTGCATCTCATGAAACCTGAGATGAGATGATCAATTTTAGCATGATGGACAAGTCTTCTAAAAAGACTTGCTATACTGTGCTGTGCAGCAGCAGAAGTCACACATCCAACATTTTTTTCTGTCTCACAGATGTATGACTCACTGATGAGAGTGCAGGATGTTGTTTGTCCAGAGCACCTTTACAAACTGTATTCATTTTAGATCAGTAGAAGGGCTCATGTCTTTTTTCACATGTGCATGTCTCTTGACATGTGTACATGAAACAGAAGAATTTGTCTTTTTCTTCTGCATACATTTTAGACCATTACTCTTTACATGGTATGATTGAGAACCACCAGTACACCTACTACTTTTGTGTTTCCCTTAATTTTAAGAGAAATGGTCATGATGGAAACACTCAATCACATGTTTAATTTGTTCTCTGTAGCACTCGCCTAAGAAACAGAAAAGAAAAAGAAAACAATATCAGTGCAGATGAATGATAAAAACATGTATAAGACTACAGTAGCATAAGTCCATAACACATCTAGACTACATAAATCATTAACAACATGCAATACAACATGATGTCATAATTCTGAAATTCAATAATGTTGCCAACACTGTACAAGCACTTATAACAATTCTGAGTACTATGCAGTCATCCCTACATAGTACTGCAACATGCAACACTACTGTATATAAAATATCACAACAGACATAAAAAATAATTTTCAGTACACCCCCTCCCAAGAAATCCCAATCCTAATTTAACATCATAAACCTAGTTTTCCCTGACAGTGTAGTGGAACCCCCAAGTAACCCAAGTAACAGTAACCCAACAGAAATCATGTCACTGTCACCTAGTGCTGCACCACACATCACAAATGTTAACCACCATTTGACAGTATGAAAAAAACATTCTCTCTTACTCTACTACCACCCCACCAAGAAAATTCTTCACATATGTGCCATCTGGAAAACATAATTTTCCATAGTCGTCCAATGTTCCCTCCCACTTCTGCTCATCTCAAACACATCCACAATCACAGCTGGCAATGAACTCAGCCGTCCTCTCAGTACCACAGTTGGCCACTAACTGAGTCAAAAAATAAGGACAACTGCAATGAATGAGGCCATCAGATGTTAACTATGCACCATATACAAGACTGTCAGTCATAAAGTTCTTTAACGGAAACTGAACAACTTCTACACTGAAAGCCTCACTGTATTATCCCTATAAAAATAATTTGCACATTGCAAACCATACTCAGAATGAATGTTAGACACTATCAAATAAATTCCATGTCCTTGATAAAACAGCAAAAAAACGAGAACATCAAAAATAACATCTATAAAAACATATATCTGTGCACTATATACTTGCTATAGGAAATAAAAGTACATCTTTACACAAAAGCCATGAAAAATATCTCAAACATCTGTTTTTTTTGAAAGCTAACAAGTTCTACCTTCAAGATCTCAAGTTATTCTTATGATCAAAGAATTTGCAGACTCACGATCAATGCAAGTCGTGATTAAAGAAATTACAGGCTTGTGATCAAAGGTTGCAAAAAAACTAGAAAACACTAAATAAGTTATCCAATGGACAGCATTTTTCACCAATCCACATCTCATACCCAATAGAAACACATTTAGCCATAAAACACATATTAAACAAAAATAACCTCATGTTTCCCAAAGCTACACAACATCTACATGCCAAATCTCGCGTTATTCTCACGATCAAAGAATTTGCAAACTCACAAACGAGCCTTGATATCAAAGTGAGTCACAATCAATAAATTTGCATGTTCACGATTAAAGATTGTAAAATATAATAAAATGTAAGAAAATGTTCAAAACATTATTATTACTGTAACATCTCATGAGCAATAAAAACACATATGGCCACATACTCTGTTAAAAACTCTTTAAAAACATATATTTTTTAAACTTCTCATCTTCTACAATTCAAATCTAGCATTATTCATGCTGTCAAAGAATTTGCAAGCTCACAAATGATCCTCATGATCAATGCAAGTCGAGATCAAAGATTTAGCATCCTCGTGAAAGAAGAAATGGCTAACTTCACCATGTGACTTCTATGAACCAATAGAATCATAAAATAACACTCCAGCAGCCATTTTAAGACAATAGATTAAGCATCATTATATCCAGGACACAACAGTGAGTATACATAAATCTATCATGTTACAATCTGCCAATTAGCCAATTAACATACTTAAAGCAATTAACATGTCTCAAAATTGAATTGGATGTACTTTTAAATGATCTAGGAAGTATATTGGCAATATGTTCCTATGTCTTAGAAAACAAGATATATTTTTATTGTTATAGGGAATCTCTGTGCCAGTTTATGGTCCTGCATATACACACTGTTCAGCAGAAAGATGTCTTAGGCATCACAACAGACACATAATACCCCACAAATTATTTGTTTCTTTTGCAAATATTTTTCTATGAGCAAAACAGAGCTGGGAAGATTTTTTACTTCTTGCACAAAGACCAAATCCACTATATCATCTTTCTCCTATCTAGTGCTCAATTAATTTTATTTATTTATTTTATTCTAGGATTACAAGTACCTTTGAGCCACGGCTCTTTTACAAAGGTTCCACATCAAGTGGGGAAACAAATACAAACATGACAGTAATGCAACTGGCAGAACCGAGCAGTTGAATAGATACATTTGGGGGAGGAAGGTAAAAAAACAGAGCATTGTATAACAATGCAAGCATGGGATTCTTAAACAGACTCAATGTTTTGAGATACAGACAGTTGAAGGAAGGAGTGTTCAAAGTCAGGATACAGGAGCAGCCACTGACTTTGTCAGACTCAGAGAAAACGCTAGTGCTGGGGGGGTAGGGAAGGGGAAGGGTGTGAAAGAGAGGGAGAGGTAAGTGCTAGTGGGAATAGATTATGAGTGACATTAAGAGAGTTTAAATCTGAAAGTATCAGATCTTAGTCTTATTTAAACTATTTATTTCATTCTGGATACAGTCTGAACTACCACTAAGATGTTCTCCTTACTATGTAATGCTTGTTAACTAAGAAGTTGACAATCAATCCTGAAATATTAACTCAGTCACAGCAATCACAGATTCTTATAAACTTATCAGTGTTACACACATAAAAAATCTGTGATTCTCAGAATACACATATAATGAACACTAAATAATTACAACTGTAACAGTCCTACTGTTTTAAAAAAAAATTGAGGTCTGTAACTATTTAAAACTATTTCACTAAGATAGATAGCTGTACTTGCCCTCACCTCTCAAGCTGCTAGCTGAGAAAGAGAGGGAATACAGCTTCCGAAACCAAAATGACTACTAACTCCATCCAATAGAAATGGCTATTCTTATCAAGTCACTTAGTGTGGCCAATGGTCAGACAGTATTCTCCCACCAAAACAAAAAGAATGTTTAATAAACAAAACACCAATAGAAACATCCTTTACAGACATAACAATTACTTTTTGTCTGTATTAGCCAATTTGAAATTAGAATGTTGGTTGTGATTGTTTCTAACTGCATTTATCTTAGACATACAGCTCAGCACTAGCCATCCTGCTGATTAGCCTTGGTGGTGCTCAGACAGAGAGAGACACATTTCTGATATTCCTTCATCTGAGTTATTAGAGCTTTATACTCAGCATGGCAGAAAGATCCAGAGCCAGTGTATGGATCGTGGGATCAAGCCTGGTAAGAAGGGCAGCAGTTTTCAGTAGAGCTAGTCATTTTGCCAATGACTTTCACCTTCCTCACTGCTCAGTGTCTTGATTTGGGAAGGGTGGTATGAGATGGGAGCAACTCATGCCAACCATGTACCACTTATAGAAACATAGAAACATAGACTTTGACAGCAGATAAGGACCACTTGGCCCACCCAGTCTGCCCATTACCCTACCTATTGGATAAGCTGCAGATTCTAGTTAACCAACAGCCTACTTCCTGCAACCCCCCACTATAATTGCCTTATGTCTGTCCCACGCATGTTTGAATTCCCCCACTGTTTTAGACCCCACAACCTCTCCAGGAAGGCAGTTCCATGCATTCACCACTCTCCGTGAAAAAGAATTTCCTCACATTACCCCTGAGCCGTCCCCCCTCTAACTTTAAATTGTGTCCCCTTGTTCTTACACATCTCTTTTTCTGAAAGATGCTGCCCTCCTGGACTTTGTTGATTCCCTTGAGGTACTTAAAAGTTTCTATCATGTCCCCCCTGTCCCTCCTTTCATCAAGGGTATACATATTAAGCTCTCTCAGTCTCTCTTCAAATGGTTTCTGATGTAGACCCTGCACCATTTTACTTGCCTTCCTCTAGACTGCTTCCATTCTGTCTATGTCCTTGCGTAAATGAGGTCTCCAAAACTGCATGCAGTACTCCAGATGGGGTCTCACCAACTGTCTGTATAGAGGGATAACCACTTCCCTTTTTCTACTTGTGATGCCCCTCCCTATGCATCCCAGTATCCCCCTGGCTCTCCTTACTGACTTATCACATTGCTTACCTACCTTTAGGTCATCTGATATGACTACACCCAGATCCCTTTCCATTATTGTTGTCATTAGTACCTCCCCTGCTATTGTGTACTCTTCTCCTGGATTTTTATTTCCCAGGTGCATTACTTTGCACTTCTTTGCATTGAATCTAAGTTGCCATATGTCTGACCGTTCCTCCAACCTTGCCAAGTCCCTTCTTATCCTTTCTACCCCCCCTTGTGTATCAACTCTGTTACAGATCTTTGTGTCATCTGCAAAGAGGCATACCTTTCCTTCCAGACCCTCTGCAATGTCACCTATAAAGACATTAAGGAGGACTGGACCCAGTACTGAGCCCTGAGCCCTGAGGTACTCCACTAGTAACTCCCCTTTCTTCAGAATGTGTTCCATTCACTATTACCTTCAGTGTCCTGTTGTGCAGCCAGTTTGTTACCCAGGCTACCACCCTGGGACCCACTTGGGACCCACTTGCTGGAGACACACCCAAAACCAGACATACTCATCTATCTCAGAGGTAATGACTTGGGGAGAAAAAGGGCAATTGATTTAATAGAAGCTGCACAGTCAGACTTGCAGCATCTTATCAGTATGTTACCTGCTTGTAAAATTCTGTATTCAGACATTACACAGCGAGTGATCTGGAAAGGTGAGGATTACTGTCCTGTACTTGAAAGGTCATGTAGAACATACAAATATCTGGATTCCTCCTTGCTATGGGAATGTACACCATACATCACCCCAAATTACATATCACAAACACTGGCTGTATCTAAAAGATGGTGTGCATCTCTCAAGCACAGGTAACAACATTTTTGTTGGGGACCTTCAAAATTGCATCATTGCAATTCTGTGATTATGTACCTGTATGACAATATCTCTTGAGTACATACTATAGACTGTGTAAAAACTTCTCTTTTAAGAGCCAATCAGACTGTTCAAAAAATAGAACAAACCACACACAACATACACATATCTTGTGTACAGCTTGTATCATTACTTTACTTAGACTCTGGCTCTGCTCTCAAGATCCAGTACCTGCTGCACTATCAGGGAGGAATACCATTGATGAGCATGGTTTTAGTGAGGCTATGGCTCTGCACTCAGAATCCAGTACCTGATCTCAGGGAGTGGGAGCATAGCCTGACTGAGCCCATGCAACTCCTCAGTGTGATAACATTTCTGCAGTTACTGTCAGGGAGGTAAACCATAAATGTCTACAGCTGTAGTTCAGCTCTGCATCTAAACTGAAAACCCAGTACCTGGTCTGGTGAAGCGTCAGGGCATTGCCTGTCTGAGGCTGAGAATTCCTCAGTATCCTATCATGTCTACAGCTGGTATCAGGGAGGTATACCATTGATATCCATGGCCTTAGTTGGGCTGTGACTCAGCAGTCAGGATTCAGTACCTGGTCTGGTGGGGAGGTGGCATTACCTGTCTCAGGTTGTGCAACTCGTCAGTGTTCTAACATGCATCCACTTGGTATCAGAGAGGTGTACTGTTGATTTTCATTGGCTTACTTGGGCTGTGGCTCTGCACTCAGGATCCAGTACCTCTTCGGGGGGGGATTGGTTGGCTGAGGCCGTGCATCTCCTCAGTGTTCTAACTTGTATGCAGCTGGTATGAGGGAGGTATACTGTTTATGTCCATGGCTATAGTGCAACTGTGGCTCTGCACTCAGGAGCTAGTACCTGGTCTTGGGGGGGGGGATTGCCTGGCAGATGGTGTGCAACTCTTCAGTGTCCTAAGATGTGTGCAGTTGTTATCAGGGATGTATAATGTTGATGTCCACTGGTCTAGTTGGGCTGTAGCTCTGAACTCAGCATCCAGTACTTGGTTTCATGGGGGTAGCGGCTTTGCCTGGGTGAGGCTCTGCAACTCCTCAGTGTCCTAACTTGTGAGCAGCTGGTATCAGAGAGGTATACCATCGATGTCTATGGCTTTACATGGGCTGTGGCTCTGCATTCAGGATCTAGTACCTGCTCTAGAGAGGTGGGGGTATTGCCTGGCAGATGCTTTGCAACTCCTCAGTGTTCTAACATGGCCTTAATTGAGCCATGGCTCTCCACTCAGAATCCAGTACCTGTTCAGGGGGAGGCACTGCCTGGCTGAGACCATGCACCTCCTTAGTGTTCTAACTTGTCTGCAGCTAGTATGAGGGAGGTATACCATTTATGTCCATGGCTTTAGTTTGGCTGTGGCTCTGCACTCAGCATCTAGTATCTGTTCTTGGGGGGGTATTGCCTGGCTGATGGCATGAAACTCCTCAGTGTCCTAAGATGTGTGCAGCTGTTATCAGGGAAGACTATAATTGATGTCCATGGGTTTAGTCAGGCTGTAGCTGTGAACTCAGCATCCAGTACTTGGTCTCAGGGGGTGGGGGCATTGCTGGGTGAGGCTATGCAACTCTACAGTGTCCTAACTTGTGTACAGCTGGTATCAGAGAAGTATATCATTGATGCCCATGGCTTTACTTGGGCTGTGGTCCTTCACTCAGGATCTAGTACCTGCTCTGTAGAGGTCAGGGTATTGCCTGACACAGGCTGTGCAACTCCTCAGTGTTCTAACATGTGTCCAGCTGGTATCAGAGAGGTATACCATTGATGTTCATGGCCTTAGTTGGGCCATGGTTCTCCACTCAAGATCTAGTACCTGTTGGGTAGGGGGGCCATTGCTTGGCTGAGGCCGTACAACTCCTCACTCTTCTAACTTGTGTGCAGCTGCTATGAGGGAGGTATACCATTAATGTCCATGGCTTTAGTTGGCCTCTGGCTCTGCAGTCAGGATCTAGTATGTGTTTTCTTTGGGGAGGGTATTGCTTGGATGATACCATGCAACTCCTTAGTGTCATAGTATGTGTGCAGCTGCTATCAAAGAGGTATACCATTTATGTACTTGGGCTGTGGCTCTGTACTCAGCATCCAGTACCTGGTCTGGGAGAGATGGGGGTATTTCCTGCTTAAAGCCATGCAACTCCTCAGTGTTCTAACTTGTGTGCAGCTGGTATGAGGGAGGTATACTGTTTATGTCCATGAAATTAGTTGAGCTGTGGCTCTGCAGTCAGGATCTAGTATCTGATCTGGGGGAGGAAGGTATTGCCTGGCTGATGTTGTGCAGTTCCTCAGTGTCCTAACATGTGTGCAGTTGGCATCGTGGAGGTACACCATTGATATCCACAGCTTTGGTCAGGCTGTGACTCTGAACTCAAAATCCAGTACCTTTTTGGGGGGGAGGGAATTACCAGGCTGAGGCTGCGCAACTCCTCAGTGTCCAAACATGTGTGCAGCTGACATCAGTGAGGTATACCATATATGTTGGTGGCTTTAGTTGGCTCTCACTTTTTTCAAATAGTAAATCTCTATTTGTTTCAACAGATTACCAAAGAATAGAAAAACCCTCATTTTTTTCTAAACAACCCAAAAGTAAGTCATCAACTTTTCATTCTTGCTTTAATAGTCTACAGCTCAGTACACAATGATGCTATATACAATAACACTTTCAAGAGTATTATAATTGTGTATTTATCATCCTATTTTTTTCCAGGCAGTGCTGTCACAGCTAGACATAGGGGTGTGGGTAGGCAGGTGAAGCAATTCTATTCAAACACTAATGTAAATATTTAGCAGCTGTGGCTGCAACAGGCAACAGAGAGACCCACTATTGCACCACAACTTTCTTCTACTGTCTCTTGTGGTCAAGGCAGATATGAACAAATCAAAACCACAAAAACACCCGATGCCACAGTGAGGGGCATGTAGTATAGTGCTGTTGCCTGCCTGACAGTGCTCCATGGACATGAAGGCTATGCAAGCTGTCATACTACTGTCTACAGTGTGGCTGCCTGCCCATGGGTGACCAGCTAGATCAGTCTAGTGGCACTACACTTATCTTTTGGAAGCACATACCCAGACTATCCTGGTGATAGACCTTTGACTTGCCTGTAAAATGGTAGTGCACCAGATATGCATATGCACACCCTCTTCACTGCCAGTACAGATGACCCACACATCACTAGTGGCATTGAGTGGTACATCTATATAACATGGGCAAAGAAATCCATGTGTCCCAATAGGCTGAGACTTGGTTGTAGACATTGCATTTAGAGAGTGCCACCACTGCCTAAACCTAGTCCCTGCCAACTAGGACAACTCACAAAATGCATAAGCCACCTATTTCCTAGTCTGTATCACAAACATGGATACAGCCTTTACTCATATATAAAAAACTTAAACTAGGCCCTTAAAATAAAAGTCCATTAAATTAAATAGAGTAAGTAAATAATTTAACGTTAATTACACTCATGGGACACCCTCACACAAATATACAAATTTAAAAAAATCTAGCACTATTCAGAGTTTCCATTGTTCTTGTTTGTTTGATGACCATGAAAAATCACCCTTCTGTCCCTACCACTTTCTCAGACAACTCCCTGCTCCTTACCTAGCAACAGTCTTTATTTGTGTGCCAGTTGAGCTCTGAAGAATGTTGAATTCATGTATTCCATGTTACCATTCTATGTCGGAGGGGGAGCATTGTACTGCTCGAATAATGAAGAGCCTTGAATTATTTTATTCTTTGGTAAACAATTACACAATGTATTGAGTGTAAAGAAAGACAGATGACTGACAGGTACAAAACATCCGTGGAAGGACAATTTGACATTATCTAGCGACATTTTAGCATTTTTTTTTTGTCACTTTGAAAACTTTTACAATGTTTTTTTTCTTCGAAGTTGCCAATGGACAAATTGAATATAAGCAATCACACAGGTCTGGATGTTGGTAGTACTGAGATACCCACACACCCAGAGGCTAAAGGTACCCGGCCTGCAATCTCATGCCTACCTACACCTCTGAGTGTGCACGTATCTCAGTACTATCAATACCCAGCCATCTCTTATTGTTTACACAATACACTGGCACATCATCTTTGTACTGCCACATGATACACCTACCTAAACTGCTTTACACACATCCCACAAATGTGCTAATGCATGTCATATCCACTGCATATATGTCCTTAATGAGTCGTGAACAAATACTCGAAGCCAATAAATCTTACATTCCATGTTTCTAAACAAACAAATGTCTTCTTTACAGAATTTGAAGATGCTGAAATCCTGGAGTGATAGGGAGGTGCTGGCCCTCGGTCAGGCTGTAAGGCGACATGCTAACCCCAGGTTTGTGATAAGAGCCACAACACTTAGCCTCTCACATACCTGGGGTAAGGTAAGTCACCGTTTAAATTAACAGTATACATATATTTTTTTCCTAATGTATTAATTATAGTAGAATAATAATATCTATGGAGCAATAGCATAGCAGAACAGATTAATAAGAAATAGCACACTCGTTATAGATCTGATAATGTAAACACGTGCAACCACAAGGAGTTACATAGCAGTGAAATGTTTCATTCATGTTTGATACAAAAAAAAAGTGTTTTCAAGAGTCATAAGAAGCCACATGTTTCACTTTACCTGGTGAAGGCTGCTACTGGTAAGAGTGCTAAAACTGCAACAACTATGTAATTAGAATGGCACAGATTTGCACCCACTTAGTAGCTATTGAACATGAACATTTCTGACCACTGATGTTTGCTGCATATTTGATTTTACAAGAGTGACTGTCTGGCAGTGTTTCTGTTGAAGTCATTAAACAGCACATCTACAGATGGGGTCTTCAAACTGATAAGGTAAAGGGACATTAGGGCCCATGGTATGACACTGCCTATAGTAAGATTGAACATACACATAAGCATAATTTTACTTTGCAAAGTTGGTACTAGCTGAGTGGAATACATTAGCTGCAGAAGTGCTATCCACTAGGACTCTTAAGTGCTTCAAAATGGGATGATACAGGGCAGCAGGCAGGGTCAGTGGAATGCAAGCACAGAAGTGATGCGTAGCTGCAGAATAAGACTCCTAGCTGCACATACAAGCAGAGTTGATAGACATCTGCAACTTTAACTGCAGGCAAATCCTGTATGTTGATATGTTCAAATGTCCACTTGTCAAACCCATAGTATCATACTGCATAATAAACTGATCTTTTAGTAAAATTACTCAGTCTACATAGAAAACCATAACTAAATTATTTACTGCTTCTTTCTTTTCTATATTTTTATACTGGTTAGCTGCACCTTGGGGAGAGACGAAATCACAAGATCTGCAGATGAGTGCTGGAGGAAGTGGAAACTCACCCGCCAGACCTTCTCCAATACAAAGGCAGTGGCAGGTGAGATGTACAGGAGCGTCTGGGAGTGGTTTGACATAGCATTTGCTATATGGGAGGAAGCAGGGAAGCCAGAATTTGGTGAACGACATCACGGTAGTAAGTATATCTTATTAATGATCTTCAATGTTTAAAATGTAATATCTTCAACAAATCTTTCAGAGCAGTTAAATGAATCCAATGACAACCTCAGTATCTCTGTAAGTTTGTGTCACAGTCTTATTAGCTAATGTCATATATCACACATAACAGAATTAGTAGACTGTAACTGTAGTGGAATTCAGTATTCCATAAAAAAAAAAATAAGATTGTTACCTAACATGATACTAGTATTATAACATTTTAGCAAAACGCTACTCTTATTTACTCTGCCAGTCTCTCAGTACCATACATAGACACATTTTTTCTCAAATTTTTAAACATTGTCAAACAACATGTTAATGCTGTTGAATTGCTCAAACTGTAATACAACCAGTGTACCTCAATAGGCTCTGGCCGATCTCAAGATTTACCCATGCCTGATGTGTTGTTCGGTCCCAGCATCCTCCTGAGGTACCACCAACATAGCAAGCATGGCTAAATCCTAATACAGTTAATGCCAATAATTTTGCTCATGGATAAATTGGGCAACCAGTTTCTGTGGGCAATTTTCAAAATCCAGTTGCTATTTCCATTGATAACTATAATAGAATCTTCTGTTATAGCGAACATTGGCTGCCTTGTATTTTGTCTGTTTTTTGTCTTGGTCTGCTATAATTAGTAGCTCGTTATCGACCTTCGGAGGTTTAATAGCTGTCAGCTTACTTCTTGCTTACCTCTAATTGCCACTAATTGCTTGCAGCTTCTCTAGTGTTACATAAATTAAACTAATTGAATCCCCCTGAATCATACTTTCTTTCTGATTGCGAGTTTGCAATGGCAACTGGTCGACCTAAACACAAAGCTCTGTCTCTGGCAGAGACGGTAGAGATGTTAAATAAAAATCGAACATTTTCCCCACATGAGTCAGCGTGATTTGGCTCAACACTTGGGTATGCCAAAATCTACAATTGCTGACTTAATGCCACAGAAGGAGCAGCTGATGGCCAAATGGCACTCCTATGCCAATCCTAACTGGAAAAGGAAAAGAAAAGGGAAAGATGGAAAAGTGGAAGAAGTCCTTCTCTGTTGGTTTGAAAATGCCCGCGGTCATGATGCCCTGATCTCTGGCCCACTTCTTACCAAAAAGGCTGAACAGTTAGCAGCAGCCTTGGGCCACACACACTTCACTGCATCTGATGGGTGGTTGGGCCAGTGGAAAGCGCAAAATAACATCAGCTTTCGCTGGACCCAGGGCGAAAAACTAAGCTCTGATGCTGCCAGTGCTATGCAGTGGGTAACAGATGTGCTGCCAGGATTGCTAGATGGCTACCCCCCCAATAACATTTACAACACTGACGAGACCGGCCTTTTTTTTCATGGCATGGGCTATGGGACCTTAGCTTTCAAATTGGAAAATCTACTGGGGCAGAAAAAGGCCAAGGAGTGCGTTTCCCTCTTGGCATGCTGCAACATCGATGGCAGTGACAAGCACAAGCTGCTAGTGATTGGCAAATCCACTGTCCTGCATTGTTTTTGAGGGGCTCACCATCTCCCAGTCACCTACAGATCCAACAAAACAGCTTGGATGACTAGCAAGATATTCACAGAGTGGGTGAGAACATGGGACAGGCAGCTGAGGTGAAGAAAAATTGTCCTGATCCTGGACAATTTCAGTGGGCACCCAGCAATCCCTGGCTTAAAAAACATTAAGCTGGTGTTCCTGCCCCCCAGTATGATGCATATTATCCAGCCCCTAGATCAGGCCATAATTTATTCCCTCGAGCAGCAATACATCCGCTGCATGTGGCAGAAAGTGCTTGATGCGCTTGACTCAGTTACTGAGCTTTCTGCTAGCCAGTGTGTAAAAAACATTTCTCTCCTTGACACAGTCTAGTTGTTAAAGCAATCCTGGGACAGTGTAACTTCCATAATAATTCAGAACTGCTTTCATAAAGCAGGTTTCTGGAAGGATGATCTGCCGACTGACATTCCCAAGGAAACAGGATCCTGAAATTGAGCCTCTTCCCGGAATGACAACAGATGAATTCTCAGAGCTGTGTCACCTAGGTGATGGGCAACCAGAACAAGAACATTCCAAGGATGACATTGCATGTGTAGTTTCGGCCATGCAACTTACAGAGACAGAAGAGGAACCAGGTGTCACAGAGGATGAGGGAGACACGTAGGACACTACAGTTACCCACTCCAGTGTCTGTTCTGCACTGCTCACTTTGAAAAGAGCAATGGAGCAAAATAAAACTATCGAGCCAAACTGGGATAATTTATCCACAATGGTGAAGATGTGGCAACCTTACTGCGAAGCCAATAGCATCCAGAAAAAAGATAACTGAATTCTTCATTGAAAGAACTAGGTCACAGTAGGAAATCAGTACAGAAATGTGCTATAACTTTATTTCATGTTTTTCCAATGTTTTTCTACTTCGAGACTGGTTGCTTTGTAAATACTGTACTAAAGTATTATTATAGTACAGTGCCAAAATCTCTTTTGTTTTAATTGCTTACATGTTTTCTTTAAAATAAAGTGTTTTTTGCATCACAGTAATATTCATTGGCTGCTTGTATATTTGGTTATCCCGTCCAATCTATATTGTGGGCAGATCAGAAGTTGACATATGCACCCGCACTAAGCAGCTTTAACTGCATCACCAACACCTTCAAGTGGCATATTACACATCTTATTAATTGTTGGCAGAAAGTGATTTATATACTGATTTATTACTGTGAAGTAAAAAAAAATAGTGTGCCATAGAACTGCAGCTACTGGTGCAACCTCTGAAACAATTGTAGAGCCTGGCTCATCGAATGGTGAAACTGTGGTGTGAGGTAACTGATAACCAGAGTTGTGAGATATACTTTTTCATAGAAAGATTTCCAGAGTGGTACAAAACATTCATCAACCTCGGTTTGATCTATCAGTTCAAAAGAGAATTCCATGTGCTTTCTTTTTTAAACTTACTGCAGTCAATACCAACAGTATGCAAGATAGTAGCAGATAGCTTTGATGTTCCGTATCAGAGGGATTTTTGGTAGGGAGTAGTGCAAGAGACAGCAACTGGGAGATTTACCATTGTTTGCTAGAAGGATTAACGCTTTGTTTATCCTGTTCAGTAACAAATCAGGAGCCAGCTTTTGTCTTGTCTATTGTATTATTATATATTTCATTGTATAAAACCAATAAGACATGTGTCATGGTGATCGGCACCATGCAATTCTGCTTAAAGTTGAACCAGCATAACATTCTGTGGTGATTTGCATATGCAGCCCATGATGCTTTGCATTGTGTGGGCATGTGTGATTTTGTATTTACATATGTTGTACGTGAATCCACAATACCTCACAAAGAGTGTTATCTCACCATGACTCATCATCTGAACTGCATTATGTCAGTCATTATATATCTAATCTTTATCCAGAGTGCCTGCCTTTTCCTATTTATGTTACTTCTAACTGACTCAGTTAACATCACAGGTCACATAAAACATTGTCTTCCTAGACTATTACTTACAGACTAAATCCAAACAATAATATATTGTACAATATGAAAACCTGTGTCTTAGTTGTCAGAGTGTCACATCAACATGTAACACATGGTAATATAGTGCAGCACACCTTCAAGTACTACTAAAAAGAAATTGTATACTATGCAAACATAAAAAACATTAAATATTTGTTTTTTTCTCCCTCAGCCACTACAGCAATCATCCCTGCTTCCTCCCAAAGACTCCACCTTGTACCACTCTCGGAAGGTGAGGACTGAGGAGCTCCAGTTGAGCAGCTACTAGTGCTCGACTGCTGGTGAGTCACAATGATATACTAGTATCTGTATTTCAACTGAAGGTCCAATATGTGCTCTTCCATGCTGCCATCATTGCTTGGCACAGACCTTGCAGCTATATTTCAGATGTGGCTATATACTCAGGATGTCATGCCTGATCTAGAGGATCTAGGGGCCACTGTGCACTGAGCCCGTCTGCAGTTTTAGTTGAGCTGTAGCTGTACTTTAATGATCCAGTACCTGGTCTGGGGAGGGGGCATTGCCTGGCTCAGACTATGCAACTCTTGACTGTACTGACATGCATGCATGCTTTACTTACTCTGTCACTCTGCACTCACCATCTAGTACCTGGTGTGTGCAGGTGGCACCATCACCTGGATCAGGCCATCCAACTTCTCAGTGGCTTAAGTTGTGTAGCGGTATTATCAGGAAGGTATACCATTGATGTTCACAGCTTTACTTGGCTTGCAGTTCTGGACTGACGATGCACTACCTGACCCAATGGAGGGGATGTATCCTCTGGCTGAGCCCTTGAAACTCTTGAGTGTGCTACCTCATGTGCAGCTGGTATGAGGCTGGTATACTGTTGATGTCCACATCTTTACTTAGCCTATAGGTGTGCGCTCAACATCGAGTACCTGTTCTGGGGAAGGGGGGAGTGGGGGCATTGCCTGCCTGAGGCACTGAAGCTCCAAACTGCAGCTGATACCACAGAGGTATACCATCAATATTCATAGCTTTACTTAGTCTGTGGCTCTGCACTCATCATCTAGTACCTGTTGTAGGGACATGACACCATTGTCTGGCTGACAGCACTTAACTCCTTAGTGTCATAACTTGTGTGGACCTGCTATGAGGAAGGTATACCATTGATGTCCATAGCTTCCATTGGCCTGTAGCCCTGCACTGAGCATCTGCTGCCTGATCTGGGGAGGGAGGGTGGGGCTATTGTCTGGGTGACCGCTAGAAACTACTCAGTGTCCTACCTTATGCACACCTGGTATCAGAGAGACATAGCATTGATCTACACATGTTTACTTAGCCTGTGACTGTGCACTAAGGATCCAGTACCTGTTGTGTGTGTGGGGGGGGTCATTGCCTTCCTGGAGCAGTGCAACTTCTCACTGTCCTCACATATGTGCAGCTCGTATCATGGACCTATACCATCGATATCCAAAGCTCCACTTACTGTCTGACTCTGCACTGAACATCCAGTACCTGGGGTGCAGAGATTGCAGCATTACCTGGTCTGACACATGCAACTTCTCTATTTACTAACTTGTGTAGAGCTCATGTCAGGAAGCTATACCGTTAATGTTCATGGCTTTAGTTGGCCTGTACCTCTGCACTAACAATCCATTACCTCATCTGAGGGGGGGGGGCATCGTCTAGGTCAGGCCTTGAAACTCCTCAGAGCCCTACCTTGTCTGCAGCTCCTATCACGGACATACGAACATACAAAATTTGCCAGCAGATAAAGGCCTAGAGGTCTATCAAGTCTGCTCGAATGTGCAGCTAGCACCCCTTATTCTGCAGCTGCCCCTCCCTTCCACCCTTCCCCTTCATTAACCCTCCCCCTTGTCCTGTCCCATCCTCGTTTGAAGCAGTCCACTGTTCTACTGCATACCACTTCAGGAGGTAACACATTCCACCCAGCCACCACCCTCTCTATAAAAAAGTGTCTCCTCATCTCCATCCTGAACCTTCCTTGCTCCAGTCTCATATCATGGCCCCTGGTGTCCCTCCCCTCCCTTACTTTGAACAGCTCCTCTGTACTTGTCTTGTTTATTCCTTTCATGTATTTAAAGGTTTCAATCGTGTCACCCCTGTCTCTCTTCTCCTCCAGTGAGTACATGTTCAACTCCTTCAACCTCGTCTCGTATGATAAGTCCCCCAGCCCCTTGATCATCTTTGTCACTCTGCGCTGCACCCCCTCCAGTAACTTAATGTCCCTCTTCAGATACGGACGCCAGTACTGCACGCAGTACTCCAGGTGTGGTCTAACTAATGACCTATACAGTGGCAGAATCACCTCCTCCCTCCTCGAGGATATACCCCTTGCAATACAACCCAGCATTTTGTTGTCCTTTGCAGCTGCCTTCCTACATTGTGCCGAGTTGTTCATTGACCCTGTAATGAGCACACCCAGATCCTTCTCCTCCTCTGTCTGGGCTAGCTGCACTCCCCCTAGCTGGTAACTCCTCCTTGGGTTCTTCATCCCAAAATGCAGCACCTTGCACTTTTTGGCATTAAAGCCCAGTTGCCAGGTGTCTGACCAGGTTTCAAGGTTTGCCAGATCATCCTGCAACCCCTGCCATCCCCTAGGTCATCCACCACCGTGCCTACCTTGGTATCATCAGCAAACAGACTGATCTTGCTCTTGATGTCCCATGATATGTCTGCAATGAATATCCCAAACAACACTGGTCCCAACACCGAGCCCTGTGGAACACCACTCGTCACTGCCCTTGGGTGTGAGAGCTCCCACCCACCACCACCCTTTGTTGCCTTCCCTGCAGCCAGTTTCCTACCCATCTCACCAGCTTTGCACCAGCCCCTGTGCCTACTAACTTTCTTCCCAGCCTTCCATGTGGCACTGAGTCGAATGTCTTACTGAAGTCCCGATACAGGACATCTATTGCATGGCCCCTGTCCAGTTGCCTAGTTACCCAGTCATAGAACTCAACCAGGTTGGTTTGGCAGGATCTGCCATGTATGAAGCCATGCTGTCTGCTGTTCTGTAGTCCTTTGGCCTCTAGGAGGGCCACCAGCCTCTCCTTCAGGATAGTCTCCATTAGCAAGACATATATCATTGATGTCCACATCTTTAGTTAGCCTGTGGCTGTGCACTGAGCATCTAGTACCTGTTCTGGGGAGAGAGAGGTGGGTGGTTTCAGGCATTGCTGGCCTGATGCAGTTCAACTCCTTACAGTCCTAACATGTGGGTGCCTGATATCACAGAGGTGTACTGTCAATATTCACAGCTTTATTTAGTCTGTGACTCTGCACTCAGGATCCAGTACCTACAGTAAGAAGATGGGACGATTGCCTGGCAACTACTCAGTGTCCTATCTTGTGTGTAGCTGCTATCAGGAAACTATACCGTTCATGTTTACAACTTTAGTTGGCCTCTACCTGTGCACTGAGGATCCACTACCTGATCCAAAGGAGAGGGGGAGGAGTAATATCTAGCTGAGCCCTCCAAACTACTGACTCTCCTACCTTTTGTGCAGCTGTTATGCATGAGACATGCCATTCAAGTACAAATCTTTAGTTAGCTTGTAGCTGTGCAGTCAGTATCTAGTACCTGTTGGTGGGGGGGGGCAGCATTGCCTGCCTGAGTCAGTTCAACTCCTCACTATCCTAACATATCTGCACCTCGTATCAGGGAGGCATATTGTCCATATCTACAGCTTTACTTAGTGTGTGACTCTACGCTCAGTGCCTTGTGTGGGGAGGTAGAAGCATTCCCTAAGTGAGAACATGCTCAGTGTTTTAACTTGTGTTGAGCTGCTATCAGTAACCTATACAATTTATGTTCTTGGCTTTACTTAGCCTGTACCTCTGCACTAAGGATTCACTACCTTATCCAGAGGGGGTGGAAGGGCAGTATAGTCTGCCTGAGCCTTTCAAACTGCTGACTGTCCTACCTTGTGTGTAGCTGTCATCAGTGACATATACCTTTGATGTACAGAGCTTTAGTTAACCTGTGACTGTGCACTCAGGATCTAGTACCTGTTCTGGAGTGGGGGGGCAGCATTGCCTGCCTGAGTCAGTGCAAATCCTCACTGTCCTAACAACTGTGTACGTCATATTTTGGAGGCATACTGTCCATATCCACAGCTTTACTTAGTGTTTGACTCTGCACTCAGCATCCAGTACCTGGTGTGGGAAGGTGTGTCCATTGCTTGGCTAAAGAAATGCAACTTCAACAGTGCCCTAACTTGTCTGGAGCTCGTATCAGTAAGGTATACCATTGCTGTCCATGGCTGTACTTGGCTTGTAGCTCTGCACTGACAATCCACTCCCTGATGTGAAGGAAGGGGAAGTGGGCATTGTCTGGGTAAGGCCATGAAACTCCTCAGTGTCCCACCTTCTGTGCAGCTGTTATCAGGTACATATACCATTGATGTCCACATCTTTAGTAACCTGTGGCTGTCCACTCATGACCCAGCACCTCTTCTCTGAGAGGTGAGGGCATTGCCTGCCTCAACCAGTGCAACTCCTCACTGTCCTAATATGTGTGAAGCTGCTATCAGGGATGTAAACCGTTCATATCCACAGCTTTACTTACTCTGTGGCTCTGCACTCAGCATCCAGTGTCTGTTGTTTGCAGGTGGGACCATTGCCTCATTGAGGCCATCCAACTCTTCAGTGTATTAATTTGTGTGTACCTGCTATCAGTAACCTTTACCATTGATGTACACAGCTTTACTTAGCCTGTAACTGTGCACTAATGATTCCCTCTCTGATTCGAGGGGAGGGGGCAGGGGGCATTGTCTGCATGATTTCTTAAAACCACTGACTGTCCCACCTTGTCTGCATCTGGTATCACATAGGTATACCATTAATGTCCACATCTTTAGTTAGCCTGTGGCTGTCTACTCAAGATCCAGTACTTGTTCTAGTGGAGGTGGGTGCATTCCCTGCCTCAGGCACTACAACTCCTCACTGTACTAGTATGTGTGCAGCTGGTACCAGGGAGGCATAGCATCCATATCCACACCTTTACTTAGTGTGTCACTCTGCACTCAGCATGCACTACCTGATGTCCACAGCTGGGAGCATTGCCTCCCTGAGGCCATGCAACTCCTCTGTGTCGTAACTTCTGTGTAGATTCAATCAGAAAAGTATATCGTTGATGTCCATGGCTTTACTTTTTCTGTACCTCTGCACTGAGGATCCACTACCTAATCTGAGGAGGGTGTGGAGGGGGGAGTGGGAGTATTCTGTAGTTGACCCCTTGAAACTGCCTAATCCAATAGGGGGAATGGGAGAGACATTGTCTGCATAGGGCCTTCAAACTCCTCACCATCCTACCATCTGTGCAGCTAGTATCAGGTAGGTATACTATTGATGTCCACATCTTTAGTTAACCTGTGGCTGTCGACTCAGGATCCAGTACCTGTTCTGATATGGGGGGGATTCCCTGCCTGATCCCATTTCACGCCTCAGAATTCTCAATTCAGTACAAATAGTACTACAGAGGTAGACATACACATAGCAACATCCACAGACAAATAATGTTTTCCCTTCTTCTATGTTTTTTATAGAGGACGAACCATCAATGGAGGGGCTGCTGGAGCAGAAGACCCCAGAGAGGAGGTTGAAATTGTAAACATCAACCCCTCTGTGGAGGAAACACCTGCCACTCCAGCAGTGGTTCATTCACCATGTTCTGCAGGTCTGTCTGGGCCTCCAGCTGAGGAACGTAAGTATCTTCAATCATACCACAGACATAAGTGAATAGTCAATCAAAAAATGAAACTGCTAGTTTCCCACTATTTTAAATCATCAGATAACTAATCACTATACATGACAATGGCATCTATTGCATCTACAGTATAGAAATTAATACAATAAATATGGGATATACAATGTTCAGCCTTCAGAGAAATTATTTACCTACACAAGTGCTATTTGACCTCGGATAACCTTACGAGTGGCGTAACCCACAACTAAGATGTCCAAGGTCATACAGCACTAGTGTAGATAAATTATTTATCTGACAGCTCACCATTGTATATTTCATTAATGCAATAGGGATGCTTTCTATCACTGCAGGGACATTTGCTTTTGAGTGTTTATCTTTTTTTGCATACGTCTGTCAAAAAAGTGGAAAAAAATGTCATTTTCTGCTCTTTTTTGCTAATTATTAAAACATATACTGCGCGATCATGGCTACAAGTGAGACGGGTTCTGGGTTCAGTGTGTCCTTGTGTGATGGTGCTCTGGGTGGGCAAGTGGCCACCCATGGCTGGGCTGCTCTGTTGTACCCTGCAATAGTGTAGCCCATCTTTGGGTGGTCAGGTGTTGCTCCTACTCTGCAAGGGCTCAACTTTGAGCCCCCTATGCACCGCAATGCAGGGTTGGGCCATCATATGCACCACACATCCTGTGCTGAATATGAGTTCTTAGGAGAATTACTATGCCTGGCAAAGATTTATCCACTCAGCTGCACCTTGTATGCAAACCACTACAGCCGTGGTAAATCACACCATATCTGATAATATAGAAGACACCATCACAGCATTTCTCACCAGCAAATACTACTTGTGTGTGGTTTGTTTAATCAACATACTATGACAGAGACTGCATATATTGGTGGATTTACCACGCCTACTGTGCTTCATTCACAAGGTGCAACCGACTGACTTAAACACACCAGAAGTGGTAAATCCACCCATATACCCAGTTTCAGTCATGGTATCTTGCTATTATACAATTTTCAGGGCTTTTTTTTGTTTTAATAGTCATATTAAAACATTAACAGTGGGTATACTGGAGGATATATCAAGGTCATGTCATGTGTTTTGACCAATGAAGTTACAGTATTTGCATGCACCATTGTATAATACAAATCTAACAACTGCTATTGAATGGGTTCTATTTTGCTGAAGTTTTGATCACAGGTATAACACATAGTGATTCTGTAGATAAAACCATTGTACAATACTTCTGTTCATGTTGTTCAATGGAAAAATCAATGTCAAAGCAGTCTTTGTCCATATATACAAGGGATATGTGTGCTGCACGTGTGTCACAACCAACATATTTGAACAGTAGCCTATCACCTTGAGAATCCTCATGAGTAGCTAAGACATCACAGACTACTGGATAAATAACTTTGTTATCCCACAAGTGCACCATGCATATGTAGTTTATGTAGCTGGACTTTTCCACTTGACTTGTGTCATACATTATTGATCTTTTGAGTTTGTGGGACCATCCTGGGGTGGGGGAGACGGGTGGGCTGGGGGTGTCTGGGTGGGTCATGGGTCTTTCATCATCGTCTGAATGCCATAAATGTTGGCATTCATGGGGGCTCCAGGCAGGGAGTTTTTGTTTGCAGGCACCACAGATACCACTGCTAGGAGTGGCATTTACCAGGAGCTGGGGGATGGGGGGTCACACTGCCAGATAGATCCACAAGGAGCAGCAATTACCGGGAGCTGGGGGGGTTCACACTGCCAGATAGCACCACAAGGAGTGGCAGGTTATGGAGGCTGGGGGAAGGGAGAGTGAAACCTATCAGCAATGCAGTTTAATTACAGTATTATGAAATCAAGACAGCTATACTAATCTACCATAGATGTAAACATAGTGCCTCTAACATTAATTTTAAAAAAATACTTCACTACAGTGTATTAAAGTAAGAGTACACAACAGCTCAGTTTACTGACATGTCTCTTGTTGTTATTTTTCTCTCCACAGAGTCTCTAGCTGTTCTGTGTACTATCAGCAACACTCTCAGCCAGCTGCTCGAGGTCATGGAGGGTGGCAACAGGGCTGCAGCCCAGCACGCCCATGTCGCTGTAGGAAAACTTGACTATACAGTATTATTAATCAAAATTCAGAAATGATAGATTTGCTGCAGCAACATGGGTGTCTAGGGCATGCAGCCTTATTTGACATGCGTGGTCTTGAGCAGAGCAACAGGGGCCTTACCCAAGCCATACAATCACTGAGGGAACTGGAGGAGGCCTCTGTTGCTTCTCTCGAGACCACCAACAGTCTCATGGTATGGCTGGCTGAGAACCAGCTGGAGGCCACAGAGGCCATCCACCATCCACTCTGCCAGGACTTGCAGCACCTCCATGATGACCCACCCTCCACAGTTCCTCAGCAGCAAGAGCCCCTCGAAGGTGCACCTCCAGCAACACCACCACAACCTACAGATGAGGGGCACCAAGTCCCACCTGCTCCTGTGCAGTCTTCCTCTTCTTCTTCCTCTCCCCAATGCACAACAGCCTGAATGGCCAGCACTTCCCTATCACTTCTGGCCATTCTTTTTAACATTTATCAAAAAAAATTTTGGGGGGGTATGACTTATACCCCCTCCCGTGTGAAGCAACAGTTTTATTTGTTTTACTGTTTTTATGTTATTTATGGTTTATTTATTATCCCTTCCCCGTGTGAAGAAACACTTATGTATGCAAATTTTTTTCCTACTATTATTTCGTAAAAATGTATTTTTATAAAAAATAAGTCCTTTTAAAAGTAAAAATATAATTCTTTAAACAATCACATATTTGCCTCCTTCTTTAAAAAAAATAGTTGGTATCACATAGGTATACTGCTGATGTGCATGCCCTTAGTTGGGCTGTGACTCTGCACTTAGGATCCAGTACCTGTTCGGGGGGGGTCATTGCCTCGCTGAGGTCATGCAGCTCCTCAGTGTTCTAACTTGTGTGCAGCTGGTAACAGAAAGGTATAATGTTTATGTCCATAGCTTTATTTGGGCTGTGGCTCTGCACTCAGGATGTATTACCTGGTCTGAAGGCATGGGTGTATTGCCTGGCTGAGGCCATGGAACTCATGGTGGGTGCATTCTTGGCTAAGGCTGTACAACTCCTCAGTATTCTAACTTGTGTGCACCTGGTATCAGAGAGGTATACTGTCAATGTCCATGTGTTTAGTAGGGCTGTGGCTCTGAACTCAGGATCTAGTGCATGGACTGGAGGCATGGGGGTATTGCCTGGCTGAGGCAGTGCAAGTCATGAGTGTCATAATTAGTGTGCAGTTGGTATCATGGACATATACCATTGATGTTTATGGCCTTGGTTGGGCTGTGGCTGTACACTCAGGATCTAGTGCCAGATCGGGGGGGCATTGCCTGGCTGAGGCCGTGCAACTCCTCAGTGTTCTAACTTGTGTGCAGCTGCTATGAGGGAGGTATACTGTTAGTGTCCATGGCTTTCTTTCAGTTGTGGGTCTGCACTCAGCATTCGGATGCAACTCATGAGTGTTGTAACTAGTCTGCAGTTGGTATCACACAGGTATACCATTGATGTTCATGGCCTTAGTTGGGCTGTGGCTCTGCACTCAGGATCCAGTACCTGTTTAGGGGGGCATTGCATGGCTGAGGCCATGCAACTCCTCAGTGTTCTAACTTGTGTGCAGTTGCTGTGAGGGAGGTATATAGTTTATGTCCATGTTATGTCTATGCTCTATTTGGACTGTGGGTCTGCACTCAGCATTCAGTCACTGCTTTGAGGGGTTGGGGGCATTGACTGGCTGAGGCCATGCAACTCATGTGTGTGTAAGTGATCTAAATCTCACTTTCAGGTTCTTGGCAATATTGGAGTTGCAAATAATCACAGACAAGTTGCATTCGAGTAATAAACAAGTTTATTACTACAGAATAGGGATAAATCACAGTTGCCCTAAGCAGTTCTTACCAATACGAACCGAGAGCCAATGCTAAGCGTTCCCTACACCTCGAGGTTTCTTTGTTGTCTCTTGGGGTCTCTCGGGTCTCCGAGGTGTAAAGCCTGTGTATCACATTATATACCCATGATAATTACTATGGTTACTGAAAGATAGAAACATTTCTAGTTACAGAGATGAGCCCTATTGGCTAAATTAGCGGTGGCTCCACGGTATAAGATAACATTATATAAAGTTGTAAAGTCATCAGTTTTAGAACAAAGACCTTCTTATACAAAGTCTTACATAACAAAGTGAAGTGGTGTCCATCACCAAAAGATGGCAATGTTGCCTTACACATAATAATCACTTCAAGGACAGGTGTCTTGGCATCTGACAAGTAAGAAATAGGCAGAAGTACATAATATAATGTGTTTGCATTAGCAAGCAAAGTGAGTTACAATATGTGTATACAAATCCTAACATCTACTCTTGTACAATAGATGCTCTTAGCCCTATATATTAGTATAACCTATACCTAAATATTAGCTGTCTCACGGTGTGCCCCTGAGGGTATCAATTAGGGTGCAGGACCTCGTGTAATATTCCCCCCTTGTTTGCCTTCAAAGGGCAACACAGGCTAAATGAGGAGTGGTTAGGAGCAGGTGGTTCTTTACAATCCGGAGGCACGAGCCTTGTAAAGAAACTCAAGCTGCTCAATGTGTTGGCGCAGGGTACGTCAGAGCAGCAAAGCATAATAATCAAAGTGAATATCAAGAATGCTTGTATTATAACAAAACCTTTAAAAGTAATCTCAACCAAGTGTTAGTCAAAGCATTATTCATATCTCCGTCATTCATCAAATCAAGAATAGCTTCATTGGCTTTGGTGATATTATTGCTGATGTGGATGAGGTGTGTGTCCTTTCTATCTAAAAGGGATTTCAGTGTGAGTGTCAGTGGATCTATGTGTGTGTTAAAGTAAGGTAGGTATTCTTCAAGGTAAGTAAATAATCTGGATTCCCATCAATGATGTCTGCTTCTACAAGGGAACGGGGTTATGACAGTATGTCCATAACAGTTTTCTGATGGGGACAAAACAGAAGTTGGGGTAATCAATTTGACAAGTAACAGAACCATAGGAGTACATCTTAATATTTGTGACAGTGCAGTACTCCCGTCAGAGTTATACTGAGAGCGACAGTAGGTAGTCTCCATTTTGCAACTGGACAGGGCATGTGTAGGTGCGTCTTGAGATCCGTGTTGACAGGCAATGAGCTTCCTCACGATAGGACTGATAGAATTGATCCGGTGGCTGCGTTGGTGCAAAAGCGTCGGTGCCATTTTCAGTGATGTCAGCATCCATAGTGAAAGTCCAATCAATGCTGTCTGGTGAATAACCACATACAGGGCGTATAACATGAAACACATCACATCGGCACAAGTAGATGTACTGCATCTTCGCACAACAGTCTGTGTGAGGTGCCACCCAGGCGTCCAAGAAGGAATGGTAGACCAGTAGAGAAGGTAGATCCAGGCGTTCTCGGTAGATGTCTTCGTCCAAATGCCCAATAGAATGTGCCTGTGCAAGCTTGTCAACAAAAGCTATAGTAGGGTCAAAGCGCGTAAGGAGACAGTAAAAGAGACAAACATGGTATCTTTTATAGAACATTTCTGTACAGAAAAACAAGGACCAGTGTTTGGATGTCTGGTCACAAACCCCAAGTTATGAGCTGTGGAAAGAGGAATAGACAAAGTTTGTTGCATACACAAATCAATACATGATTGAGATTTACATCTGGGACAATACTATTTAAGAGGTGTCTGTCATGTATTATGTCGGAATCCTTCCAATTTCTAAATCTCTAAAAGGTTGTTGATGGTAGTGATTATGTATGATCCATATGCAGAGCAAAGTATTTCCTGCTAATGTATTGTTTCTCAGCTTCTCTATTGTTCTGTTGTATGAGTGCATTAATCTTATCCTTGGAATCAGTGAATGCCTTTGCAATGTCGTGCATGTTATATACAGTGTATCTCTTCCTGACTAAGACCATCCACACCATGCAATAACGGTGGTAAAACGTCATTTACCAAGCCAGCGGAGAATTTCACTGAGTGACTCTTTATAGCAGCAATGTCTGCTTTGTTCCAAATGGACATAGCAGTACCAAAAATACCTGTAACTGTGCCAGTGGCACCTGTAACATCAGAACTATCTACTTCACATTTAGTACGTTTATTAGTATGTGTGCTAGGAGGAGGTTTCCTCCTAAAGTTCCCTCTATGTTCAGTTGAGTATATGCCAGTAAAGGCGTCTTTAGTACGTATTTGAAATGCAGCTAAACTGTCAAGCAATAAGGTACTGAAAAATGCAGATGTGTTAGTATTGTGACACATACCAAATTCCTTCATGTTCCAATAAGTAAGATTAAACAAAACCGGTACATGCATAAATTGTAAGTTATTAATCAGAGAACCTGGGAGGGCAGTGGCAGTGAGACCACTCACGAGGGCCAGGATTATGTTTCAGACATTCCAAAAGCTGTTTCTCAGTGGGGGTTAAGACAGATAAATACATGGCGGCTGAGGCCATGTGGTGAATAGCACAAAATTTTCGGGCAGCATCCTGAGAAAGAGAATTACAATAGGAAGGGTCAATTAAAGCAGTAATGTTATATAACCCAGAGTGTCTTAATGCAGTTTGTAACAAGGACAGAGTACCATTTGGGGACAATTTAGCATTGGGCCAACCTTGGAAAGTTCCCTTAGAAAGTTTGGCCACAGGAAGAATTTGTCCTTGGGATGTGTTTTGCCATTCAATCTGGAGGGTAGATTTATCAGGAGCAACAACTGAGGCAGTGAGGTATGCATCGGAACCTTCCTGTACAGTGACCATGGTGTCTGGAATTTTGATGGAAACTCCCTCTGGAGGAGGTGATGATGATCAGGTGGTGAAGGAGGTCCGGTACCGTGCCTTGAGTGTTGGGGAGTACTCCTGTAAGGAGTACTGAGAGGAACAAGATAACCATCTTGTCAATGCATCTGAAAAGGAAGATAAAAGATTAGTATATTAGTACAGTTCCACCCAATGGGGTTAGGAAAAGTAAGTTTAAACTCCTTTGTACAATTTCAATTGGTTTGCATGTAACCATTTGTCAGTCGGTTTGTTGTTGTGGAGGAGTCTAACTTGATAGACTGCCGGACTGAGCTTGTTGACAATGGGGTAAGGGCCTTCCCACTTGTTGGAGAAGGAGTGGGTGGGATGTGCAAATCGAAGTACCATTACTTGATCTCCAACCTGCCAATCCACTTCTTGTGCGTGTTTGTCAAATTGTATCTTGGATTGTTGCTGGGCCTTGCCCATGCAATTTGCAGCATACAAGTGTGTGTATGAGGTCTTGTCTGAGTTTTTCCACATACTGATCTACAGACACTCGGTCCGCAGTGGGGGTGTGTAGGTCAAAGAGCAAATGTTCAGGTAACCTCATTTGTCTGCCAGTCATCACCTCAAAGGGTGTGAGCTGGGTAGTGGCTGAGGGCGTACCCCTAATTGCCATAAGGAGTAAAGGCAGTAGGGAATCCCAGGTCTTGGGGTTGTCCTCAATGAATTTGGAAAGCATTTGCTTAATTCATCTGTTAGCTCTTTCTACTTGACCTGAGGATTGAGGGTGATAAGGTATGTGGAACTTTGCTGGACCCCGAGGAGTTCGAGGACTCTTTCATCAACTCACCTGTAAAACTGGTTCCCTTGTCGGAGTCTACTTTGAGAGGCAGACCCCACCTGGAGAAAATTTGTTCCACCAGGATTTTGGCAGTTGTTTTGCAGTACAAGTCTTAGTGGGAAAGCTTCTACCCACTTAGAGAATAAATCTGTTACTACAAGTGCTACTTGTTGTTTCTACTGGTATTGGTCAAGGGCCAATAAAATCAATTTGGATGGCATGCCAAGGTCCAGTATGTCGTTGTGGTAAAGTTTGGCATTCCGTTTTGTAGGTATGGGATTGTTCTGTGCACAAACAAGGCAATTGTCAATGTACTGTTTAACATCTTTGGTGATTCCAGGCCACCAAGCAGTAGTTTTGAGTCTTTGGAGTGTGTTTTCAGCCCCCTGGTGTCCACCAGTGGGGGTATCATGTACCTGATGCAAGAATTCAGATCTCAAGTGTCTGGGGATTACCCATAATTTGATGTTGGTATCCTCTGGTTGGAACCAAATGAGTTTATCATCGGGAGATAAATGTAGTCTGCTCTCATGTCTACGGTAGGGGTTATGTGTGGGAAGTCTCTCTTCAGTACCTTTGTCCAAGAATCTGAACACTTCTTTTGAGTTCAGTGTCCAAGTGCTGGGCTGCTGAGAGGTCTAAGGGGTAAAGGATTCAGATTTCCTTTTAAGAGCTGCACTTTGGACAGCTGCGTTGGCCTCTGGATGTTCCATTTCCCAAACATCCCCCCCTCGGGCCCTTTCCTTGGCAAGGGTGTCTGCTGTGTCATTGAATGCATGATAGGGATCATGTAGGGAATGAGCTTTAACCTTGTGCACATAAAGTTTGTGTGGGTATTTCTCACCTAACGCATGTATGTAAATTACCAACTCTTTGTATTTCACTGGACTGCCATCAGAAGAGAGGAAGGAGTTCTTCCGCCAGAAAGGGAGGAATTCTGTAAGGGAGCAACAAACCCAATTAAAATCAGTAAAGATGATACTATCCTGAGTTCCATGTTGGATGAACTCTAATGCACAGGCCACTGCTGCTAGTTCTGCATACTGTGATGAAGCTACAGTACAACATTTAGATATCTTGACAGTGTTTCCAAAAGGATATGCTACCATGATACCCATCCCTGCAATTTGTTCACCTTGATAGTATGAGGCTGAACCATCGGTGAAAAGCGACACAAGGAGGTGTTTTCTAGCACCTCAGGGTGGCAGGAAAAATGGACCTGGGTCTGGAAGGTCAGGGATTGCAGAGTGCAGTCATGGGGCTCTCCTGAAAAGGAGACCATGTGCCAATAGAGATGGAACTTTGGTTTGGTGGACCTGTATGTCCCTATCCTGGAGGAGAAGTGACCAATGTGTCAGTCTGGTGTTAGAGACTGACCCATCCTTCACTCGGTCTGAAAGTAAGAATGTGGTGGGAGTGTGATTGGTGTTAAGAATCAGTGGAGAGTACCCAGTGATATACAGGAAGTGCTTAACTGCCCAATAGGTAGCCAGAAGGTTCCTTTCACAAAGGCCATACTTCTGTTCTATGGGAGTCAAGAGCTGTGATGCATATGCAATTGGTCTCAAGGAGCCATGTACCTTCTGGGCCAGTACTGCTGACATAGCAATGTCAGAGTGGCACTCTAAGAGTGAAAATATTGTGTTGGATTAGGGTTCACCAGTGCTGAGGCGGGAGGCCAGGGCCTGCTTCAGTAACATCACAGCCTAGGTATGGACAGAACCCCCAATTCCATGGAACGTCCTTTGGTAAATCGTACAGTGGAGTGGCTTTTCTGTACAGAAATCCTGAAATGAAATCCCCTAGAGTAGTTTACCATACCCTACTAAAAACCTTGAAGGTTGCACTGGTAGGTAATAGCGGAAGTCCTGCAACCCTTGAATTTTCTTCCAAGTAGGACTCTCTGACTCTGATCTGTTATCTTCAAACCTAGAAGAGACTTCTTTCTGAGCACAATTGTGCTTTCGAGGATTACACCTAAGCCTGCTCTCTGAATAAGAGTCAATAGTTCATCCAAGAGATCCAGATGTTGATCCTGTGTGGCAGTTGAAAGCAACAGGTCATCTACATACTACCAAGAGACATTAGAGGTTGAGAAACCTTGAGGGGCATCCATCATATGGAGATGGAAGAGGGATAGGCTATTATGGAATCCTGTGGCAAGCAAGTCCATGTATATTGTCTTCCTTCAAAGGTGAAGGCAAATTTGTAGTGACTCTTGAGGGCCAATGGTAGACCAAAACCACTGGAAATATCAGAGCGCTGAACCATTTCTGGTCTGGTCTCGGTAATCAAGCACATCTGGTGCTGATGCTACAGTTGGGGAACAACTAGGAGTGACTTGATTTAGTTTCCTGTAGTCAATGGTAAGTCTCCAGGTACCTGTGGGTTTTCTTACCGGCCAAACAGGAGAATGGCAGTGGGGACACAAAAGTTCTGATTACTCCTTGTTTGGGAGGTGACTTAGTGGTTTTCTCTCAAAGAGGTAAGGCTTCAGGGAAAGCAGGTATTGTCTTGTCTTTCATGTGTCGGCGTGGCATACAATGACAGTATGCATTCTGCCACAATCGTGTTTGTTAACTGCAAGCGCTTCAAATGTCGTTGCAGAATGGGCAGGAGTTTGGGAAAATTCATGATTCTTGAATAAATCTATAGCGTCATATTCTTTATTGTTGAGAGGGACGGTTGCCACAGCATGTGAGTCAGGAATCAAGACAGTATGGTATTGACCCTGGATTTGCATCAACAGCATATTTGCCAGATCCACCACACAGCCGTGTGATGCCAGAAAGTCAATCCCAATAATGCTGGGATGATCGTGCAACACCATCAGCTGGAAGGTGTGGGAGGCCTTCAGATGACCTAGCTCTACCGGTAAAGGCAGGGAGCGGTATGCAGGCAGCCTAGTACCATCGACTCCTGACATGTTGGTCTTCCGTCTGGTAGACCATGGAGACATTTCAGGGTGATCGTCGTGTAACACAGATACAGCTGCACCTGTATCTAAAAGTACAATTAAGTGGTGGCCCCCGACCTCGGCCTCGGTGCAGGGCCTTCCGTTTGTAACCAAGACCAGCTTGTTTACAATGTGGACTGGGGCCTGTAATTGTCAATCTGTATCGTTGGGGGCATGCAGTGGTTGGGCCTGGCTTGCATGGATAACCTCACCGTGTTGCACTGATGCAATGTAAGGTGTTGCTTCTGGGTTCAGACTGTGGGTCTGCGCATTCCCACTGCCGGAGTCTCCATGACCAGTAGTGTCATGGATCGCCAGTTGCACTGTTGCAAGTGTTTGCGCGGCGAGGCATCTGCTCAGAACGCACTTGCCCCAAGGGCTCCAAATTTCTGATTTTCTTCAGCTATCTGTTTATATGAGGACCCGGTCTTTGTAATGAGCTTCCCTTTTCCCTTAATACTTTTGTTCTTGTTCCAATTCCGGTTCCCACCCACTGCTGCTGTTGTTGAGGGTTTTGTTGGGTACCAGCTGGAGGGGCCGATGGAGGTTTGGCCTGTTGTCGTTGGGCCTGTCCTTCCACCGTGTAGTGCGTCATGGCCCCCAGAGCGGGTTCCATGGCAGCAACATTTTTGGAACTGGAACCCAAATCTCGGATATACAACTGATACACCCTCTCGGTTTTCCGAAGAATATCGGCAAACCTATCCGTATTTGGGTAAGTAGTGGGCTCTACTTTCTCTCTTACGGCTGGGATCATGTTTCTAAGGAACAGGGTCTTATATTCAATAAGGTCCACATCCGAGGCTTCTTGTGCCAGTTGTTTTCCTGCTCGGTAAGCCATCCAGAGTCTCTGGTGGTAAGTCGCTGGGCTTTCTTTAGCATTTGCTTCTGGGATATGCTAGCATTACTCCAACCACGCCAGGACTGTGGCGGAAATGAGCTCAGCTGCTACTTAAGTCAAGGTGGGCGTTCCCATCCTGGCGAACAACCGAGGAGTTTGCCCATAAGCCAGGATCGATGGTTTGGCGTAGTATTTGGACTTGATATTCCCAGGCGAGACTGAGCATCTCGCACTTGGGCGTACCTTTTCCAAATGGCAGCTGAGGTTGTCGGACAGGGTCATCCGACCGATACTGTCAAGCAATTTGCTGAACAAGCAGGCCATTTGTAGGGGATTAGTTGGTGGTCGATCAGGCAAGGGCAGCGCATCTCGCGCACCATCCAACACTGCACGGGCTGCAGCTTCAGCTGCCATCCGAACAACGCCTTCCTGAGTGCCAGCCTCTTGAAAAATTTGTCGAATTTGACTTTTAATGGCTTTCATGCTTCTTTCAGGAAGAGGAATATTCCCTAGTGCCCTATCAATCATGGTTTCAATCTCTTGTCTGTCTTCTGCACCAATAACGGCTACTGGAGGCGCCGTCAGGACCAGGCTTGTGCCTGCTTCCCCCCTATCATGGGCGCCGCCATGATGGCGTCTCCCATGATGAGCGTCACGACGTCGTCGACGTGTGACCTGGGGAGTAGGGGGTGGGGACCCGCCATGCTGTGGATGTCTGGGTGGGGTATCTGGGCCATAGTAGGGGCGTTACTGAGCATTGTACTGTGAAATGTCATCATCCGATAGCTCCCCCTCCGATGACGAGTGAAAGGCGGGGGTTATGCCACCCATCGCCTTCGCATGGCCAGTCAAAACCTCTCGCTGTTGGCGCAGTTTATCCATCTTAACCTTACATGCATCATGACTCACACTTGCAACATCCATATCAACCTGATCTTGCTTCTGTTTCTGCAAAACATGGTACGCGGCGCTCAATTCACGATTGTCCCTATAGGGTATCTCTAAATCATTACGTACCTGGTTGATCTCGTCCTGTAGCTCACCCATCTCATCACTCATCTGTGCATTCACAGCACTTAACAAATCATTCATTTGTACAACTTGACTCTTATCTTGTCTTAAACTTTCACACTCAGTTTTCAGAGTACACATTTCTTGTTCACCTGCCTGTGCAGAATGATGCAATAGTGAATCCTTTCATTCGCAGCATTTGGAGTTCAGCCTCAAATTCTGCTGTATCTTGATACATTCCATCTCCTGCAAACCCATCTCCTGTTTAGAGATGCGATCTGCAGATCAAGGGTTCGAAACCTCGCTTTGGAGGCTTCAAAGCAGCGTGAAAACAGCGACCATCAACCCACTTTGCCAAGCGCCTGTTGGTTGACTGCGCGTCTCAGTGTACTGAGTTGAGATCCCCAGTACAGGAGTTATCGGATTGACTTGCATCCGGCGTGAAGTCAGCCCATCCTCCATGGGAGGTAAGGAAATTCGAGACATCGGTCTCAGTTCTGCGCAGATATCTACGATCACGGTGGCCATTTCATTGGGAGAACGAAAATTCAAACTGTGAAAAAGACCATCGTTAACGTGTATCGATCCACTAACACAGGTACTTTTAGCACAGCCGGGCTACTGTATAAGTTGTAGGCTTGCAATTCAAAGCAGCTATGGAGTGGGTCGAGGCGGCATCGACACACCAAAAATCAGCCAGACTTTGAAAGTATCCACAACGGTGGAAAAAGGCGGGAGAGGTGACACGGAGATGTACACCCTACAGTCCCCATGGGAAAGGGAAAACTTTTAGCAACAAGTGAAAATTCACAACAGCCAATATCGCCTGCACGCGGTCACCAATTGTAAGTGATCTAAATCTCACTTTCAGGTTCTTGGCAATATTGGAGTTGCAAATAATCACAGACAAGTTGCATTCGAGTAATAAACAAGTTTATTACTACAGAATAGGGATAAATCACAGTTGCCCTAAGCAGTTCTTACCAATACGAACCGAGAGCCAATGCTAAGCGTTCCCTACACCTCGAGGTTTCTTTGTTGTCTCTTGGGGTCTCTCGGGTCTCCAAGGTGTAAAGCCTGTGCATCACATTATATACCCATGATAATTACTATGGTTACTGAAAGATAGAAACATTTCTAGTTACAGAGATGAGCCCTATTGGCTAAATTAGAGGTGGCTCCACGGTATAAGATAACATTATATAAAGTTGTAAAGTCATCAGTTTTAGAACAAAGACCTTCTTATACAAAGTCTTACATAACAAGGTGAAGTGGTGTCCATCACCAAAAGATGGCAATGTTGCCTTACACATAATAATCACTTCAAGGACCGGTGTCTTGGCATCTGACAAGTAAGAAATAGGCAGAAGTACGTAATATAATGTGTTTGCATTAGCAAGCAAAGTGAGTTACAATATGTGTATACAAATCCTAACATCTACTCTTGTACAATAGATGCTCTTAGCCCTATATATTAGTATAACCTATACCTAAATATTAGCTGTCTACGGTGTGCCCCTGAGGGTATCAATTAGGGTGCAGGGACCTCGTGTAACATGTGTCATAACTGGTCTGCAGTTGATATCACAGAGGTATACCATTGATGTTCATGGGCATATTTGGGCTGTGGCTCTGCACTCAGCATCCAGTACCTCTTCAGGGTGGGGGGACATTGCCTGGCTGAGGCTCTGAAACTCCTTACTGTTCTAACTTGTGTGCAGCTGGTATGAGGGAGGTGTACCATTTATGTCCATGGCTTTATTTGGGCTGTGGCTCTGCACTCAGCATCCAATTCCTTGTCATGGGGGGCATGGGGACATTGCCTGGCTGAGGCCGTGCAACTCATGAGTGTCATAACTAGTCTACAGTTGGTATTACAGAGGTATACCATTGATGTCCATGGCCTTAGTTGGGCTGTGGCTCTGCATTTAGGATCAAGTACCTGTTCAGAGGGAGCATTGCCTCGCTGAGGCTGTTCAACTCCTCAGTGTTCTAACTTGTTTGCAGCTGCTGTGAGGAAGGTATAATGCTTACTGTATGTCCATGGCTTTATTTGGGCTGTGGATCTGCACTCAGGATCTAGTACCTGCTCTGGAGGGGTGGATGTATTGCCTGACTGATGCCGTGCAACTGATGAGTGTCATGACTAGTGTGCAGTTGGTACAATGCAGATATGCAATTGATGTCCATGGCCTTGTTTGGCCTGTGGCGCTGCACTCAGCAACCACTACATGGTCGAGGGGGGGTTTGGAGGGAATTTCCAGGCTTAGGCTGTGCAACTCCTCAGTGTTCTAACTTCTGTGCCAGTGGTATGAGGGAAGTATTCTGTTTTTGTAAATGGCTTTAGTTGGCCTGTGACTCTGCACTAAGGATCAGGTACCTGATATGGGGGGACATTCATTTCAGTACAACTACTGACTATAATATTTATTGGAGGGAGTGCATATGGGTGGCAGAAGGGCCCCACGCTCCCACCACCTTGAAACAAAACAAAGTTTCTTTCATCACAGAGGTATAATTCCACACCTATTTACATGTAAGACGTCAACTTGGTGGGAACACGGGTCCCTTTGGGTCCCGCGCTCCCACCAACTAGCCAATTATGAGCTAACATAAGAATACAACTACTGACTATAATATATATTGGTTGTAGCACATATGGGTGGGAGCATGGGGCCCACCAACATACCAATTTCTACTTAACATAACAGTACAACTACTGAATTAATATCTATTAATGGGAGCACATATATGTGAGAGTGTGGGGCCCTTTGGGCCCCATGCTCCCACCAGCTTGAAGCGCATATGGGTGGGAGCATGGGACCTGAAGGGCCCCATGTTCCCACTACCTTGAAACAAAACAAAGATTCATTCATCAGAGTGGCATAATTCCACACATTTTAACATTTCACACACCTAACGACTGAAAAGTACATCCATGGCAGTAACGCTAGCTACCCTATTCATTTCAAACCACTACCACAATGCAAAACACTGTCCACAAAATGTAAACTGTGCCATGCAATAGCACCACAAAAATGTTTTGTCTGACACATAAACACCATAATTCACATCTACAGGACATACTGTCAACAGTCTCCAAATTTCAAGTGAAAAGACCAAACCGTTTCCGAGATATTTAATTTTATAAATTGTTAAAATTGGGTATCTGGTCCCTACAAATCTGGCCATCTAGTCCTTCCCTTGTGATGAAAGATAACGATCAAATAATCTCGCATTCAAAGAATTTGCAGGCTCACAATCAAAGAATGAAAACTGGTGAAAGTCAATTTTTACACAAAAATACATGAAACCACCACCATGTCTCAATAGAACGAAGCCCCCTGAGCAAAACCCACCCTCATTTGGATTAATAAGTGACTCCTGAACTGAGAAAATTTATTTTTTCACATGGCCATCTAGTCATGCCCTCGCGATCAAAGATTGTGCTCAAAGAATCTCGTGATCAAAGAATTTGCAGGCTCATGGTCAAACAATAAAAAATGTGAAGTCAATTTTTAGGCAAAAATACATGAAACCACAGCCATGCCTTGATAGAATGAAGCCCCCTGAGCAAAACCCACCCTCATTTGTCTTAATAAGCCACCCCCTGAGCTGGGAAAATTGATTTTTTTCAAGTGGCCATTTAGTCGTGCCCTCTGGATCAAAGATCACGGTCAAAGAATCTCGCGATGAAAGAATTTGCAGGCTCAAGATCAAAGATCGTTAGAAAGCCGTGCTCAAAGAATAAAAAACTTCAAAACTCTATTTTTTTACCATTTTGAAGGAAACCACATCCATGGCTCAATAGTGCGAATCCCTCTGAGCAAAACCCATCCAAGTTTTACTTCAGAACTCAGCCCTGAGCCAAGATATTTGAATTTTTCCGACCACAAACTGAAAACAAGATGGTGTTCATCAAGATCAAAGAATTTCTAATGATCAAACATTCTTTGATCATAAGCCTGCAAATTCTTTGATCGTGAGGATGGACTAGATGGCAAAAAACACCATTCTTCTTTCTCAAAATAACCATATAAATTTTCTCATTGACTTTTAATGGGAAATTAAAACTTTCATAACTTTTGAATGGATTAATATTTTCACCAAATGAAAAGCGGCATGTTCCTTCACCGAAGCTCTTTCGATGAGCCAAGTCGTAGAGCAGCATACCACATGATGGCCTCACAGCGCCACAGACAAAATCCAAAAAACTGCCCACATAACTGGTGAAAAGTGGATTTTTTAGCATTTTGGTGCACAAAAACCATACGTCCGACCAAAACAAAATTTGGTAGATCAAGAGATCTATCAAGTCCCATTGTGTGTACCAAATTTCATGTGAATCCATTGAATGGGTCCAAAGTTATTAACATGAACAATTTTGAGTTTAACATAGAAGTGGCTTCATAACCCTAACTATAGGGGTGCAACCGCACTGTATATATATTTATTTATTTATAAAATTGGGAAAAAGAGTAGCTCCAAATGCCAACTTCTGATTGTATAAAACACATCACATGACCATGTGTATATCAGAGCGTGACCATATACCTCCACTTTTAGCCCCCTCCAGAACAATTTTGCAATTTTATAGGATAAGGTAAACCACTCTGAGGTGTGTGGTCACGCTCTGATATACGCACGCCTTGGGTGGTTGATGCTCACCTTCAAGATGTGCGAGTATCAGAGCTAAGACCACACACCTCGGAGTGGTTTATCTATTACACATATATATATATATATATATATATATATAGATAGATATACTGTATATATATTGGATAGGGCTGAGTAGTGCGTTCAGTGTTAAACCCTGATTTTTCACATTAATATCTTTGGCTATGTTTGATGAAATGAGCCGAATATTTGTATGTGTTGTCTAGGAGGCAAGGTCTTCATTTGTGAAAAATTTTTGTGATGGTATCTTGTGCAGTTTCTGAGATCTGCATGTGTCATTTTTTGCAGATGACTAAATTTTTTCATTTACATAACATGGAATTTTTTTTGCTTTCACCTACATCCGATAAGGAGTGGAATTTTTATCCCAAACTTGCAGGGGATAGTTGTCATATTCTAAGGTAGTGCCTTTAAGATGTCTGGTGAAAAAAATATTAAAGGGTTCCAGGGTTATAAAGGTTTAAATTTTAGTATTTTCTGACCGGCACATGCCGCAAATGACGGTTTTTAGTTTCATGCTACTTAATTGGCAGGGTACAAAACATTTTTGGTGTCATGCCAACTGCCATCTAGTTGATTTTTTCAACCAACTAACAAAGGTGGAAAATACATAAAAATGCTTGGATTTCAACAAACAAACATTAGAATCTAGGTAAATGGGATCCGTGTAACTATATTCTGATTTTTTTTATATATATATATATACTGCCCACAAATATGTATTCTTGGCACCCAAAATCCCGAGTGCTCAGCTTAGTGAGAGAAGCACTTCCCCCACGCTCTCTGTATGAGAATACTGGGAATTTCTTGACTTCTGCAGCTGCATCTGAAGTCATGCTGCCAGCTGCAGTGTTATATGTAAGCCACCCTTTTCCCTGGTGTCTAGTGGCACCCCCCACCTGCCGATCACTGTCCATATAAAAAAAAACTGTATTTCCTGCTCCTCAGTTAGACACAGTAATACTGCAATGCCAGTATTGAAGAGAATGGATTTGTAGAGGTTAATCAGTCTTTTTTGTTTATTTGTCTAATCCCAGCTCCACAACTTACATTCACTCTGCTGTGCCCATTTTTTACACATCTATGCACCAGGCTATTTGTACTGCCTCACCAGTCCAGCTCCCACCACCACCATTATAGTTCAGTTTTCTTACAGGTTACACTACAGCAGCACTTGTAAACAGCAGCTTTGGAAAATGAGCAAGATAGGCTGACAAATACAGTAGTAGCTCCACCATTCAGCCTGTTTTGTTTAATTACTTAATCTACCCCCCCACTACCCTCTGACACTCACTCCCTTCTCATTTGCTCCTCTATGTACCTTAGCCATGCACCAGACTGGTGCTCTGCTCAGCTGCTTACTGCTGCTATAACTGTAAGTTGTATTGTTTAATTTATTAATGGCTTTGTAAAAAATATAAACTCTGCCACTCACGCTCACCAGATCACTCATCTAGCAAAACACCAGCTGCCTGGTCTCTCAACAGCTATCACTCCAGTCCATGCTGGTGGTGCAGCTAACCCCTCTAGTGATGATTGAGCTACAGGCTTGAATGAAAAGAAATACTGCAGTTTAGACTGTAATATAACCAACAGTTGGGGAAATGTTCAGATGGGGAGGGTTACCAATCTGTGACCATGCCTAATGCTCTTTCATGCCTCCCTCACTGTAATGAACAGGGAACTGTAACGTATGCATGTTATGGCCCATATTTTGTTCATTATAGCTGGGGAGCACTGTACATGTATTCCCTGGTGTCTAGTGGCACCTCCCACCTGCAATCTGCCATCCCCATTTGAATTTGGTATTCCCAGGTGTCTAGTGGCACCTCTCACCCTCTTATGGTTTCCACAAGCTGAAATAAAGAAAATTGTCCCTCAATATCTTTTTTTTAAACCTGTAAGAAAAAAGGTCCCTTGCTGATCAGCTCCCCCACTCCCCTCTCCCACTCAGCACCCACCAACACATACCCCAGTACACCCCCACAAACACTCACTCACCTGAACAGGTCCCAGGTTCAAGATCCAGTCTCCAACAGAAGACATGTCTTGCTGCTGGAACCGGCGACTGCAATATGAGAAACTTAGGTAAATGCGGTTCAATGTATTTCAGTTGGGGTTTCAACTTTGGTGCATAACTTTGTGATTTTTTAACATTTTTAATTCAAATTTTCAACATGGCCTTCTGAGGACCCCACTTCATGAACAATATGACTGCCATTATGCAACTCCTGCCCAAAAGGTGATTTTGTGGTCACTTGGCAAATTTACCTTTTAGGTGGGATTTGGGAATTTGTTTTGCTCTATTTCATGAGGTGGGGCCGTGAAAAGGCTATGTTTAAAATGTGGGGTCAAAATATGTAAAAATGGCAATTTTATGACCATTCATTGTGAACCCAGATTTTAAACATAGCCTTCTTAGAACCCCACCTCATGTATGTCACAGCTGTTATTTTTTAAATCCTGGCCAAAATGTGTTTTTGCATCTGTGGAGCAGAACGGCATTGCAGTTGCACGTAATTACATTTTGGTGAGCACTCAGAAATTTTCAGTACCAGGTACATGAGGTGGGGTTATAAGTTGGTTATGCTGACAATTTGGTTACTGTTGCCCTATAAATGGAAACACTGGGCCTGGAGAGCTCTGTGCTACCACAGCTACATACCTATATGCATCTATTGCAAAAAACTGTGTTAATACTTTAGTTAGGGTTACAGCCACAAAAGTAGGGAAATGAACAGGGTTGACAACCCCAAGGCACACACCCCTATGGCTGTTGCTGCCTGCGGGGAGGGGGGGTAGGCTGTTAGGGTTGGAAACCCTAACAACACATTTCCCAACTTTTGTCACTGAAACCCTAATGGATGCATTAGCAAAGTTATTTGAAAATAATATAGCTAGAGATGTATAGATATATATTGTTTATATTTACTAGGAATTTGACATCTTTGAGTAGGAGGAGTACTTTTGGAGGGTCTAGTACTCAGGTATTCCCTTCAAGAGTATGCATGAATTTTGGGGGCAGAACAGTAATGCAATACCATATATTTATCAATACAAACCAGTGAGTAAAACTGTCAGATGCCTCTCACTGTATCAGTGGGGTGGGGGCAGGGCGGATAATTGAGGTAGAGGTTCTAGGGCCTCATACACATTACTGGAATTGGTGCATCATGTGCAGCACAGATGAATGAGTACAACCACTACTGCCTAGCTTATAATGGACACAGAGTTCTATACACTGTGTAGTCCCTTATCAGCAGGTTGCACACAGTGCCTGCCATACGGTATAAGACCAGACCAAACTCGATCTCCATGAGGGCATCTGTCAGGTGTCATCCTTATTTTAGAAGCTATATGTACTCTGTGCATCTTGTTTCCTGTGCCCATATTGTCACTGGTACTGTGCTGCTCCAAACTAGTGGAGTGGGGTTGGTATGCACACTTTTCTCTATAGATAGTTCATGTTATAATGGAAGAAATGCATTTCCTTTTCATAACAACCTTCTTCAGCTTGTCAGCAATTAGAGGTGCTTAATTTGAATGGAATTGTGTGGGTCCTATAAGGCTTACAGATTTATTGTACAGTTCTACACTCCAGAACCTTAGCATGGAGGGGACTATATTGCCATTCACTTGCTGAAAATATTGCATACTACATTCAAGTTGGTGTGACATCAGTACTCAATTTCTCATTTAACCTGATTATTGGACAATGCCTTTCTCCCTCATGTTATCCTAGACCAAGGATTTACAGATTGGAGACAGTTTATGCATCCTTCAGCCTACCCATGCAATACATCTGTCAGACTTAGTCTAGTACAGAGCTATCCAACTGCGCTGAATGAGAGCTGTAATAATTACAAGGGCTGTGCAAGACAAGGCACTGGCTAGTGCCCTCAAAGTAATTCAAACAACACCCTCCAAAGGTGTTCTCCACAGTAAAAGATTTCAAATTCACAGTTACTATAAACAGTAAATATGGTGCTACCAGCTGTCTTGCACCTTTAAAAATACTGTTGCATAAATGATACTGAAAAACTGCCAGTTAAATATATCTTTATTTTAATGCTGTTAAATGTAGATATTACTAATGCAAATACTCAAGTCAAAAGTGTGATGACAACTGTCACACTGTTCCAAAAGTAGCAAATACAACAGCAATTAAATATATTGGCTACATTTTTTTTAGTTAGTACAAAAATATGCATAAATTGTGTAACATGTAGCAACACGTTTGTACCATATATAAGGAGCAAAAATAAACCAGCTAGCTCAATGAGTAAAATTGCTATTGGGAGCCAGTCTGTGCCATCTAGAAAACTTAACCAGTAATTTAATTGTTGTTGTATTTGCTGGTGTTGGAACAGTGTGATAGTACAGGTATGGGTATGTCTACCCTGGGATGTGTCCCAACTGAACTGAATTTGCAGCTATTTCAGATGCTATATTATTTGTTGCTACTGACTCCTATTTCAGTTGCCATCATACTTCAGACTTGTGTTTTTGCACGAGTAATACCTATATTTAACTGCATAAAATAAAGGTCTATTTAACTGGCAGTTTTTCAGTATGCTAATTGAAGCACCATATGCATTATTATTGTTACTGGGAATCTGAACTCTTGAGTTCGGGGAACACTTTTGGAGGGTCTAATACTGAGGCAGTCCTTCCCACAGTATTATGAATTTTTGTGGCAGAACAGTAGTACATACACATGCTGAGCACATCTAATGAGCTCCATCTGCACCTGACTTTATGCTGCTGGATGGATAGATGTCTGAATCAAATCTTTTATGATTAAATATTGTATTCAAATATGTGTTTCCATGAACTCAGTTATATCACAAGTTAATGTGTTCTGATTCATTACTTTTATGTTCAGTTATAGCAGAATAATCACTACAAGTTTCACCATGTATTTTAATGATGTGGTAGTCAATGGATCAATTGTGGCTGGGGGTTGGGGGGGCAAGGCTTTGAGTATACAAGTACTTGCATTTGTATATCTAATGTTCATGTTATATATAATAGTATGCTTTTTGGTTGTTCTACTCCTATTAATTGTCATCTTGCAAACACAGATACAGTATAAAGAAATCATACAGCATTCAAAACTACCATTTGGCACCTAATTCTACTTTTTCAAAGCACCTTTACTATCACACATACATTAGTCACACAAAATTTGACATGGCAGTTGACTCCAGCTGAGATTCATTTGAATGTTTTTTTTTTTTTTTTGGCTGAGCACCTCTCTCAACAGGCTTTACCTTGCCAGCTCTGAGTAAGGGGAGAATTAGTTTATTTTAAATATCATAGTGTAATGCAACGTCCTCACTTACTGAGTCAGTGAATTCTATGGTAGTGACATTAGCACTGTTATTTTTCACAGAAAAAAGTTCACATAGGATTAACAAGAAAGGAAATGAAAGGAAGGGAAAGGGGAAAGAAAGAAAGGAAGAAAGAAAGAAAGAAAGAAAGAAAAGAAAGAAAGAAAGAAAGAAAGAAAGAAAGAAAGAAAGCAAGCAAGCAAGCATTGGCACTTTCAATGCCAGTGTGTCTGTATTTGTTTTCAATAGAGTGAGCTCAGGACAAAATAAAAGGTGTCAGCTTCAATATCTGGATAAGTTCATGATACAGGATTGTCACAGTCATACTCTGCACCCAAATGTATTAGGTATTAAATGGCACTTTTGTATACTGCATCTTATTTTATAGTGTATGGTGGAATGTTGTTTTGACTCATTTTTTAACCATGCTGAAAAGCTATTCAGCCACAGATAAAAGTTAATAGAATGCTGTTCAGCCCATATGTGCAAAAGAGCATTCCAGTAGATTTTGAAACTGCATGAGCCACACACCGAGTTAAAAAAAAAAGGAAAGGCAACAGTCCTGGTGACAGAAGCTGCAGGATCAACCAGATAAATGATGTGGTAATGGCACAACACAGAAGCAGGATCAACCAGATATTTAAAATTATACATAAAAATGAATGCAGGCTCAACCAGATATTTAAAATAACGTACTAACCAGTTGCTTTCTCACAGTCCATGACCTCGCTAAATAAAAACACTGCTTCCATTTTTTTCTTGAAAATCCTTCCCACACCCGATAGACAACCAATGAGAGAGTGAGTTACAACATAGGGACGCCCAGTCCCTAGGAACCACACAACTCGCTGTAGCAACCAGCCCTCAGTCCTGAAATAACACGGTGCACTGAGTAATTTCTTCTTTATATCTACAAAATGATAAATGTTACTAAAAGCATATTAAATTATTTAGAGGGGGCACCCATACACTATAAAAAGTACTGGATGGGCAACCCAATGCCGAACCAGTATGTTCTGCCATCTCAGTGCTCTGATTCCCAGGGACATCTCGAGCTTTGCTCTTGAGGTCACAGGGAATCAAAACCCCCTCTGTGGCAGAACACACTGGTTCTGCATGGTTGCCATCCAGTTTTCCTATATACTCTGTCTGTGTCAAGAAATGGGGGTTGGGGGATAGAAAAACCAAAATACATACCATTATATAGCAAATGAACATTAGCTATAAAAACATACAGTAAGTATTTTCATACTAGGAGCCTGACCTCCCCCCCAAAAAGAGATGCAATTAATCCATACTCATGAGTACCACATCATTAAAATACATGGTGCAACTTATAGTGATGATTCTGTTGTGACTGAAATGACAGAAAAAGAATACCTTTTTTTACACACATTACAAATCAACCATGGCAACAGAATCAGATGTCCACATGCACAATACACATTTGTTTCTATTGCATTTAATACAGCAGGCTATTATTATTGCCCCAAATAAAGGAACAAATGTTAAAGATAGTAAAGGCAAGTATAAAATGATTAGAAGACTCTCTACTGGAATGATATGAAAGCTGTGTTATATGCAAAATAGAAATGGTGGTGTTAGCATCTTACTAAGTGCCAGTGCAAGCAAAGACAGGTAGGACTATGCATTACTCTTAATAAATTAAAAATGTTACTATTGATCACATAATTAAGACTGACTAGGACAAGCAGGTAGAAATAGAGATGTTGCTTGTGGAGTGGGTTGCATAATTCAGTGCATCCAGGCTTCAAGATCTGACGCAACATGGTTTCACAGGGGGTAGGTGGTGCCAGGCAGACCTGATCGAGTTCTTTGATTGGGTAACCAGGGAAGTGGATTAGGGAGGGGTGGAGTACGTGGCCTATGTGGATTTCAACAAGGCTTTTGACACCGTTCCACATAGAAGATTGATAAACAAGCTATTGAGACTAGGAGTATGTACTCAGGTTGTAAAATGTGTAGAGAGCTACAGCAGTTTAGCAATACAACTCAGAGGGTGGTGGTGAATGGAATCCACTCTGGAGTAGGCAATGTGATCAGTGGGGTGCCACAGGGATCAGTAATGGGCCCGGTCCTCTTCAATGTCTTTATTAGTGACATTACTGAAGGGCTGGAAGGAAAAGTATGCCTCTTCATGAACAACACAGCACTCTGTAACATAGTGAAAACACCAGGGAGTTGGATAGAAGGAGGGATGAGAGATGACTAGAAAGGCTGGAAGAATGGTCAAGGAATTGGCCCAGGGCTTCAACACTAAAATGTGCAAAATAATGCATATGGAAGACAAAAACCTGAGAGCAACATATCAACTGGGGGGAGGGGGGTACCGACAGAAAAGGAACAGGAAAGGGATCTGGTGGTAATTATTACAGATGAGCTAAAGGTTGCAAAACAGTGTGACAAGGCAATGGAGTAGGCTAGCAGGATGCTAGGATGCATAGGCGGGGGCATCACAAGCAGATGGAGGGAGGTAATAATACCCCTGTATTGATCACTGGTGAGACTACACCTTAAATACTGTGTCCAGTACTGGAGATCATATCTACAAAAGGACATGGTTAGGTGGATGTGGTTCAGAGGAGGGCAACCAGAATGGTGCAGGGCATGCATCAGAAAAACTATCAGGAAAAGCGTAAGGAATTGAACATGTACTCCCTGGAGCATTGGAGGAGGAGGAGGGGACATGATAGAAACATACAAATGCATCACAGGTAAAAACGGAGTACATGAAGTTAGCATTTTCCAAAGGAAAAGATGTTCCAGAATGAAGAGTCACGCTATGCAATTAGAAGGGGATCGGTTCAGAGGAAATGTGAGGAAACACTTCTTCACTAACAGAGCGGTAGATGAATGGAATTGCCTTCCAGTGGAGGTGGTGGGGTCCAAAATAATTACAGGATTCAAGGAAGCATGGGCAGACACAGAGGGATCTTAGAAGTAAAAAAGGGGTGGGGGGAGACCTGAGACAGAATATGGTCTGCGGTATCTGCGGTGTCACAGTGGATAGAGAAAATAGGGCAGACAAGGAGGCTCATGAGGCACTTATCTACTCATACCTTCTATGTTTATATGTTTCATCGTATTGCAAAATACCAGATACAGCATTGAATACAATGATATAAAGTATGTTGCTGCTCTCAAACAACTGGAACACCCATGGTATTGTATTTTTTTTTTCTTATGAGCATTATCAGTAACCATGAAGCTGCCAACACATAAGCAGCTCTGCTCCTAAACACCTTAGCTCTCCTGAATAACTTTTATATATTTTTTTCTCTACACCTGAGCAAACATTGGCAAGATATGATCTCTGCATTCAACATCGATGAGTACGTCTGCCCCTGCTGTACATTAACTCAGCCTAGGCATCATTCCCTTGATAGTTTCAACCTTAAATATATAAATAAGTAAGCTAACCTTTCACTCAAAATTCCTGTAGGAATTCCTTCCTGACCAAACTATTTACCAACACCAAGTTTTAAAATTGAAACTTTATTGACAACATAAAATCTCTCCATTTAACATACTGTAAATGAAACCATTTATTTCCTACGTTAACTCAGCTCTGACTCCATACTAGCGTACCTGGTTAGAACAGCGCTACCAGAATAGTGCAAGGAAAGAGAGCAGTTCTCTGAACAGCACTGCCATGGACAGCAAGAAGGGATTTACAGAGCTTGCAGTGAGCGCTCCCCAGGTTGCTGTCCTTGGTGCTGCTACAAGACAAGGGTGAAAGAATTTAGCAGGTTTGCTGAGCTGCTCCAGTGGCATGGAGGGCTGAGGTATGAAGCAACTGTGGCAGTAGAGGCCAGGGTTCTAATTCTGATCTCCCTGCTTTTGCTGATTGAAACTTTGATTTTGTTTACAAGGGGACATGGAAACGAGTATTCCATGGCCCCACAATTTCTTTCTTTCCCCATGGTCTGCTCCTCCCTGGAACTGATATCTTTAATAGGGTGGGGTGGAGCCCACCACAAAAAGAAAAACAGCATTTTTGCAGGTGCGATTGTAGCCTGTGCTGTTGTTGGTGGTGATGTTATAACATAGCGCCCATACCATCAAAAGATGAGACCTGATTTTATAAAAGTAAGAATCATATAAAATGCAATGGTCTCAGACATACCCCCCCCCCACAGGAAATCATTCCCCAGTAACCTACACAACAACACAAAATGTTACTTTTTAAAGATTTATAGATTTCTCCTTAGATGAGAGAAACATTTGTAAAAAAAAGGCCATTGTGTGGAACCGCTGAATTGCCAGTAATGACTTTCACTTTCCCATACTCATGAGTCCTCTTTGCGTGTTTTACCTAGACTACAGCCCAACTTCTCTCACTTTCGATCCCCATTCAACAGCACTGAAACTTTTTTGCGCATGCCATACGTTATCTCCAAGCTCAACTGAGCAGCAGAATCAGAAATGCTAAAAGCCCAGTTTTTCAAAAGGAAATATCTTAACAAATACAAAACTCCAAAGCATTAACTGTCCCTTGGAAATCCTTCCCTACCAACCACTACAACCATGCAAAATTTCACAGTTTAAAGGATTATTGTTTTTTTTTCTAGATGAGAGCAAAAAATCAGAAGAAAACACACCATTGTAATCAATGGGAAAAGTATACTTTTTTCATATTTTAATATCTCTAAAAGATCTAACCAGATTTACATGAGATTCAGGGTTTGTGGAATCTGCCATGTACAAAAAATCCTGAACGTTTCATACAAATCTGTAAAACCATCTTTCTGTAAGCAGCAAACAAAAAATTGAATTTAACATAGTCCTCACCAGCCACCCTCTAACTATATGGGTGATACTGTGCCCCTATAGTATACATCTAGACAACCTATCATATGATGCACAAAAAATATTTCCTATCTATATAATAGGAATAACTTTGAAGACACGTGCCTTTCCTGTATGAAACTGCTTCACATACTGTGAAGTTTTGTGTAAGAAATTTTATGTTGTAGTTTTAGTAATAAGAAGTATTTTCAAAGTGACTGTGCCTGCCACATATAGTCATCTCTGTTTGTAGCCACCAGCAAGCCAAGGTCTGAGATCCAGTCATTTCATAAAGGATGTCATTCTCTGTGAATGCTTCAGTGGGCTTAGAAGAACAGATATAAAACTGTTAACAATTATACTGTTGAATGCCAATACAGCATTCTTATGATATACAGTAAAGAACAGCTTAAAACTCTTCTACTTGTAGGGAATTCTGGTGAAAGCAACAGTCTGTGCAGTTTAAATTTTTCTATCAAGTTATGCAGAAGTCTTACCTGATAGCTGTTACTTTCATTAAGAAAAACAATTCTGTGACAGAAATTTTTCATGTCCCAAAACTGAGTGTATAGTTTAAATAGATATTCTGATTTTAAATGTAGCATTACAAGAGAAACAAAACACATCAAACCATAGCAAGTTCTTCTCCACAGTTCACTTCCCAGTAATTAACATTTATCTTACTTGTGTTGCATATGTGTGTGTGTGTGTGTGTGTGTGTGTGTGTGTGTGTGTGTGTGTGTGTGTGTGTTGTTGCTGTGGACCTAATCAATTACTGTTTTTTTATGATTATCTTATATATACAGTATTATTATTTCTTCTTTTATTTTTTGTCAATTGATATTAAAACTCTTAGTATGTGTGTTTGATCATCTTTTACAAGAGATGTACAGTATGGCCCAGATATTCAAAAGGGTTGCGCCATGCGCAATAGGGTTGCGCCTGCACAAGTCCAAAAGTGCGCCATTCTGCGATATTCAGCAGGAGGCAGTTGCGCCACCGAAAACATGCTGAGCAACAGCGCAATGCAAATGATGGCATGCGCAACCGAAGGGGGTGGATCCATGCATAAAGAGCGCAATGCGATATCCAAAGACTTGCGCAATGCGCAACAGCGGAACAGCCGGAAGTTGCACACCAGCGGAAATGAGCCAAAATAAAAAGGCTCAAGGAAGAGGTGCAAGAATGCCACAGGGATGCCAAGTGGGGAAGAGAGAGAAAAAGACAGTCAGTGACAGGCCAGGGCAGGCAAGGGAAGCAGTGTGGGCCATAGGCTGCAGAGGCCAGCGGGGGGTGCCGGTGCAGTGGAAGTAGCAGTCAGGACAGTGGGGGTAACAGAGCAACATCAGCCAGGAGGGGTCACAAGTCAGGGAGATGGACAGTGGCAGCTTCCACATGGAAGCTGTAATGAGGGGGGTGAGAATGCAAGGTGCAGGGGGACGTGGCCGTGGATGGGCCCATCAGCGATGCGCCCCAACAGGCAGTACCGTGCCCGCATCAGCTTTGAGCTGTACACAGATGTAGAGATCATGGGCCGGTACCGCCTGAACAGGGCAATACTGAGGTGACTCTGTGAGCTGTGCAGTGATGTGATGCAGGCACCCTCACGACGGAGTCATGCTCTGTCAGTGGAGACCAAGGTGACAGCCTGCATGTGCTTGCTCGCCACGGGCACCTTCCAGAGGCCAACAGGGGATACCACAGGCATCACACAGTTGGCCACGTCATGCATCCTCAACCAATTCCTCAGCACACTGCTGCCACATGCTGAGGATCACATCCATTTCCCCAGCACCGCGGCAGAGCGTACAGCAAACATGCAGGCGTTCCACATGGTAGCACATATGCCTGGCATGCTAGGGGCCATAGACTGCACCCATGTGGCCATTTGCACGCCACCTGGCCCAGATGGGGCCACATATAGGAATAGAAAGGGCTTCCCCAGTGTCAACTGCCAGGTGGTGTGTGATGCCACCGGGCGTATAATCAATGTCTGTGCCACACACCCTGGCAGAGCACATGATGCCTTCATATGGCATCAGTCCACACTGTGCCATCGATTTGAGAGTGGGGACATCCCCACAGGCCATCTAGTGGGTGAGTACGCATGTAGGAAATGCAAACTCGGGGCAAGAGTGGGAATGCCACAAGTGCCATGGTAGTGGCACACAGGGATATGGGCAATATGGACCTGAACATGAGACTGATCTCCACTATCTCCACACAGGTGACAGTGGATACCCACTCCATCCCTGGTTGCTCACACCGTACCGGCGCCCCATCACCCCATCACAGCAACGCTATAATGAGGCACATGCCGCAACACGCAACATCATCGAGTGGGTGTTTGGGATGCTCAAGGCACGCTTCCGATGCCTAGACACCTCCGGCGGTGCCCTACAGTACAGCTCCTCAAAGGCTTGTGGGATATTCCTGGCCTGTTATATCCTGCACAACATGGCCAATGACTGTGGGATAGCCGTACAGGTTGCAGAGGGGGACAGTGATGGGGATGCCAGCGGCGCCGGTGTTGATGGTGATGAGCAGCCCCCTCTTGGATGGCGGGACCCCCAACTGATCCGGCAGGCCCAGCTGCACCGGGACACCATCACGGAGGAGCATTTTGCACAACACAGGTAAGTCAAGGGGCCATGTGCAGACAACACTGTCCTGGCGCAACCTACAGGCACACAGAGTAACACACCAGGGGGTGCCTGATGGCAAGGGGGGTTGCAGGGACCAGGCACACCAACACACCATCAGGGAGGGGTGAACAATCAAATGGAGACACACACACACACAAATACACCAGGCACAAAGCGTACATGGGCAGGTGCACAGCAGAACAGGAACAGACATGGCAAACACACAGATCCACAGACCACACTCACCACGTGTACTTGTCAAGCACGTGTGTCAGATGCTGGGCACCCTTGCACCTTGGTGTACAGTACAATGCAGGCATCATCATGCACACGCACCTGTGGACAGCAGTCGGGATGGTGTGCAGGTGGTCCGTATGTCAGCATGATGGGCAGGGCACCCACCAGTGCACTGCCCACCATGACGCACAGTGCACACAGGGCAGCACCAGACAGGGCCCACACTGGGAGACAGGTCAGTCATGTTGCACCATTCCACAGCCACCGCGGATGCGTGGGCAGCCCTGCCGTGACCCAACAGCACTGGCAGGCTGAGCAGGGGCCACATGGGGTGGCACCAATGGACCACCAGGGGTCCCACTGCGCGATCGCGACCTTGTCCGCAGTGGGGTCTGTAGGATGCCAAACATGCCTGCACCAGGGGTGCTTGGGATGCCCACAGCAGAACCCGGCGTCGACAGGCTTGGCGTCGCACGACAGTGGGAACGGGGAGTGGAGAGCGTACTGTGTGGGGTGCGCGGTACAGGAGCACCTGCATGTGTGCCCAATGCAGCCACGACAGAGACCAATGCCTGGGTCTGCCTGTCAATGGCGGCGGTCACATCCATCCACATGCGGACCATCTCTGCACGGTCCAGAGCACATTCCCTGCTGTGCTGCTCCACAGCCACACACAGTGCCTCCACAGATGGTGCAACCCGCCTTTGCTGCTGTACTGATTCCCGCAGCAGGCGGGCGTGCTCTTCAAGTGGGTACTCTGCCACAACAGCATCCTGTCCCCCAGGGTGTGGAAGGTCCTGATGTTCAACACCCCTTGAGGGTGGGCGCTGTTCACCAGGACCAGGAATGGGCATATCAAAGTGCGGCGGGCATGTGCCACCACTGGACACTGTACCCCCAGACCTGGTGGGTGACTGATGCTGCTGCCCCTCCAACCACTGTGCCCCAGGGACCACTCATTCCACTGCTGTGGCCGCAACAGTGCCAGACACCTGCACAGCCACCAGTGCTGCCCCACCGGTGGTGACAGGCACAGCCTGGGACTGTGCCGACATGCTGGCACACATGTTGGAACCAGCTAGGCCCAGGGGCACGTGCTGGCCTGCTGTGTGTCCTTCATGGGACACACACATGTCACTGCCCATTGCAGTCCTTGCATCATCAATGGTGCAGGTACGTGCTACAGCCACAGTCACAGCATGCTGGCATGCTTGCATGCCAGACTGCTGAGACACAGGCTGTGCACCCCCCACACCCGACTCACCGACACCAGAGTTGGCAGCCCAGCGTGCATGCTGGTGCAGTGCATGCTGGCTGGCGACAGAGGTGGATGGACCCTCCTCCATGTCCAGCAGGTCATCCTCACTGCCTGGACCCACCACCACCATCCCTGAAGATGAACAGGATCTGTAACAGAAAGAGAGGATATGTGAGTGCATGTGAACAACCTCCCCCCCAACATCACCACCATGTCATACTGTGCAGTGATGGGCTTCCACCTGTCTGGAATCCACCTCCTGGTAAGCCCTCAATAGCACTGCGCTGCATTGATGCAGCCAGTCGGTCCTCAGCCGGGGTCAGCTCCACCACCGCTGGATGGCCCCTGCCAGTGCCAGCACGTGCCGCCCTGAGGGCTGCCACCTTCTCCTTCACCCTCCTGCAGTCTGTCCCAATCTTCTTTTTGCATTCCTGCATGGAGCGCTGGTGGCTTCCATGCAGGTTCACTGCCTGAGCTACCCCCTCCCATGCAGCCGCACGGCCCTGAGGGGTGCCCCGCCATCCACTCAGTAGTGACTCCTCCTCCAGGTAGACCTGGAAGAGGGCCTCTGTCTCTGCCGTGGTAAAGTTGGGCCTCTTCCTCCTTCGCCCACCATCCTCACCCTCACCTTGGCTCTGCTCGGTCATGGCGATCTGTATGGGTGGAAGTGGACACCTGTCACTGTGCAGTCTACAGCGCTATCCCATGCCCATTGTCCAGAACATCCCACAGCATGCAAACCACCTCTCACCTGCAGTAACCGAATCTGGCCAGCGCAGCCCAATGTCACACATTTATAGCGCAATGCATGCAAATTAGGAGTGGAGCAACTGTAATGAGATGCAAATCGTGCCACTGCACCTTTGAATGGCTGATCAGATGATTTGCATGTGTCAGCTGAATATCGCGCTATTGCGCTTTTCACAATACGGTTGAGCCGGCTGAGCCAATGGCGCAGATCTGTGACTATGTGGTACACTGCATTGCGCATGCCCATGTAGCTTACGCAGGCATCTGCCATGCTGATGACGTGCTGTACGCGATCGGCAATTCAGGCCATGGCCACCATTGTGCCAGTGGCGCTACAGCAATGGGCACCATATGGCGCTGTGGCACTACTGTGCAATAGTCCACTGTGGCATTGGCACGCAGGTGGTCGGTCGCGCAGGATGCGTAGACATCATATGGCGCTGTGCGTGGCCTTGCGTCATAGACCCCTGACCTGGTGTCCGACCTTTGCCCCCTAGTGCAGTTCGGCTGCCATGTATACGGCCCTATTGCACTGTTTGGTGACAGCACTATGTGAACCAACGGCACTGTATGAACAGCGCGATTGGAACCTATGGTGGTCTATTGCACAACATTTCCACGTGGGGTTGCCGCGCTGCGGGGAACCATATTGCCTGCTGTAAAGATACAACAATGGCACGCAGGAAGGTGCTCCAATGGAGCCCGGTGGAGGTGGCCAACCTGGTGGCCCTGGTTGAGCCCCACTATGGGGCACTGTATGGGGAGGAGCCCCTCACCATGGCTCGAACCCAGGTCTGGCTGCAGGTGGCCAATGACCTGGTGGGGGTCACAGGGTGGCGCCGGTCTGCCGAGCAGTGCCGGCACAGGTACAGTGTCCTCTGCAGGAGGGAGCTGGATTTGCTTCACCGACTACAGTCACGTGCCAGGAGGGGCATTGTGCCTAGGCCAGGTGGGTGTACCATCTATGCACCTGTATTCTCCGTCGGGGTGTGAGTGTGTTTTGGTGGCTGTGCATGGGTGATGGCTCTGCCATGGTTGGCTGTGTCAGTGTGTGCAGGTGTGACATGCATGGGTCTGGCTGTGTGGGCAGGCACACTCACTGGGGCAGGGGGCAGTCTGCTTTGGAGTCACACTGATGTTTTTCTCAACATTTGTCTCCCACAGGCTGGGCAGAGAGGATGCAAGCACGGGATGAGGAGGGCCATGGCAGGGCCCAGGTGGTGGACGGTGGTGCTGCGAGGGGTGGGCCACAGCAGCAGCAGCAGCAGCCACAGCTGCTGCAGTGTGAGTATCATTACATCATGGATGCTATTGCATGCTGGAGGGGTGGGCATGACCACCAGCCATGGACAACACAACCATGCACGACACAGGTGACAGTCATCACTGTCCAGTGTCACTGCACATCTGTGTGTGCATCACTGGTGGTCCATGCATGCACTGGGCACATGGCTGTGGAACTGGCATCCCACCACATTGCCATGTCACTTGACAGCCTTGTTTGTGCTGTGATGGACATGGGCAGTGTGTGTGTGTGCAGTGGTGCACATAGCTGGTGCCGCCTGGTGGGGCTTGTCATGTGCATGGTCACTGTGGGTGGGTGCATACCATCACAGGTGTGGGACATTGGGCTATATGCCTTGCAGGTTGGGTGGTGTTCAGAGTTGTGGTCAGTCACAGCCATTGACTGTGTTCCCTTTCCCTAGGCCTCATCGTGCTCGCGAGGATTGAGAACTGCACCAGCTGAGCCGGGTGTCCCTGGAGGGCAGAACATCCTCCATGATATCCAGTGCCATGGGCTCCGGAGGCACAGCCAGCGAGGCGGCACCAGGCAGTGGAGGACCAGCCTGCTAGGCCTTAGACCAGCTTCCTCTTCCCACTTCACCCATCCCTCCACCCTGCCTTCCCTCTCCAAGTTGTTCATCCCTACCCCTTGCCCACCCCTACCTTGTACCCCTACCCCCTCTTGTAAATAGTTTTGTTGTTGTTCTTGTTGTACTTTCCATTATTTAAATATATATATATTTTGTTATGAATACTGTGGTGGTCTCTGATTTGCAGCTGGCTATGGTTGCTCAGTTGCAGTGGTGTGCATGCCATCTGGGGTGGTATGGTCCTGGGTATGTGTGTGTGTGTGTGTGTGTGTGTGTGTGTGTGCATGGAGGGTGTCTCAGTGTGGCAGTGACTTTCTGTTGGTCTTGCCATCTGCTGCCGCCCACTGCTGGGTGCACAGGGTGGGTCTGGCTTGTATGGTTCTCTGCTACACAAGGTTGACGTGTGCCGGGGGGATGCATGGTGTTTCCTGCAGTGCCAGTCACTGCACATGGGTGGTGTCTTGGGGTCACGATGCAGGGTCTGCTGTGCATACGGGGGGCTGATGTGCACTGTGGTTGTCAACCCCCTGTGTGTGGCACTCTCAGCCTGCCAGTGGTTGTGCTGTGGCGTCATGGCCCTGCTGTGCTTTGTTGGCTTGTCCCCATGGGCCAGTTGATCATCCATCCCACCCCCAGTGATGCTGTGCTTGGGGTGTGCAGGTGTCTTGTTGGTTCTGCAGTGTGTTCCTATGCCCATGTGTGGCATGGCTGGTGGTGGGCCCCAGCCTGCCTCCCTGGTTGTGCAGTTCCATTGCTCTGCTGGGGGTGGGGGGGCTCTGCTTGCGCTATGGCACCTCTGGACTGCTCAGCTGGGCTAGCCTTGTTGCGCTATGGTGCGACCTTTCTGCTCAGCTTCCCCTTCCTGGTTGCGCTATGGCGCAACCTTTCTGCTCAGCTTCCCCTTCCTGGTTGCGCTATGGCGCGGTTGTGCTATATTCAGACGTTGGCTGCTTGCGCAATTTGTTTTGCTCCATGTTTGAATATCGTGTCTGTTGCGCATATGCGCAATTGACTTGTGCTTGCTCCTGCTGTTGCGCACATTTTGGGCGCAGTTTGAATATCTGGGCCTCTATGTTTATTTACTCTATTAACAAATTACTGGACTAATTCCAAAGTAATATATGTTGTTTACTTTATTTCTTTCTTGTCAATTATTAACTATCTTCATTCACATCTTATGCTACATGCTTTGCAGCTGTCTGTCCTTAAAGCTCTATCTTTCACATAATGACCACACCAGACTAAGAGTTAATAAATTAATAAGGGATCAAGCTACATTGCAATACCTTACAAAAATAAAAAACAGGAATTACTTTAGCCAGTAAGAAATGCAGTATATTACACATATTTATAAAACATTTAGCAATGGTGTTTTGTACAGCCATGTGTAGAACTGTATGCAGCAGTCCGCCGTAAAGCTGAATCCCTCTAAGTGACACCCAGCAGGAAAACTGGAAACATGCTTATGCTTGCCATAAGATGAAACAAAAGATATGTACAGTAAAATCAAAATAATTAAGTCCAGCTAGCAGTACATATTTACAGTACCTGTTAAATAGAGACATGAACAAATAGAGATATGCTGTACGGATAGAACTGCCACAACAAGCATCACTGCCAAGACAAGAGTAAAACAGACAACAACTTTACACGAATGCTTAGTTTGACAGATGGTGCAATATCATCACTGCCACATGATGCCAACATTCAGATTTCAGCACAGAAAAAGTGAATGGAATATAAGGTTGGGATATTCAAAGCGGTTGCGCAAGGCGCAAGTGAGATGCACCAGCGCAATGGTGGATATGCACCAAAGAGCGATATTCAGCGGGCGACAATGCACTGCGCAAATCGCAGTGCTCCAATGCACAACCCTAATAAATGCAACCGCAAGTGCAGGGGGTGTAGCCATGAATAATCAGCGCAGTGCGATATTCAACAGCAGGCCGATGGCACAAGCGCGGAGCAACAGGGACATGCGTGAAGCAAAGTTGAGCCTATAAAAGGATGGAGCAAGCAGTGGACGGTGGTTTGCACCCAGGGAAGCAGGGGTGAGAGAGGGAGAGAGAGTGAGAGAGAGACAGAGTGAGGGACAGAGACAGTGTGAGACAGTGACAGGGTGAGGGCCATTGGCCAGGCAGGACAGCAGCAGGGGTGCAGGACAGTCACAGAGGCAGGAGGTACAACAGGCAGTGGGACAGAGTTCGTGACCCAGACTGAGCCCGTGGGCAGGCCAGGCCGTGCTTGTGGGTCCCCAACACAGACATATGCCTAGTGCAGGGGCCCAAGCAGCAGCATAAAGCAAGGGAAGCACAGGGAGACAGCTGCAGAGGGGGGTGTCAGACAGGCTGGGCCATGGCCAGTGCAATATTCCAGATGGAGGCAGTAATGAGGGGTGTGAGGAGGCAAGCAGCTGAGCGGCATGGCCGTGGAAGGGCCCGGCGGCGGTATGCCCGGAACAGGTGGTACCATGCCAGCACCACCTTCGAACAGTATAGCGACACTGAGATCGTGGGCCGGTACCGCCTGAACAGGTGATTCTGAGGCAGCTCTGTGAGCTGTGCAGTGATGAGATGCAGGCACCCATGAGACGGAGCCACGCCCTGTCAGTGGAGACCAAGGTCACGGCCGTGATGTGCCTGCTCACCACTGGCACCTTCCAGAGACAAACAGGTGACACCATAGGCATAACCCAGTTGGCCGCATCACAGCTCCTCACACAATTCCTCAACGCACTGCTGCCACATGCTGTGGAATTCATCCACTTCCCCAGCATACAGGTGGAGCATACAGCAAACATGCAGGAGTTTCACAGGGTTGTATGTATGCCTGGCATGCTAGGGGCCATTGACTACACCCATGTAGGCATCTGCACACCACCAGGGCTAGAGGGGGTGTCCTACCTCAACAGGAAGGGCTACCCTAGTGTCAACTGCCAGGTGGTGTGCAATGCCAAGGAGTGCATAATCAATGTATGTGTCACACACCCTGGGGGAGCACATGACGCCTTCATCTGGCACCAGTCTGCACTGTGTCTCAGGTTTGAGAGTGGGGACATCCCCACTGGCCACCTAGTAGGTGAGTATGCAGTTGGAAAGGGCAGACCTGTGCAACAGGGCAGGGCATGGGGGAGTGATGCAATGCATGGGGAGTAGAGGGTTTGGCTTTGTAGGAGGGGGGGCAGCCACACAGACCAACGTGCTAACCCAACATGTTCCCCCACAGGTGACAGTGGATACCCACTCAGGCCTTGGCTGCTCACCCTGTACTGGCACCCATCGACCCCAGTGCAGGAGAGATACAACAAGGCACACACAAGCACATGGAACATCATTGAGCATGTGTTTGGACTGCTGAAGGCATGATTCCGTTGCCTGCACAGGTTTGACGTTGCCCTATAGTACAGCCAATTGAAGATCTGTGGTCTATTCCCGGCCTGCTGTGTGCTACACAACATGGCCACTGACCATGGGATAGCTGTTGAGGTCGAAGAGAGGAACAGCGGTGGGGACGACGTGGATGCAGGGGCCAACATTGGTGGGCAACCCCCCTGGATGATGGAAGCCCTGGCTGCGCAGGATGGCCCAGCAGCACAGGGACACCATTGCAGAGGAGCACTATGGTACATGCAGGAAGTGAACAGGTCCACACACAGGTCAAAGGGACCAGGGCACGGTAAATAGGCATGGCTGGCAGGGCCCCACAACATACACGGCCGGAGGGGGGCAACGATGGACAAGGGACAGATCATCGTGGAAGCACCCCTGACAGAACAGTGGACCCCACCCACACACTCACACCAACACAGGCACAGTTACATGGGCACACACACACGCACACACCGAGGCCGCCTGCGGGCATGTGTCAGATGCGGAACACTGGTGCACTGTGGTGGCTGGTGCTGTGATGGCATCATCATGCACATGCCATGGTGGCCAGCAACTGGGAGGGTGTGCACAAGGTGGGCATGATGTGCAGCCACAGTTGTCATGGCCCAGATATGGACACGCACATACCACACCTCTGTGCATACAGGGCTGCAGCAGACAGCAGACAGGGAGGGTGGTGGATCATGTCCACCACACAGGTGCACAGCCACCATGGACACGTGGATGGCCCGCCTAGACTGCTCAGCAGACGCAGGCTGTGTGGCAGCCACAGGGGGTGTCACAGACGTACCCCCAGGCGTGTTTCTGCGAGAATGCGACTGGGCCCTCGCAGGCATCAGCAGGCCCTTGAACAGGCCCGCTCCTGGCATTCCCGGGATGCCCTCAGCTGATCTCAGCAATGGCAATGCTGGGGTCACACGACGCCGGGACCGAGGGGTGGATAATGCACTCCGTGTTGACTGCTGCAGATGGCCCTGCATCAGGGTGGCCAGTGGTGTCAGGCCAGTCGTGACTGCAGCTGTGAGCCGATCCAGGCCTGCGGTCGTGTCCTCCCACATGCGTGTTGCCTCGGCCAGGAGTGGCTGAAAATCCTGGTCAAGCCTCCCTGCTGACTGGCGCAGCTCAGTACGGAGTGCATGCACCTCTGCCACGACCTGCATCTGTTGCTTCACGGATGCCCTGAGCAGATGGGTATGCTCGTCAAGCGGGTCGGTGCCCTGGGGGCTTGGGCATCATGCCAACCCGTGAGGGTTGTGCTGCCCTGTGGCACAGCCCCCCACTCAGGTGAGGGCTGCAGAGCGGGGCCCTCTTCGACCTGTCCTGACTGCAGTGCACTGGCAGCAGACACTGCACCTGGTCCACCCTCAGCACCGTCCTGCTGCTGCTGTTGCCCCTCCAGCTACTGTGCACGCAACATCTCCAGGGAGGCTGCATCTCCACCACCAGATGGGCCTGACTGTGCTGCAGGTACGGTGGCCACAGAAACATTGGGCGGTGTGGCTGGTGGGTCTGGCAGTGCCACCCGTGCACCATTGGTGCTGCTGTGTCCTGTGCATGGTAGAGTTGCCTCCCCCTGTACAACATCACCACTGTCCCGGGTAGCGGCCATGCCATCATCGGACGCAAACCCCGCCCCAATCACTGTCTCAGCATACTGGATGCCATGGTTGGCATCCTGCTGAAACACTGCCTGGGCCTCATCTGTGCCCACACCACAGGCATCTGCACAGACAGTGTGGTGGCTCCAGCAGTGGTCCAGGCCACGGACCCCTGTGGAGGTGGATGGGTGCTCCTCCAGGTCCCTGACATCACCCAGGGTGGGCACCAGCGCCCCTGCAGCCACACGAAGGTGCTCTGGATCTGTAAGGGAACATATACACGTCAGTGCCACCACCAAGCAACCCTGCCCCAATGCACTCCTTACCCACATCCCCTTGCACCGCTGTACCTACCATGCAGGGAAGGGCTACCTCCCATCTGGAATCCACCACTGGAAACACCCTCAACGGCGCTGTGCTACATTGTCGCTGCAACAAGCTCCTCCCGTGGTGTCAGCTGCAGCACCTCAGACTGTCCATCACCCGTGGTGGCACGTGCGGTCCGGATGGCTGCCACCTTCTCCTTGATCTGCCTGCGGTCCATGTCCACCTTCTTCTTACATTCCTGCACTGACCTCTGAAGGACGCCCTGCAGGTTCACGGCCATGGCTACACCCATCCATGCTTCTGCCCTGGCTTGCTGGGTGCCTGTGGAGCCACTCAGGAGGGGGTTACTGGTCAAGGTAGGCATCATATACGGCATCGCATTCCGCCCTTGTGAAATTGGGTGTGCGCTTCCGTGCAGGCCCCTGCTCCTCAACTTCCTCTTGCTCCGACATGCTGTTCCTGTTGGTGGAGACATGAGGTCAGTGCTGGTTGCCACACATGAGGGCCCCCCTCAGACCCGACATGCCCAGTACCTGGCATCCTTCCTGTGAAGGTTGCAATACCGGTCTGGTGCCTGTGCCACCACATGGCGCCTTTATAGCACATCACATGCAAATGAGGGAATGCGCAACAACTGTAATGGGATGCAAATGCCTCTGATGTGCCACCGATATGCTGATCAGCTCATCTGCATATGCTCGCTGAATATCGTGGAACTGCGCATTGTGCAGTGGGGTTGCTCATGCACATGTCATGGCGCATCTGTGTGACATGTGCAGTCTGCATGGTACAGCGCATGTGCCCACTGACGTCGTATATGTTGGTGGCACTTCCCACGCATGATGCGCTACAGGCGGCATGGCACTCAGCCGCTATTGGGCATGTGGCGCACATGCACCTTACACCCAGCTGTGCACGTGCGCCATTGGCAGAAGGCACATGTGGCACACTGGACCCTATAGCGCACCATCCCCCCATGCTCTGTCGTGCTGCCGTGCACGGTGCGCATGTTGCCCTTTGACCCATACGTGTGCTTCTTGACCCCCTGGTGACTGTGGCATGTCAGCGTTGCCCATGTGTATCGTGCATACTCAGCCTATGCTTGATAGGGGATGCCAACCTATCGCCAGGCATATCGCGCATCCTTCACACGTGAATCTCTTGCACTCCTCGGCACCATTATGCTGCTGTGGTTCAAGATAGTGCCATGCCATGCAGGAGCACACTGAGAGCACCAAACTGGACACAGATGGAGCTTGTGAACTTGGTGGCTTTGGTGGAGCCACATATTGGTGCCCTCTATGGGCAGGTGTCCCTGGACCAGCCACGCACTGAGATGTGGCAGGGGGTAGCTGAGGAGCTAGAGGAGTCAACAGGGTTGTGCTGTAGTGGGAAGCAGTGCCACCACAGGTATGGTGACCTGTGGAGGAGGGATCCTGACTGGTTCAGCTCACTGCAGGCACGCGTCCGGAGGGGCGCTGTGCCAGGGTCATGTGAGTTAATTTATCTCGTCCATGCCATGATGGTGTTGTGTGGGTTGCCAGAGGGTGTCATGCCATGCTGCTGTGGGTGGGGGGCAGTGGTCAGGAATGCCACCGGACATGGCAGCGCACAGCTGGTGTGCTGTGCCCTGGCACTGCCACTGCGCAGGGTCATGGGGTTTACTGTGCTGCGGGGGGGCCCATATCTTGCTGCCCGGTGCTGAGGTCTGTCTCACACTGTCTCCCTACTAGGCCCTGAAGATCAGCGAAGAGCCCAGATGGCGGGTGCCGCTGCCGGACAGCAGCAGACCAGTGGTGGTGCACAACGGAGGGTTTCAGACCAGCCAGGTGGTGCAGGTGGTCAGGCGCCAGTTGGGCCACAGCTTGCAGGTAGGCACCTTGGTGGTGTATTTTGTTGTGCGGGGTTGGGGTGGGCCACATCCCCCTGTGCACATGGCCATTACATTCTGTGTCTCGCCGGCGTGGTCCATTGTACCATGGTGCACCCAGGGCACGTGTGTGTGGCCACTGCGGGTGGGCTGTGGGTGCATCTGGCTCCCAGCCAGGCCACTGTCAGCCTCATGCAATGGCCATTCACTTGGCTGTCATGACTATGGCATGCTGCACCTGGTTGGTGGTGGTGTGTAGTGCTGTGCATGGCTGTGGATAGTCGGGATGGTGGCTTGTGTAGGCATACACACTGTGATTGGCTGTGTGCCCCCTGCAGTGCACATGCCAACGTTGTCCACTGCACATGGTGGGTGGGCTACAGTTGTGTGGGCGTGCACTCATCCATGTCTCCTCCTTTGTCCTAGGAGCCCAACCGGTGGATGCCCATACAAGGCTGCTGGAGCGGATAATGAGGGTCACCACGGCCACCCTTGTGGTGGCATGCATTATACGACAGCCCATGTTCTGGCCACAGAGGAGGAGGGAGCAGAGGCGCCAATAGTCGAGGACCTTCCAAGGGGCCCATTGGCCTGCTTCACCCTCCCTTCCACTGACACCCCTCCCATTCCTCCATTGTTCCAACCCTACCATGTCCCCAGTCTCCCTACCCCCTTCCCCATCCTACATTCCTGAATGTGTCCTCCCCGTTCCCTGCCCCCTATACCTGTTCACCTGTACATAGTTTTGATTCATTGCTTGTTGTTTCAATACAGTTATATTTTGGTAGCCATCCGTGTCCATGTCTGATTTGCAGATGGCATTGGTGCCATGCTGCAGTGGTGTGCATGGTGGCTGTGTGGTACGTTTGCGGTTGCCTGGGGTTTGTGTCAGGTGGTCTACACACAGTGTCCTCTGTGTGTGTGTGTGTGTGTGTGTGTGTGTGTGTGTGTGTGTGTGTGTGCCCTGTGGCGTGCGTATGTTCTCTGCTGGGCTGTGTGGCCGGTGTGGTGTGTGCTGTTGGCTTGTGTGTTGTCTGCTTTGGTCCCGGTGCCATGTCTCATGCCATCCTGTGGGTGTTGCCCATGGCTGCCTGCCAGTGTCCATGGGTGTCATGCCACCTCCATATGCTGCAGTGGAATGCGTGGTCAGGGCATGTGGACATACGCCTGCCTTGCCACCCTCCGGTCATCCCCTTCACAATGGTGGCAGTGTGTCCTGCTTTTGTGGCCTGCTCCACACTGTGCCATGGGTCCTGTGCCTCTGTCCCTTGCCCTGCCCATGCTATGCTCCTGCACATCCTGCCTTGCTCCATTGCGCAACCCTAGTTGCATGATGGCACCTGCTGCCTTGCTCCCTGGTGCAGCCCTAGTTGTGCTATGGTGCTTCCCTGCAATATTCAGCCATCTTGTGCTGTCACTTGCCTTGGTACTCAGCCTTTGAATTCATGTTGGATATGCACCTGCGCAGTGTACCTGCACTGTGCCACTCTTGCACCTGCTTCTGGCGCATTTCAGAATATCTCACCCAAGTGTTTAAAACAAGTCTATTTGTTACAACATTATAACTTATGATCCCAGGCAATATCATAAACTGCATTACCAACAAATATCTTCCCATTTTAATAATTTCCCCTTTAAAAATGTAGTGACTAAAAGGGGGAGTGGTGGCAACAAACAGTCCTTTACAAGAGTGAATTTTATTTAAGAATTCTGGGGTACTGGAGGGGGCTGAGGACACTGCAGTGGGTCAAAATTATGTATCTAAGTAGCGAGAGAGAGAGACATAGACAGAATGATATGATATGATATGATATGATATGATATGATATGATATGATATGATATCAGGTACAATTTAAATATTGGGGAGCTGTTCCTGATGTCTGAAATCGCAACTGATATCGGAGTGGGTAACATAAAAAGCAGCAAGACAGCAAAAAACTCTTAAATGATTAAATCTGCAAATGCTAGAATGGTAGCAGTTACAAGTCATTTTTATGCTAACATGAGACTGAAGACAGTGCCAACCATGATACCGTCATTTCCTATTACGATCTCTATTTACTCTCTCTGTTCGAGCTTCAATCAGTTTAGAAGAACAGACTGACACAGCTCCATCAGTAGCATGATTGGTCACTTGTCTGTCAGCCAGGCATCTATTTTTTTAAATAATCTGATATTAGTTTCTCACTGACTGTCTTGTCTGCCTTGTGTTAAATTAAAACTGACAGCCAACAGTGAAAGAGCTGCATTTATTTCTACTAAAGTAAACTCATGTTAACTTTTAAGAGAAAACAGCTGATTGCTGTCAGAACCACATTTAGTACATAGATCAAGACATAAAACAGCTAAAAATTATAGAATACCAAAGTAATGTTCTTATGATATACAGTCAAAAACAGCTTAAAATAGTTTTACTTGTGGGGGATTCTAATAAAATCAACAGTGTGTGCAGTTTAAATTAAGTTGCATTGCAATAGTTTACAAAAAATAAGAAATCAGGAGATTGTTCACAAGTAAGAAATGCAGTTATTGCATTTATTTCTAAAACATTTAGCAACCTGTCTTCTGTAGAGCCATATGAAGAATTGTATCCAGCAGTCAACGTGAAACTGAATCCCTCTAAGTTATAGCTTGCAGGAAAACTGAAAACAGAAAGGGGGAGGGCAGGGGAGGGGCGGGGTGGGCATTGGAGTGGGTCAAAACAATGTAGATAGACAGACAGACAGAGGGATAGACAAACAGACATGATATCTAATACAATATCTGGTATGATTTCAGATATCGAGGAACTATTCCTGATGTCTGAAATCATATCTGATATCAGAGTAGGTAACATAAAAAACAGCAAACCAACAAAAATATCTCTTAAGTGGTTAAATGTGTATATACGAGAATGGCAGCAGTCACAAATAATTGTTATGTTAGCATGAGACTGAAGCCTGTGCTGACCATGATACCATCATTTTCTATCACATTCTCTATTTACGAGAGTTGAAAAAAAAATACCAAACCATACACATTAACATAACATGCTGTCACTGGTATAACAAACTATTATACAGAGCATAATGAAACTAAGCCACACAAATTGACAAAATATTATCTGCATATAGTGCAGTTTTATCAATAAGAAAAGAGTTTAAAAGTGAATGTATCTGCCACATATAGCCATCTGTGATTTCAGCCACCAGTGAGCCGAGGTCCAAGATTCAGTCACTTCCTGAATGACATCACTCCCTCTCTTTATGCTTCTGTGGGCTTAGAAGAACAGCCTGACACAGCTCCGTCAGTTAATAATGAGCTCTACAGCAGTCTTATTCATTCATCCAACGTAATACAGCAGCACATATTTGGAAGGCCGCAGCCTGTAGTTCAAGGGGTTGGTGCAACTGGACACAGCCCCATTCAGCCCATTTAAGGGCTGCTCTCCTCATTCCATACACAAGCATTTTTTCCTTGTTGGCTAGAAGCTCTGTTCGTCTGTCTTTTCCCTTAGAGCTCACAAGGGGCTTGCACACACCCCACCCTGTGTTGCTGTGCTTTGAACTCTGCTGGTTTTTGCTGGACTTCGGTTCTTGTGTTCTCCTGCTTTTGGTTCATATTACCTGCCTCAACCTATTGTGTGGTTCCTACCTGCTCTTTTTCTTGTGTTTTCCAGTGTTTGTGTTTCTTCCACCTCTGTTTATATTGTTTATTTGTGCTTTAGGTTGTTTTCTTACCTCCTGCTGCCCTGTGCCCATGCTTTCAGGCTGTATTTCCTCACCAGATTTTCCCATCCCTCAGTCACTTGCATTTTATTGTTTCAGCTTCCACTGCTGTTTTCCTGCCTGCTACCTCCAGTGCTTTCAGTCTAATCCTTTGCACCTGGTCCAGGCTTCATCCTGCCCCTCCTTATTGCTCTGTGTTCTCCCAGCTCTGCTCTTGCTCCACTCTGTGCTAGCTCACTTCGTTCTGTATTGGAGTTCAGTGTGCTCTGCTCATCTTATTCTGTGTTTGCTCAGCCTGGCCCAACTGCTGCATTGCTCTGTTGATACATTCAGCTATTACACTGGCTGCCTGGCCTCAGCTCCCGCTGCAGGCCTTTTAGCAATTTGTTTCTGAATCTAACTACAGTATTTTGAACCTCTCCATCATTAATTTGCTTCCCCTGTTCCCATTGCTCTAGCAGCTTGTTTTCCTATGGCTTGTCCTTCATTAGGACCTTTCCTGTAAAGGTGAATCTTTTGGGGATCCCTTCCCTACTAGTATTACAGTTGATGTTGGTCTCAACATGCTCCCACTTCTACCAAACCTTACTTTTACCAAACCCACAGCAGTCTGTTTCTAATGATAACCTAATCCTGCTTTCGTGGCTGGCACATATTTAACCTAATTCATTGGCTGCTTGGTGTCATGGCATCATGTTCGTGGCTTATTTGTTTTTTCTGTGGTGGGGGGCTGAGGAGTCACAGTGGGCCTCACAGTCCCAGGCAGTGGGAGCAACTTCCTATTTGCAGTATATTGTATAAGCCCCTGGCTCGCCTGGTCTCTTCCTGCTGTACTGCATTGCCTTTATGGCAATACGCAACCGATTCCGGGAAACTCTTACCTCAGGGCTTCTGGCTCTACCCAGCCTTTTACCATCCCTTCCATAATATTATGCACCTGGTTTATTCAGTCATCCCAGCCTTCCTGTCCCTTGCACTACCAACAATGCTCACCCCCCTTGTGAGTCTGGCAGCATATCATGTTTACTTGCTTCAAACAGCACCTCCTACTGTACTTTCTTTGCAGCCTCTTCCTATCTAACTGGCTTTAAAGCCTTCTCTCCAACTGTTGGCCCTGTGCTTTGCCTGGCCTCTCTATTCTTTAACTCATAGTATATAATTCAGTTCACTCCCAATTTGGCTTCCTAATGGACTTGGTCAGCATGCAGTACTGTGGTTGACAAATGCTATTTGCCTTACCTAGACCCATGAGAGGGCCCATATTGCTCAGACTGACCTACGTGCAGGCTTCTCCACATCAGTTCTCATCTAGTCTAGACCCATGAGAGGGTCCAAAGTGCTCAGTCTGACATGTCTGTTATCATCCATCTCAATCCACATGCCATTATGTTGTCTAAACACTCTTGGTGTGTAGGGTAAAAAATAACAATAATACAGATTCTTGTGTCTCTGAGTCTGCCAAAAAACATTCGTAAACAAGCAAGGAGTACTAATAAAGTTTATTATGCTACTTACACCAAGCATGTGACAGAGAAAATCACAAGGGAGATGGGTTTCTCACCATTCCTGAAGAATATACATAATCTCCAGAACTGTAGATCTTAGGTTCTCTAAGATCTTGTTCTATCTCTCCCCGTGCTCTAGCTCTCTGCCCTTCTACAGAAGTTACAGTAGTGTCTCAAGAGAGCTACAGTGGGTTGCGGACAGCTAAATACTACAGATAACAGCATAACAACAGAGATTACAACATAGTTACAGATATGAGAAACAATATGTATTGGTCCTAAGTCATTCTCCATTGGAGAATGACTTAGGAGACAGAATTACTAATGAGTATCATTGCGCAGGAAATAAAAACATTTCATGTAATTTACTTCATTGCGTTCTTTAACCAAGGCCATGCTAATAAAGCAAACATTGTTAACAGCATCAGCTGTTTCTTCAGCATTAGACGCAGACTCCATGACAGATTGCATATCAGCCTTATTCAAAAGTACATCAACATCATTTTAATGAGAATCTTCTGTCCCTCAGAAACTCTAGTGTTACTGATAACATTATTAATCAAGCCAAAAAACTCTGGTATGTTTTGTTTGATTATGGCAGCAATCACAGGTGCCTGTGACTGCAGGATCAAACCTCCGGGAGATGGTGGTTGGCCATTTTGGATTACCTCATGGGCATCATGGGTTACTGTGTCATGACCATCATCACATGACCATGAGCAGCCATCTTGGGGATGGTATGGGGATGCAACCTGATCACATGTGTGTCCACCATTTTGAGACTCTAACAATTCTCCATTTTGTGAATCACAGAAAAACAAGTGGCTAGCCTTTGCTCTAGTCCACCCCACAGCATACTGTGAGTGTTCAGAATCAAGCTCTTCAACATCACAAGGGGCAAGGTCTTTGGACATTAAGTTAGTATGCCCTGCTAATACCTCTGGCAGATGGCGCAAGTTCACCATATCTGACTTTTTACTCCTACATTGTAACTCAGATACAGGAGTTAGCACATTATTAATTGCTTTGTTTTCAGATTTCAAGACAATCACATCTTGTAAAACTTGCTTTTTATCAACAGAAACTGCACCATAATTTAGATTCAAAACCTTCAGTTCAAGTCTGCTGTAATTAAAACATACTAAATCATGCTGTACCATCAAAGTTTGGTGTTGAAATACCAGCTTGTTAACTTTTTCAGTAATTACTTCAGACTTACCATCTCTAATTTCCTTGTTTTCAAAACATAAGGAATTAGTGTTACTAGCCAGAACACCATTAGTTACCTTTTCTTTGTTATCTCTTAAGGCATGCAGGTCATTGCTGCTTCTCTCATTAAAGAGAGATTCATTTACTAGATGGAAAGACTCCAGCTCAAACTGTAGTCCAATTATTCTTTCTGTATTAGAAGCCTGTTTCAGACTAACCATCTGCATTAAAGCAGCATTCTCCATTTTGCAATCAATATGCTTAGATTTCAAAACAGATATTTAATTTAGAACAGCATCAAAACAATTAAACAATGTTGCAATTAATAATCCTTCAGGATCATTGGTACCATTTTTCAATTCTCCATAATGGGCAATGATGTATGTTAACGGACTACCATTGGATTCTGCTACTTTAGCAAAATCAAGCCAACTACTGTTAACAGTTTGGCTTGTTAAGGCATCCAGCCTTAACTCAGTACTGATATATTTAGACATTTCATATATGATAAGAAACCCTTAGCTGTCTGTGGATCAAAAAAAACTTTGTTTGCAATCAAAGTTCATGTCAGGACACAAACATGCTCATTACTCATTACTGCTCACTCCTCCACATTTTGGAGACATGCCAACCATATCCATTACTTCCAGGACTCAGGGCTAGCCCTGTGGCTGATGGTTTATCTCTGCACCTCGAAGTCCATATCTTGAGCATGCAAAGCATGGGGTGGGGTCCTTCTCACCTGGCTCATAGTTAGGAAAATTTTTTCTCTGGGTGGACCTTCAGTCATCAACCATACCGACGGCACCTCTCAATGTAGCATTTAAGACTTCAGTGGTGAAGGGGTGGGGCTTTCATGGGAAGGGCCCCTTTAGCTGCCCTAGCAGGTTCAGGACACACTTTCACACTATTCTCCCTAAAACCACCTCTGGTTCATCTTGCTTGTTCATAGATCGGTAGGCAGGCTGAGTGCCTCAGTGGTCATTACTCTTCTCTTCCTTCCTTGGTTGACTCTTGTTGCAGAGTGCTCTCGCAACCCTCCATGGCAGTCCGGTTAGAGGGATGGATTGAGAGTGTTCCCTGAAATTGCAATTCCCTTGCATTGGTCTACCAAACTGCAGTAGCAGAGCTGTCAGTAACAAAAACTGTCCCAAAGCCTGGAGGGAAGGTTACCTAGGCCTTGGATCCCCAGAGGTTTCCTCCTCAAAGGGTTTTTTCCTCTCCTCCATTCCCATGGTAAGAATACTAGCTAAGCGTCCTTGTAGTCCCTAGGTCACTTATGTAGGTTTCTCACTAAGGTAGGTTTCTGCTGTCAGGTCAATGTTCCATAATTGTCCTGTCTCCCCCTTTGGCTGTTCTCCCTTTTTTTAGGAAGCCAAGCCTCCATGCTTTACAGTCAGACCTCTGAATGGGTCATTATTCACCTGTCATTTCCTGCCTACTTTACTCAAATAATATGACCAACTGACCTATGCTACCAGCTGAACCCCATTAGCAACCGACCTAAGTACAGGTCTTCATTGACCTATGCCACCACCTGAACAAACAGGTTTTCATTGATCAATGTTACCAACTTAACCCATTCTACCAACCAGCATACGCAGGTCTTCGACTCCAATAAGTGTTCACCACCTGGTATGCTTTGCTCGACACTCTTTTTGGGCTTCTTCTTAATGTACCCTTAGCTAACAGAATCACTCCTGCAGCACCACAAGGGGTGGAACCCTCCTCTAGGGTTCCTAACCTTCATACCCCTACAGGGTGGTATATCCCATGGATAGAGAGGAGAACAACCAAAGAGTATCTATGTTAAGTATGAAACCAATTGCACAGACACACTGAATTGGAAGACTACAGCCTGTAGTTCAAGGGGGTGGTGCAACTGGCCACAACCCCATTCAGCCCATTTAAGGGTTGCTCTCCTCACTCCACAAGCAATCATATTTTCCTTGCCCTTTTATCCACCCCTCGTCCTCCAGAGCCACACCTCTCTCTCTCTCCCATGGACTTCTTCCTAAGGTACCTTTAGTCAAGGGAATCACCCCCATGGCACGTCAAGTGGTGGAACCCTCCTCTAGGGTTCCTTGCCTTCGTACCCCATACAGGATGGTAAATCCCATGGACAGAGAGGTGAACAGCCAAAAAGTATCTATGTTACACAAGCACAAAACCAGTTGCACAGGCACATTGAACCAGGTTAAACAAATAAATAGCAGCTCTTTAAAGCTGTAGGGACTGGGAAGTGGACCAGTGGCAACACGCAGTCCTTGACAAAAATAAGTTTAATTTAAGAATGCTGAGGTATTAGTGGGGTTGGGGCACTGGAGTGGGTCAAAACCATGTAGATACATAGATAGACAGACAGACAGATAGGTAGCTAGGTAAATACCATATCTGATACGATATTATGTACCATTTCAGTTATCAGGAAACTGTTCCCAATTTCTGAAATCCTATCTGATATCTGCCAGATCTGATATCAGAGTAAGTAACATAAAAATTGCAAAACAACAAAAAACATCTTAAGTAGAAGGAGGTGTTGTTTTTAGATTTGCTCTTAGGTAATTGTCACAGCAGATTTCTGCTTCTGCATGCAGAGGTTCCCTGTGGTAAAGCAAAGCTATAGATCCCAAACCTGCTGAGTTTCAACAGGAAATGGGAGCTGATGATAAGTCCTCTGTGCATATAGGGGCCTATTCACAAAGGCGGAAAGGGGTAGGTGTGAAAGGCACACATCTCCCTATGCAGCTCTGCACACACAGGAGATCTGTGCAGGGACCACATTCACAAACACCGGCCCCTGCCTGACTCCCTTTCATGGCCCCACCCCCCTGTGTGCAGGTTTGCAGGGGTAGGCAGGTGTGAAGCTGTGGACTTAGGCAGGCAGCCAATTGACTGCCCATCCTGGGTCCCTTGTTGGATCCTCTACATCCATGGGGCACCATGTTGACAGCAGGCATGAATGCACCTACATCACAGAGGGGTGGGAGACCTCAAGATGACTGTCTCCCAGCCCACCCAATCTGCTCAATAACAGGGGTAGCCACAGTGTGGGGTCCGTTGACCCCCACCATCTCCACCATGATCAACGGCAGAATCCTGGGGGAGGCACATATCACTTACAGCTTATTTCAGAAGGCATAACCATCACCACCCCCAGTGTAAAGCACCAGCACCATAGTGAATTGCAAGGAGTGTGGAAACGCCCCTGGGGCTGGGCCCCACCTTGCTCCATGCACAGATGCCCATTCAACCAGGGCGTCAGCCACATGGGGGGTGTAGTGGGGTCCTGAATAGCATACTGGGGGAGCACTGTGCACAGCCAAGTGCTGATGGGCTATGCACTTGGGTTACATGGCACGTATTCCTTCCTCACCTGTTGTGAATATTGTCCAATGTGCTTAAATTATAGCCCAGTGCCATTCACGTTCCCATCCCCATTCAACAGCATTAAAACTGTTCTGCATGTGGGGTACATTATCTCTAAGCCCAACTGACACAGCAGACTTGTAATGTGAAAAACACGATTTTTTAAATCTAAATAGCTTCAAAAATTCAAAACTCCAAATCATCAACCCCTCCCCGATATCCTTCCCCACCAACTTACACAACCATACAAAATTTCGCAGTTAAAAAAATTATATTTTTTTAGCTAGAGAAGAGCAAAAATTGAGAAAAAACACCTTTGAAATCAATGGGAAAAGTATATATTCACAATTTAATATCTCTAAATATACTTAACCAATTTACATGAGACTTTCAGGGATTGTGGAATCTGACATGTACAATAAATCCTGATAGTTTCAGGTAAATCTGTAAAGCCATCTTTTTGCAAGCAGCAAACAAAAAATCTAGTTTAACATAGAACACAACAGCCATTCAAAGGGGTTGGGCCTCGCGCAACAGGGTTGCACCACTTGCAACCCCCAGTTTGCCGCAGCCAATATTCAAAGGGGCAGGCTGCATGGTGCAACCCACGATGCACCAGGGGTGCATTGGTAATGTATGCAGTGCAGATGCAGGGGGTGTGCCCATGCATATGGGGCACATCCTGAAATTCAGCCCAGGATGTGTGGTGCATATGCTGGTACAACTCCTACATGCATCACAAACTGATGCTCAAAGTTGGACTGCCCCAAAAAATTGCTCAAATGCTGGCCACCCAGAGGTGGGTGGCTGTAATGCATGGCGCAACACAACAGCCGCCAGCCATGGGTGGCCACCCAGCCAGTAGGTACACCATCCACACGCAAGCTGACCTGGTAGACATGTGCCCCCCTGCCCTGTCTCCTGATGGGCAGTAGTGCTGTAATGGGAACCCTGGTGGTCCAGTGATAACCCCCCTATCACCCAATCACAGGCATATGTAAAGATAAGATCCTAGTGGTCAGAGGCCCCCCATCTCCCAATCATGGGCATATGTAAAGATGAGAACCCTGATGGTCCAGTAATAGCCCCCTCCCCACCCACCCACAGCAGTACAGTATGATCTGTGCACCTATTGGTCCATTTGCATGGACTAATGGGCATGCAGACCATACTGTACTACACAGGTCCAATATGTGAATGAGCACATTTATTCAAATATCAGGCCTGTGTAGTACAGTATGGTCTGCACACTCATTGGTCTATGCAGTGGACCAATAGGTATATATATCATACTGTATACAGTCATTCGGCCGGTGGATGTGTGACATGCGGGCAGGGTGCTGCCGCCTGCCAATAATGGGAGGTGCTGGGTTGGCGGGGGACCTCATTGGGTGGAAGGGAAGGGGAGTACCACTGGACCACCAGGGTTCTCATCTTTATATATGCCCATGATCGGGTGATGGGGGGCTTCCCACTGGACCACCAGGGATCTTATCTTTGCATATGCCCACAATCAGGTGACAGGGGGCATCCCACTGGACCACCAGGGATCTTAACTTTACAAATGCCCACAATTGGGTGATGGTGGGTACCACTGGACCACCAGGGATCTTATATATATATACATATGCCCACGATCGGGTGTATGGGAGCAGGGGACTGCAATGGCACTTCAGGGTGTCGATCCCCTATGGCTGCAGCCTGGCAGGGTGCCAGGTGCAAGTCACTTGGGATCGGTGTATCGCATGCAAATGGGGCCATAATGACATGCAATGGCCCCATTTGCCCTTGTATGCATAATGGCCTCATTTGCATGCCCAATGCTGAATATCATGGGTGATGCACCTAGTGCAACTGCACTTGTGCTGGTGCATCCCCCTGCTCCTGTTCTTTGTCTTGTGTTGGTGCAGTGCCACTGTGCCATGTGCAGTGTGTGCACACTCTGTGCCATATTCAATGGTGCTGAGCCATGGTGCAGCATTGTTTAATATCACTTGGTCCATGCCCTAGTCCAGCTCAGTTGCCCTGTGCCCAGGCTTGCACCACTACCCGGCACAGTCTGAATATTCAGGCATATATATATATATATATATATATATATATATATATATATATATATATATGTATATATATATATATATATATATATATATATATATATATATATATATATATATATATATATATATATATATATATATATATATATATATATATATATATACACACATACACACACACACCTACATATATATATATATATATATATATATAGATATATATATTTTTTTTTTAGCATAATGGCTGTGAGACATATTCCAGTGAAATAAAACATGTTATTTTCACTGCAGTGAAATAAATCCTGAAGACGTCAGCAGAGTTAAAATAAATACCATTTATTACACCCCAAACTCATGCTAAACCCACACAAAGCTACGCAATCCCACGCAAAGCCACTCTAAACCTGTGCTAATCCAGCGCAAGCCACGCAAATTGTGCATGTTGCAACAGTGAGGCCCCGTTGCATAAATAGGACAAATGATGTGCACATCATGGAATATGACAAATATTTTCACTCCTGCCTCATGAGCACTGTATATTTTACTCATGCCTTTGGCACTCGTGAAATATCCAGGCTCACTCTGCAGGAGTGAAAATATTTTCCATATTTCACTCATGCCCGTCATGTATCCATATGTGTGTGTGTGTATATATATATATATATATATATATGTGTGTGTGTGTATATATATATATATATATATATATATATACACACACACACACATATACACACACACAAATATATACATATATACACACACACTCACACACACACACACACATAAATATATACATATATAGGGGATACATGATGATCAGGAGTGTGATATGGAAAATATTCCCACTCCTGCAGAGTGAGGCATAGATATCTCACGGTGCCGAAGGAGCAGTGAGATATCAATGCCTCACGATGCAGGAGTGAATATTTCCATATCACACTCCTGATCATCATGTATGAGATATATGCTAATAGGGGACAGAGTTATGGCAATTTTATTTGTGTATTTTGTGACTATATTTTTGTTTTGTTGCATTCGTCTGCTGAATGCATGTTTTTGCCATTGAATTGTGTTTTCTGAGTGGGAGTGAGTCTGTTAATGTTATTGATTGGTGGTATGAATGGTAGTTGTTTTCTTTTGTGTGATTGGTGTTTTGCCTTGGTTGCAGGGCAGTTCTGCGATGTGACTGGGTGTTTCCTTATAGTGGGCAGAGTTCAATGGGTGTCTTTCTGCATGCGGTTTTAGTGGTAGTTCTCAGTTTCATTGTGCAGTATTTATTTTTGTGTGCTTTAGTTAATAGCTTTATTTTGTGTCGCCTGTGTTTTGTGATCTGGTGGATGTCAGTTTTATTTCTTAGTCCGTTCCGTTTTATTTTATCGTGCGCGTCTCCGTTATTTTCAGTTTTTCAGCCTGGGCATGATGAGTGAAAAACAGTTTCCCAATATAATGCTGTTATGGAAATGTTTAACTTGTGGGAAGTTTATGGCCAGCATTTTCTGGATTTGGGATCAGTATATTGGTAATTCATGTCAGTTGCAGCTCAGTTCTGACTCCAGTATGATTTGCTAATGCCGTTTAGTTGCACTATTTGAAGCGCAAGTTTTATTTTCAGATATTGTGCTTTGGTTCCTTATGGTTTTGGCTACTGAGGACAGATGTGTCTATCATGTTCTTTGGGATAATGTTTGAATCTTTGTGCCTTTGTGTGTAGAGAAGTAGTCCGGTGAGGGAGGTGCTTGTACTGACGTAACGACAGTGAGAATATCTCCTGCTGACGTATGCACTGTGTGTATATTTGTAAGCAGGTATCACAGTGCATACGTCACTGGCTAGTTATACAATGGGGGTGAGTGATATGTGTTTTTATTTCATATGTTATCAGCTCACCCCTATTGTATAAATATATATATATAATATAACATTCAACGGCCACTTCCATGTTAAACTCAAAATGTGCTCTTTAAAAACTTTGCAGTCATACAACCCATGCACACAAAATTCTGCATGTGCCATTTGGTACCACAGATCTCTGGATTTGGCAAGATTTGTTCCTATCAGAGTTGCTGTTGCGGAGATGTGCAGTGCAAACAATGTGAAATTTACCATTTAGGTGAAAATCCTTTGCTGCTCTGCATCTCCAAAACAACTTGGGGTTTTGGTCTGAAATTGTTAGTGTATATGGGGTCTGGGTCACGCAGGTGCCCTTTAAAGATTTGGTGCAAAAATATTAATCTGTTCAAAAGTTATTCAACTTTAAAGTTTCCCATTATATCCAATGGAAAAATTAGATGTGCCATGCGAAAGGACTTTCATGCTTTCAAAAAAGCACTTTTTGATGCTACAAATGGTAAAGTAGTGTTGTGCAGCAGCCATATTGTTTTCAGTTAGTGACGCCTAAAAAACTAAATTCAAAAAATACTGCTTCTAGGTACACACCAACACTTGTGTTTACCTAATAAGGGCCTGAGGAACATGATTCTGGCATTACTTTTCTAAAATAATTTCCAGAAATATGTGCATTTATCTTGGGGGTTTATAGTGCCACACATTTGCTGCATACTGCTGCATATTGTAACACTACAAATGCAAAAATGCCACAAGTTGATATTTATTTTATTTTTTAGTTGTTTAACCAGGTATATCACTAAACTGAAAGCTTTTTCACAGGAGCGACCTGGGAGCACAAGGAGGTTAAGTGACTTGCTCAGGGTCACACAGTATGCAAGTGAAAGCTGTGGGATTCAAACCCAGGTCTGGCCTGTTGGATGTCACCAAATTTGCAGCTCAGAGCCTTAGACCACTGCGCTATACTGCCTCAAGTTGCAGTACTGCTTTAGTGAAACAGCTGCAAAATGCAGCATTAATGGGTAAAACACCTGCTGTTGGGTGACATTGGGGGGGTTGTGGCAATAATTGTTAAAACCTCCCCGATACATTTTTGGGGCAGACCCCAAAATCCAATTCCTTTGCTCTGTATAAATAAAGCTGTTGATGTTTGCCTAAAAACAGCAGTTTTTCTCTTTTTACTGCCTGTAAGGGGAAGGGGATGAGGAATCTTAACATTTCATATATTACATATATGTCCCGACATGGGGGTGCCCAATCCCCATGTCGGAGGAATAAGAACACCCTCTTGTCATTGTGGAACACTGGGGAGCCCACTCCAAGTGTCCTGAAATATTTTGAAGACTGTCCCGGAAAAAAGAAAACAGTCCCCCGACATCTTTTTTTTTAAAACCTGAAAAAAAGAAAACAGTCCCTCGTCATCTCCCCTTCCACCTCCCCATCTCACCCTTTCCACTGAGCACCACCCCTTGCCTTATACTTACCAATAGAGGTCATCAGGTGTCATCTTCTGTGGACTGGAACACACCTGCATTCTTCAAAGCAGAACCGCTGACTGAAGAATCAAGGTATAGTAAGTGCTTTATAATGGCTGTCAATGGCATTTTGAACTTATGTTAATATCTCAGCCATTTACTGATATTTTTGCACCAAATTTTCAACATGTGCTGTTTGGAACCCTAGCTCATGAACACTGTCATTGTCTTTTGGTTAATCATATCCATAAGGTGGTTTCATGGTCATGTGATTACTGATGACCTTCAGTAAGGGAATGTATTAAATAAATATCATGTATTGAGTATATTCAAGGCACCAAGTTCTTACCTTAGAGTTATTACATTAACCTGATATGTTGCCAGATGCACTAGTGACCTATGGATCAAATTTCTTACAACCTCTAATAGCCTTTCTTGTCCCTAGAAAGCCAGTGCTTATGTACATCTGTTCAGGCAGCAACACTATTCCTAGCTCCGCACATTTTCAGCTTAAATCTCCACAGTTTGCAAGGTAACACACATCTGCTGTCCAATCCTGCACTTGGCTAATGTTTAGTTTTTTGGTGGGCAAGCAACATATTAAATGCATCCACTTTTATAAACTGTTCCTGACCTATCTAGTTTAAGCCTTCGTTACAGCATCAGTCAGGGCTGTCATTTTTATCTATGCTCTGAGCTAATCAAACAACTCAAAAACAGTTCCCAGCCTTTCATTTTAAAACAGTCATTATACAGCCCTGCAGTGCTTACCACCGGCACAAATTTGGATGTGACTAGAGATACAGTTCCTATGGCCCCTGTTCACAGCGGCCATAGTTGAGCTCAGTGAGTATGAATCCATACAGTTTCTACCCAGTTAGAGTCTCATTGGTGCATTGGATAGAAGAATAGTTTTTAAAGATGAACAATTTTAGGTCCTGTACTTGCCAGGATGGTTCCTGGTGTCCCTCTCTGAAGCAACCCTCAGCAAACCTACTCACAGCCGTGAACCCCCATCTCAAGATCAGGTGCAAAAAATTAATTTCAGGCTACTTACTCACTTGCTCCAACTTCAGATGCCTGTAGGTTGTATTTCACAAATGGACAACAATTCCTTCTTGAGAGCTACTCTGAACCCATTTAGGAGTTGGAATATGAAGGGTGCAGCCATCATGGTACTCACCTGGGCTAGTTTGTTTTATTGCCTGTTCATCACCCATGCCTTTATATTTTGCGGGCTTGCCCTGCCCAATGCATACCCCTTAATGTGAGTACTTGATCCTGCCCCCCTAGTTTAGCACTGTAAGCACATCTCTTGTCCTTCGTTTCACACTGGATTCTGGTCCTGGCAAATGCACAGGTGCATTCTGCCATGCATGCATAATGAGTCAGCTGCCATCTTGGTCATGGCAGTAACCAAATGCCACATCAAGTAAATCTCTCTCCATAAAGGAACAGCATCAAATAAAGCTGACAGAGAGGGATGAATTAACTGTTAACAAAATAAATTAATGGTCGGCCCCCAAATATGAGCACAGATAGTTCATCAAAAACACCTCGGTGTTGATCAGATCAGACAACAAAGCAACGGTGGCCTACATCACCAAGCAAGGAGGCACAAGAAGTCCCATGCTCCTACAAGAAGCAAACAGAGTCATGTCGTGGTCCCATTGCAACCTCCAATATATAACAGCAGAACATCTAGCAGGAACACTTAATACCACCGCAGACTGGTTAAGCATACAGAAGATTCACCCAAGTCAATGGATGCTCCATCCAGAGGCATTTGCAAGCATACAATAAAGATGGGGCCCACTTACCATAGACCTCATGGCAACAAGCCAAAACACCCAGCTTTCAACATTCTACTCAAGGGGACGTGATGCAGGCACCCTCACGACGGAGTCATGCTCTGTCCGTGGAGACCAAGGTGACAGCCTGCATGTGCCTGCTCACCACGGGCACCTTCCAGAGGCCGACAGGGGACACCACAGGCATTACACAGTCGGCCACATCATGCATCCTCACCCAATTCCTCAGCGCACTGCTGCCTCATGCTGCGGAGTACATCCATTTCCCCAGCACCGCGGCAGAGCGTACAACAAACATGCAGGAGTTCCACAGGGTAGCATGTATGCCTGGCATGCTAGGGGCCATAGACTGCACCCATGTGGCCATACGCACGCCACCTGGCCCCGACGGCCAGGCCTATCGGAACCGAAAGGGCTTTTCCAGTGTCAACTGCCAGGTGGTGTGTGATGCCACTGGGCGCATTATCAATGTCTGTGCCACACACCCTGGCGGAGCACATGATGCCTTCATATGGCACCAGTCTGCACTGTGCCATTGATTCGAGAGTGGGAACATCCCCACGGGTCATCTAGTGGGTGAGTACACATGTATGGAATGCAAACTCTGTGCAAGGGTGGAATGACACAGGTGCCATGGTAGTGGCACACAAGGATATGGGCAATATGGACCTGACATGACACTGATCTCCACTATCTCCACACAGGTGACTGCAGATACCCACTCCATCCCTGGCTGCTCACACCGCATCGCGCCCCATGACCCCAGCGCAGCTATGTTTCAATGAGGCACATGCCGCAACATGTAACATCATAGAGCGCGGTGTTTGGGATGCTCAAGGCACGCCTGATGCCTGGACACTCCGCGGAGCTCTACAGTACAGCCCCCAAAAGGCCTGTGGGATATTCCTGGCCTGTTGCATCCTGTACAACATGGCCAAAGACCATGGGATAGCCGTACAGGTCCAAGAGGGGGACAGCGATGGGGACGCCAGTGGCGCCGGTGATGTGGGTGATGAGCAGCCCCCCCAGGATGGAGGGACCCCCGACTGACCCAGCAGGCCCAGCTGCACCGGGACACCATTGCAGAAGAGCACTACACCCAACACAGGTAAGTCAAGGGGACATGTGCAGGCAACACTGTCCATGTGCAAACCACAGGCACACAGGGGAACACACTGTGCATGAAGGTCAGGGGAGTTGAAGGTTCCAGGCATACCAACACACCATCAGAGAGGGGTGAGCACTCATATGGACACACACACACACCAGGCAGCATACATGGGCAGCAGCACAGCACTGCGGAAATGACATTGCCAACACACAGCACCACCAACCACCCCCACCACCTGGACTGTCCACGTACGTGTGTCAGGACCTGGGCACCCTTGCACCTTGGTGTACAGTAATGCAGGCATCATCATGCACACACACCTGTGGACAGCAGTTGGAAGAGTGTGCAGGTGGTCCCGTGTCAGCTTGGTGAGCAGAGCACCCAGCAGTGCACTGCCCACCATGACACACATTGCACACAGGGCAGAACCAGACAGGGCCTGCACTGGGAGACAGCTCAGTCAGGTAGCACTGTCCCACGGCCACCACGGATGCGTGGGTGGCCCCGCCATGGCCCAGCAGCACTGGCAGGCTGAGCAGGGCACATCGGGTGGCGCTGGTGCACCACTAGGGGTCCCACTGCACGAACGCGACCTTGCCGCACAGGGGTCTGCATCCTGCCAAACAAACTTGCACCAGGGGTGCTCGATGCCCATGCAGAACCCGGCGTCGGCAGGTCTGGTGCACACTACACCGGGAACAGGGAGTGGAGAGCGCACTGTGTGGGGTGTGTGGTACAGGGGCACCTGACTGTGTGCCCAATGCGTCCATGACAGAGACCACTGCCTGGGTCAGCCTGTCAATGGCGGCGGCCACATCCATCTGCATACAGACCAGCTCGGCTCGGTCCTGAGCACACTCCCTGCGGTGCCACTCCACGGACACAGACAGTGCCTCCACAGACCTTGCAACCCACCTCTGCATCTGTACTGATTCCTGCAGCAGGTGGGTGTGCGCGTCCAATGGGTACTGTGCCCCAATGGCATCGTGACCCCCAGGGTGTGGACGGTCCTGGTGCACAGCACCCCTTGAGGGTGGGCACTGTTCGCCAGGACCAGGTATGGGCAGAGCAAAGGGTGGTGGACATGTGCCACTGCCTGACACTGTACCCCCAGACCTGGTGTGCGACTGCTGCTGCCGCCCCTCCAACTGCTGAGCCCCTAGGTCCACCTGTTCCACCTCTGTGCTGACAACAGTGCCAGACACCTGCACAGCCACCGGTGCTGCCCCACCGGTGCTGACAGGCACAGCCTGGGACTGTCCCAGCATGCTGGTACACAGGTGTGAACCAGGAAGGCCCAGGGGCACGTGCTGGCCTGCCATGTGTCTGTCATGGGACACACAACTATCACTGCCCATTGCAGGCTTGCTATCATCAATGGTGCAGGTGCATGCCACTGCCATAGGCACAGCGTGCTGGCATACCTGCATGCCAGACTGCTGTGACACAGGCTGTGCACCCCCTGCACCCATATCACTGACACCGGAGTTGTTGGCCCAGCGTGCATGCTGCTGCAGTGCCTGCAGGCTGGTGGCGGAGGTGGATGGTCCCTCCTCCACGTCCAGCAGGTCTGCATCACTGTCTGGACCCCCACCACCACCGCCTCCTGAAGACGAACAGGATCTGTAACAGAAAGAGAGTACATGTAGTGCATGTGAACAACAGCCCCCCCCAACAACACCACCATGTCATACCATGCAGTGATGGGCTTCCACCTGTCTGGAATCCTCCACCTGGGACGCCCGCAATGGCACTCGGCTGCATGGCTGCAACCAGTGTCTCCTCTGTAGGGGTCAGCTGCAACACCACTGGTGGGCCCCCACCAGTGCCAGCACGTTCTGCCCTGAAGGCTGCCACCTTCTCCTTCAGCCTCCTGCGGTCAGGACCCATTTTCTTCTTGCATTCCTGCACGGAGCGCTGGTGGCTTCCATGCAGGTTGATGGCCCGAGCTACCCTCCCATGCAGCTGCACATTCCTGAGGGGTGCCCTCCGCCCACTCACTAGTAGCTCATCCTCCAGGTAGGCCTGGAAGAGGGCCGCTGCCGCGTGAGGTTCGCCTCTCCACGCCCGCCCGCCACACCTCAGCTTGGATCTGGTCAGTCATGGTGATCTGTATGGGTGGAAGTGGACACCTGTCACTGTGCAGTCGACAGCATTTCCCATGAGCATAGCTGCCGCCCGGGGTGGACCCCCATCGCTTCAACTCCGCATGGCGGATACTGATCGAAAGGGTGCCCTTTGTCCCTTTCTAAGTGCCCCTTACATGCTCAGCCCCCTCAACCTTTATCATCCTCCGGCACCCTTGCCCATGAGCATTGTCCTGAGCATCACACAGCATGTAACTCACCTCTCACCTGCAGTAACCAAATCTGGCCAGCACAACCCACTGTCGCATTTTTATAGTGCAACACATGCAAATGAGGTGTGGCGCTACTTTAACGACATGCTAATCGCGCCACTGCGCCTTTGAATGGCTGATCGAATGATTTGCATATGTCGGCTGAATATCCGCTTGGCGCTTAAGCGCAATACGGAAGGTCCAGCTGAGCCAATGGCGCATGTTTGTGGCTGCGCGTTACATCGCATTGCGATGCCCAGACAGCTTACGATGCGCTCTATCATGCTGCAGACCTGCTGAGCGCGACGAGGCTATTCAGGCCATGGCTGCCATTGTGCCAGTGGCGCTACAGCAGGGGCACTATATGGCGCTGTGGCACTACCGCGCGATAGTCCACTGTGGCACTGGTGCTCAGCTTGGCAGTCGTGCAGGATGCCTATACATCCTATGGCGCTGTGCGTAGCCTTGCATCATTGCCGTGACCTTGTGTATGCCCTCTGCCCTCTGCCCTCTGGCGCTGTTCGCATGCCATGTGTACGTCCCTATTGCGCTGTCTGGTGACAGCGCCATGTAAAGTGACGGCGCTGTTCGAACAGCGCGATTGGAGCCTGTGGTGGTCTATTGCGCAACAACTCCACGTGGGGTTACGGCGCAGCGGGTCGCCATATTGCCTGCTGTAAAGTTGGTGCCATGGCTAGGAGGAGGGCGGTGTCCTGGAGCCAGCTTGAAGTGGCCAACCTGGTGGCCCTGGTGGAGCCCCACTGTGAGGCACTGTATGGTGAGGCCCCCCTCACCATGCCTAGGACCCACGTGTGGCAGCAAGTGGCCACTGACCTGGTGGAGGTCACTGGCCGGGGCCGGTCTGCTGAGCAGTGCCGGCACCGGTACAGTGACCTCCGCCGGAGGGAGCCGGAACTCTTGACGCGGCTGCGTTCGCGTGCCAGGTGGGGCGTGGTGCCTAGGCCAGGTGAGTGTACCATCTATGCACCTATATTCTCTGTAGGGGTGTGTGTGTGCTTGGGTGGCTGTGCATAGGTGCCGGCTTGGACACGGTTGGCTGTGTCAGTGTGTGCAGCTGTGCGATGGATGGTTATGGCTGTGTGGGCAGGCACTCTCACTGGGCAGGGGGAACTCTGCTTTTGAGTCACACTGATGTTTGTCTCAACATATGTCTCCCACAGGCTGGGATCTGAGGATGCAGGGCCGGGATGAGGAGGGCCGTGCCAGGGCCCCGGTGGCAGGAGTCGCCCCCCGGATGCAGCAGCAGCAGCCGCAGCAACAGCAGCAGGGTCAACAGCGGCAGACAGAGCTGCTTGAGCAATGTGAGTATCATGACTTCATGGATGCTATTGCATGCTGCGGGGGGAAGTCCACTAGCCCTGCACAATACAACCATGCAGGAAAGGGGATGTCATAATTCCACTATACAAGACACTAGTGAGGCCCCACCTGGAGTACAGTGTACATTTCCGGAGACCATACCTACGTAAGGACGTAGAGTGGCCAGGGAAGGTTCAGAGGAGGGCAACAAAGATGGTGCATGGCTTGCATCACGGGTCCTATGACGAAAGGTTGAAGGAACTGAACATGTACTCCCTGGAGGGAAGGGGGGAGAGAGGGGATATGATGGAGACATACAGGTATCTTACAGGGGGGATCAGGGTGCAGGACACACTTTTTGAAGTGAAAAGATGTTCCAGGACTAGAGTGCATGGGATGAAGTTGGAGGGAGGACGATTCAGAGGACACATGATGATGGACTGTCTTCACAGAGTGGGTGGTGGACAAGTGGAACACCCTGCCAGAGGAAGTGGTGGGGGCTGACACAATCACTGGATTTCAGACTGCAGGGGACAGACATGAAGGAATTCTGGAGATCAGGGGTAAGGGGCAACAGACCTCTAGGGAAACACCGTGAACTTACAAGCTCATATGGACAGACTGGGTTTGCCATAGGCCCTTATCTGACGACACTGTCTATGTATCTATGTATGTAGGCACGACACAGGTGACATGCATCACTGTGCAGTATCACAGCACGTCTGTGTATGCGTCACTGGTGGTCCAGGCATGCACTGGGCACATAGCTGTGTAACTGGCATCGCACCATGTTGTCACGTCATTTGCCAGCCTTGTTTGTGCTATGATGGACGTGGGCAGTGTGTGTGTGGGCAGTGGTGCGCATAGCTGGTGCTGCCTGTTTGTGATGGCCATGTGCATGTTCACTGTGGGTGGGTGTACGCCATCACAGGTGCGGGACATTGGGCTATATGGCTTGCTGGTTGGGTGGTGTTCAGGGTTGTGGTCAGTCACAGCCATTGACTGTGTTCCCATTTTCCTAGGCCTCGAGGTTCTCCGGCGCATTGGGAGGGATGTCTGGAGCATGAGACAGCTGCTGGAGGACAACCAAGCCATCCTGCAGTCCATCCACAGGCATGGCCTTCGGAGGAGGCGGCATGGGACGGGCCAACACCAGCCAGGAGACGGGCGTGTCATGGGACCATAGATTGTTTTTACCCTTCCCACTTCTCCCCATCCCTACCACCCTGCTCCTTCCTCCAAGTCTGTAATCCCTACCCTTGACCAACCCGATCTTGTACCCATCCCCCTTGTAAATAGTTCTGGTTGATTGTTTTGTACTTTACTTTGATAATACATTTTTATTTTGATATGAATGCTGTGTTGGTCTCGATTTGCAGCTGACTAGGGTTGCCCAGTTGCAGTGGTGCATGCTCATCTGGGGTGTGGTATGGTCCTGCACGTGTGTGTGTGTGTGTGTGTGTGTGTGTGTGTGTGTGTGTGTGCGTGTGTGTGCATGGGGAGGTATCACCAGCATGGCATTGACTTTCTGTTGGTCTTGCTGTCTGCTGCCACCCACTGCTGGGTGCACACGGTGGGTCTGGCTTGTATGCTTCTCTGCAGCACGGGGTTGACGTGTGCCGGGGGGATGCATGGTGTTTCCTGCAGTGCCAGTCACTGCACATGGGTGGTGTCTTGAGGTCACGGCGCAGGGTGTGCTGTGCGTACGGGGGGCTGATGTGCACTGTGGTTGTCAACCCCCTGTGTGTGGCACTCTCCGCCTGCCAGTGGTTGTGCTGGGGTGTCATGGCTCTGCTATGCTTTGTTGGCTTGTCCCCATGGGCACGTGGATCATCCCACCCCAGTGATGCTGTGCTTGGTGTGCAGGTGTGGTGTGGGTTCTGCAGTGTGTTCCTGTGCCCATATGTGGCATGGCTGGCGGTGGGCCCCAGCCTGCCTCCCTGGATGTGCAGTTCCATTGCTCTGGGGGCTGTTCTTGCACTATGGCAGCTCTGGAATGCTCAGCTGAGCTTCCCTGGTTGCTCCATAGCGCAACATTTTGGCTCAGCTTCTCCTTCCTGGTTGCGCGATGACGCAGTATGTGCGATATTCAGATGTTGGTTGCTTGCGCAATTTGCTCTGCTCCATGTTTGAATATCGCACCTGTTGCGCATTTGCGCAACTGGTTTGTGCTTGCTCCTGCTGTTGTGCTAGTTTTGAGTGCAGTTTGAATATCTGAGCCTTGGTGCCAAGGATATACTCAATATGTAATATTAGTTTACTCTCCTGGTAAAGGTGATTATGTAAGAGCATATCCATAGCACCCCTTATATCTGACCCAAGGAGAGATAGCAAAAGACTATATCATAAAGATTCTATCAATTGTGTAAACATTAATCACAGATTTAGTCATTTCTAAAAGGCTATCTTGTTATAGAAATCATAGTGTTGTGGTAAGTTCATGACTTTTATAGTATTGCAATATGAATGGTGCAGTATCAAACAAGTTGTACTAAGTTTCTCATGCTAAGGTACTGATTACCAAATATTGCTAAATTCCTTATACATACATTTACAGACTACGGTCTGACTTATTCCTGTTTAATGCTTGCTACTGACAGCTGGGGAAGAATTGAACTGCCTTACTAGGGACAAGAAGGGCTAGTACAGGTTGGAAGAAAATTGATCCACAGGTCACATGTGCATCTGGCAGCCTATCAGGTGAACATAATATCCCTAAGGTAAGAACTTGGTGCCATGGATATACTCTCACATAATCACCTTTACCAGGTTATTAAACTAACAATTACTTAACTGAATCACTAGCTAAATGCCCAGGTTTTATCATAGAAAGTACTTTGTAAATTTCACATGTTCTGACCCGTTATCTGATCTCTATCTCTCTCTATCAGAATTTACAGAATAGGCTGTACTAAACTGGAAGGGCTCACCTGTGGAAACCAATCAATAATAAAATTAAAATTTCCATGGTCACTTAATGCCTGTCAAATGGTAAATAAAGAGAGAGAAGCTGTTATTTTTTAAATTGACAAACTTTGTGTGGAACAGAATAGCCAGCTTCTATTCAGAGCCATACAGCTGGCAGAACCTTATGCCACTAGACACCAGGAAAATGGTAGCTCACAATAAAAATGTAGCCAGCAGCATGAGTTCCAGCTGTTGCTGTAGAAGTCTAGAAAATCCCACTGTCCTCATACAGAGAATGTGGCAGAAGCAGTCCTCTCACTAACCTAGGCACCCTGGAGTTCAGATGCCAACAAAAGGTGTTTCTGGCAACTATTTAAAAAAACATCAGAATGTAGCTAAACTTGTCCCATTCAACTAAGTTCTGATGTTTCTTTTTATATTTATTTATTTATTAAATTTTGATGACCGGGTTAGCCCACTGGGCCCATAAAGGTCTCTTTTTCAGTGGTGACCCAGGGAACAGAAGTAATACAATACATACAATCAGATGATCCAGAAGAAATACAATACATACAGTCAGGTGATACAGGGTTACGAGCAGTAGACAAGGTAATGAGGATAACAGTACAGACAATTATTCAAATTGTAGAACGTAAGTGCAACACTTGAAAGATTTAAGGATTTAAGGCATGATTTAATGTAGGTTAAGGTGAGAAGAGAGGGGGGGATGGGTTTTATGGTTAGGATAGGGGGTGATTATCCTATACCCTCACAGTGGCATGAGCTTGTCCTGAGCAAATGGGACTTCAGCCTAGTGTGAAAGATTGGTAGCAAGGGAGCTTCCTGTACTAGAGGTGGGAGAGTGTTCCATAGTTCAGGGGCTGTGATAGCGAAGGAATTGCCTCCCTTGTGAGTCTTGATTCTGGGGATTGCCAGTAGGGACCGACCCAAGGTCCTGAGCATTCAAGGGTTAGGCTTAGCCATGATTATTCCTGTTAGGCTTGGTGGGGCTGCCAGACTCTGCAATTTGAATGCATGGCAGAGCAGGGGATACTATAGACAAGCCTCGAAGGAAGGTCATTGCAGCTGGGCTAGTGAGAAGCAGGGGTGGCTTCTTGGTTGACACAATGTCGCAAACCTCATGACCTTGTTGTACAGGACCTGAAGCCTGCTAACCTCACCCTTTGCCATGCCTTGGGCAGCACAGGTTAATGTGGGTAGGAGGACACTGGAGGCAATTTCTCATCTAGCCTCTGGGATAAGTTGTTTTTTTAGCCTGTACATGATGCCAAGTTTGACATGGAAAGACCTTGTTACCTGGTCAACGTGGGGCTTAAACATGAGACCCTGGTCAATAGTTAGCCCTCGGTATTTTATGTTGTCAACTACGTCTATTCGTTTATCCCCAAGGGTAGTAAGTTTTAGGGAATTGGTCCATTCCTGGCCAAGGGATCTAGGACCAAACAGCATGGCTTTCATTTTTGCTGTGCTGAGGATCATTCTGTTTGATGTGAGCCATGCCTCAAGTGTGTTTAGGTCCCCTTGTAGTAGAGGGCCCAGATCATGTGGTGTGGACCTGGCTTGGAAGATGACAGTATCGTCTGCATATTGAACTACTGAGCTATCCCCACAATGCAGGTTTAGGTCATTTGTAAAGAGAAAGAGAACAGGAGGAGGCCAAGAACTGAGCACTGAGGCACACCCTCCTTGATGGGTAAAGGGGCAGAAAGCTCTTCCTTCCAAATGACCCTCTGGGAGCAGCCTGAGAGGTAGCTCTTGAACCAGTTTAGGGCCTGGGCATCAAGCCCAATGCCTTAAAGTTTAGTAAAAAGAAGGTTGTGGTCCACAAGGTCAAATGCCTTGGACAGGTTTCTGAAGATAACACCCATCAACATGCCCTCATCCACTGCCCTAAATAGGGCCACTGTGAGTTTGACGAGTGCAGTGTCTGTTTCATGGTTTGCCAGAAAGCCATGCTGTGAAGGGGCTAGGATCTGGTGGAGCTCCAGGTAGTCATTCAGATGCCCACAAACCAGTCTTTCTTGCAATTTGGCCAGGGTACACAGCAGGGAGATAGGCCTGTAATTACCAATTTGTTCATGAGAGCCACCTTTGTAAATGGGGACCACGTTGGCAGCCTTCCAGATCAGAGGTTTGGCCAGGGACAGTGTGCCTTCCTGGAGTAACCTCAGGCTGATTCCATCTGGGCCACCAGAGCCTATATGACATTTATTTTTACATGTTTTCTTAATAATCTTTCTTTCACTAAGGAAAAAAACAAGAAGGAGGACTCAACAGAGCTCTGCAAAACAACAGCATGCTCTATATGACCCTACATGTAAAAAGACAGTAGCTCCTGTGAAAACAAGTGAGCTCTGTGAATACAAACTAAGCTCTATGTGACCCTACATGAAAAATGCAGCACCTCTTGCAAAAGCAAAAGTATTTTTGTGCTGAACATCTAACTTTTCCCATAGGAAATAATGAGAACATTAAAAATGTAATAACTTTAGAATAGATTAATATTTTTTCACCAAACCTTCAAAAAGCATATCTATGAGACAAAGGTTTTCTTCCCTGAAAATTTCAGACCACAACCTAAGGCCATTTCTGAAATACAGCTGTAGGAAAAAAAAGGAAAAAAAAACACAAATTTAGGATTTTTTGACACTCTTTACCACAAAAAAACACACAATGGATTCACACATCAAGAGACCTACTCCAAGAGAGTATGCATGCCAGATTTCATGAAAATCCATTTAGTGGTTCCAAAGTTATTAAGGTTCAAAAATGTGGCTTTAACATAGAAGTTTGCACTCAGTCCTAACTAAAGTGCCACTACCACACCACTATATTATATATATATATATATATATATATATATATATATGACTGTAATTGTCTCAGCAGACTTACCCGGTCACCAAAACTCAAATAAATAAAAATAAATAAATAAATATATATATATATATATATATATATATTACAAAATACTTCATTAATGCTCTAGTTAGGGTTAAAGTGACAAAAGCGAAATGTGGCATTAGGGTTTTCAACCTACCACTCCACCCTACCCTGTACATACCAGCAGGCAGCAGGGGTGTACCTTGGGGTCATCAGCCCTAATGCTCACCCCATTCCATAAGTAAATAAGCTGAAATTGGTATAGTATAAGAGAATGGGGTGAGCGTTAGGGCTAACAACCCCAAGCACAGCCCTGAAGCCTGTTGGTGTGTGCAGGGTCAAGGTGAGGTGTTAGAGTTGGAAATCCTAATGCCACATTTCCCTAATTTTGTTGTTTTAACCCTAACTAGAGCATAAATAAAATTGTTTGCAATTTATTTCCTTACTTTTTGAGATAGTGTAAATGTAGCCTTACTTGTTTGTGGGAGTGCAGACTCATCTATAATTTTTGAGCTAGAGTAATCATATACTTATAAGCCTGTGGAAGCAGAGCACCCTAAGGGCCCTGTGCTCCCATGCCTCAATAGATGGGTATAAGTATGTTGCTGTGGAAGGACCCTGCACTTCCATTTAAAGGACAACAGTGAATAAATTGTCATCATAGGCATCTTATTACACCACCTCAAGTGCCCAGTACAGTAAATTTTCAAATCCTTGCCAAAATGTAATTCTATGCAACTGCAACACCATTCCATGCCACAGATGCAAAAATACATTTTGGCCAAGATTTAAAAAATGACATCTGTGACATACATGAGGTGGGGGTAATAAAAGGGCTATATTGAAATTCAGGGGTCAAAATATTTAAAATTTTCAAAGTTATTAGCGTGTAGAGAGAAATTGCAATGAATGTTCATAACTTTGCCATTTCTTCATATTTTGAACCCAAATTTTGAACATAGCCTTCTTATAACCCCACCCCATGAACAAGGTCAGGAAAAATTTTCATATCATGCCCAAAAGGGGATTTGACAAATGACTGCAAAATCACCTTTTGGGTTGGAGTTACATAATGACTGTCATATTGTTTATTAGGTGGGGTCCCCAAAATTATTTGTTGAAAATTTGAGGCCAAAATCTCTAAAAATGGCTAAGTTATGAATAAAAGTTGAAACCCCCATTGAAATACATTGCTCTGAATTTATCTTAGTTTCTCATATTGCAGTTGCCGGTTCCAGCAGCAAGACGTGTTTTCGATCGCAGAGTGGGTCTTGAATCTGAGACCTGTTCAGGTGTGTGAGGATGTGTGGGAGTGTACTGGGGGTGAGGTGGTGGGTGCAGAGTGGGAAATGGGGTTGGGGGGCTGATGGGAAAGCAACCTTTTTTTTACAGGTAAAAAAAAGCATTGAGAGACTGTTTTCTTTATTTCAGTGTTTGGCCACATTAGGAGGGTGGGGGTGTCACTAGACATTAAGGAATATGAAAATGGGAAGGGGGATGGCAATTGGTGGGTGGTGATGTGCCACTAGACATGAGGGAAATGAGCAACAGTGATTGGCAGGTGGGGAGAGGGACAACTACACTACGGAAAAGTGTTACATGTGGAATCAGTGACTGTGGAGGGGGAAGGACCACTACACTATTGAAAATGAATTACATATGGAATCAGTGACTGGGGAGGGGGGAGGAACCACTACACTATGGAAAATGAATATGACATATGGCATCAGTCACTGGGGAGGGACCACTGCAGTATGGAACATGAATATGAAATATGGGATAGGTGACTGGGGAGGAGGGAGGGACCACTACACTATGGAAAAGTAGTATTTAATAATGAGATCAGTGTCCCAGGAGGGGGAAGGGACCACTTCACTATTGAAATAAAAAATTACAGAGAAAGACTGTGAAAAGTTTTTTTTTCTGTGTGTCCCAAATCCTTTTTCATCACTCGTGATCCTTTTTTGTTTGAAAGAAAAAGGATCTTAGTGAGTGACAAAAAAGGATTTAAAATGTAGAGAAAAAAACAAAAACACTCCAGGATCATTTTGGCACCAGGGAACTGCAGAAACCAACTAACAGAGTTCCAATGAGCAAGATTCATTTTGTGGTGTTCCTATAGCACCTCATTTTCATGGGTTCTCAATATTTAAAAAAATAAAATGGAAAAAAAGATGGTGGCTCATGAAAAAGGAATTTTTCTGGCAAAAAAGGATTGGCCCCTCACAAAAAAAATCCTTTTTTTGTGAGAGCAAATCCTTTGTCCAACGTTATACCTCTGTCCCGGAGAGTGATCTTCCTATTGGAAACAATGGGAACTTAAAAACGGAATAACTTTGTAGTAGATTTCTATTTTTTCACCAAACAAATGCAAAGCAGTTTTTTAACCCAAGCTGTTTCTATCATAAAAAAATTCACAACAGAATTTCACATCATCTGGGCGCAAGGTGATGAGGAAAACACTGCAAAAAGTAGTGACTTTTAAGGTTTTTGCATTATCTGTATCTCAGAATCTGCAAATTCAACTGGAATGAAACTTGTCACATCAAGAGAACTACCCCACAGGACAGGGCATGCAAAATTTTGTGTAAATCTTTTGATCAGTTAGAAAGTTATTAGAATTCTAAATTTGAGGTTTGACATTAAACTTGCTACTCAACCGTAACTATATTGGCACTAGTGTTCCACTATGATATATACATTGCAAAAAAACACGATTAATGCACCAAATAGGGTTAAAGTGACAAAAGTAGGGAAATGCAGCATTAGGATTTCCAGCCCTAACTCCCCACCCCCACAAGCACCAAAAGGACAAGACTACACAAGCAACCACAGATAGCCATCAACATGGTAAAGCAAACAGCATATGACTGTTTTCAGATGACAAAAATGCAGTAGCACTGATGTGCTACCTTTGTGGATTTGTATCTGTGGCTGCATAAGCACATGCCACACAGGGGCCTGTGCTTATGCAGCCCCACCTTTCCGTGTATGTCATACAGCATGCATAAATACGTGTGGCTGCAGAAACACATACCTCATGGATAGATAGCATGATCTGCTACTGCATGTTTTTCTATATGCAGCTGTGTAACTGAAAAACTGCTACCCCCTTGAACAGTTTATAGATCCACTGCTGAAACAATGATACCCATATTGCAACACTACTACTAGTTGTGTAACTGCAGACCACACAGTGGCCTGCCCTTTTGGAGTCAGAAGATGGTGTGTGCATTATGTCTTACATCTGTAGCTGAAGAGGTCATGCCCCTCAGGGGCCTGTGCTTCTCCCAGCAGAAGTACTGTTGCAATTTTGATATCTTGGATTTTGGGGCACCTAGGTTTCTGCAGCCATAGATCAGTGTGTACATCTTACACCTGCATCAGCAGAAACACAGAGCCATCAGATGTGTGTATGTCTTACACTGTGCATGAGTACCTAAGGATACAGTAGCACTGACCCTATGAGGTGTGCACTTTTACGGACAAAAAACTGTTGTAATGTGTTATATAGAGGATAATGACTGGGGATCGGGTGACGGGCATGCTGTAATCACCTTGAGTGGTTGCTAGGACAACATGGTAAAACTTGTGAGCTCAGTTTGAGAGGTTTACTGTAGCCCTAACAACCATGAGAGGTGATTTCCTGTGTGGTTATCTCCCGATCAACAGCCATTACCTTTTATAGAGTATGATCAAAAACACATTGTTTGCCCCTTTCACATGTTGTTTTTTAGTATTTCTTACCTTACTGATGAATCAAGACTACTGGAAAAGGTTCAAATGGCCAACATTTATTTTGTTGCAGTACAGCAATGCTCATACATAGAAATACCAATTCATTTTTGAACAACACGGTAAGACAAGTGGGATAAATAAATCAGTTTTAGAGGAATGTCCATTTCTAAGATGTTTTCAAAGTATGTGTTTAAATTAAGAGTCAAAAATGATCCTGTTGGTCTCTGGCGGTCATGAAGACAGGGTAGGAGATGTTACAATTTATGGGATGTGATGCTGCGTCCTCTTCTTGAACCCAAATAAACAAAGAGTCACAGTTATCATCATGGCCATGCGGATCAGCATACATGCAAGATAATCTGTTCACTTGTTCCCCTGATTGGTGATGAAGTGCTTGTGGTCGTAAAATTCACCTGCGTTTTTTATATTTGCTGACATTGCAATCGCTATCCTCGGTAGACATAAACTGTGATGGTTGGAATCCTGTTTTTGAAATGTTTACCAAGGCAAGTGGTCGCATTCTATGTGTGAGGATGATGGAGCTCTGGAACATTTGTTTTTGTTATACTACTGCTGAGAAGTTTGGAAGTGTAGTTAACAACACTCAGAAGTCATAGCAGTGGCATAATAAGGCTATGTATTTGCTAATTATGGGTGGTAATTAGTGCTTACCATACATTATATTGTGGATTTGTACACGTAGCTGCAGGGGCCTGTGCTTCTGCACACAGAAGCAGTGTTGTGATTCATGGATTTCTAGCTGCAGCAATGAATGAGTGTGTATGTCTTGCAGTGAGCATGCCACATATACAAATCCATGAAGGTAGCACACCAGTGCTACTGCATTTGCAGTAACATGCTGTGAATAAGCTAGGTACATCTAGTGGACAGACCTGGGTTTGATTACCACAATGTCATTTGCATACTACGTGACTCTGAGCAAGTCACTTAACCTCCCCAGTGTTCCCAGGTCACCCTGACAGCAGGCAGTTTTGCCTAGTGTGCCTTACCCAGTTACAAAAGAATAAAACAAAAGAAATAAATTTGTGCCATCTGGGAAGAGTTGTATGTTATTTGTCTTACCTTTTGATGGCTGTCTATGGTTTCTTGGGTGGTCTTATCCTTTTGGTACTTGTGAGGATGTGGAGTTATGGTTGGAAACCCTAACTCCACATTTCCCTATTTTTGTTGCTTTAACCCTAACTGGTGCATTAACAAATGTTTTTGTAATGAATTTCCTTACTTTCTGAGAAAGTAAAATCATATTCTCATTTACCTGTGGGAGCACAGGGCCCTCTGGGCCCTGCACTTTCATCCCTCCATAGATGCATACAGTACACCTATGCTGGTGTAGAAGTGCCTTCCATTTTTGTCAAAACAGGAATTTATTTGCTTAGTTGTATGGCTTGCTAACAGGAGACCAACTTATACTCCCCTTGTATAACTCTCTGATGAAGCCACATCTACTATACGGACTTTGTCACTGGTACCCACACCTCAAAAAGCATATTAACCAACTGGTGAAGTTCCAGAAGATGGCTACAAAGATGATAGTGGATCACCATGGTAAGGCATTGTATGAGAGGTTTTGTGCACTGAACATCTACTCAGTATAGAATAGGACAGAGAGAGGGCACATGATTGAGACCTTCAAATACTAGAAACAGATAAATAACATGGATATGGAAGATCACTTTAATTTAAGTGGCAACAATAAGATGAAAGGCCACAGTGTTTAGATGCAGGCAGGGAGTTGTAGGAGCAAACTGACAATGCACATCTTCACACATAGGGTGGTGGACACTTGTAACATGCTGTGCTTCAAGAGGGGCTAGAATAGCCATGGAGGGAAGTATTCTTCAGGAAAAGTAAAGATGGGAAGCATGGGATGAGTAAGAGGGTGGAGCGGACACAGTATATTAACCTCTGGACACTGCAATAGGAACAGACTACATAGACTGAATTTCCTTCTCTTAGAATCTTCATAGTTTCGTATTTTCTGCTGCACCAACCAAAAGTCAAACTTTGAACCACATTTTGTGCTTCAGGAACCAGAAGTAGTAGTCTGAACTACATTTTTTGGTTCATGAATCAAAATGTATTACTTTGGAGTAGACTTTCTGCTTCAAGAACCAAAGGTACTGGTTGGAACTACATTTTGGGGTCGTGAACCAGAATACTAAATTAGAACCATGTTTTCTGGTTCACAGACTAGAATTAGTAGTTCAAAACACTTTTCCTGTTTGGTGAACCAGAACATTTTTAGTTTGAACCCAAAAAAGTGGTTTGAACTAGAATCTCTTGGAAGAGATCGTGAATAAGTGAAATGTCAAATTTTGGCAAATTTCCCCATAAACAGACTATAAAATCTTGCTTAGGGAAAACATTGTACATCAGGGATGTTTTCATTTTTGCTAAAACTATCCCAAGTGTTTTCCAACTTCCAAAGTAACAGAAATAAAGAAACAAGATGGTGGCCATCAAGAACAAAAAAAGGTGGTTCATAAGACCTATTTTTGTTTTATGATACATGAAATTTGCAAATCCAAAAACACTGTCATGAACCAAAAATTTCTGCTTTATATGGGGCATCTATCCCTGCCCCCCAAAAATTTTAAATCCTTATGACTCAGGAACCGTTTAAATTTCGTTTTCACCAAACATTCGAAAGGTACTACCTCAGCACAGATCACATGTGCTCTGAAAGTTTTGTGCAGAAATTCAGCACCGTGTAGCCTGTACATAAGAGAAGAAAAACACAGAAAAAAAAAAAACATGTTAAGTGTGGGGAAAAATATGACCCTTTTACATAATAAAGGGTATCTAGATCTCAGAAACCACACATGGTGCTGTCATGAAACCCTTGGTGTTTTCACAACATGGCAAATCCATGGAAAATGCAAATTTGGGGCAATTCCAACAGATCCTATTAAAGTTATTAAACTGCAAAGTTAGGAGATTAACATTGAGCACCCTAGTTAACCCTAACTGTAGAGGAGCTACTACACCCCTATAATATATATAAATTGCAAAAACTGTGTTAATGCTCTAGTTAGGCATAAAACTTAAAAGTAGAAAATATACATATTAGCTAACACTTTGCACACCAACAGGCGTTATGTGTGCCTTAGGTCATCAGCCCCAAAGCTCACCCAGTCTCCATAAGTAACAAGCTGAGATGGGTACAGTATAGGAGAATGGGGTGAGTGTTGAGGCTGCAACCCTTAAGAACAACCCTGACACCTGTAGGTGTGTGCAGGGTGGGTGTGGGGTGTTAGCTTTGAAAACCATAAAACCACATTTCCCTACTTTTATGGCTTTATCCCAAACTAGAGTATTAATGCAGCCTTTTACAATTCATTTCCTTATTTTTTGAGATAGTATAATTGCATCCTTGTTTGTCTGTAGGCATGTAGGGCCCTCCTGGCCCTGCACTCACTTCCCTCCATAGATGCGTATATGTACAGTATGTAGCTGTGGAAGCACAGGGCCCAGAGTGCCCTGTGCTTCCATTTATAAGATGACAATGACCAAATTGTCAGCATAGCCATCTTATTACCCCACCTCATATACCCAGTACAGAACATTTTTAATCCCTTTCAAAACATAATTCTTCACAACTGCAAAGCCATTCTGTGCCACATGTGCAAAAAAAAAATTGGGGGCAGGATTTGAAAAATAATAACTGTGGCATATATGAGGTGGGGGTAATAAGAAGGCTATGTTGAAAATCTGGGATCAAGATATTTAAATTTTCCTAAGTTATGAGCATGCGTAGCGAAATTGCAATGAATGGTCAAAGTTTTGGCATTTTTTTTCATATTTTGACCCCACATTTTCAACATAGTCTTCTTATGACCTAGCTTGATAAATCCCATTGCTAAAAAAGTCTGGCAAAATGCCATTCCATGCCACAGGTGCTAAAACATGTTTTGGACAGGATGATAAAAATGACAGCTGTACTCTTCAGGAGGTGGTGTGAAAAATTTGCTATGTTGAAAATTTGGATTCAGAATATTGAAAATTACCAAAGGTATGCACATGCTTAGAAAAATTTCAACAAACGAGCATAACTCAGCCATTTTTAGGATTTTTTTTCACCAGATTTTCAATGTGGCCTTTTTGGGACCCCACCTCATGAACACTGATGGTGAAATTTGTTATTAAGTCCAGAAAAGTGATTTTGTGCAGCAACCATGAAATCACCTTCTGAGCCCAATTAATGAAATGACAGTGCCAGTGTTCATGTGGTAGGGTCCCAAAAAGGTCATGCTGAAAATTTGGTGAAAACATTCCTAAAAATGGCAATGTTATGAACATAAGTTCAGCATGTAATTGAAATACATTATACGGCACTTACATTGATTTCTCAGTTCGTGGCTTAGCTTCGAAGAGGGAGACATGTCTTGGTCCACAGATGATGACAGCATATGACCTCTTGTGGTAAGTATGGGGTAAAGGGGGTGTGTGGGGTGGTGAGTGCTCAGTGGGAGGGTCAGGATGGGGGAAGGGGTTGGCATGGATGACGAGGGACCATTTTTTTTTCCAGGTTTAAGAAAAAGATATTTGGACTGTTTTCTTTTTACTGGGACAAGTAAAATAAATATTTAAGGACACTGGAGGTTGGCTCCCCAGTGTCACACACTGCTGGGGGAGGGGCTTGTAATGCCAACATGGAGATTGGGCTCCCTGATATTGGCACTATAAATCAAATAATGGGCTGCAGGGGGGACTATTAAATAAAAATTCAAGGATGGTGATTGGAGTCTGAAGGAAACCACTAGACACCAGGGACAGTGGTTGAAGGGTGGGGGGTGTCACTAGACACCAGGGATAACAATCAGATGAAGGGGGGTACCACTAGACACCAGGGACAGTGATCAGAGGGGGAGGGGTGCCACTAGACACCATGGAAAAGGAGAATTTACAACTAACACTGCAACTGGCAGCACGACTTCAGCTGCGACTGCAGAAGTCAAGATATTCCTGGTGTTCTCATACAGAGAATGCTGAGGAAGCGCTCCTCTTGCTAAGCTGGGCACCTGGGATTTTGGTTGCCCAGAAGATGTATTTCTGGCCATAATGTGGAGAAACAAACATCAGATCTAGCTAAATGGCTCCCATGTAGCTAGGTTCTGATGTTTGTTTTTAAAAAATTCCATCATTTTTATATATTTTTCACCTGTTGGTTTGTGGAAAAGATCCACAGGATGGTGGTTGGCACTGCACATAAAAATGTTTGATGTCTTTACAATTCAGGAACACAAAACTAAAAACCAGCATTGATGGCATTCAGTTTTTACTTTTGCCACAAAACATTATTTGGAAATCCCTACTGCGAATGTGCAGGTTGGAAACATACTGAAATTTAAAGCCTAATAACTCCGGAACCATTTGATATTTTTTCCCAGACTTGTCAAAGGCACTACCTTGGGAAATGACTCATGTGCCCTGTAAGTTTTGGAAAAAAGATCCTTTCCATGTAGGCTGTTGGTGAGCGCAAAAAAAAACAAAAAACAATGTTAAGTATAGGAAAACGTTTTGTTTTTTTTCAAAAACATAACACATGCGGATCTCAGAAACCACACAAGCTGCCATCACAAAAATGTCCATACATGAAGATTTTCCCACCTAGGCAACATATACAACACTTCAGCTCATTTCATCAAAGTGAACCAAAGGTATTAATGTGCAAATTTTAAGGTTTAACATTAAACATGCTACTCAACCCTAACTACAGAGGCTCAACTGCACCACTATAATATTCTGAACTTAAACCATTTATTTGTAACAGCATACAAATCTGGAGATGTGTGTACAGTTGTATGCATAATCTCATTCAATACACTAAAGAGACCTATGAATAAAAGGGATTCCTGTCTAAAATGCAAGGTTACTAAGACAGATTGCCAGATAGGACTAAAACAGTAATAACTACTGGTCACATGATATAGGTGTCCCCTTCACTTTCAGCAGATACCTTTAATGGCGATAATCATTAAAGGCTAAGGGGGAGAAGGTAGCAAATGTGACCACTATACTGTCGCTGTTCATTAGCTATGTTATAAATTGTCAGTCATTCAGTCATTTTGCAGGACTATTACTAATCTATGGATGCACATATATCTGGGTACTGGGCACTTTGGATTACACCAGTTACTCTAAAAGGTTACTTTGTCATTGAATTAATAAATTCAAAGTGCAAGACTGTCCATGAATTATAAACATTTTGCAAGGTCTGTTATAAGGGGAGGGTATGAGCTGCATATTAGTAAAATCCATAAATGTGTACTTTTCAAAGCAAATACAATGTTGCTTGTTTTTACTGTACCATACCAATTTAAATTAAAAGATATCACAACAAAATATTTTCTGTCAACATACTTTGAACAAAGTCAGGGGACTTCCATAGATGTCAATGGACAGAAAAAGACTCATGGTCCATCTAGTCTGCCCAGTTCCTATTTCATTAATATCACACCAAATTTGAATACTCTCTGTCTAATAATGTTATTTATTTTATTTTTATTTAGTTGTTTAACCAGGTATAGCACACTAAGCTGAAAGCTTTTTTACAGGAGTGACCTGGGAGCACAAGGAGGTTAAATGACTTGCTCAGGGTCACACAGTATGCAGGTGGAAGCTGTAGGATTCAAACCCAGGTCTGGTCTGCTGGATGTCACCAAATTTGCAGCTCAGAGCCTTAGACCACTTCGCTATACTGCCTCCTTGTCCTTAAATAGCTTGCATTTTTGGAAGTAGCTGCCATGCCCGACACTTTATTTTTTACAGGTTTCCAGATGGTCCTTATATATAGCTAAAACTTATTATGTTCTAAGAAATAATACCAGAGTCCAATAAAATCAATGCTGAATGTTTATGACTATTTCTTCTTAAATGCCAACTGAGATTTTATTTTCAGCTACATGACAACATAATACTGCAGGATTCCAAAGGGGTCAGCCATACTGAAGAATCAATGATAAACTGCCTTTGAAGAATGTTGCTATGAATATTAAACAGAAAAGTATGAAACACACACACACACATACTGTACACACATCATGTGTAATGTAGAGCAGCCTCACCTTTGAGCAGAACCTTGTTTTATAGGCATAAGGGCCAAATACATAATGCACCATTTTGCATTTATTTTCCTATTCCTTTCTGCATGAAAACAGGTGCGTAAATGGTACCTAACGTGTCTCTATAAATAGAGCCCGGATACTTTTACAGATATGGGTTTTGCATTTCATAGAAAACATAATATGCATTTTCAAAAGCACTGGGGTTACATAACCTTTTTTTCTGTAAGAAATTATGCACCCCTAACATTTAATACAGTTGGTTACTGATGATTTCTTCAGTTTCATTAGTGGCTCAGTAGGTAGCACACTCACCTCTGAGGCCGGGAGATCAGAGGGCTGTGGGTTCAGTTCCCACATCTGGCACTTGGGTTAATATCCCAGTACTAACACTGTAGTGCAGCATGAGAGGGGTGCTTCACTTCTGAGGTGCCATCTTTCAGATGAGATGTTAAACCGAGGTCCCATCTGCCTGGACTGGTGGTAGTTCAGGTGGATGTTAAAGATCCCATGGCACTTATCGAAATGAGTAGGGAAATTTCCCCGGTGTCCTGGCCAAATTTCCCTCATTCACTAAAAATACCACCAACAGCTCAATCTGGTTCAAGGTCAGTTGGCATTCATCTGTATCCCCCTCCCACGGGTTGTGGCTGAAAATAGGCAGGATTTGTCTAGTGCACTTACCAGGTCAACAAAACTAAATACAAATAAAAATAAATAATATTTGTATCTGAGGTTTAACCTATCTATTTGTCAACACTACCATGGCCACCCTTGATGGGTTAAAGAATGTTGCCAATATCAAGTGTTTTTATGTCACTTCTGCTGGCACCTTAAATTCAGAGGCATTTTATGGTGCTGTTATGATAATCTGACCTATCTGCCAACAATAAAGTCTGTTCTTCTCAGTTACTACCTGAATAAATTGGGTAAACATGTGGACTGTTTAATGATAGTCTGATCTTGGGTCTAGGAGTGCTGAGATCTCCTTGCATCCTATAGCAGGCAGACATAGCTCCTCCTGTGTTAATGATTGTGGCCATGAGCTTCCTGCATCTCAACCCAGGCTTGAAGGACTCTACCTCTGAGGTTGCCAAATCAATACTTTCACAATAAATTATAATCTACTTATCTGAACTATGCACTCATCACCTCAAAAGCAATGACAGACACCACTATTGTCACATAAAAGCAGCTTTATTGCACAGACACTTGTGTGACCACCTAAGTGGGCACACAAGTGCCTCTCTAATAAGCTGCTTTTATGTAACAATAGTGGTGTCTGCCATTACTTTTGAGGTGGTGATTGCTGGGTTTTTGCAATCGTGGAACTTGATTTTTGACCCTATAGCACCCCAATCCTTGTGTACAGTTTTGTTTGTGTTTTTGTTATCTGAACTATGAATCACAGTTCACGCAAAGCTGTATTAACTGGACAGATACAAGTGAGCTCTCAAACCCAAGAGTAGTTAGAAGGCTAGGCTAAAAGACAGAGGACAGACTAGACGGGCCTGGTGGTCTCCTTCTGCCTTCAACTTCTATGTGTCATCAGGAGGGAAAACAGAATCAAGAATACCTGATTTATTATGCCAGATCCAGAACAAATGGTTTGATACCTTTTGTTGGGTCAAAAAGGATGTTACAAAAAGAGCAAAAAGCTTTAGCTTTCAGACCAACAAGTCCTTCTTCGGAAGGGTAATGAGAGTTAGTTAGAAAATCCCATATTATTAACACATAGAACATGCAGAAAAAAACAGAAATAATTCTCATTTGTTTAAAACAGGCCTTCAGAAATAAAGTGATGTTGAAGAGCTTGAATATCTAAAGTGTGATTTCAGCTGAACCAAACTTAAAGGTCAAAGGTTGTCCAGAGATAACAGCAGGCAGAGAGTTCAATTCACATATATTATACCATGTATCAATATAACGGATAAAAAAACCCTAAGATTCTCTGCTCACTAAATTACACGTCAAGTGAAGAAACCTCCCAAAGACACATACTTCACGAGTGAGGTAACAGTACATCAGTAAAATCCAGCTTCAACGCTGCTCAGAACTCCATTTGTGAATAGAGCCTATGATAATTAGATGACCCTGGACAAAACAACTGCATGCCAAAATGTAACATATTATCAAGTAAAAAATAATAAAAAATAAGCCCCAAAATTACAACATCAGAAAGTATCTTTGCATGGCATATAGACTGATGAAAGTGATGTTTACCCAAAGTGAGTAAGTGTATCACACCGATGAAAGTACAGCTGGCTGGAGATATATTTCCAACATACTCTCAACAAGTTGTTATGTTCCAGAAACCTTAAGCCTTTGTTGTAACAAGATTTTATACATGATAATATCAATTGTCAGTGTAAGTGCTAGATACAAAAAGTGCTAGTTAAAGACCCCCAAGAAACTGAGATTATGCAGCCTGATTTGTACATATTTGAATAAATTGTCAGTGTATAATCAAAATAATTCATATATAGAAACAGTCCAAGGAATCTAAATAAAAGTTCTTAGGAATTAACACCCCCAACCCCCACCTCCACCCCCAGCCCAAGTGGAAAGTAACTACTTAAAATGAAATATATGTACATGAATCCTAATACACCATCAATTGCACCCGTCACTAGAATAGTTACCCAAAAAGGAATTACACCTGTCATGAACCCCCAAGTAAATGAGACAAGTGTCCTAACAAGTACAGAGTGTAAAAACATTACTGTATATACTCAAATTACAGAACTAACAGAAGGAAGTAAATATCCACTATAATATGAGTCCAGAGTCCTAGCCACTATGACACCATACTGTCAAGTTTACCTCAAAATCCCCACAATATTCACATCCACTTTACCCACATAACCACCCATCTCAAATACACATATTAAAAATTCAATGTATCACACCTCTTCTACTCCTGCAACACACACATAAACATATTCACAAACCCACACACATAGACATACCCACACACCTACGCACTCATTCACACAATACTGATGTGAGAGGCCAACCTGTAGATAACCAGTTAAGAGGGACTGTATAAGTATAAGAGTCAAAGTCCAAGGCTTGCTGAAAACATAAAATATGTATGCCCATCCTTTGAAGTAAAGGCCCATGTAAGTTTACATGTAATGTGTCATATATCCAACATCAATGTTCAAGCCATCTTGAACCATATTAAGAAGTAACATAAGTCTGATCTCACAAGCTTGTCTCTGTTGTGTACTGTTGAAATGTCTTTTCAGGACCATCATAGACATATCTAAAATTGAGTGATCATCCTGATAGGAGTGTTGTGCCTCTGATTTGTCAGTCATCTTTCAATTAATATCATACCTGTGTGAATTCATTCTAGTGCAGAGCTGTTGTTCTAGTGCAGAGTTGATTTATTATGGTATTTTTCTTTGCCAATATTTTATTTGGCTGGAGCAAACTGAACATAAGTGTGTCTGTGTAGACATCGACATTAAGCTTGCACACCTCGCTGCAGCTTAAATGATAAAATTAGCTACATTCATAACTTGAAGTGTTTTATGTTATATAAATAAAGCTATGTTTTCTTACTTTCCATTAAACATCTGTACCACAAAACTGTCTCCATTAGTTTAGTAAATGTGCAGGTTGATACCTTCACATATTCTTAATATTCTGGGGTATATGTTTTAAGATTCCAAATGTGATCCGAATAAAACGTCTGAAAGTTAAACTTCAAGATTATCTTTGCGATGCCCTCCATTGTAAAACAGTAGGGTTTGTGAGGCAGTTCAGTTGTTTGTAAGTGCAGCCAGAGCCCAGGAAATAAGTATACGCTGTACAATGTAGATATCAGTTATTATACTGAGAAGTTTACTAAGAAACTCTGTTTACTAAACATACCTTGCCAGAGTCAAGCTTACTTATTTTCTGAATTGTTCAGCAGCTTTGTGCCACAAAATGTACTTAGGTTTGTTCTTTGGTGCCAGTGTCCCTGTGACTAACACTGCAAGGCTTCAGAGCATCTGAAGTCCATACATCTGTCAAGCATGATTAAAATTCCAGTGATTAATTAAAAAATATATTTATTTTGTTCTTGAGTGTGAGAACTAAAAAAGCTCAGTTATGTGGGGTTGGATTGGTTGTTACTTTCATTGAAACCAGCCCTACTCATGGACTTTTATGGTAGGGGTTGATCTGAAATGTTTAATAGAGGACTGTCTGAGTTTTTAATTTATGTGGGCTGATGATGCAAATGCATCACATATTTCTGTGGAATAGAAAAAAGGTGGTGGAAGTGTTCAAATTAAATACTGTATATAGATACTGGGGCTGCCTTACTGTCCTGCATGGATCTGAAGCATACTGATTGTGATGTGGCTCAAGGGGTACAGTTAGCCGAATGTACTACTTTACTTAATTTGCTACCCTATTGGTTTATTGTGACTGATCCAAATGTGAGAGAGAAGAAAGACTGGAGGCACTGCAGGCTGGCTATGCCTAGACTAGGGCAGGCTGGAATGGAACAGCGAAGGTAGATCTTACCATGTCTGGAGCTGGACACTGAGGGCAGCACTTAATACTGTAGGCAGCCTGAGCTTGGAGGCTTGTGTATTTAAGAATTTAATCCATAGTCAGTCAGAAATTGGTATACTTCTTGTAAACTTGTTTTCAGATTTGATCCTCACATTTTATTTACAAATGTAGTTCATCTCTCTCTGTGCAGTGTTTCCAACCCCTACTGTTCTATACTCCTTTCTGAAAACATACAGCTTTGATGTTAACCCAGGACACAAGGGCCTGGCATTTCCCTGTTGTAGTCTGCTGGCGTGGTTAGGGAAGCAAAGATAGTAGCGTTGTTAAAAAGGATACAATCTGATTGGGGGGAATGGGGCATACATGCAGTACAGACCAAGAAGATGAATGGCCTTTAACCAAAGCCTTTGACCTGGTAAACCACACACTTCTTCTCTCTAAATTTCATGCTTTTGGCCTCTCTGCAATTACCGGAAAATAGTCTAACAGCTACAGTACCTTACTGGTAGATCACTGCAGGTCAGGATCAATGGAGTATGCTCTGACCCCAGACCAGTCACAATAAGGGTACCACAAGGATCTGAATTGGGACCCCTCCTCTTCAGTCTCTTCATCAACACCATCCCCCTAGCCTATCCTAACTCAAGGGGATTACTCTATGCTGATGACGTGGTCATCAGCACAAGTGGCCCCAGCCATAATGCTCTCACCCATGACCTGCAGCTCAGTCTTGTCTCACTTGTAGAGTGGTTCCTGTAAAATAAACTAGTTCTAAATTACAAAAAGATGAACTCTATGCTATTCTCCAGCTTGCAGATGAGAAGCAAGATTGCCCCACTCATCATTCTCAATTCAAATTGTGTTGCACTATATCAGGTAGATACTTTTAAATACCTAGGTGTCACAACTGACCAGTCACTCACCTTCGCTCCCCATGTTGATCAATTGGTTTGCAACATCAACAGAAAACTGTGGACTCTCTACAGGCTGGTGCAAAATGATCTCCTTAGGGCTAGAGATATAAGAGACAGGTCAATTCTTGTGCTTCTTGATCTCTCCTCAGCATTTGACACCATGGATCACGTTGTGCTTCTTGAACACCTTAGAGAATACTGTGGACTCACAGATATTGTCATCAACTGAATTGATTACTGTCTCTCTAGCAGGAAGCGATGGGTGGAGATGGGGAATTTCTCTTCCTCCCCGAAGCTCCTGCCATGTGGAGTGCCTCACAGCTCGATCTTGTCATCAGTGTTATTCTCAGTGAACGTGCTGCCCTTGGGGGAGCTCATCAGTAGTTACAGTGTGGGTTTTCACTGCTACAGTAGTAGCACTGAATTTTTAAAGCAATTTTGTGAGAGTCCCTATTTATCCTTCACAAAATTTAGGGAAAAAATCCTCTAAAATTATTTTTGTTATACCTACAGAAAGAGGCCAGTTCCTATTAAGGTACTTAAGTGCCATCTGGTAGATTTTCAACTACACTATCAGATGAGACAAGCCTCTCTGGGTAGCAGTGAACACACTAACAAACAAAACAAAATCCCTAACTCAAGGTTTCACAATTCTCAATAGGGATTTTTAAAAATCCTAAAAAATCCTTTGACTAATTCGGTGCTACTACTGTATGCAGATGATACCCAACTGTATATGTACTTTGCCCCTGAAACACATGATGCCATGGAAGTGCTTAACAACTGCCTGGCTGAGATTAATGACTGGATGTCCTCCAATTAGTTGCTACTGAAACCCGAAAAGATGGAGGTCCTGGTGATTGAGCTGGGTCACGGGCATGATAGGAGTGCCTCTGGAATGGCTATAGGCATGTTCCTGGGTTCTGCTCCATTGATGGCCTCCCCTAGGGTGCAGGATCTTGGTGTTTTCCTGGATGACAGATTGTCACTTGAGGCTCAGGTGTCATCTGTGGTCCAAAGTGTTTTTTACCGCTTAAGGATTATCACCAGGATTAAACTCCTAGTTTCGTCCGAAGACCTGTCATCACTGGTACATGCCTTTGTTACATCCAGGCTTGACTACTGTAATGCTTCATACTTTGAGGTCACTGGAGGGACCCTCCAATGGCTCCAGCTGGTATAGAATGCAGTGGCCAGGTTACTGGACTGGAGGAAGGCGGATGTGATTCTCCTTCACAAAAGTGTGAGCAAGACAGAGGTAGGAAACTACAGACCAGTCAGTTTGACCTCTGTGATTGGGAAAGTGAGGGAATCACTTCTGAAGGAAAGAATTGTTGAATACCTAGAGGCCAGTGGGGCACAGGACTCAAGGCAGCATGGGTTCACAGTGGGAAGGTCATGTCAGATGAATCTAATTGATTTCTTTGACTGGGTGACCAAAGTAGTAGACCAGGGAGGGGCTGTGGACATGGCCTACCTAGTCTTTAGCAAGGCATTTGACACAGTCCCAAACAAAAGATTAATAGTCAAATTAATCAGCCTGTGAGTGGGTCCCAGGGTGGTAGCCTGGGTAAAACATTGGCTGGACCACAGGACACAGAAGGTAATTGTAAATGAAGTCCACCCTGAAGAAAGAGGGGTTACTAGTGGTGTACCACAGGGTTCAGTACTGGGTCCAGTCCTTTTTAATGTCTTTATAAGTGACATTGAAGAGGGACTGGAAGGAAAAGTATGCCTCTTTACGGATGACACAAAGATTTGCAACAAGGTTGATACACAAGGAGGTGTGGAAAGGATGAGAAGGGACTTGGCAAGGTTGGAAGAATGGTCAGAAGTATGGCAGCTTGGATTCAATGCAAAGAAGTTCAAAATAATGCACCTGGGAAACAAAAACCCTGGGGAAGATTACACAATGGGGGGAGGTAGTAACAACAACAGAAAAGGAAAGGGATCTGGGGGTAATCATATCAGATGATCTTAAGGTTGGTAAGCAATGTGAGAAGATATTAGGGAGGGCTGGGGGAATACTGGGATGTATAGGGAGAGGCAACACCAGCAGAAAACAGGAAGTTGTTATCCCTCTGTACAGACAGTTGGTGAGACCCCATCTGGAGTACTGCCTCCAGTTCTGGAGACCCCATCTCCGCAAGGGCATAGACAGGATGGAGGCAGGCCAGAGGAGGGCAACTAAAATGGTGCAGGGTCTGCAAGAGAAGCCATACGAGGAGAGACTAAAGTAGCTCAATATGTATACCCTTGAGGAAAGGAGGGAGAAGGGGGACATGATAGAAACTTTTAAGTACCTCAGTGGAATCAACAAAGTCCAAGAGGGTAGTATCTTTCAGAAAAAGAGATGTGCAAGAACAAGGGGACACAATTTGAAGATAGAGGGGGGACAGCTCAGGGGCAACGTGAGGAAGTATTTTTTCACAGAGAAGGTGGTAGACACATGGAACAGCCTTCCTGAGGAGGTTGTGGGGTATAAAACTGTGGGAGAATTAAAGAATGCATGGGACAGACATAAGGCAATTTTTGTGTGGGGTAGGAAGAAATAGGCTGTTGGTTAAATAGGGTCTGCAGCTTATCCTGTAGGTAGGGAAATGGGCAGACTAGGTGGGCCAATCGGTCCGTATCTGCCATCAAAGTATATGTTTCTATGTTTCTGTGTTACTGGTGGGCCTGTCTAGGTACATTCATGTGAAGCTGGTCCTTAGAGCTCTGTACTGGCTTCCTGTCAGGTGGAGGATCATCTTCAAGGTGGGCTTGCTCATCTTTAAGTCCCTATACGGATTGCGCCCTGACTATCTGGCTGATCTTCTGTCACCTGCCACCTTAGTTCACTCCTTCCTCTCCTCAATCAGAGGCCTCCAAGCTGTTCCAATGGCCAGGTTAAAAACTTTCAGCAAACTTACCTTTGATGTTGCCAGGACGGCCCTTTGGAACTCTTTTCCAGCTTATGTGACTGAGGTCCCAATGGTCGAGATGCTTAAAAGGGGTCTAAATGCTTATTAATTAGGTTTAGTCTCCCCTGATGAATTGGATTGACTAGAGCAGATTTAATTTTAGATCTGATTTAATTTTAAACATTATATTATTATATTTCTTGTTTTAATATTTAAATGTATGTTGTATATGATTTTATAATTTTGTATATACCTACCTGTTTTTATGTAAGGCGCCAAGAGCCCCAGGGATTGGGTGCCATATAAATAAACTTTGCCTTGCTTGAGGCATAACCTTACCACCATAGGCAAAAGAGAGCTAGTCACTAACTCCATCCTCCCCATGATCTTTGTCCTTATGCCACCAGGAGCTCTACCAATAGCTACCTGTCAGTTCCTTACTGCAGAACAAGTCTGGCCAAGCAATTATTTGTGGCCAGAGCCCTGCAATGGTTAAATGAATTGGCTGTGCCACTCCCAGGGTCCTCCAGGACCAGACACTTCAAAAGAGAGTTTCTGAAGGCTCTGTCACCTGGCAGCTCGTGTAGCTGCCCCAAGCAGTCCCCCCCACTCCTGGTTCCATCTCACCTGGCAGCTGCACCACTCTATCCCCATACTAACTTACCTACTTAACTTAATTTACTGAAGTAGGATAGAAGGTCTCTTTCTCCAACCATGCTGCTGTTCTCACACTGCTACTATCTGCCTACTGTCTTTGAATCCCTAATGTTTGACAATGTCATAAAGGGCCGCTGATTCTGAACTCATGCAATGTCTTGCTCCTCTGTTTTATCCTGGTTGCTCTGATAATGCTTACACTGGTTGCCACTTCTGGATTGATTGATACCTATTGTAATCTTCCCTATTTATGTACCAAAAGGTTATTGTAGAGATTTAGCTTATGATGATGAGGAATCTTTGCAAGTGATTGCTCTAAGCGATGCATCCGATTGTTTAAATAAAAAAAAATGAATGGAGAGTCGCCAACCACTTTCACATCAGAGGACAGTAAGTCATTAACTGTGGCAATAGCAGCAGCAACACTGGCCTCTTGAAGAAGTAAAAAAGTATAAAGAAAAAGTATCATTACACTATCAGTTTCCTAAATGTTTGTTAAAAAAAAACTTATAGGAAACAATCAAAGTGGTTGAATGCATGTCTATGAAAGATGTGAAAACTGGTATGAATAATTAATTTATTGCTGTTGAAAATCTGGTACTAATGATGGGAGTTAGAACTTTAGAGCTAATGAAAATAAGTGTATATAAGGCTGTACATATTGACGCCATCCTGAAAAAACTGTGCTCCAAGCTAGGTGCCCTTTACAGGAACTGTAGTTCCTTACCACTACTGGTTATGCGTGATCTTGTTCAGAAAATGATACTCCCTATTTTTGACTATTGCAACATAGTCTACAGTGCTGCTGCTAAGTCTTCCCTTAGCAGGTTGGATACTCTCTTTAATTTCGTTTTTTCATTTTCATTTTTATTTTTTTATACTTGTAAATCCAAATGAGCAAACTGCCCGTTTTCATTGGAGACAAGTCTAAAACTAAAAAACACACAAAATATTAACAAACATAATACAAACAAAACATTCAATCAATAAAATACAATACATAAAAATACAACATGTTTCCAAAGATAGCCACTGTTTTAATCGTGTCTTAAAACCCTGACAGGAATTATTATTAACAACTTCTGAAGATTTCATTTAAACCTGAAAAGAACTATTCTGAACAATTTCTAATGGAATTCTATTAAAAAAACTAGGTGCTCTAAATAATAAGGATCTTTGCCCAAAAGTAGTCTTAAAAAATGGTGTTTTAAATTTATAATTGTGCTGGGACCTAGTAAACAATGCATTAACTAATCTAAGAAACATCAAAGAAATAGAATAAGGAAAAAAATTACATTTAACTTTAAATAAGAAAATGCCCATCTTATAAAGTACTCGATTTTCAAAAGATAAGGAAGATGACTGATTGTACAGATCAGAGCAATGGGAAAGGGTAAATTTAGCCAAAACCTCAGAGCTGAATGGTAAATTACTTTAAGAGGACTCAAAACATTAGTACATGAGGATGTATAAATCAGTATGCCATAATCGAGTATGGAGAACAGAAAGCTATGAACTAAGAGCTTTCTGGATTCCAAAGTCAAAAAAGATTTAACTCGATAAAGCATACCCAACCTCTGATGAAGAATTTTCCTAAGATTCTGAATGTAAGGTTCAAAAGAAAAATGTGTGTCCAACATAATACCTAAGTATTTGAAAACAGATACATTTTCAATTATGTTTCCTGTCCTATCAGAAATTGGAAGCAAATCAATTGGTACATTTTTCTTCTTAGAAAACACCATTACTTTGGTTTTCTGGGAATTCAAAACCAGGTGACTTAAGGATAACCAATCCTGCAGGAAATTAAAATCAGTTTGAAGATAGGAAAGGGTGGCACTGAGTCTGGGATCTGAACTAAAAAGAACAGTGTCATCTGCGTAAAGAATCATTTTAGTTTTTGTACATATATCAGATTCAGAATTCATAAATAAGGAAAAAAAGAAGTGGTCCCAGAATTGAACTCTGGGGCACACCACAAACTAAGGGAAGAGAATGGGATAAAGATGAACCAATAATAGTTCTAAATGATCATTCAGACAAAAAGTTCTGATACCACATATTTACTTCATCAGAAAAATGAAGACCCTGAAGCACACTGGGAAGAAGATCAAATTCAACCAAATCAAAAGCCTTGGTGAGGTCCACGAACAGTGCCGCACATGAAAGTCCACTATCAAGTGCTCCATGGACACTGCCCGTGAACCCCACTAATGCTGTTTCAGTGTTATATCCTGGCTTAAAGCCATGTTGGTTCTCTGATAACAAAGAATACCTCCCAAGAAAATCCAAGGTTTGGTCCATGACAATCCTTTCCAGAATTTTTGAAATAGGTGATAAAAGGGAAATAGGACGATAATTAGTAACTAAAGAAGGATTTCCATTCTTTAGGATGGGTTTTATAACTGCTCATTACCAGCTACTTGAAAAAACATTATGGTATAAAGAAAAGTTAAAGATATGAACTAATGCATAAACAAAACAATCAATACACATTCTAATTATCCTAACATCAACACCATCCTGGCCCTGAAAAGGTTTTGAATTGTTTTTCAAAAAGTATTTTTTTACTGAGGAAGGGGAAAGAGACTTAAAATAAAACTTTGGATTAGTGTCATTATGAATATCATTATTATCAGATACATCATTCAAATCTATAGGAGTTCTATAGGGGCCTAAGTTCCCAAAATGATTATTGAAAATATTAGATACTCTAAGATGATCAGTTATACTTTGTCCATTATGATGAAGAATAGGAACAGAATCTACTTTACTCTGTCCCAAAATTTTATTTAACGAACTCCAAGTCTTTTTTGGATTGGCCCTGGAATTCCTTTGTTCATTTAAACAATAGGTGACCCTAGCTTTCCTAATTTCAGATTTACAGTTATTTCTAAGTGTCTTATACTCTTGAAGAGCAATCAGGGTTCTAGAAAGAGTATAAGATTTCCAACACTTGTCATGTTTTCTCAGTAAGTGAATGAGGTCCCTTGTAACCCATTCTTGTTTGGATGATCTAATTCTTATTTTCTTTAAGGGAGAGATTATATTTGCAATTGCATGATAGGCTACGCAAAAAAATTCCCACATTTCATCAATGTTAGTGCTAATTACCAAAGGGGACCAGTCAATTTTATTATATAAATCTTGGATTCTCTGGGGGGTAAACTTAGCCAAATTTTGACATTCAACATATCTGGGAGGATTTTTTAATAATTTTATGGACCTCTCACATTTGACAGGACAATGGTCACTCATGGTGTTGGCCATAACCTCAGATTTAAAAATTCTATCAACATGAGTGACAATGATCCAATCAAGGATGGACCCTACACCTGTTTTATAATTGAGTCTGGTAGTTTCCTTAATTAATTGTGTTACACCCAGATTAACCAAAGTCTCTCTGATTCCACCCTTCAAACTTTTATCCCAACTGCAATTAAAGTCACCAAGAGTAATCCATTCTCTATTGAGGGAAAAACTTCATGAAAGAGGGTCAATAAATCTAAACCATTTAAAATGTTATTAAAATCTTTAATGCTTACTGTCGCTTTGCTCTTGACTCCCCCTCCCATACACATCACTGTACATTGTATCATTCTCTAGCTTTCCCCTCCTTTGAGTGTAGGCACCTCTCTCACTGTGCCAAGTTCACTTCTAAAGTCTGGTTCGGGACCCTCCCCTCTTACCTCTCTTCCTTACTCTCTGCTCCACCCCCTCCTGCTGCCCTCTCAGATCTACTGATGCATGCACTCTAGCTATTCCTTGTCGCTCTACCTCCATAAGACAGGAAGCTTTATCCTACTATACCTAAAGCTTTGGAACTCACTGTCACCTCCTATCAGACTTTCCTCTTCCCCATCTTCAAGGTTCTTAGCCCTTCACAATTTCTATTCCCCTAACTGCAATTGTTCTTAGCCCCCTTTCAACGCTCCGTACCCTGGCACATTATCCTTTAGCCCTACCTTACTTCTATTCTCCTAACTGTTCTTCTTCTTAGCCCCCTTTACAATCCTCCCAATCCCTTGTGCACTATCCCTTACTCGTCTATCCCTGACTTGCCTCATATCTCCTAACTGAACTTTTCCTCTGATTACTTCCTCACATGCTACCTCCTGTTATGCTGCCTTCCCTTGGGTAAACAATAGCATTTCAAATCTTGAACTTAGCCTACTATCTAGTACTTCAAATGTATTATCCATCCTCTAACCTTTACCCTACTGGATCACCTGCTCTTGGGTTGTTGCAATGTATGCTATATCCGAATATGGTCTTGTTTACCCTGGTCAGTTGTTATGGGTTATTGTGCAATTGTACTACACTGTTTTGTTTTAGAAATTGTACTTGTATTGCTATGTGTTTGCTTGTTCTCCCAACTCTTGCCCCCCCCCCAGGATGCTTCTGGAAACAAGCTGTTTACAGCTCATGTTGTCTTTCCTGGTGAAACATTTTTCCAAATAAATAAATGAAAAAAAGTATAGTTATGATACTACTCTGAGTACAGCTGACAGGCATTTTGACAATGTGTGCATATGTGCTGCATGAATGAGGACATCATCAAGATGATGACCCATCCAGTCCACAAAACATGTGCCAAGTTAGAACATTGCAAAATCACCCTTCAGGCCTGAATACCACCATGACAGTGACATCATTCATGAGAAGGGGTCCCAAAAACCCCATGTTGAAAATTTGGTGCCTCAATTCCAAAAAATGACCGTTTTACTAGTGTGCGTTTCGCAGTTCCTACGCAGGCTCATAAGATCGCAAAATTTCAATATTTTCACTCCAGATTTTCAACATTGCCATTTTACCACACCTTCTTATGAGTAGTGCAGCCGCATTTTTCACATCTCACCCAAAATGTGTTTCCACCCATGTAGCGCAGAATGGCGCAGTCGGTGTGAAAAATCAATGTACGGGACAAATTAAGAAAATCACAGTGACACTATTCATGAGCAGAGGTCTTAAAATGTCTATGTTTAAAATTTGGTGAAAAAATTCCTAAAAATGACTGTTTTACGAGCGTGCATTGTGCAGTTCCTACGCACGCTCATAAGGTCATGAATTTTCAATATTTTCACTCCAGATTTCCAACATTGCCATTTTATCACACCTTCTTATGAGTAGTATAGCTGCCATTTTTCACATCTCACCCAAAACATGTTTCTTCCCATGTAGCACACAATGGCGCAGTCAGTGTGCGAGATCAATGTACGGGACAAATTAAGAAAATCACAGTGACACTGTTCATGAGCTCAGGTGTTAAAATGGCTATGTTGAAAATTTGGTGAAAAAATTCCAAAAAATAACTGTTTTACGAGTGTGCGTTGTACAGTTCCTATTCACGCTCGTGAGTTCATGAATTTTCAATATTTTCACTCCAGATTTCCAACATTGCCATTTTGCCACATGTTCTTATAAACAGTACAGCTGTCATTTTTCACATCTCACCCAAAATGTGTTTCCACCCATGTAGCGCACAATGGTGCAGTCGGTGTGCGAAATCAATGTACGGGATAAATTAAGAAAATCACAGTGAAAGTGTTCATGAGCAAAGGTCTTAAAATGACTAAGTTGAAAATTTGGTAAAAAAATTCCAAAAAATGACTGTTTTACGAGCATGCATTGTATAGTTTCTATGCATGCTCGTGGACCATAATTTCAATTTCTAATATTTTCATCCAGATTTTCAACATTGCCATTTTACCACACCTTCTTATGAGTAGTATAGCTGTCATTTTCATATCTCACCTAAACGGTTTACTTATGTAGCTCACAATGGCGCAGTCGGTGAGCGAAATCAATGTACGGGACAAATTGAGAAAATCACAGTGACACTGTTCATGAGCAGAGGTCTTAAAATGGCTATGTTGAAAATTTGGTGAAAAAAATTCCCTTCAGATGTATAGCAATATTACTAATGAAGACATTGAACAGAACTGGCCCCAGGACCGATCCCTGCAGCACCCCACTGGTCGCCCCCTCTCACTAGACTGAATACCATTTACCACCACTCTCTGCCTCCTGTCTATTAGCCAGTTTCTAACCCAGTTTACCACCCTTTCCCCCATGTCCAGCCTACCCATCTAGTTTATCAGCCTCCTATATGGGATGGTGTCAAAGGCTTTGCTGAAATCAAGGTAAGCGTTGTCCGCTGCCCCACCCTGATTCACTTCCTTTGTCACCCAGTCAAATAAATCAACCAGATTTATCTGACATGATGTCCCCACTGTGAATCCATGTTGTCTATGGTCCTGGTTCCGATGGCATCTAGATGCCCCACTATCCTTTCTTTAAGCAATGTCTCCATGATCTTCCCACTACTGAGGTGAGGCTGAATGGCCTATTGTTCCCTGCCTCCTCCATGCTGCTGGACTTGTGTAGAGGGACCACATGTGCCTCCTCCAATTCACTCATGTTGAATGACTCCAGTGAACATGGCTGCCAGAGGTACTGCTATCTCCCTTCGCAGTTCTGATAATATCCTTCGGCGTATGCCATCTGGTTCCATCGCTTTGTCTACCTTCAATTTAGTGAGCTCCTGCAGGACTCTTTTGTCCACCTCTTCACCCCCTTGGCAACTGCTGTACTGCTGTGGCCCTTGCCCCTCCTACTCTTCTGTGAATACTGAGCGGAAAGACACAGTGGATGTCTTGGGAGGAAGGCATGAAACTGTCACTTCCACATACCTAAACAGCACATACAAGCAAGCAACATTCGGCATTGACAAATGCTTGTTAGTCAAGTCTTTGCATAGTGCTGTTTTATAAAATAATAGTACCATGTTGACTGTTACCTGTTACTTCCATCCCCTAACATAAACTTTCTGTTTTAAAACTACTGGTGCAACCAGCATGGTTCATATTCCTTCCCAAAACTGTTAAAGTGCTTTCCTACCAGACAGACTTTTAGATTGCTCTTTGATGGATGTCACAGTACTGTTTGAAATGCATTTTTCTTCCTTGCTTTCTAGTAGTTCAAACCACTTTTCCTGGTTGGTGAACCAAAGATTCTTTAGTTTGAATCAAAAAAGTGGTTCAAACCAGAAATCATGCAGGAGAGATTGTGAATGTTTGAAATATAAAACTTTGGCAAATTTCGCAATAAACAGAGTATAAAATGTTGCTTGGGGAAAACATTTAATATAACGGATGTTTTAGTTTTACTAAAGCTATCCATTTACAACTGTTTTCCAACTTCAGTTGTAACATAAAAAGAAAAGACGGTGCCTATTGTGACCAAGAAAAAAAAGTTGTTTGTGAGACCCATTTTTGATTGATGATACATCAACTTTGAGAACCAAAAAACACTTTCACAAACCAGAAGTTTCTTGTTTGTATGGGGTGTCTATTTTTTAAAACCTTATAACTCAAGAACTGTTTACTATTTTTTCACCAAACCTTCAAAAGGTGCTACCTCAGCACTGATCACATATACCTTGTAAGTTTTGTGCAGATATTCAGTACTGTGTAGCCTGCACATGAGAGCAAAAAATGCAAAAAAAAAAAAAGTGTTAAGTATATGGAAAGATGTGACCATTTTACAAAAAAAGGGGTATCCAGATCTCAGACACTGCCAATGGTACCATCATGAAACTCTTCATGTTTTTACAACATGGAACATCAATAGAAAATGTAAATTTGTGGGCTATTTGAACAAACCTTGCTAAAGTTATTAAGGTGAAAAAGTTGGGGTTTAACATTAAACACCCTACTCAACCCTAACTATAGGGGCTCTACCACATTCCTATAATATAAATAAGAAATATGTGATGGGGGCTGTTTTATAAACAATTTATCTATATGAATGCAGTTTGAACTGAGGCAACCTCACAAGTGGCATAAGCTATGAATAAGTTGCTCGAGGGCAAACAGCATGAATATAGATACACTGTTCATCAAACAGCCCCCCCCCCCATCATTTATTTCATTTATTCAATAGGGCTGGGCTTTGTGTGACAATTAAAAAAAAAATTCTTTTTGTTTGTGGGTTTACTGTTTACTGTAAAACAGTGCTATTGCACATTGTTTGTGCTCGGTTGCTAAAGGTGTCTTTAAGGACACAGCGTTTGGATGATGAATCATTATACTGACATTGCTGCAGACTGGTACAGTGAGCAGCTTTTCATAATTGTAAAAAAAAATGGTGGTCATAGTTAGAAAGTGCAGGTGGTTTGGATACTGCCATGTATTGGAAGGGAGTTGAGCGGGGGCATCATGGCCTCAGTTTTCCAGTGAGCATGTGAAAAAAGAAAGAAGCTTTTATTTATTTTTGGTGGCTGTAGAGCATGAGGCACTGTAAAATGGACCTGGGATGCTGGGGGAGTTACAGGCAAGCAGGAGCAGTGAAGTCAGCACTGATGAGAGGTAGAAGAAGGACCACAGTTAAGTGGCACAGAGGAAAACAAAAGGTAGCCTGTGTGGTTTTTTTCAGCAGATACTCATGCTGATGAGCATTACTGAAAGGGTGTAGGGTAATTTCTGGGGGCAGCAGAGCTGTATTTGCTTCATGGGATGTTTTGTGGGGTCTGGGAGTTGCCCCGCTGTCTTCCCAGTCTGTGCTCAGATGTGAGAGAAGTATTGAAAGTGTGCAGGGGGTGGGAGGAGGCATGATGTAGTAACTATACATATAAATTGGTGATGATGAACTTACTATATATATAAATTCGTGGTCTCTGATATATTCATACAGTTGCTCTGATAAATGGATTTATCAGGTGTCTTTTGTTTACATTCCTATTGCATAAATGTATACATATATGTATATATTTATAATATGGGTAAGAAGAATCAGTAAAAATGCTATTCCTGATTGGATGAAACACACCACATGACCATGCATTATCCTACAATGGCCACACACCTGCACTTCCTTCTATTTTTCACCCCCCAAAAAAAACAATTCCGACTATTTTATAAGACAAATAATCTACTACAGTTTGTGTAGTTGTGCTCTGATATGTGCATGCCTTGGTGGTTGAACACACTCAGCCTGCTACTCATGCTTCAGAATCACAACACACACCAAGGTGTACATATATCACAACATGACCATACACCCTATAGTGGATTATCTGTTGCATACTGTATATCAGTGGCAAATTTCCTCTCCATAGAGATAATGTCCATAAAATCTACTAGTATCACTTCCCATCTAAAAATGACCACAGGTATTTGAAATAAGGATAAAAGAATTAAAGGAGCAGTACTATATAAAACAAGCATTTGTCAATGTCGAATGTTGTCTAGCTGGCATTGGCATTGGTAGTGCAGGAGTTAGAGATGCATAATAGGAATGGCAGTGAAGTATTGAAGTGACGCCAACCTCATCCCCACCCTGCAGAGACCAACAGGCATTGGGGAGTGCCTTTGGGTTGTCAGCTATAATGCTCATGCCATTTTACCTCATCTTATCCTGTAGACACTGACAAGTGTCATGGTGTGCTTTGGGGTCTTTGGGCATTATACTTACCCCATTCCATAAGGAAATACACTGAGGTGGGTGCAGTATAGGAGAATGGGGTGAACTCTGTGGCCGAACACTGCAAGGCACACCACGATGCCTGTTACTGGCTGCAGGGTGGAGGTGGAATGGCATGAGCATTACAGCTGATGATCCCAAGTCACACCCCTGACACCAGTCAGTCTCTACAGGGTGGGGTGCTACAGTTGGAAACCCTAACACCTTAGGCATGTGTTGGTATTTTCACTCCAAATTTTCAACATGGGCTTTTTGTGACCCCACCTCATGAAGAGCGGCACTATCAGTTTGTTAGTTGAAAGGTAGTTTTGCACAGCGGCTATGCCATTTGGTGACACAGGGACAAAAACACATTTTGGGCAGTATGTAGAAAATGACATCCATATTGTTCAAGAGGAGATGTAAAAAAATGGCAACGTTGAAAATCTGGAGTGAAAATATGAAAAATTGGTGAAGTAGTGCGCATGCATAGAAATTGTGCAACACACGTCCGTAACCCAATTATTTTGGGAATTTTCTTAACCAGATTTTTAACATAGGCAATTTGGGACCTCCCCTCATGAACAGTGGCACTGTGATTTTGTTAATTTGTCCCAAACATTGATTTCCCACAGTGACCACACCTTTGTGCGTCACAGGTGAGAAAACACATTTAGGGCAGGATGTGAAAAACGACAGCTGTACTGTTCATAAGGAGGTATGAAAAAATGGCAGTGTTGAAAATCTGGCATGAAAATATTGCAGATTTGCAAAGTTACAAGGGTACGTGGAAACTGCACAACACACATTTGTAACACAGTCATTTTGTGGAATTTCATCACCAAATTTTCAGCATAGGCATTTTAGAACCTCTGCTCATGAATAGTGTCACTGTCATTTCCTCAAACTGTCCTAAAAACTGATTTTGCACAGAAACAACGCTATTCTGTGCCAGACGTGTGAAACCACATTTTGGCCAGGATATGTAAAATGATAGCTGTACTGTTCATCAGAAGGTGGGGAAAAATGCCAATTTTGAAAATCTGGAGTGAAAATATTACAGATTCATGAAGTTACGAGCGTGCGTGGAAACTGCACAATGCACCCTCGTAAAAAAGCCACTTTTTTTTATTTTTCCCACCAAATTTGCAACATAGGCTTTTTTGAGAGCCCCCCTCATGAACTGTGTCACTGTCATTTCGTTAATCAGTCCAGAAAGGTGATTCTTCACGGTGATCATAAAATCACCTTTCGGGACCGAATAATGCCATAAGAGTGCCTGAGTTCATGAGGAGGGGTCCCAATAACCCCATGTTGAAAATGTGGTGTCATAATTCCCCAAAATGCCTGAGATATGCACTAAACTTGAAAAAACCTTATTTATGCTATTATACAGCTTACCTGCATTTCTTCAGTTCGCAGTCGGCTTTGAAGACTGCAGACGTGTTCCCGATCCACTGAAGATCATCGCGCTATGCTCCAGAGGTAAGTGTGCAGTGGGAGGTGGGGTGCGAGAGGGTGGCGCAAGTAGGGGAGGGAGACTGCAAGGGACCGTTTTCTGTTTTATAGGTAAAAGAAAAAAAATTGCGGGACTTTTTTTTTTACAGGGTACTGTGGCAGGCTGGGGTAGGATCCCAGTGTGCCATCTGAGTTGTTTTTTTGGGGGGGCTGTAGGCATTGGGGGATTGGGCACCCCCTTTTGGCAAATACCAGTAGGTGCGGGAGAGCCAAGGGGGATTGGGCACCCCCCTTGGCACACAACAAATGGGGGAGGGACATTATGTCGACAGGGAGTGGGATCCCCCATCGGCAGATTGAACTGGGAAAGGGGGGGACTGAAGCTGATGGGGATTGGGCCCCCTCATCCGCAAAGAAAGACTTTTTGGGGGGCAAATGATGCCTAGGGGGATTAGGCACCCCTTTGGCACACAGCAGAAATGGGAGAGGGGACATTATGTTGATGGGGAGTGGGCTCCCCCATCGACATTGTGACAGGTGGCAGCGGCAGTCACTACTGCCATGTTGCTTGCACGTTGGGAGGAGTGTTGTGGTCCCACTGCATGAGAGCTTCGCTCTCATTGCAGCAGACCTTTTCTTAGATCTGGTGGCCACATTAGGGATGCATGATGTCAACACCTGCTGCTGGCTTATTGGGGAATGATGGACACACCTACTGATGCATGCCCTGCATTCGCCCAACAGTGACCACACCTCCAAATCTGCTACTGTCTCAAGATGTTGGCTGCGCATGAGCGAGCCAACACAAAAATTAAATATTTTTCAACAGTTTGTTCCCTGTGCTCTGCTGAGCACTTGCTTGGTAATTTTCTTGTTTTCACTGTCCTATCATCCTGAACTTTTTTCAGATCTTCTTTGTCTTTGTTTACATTTCTCCCATCAGCTATGTTGAACTGGTACCTTCTGCTGCCAACTGTGCATGTGCATGACTCGCAGTACTACACAGAGACAGTGGGAACATGCAGCACAGGGTCCCAAGAAAGTATAAAAAAGATGTAATGTAATGTGAAGGGGGAGCTTGGCTGCAAATTAGGCACAATCAATATTTGCTGTGGTTACACAACAATGGCATAAATTTGAAATATCTAAAAATCTAAAGCTCACTAAAAAAAATATTTATAGATATGGAAACCAGAAGTGTGGCTGCATGCTTTCAGCCACAGTTTATAAAGTCGAGTATAAACCACCCATATATAAACACTCCAGGCTCTAATAAGATATGGTTATTCCATTTATTGAGACATAAAACCAAAAAGGACAGCATCAAGCTGTCTGACTTGTTTCAGAACTCATATTTCCTTTATCAAAGGAGTAACCATATCTTATTAGAGACTGGAGCGTTTATATATGGGTGGTGTGTTCTCGAAATTTTAAACTGTACTGTTCATTTCTGTCTTGAAGCACCACCATCCCAGTGCACGGCCTCATTGCTGTTTGAATGCTTCTAGCCACAAAGCAGCATTTTGATAATGACTTCCTGATTATCCATTACTGCTGCTTTAAGATGGGAGAAGCCCACTGAGCCCATCACCTGCCTGTCATGATAGTGAATGCTGCAGCATCTTGAATGGCAGGAAGTGTATGGACAGTACAGTCAGGGAAAAAATGAACAGATTTAGTAGGCCAAACAATCCTTATCTGCCATCAAAGTATATGCTTATCTGTTTCTACAGTATGTGTACATGATAGAGCAATCATCTTTCTTCATTCAGCATTTCCTTCATTCTGTTTTTGGTTCATGTACACTTGATCAAAGTAAGAATGGAAGTTTTTCTGGTGCTTTCTAAATTCCTAAAGTGGTGTTTTCACATCACAAAATTTCATTTACCTATAGTGGCTAACATCTTCTTATGCTTTTGCCAAGTTTCGTGGATTAAAGCCTCAGAAGATGATAATAATGGAATCAGGATTGCATTAAGCTAGTAACAGGTCTTAAGTTCAGAACCAAACCTATTGAACCAACATTCCACCGAACAAAAATATAGTAACAATATTTTAAAAGATGAATGTCCTAGTGCAAAAGCTCTGAAGCAAGGTTTACCCTTGTAGGGCACTGGCAATAAAGAAAAGATTCCAAGAAATACAAAGTTATGTATAGCTCAATAAAGTACTCCATAATGGGAAGTATATGCAAATCAGCATGAAATAACTAGGCCTGATACAGTTTAAGCAGGGCTCAGGGGTGCCAAAAGGTCTCACAAACAATCTTCATCAGTGTCTGCTGTTTTCAACCTTTACAGATTTACTGTCAGGATTTTGGCACTAATCAATCCTGCTTGAAACCAAGCCAGACTTAAATCTTCATGGTGATTTGTATTTGCTTTCCAAGATGCTTTGCATCAATGGAGTATGTGAAATTTGGTACAGTATTTCTTTAATAATAGCAGTCAATTATGTGGGACAAATGCAGCTCTAGATTCTGATAATCATGTTTGATTATTACCTTCTTATGCTTCATCACCTGATGGACTGCAGTGGGAATATAACTAGTGGATTTCTGAGGACTAATGTGTCATGGTTACTTCGGCTGTACTGTCATGTGCCCAGTAGCCCTTGCCCTTACAGTCCTAAAACCATGACTCCCAGCCCATATAGCATGAGGAGATCCAGTCTCTGCCACCTCGAGCAGAACTTGTACTTGGTGGAACTGGCATTGAGGAACATTTTTTCTGCTCCTTTCTTCTCCCTGAATCTCTTTCTCCTCCTGTTCTTCTCTTCAAGTTTTCTACATGCATCAACAACACATGTGTGACAGATGATGGAACAATTCAACCACTGTCAGATGCTAGAAATGATTCACTATAGTTTTTTGGTAATTCTTAGATGCTCATGTGACAAGCATACCTAATGCATGGACAAGCTGCAGAGCTGTATGACCTGTGCTGTATTAGGAAAGAGTGCTGTTAATCACTAGGCCACTCCCCACCACCACTGTCAGATCTCTCAACACCCCATTGAGAGACCTTGCATAGGTCTTTTGTGAGAATGCACCTGCAGTATTTCATGCAGTTCTGAAACATTCATCTAAAAAAGGACAAGAATCACCTAGAGTTGGTCCAAAAGAATGTGATAAAAATGATTCATGGCAAGCAATTGGAGGACTTATGGGGAGAGATTGTTTGACCTCAATATGTGCCCATTAGAGGCCATGAGAGGGGTATATGATTAAAACCTTTAGGTACATAAAGGGTATGAACAGTGTGGGCAGTCAGCAACTGTTCAAGCTTAGTGAGGGGTTCATCACAAGGAGCCACAAATATTACTTGGCAGTGGAAAATTTTAGAGAGATGTATGAAAATGCTTCTTCATGGAGAGGATGATGGAAAAGTCAAACTGTCAGCTTGAGAAGACGGTCAATGTTATGATGGTTGTGAGTTTTAAGGGAGGGGGTGGAATAGTCACAGGAGACTGGTAAAGATGATGGGAATGGAGTTGAGGTTAACAGTGGTGGAGGGTTAATCCAAGCAGAACTGAGGATGGTTGAGCTGCTTCAGGCCTGGCCAGTGCTAGGCTGGCAAGGACCTAAGTACAAACTGGGTAGATTAAGATGAACCACTGGTCATTATCTGTTCATTAATATCTATGTTTCCATGTAATGTGAAGAGGTTGCCATTGTTTTTAATGGACAAGCAGCCATGGTAAGGCTACTGATGCCATGGGCACACCATAAACAGCCAATGATTAGGTCACAGAATTTCACTTGCTTTGTTTGATCTTCACAGTACAAAAGATCTCGTCAAGCTCAAAGGCATCACCATTCTAGTAATTGTTCTTATGCACTGCAGCAATGTAGTTTGATGAAGCTTATTTTTTTAAAGCTTACAACTCACAGATTCACTGGGTAACCCCAAGATATATGCTATCTCATTTTCATGGGGTTCCTTAGTGATAGTTTTTCATAGACATTTCAAGATTACTATTTTTAGGTGGACAGGTAGCATTTTTACAATTTATACAATTAAAGGTGAGACAACACACATGAGATACATACAGTGCAGCCAGTTTTTTTTCCCTTAGGCATTTTGGTTTGTACACAGTTACAGTTATGTGTCTGCAAGGTGCTGACTAAAAGGTATAAATGGGCCTTGCAGTTCTTGCTGAGAGAGGATTGGAAATTACAGTAAAAAAATACATTCTTAGGCACCAATGGGGCAAAAACAGAAAAGTGGGAAAATGCAAAATACTGTAGCTATGTCCGCCACTGTGAGTAATGGTTTCTTCTATTGTGGTGTACTCTACTCTCCCTGTTAGGTATGTTTGGCTTCTTACAGAAGTTGCTTGCAGAAGTTAACATAAATGGTTTTAAATTATTAAACAGGATGTTTTTTAAAATTGTAAGACTGTTGTAACCAAATGGGCTTCTTCTACAGGGACCCTTCATGTGAATATACAACTAAACTTGTAAATATACCTGACAGTATAGCCTGTGGTTACAGTAGCACACTGTGAATGAGGCTGGTACATCCAGTGGATCTGGGTTTGATTCCCACAACCTCCACTTGTACACTCTGTGACCCTGAGCAAGTCACTTAATCTCCCTAGTGCTCCCAGGTCACCCCTGAAAGCAGACATTGGGCCAGATATTCAAAAGGGTTGTGCCATGCGCAATAGGGTTGCACTAGCGAAAGTCCGAAAATGCGCCATTCTGCGATATTCAGCGGGAGGCAGTTGCGCCACCGAAAACATGCTGAGCAACAGCGCAATGCAAATGAAGGCATGCACAACCGAAGGGGGTGGAACCATGCATAAAGAGCTCAATGCGATATTTAAAGGCTTGCGCAATGCGCAACAGCGGATCAGCCGGAAGGTGCGCCATGGCGGAAATGAGCCAAAATAAAAAGGCTCAAGGAAGAGGTGCAAGAACGCTACAGGGAAGCCACATGAGGCAGGGAGAGAGACAAGGCAAGAGGGACAAAGAGGGCAGGCTAGGGAGATCCCAGGACAAAACAGGGGCAAGGGAAGGTGTGTGGGGCCACAGACTGCAGAGGCCAGTAGGTGTACCTGGTACAGTGGAGGTAGCAGTCAGGGACAGGGGTAACAGCGCCCAACAGCAGCGGGGGGAACACAAGCCAGGGACATGGACAGTGCCAGCTTCCACATGGAAGCTGTAATGAGGGGGGTGAGAAGGCATGCTGCAGGGGGATGTGGCCATGAAAGGGCCCGTCGATGGTATGCCCCCAACAGGCAGTACCGTGCCCATATCAGCTTTGAGCTGTACACGGATGTTGAGATTGTGGGCCGGTACCACCTGAACAGGGCAATACTGAGGCGGCTCTGTGAGCTGTGCAGTGATGTGATGCAGGCACCCTCATGACGGAGTCATGCTCTGTCAGTGGAAACAAAGGTAACAGCCTGCATGTGCCTGCTCGCCACGGGTACCTTCCAGAGGCCAACAGGGGACACCACAGGCATAACACAGTTGGCCACGTCATGCATCCTCACCCAATTCCTCAGCGCACTGTTGCCACATGCTGCGGAGTACATCCATTTCCCCCAGCAAGGCAGCAGAGCGTACAGCAAACATGCAGGAGTTCCACAGGGTAGCACGTATGCCTGGCATGCTAGGGGCAATAAACTGCACCCATGTGGCTATTCGCACGCCACCTGGCCCCGATGGGGCCGCATACCGAAACTGGAAGGGGTTCACCAGTGTCAACTGCCAGGTGGTGTGTGATGCCAGTGGTCATATCATCAATGTCTGTGCCACACACCCTGGCGGAGCACATGATGCCTTCATATGGTACCAATCTGCACTGTGCCATCGATTCGAGAGTGGGGACATCCCCACAGGACATCTACTGGGTGAGTATGCATGTAGGAGTGGCAAAGTTGGGGCAAGGGTGGGAAAGCCACAGGTGCCATGGTAGTGGCACACAGCGCTATGGGCAATATGGACCTGAATATGATACTTATCTCCACTATCTCCACACAGGTGACAGCAGATACACACTCTGTCCCTGGCTGCTCACACCCTACCGGTGCCCCACGACCCCATCGCAGCAATGCTATAATGAAGCACATGCCGCCACATGCAATATCATCGAGTGGGGGTATGGGATGCTTAAGGCATGCTTCCGATGCCTAGACACCTCTGGCAGTGCCCTACAGTACAGCCCCTCAAAGGCCTGTGGGATATTCCTGGCTTGTTGTATCCTGCACAACATGGCCAAAGACTGTGGGATAGCCATACAGGTCAAGGAGGGGGACAGCGATGGGGACACCGGTGACACCGGTAATGATGGAGATGAGCAGACCACCCATGGACGGTGGGACCCCCGACTGATCCGGCAGGCCCAGCTGCACCGGGACACCATCATGGAGGAGCATTTCGCATGACACAGGTAAGTCATGGGGCCATGTGCAACCAACACTGTCCAGGCGCAACCCACAGGCACACAGGGTAACACACCAGGGGTGCATGACAGCAAGGGGAGTGGAAGGGTCCAGGCACACAAACACACCATCAGGGAGGGGTGAATAGTTACATGCTATATGGACACACACACACACACCAGGCACAAAGTATACATGGGCAGGTGCACAGCAGAGCAGGAACAGACATGTGAAACACACAGATCCACGGACCACCCCCACCACCTGTATCGTCCAAGTACATGTGTCAGATGCTGGGCACCCTTGCACCTTGGTGTACAGTACAATGCAGGCATCATCATGCACATGCACCTGTGGACAGCAGTCAGGTGGGTGTGAAGGTGGTCCGTGTGTCAGCGTGTTGGGCAGGGCACCCACCAGTGCACTGCCCACCATGACACACATTGCACACAGGGCAGCACCAAACAGGGCCCGCACTGGGAGACAGATCAGTCAGGTGGCACTGTGCCACGGCCACCTCGGATGCATGGGTGGCCCCACCGTGACCCAGCAGCACTGTCAGGCTGAGCAAGGGCCACATGGAGTGGCACCAATGTACCACCAGGGGTCCCACTGTGCAAGTGCGACCTTGTCCACACAGGGGTCTGCAGCATGCCAAACATACCTGCACCAGGGGTGCTCGGGATGCCCACAGCGGAACCCGGAGTTGACAGGCTGGGTGTCGCACGACGCCGGGAATGGGGAGTGGAGAGCATACTGCATGGGGTGCACGGTACAGGGGCACCTGACTATGTGCCCAATGCAGCCACGACAGCGACCAGTGCCTGGGTCTGCCTGTCAATGGCGGTGGTCATATCCATCCGCATCTGGACCATCTCTGCAAGGATCATTGCATTGTCCCTGCTGTGCCGCTCCACAGCCACACACAGTGCCTCCATGGACATTGCAACCCGCATCTGCTGCTGTACTGATGCCCACAGCAGGCAGGTGTGCTCGTCTAACGGGTAGTTTGCCACTTCGGCAACCTGTCCCCCAGGGTATGGAAGGGCCTGATGCTCAACACCCCTTGAGGGTGAGCGCTGTTCACCAAGACCAGGTATGGGCAAGTCAACAGGCAGTGTGCATGTGCCACCGCTGAACCCTGTACCCCCAGACCTGGTGGGTGACTGCTGCTGCTACCCCTCCAACTGCTGTGCCCCAGGTACCAGTCGTTCCACTGCTGTGTCCGCAACAGTGCCAGAGACCTGCACAGCCACTGGTGCTGCCCCACCAGTGCTGCCAGACACTGCCTGGGACTGTGCTGACATGCTGGCACACACGTTGTAACCAGCTAGGTCCAGGGGCATGTGCTGTCCTGCTGTGTGTCCGCAATGAGACACACACGTGTCACTGCCCATTGCGGTCCTTGCATCATCAATGGTGCAGGTTCGCGCAACAGCCACAGTCACAGCATGCTGGCATGCTTGCATGCCAGACTGCTGTGACACAGGATGGGCACCCCCCACACCTGACTCACCGACATCAGAGATGGCAGCCAGGCGTGCACACTGGTGCAATGCATGCCGGCTGGCAGTAGAGGTGGATGGACCCTCCTCCAACTCTGGCTAGATGTCCACACTGCATGGTCCCACCACCACTGTCCCCTGCAGACGCACAGGATCTGTAACAGAAAGTGAGAACATGTTAGTGCATGGGATCACCCTCCCCCCCACCACCATGTCATACCATGCAGTGATGGGCTTCCACCTGTCTGGAAGCCACCTCCTGGAACGCCCTCAATTGCACTGTGCTGCATGGATGCAGCCAGACGGTCCTCCGCTGGGGTCAGCTGCACCACCTCTGGCTGGCCCCCGCCTGTGGCAGCGCATGCCGCCCTGAGGGCTGCCACCTTCTCTTTCACCCGTCTCCTGTCAGTCCCAATCTTTTTCTTACATTCCTGCATGGAGCGCTGGTGGCTTCCGTGCAGGTTTACGGCGCGAGCTACCCCCTCCCATGCAGCATCACAGGCCTGAGGGGTGCCCCACCATCCAGTAAATAGTGGATCCTCATCCAGGTAGGCCTGGAAGAGTGCCTCTTTCTCGGACTTCGTGAAGTTGGGCCTCCTCCTTCGCCCACCATCATCCTCCTCACCCAGTCCTTGCTCAGCCATGTTGGTCTGAATGGGTGGAAGTGGACACCTGTCACTGTGCAGTATACAGCATTATCCCATGACCATTGCCCAGAACATCACACAGCATGCAACTCACCTCTCACCTGCAGTAACCGACTCTGGCCACCGCAGATCACTGTCGCACATTTATAGCGCAATGCATGCAAATTAGGAGTGGAGCAACTTTAATGAGATGCAAATCGTGCCACTGCGCCTTTGAATGGCTGATCAGATGATTTGCATATGTTGGCTGAATATCGCGCTGTTGCGCTTTGCACAATACGGTTGAGCCAGCTGAGCCAATGGCGCAGTTCTGTGACTGCGTAGTACAGCGCATTGCGCATGCCCAGGTAGCTTACGCAGGAGTCTGCCATGCTGATGACGTGCTGTGCGCGATAAGCAATACAGGACACAGCCACTATTGTGACAGTGATGCTACAACGCTGGGCACCACATAGCGCTGTGGCACACCTGCGCAATAGTACATTGTGGCACTGGCACGCAGGTGACCGATCGCGCTGGATGTGTAGGCGTCCGATGGTGCTGTCGTGGCCGCCATGCAGACCCATGACACTGGCGCGACCTTTGCCCCCTGGCATGCGTCTGGCGTAATATGGCTCTGCTCCTGCGCTGTTCGGTAACAACGCAATGTGACCAACGCGCCATACGAATATGCGATAGGGACTGATGGAGTTGTATTGTGCAACATTTCCACGTGGGGTTACCGCGCTGCGGAGCGCCATATTGCCTACTATACAACTGCAGGGATGGCATGCAGGAGAGCTCCACAGTGGAGTGCGTTGGAGTTGGCCAACCTGGTGGCTGTGGTGGAGCTCCACCATGGGTCACTGTTTGGGGGAGAACCCCTGCACATGGCCCACACCCATGTGTGGCAGCAGGTGGCGACCAATCTAGAGCAGGCCACTGGGCAGCGGAGGACTCCAGAGCAGTGCAGGCACCAGTATGGTGACATCCGCAGGAGGGAGCAGGAACTGCTGGAGCACCTCAGATCACGTGCCAGGAGGGGCATTGTGCCTAGGCCAGGTGGGTGTGCTGTCTATGCATCTGTATTGTCCGCAGGGGTGACACTATGTAATGTGACCTGCGCATGAGGGTGGGTTGGGCTATGGTTTGCTGTGAAGGTGTTTGCAGGTGTGTGCTGTATGGGTCTGGCTGTGTGGGCAGGCACACTCAATGGGGCAGGGGGCTGTCTGCTTTGGGATCTCACTGATGTGTTTCTCATCATTTGTCTCCCACAGGCGTGGAGGAGCAGAGGCGGGCCCGGGCTGAGGCAAGGAATGGCGGTGCAGAGGTGGCTGGCAGAGGTGACATAGGTGTTGGGCCACAGCAGCAGCAGCCGCCGCAGCAGCAGCAGCAGCAGCTTGATGAGGGTGAGTGTCATTACATCATGGATGCCATTGCATGCTGTGGGGGGGGACACGGCCACCATCCATGGACAACACTACCATGCATGCAACAAGTGACAGTCATCACTGTCCAGTGGCACTGCATGTCTGTGAGTGTGTCAACTGATGGTCCATGCATGCACTGGGCACATGGCTGTGGCACTAGCATCCCACCATGTAACCACTTCACTGGACAGCCTTGGTTGTGCTGTGATGGACATGGGCGGTGTGTGTGTGTGCAGTGGTACACATGGCTGTTGCTGCCTGGTTGGGCATGTCTTGTGCACGGTCATTGTGGGTGGATGCAGTCCATCACAGGAGCGGGGCACTTGGCTGTATGCCATGCATGATGGGTGGGATTCAGGGATATGGACAGTCACAGCCATTGACTCTGATCCTTTGTCCTAGGTATCCAGATCCTGCGATGCATGGAGCAGTCACAGCAGCGGCTGACACAGGTGGCCATTGATTCACTCGCCATTCTATTGGACCTTCAGCGTCATGGAGTGAGGTGCAGGAGGAGGCCCCGGGCCCAGCACCAGGCGGCAGGAGGGCAGGCTGGAAGGTGGTAGCTGCCCATCACCTCACCCCACCTTCCCTCTCCCGGTTGTTCACCCCTGCCCCTTACCCACCCCTACCTTATACCCATACCCCCACCCCTGCTTTGTATATATATATATATATGTACATAGTTCTATTTGTTGTTCTTCTTATTCTTGTTTATTACAATTATATATTTTGATATGAATACTGTGGTGGTCTCTGATTTGCAGCTGGCTATAGGTGCTCAGTTGCAGTGGTGTGCATGGCATCTGGGGTGGTATGGTCAGGGGTATATGTGTGTGTGTGTGTGTGGGGTGGTGTCTCTGGTGTGGGTGTGGCTTTCAGTCAGTATTGCCTTGTGCTGCCACCCACTGCTGGGTGCTCATGGTGGGTCTGGCTTGTATAGTTCTGTGGTACACGAGGTTGCAGTGTGCCGGGGGGATCCGTGGGGATTCCTGCAGTGCTGGTCACTGCTCATGGGTGGTGTCTTGGGGTCACAGTGCAGGGTGTGCTGTGCACAAGGGGGGGCTTCTGTACACTGGGGTGGTCCACCCCCTGTGTGTGGCAGTCTTAGCTTGCCAGTGGGTGTGCTGGGGTAACACGGCCAGGATGTGCTTTGTTTGCTTGTCCCCATGGTCCGGTGGATATTCTGTCCCTCCCCCAGTTATGCTGTGCTTGGGGTGTGGGGGTACATCATTGGTTCTGCAGTGTGTCCCTGTGCCCATCTGTGGCATAGGTGGTGGGCCCCTGCCTACTTCCCTGGTTGTGCAGTTCCATTGCTCTGCTGCTGGGGGTCTTTCTGCTTGCACTATGGTGCCTCTGTACTGCTCAGCTGGGCTGCCTTTGTTGTGCTATGGCGTATCGTCTCTGCTCAGCTTCCCCTTCCTGGTTGCGCTATAGTGCAGGTTGTGCGATATTCAGACGTTGGCTGGTTGCGCAATTTGGCTTGCTCCATGTTTGAATATCATATCTATTGTACATGTGCTCAATTGACTTGTGCTTGCTCCTGCTGTTGCGCACTTTTTGGGCGCAGTTTGAATATCCAACCCATTGTGCCTAGTGGGCTGTACCAGGTTACCAAAGAGTAAAGAAAAAAGTGAGATACCCAATTTCTAACAAAGGTTTCCCTTAGAGAACCAATGTTTTAATAAATAAATATTATAAAAAGTGTCTGGAAAATAAAGAGCTGTGATTAACTGATGACATTCTAACAGCCTTGCATTAATCTTTAATTAATATATAGGATAATGCAAGGTCATCTATCAGTAATCATTTTTTTAACCATCCGGAGGTTACCACGGTGACTAAATCTGGTGAGTGAAGCTTGAGAGGTTTAAGTTGCCATGGCAACCTCAAGATGGGTACATAAACTGGTTGCTGATAGATGAACCATACATTATCTTTTATAGTGTATAGTCCCCTTTTTCCAGACATATAGTCAGAAAATTGCAATCATGATGTTGCCCCTCTCTGAGGTTCTTTCCTTATCATTGCCAATGCCATTTTGGATTCCCATTCCTGGACTGTACATGCACAAACACCGTACAGACTACAGGATGTGCATGCTCAAATACAGTCAAGTGTTGTTATACCTTTGATGTGACACTCTTCCGATGGCATAACAACATTGTGAAGTCAACAAGGAGTCCCTCCCTTTCAGAATTCTTTGTCACCCAAACCTACAGCCATTGGCAACAGCCAGCAAAAGCCTTTTGACCACTCCAGCCTTAGTGGCAAAATTGTCTGCAAAGCAAAATCTCCTCAAAACTGTAACCTGCACAGTCTACAATATCAAATAAAAAGACAGCTGTTCCCCATGTAAAACATTCTGCTGTGTTTTCATCACATCTGATCACTCAATGTTGTTGCTCCCAATTCCAGAAGTCATAAAACTTGCAAGTACTAACATACTAAAATGCCAGCAGAATAGGCCTAATGGTCTTTCGTGTCTGCTCGTTTGGTCAGCCCCCACCCTGGGTGCTGACCTTGCAGTCCCCCTCACCTTCTCTGGCTTCTCCCTTCCCAGTTCCGGATATTCTTGCTGCATTGGATTTTGCTTCCAGAACCCTTCCCCTGTACCTGTCCCACCCCTCTAGAACCCCTCCACTGTCTCTGCCTCCACCAGCCCCCTAGGCAGTGCATTCCATGGCTCCACCACCCTCTCAGTGAAGTAGCACCTCCTCCTTTCTCCTCTGAATCTTCCCCCCTCCAGCTTCCACCCATGCCCTCTAGTGGCCCCTCCTCCTTCCTTCGAAGCACCCTGACTGTTCCGCCCCTATTTACCCTCTTCATGTACCTGAAGACCTCTAGCATGTCCCCCCGGTCCCTTCTCTCTTCCAATGTGTACATATTTAGCTCTTCGAGACTCTCCTCATAGGTCCTGTCCCCCAAGCCCCAAATCATTTTGGTTGCCCTCCTCTGGACCCTCTCCAGGAGGTTAATGTCCCTCTTTAAGTGTGGCCTCCAAACTGCACACAGTACTCAAAGTGCGGCCTCACCAAGCAGTTATGGGAGGAGTATCCTTCCCTCCTTCTGGAAGTGATCCTAGCGATGCATCCCAGCATCCTGCTGGCCTTGGCTGCTGCCCTCCTACAAGTCTCAGAGTTGTTCATCTTGACATCCACCACCACCCCCAGGTCCCTCTCAGCCATCGAGACTTGTAGCATTTCTCCCACCAGGGTGTACACTTGGCCCAGGTTTCTGGCCCCCAGGTGGAGTACCTTGCATTTCCCTGCATTGAACCTCAGTTTCCACTTTCTAGACCATCTTTCCAGAGCCTCCAGGTCCCCCTGTAGGGCCACCCTCCCCTCCTCCCCATTCACCACCGCCCCCAGTTTCGAGTCATCCACAAAGAGACTCATCTCACTCCCGATTCCTGTCCTTATGTCAGAGACGTAGGCGTTGAACAGAAGGAGCCCAAGGACTGATCCCTGTGGGACCCCACTAATGACCCTCCTTGGGGATGAGACTATCCCGCCAACTACGACCCTCTGGGTCTGGTCCTGGAGCCAATTGCCTATCCATCTGATCATCTGGTTTCCCACCCCCATTTCTCCCAGCTTATCCAACAGGCCCACGTGAGGAACAGAGTCAAATGCCTTGCTGAAGTCTAGAAAGAGGACGTCCACTGGTCTACCCAGGTCCAGGGCACTAGTCACCCAGTCATAGAACTCCACCAGGTTTGTCTGACACGATTTCCCTGGGATGAATCCATGCTGTCTATCATCCAGGCACCCTGACTTATCCAGGTCCCCCCCTAGCCTCTCCTTGACAATGCCCTCCATCACCTTGCCCACCACCGATGTCAGACTGACAGGCCTGTAGTTCCCTGCCACCTCTCTTGATCCCCTCTTGTGGATAGGCACTATATGCACCACCTTCCAGTCTTGGGGCACCCACCCTGTCCTCAGAGAGATGGTGAAAAGCTCCACCAGGGGTTTCGCCAGGACATCCGCAAGTTCCTTCAGCACTCTGGGATGTAATTTATCCGGCCCCGGTGCTTTCTCCATCTTAAGGGAGCTGAGGGCTTCCCTCACTCTCTTTGCTGTTATTTCCACTTGTGGTACCTCTTCTCCCTGCTTAGCCCTCCCCCCACCTGCCAGTGATGCCTCCTCCTCTCCCCAGACCTGCCGATCGGTAAGGGTCCCCCCCTCCTCAGTATCTCTGTCTCCTCCCATGTATGATGCAGCACCCAATTTTCCTTGGTGAAAACTGAGGTGAAGTACTCATTTAGTACCTCAGCCTGCTCCCCTGGGTCTTGTGCCCATCTCTCCCCTGATTTAATCCTGCTAATCTGCCCCTTCACCCTTTGTTTTTCCCCAATGTATCTAAAGAACCCCTTGTTCCCTCTCCTAATTTCCCTGGCCAGGTTCTGCTCCTTCCTTGCCTTAGCAGCCCTCACCACCCTAGTGGCCCTTCTAGCCATCAGCTCATACTCCCCTCGATCCCTTTCACTCCTTGAGCACTTGAATTGCTTATAGGCTGCCTTCTTTCCTCGCACCACCTCCTGGACCTCCCTGGTCCACCAGCAGGGTTTTTGGGCCCTACCGCATTTTCGTCTTACTCTTGCACAGGTGCTTGTAGCCTCCTGCACCCCTCTCCTGATGATTTCCCACCTACTATCAGCGTCCATGTCTGACCCAATCCCACCAAATGCTCCTTAAGGATCCTTCCCATTTCCTTAAAATCTGCCCACCTGAAGTCGGTTACTTCTGTCTTTGTGCAGCCTTCTACCCTTCCTAGGTCCAGGCAGAACCAGACCGTGGCATGGTCACTCCCTGCAATGGGTCCCTTACCTCCAGTCCCCAATCTGGTCACTGTCTGCCAGGACCACATCCAGTACCAGCGCTCCTGGTCGGTTCCTCACCTGCTGAGTTAGGAAGCGCCTTGAAAGACATCCAACAACCTCTGTTCCCTGGTCACAGAGGATGTCATAGTCTCCCAGTCTGTTCCTGGCATGTTTAAGTCCCCCAACATCACCACCGTTCCTCTGCCCAGTCTGCAGTGTCTCCCAACATCTGCCATCAGTCTGTCCTCCAGCTCCTCCGCCAGGGCGGGGGGTCTATACACCACTCCTATTTTTACTCTCTTGCCCCCCCTTGTTATCAAGGTGACCCAAATCGCCTCCACGGTTCCCTCTGCCTCCTCTACTCCCCCTATGCCAATGCAGTTTTTGACTATCATTGCTAGCCCTCCTCTCCTTCCCTCCCCCCTGTCCTTCCTGAACATAGTGTAACCCTCCAGGTTCAGGTCCCAGTCATGTCCTGCAGTGGCCCAAGTCTCAGTGACCGCTGCCACATCCACTGCTCCCTCAGTTAGCATCACCTGGAGCTCAGGAATTTTATTGCCCAAGCTCCTGGCATTTAGCAGGACTACCTTCCACCCTTTCCCTATAGTTCCATTTCCCCTGCTCATGTTCCCATGGGGATTCTGTTTTCCCCTGGTCTGCACTTTGCCAGTCGGCCTTTTCCTGCAATCCTCCTGGTCCCCAGGGGAGTGAAGACAGAGTCCCTCCTTTATTGGCACCCCCTTGACAGCCTTTTCTCCCATCCCGCCCCCCTTCACAAGTTTAAACCCCACTTTTCACCAATGAACCCCTCTATTTTCAACTTAAGGATTCCCTTCCCCTCCAAATTGAGATGCAGTCTATCTCTAGCATACAGTTCCTTATCCTCCCAGGTCTTCCCCCAATCCCCCATCAACCCATACCCTCTGGCCTCACACCACTCCCTGAGCCACTGGTTTATCTCCCTAATCTTCCTTTTGTGTTCCCCACTAGCCCTTGGCACTGGCAGGATTTCTGAGAAGGAGCATTTTATTATCAGTAACAATAAAATAAAAAAACTAAAATTGTGCAGAATAGCTCTTATACAAGAAGTTCAAACAAAACAATGTCCTTCATCTGAGTGTATCTCTAAATCTAAATCTAAATGTCAATCTCTAAACAAACATTGTTCTCTTTTATAAGATGTTTTCATCTGGCAATTAATTTCTTCATCCAAATTATGCATCCCGTTCTCATAAAGCTATCTCTCCTATTTTCACTCAAGGTACCAAACCTTGTCAATTTATTTCCTATGACCAGTACATCCAATCTACTCAACAGGTGCAGCAGATTGAGACATTCTTGCCTGAACTGGTCATCCTTCTGACAATTCTGCAGACAAGCTTGTGGAGGTCAAAATGTACCTCAGGGTTAACCCCCATGTTCTATATAAACCCAAATAGCTTCCTGCATTCATTTCAACAGTATAATTATGCAGTATATATTTACAAACCAAGAGCTCTCAGTATCACATAAAGATTCACATGTATTTTTTTTAACCACAGAGAAGCAAGAACAGAAACAGCAAGTAAAGGAAGGGAGATAACAGGTGAAAATTGTGGGACCATTAGAGTGGCCAGTTCCAAGGTTCCACAAGGAAAATTTGATTGTGCAGTCAGACAGACAAGAGGTAGATAAGTGACAGACCAGGAGAAACATAGAAACATAGACTTTGATGGCAGATAAGGACTGCTTGGCTCTACTAGTCTGCCCATTTCCCTACCTACTGGATAGGCTGCAGATCCTCAATAACCAACAGCCTACTTCTTCCTACCCCTCACCAGAATTACCTTATGTCTGTCCCATGCATTCTTGAATTCCCCCACTACTTTTGACCCCAAGACCTCCTCAGGAAGGCTGTTCCATGTGTCCACCACCCTTTCTGTCAAAATATACTTCCTCACATTGCCCCTGAGCTGTCCCCCTCTATCTTCAAATTGTGCCCCGTTTGTTCTTACCCATCTCTTTCTCTGAAAGATGCTACCCCCCTTTCCTCAAGGATATACATATTAAGCTCCTTTAGTCTCTCTTCATATGGCTTCTGTTGCAGAACTTGCACCATTTTAGTTGCTCTCTTGTGGACTGTCTCCATCCTGTCTGTGTCCTTGCAGAGGTGGGGTCTCCAGAACTGCATACAGTATTCCAGATGGTGTCTCACCAACTGTCTATACAGAGGGATAACAACTTCCTGATTTCTTCTGGTGATGCCTCTCCCTATACAACCCAGTATCCCCCAAGCCATCCTTACTGCCTTCTCACATCACTTGCTTGCCTTTAGGTCATCTGATATGACTACCCCCAGGTCCCTTTCCATTTTTGTTGTTATTAATACCTCTCCCATACTTTTCCCCTGGGTTTTTGTTTCCCAGGTGCATTATTTTGCACTTCTTTGCACTGAACCTAAGCTGCCATACCTTTGACAATTCATCCAACTTTGCCAAGTCCCTTCTCATCCTTTTCAACCCCCTTGTGTATCAACCCTGTTGCAGATCTTTGTGTTGTCTGCAAAGAGGCATACTTTTTCTTCCAGTCCGTCTGCAATGTCACTTATAAAGACATTAAAAAGGACCAGACCCAGTACTGAACCATGTGGTACCCAGCTAGTAACCCCCCTTCCTTCGGAGTGGACTCCATTTACTATTATCCTCTGTGTCCTGTTGTCCGGCCAATTTTTTATCTGGGCTACCACCGTGGGACCTACTCCCAGCCTGGCTAATTTGTTGATTAATCATTTGTGTGAGACTGTGTCAAATGCCTCACTAAAGTCGAGGCCCACAACCCCTTCCTGGTCTAGTAAGTTGGCCACCCAGTCAAAAAAATCTATTAGAATCATCTGACATGACCTTCCAACTGTGAATCCATGCTGCCTTGGGTCCTGTGCCCTACTGCCCTCTAGGTACTCAACAATTTTTTCTTTCAGAAGTAATTCCATCATTTTACCTACCACTGAGGTTAAGCTAACAGGTCTGTAGTCTCCTGCCTCTGCATTGCTCCCACTTTTGTGTAGGGGAATCACATCCACCCTGCTCCAGTCCTTAGATACCATACCATCCTCCCATGATTTGTTAAAAAGGGTAGTCAGTGGCGTCACTAATTCTCCCCTTAGTTCATTTAAAATTCTGGGGTGAACCCTGTCAGACCCATTGCTTTGTCCACCTTCAGTTTTAGGAGTTTTTTCAGAACCCTTTCTTCTGTGAAAGGACTGGTATCGACTCCCCTATCCATAGTGCTTCTATTGAGTGGATTAGGTACCTCCACCTCCTCTTCTTTTGTGAATACTGAGTAGAAGTATTTGTTCATTACCCTGCATTTTCACTGTTACTCTCTGCCCACCCACCTCCCTCCTCTTTATTAAGCCTCACTATCCCTCCTTGGTCTTTCTTCACTACCTAATGTTCCTATAAAGGTTTTATCCACCTTCTTAACTGAGTTGGCTGTCTTTTCCTCAGTTTGGGCCTTAGCTATTCTGACTGCCATCCCCGCTTCCTTCTGCTTTAACTGGTATAGTTCTCTGTCCTGCTCCTTCAGTGTTTCCTTATACTTCCTGAATGCTATATTTTTCTCCCTAACCTTCCCTGCCACCTCTTTTGAGAACCATAGTGTTTTTTTCTTTCATTTTGACTTATTTGCATCACACAAAGGCGTGTTGCTTCTATGATGGCAGTTTTGATGTTTCCCCATTATTTCTCTACCCCTCCTTCTTGCCTGTTTGCTAGTACTTTTCTGTGGCACTCTCCCATTTTGACAAAGTCCACCTTCCTAAAGTCCAGTACCCTCACTTTTGTATGGCTTATCTCTGCGGCTGTTTTTATTGAGAACCACAATGTTTGGTGGTCAGATGTTCCCAGATGCTACTCACTTCTAGATCTGAGATCCTCTCTCCATCCTCATTTGAGAGTACCAGGTGTAAGATTGTTCCCTCCCAAGTGGGTTTCAACACTAGCTGTCTGATGCATGCCCCCTGTAGGGCATCGAGAATGATTTTGCTCTTGGATGTGGCTGCAGCAAAGGTGCTCCAGTTAACATCTGGCATATTCGGATCCCCCATCAACAATATTTCCCCTTTATCTGCCATACTAAGGATGCCTTCTATCATTTCCTTGTCCATTTTCTCCCTCTGAGACAGGGGTCTGTATACTACCCCTGGGCAGATTGTGGTGCCATTTCCAGTCTCCAGGGTGACCCACACTGCCTCTTCTCCTCTCTGTTTACCCTTTAGTTCCATTGCTTTGATCCCTTCCCTTACGTAGAGAGCTACTTCTCCTCCTCCTCCTCTACCCTCCCTGTCCATCCTGTAGATTGTGTACCCTAGTATGTTGACATACCAGTCATGGTTCTCTGTGTACCATGTTTCTGTGACTGCCACAATATTCAGGCATCCCTCTTCCATCAAGACCACCAGTTCAGGGAGCTTGTTACCTAGACTATGGGCATTGGTACTCATTACCCTCCATTTTTTGATGGCCTTACCCCTTTTTGCTCCATCCCTGTCTTTACTGCCTTTGCATTTTTCTCCATTTATCCCTGCCCTGCTCCATAAACTTCTCTATCTTGGTGTTTACCTCACTAACTACCCTAATTTTGGGGGGGTGGTCTAGATTTCCCTGCTCCTTTTCAGTGCCTGTCCCTCTTCTAGTTTAAATGCTTGTGAATGAAGCATTTAAACCTATCACCTAGGATCCTGGTACCCTTCCTGGATACATGCAGACCATTGCTCCACTATAGGCCTGTATCCCTCCAAGTGGACCCCCAGTCCCCAGTGAAGCCATAACCCTGCTCTCTTCACCAGTTTTTCAACCATTGATTGAATCCCATGGTGCAGAATACCCTAGCTTCACCCATGCCATAGACAGGCAGCACCTCCAAGAAGGATACCATGCCTGCTACTTGTCTAAGGTCCCTCCCCAACTCCACAAGCTCCTCCTGCACTGCTCTGATCCCTTTCCCAGCCAGGCCATTTGTCTCTAGGTGGACAATGACATCCAGCTCCCTCCCTCATGCTGCTGCTCTGGCAATCCTGAAGATTTTCTCCTTTTGCCTCCAAGCCATTGGTCCAGGCAGGCACCTTATCTCCCTTCCACCTCTCCCAGTTCTACCCCCAAAAAATGGAGTACCCCACCAGGAGTTGTTTCCTTCCCCTGCAAGATCCCATGCCACCCTCCTGTGGATCTCCTTTGTGGAGGTTCCCAGCATCCTCCTTGGTCTCCACTCTGGGTGCCTCCATAAAGGAACCACACTCTTCCAGAATGGTGTACTAATTGCAGAGAGTTACAACTGGAGGGATGCACCTCTGTTCCACCATGCTCACCCTCCCTGAGTCAACTGTGGTCCAACCACTCCTCTCTCTTGGTGACCTCTGAGGCAGTGGCAGTAGCCTTGTTGGTCCCTGGGTGGGAGAGGAGGTCCCCAAAATCCTGGCCAACTCAGCCTGGAGATGAGCAACCTCCTCCCTTAGCACAGAGAGGGCCTGCAGATGGAACAACACCACATCCTCCAGAATGTCTCCCAGAAGACTGCCTCTCCACAGCTGTTGCACTGCACCACTCCCATCATGTCTTATCTGTGGCCCCTCAACTGTTGTTTTATTTGTTTACTCTTTTCTCTCTCTGTTTATTTTTTTTCTCTGTACTTTCCTACCGCATCTGTGCCCTTACAGCTCCTGCTTTTCCTGTTCTGGGACAGAAAGTTCCTGTATTCCTCAGTAGTCTCCTTCTTACTTGCTCAGAGTCAGACCTCCAGAATCTAGTGGAGGATGGAGAGCTACTGTTTTCATTCTAGGATTGTGAGTCTTTTGTGCCTCTGTGATCACTCCCTTCCTGCTCTCAAACAGGAAGTTCCTGTTGTCAGTCAAACCCTGTGCCTATAAAAATAGAAGTAGCTAAGAGTGGGGTGGGGATGGGGTGGGGATGGAGGGAGAACTATATAGTCCCAGTAGAGTAGTAAAGTTCTAAAAGCACCTCCTTCCTCTTGCTGTTCTCTGCCAAAAGCTACCTAGCACAGTTTTAAATCCAAACACCTGGCTTCCTGCTAGCTAAGCCACTGCTCCAATTTACAGTTCCCCTTCTTCACTTAGCTAACTGCATGGATAACAGTTCCCTTCACCCAACTAAGACAAACACACTAACTTGTTTTTTTGTTTGTTTGTTTTTACCCTAAAAGGATAAAAGGAGAGGACACAAAACAAGATCCTTGCACAATCAGACAGACAAGAGGCAGACAAGTGACAGACTAGGAGAGGACACAAAAGTAGATCTTTGCTTTTAACTCTGTCTGTTTTACAAATGTGACAGGATCTTACCTAACCCTATCACAGTGCTATCAGTAAAATCTGCTACTGTAAAGGAAATCATGTTAAAAAAGAAGTCATTTTTGAATAATGGCAAATATAAGTTTATTAGTTTATATAAGTTTATTTTTTATGCAAAAGTCAAAATGTTTTTGAGTGATGCTTAAAGTTATGTTATTTTATAAAATGGGTAAAGAGCATCCAGTAATTTCATTGGCTGAGACGTCACTCCAGCCATACTATTTTTTAAGTATAGTACAAGTAATAAAAAGTCTATGTACCTGTGCACACTTTACTAAAAATAACCATATGCTACTGATTACATTTTCAAAGTGGATTTGGCAGCCATTGCTATTTTGCTCATGTGCATGCACAAAGTGAAGATATTATGTCTGCTTAGAGAGTAGGGGCTGGATGGCAGAACCTAGCAGCCCATGAAGTAGTTTTTTTTTTTTTGCGGAACTTCTCAGGTTTGGGGGATATTTCAGTTTATTGCCCTTTAAAACAAAGTGAATGAAGTATTTGCCTGGAGAATTTGATACCACAACTTATCCTGCACCACGTGGACTTTGTTTTTACAGTGGGGAGACCTAAAGGATTGAGGAAAATAGAATATACTACTCCATGGCCTTCAAAGCACCAACACCTTCCTGCCAACAGTGAGCAGACCACCACTTTGGAGAGTCTGTATCATGCTATATTGAACCTCACATATCCAATAAAAAAATTGAACAGAAATTGAACTCATATTCAGAATGTTTAACAATGGTGGGAATTATAGTGGGGTGCTTAGCAGGTTTGTCAGCAGAAACTGCAACAATGACTGGTAAAGCTTTGGTGGCCATGATGTCCTCTCTAAAGGAACAAAATCTTCTAAGGACACAGCTTGAGCAACATGAAAACACTGTCAGGACCCTCATTATATGTATTTTGAGAACACCAAAAAGGACAAGAGGGAAGAATGCCACCATCTTTCTGAAACACTGGCTCACAGAAGGTTTGCTATTGGAACATGTGCTGAGGATTGTAAAGGCCTACCGTATCACCAGCAAAGGGCCCAGACACAATCAGAGAGCCCGCTTATCTTGTTGCTAGTGACTAGCTTGAATGGAGAATGCAACATCTTATTCCTTGTGGCATGGGAACAAGTACCACATATTGACAACATCAGAATTCTCTTTTTCCCCTAAGACAATGCCTATGCTACACAGCAGAGGCAAAAGGCTTTTGAAGATGCCACAATGAAGTTGAGGGAGGCTGGCACTCAATATCGTTGAGCTTCCCTGCCGGGCTCCAGTTCATAGTATGGGACAAGCAATACTATTATACTGATCCCAAGTCAGCAGACACCTTTGTGCATAAACTTCATCCCCAAAACACACAGGCAGAGGAGGCACCTATTGGAGAAGGTGATGTTGAGTAATTGTTTCTCCACAGTTAATCCTTTTTTGTATTAAGGACTGGGTTTTAAGCATATTGTAAGTAATGACTGCTGCTATCTATTCCCCCTATACTATTAAGATACTTTAATTTTAGAATGGACTTGGACACATCAGCAAGGCCCTAACTGATTGTGGTGGTAGTGTAATATATATATTTCTATTAAATGAACAGACTATTACTTGACTGGGGGGTAAATATGTCTTTCCTGGGCACATGTTTATATGTCTGTTGGGAAGGAAGGGGTTCAAATATTAGCAATTTTGTTGTAATCTGTATCTGATACAGTGAAGCCTGCCAAGAAGAGGCACAGTGTCACAGGTTTCCTGCATGACAAAATGGATTAACTTCCATTGAAATTACATTATTTTCTGCAGTAACTCTACTGCAGAATTCTGCAGAGTTTGGATTCATCCTGGTGGGCTTCACTGTATATGTTTATTGATTTATTTTATTTAAGATTTTGGGTTAAACCTTTGAGAACAGGCTCATTACATAGGTTCCATGTCAAAGTTATACAGCATGAATCAAACAACAAAATTATGGTGAAGCCATGAGAAAAGGATGACAACAATGGGCAGGCTATGAGCAGAATAGTTACAAGGCAATAACACTATATACACTGAGAGCAACAAACTCAAAGAAAAATAAGGGAGAATGAGAGGGTGACAAAGGGAGAGGTTAGCACAGGCTGAAGGGGGCAACAGGGAGAGCACAAACTAGATAGAGAGTACACTACAAGTATCAGCCCAGATTATGGGCCTTATCATTGGAGGTACAGATTACCTAGAGGTGCCAGGCATTGGGATGGAGCAAGACCAATACTAAGTAGAAGGTAATAGGTCAAGGGGAGATGGGATAAGAGCAGATGGAATGTAATGGTGAAAGGATGAGGGGAGAGAGGGTTGAAGGAGGGAAGGGGAAGTAAGATGACAGCTCAGGAAGGAAGTGGGAGAAGTAGGGAGGTGAATAGAAAGTGGCCAGATGGTGGTGTAGCTGGACAACAGGCAGAGAGGCTGGAGATGCTATTGGAAACAGTCACAACTAGCACTGGCAACCAGATGATTTCTTAGCTCATGTTTAAAGTGGCCTTCCATTGATTTAGAAGACATGCTAGGAGGCAGGTTGCTAATCCATTTGGGTACCTGATGGGCAAAAGCTGTTTGTCGTAGAGAGGTGTAACTTCTGGGAACCTTGAAGACCGAGCTCTCAGAGCATCTGGTGGGATGGCTACTTTCATATGGAGTGAAGAGCTTCTGAACACTGGAGGGGCAGCATACCTAGACTTACTTTTTTGGCCAGCACACAGGTCTGGAACATTTATTTATTTATTAGCTTTTGGTAACCGGGTAAGTGCACTAGGCAACAGACCTGCCTATTTTCAGGCACGACCCGGGAGAGCACAGGACATTGGTTACAATATGCAGAAATGCACAGACATAATATAGGTGTACAGGAGCAAAACAAGATATACATTGGGTAGCACAGTAATAGTTACATAAGGGTACATTTTGGCATAGATCATAATAAGGATGTAAAATAAAGCAATTAGGGTAACCATAAGACAGCTGAGGACAGTAAAGACATCAAGGTTCATAGCCACCTAGACAAACGTATGGATGGGAGAACATTAGTGTAGTACTCAGGGTCAGACCCGACAGCCTGCAGTGGGACAAAGCAAATTAAGAGCATTTGCATTGGCCAGAGGCTAGGAGGTTGGTGAACAGCGAGTTTTTGAATTCTCGATGGGAGGCTGAAGTTTTCACCACAAGGGGGAGTGAGTTCCAGAATTTGGGAGCAAAATGGGCAAATGCCTGTTCACCCATTTTTGTCATGCAAGGTCTAGTGGAGAGCATGGGGACAGAGGAAGACCTGAGGGTATGGGTGTGTGAGGCAGGAGTCAGGAGGTTGGCAAGATAGACAGGGCAGAGAGGTCTAGACAGGGAGTCGATAAAGCAGCCCAGGGAGTAGGCTTGAATATCCTTAGGTGACAGCCAATTTAAGCCAGCGTAAAGGAGACAATGATGGGTAAGACGTGGGGCAGTTAAGGCGAATCTACAGATGTTGTTGTAGACAGTGTCTCATTTGTGGAGTGTAGCAGAGTTTGCAGCAAAGAGGAGGGGCAGAGCATATTGGAGCTGGGGTAAGAGAATACCTCTCGCAACAGAAAGTCTAGCGGAAAGAGTGAGAGAGTGGTGAACGCGATAAGCTCTGCCAATTTTAGCATTGACGGCATGGCACACCATATTGACATGTTGAGACAGGTCAAGTGTGGGATCCAAAGTGACCCCAAGGTACTTGAAGGACTCAGTGTTTGAGATGAGGGAGCCATCAAGGCATTGAACCCGGAGCCTGTTTGCAGGGGCAGACAGTTTCTTAGAGGATCCAAATAGCATAGCACAGGTTTTTTCTAGGTTCAGGACTTGGTGGTTGCTAGAGAGCCAGGTCTGCAGGAATTGGAAGTCATTAGTGAGAGTGGAGTTGATGGCAGCAACCGATTTTGACCCAGAGTAGAGAACAAGGTCATCTGCGCACATAAGAGTGCAGCTATGCCGGGACATGGTGGGAATATCATTTAGGAAGAGGGAGAAAAGTAGAGGTCCAAGAGTGGATCCCTGGGGAACTCCACGGGAGATGTTTAGGGGGGATAAGCTTGCCCTCGAACTGGAGCCAGTTAGCATGGGCATAGAGGTCACAAGTGTGCATGTGCTGCTTGGAACTGGTGGAGAGATGGCATGCCTTATTTAAGGTGACTTTGATGTTGTGGAGGGCTGTGTCCATCACAGACCCATAGATTACAATCCCATACTCAACAAGGGATACTGCTGAGATACGGATGGCCAGGTTGAGAGCTTCGGGGGTATGACTATGCATATGCCTGTGTAGAAGGCCAATACGTATGTTGAGGGCCTTTATAATATTGTCAATGTGGTAAACAAAAGACATGGAGCTGTCAACTGTAACTCCCAGGTATTTAAATTGCTGTACCTGGTCCAGTGGGGCACAGTCGACATTCATTATGATAAGAGGGTGCATTTGGTGCCTGTTCTGCAGACTGGAGAACATTATAACCTACGTTTTTTTTTTTTATAATTCATAACAAATTTACAGTCCCTGAACTATCTTACAACTTCAGTGAAGCTGTCCTGTAGTGTGTGTTCAAGGGTAATAGGGTCAGTGTCATTAGCATATAGAACTGCATCATCTGCATATAGCAGAATTTTGCTGCGACAGGCAAGTGGAAGAAAATTTAGAAATATGCTAAACGTTAGGGGACCCACTATGGAGCCCAGCGGAAACCAGAGTGAACTGATCTGCTGTCAGATAAGACACTGTTAATCCTAACTCCTAACTTGTTGGGACTGGTTTGAGAGGTAGCTCTTGAACCATCTGACTGTGCCATTTGAAACACTGATAGCTACTAGTTGCTAAGCTAGAAGGTCAAGTTTAACTGTGTTGAACGCTTTTGATAGGTCAATAAATGTTGCACCTACCAGTTTGCCATGTTCGAAGGAGTTATAAATATAGCCTATAAACTCAAGCAAAGTAGAAGAGGTGCTATGACCTTTGCAGAAGCTGTGTTGTTGCAGACACTGTATGTTATACTTTTCCAGATATTCAACTAATTGATCCATGACAATCCTCTCAAGATACTTTGCTAGAGGAGGGAGAATTGAACTGGGTCTATAATTCCCTAGTGAGGAATGATCACCACTCTTGAAGACTGGATTCACTAATGGTGCTTTCCATAGCTGTGGGAACTGTGAGAATCTTAGTGAGGCATTGATAACGTAAGTTAGTGGCTTCAGTATGTCTTCCAAGGCAAGATCTACAAATTTAAGGTCAAGGGAATCACCACTATATCGGGACATTCCCAGAACCTTTAGAAGGTATTTCATGACTTCATTTATTGAGATGGTTCTGAAATTAAATGAAGGGTTAGACGGTGACTGGTCTTTGGTTTGAGCATTGATGGTGGAGTTAGTAGGGAGGAAGAAGCTTGGTGGTAGCACTCCAGTATGATCTGTGAATGCTTTATTGAATGAGTTTGTGATTATTAGTGGATCAGTTGTAGGTAGGACATCAATGTTGAGCATCGTGGGGGCTGACTTGCTATCTTTCCCCGTGACTTCCTTGAGGTTAGCCCAGAATTTTCTACCATCACTCTAAGAACGGGTGGGCGCTTCCTTGTAGTATTGTTTTTTTGCTGCACGTATTGCCCTAGTGCAGTCATTGTGATCCTTTTTGTAGATATGAGTGTTGGTCTGTTTGTCTGTCTCCTCAGCTCTATACCATAGGTGATCTCTTGCTTTCAAGCTCTCGGGAAGCTCTTGGTGAGAACCAAGAGTTACTACAACATTTTATTTTTCACTTTTTTATTTGGGCATGTTTATCACAGACCGCATTGAATAACTGGATGAAACATTCTAGTGCTGCATCAATAGTATTAGAAGAATAGACTGGGGACCAATCCTGTTGAGGCAGGTCAGCTCTAAGTTGATCAAGGTGACCTTGTTTAAGGAATCTATTTGTGACAGTTCTTGCATGGGGTTTGGAGTAGGTACAGGAGCAGTGAAATAGAACAGGTGAGTGATCACTATAGGCATCTGGGAGGACAGTGGTGTGGGAGATAAGTTCTGGTCAATTTGATAGAACTCAGTCCAGTAACATTGCTGTACCAGTCTTGTAGTTTACCCTAGTCGGTGAAGTGACAAGCTGGGAGAGGTGCACTGCAGTGACTACATCCCTGTATCGAGTTGTTGCCTGGGACAGCTAATTGGCATTGAAAGCACCCAGCAGCAAAGTTTCAGTGTTATGGTTAAGGGTGCTGAGGCATTTCATTAATGAGTCTAGCTCAGGGGCCTTCTGGTCAGGTGGGATATACACAGAGAGGACAGTAAGGGTTTTGTTGTGCTCCCCTAGAAATAGTTTTACTGCTAGGACTTGCATGCTGGTCCCAGTGTTGGGTAAAGGTAGAATGTAGGCCTGTAAATTATCCCTGAGGTAGATAATGCAACCACCACCTCTTTTGGTAAGATGATCAACCCTGAACATGGTGTATCCCAGGATCAAGACTGAGGCATCCACAATGTTAGGGGATAGCCAGGTCTCTACTAATGATAGGATGTCCAGGTTATATTGTTGTGTCCAAGCATTAAAGCTGTCCATTTTTGGGAAGAGACTACATATATTAATTAATCCAATTGTAAGTTGACCAACATTACCTTGAGACACTGTCAAGGGTATTTGAAGGCCCAGGTTGTGGTGAATATTCCTGGAAAGCAAGAGAGCTATGAGGCATAGACATTCCATTAGGAGGTTGCAGCCAAGCTTCACTGTCTATATTGAATGTGGTAGCATGAGTGTCCTTTCTTTATATTGAAAATCCTTGGATAGAGAGACACTGGGTACAGACACCTTTGATATTGTGCAAGATACTCCAGTGGACTGGCTGTTTTCAGTGCCTGAGAAGGAGCGGGTAATATGACACTATTGGACAGCATTGCTGAGGAGTGCACATCAAGAGATGTCCCAAGGAGGGATGGGGCTAGTGGGCAAAGATGGCAGACGCTCGTTGAAAGAACCCCCCGGGACACCAGACTTAAATGGCTTAAATAGCCAGAACTTGGTGATTTAAATGTGATAATATAACAGGAGAGCATTATCTAAGGCATATGGCATCTGGTAGGCAAAAACATAAGCAAGCTAAACTGTCTTTCAATACCCAAAATACACCAAAAGTGTCGGATTCAATGGCCTGTAATCTGAAAGAACACGAGGTGAAGCGTGTAGGGGAGTCGCACACGGAGGACATGGAATCTCTAACTAAAACTCTGGCTGGAATACCAGATACTCTATCGGTGATGTAACAGGAGATGAAAATGGGATTTGGCAATATTATATTGCAGCTGACTCACCTACAAATGGTGGTAACAAGTCTATCAGAAACAGCGACTATGCATGCCACTCAGATCTCTGAACTCAAAAGGCACCTTGGGGAGCTTGAGGACTCATACGCCGGTGTCTCTGCACAGTGAAACGGCTTGAGATCCGCAATGGCAGAGTTAAAAGAAAGACTAGATGACCAGGAGAATTGGTCTAGAAGGTCAAACATAAGAATAATAGGGTTGCCAGAGGGGACTGAGGGTCATAACCCCAATCAGGGCCTTCATCAATGGGTGGTGACACAGTTTAAGCTGCCAGAGGAATATGCGGCCTTTGAGATAGAAAGGGCTCATCAGATTGGTCCACCACCGAAGCCTGGTGACAGGCCTCATCACTGCCTAATAAAATACCTGTGCTTCCCTGACAAGGAGAAAATTCTGCAAAAAGCCAAAAAAGCTGGACCCATTCAGTATGGAAATTGGAAGATTCATATATACCAAGATTACAGCAAAGAATTACAGGACAGAAGACAGTGCTTTAACTCTGTTAAAAATCGTCTCTTTCAGATGGGTTGGTTCTTTTGTGCTTCTTTACCCAGCCAAGCTCTAGGTAGAAAGACTGGGACAAAAGCCACGCATATTCAATTGCCTCAGAGAAGCAGAGAAGTGGCTAGTTGAGGAGGAGACCAGAGTGAATGAAGAGCCAGATGCCAGCAGAAAGTAATAGTGGAAACACTGAGAAGTAAGTACCACAGCAGATATATATTTTTTTATAGTCCTCTGGTGCTCTTATTTCCTTTAACCACATCCAGTATTTGTAAGGGGCAGTTAAGGCAAGTGATTCAATCAGGCCTGGGGCTTAGGTATGATTGGGTAAGTGAAGTGCTTTCTTTGTTGGGAATCATTTCATCAGGGGAGGCTCAGCTGGCCACTATATGACTAACTTGATTTATGTTTACTTTTGTAGCCTTGTGAGTCCTGGTTCATGGAGCTTGGCCCTTCTGATGAGGAAGTCTGGGGAGTTATGTCCATTTTGGTTTTGCCCAACCATACCTGGGGGTACGGATACCAGAGGGGGTTTTCCTAAGTTTGTCAACAGAGCATGCAACTTTTACTTTTTTTTATGTGTTGAAATTGGTATCGTGAACCAAAACAAGGCTGTTTTCTTTTATTGATTTATGCCCGGCCATACCTGGGGGTACGGGTGTCAGCGGGAGGCTTCCTGAACCATTTGCCAGCAGATGTCTGAAACTTTTATTTTTTCCAAAACGAAAACGGGGAAGTGAACAGCAAAGGACTGTTGATTTAATCCGGAAATTTGGATCTACGTGCTTAAGAGCAAATCATAAAAATTATGGGATGTGGTTCCTACTGTTGTATCTCTAGCACCAGAAAACAAGGACTGTCTGAATATATTGGTTGCGTCTGAACGATTAAAGGGTTGTACAAGAACAGAATAGGTCAAACAACCTGCTGTGATTGCATTGTAGGAAATTAGCCATTTTGCTTATTAGATTTCACTTAGTAAATGTTGTCTTAATATATATATATATTTAATATTTAATATACTTTTTAAACTGTTTTGACTATCCATAGAGTTTTAGATAAAATGGTGTCCTTGTGCACAATTGATGTTGTTATTGAACACTCTTACTGCCTGATATTTGAAGTGGGAATCCTGGCAGAATTATTTTTGCCTAGGGGGGAAGGGGGGAATGGAGCTCAATGTTGTTGGAGCAGCATCTTTGGGTAGGTTCTCTCGAGGGACATGCAGGATAGGGCTAACCGGAGGCACCATTAAATGCTGTAATTTGGCTCCGAAGTGGACACCGTCCTGGGGTAAGACACAATCACTGGACAGAACAGCAGGGGTTTATTGTTAAGTTGGGGTGGGAAGGGGTGGCTGGGGACAAGTACAAAATAAGAATAGAGAGGAGGTACAAATTCTTTACATAAAGGAGGTAATGGGTGCATATATCTTTGATAACTATGGCTGAAAATATTAAATGTGTGACCTGGGATGTAAATGGGCTAAAAGCAATCCTTAAAAGGCAGAAAATAATGGGCTAAGTGAGGACGGCTAGAGTGAACATAATTTTATTGCAAGAGATTTCTCACAAAGAGAGGAACAAAGAACAGCTATATTTATGGGGGGGGGGGCTATGGATTTCTGCTACTTTTTCCTCAATGGCACAGGGAGCTTCAATATGGATTCCAAAGGGACTACCTGTCCAACTTATTGAAAAAAAATATGGACCAAACTGGGAGATATGCACTGGCCAAGATTAATATAATTGGTAGGGGAGTTTTTCTAGTGGGATCAATATATGCACCAAATGTAGAAAAAACAGGTTTCTTCCAAAAGTTGGCTCTTGATATGGCCAATTGGACAGGCTCTTGGATTCTTGGTGGGGACTACAATTGTGTTTTGGATAATATTTTGGATAGATCCAGCAGGACTCCTGCGTATAGAACCAAAAATGCCAAAGCACTGGAGGAACTTCAGTGGGATATGGGCCTGACAGACACATGGCAGCATGTCCACCCAGATGGGAGGGACTATAGTTTTCTTTCACATGTGCATCATACTTATGCTAGGCTAGACAGAATTTTAATGTCAGCGGCTCTGCCGGTGGCCATTGAAGAGGCTAAATATTGTCCAATAACTGTGTTGGATCATGCAATCCATGTGGTCACGTTTAGGGGACTGGGTGAATCTAAGAAGGTAGGTTGCTGGAAATTGGATCCTTTACTTTTGAAAGACCAATAATACCTTCAATATATGATTGGATGCATAAAGGAATACCTCCTTTTTAATAAAAGGGGAGATACCTCCCACCGATGCTGATGGGAAGCCCTTAAAGCATATATTAGAGGCCAGACCATTACATATGCTGCACATAACCGTAAGCTGGAGAATCAAGAGCTAGGTAAACTAAGAGATAAGGTAAAAATGCTTGAACAATCCCATAAACAGAGGCACACTATGCCCCTCTATATTGCCCTTCAAAAAAAGAAGTGGCAGTTAAACAGGCTTTCCAGTGCCAACTTGGAGCCATCTATATTGCTCACCAATGCAGGGGCATATTATGATGGGGACAGAGTGGGGAACTACTGGCCTGGCAATTAAAGTGTAAAGAAGCTGATCAAAATATAAGTCAAATACATGCTCAGAATGGGATTTTAGTACAAGGGGTAGAAGAGATAGACAGAGTTTTGGGGGAATTTTATGCAAAACTTTATACTTCTGAACATAATCCAAGTCAATCAGACTATGATCATTTTTTTAAAGGGGTCCACCTTCCTGGCACTATAGATGAGGTTACTCCGGGCCTTGACTCTCCCTTAACTAAACAAGAAATTACCGCAGCTCCAAGAGCCTTGAAAAGTGCAAAAGCTCCTGGTCTTGATGGACTGATGATTGATTGTTTTAAACAGTTTCAGGATCTTATAATAGATCCACTATTTGATATGTTTTCAGAAAACCTAGAGAATGGAGGATTGCCCCCTTCCACATGGTCAGCCATCAACACGGAACTACCTAAATGGGACTGATCCACCCAGATCAATCAGGTTTTGTCAAGGGCAGGTATGGGAAACACAATATTAGGCGTACCCTGAATATTATCTATCAGTGGGCTAAATCTAAACAATCACATGGGGCAGCAGTGCTGGCGTTGGATGCCGAGAATGCATTCAACCATGTGGAATGGGAATACTTGTTTGAAGTCTTAAAGAAGTTTGGAATAGATCCAAGGTTGATAAAAACTATATTCTCCCACAAGCACAGACTGAGGTAAATGGCACTCTCACAACATCATTCTGCCTGGGAAGGGGCACACAACAGGGGTGCCCTTTGTCACCATTGCTGTATGTGTTATCTCTGGAACCTTTGGGTGCAATATTAAGAACTCACCTGGGTATAAGGAGTTTTGTGGGGGGGGGGGTAGGCAGCATAAGGTAGCCATGTATGCTGATGATCAGCTTCTTTATATGCAATGCCCTGCCTAGGATCTGCCTGTAGTGCATGACTTTATGCAAACTTTTGGTAGTCTATCAAGGCACTGAGTCAATTGGACTAAAAGTGAATTGCTCCCAGTAGAACTCCAAGAAAGAGCACAACTGATAGCAAACCTGAGAGGTCTGCAGTTAGTGCACACCATAAAATACTTAGGCATCCAAATTTCAGCTATGGCTAGCAGCTTGTACACCCAGAATTTTGCTCCTCTCATGGATAAACTTCTGGAAGACTGCGGCCGGTGGAACGCACTTCCATTGTCCACAATAGGGAGAGTGGGAGTGGTTAAGATGACCATTTTGCCACAAATTGTATATTAATATCAATCACTCCCTATAAAGATCCCCCAGAAGCATTTTTGGCAGTTGGATACACTAATTACTTGTTTTGTGTGGAAACATGGAAGGGTTAACGTTAAAAGGAATATTTTACAACTCCCTCCTAGTCGGGGTGGAATGGGGTTACCTAATTTGAAAAGTTATTATTGAGCAGCACAGTTAGTCTACTTGCCTAGTAGAGCATGAGAAGCGAGTTGTCCCTGGTTAAGAATCGAGGAGGATATGTTAAATTGGAATCTTAAAAATGATACTTTAGTAGGTGCTCTGGCAAACTTAGACAATAACCTACCTATAAATCCATTTACCAGAACCACTATACAGGTATGGTTATTGGCTCACCACTGCAAGGCTCACGTAGATAAGAGATCTCCAAACATGTGCATGCTAACAGTGATACGTGATGGGTCACATTGTGCACCATTAGTAGCGCACTGGGTATTGGCTTGGAGGAAATTAGGGTTATTATCAGTTAGCCAATTATATGAAGGGGGCACTTTGAAAAGCTTTGAAACTCTCCATAAGGAATGGGGAATTCCAGCAGGAGACTTCTTTGTTTTTCGAAGAGTACAACCAAAATGTGGGGAACAGCTTACACAAATGTGTGGGTGGACAGAGCCCTCACCTTTAGAGGAGGAACTATATTTGACCACAGACAGGACAGGGGGCACTCTCAGTATACTATCGCACAATTTAGGGCACTTCCAGAAAAAACAACACAATAAAAGTACGCTTAGATGGAGTGAAGACCTGTTGTTCCCAGTAGATAAACTTACCTGGAAATATGCCTGTAAACATTATGAAATTTGCTCTAGGAGTAATAAGCTCCATCAGATATAGTTTAATTTCTTGCATAGAGCATACTTGACTCCCTTGAGGCTACATAAGATGGATGAGTCTAGGCTGGACCTATGCCCAAATTGTCACACGGAAAGTGAGGACTTTTTGCATCGAGCTTTGGTCTTTCCTAAAGTCACCTCATTCTGGCATACTATCCACAGTATAATGAGTGATGTGCTGGGATGCTCCCTGTCCAAACCCCCACTGGAGCTGCTATTGGGAGAAGACCCAATTCTGGAGACTCCCAGGCCTGCAAGGTCACTCTGGCACTTAGCTCTCATTAATGTGAGAAGAACGGTGGCACAGATGTGGCTCTCTTTGTCTCCTCCATTAGTGGTTAGATGGGCAAGTAATCTGAGGTCATGTATGGCATTAGAGCAAGCACAGGGTAATGCCCAGGGACATCTCAATGAATTTTACCATACATGGGCACCCTTACTGGCTGCAGTGGAGGCAGATGTTTTTCCCATGTAAATCTGGATTTAATATGTAAATGTGGACTTAAATTTTACTTGGGGTATCAATTCAGATTTAAACTGTAATTTAAAAAATGCAATGTGATAGAGTTTTAATTTTGATTGTATAGCCTTTGGTTCCAGGTGCCTTATACACAAATAATAACAACTTAGAGTGTGATAGATGATATGCCAAAGATGATGTATAAAACCTCTATGTCTTTGCTATACTCTGTTACTGGTAACATTGTATGTACCAAGGAAACACAGTGGTTATGTATGAGTAATGTAACAGATATATATGATTTATGTACCTCTCCTCACCAATAAAATAATTTGAAAAAAAAAAAGGACGGATGGGGCAGAGCCAGGAAGTGGAATGATGTGCATGTGGTTATGCAGGCTCAGGACGGTAAACAAAAGAACACCCATCATGAGCAGAACATGAGGTGGAGACATTATTCTCGTTATACAAGGCAGTGAAGCCAAAGCAGAGTAGCCCTTTTAGGGGAGAAAATGGGCTAGAAGAGCAAAAAGACAGACCGATAGCATGTTAGGGGAGGAGATTCCTGGAGCATTTAACAGATGTTGGGATCAGGGTGGGTGGGCGGACCAAATTAATAGAAGAGTCTGAGAGAGATGCTGCTGCAAGTAGGTGCCAAAGTTCATAGAAAATTAAAAAGCACTCCAGCAGCCAATATGCCTCCAGCTGCAGCATGAAGTGTCCAATAGGAATCATGGTTTCAAGCCGTACAAGCCCCGCTGTAGCCAGGGAGTGTACCTGGAGTTTCTTGGTTTGGGGACGGTGGGTGGTTTCCAAGGTGGAGTGCAGCTAGGATATCTGATCATTTTGCATTGGGGTAGGGCTGCGTCTTCACCCTGGAATTCAAGAGTGTAGAGCTTGCTGGTAGACAGAGTTGCTGCCAACAGCCAGTAGAAGGTCCATGACTGTGGCTGCTGCCATTGACACTGCTCAGGGCTGGGAGCCAGAAGGGAAGGGGGAGAAAGAGAGATTAAGTGTGCTGGAAGGACAGTGGGGCAGGAAAATGGGGTGGGCAGACAAGAGTGGAAAGGAAAAAGTTAATTGCACTTGGAAGAGGTGCTGGAAGGATATGCAGAGAGAGGGTTGGGGCAGCTAAACTCCTGGCACCAGTTGCTGAATTAGCAAGACAAAGGACCAGGTAGCCAAGGCAGAAGAAAGTGGAAGCAATGACAGAGGACAGGAGAGACCTAGGGGTGGGGAGAGTTAAAAATGTAAATCAAAACCAAGTAAATTATGCAGGCTGAACAGAGAAACAAGGGAGAGTTAAAAGTTTAAATCAGAACAAGTAAATTTTGCAGGCTGAGCAGTTACTCAGAACACTAGGAGTTAGGCTGTAAGCAATTTCAGAAGGTGATTATCCCACTCTAATGGAACAGTTAGGCAAAATAAGTAGCAGTAAGGTCAATTAGGAAACCCCAGCATAAAAAAAAAAATTGTGCAGGTTGATTATGCAGCTTTTACAATTGCTTGATTTATGCAGCTAAACAATTTATCCTGTGCCAACTCTGAGTGTAGCACACACCACACTACTGGGTACATGGCCAGCAAGTAAACCTACAATTAATTAGGAGAGTCTGAGAGAGATGCCACTGCAAGTGGGCACCAAAGTTCGTAGAAAATTAAAAAGCACTCTAACAGCCAATAGGCAGCCTGCTGCAGCTTGATGCATCCAATAGGAATCATGTACAGTATTTCAAGTTGTACAAGCCCCACTGTAGCCAGGGAGTTAGGCTGTAAGCAATTCCAGACAGTGATTATCCCACTCTAATGGCACAGTTAGGTAAAGTAAGTAACAGTAAGGTCACTTACAGTAACAGTAAGGAACTGGAGTAGACCTTAACCTCCACAAAACCAGGAATGCCCCAAGGGGGGACAGTCCACCAGCCGAATTCCTGGGGTGCTTCCAAGATGTTCTTTTGCCCCCACTGATCGAGGCACTGGAGGAAGCAACCACCACAGGCATCATCCCTCAATCCATGAGAATGGCACAGATCTCACTAATCCCTAAGCTAGGGAAAGACCTGATCAGCTGTGGGAGCTACCGGCCGATCTCCATGATAAACGCTGAAGGTAAGCTGTGGACGAAAGCCATGGCCACCAGACTTAAAGACACGATCACACCATTGGTGGATGGCGACCAAGTAGGTTTAGTCCCAGATGGGAGAGGAATGGACAATACAAGGAGGCTGGTGAACCTCCTATGGAAAACAAAGAAGGCCTCCCCCCAGTCACCCTTGTGTCTCTGGACACAGAGAAGATGTTTGATAGGGTTCAGTGGGGGTTCCTGCAGAAAACACTGGAAGCCTTTGATATAGACCTGGTTTTCAGGGCATGGGTCCAAGTACTGTACTGTACTCCAGGGTCTCACGGGGGGTTTCACAAATGAGTGTGCCTCCTCACCCTTTCTATTGCACAGGAGCACCAGACAAGGATGCCCACTCTCCCCACTCCTCTTTATATTAGCTTAGAACCACTGCTCCAGGCTATTAGGAACTCCCAAAACATACAAGGAGTGATAATGGGGGTAGAAAATAAGGCACAAGCATATACAGATGACATAATGCTCACCCTCAGGAACCCGGGAACATCTATCTAAGCCCTACTCAAACTGATAGACACATACAGTAGTCTATCAGGGTACAAGTTAAACATAACCAAATCCTAATTCATAACTCAAAACTCCTCAATCAGGAAGGAACCTAATAACCCTTGAGAACTATTACATGCTCCAGAGGATTACACCTACCTGGAGTTTAAATACCATTGGAACCTACAACAGCTAGCAAAGGACAATATACTACCACTGCTGGCAGGCCTCGATAAGGACATTAGGAGATGGGAACTGCTGCACCTTTCCCATTGGGGTAAGGTGCAGGCTTTTAAAATGATGGCTGCCCCCAAATTTCAATACTTACCGGATAACCTCCCCAATTGTATAGACTCAAAGATAATTAAGCAACTCTACACCAAGATTATCTCCTTCTTCTGGGGGATGGGACCAAAATGCATAGGCTGCATGAAAATCAGGCACCCCTTACCTAAAAGAGGCCTGAAACTCCCTGACTTTCAGTTCCGAATCATGGCCCGCTCCATCCTCAAAATGGCAAGGACAGCCCTGGGCATAGAGAACTGACCCCCACCGCAGTGAGCAGACTGTGAAGCCTTGGTACTGGGCCAACCTCTGTTGTTGCCAATACAATCCCTAGGTATCCCCAGAGGTTTACAGGTACCACCCACAATTGCTGGGACAGTAGCAGCGTGGAAGGCCTACCGCAGACTAATCTAATGGGGCTCAAGCCAGGTAAAGTACTACCCGTTGTGGCATAACCCAAACCTATCCATTGGAAATAAACCAATGGTAGACAAGATTTGGGCCAGCAAGGATCTAAACTATCTTAGAGACCTCCAACACAGAGAACTATCTGCCATGCTGAGTTTCCAACAAGTGCAGGTTAGATATGGCTTTTCTAAGCACCAGTTTTGGAGATATCTCCAAGTCAGGCATGCCATAACTAGCACTCTAGGCCCTTGTTTCTGGGGAAAGGAGCACAATCAAATTAAATCAAATCATATTTTATTTGTAAAAAGCATGTTTCTTACAGCCAAGGCGCTTGTACATAATGAAAACAAATACAATAAACAATCATAACGAACAATAATCAGTAAAATCCTACAATTTAAAACTCTGACAATTATAATAATACCTAAACATCTGGATATGCCAAATCAAATAAATATGCCTGAAGTGCAGTTTTAAAACCCCGGATGGTAAGGAAATATCGCACACTACGAGGTAGAGAATTCCACAGGGTCGGGGCCACAAAACAAAAAAAACAGGCCCCAGATTTCTTTAAACGGACCCTGGGAATCTCTAGCAATCCCTCATCAGCAGATCAGACAGGGTGGATGGGACAGTAAGGGTGAAGGAGATCTTGCAAGTAACTAGGTCCCTGATCGTTTAGGGCTTTATAGGTCAGCAAACTGACCTTGAAGGTTATCCACCACTGCACTGGCAGCCAGTGCAGTCCGTGGAGTACAGGCGTTATATGACTGGTCCTAGATGTACCAGTCAATAGCCTGGCTGCAGCATTCTACACTAGCTGGAGGCAGCAGATATCAGCCCCCAGTAGCCCTAAGTAAAGGGTGTTGCAGTAGTCAAGGTGTGAGGTAACGAAGGCATGGACCAACTTTGGAAGATCTTCAGGAAGAACCAGGTGTTTCACCCTGGCGATATTTCTCAGATGGTAAACAGAGGTCTTGATGACTGCCTACACCTGGTATTTCAGGGTCAAGTCATCTTCAATTATAATGCCCAGGTTCCTCACCCGATCTGAGGCAGTCAGCTGAGCACCCCCACATCATAATCCTGAGGGTGGACCTGCCAACATACCCACCTCCCAATGATCTGGGTCCACGTCCAGCACCTAAGTTTTAGCCGGGTTCAACTGCAGCCAGCTCACACTCACCCAGTCCTGGATCTCAGCTAGACAGCTGTTAAATACTGAGAGGAACACATCCTGACTTGGTACAAAGGACATGTACAGCTGAGTATCATCTGCATAGCAGTGAAAACTCAGCCCGTACTGCCTAATGATCTCTCCCAATGGCAGCATATACACTGCAAACAACATGGGTGACAAGATGGAGCCCTGTGGCACCCCGCAGGATAGGGGGAGAGGGGCCGAGGAATAAATCCCAGACACCACTCTCTGGGTCCTACCTTCAAGAAAAGATCAAAACTGTCTGAGGACCATACCAGACAGTCCACAGATAAGCTGCAGGTGCTCCAATAGCACACCATGGTCTACAGTGTCAAATGCTGCAGAGAGATCAAAGAGGAATAAGATGGAATGGGTCTTCCCATCTCTCTCTCTCTATTAGGAGGTCATTCAGTACCCGGAAAAGGGCCTTATTGGTACTTTGTCTCTTCACGAATCCTGACTGGAGAGAATCGGAGACATTGTGGCTGGTCAAATGATCATCCAATTGTGACACAACCACCTTCTCAATAACCTTACCCACAAAGGGTAGGTTAGAGAGAGGTCTGTAGTTCGTCAAGCAGTGCACGTCAAGGGAGGGCTTTTTAAGAAAGGGCCAAAAAATCACCTCCTTCAGGGGATCCAGAAAGATCCTCTTCTCCAATGACCTTCAGACTGTCTCTGCTAGGACTGGGCTGATCTCATCTATGCATCATACCAAGATGCGTGTATGGCCTGGATCCAGACTACAGCTAGTTGGTCGCAACGTCTGGATGATCATAACAATGTCAATGATTGTGGGTCGGCTAAAGTCAGACCAGGTAAACTGAGGGCCTGACATCTCATTTTGACCACAGCAACTTCCATTAGAGGGAGCCAGACAGATACCGGACCTGATTGAGGCAACCTTATCTGCAAAGAACTGAGCAAACTCATTACACCATTCTTGTGACAGTACTCCCCCAGACTGGAGACAGATTGAATTACACAATCTGTCCCCAGTCTGGAAGAGCTGAGCTGATCAGTTCTGTTCAGCAGCAACCTCCCTGGACAGGAGTTCTTCCTTCTTACTGGTGATTGCTGATTGATAGACCACGTAATGGTCCATCAATCTAAGTCTGTCACACTCCAGGCCTGATTTCCACCAGCTCCATTCTAGCCTTCACCCCACTCTCCTCAACTCCCTCAAGGTCTCATCAAACCAAGGAGACCTTGAACGGAGGGTGAGGGGGCGAACACAAACAGGCGTTACAGAATCCAGGGCCACCACCACTGCCTTATTATAGGCAAGTGCTAGATCCCCTGGATCTATGCATCCACTCAGTACACCTGATAGATCCAGCACCATCATTAGACCATCTGGGGTAACACCCCTCAAAGGGCCACCCGACTGGCTCCACCACCAAATTGGATATCTCTATCCCCAGGAGGAACACCAAGTCCAATGAATGACCTCCAATATGGTTTGAGGAGGTAATAACCTGTGTAAGACCCAGTGAACTCACTAGCTGGAGAAAGTATTGACCAAATTGTGAAAGTTCATCGTTGACACAGGCATTGAAATCCCCGGGATCAGCCATCTGGGGGACTCCAATGACAGGTCGACAAAGAAGTCTGCGACTTCCTGCAGGAAAACTTTCCCATCTCCTGGCAGACAGTAGATGAGAAGAATCCTGCACCCTACACCCTCACCCAAGATACATTCAAAGGAGTTGGTGATCCCCACTGGAACATCCACCAGGGACTTAATCCTATGGCCAGACAAGGGCCCCCAACCCCCTGTAGTAGCATCATATATGGTCACATCCTGAGCCTGCTCCCAGATGGAACATTCAGACTCATGGAGAAATGGTCCAGAGAGCTAGGCCTGCACATCACCGCACAAATGTGGAACACCTGCTAGAACTTAGTTAAAAACTCCACCAAGGACACCCAAAATAGGTTCATCCAATTCAAGGTGCTACACAGATGGCATAGACCACCACACCAGCTGTTTGAATGGGGCCTCTTACCTACAGATAGATGCTGGAGATGTCATGCAGATTGCCATACACTCACACATATTCTCTGAGCATGCCATCTTCAGTCCTCATTCTGGGAATCCATCCAAGACACCCTAAGCAGTATATTGTCAATCCAAACACCTCTATCCATGTTATTGGAGATGCTAAACTATTACCCACCCCAAACCATAGTACCAGGCCTACCACCAGGAGAAAAGAGATGGCTACTAGGAGCATTGATCACAGCTAAAAGGATTATTCTTAGACACTGGAAAGACACAAAGACCTCAGATCCCAGAGAATAGACATAGGAACTGGGGAATATAGCCAGCTACGAAAGAGTCCATCACATTATTCTGAATAGTCTACCCTTGTACCAGGCTGCCTGGGGAGGGTTCCTCACATCCCCCTTATACAAACTACCTGAAGCCAGTGAGGCTCCTGTGCCATGTGCTTAGGTCTGGAGGTGTGCAAGAACAAGGGGGCACAATTTGAAGATGGGGGTGGCTCAGAGGTAATGTAAGGAAGTATTTTTTCACAGAGAGGGTTGTGGATGCATGGAACAGTCTTCCGGAGGAGGTTGTGGAGTCAAAAACAGTGATTGAATTCAAGCATGCATGGGACAGCCATAAGGCAATTCTAGGGAGTGGGGGGTAGAAAGAAGTAGGCTGCTGGTTAACTAGGATCTGCAGCTTATCCATTAGATAGGGGAATGGGTAGACTGGGTGGGCCAAGTGGTCCTTATCTGCCATCAAATTCTATGTTTCTATGTTTCTATGGAGGGGTGGTTCAGGAACAAGCTAGCCCACAATGCAACCCAGAATCCCAAGGGGTTAGTGGTCACCTATTGGACCAATGCTATGTTATAAGATGCTTGATAAACACACTCAGAAACATAGCTGGAGCAATACTCCTCGTAGATATGGGGTAGGAGCAGGGACAATGTGCTGTTCAATAAGGTTCCACAGTACACTGAATGACCCTGAAAGTGATGGAATAGGCTTGGGTCCTAACCCTATAGCCACCCAGGCATCACAGGGATCATCTGTTTGCTACTGTTTTTGTTGCGGGTTTAGAAACCTGCAATATGTACAAAATGTATGAATTATATTTATACGTCTGACTTCTTTACATGTGTCATAGCCTGTTCATCCAAGGGTATTTACCCAACCAGGACTGCATACTTTAAATGTTGCAAAATGGTATGTGCCATACGAGATTGTCAATTGCTGGGCAAACCTAAACTTTCAAACAAAAAAAACAATTAATTGTAAAAAATAAAACTTTAAATCAGAACAACTAAATTATGCAGGCTGAACAGAGAAGCGAGGTGAGAGTTAAAAGTTTAAATCAGAACAAGTCAATTATGCAGGCTGAATAGTTACTTAAAACACTAGGAGTTAGGCTGTAAGCAATTTCAGAAGGTGATTATCCCACTCTAATGGTACAGTTAGGCAAAGTAAGTAACAGTAAGGTCAATTATGAAACCGCAGCATAAAACTAAAAATTGTGCAGGTTGATTAGGCAGCTTTTACAATTACTTGATTTATGCAGCTACAAAATTTATCCTGCAGTAAATCTGTCCGAATGTAAAACACACAACACTACTGCATAAATGGCAAGCAAATACACCTACAAATTAATAGGAGAGTCTGAGAGATAGATGCCGCTGCAAGTGGGCACCGAAAATTGTAGAAAATTGAGAAGTGCTCCAACAGCCAACCGGTGGCCTGCTGCAGCACAGTGTCCAATAGGAATCACGGCTTTCAAGCTGTACAAGCCCTGCTGTAGCCAGGGAGCATACCTGGAGTTTCTTGGTTTGGGGAGGGCGGGCGGCTTCTGAGGCGGAGAGCAGCTAGGAGAGCTGGCAGTTCTGTGCTCAGAGTAAGGCTGCAGGCAGTGTCTTCAGCCTGTAATTCAAGAGCAGGGGGTCAGTGGGTCCTTAAAGTGGTTACATCCAGTCAGTAGAAGGTCTGTGGCTGCAGCCACTGCTATTGAGCCCGCTCAGGGCTGGGAGTTAGAAGGGAAGGGGGAGAAAGAGAGATTAAGTAGCTGGAAGGACAATGGGGCAGGAAAATGAGATGGGCAGACAAGAGTGGCAAGGGAAAAGTTAATTGAACTTGGAAGAGGTGCTAATGGAGGCTGGAAGAATATTCAGACAGAGGTGTTGGGGTGGCTAAACTCCTGGCACCAGTTACTGAATTAGCAAGACAAAGTGCCAGGTAGCCAAGGCAGAAGAAAGTAGAAGTGAGGACAGAGGACAGGAGAGACACAGGGGTGGGGATAGTTAAAAGTGTAAATCAGAACCAAGTAAATTATGCATGCTGAACAGAGAAGCGATGGAGAGTTAAAAGTTTAAATCAGAACAAGTAAAATATACAGGTTCAACAGTTACTCAAAACACTAGGGTCCAGATATTCAAACTGCACCCAAAAAGTGCACAATAGCAGGAGCAAGCACAAGTCCATTGTGCCCATGCACAAGAGGTGCAATATTCAAAAACAGAGCCAGCCAAGATGTGCCTACAGCCAATGACTGAATATTGCACCACCTGCGCCATAGCACAACTAGGGAGGGAAAGCTGAGCAGATCTGATGCGCCATAGTGCAACAAGGGATGTTCAGCTGAGCAGTCCAGAGGCACCATAGCACAACCAGGGATGCCCTCCAGCAGCAGTGCAGCAATGCAACTGCACAACTAGGGATGTAGGGGCCCACCACCCATGCCACAGATGGGAAGAGGAACACACAGCGGAACAGATATTGTCCCCCTACACCTCATGCACTGCACAACTGGGGGAGGGCTGGAATAACCACTGGCCCATGGAGACAAGCAACCAAACCACAGCCGGGCCATGGTGCCCCATCACACCCCCTGGCAAGCTGTGACTGGCACACAAGGAGGGCCGACCACCCCGTGCCACACCATCCCCCCAATGCAGAGCACACCCTGCACCATGACCCCCAGACACCCTGCCCAGGAGCAGCGTCCACCACTGCAGGAAACCCCATGCATGCCACCACCCCCACTGTGACAATATAACCCTGTGAAGCACAGAACCATGCAAGGCAGCCCCACCATGAGCACCCATCAGCGGGTGGCAGCACACAGCGATGCAACAACGGCATACACAGTGCCACCACGCACAGCCCCACCCGAGGTACAGCTGAGAGACCAACCATGCGTTGGCACATGAGTTACCCCACACATGACAGGGCATGCCCCAGACACCACCACCAGTGGTACAGCACCCTGCACACCCTCCCAAGGACACACCCGACCCAGCACTGGCCACAACAGCCAGCTCAGACACCCACAGTGGTGCATGGAAGCATACACCACACCGGATGCAACACAGTGCATGGACAAACACCCACCCCTACCCAAAGGCACAACAACACAGGGACACAGTAGCGGGGAAACCAAGCCCCCAGCATGGGCCCATGGAAACCGATTACATACAGCCTGCAGTCCTCCATGGCACAGGAGTGCCAGCCACCCTGTGCAGGCACTGTGGACCTGTACGTCACCATCATTTGCCAGAGCACAAGTCACAGACAGTGGTGCACATCCCCTGAAACACACACAAGCCACAGCATGGAGGTGGGACAACAGCTGTGGAGGCCACAGTGTCACCTGAGGCGGACATGCACCATACCAGTGACAGGAGGCAACCCAGCATTGTGATGGGTACAGTGGCTGCCCTGCATGGACAGCCACCACTGACATGCCAGCAGACTGTGCAGGTCACAGACATGCAAGGGTGTCAGCTGCACAGGTCATGGACGAGCTGACAGGGGCACCATGGACACAGAGCATGCACCATGGATCACTGCACACAGTCATCCAGTACACAGGGCACAACACACACACCACAGACACTGACTGATAGCTACGCCACACCATAGTCATCTCCCCCCAAACACACACACATACCCATGACTGCACCACCCCTGACTCCATGCACACCACTGCAGCTGAGCACCTATAGTCCGCTGCAAATCAGAGACCACCACAGTATTCATATCAAAAGATTTGTATTCAAACATATCAAAAATAACTATTTACAAAACTATGTACAAATGTGGGGGGGGCCACAAACAAGGTGGGGGTGGGTAAGGGGCAGGGGTGAACAAATGGGACAGGAAAGTAGGGGTGTGAGGGTGGGTCCAGGGGGGTAGGGGATGTCAGGAGCAGAGGGATGATCAATGGGAGCCCCGCTCCCCACTTCGGCTGCTCTGCCTCCTGTGTCTTCTCCGGACCCCAAGCCGGTCAATCCTTTGCAGGATCTCAAATGATGCCCAGGCCACATTGAGGATCTCCAGCAATGCCTGCCTTATCTCCTGCAGCTGGTGGACACCTAGGACAAGAGAACACAGTCAATAGGTGTGAATTCACAGCCCCATACAGCCCACCCACTGTGCATGGCAAACGGCCATGGGACATGCCTCTGTGATGGTGTGTGACCACCCACAGTGATCACGTCCACAAGACCTGCCCACCCAGGCGCATACAGCCATGTGGACTGCTGCACACACCCACCAGCCAAGTCATGCACAGCACCACCATGGCCGTTTAGTGACATGGCTATGTGGTGCAAAGGCAGTGGCACAGCCATGTACCCAGTGCATGCATGGACCACCATCGACGCACTCCCAGACATGCAGTGCCACTGGACAGTGCTGACTGTAACAAGTTGCGTGCATGGCAGTGGTGTCAATGGATGGTGACCATGCCCCGCTGCCCACCCTGTTACACAGCATGCAATAGTAATCATGGAGGTATGGCACTCACCATCATCAAGCCAGTCCTTCGGGCGCTATGGACCATAGCCCCTCTTACAGGCCCTGTCATCCTGCAGGCGCCAAATCTCCCTGGCCAGACACCTCTCTTCCAGCCCTGTAGTGCAAACATGGAGAGAGGAACATCAGTACAATCCTGTAGCAAAGTCCCCCGCCCCCATGTGTGTGCACTCTCACCCAGCCAGACCCACCCACTCCACACCCTGATAACACCACCACAGTCAACACCGGATGGTCCCTCCCCCATGTTCCGGACACATACAACCGTGATACCCATATGGAAGATAAAAGTGTGTGGACGTAACACCTACCTGGCCGTGGCACCATGCCCCTCCTGGCACGTGCCAGCAAGCAGGCAAGCAGGTCCGGTTTCCTCCTTCTCAGGTCGGCATACCTGTGGCGGCACTGCTCCGCCATCCACCCCCTTCCTGTGGCCTCCTCCAGGGTGTTGGCCACCTCCTCCCACACCTGGTTCCTGGACCTGTCCAGGAGTGCCTCCCCAAACAGTGGGCCATAAAGTGGCTCAACAATGGCCAACAGGTTGGCAAGTTCAATTTGGGTCGACTGTGCAGCCCTCCTCCGCTCCATCTCACTTGCTCAGTCGGCTCAAAATGGCACTTGCAGCGTGGCTCCACCACATGCAGATGCTGCATGGTACAGCACTGCCATTCCCTATCGCGCTGTCACCCAACAGCGCGATAGTGGTGCACCCATGCCTGACGTATGGCACCTAGGTGGCAAAGGTTGGGTACAGGGTCAAGGGTCTGTGATGCATGGACAGGCACAGCACCATTGGAACCCAATGCATGTAGCATGATTGGCTGCCTGTGTGCTACCTCCAGTAGCAGTATACCGCGCTGTTGCCCCAGTGCGCCTATGATGGCCCAGTGTCACAGGGCCATATAGGTGAACATCGCTGTAGCACAACTGGCACAATGGTGGCCGTGCCCTGCATTGCCTCCCGTGCACAGCACGTCAGCAGCGTGGCAGACGCCTGTGTCAGCAACCCGGGCATGTGCAGTGAGGTGTGTACTGCGCATGTCACAGAACTGCACCCTTGGCTCAGCACGTTCAACACAATTGCGCAAAGCACAACAGCGCGATATTCAGTCGTCATATGCAAATCAGATAATCAGCCATTCAATGGCACAGCACTGCAATTTGCATCCACTTAAAGTTGTGCCTCGCCTCATTTGCATGGGTTGCGCTATAAAAGTGCAACATTGGGCTGCACTGGCCATAGTCAGTTACTGCAGTCTATTGGTGAGTTACATGCTGTTTGGGAGTGTGGACTGTGGATTCTGGGACATGCATGGGACTGCACAGTCACAGGTAACAACTTTCATTCTCACAGGCTAAATAATGACCGAGCGAGTTGTGGGAGAGGAGGAACACAGTGGTGAGAGGAGGAGAAGGAGGCCTAATTTCAACAAGGCTGAGACCGATGCCCTGTTTGAGGCCTACCTGGATCAGGAGTCACTTCTCAGTGGACGGCAGGGAACACCACAGGCCCATGCTGCTGCATGGGAGGAGGTGGCGCGTGCAGTGAACCTGCATGGCAGCCACCAGCGATCCATGCAAGAGTGTAGGGAAGAAGATGGGCACAGACAGGAGGAGGATAAAGGAGAATGTGGCTGTCATCAGGGCTGCATGAGCTGCAACAGGTGGGGGACAGCCGGAAGTGCTACACCTGACCCCACAGGAGGAGAGGGTTGCTGGAAGCATGCAGCGTTGTGCCATTGAGGGTGTTCCGGGTGGTGACTTCCAGATGGATGGTAGCCCGTCACTGCATGGTAAGTCATGGTCTGTCTATTGGGGGGGCAGGGTAGGTCACATGCAGTAATGCGACTTTGTTTTCCCTTACAGATCCTGAACATCTGCATGGGTCAGCGGTGGTGGGCCTGTCCACTGAGGAGAGTCAGATGGAGATGGAGGAGGGCCCATCCACCTCCACAGGTATATGTGGATCAGTGTGACAGTGTGACTGCCTGGCTGTCCAGACTGATGTTGTTGGAACAGGTGCGGAGGAGGCCCTGCCCATGTCCCAGCATCCATGGATGCCAGCATGCTGTGACTCGGGCTGGTGCCGGGTCCATCACCGATGATGGTGTCGCTAATGGCATGGGCAGTGACACGTGTGTGCAACGGGATGGCCACACAGCAGGTAACATTGCAGCCATGGTTGTGGGTGGTGCCGCCGTGGAGGCCTGCGTGTCATCACAGTCCCAGCCTGTGCCTGTCAGCACCAGCGGGGCAGCACTGGTGTGTGTACAGGACAGTGGGACTGTTGAGGCCACTACAGCGGCACCAGTGAGCCCTGGTGAGTGGCAGCCAGAGGGGCAGCATCAGCAGTTGGCCAATGGGCTTGGGGGTACACGGTCAGGGGGCAGCATCAGTGCACCGCCTGTGGACATGCCCTGACCTGGTCCCAGTGTGCAGTGCCCACTCTCAAGGGGTGCTGGGCATCAGGGCCATGCACACTCTGAGGGACAGGATGCCAAGGAGGCAGATGACCTCTTGGATGACCACATCTGCATACTGCAAGCATAAGTCAACCAGCAGATGCGGCTAGCGACGTTGGTGTATGCACTGCGTGTGGCTCTGGAGCAGGCAGAGGAGCGTTGCAGCAGAGACACCGCTCTGATCCTGGCAGGGATGAACCAGTTGCGGGAGGATGTGACCACTGCCATTGACAGGCAGACACAGGCATTCACTGCTGCCATGGCGACAATGGGCACGCAGTCATGTGCCCATGCGTCGCAGACACCACGCAGTGCACTGTCCACCCCCCATTTCTCAGCGTCATGCGACACCCTCCTTGTTGACACCGGGTTCAGCTGTGGGCATCCTGAGCATGCCTGGCACAGGCATGTTTGGTGTGCTGCAGACCCCTGCAAGAGCACGGTCGCGTTCACACAGTGGAACCCCTGGGGACCATTGGTGCCACCCCATGAGGCCAGTGGTCAGCCTGTCAGTGCTTGCGGGTCTCAGCGGGGCCGCCCACGCATCCGTGGTGGCCAGGGCACTGTGGCGCATGACTGACCTGTCTCCCAACGTGGCTACTGTCTGGTGCTGCCCTGTGTGCATTGTGTCATTCAGCGAGCATTGCACGGGTGGGTACCTGGCCCTGCACACGGACACACAGTCCATCTGCACACTCTCCCAGCTGCTGTCCACAGTTGAGTGTGCATGATGATGCCTGCATTGTGCTGTACACCAATGTGCAATGGTGCTCAACATCTGATACACGCACAAGGACAGGCAGTGGTCGTGGTGGTCTGTGGACATGTGTGGTTAGGGGTGGCATTCTGGGTCGGTGTGCCTCCAACCCTTTGTGCATGTCTGGTGCGGTGTGTGTGTGTGTGTGTGTGTGTGTGTGTCTGTGTCCATCCACATGGCATGTTAGACCTCACCCTGTCCTGGTTGTGTGTGTGGTAACATGCCTGGCTACTTCCCTTGATGGAATGCACCTCTGGTGTGTGTCCATGCATGTTTGTGGATTGTACCTTAGCCACTGTTGGTTGCACATGGCCCCATGACTTAGTGGGTTAGCTGAAGTGCTTCTCCGTGATGGTGTCCCAGTGCAGCTGTGCCAGCCGGAGCAGTCGGGGGTCCCGTCAGCTGAGGGGGGGCTGCCCATCACCATTGTCACTGGCATCCTCATCGTCCCCATCGCTGTCCCCCTCTTTGACCTGTATGGCTATCCCACATTCGTTGGCCATGTTGTGCAGGATGCAACAGGCCAGGAATAGCCTGCAGGCCTTTGAAGGGCTGTACTGTAGGGCACCGCCGAAGGTGTCCAGGCAACGGAAACATGCCTTTAGCATCCAGAGCACCTGCTCGATGACATTACGTGTGGTGGCGTGTGCCTCATTGTAGCGTTGCTGCGATGGGGTCGCGGGCCGCTGGTATGGTATGGGCAGCCAGGGACAGAGTGGGTATCCACTGTCACCTGTGTGTAGAGGGTGGAGGTTAGTTTGGTGATCAGCATCGCCCTGCCCAGGGCCATGTAGGCCACTACCTATGTCACCTCTGACCATGCCCCCTCAGGCCCTATGATTGTCCATGTGGTTTGCATACTCACCCTCTAGATGGCCAGTGGGGATATCCCCACTCTCGAATCTGTGGCACAGTGCCGCCTGGTGCCAGATGAAGGCATCATGTGCTCCCCAGGGTGCGCGTTGCTGAGACATTGATTATGCTCCCCTGGATCACACACCACCTGGCAGTTGATGCTGGCATAGCTCTTGCGATTTATATATGCAGCTCCCTCGGGGACAGGTGGTGTGCGGATGGCCACATGGGTGCAGTCTATTACCCCTAGCATGCCAGGCATACGTGCTACCCTGTGGAACTCCTGTATGTTTGCTGTGCACTCCGCCAGAGTGCTGGGGAAATGGATGTACTCCTCAGCATGTGGCAGCAGTGCACTGAGGAGTTGGGTGAGGTGGTGTGATGTGGCCAACTGGGTTATGCTTGTGGTGTCCCCAGTTGGTCTCTGGAAGGTACCCGTGGAGAGCAAGCACATGCAAGCTGTCACTTTCATCTCCACTGACAGGGCATGGCTCCGTCGTATGGGCGCCTGCATCACATCACTGCACAGCTCACAGAGCTGCCTCAGAATTGCCTGATTCAGGCGGTACCGGCCCACAATCTCAGTATCACTGTACAGCTCAAAGCTGGTGTGGGCTAGGTACTGCCTGTTGGGGTCATACCACCAACGGGCCCTTCCATAGCCATGTCCCTCTGCTGCCTGCCTTCTCACACCCCTCATTATGGCCTCCATCTGGATGGTGGCACTGGCCATGTCTCTGGCTTGTGTTCACCCCCCCCGGCAGCTGTTTCTGTACTCCCCCCGCTGTCCTGGCTGCTACTTCCCCTGCACCGGGAACACCTGCCTGTGCTGGCCTCACTGCTGTGTGGTGTACTTCCCCCTTCTGCACTGTGGCTCCCCACACCTTCCCTGTTGCTTCCAGGTGCCCTTTCCTGGCCTGCCCTGTGTGTCCCTGCTGCCCAGTGTTTCCTGCTGGATTTTGCCCTCATGTGGCTTTCCTGTAGTGTTCTTGAGCCTATCACTTGCTCCCTTTTACTTTGGCTCATTTCCGCTATGGCACAACTTCTGCTGGCTCCCCTACTGCGCATGGCGCATGTTGTTGAATATCGCACTGCGCCATTTATGCATGGTTCCTCCCCCTTCAGTTGTGCATGAATTCATTATCATTGCACTGTTGCTCAGCATGATTTGGGGGGTGCAACTGCCTCCTGCTGAATATCGTCGAATGTCATGATTTTCAGACTTCCTATGCAGTTTTAACCCTATTAAGCATGGCTCAACTCTTTTGAATATCTGGGCCTAGGAGTTAGGCTGTAAGCAATTTCAGACAGTAATTATCCCACTCTAATGGCATAGTTAGGTAAAATAAGTAACAGTAAGGCCAATTATGAAACCCCAGCATGAAACTTAAATATGTGCAGGTTGATTAGGTAGCTTTTACAATTACTTGATTTATGCAGCTAAACGATTCATCTTGTGGGAACTCTGAGTGTAAAATACACAACACTACTGGATAAATGGCAAGCAAATGCACCTGCAAATTAATAGGAGAGTCTGAGAGAGACGCCACTGCAAGCGGGCACCAAAGTTTGTTTAAAATTGAAAAGCACTCCAGCAGCCAATAGGTGGCCTTCTTCAGCATAAAGCATCCAATAGGAATCACAGCTTTCAAGCCGTACAAGCCCTGCTATAGCCGGTGAGCATACCTGGAGCTTCTTGGTTTGGGGAGGGTGGGCAGCATCCGAGGTGGAGCGCAGCTAGAAGAGATAGTGATTCTGTGCTTGGGGTAGGGCTGTAGGCAGTGTCTCTGGCCTGGAATTCAAGAGCAGAGGGCCGGTGGGTGTTCAGAGTGGTTGCAGCCAGCTGGTAGAAGGTCCAGGGCCATGGCCTCTGTTGTGCACTCTCAGAGCTGGGAGCTGAAAGGGAAGTGGGAGAAAGAGGGCAGACAAGAGTGGCAGGGGAAAAATTAACTGCACTTGGAAGAGGTGCTAATGGGGGCTGGAAGGATATGCAGACAGAGGGGTGGGGGTGGCTAAACTCCTGGTGCCAGGTGCTGAATTAGCAAGACAAAGGGCTAAGTAGCCGAGGCAGAAGAAGGTAGAAGCAAGGACAGAGGACAGGAGAGACCTAGGGGTGGGGAGAGTTAAAAGTGTAAATCAGAACCAAGTCAATTATGCAGGTTGAACAGAGAAGCGAGGGAGAGTTAAAAGTTTAAATCAGAACAAGTAAATTGTATACGCTGAACAGTTACTCAAAACACTAGGAGTTAGGCTGTAAACAATTTCAGACAGTGATTATCCCACTCTACACTGATTAATTCCAACTGAGTTTTAGGAATGCTTCTTTTGTTTATATACAGTAGCTCTAGGGCCTTTATTAAGGATATCACTTAAATGTTTAGTACTTAAAGCTCTTCTATTTACTGAATCCCATCAGTTATGTTTCAGTCGAAAGCTTAAAATGATGTTGCCTCAGCAGTCAGCTTTTGGTTTAAGCCAACAAAATATATTCTTAGTCATCTTTCTGTCACAGTGAAGGGGAGCCAACATGGTGCACTTTTATATGGCTGTGTGGGCAGAGCTCTGCATATGTCATGCAATCATTATCTCAGAGTAGCACTGTGGAAACACGTGACCGAACCCATGTCCGGTGTGCTTCCACAGTGCTACAGCATAGTTTCCAGTGGTTGTGTTTATGCAGCGCTTCACCTCCGCCAGCTCCATAAACACACTCACTTCACGGGGCACTTCTTTTTCTTCCGTAATTGCAGAAGTGACAGATGCTGTGCATAAAATGGCCACTGACTCAGACTGCACTTGCACAGTTCTGTGATCACCGCCATCTTGTGAATGGCATACTCTGGCACCGCTCTTAATGCCTAACTCCAGTTGCACTCCTAACGGTAGGTGCTCCTAAAAGCCATGCACAGCTGTATCGGCTCTGACCTGAACTTATTATTTATTGTGTATGCAGTTCACAAGATTTCTGGCCTAATGGATTCTATTCTATACCTGAGGCTTATTCTATGGGGTTTAAGTTCAAGGACCAAAAGCTGTAGTTACTTTAACTTGTTCTGTGACATTCACAGGCAGTTCCATTCTTTTAAAGGAGTTTTACTGGAAGCCCATATAGAGGGCCACTGTTACTAATACTTATTTAGAGCCATAGTAGGAAGATTCCAGAGTTTCTAGAGTTGCAAATAATGTTATATTTATTTCAATATTGGCTGTGTAGAGGCTCCATGTTAGTATTTTTATAGTTTATATAATGTTAGTGGTAGCCCTTCTTGTGTTGTACCAAGTAGGAGCATGCATCACACTTTCTGTATTGATTTAGAATACTATGATGACTCTTAACTACCTTGCCTTCCTTGAAGTATACTTTGTTGTATATTTGTTGAATTATAATAAAAAGAAATACAAAACAAGAAAGAGTAGAGGATGAGGAGGTGTGGCATGGTAGCTGTCAATGCAGCTAAGCCTGCAGGAGGCATACGACTGACAGACCAGTTAGGAGCAGGATGATGATGATGAACTGTTTTGCCTGGCTAATGGACAGACACTTTATGTAGTTGAAAGGATACAGTTACAGCTATCACAGCATGGTTACATACATTAATTTACAAGAGCTGCCCAGCAGTCAACTGTATAGTCAATTATCTTGCACTTTTTTTGCATTGAACCTCAGCTGCTAGATGGTCAGAGGTGTGGCAACTGAGGTTCAATCCAAAATGTGCAAGATAATGCACCTGGGTAAGGGGAACCGTGGGGAGACCTACAGGATGGGGGGAGGAGCTGACCTTCACCAAAGAGGAGAGGGACCTAGGGGTTATCATATCTGATGACCTGAAGGTATCATAGCAGTGTGCAAAGACTGCAGGGAGGGCCAGTGACATGCTGGGGTGCATAGGCAGTGATATTACTAGCAGAAGGCAAGAAGTGGTGATGCCATTGTATAAAACACTAGTAAGGACTCACCTGGAGTACTGTGTGCAGTACTGGAAACCACAAATGCATAAGCACATAAACATGGTGGTGACAAATATGGTGCATGGTTTGCACCACAAAACATATGAGGAGGGACTAAGAGACCTCAATATGTACTCACTGGAGGAGAGGAGAGGAGAGAAAGGGGTGACATGATAGAAACTTCAAAGTATCTCAAGGGCATAAACAAGGTACAGTTGGGAGATCTTCTCCAGTGTAGAAAAGAAACCAGAACAAGGGGGCACGATATGAAATTGGAGGGGGGGGGGGACTAAGAGGTAACATGAGGATGTTTTTCTACATGGAGAGGGTGGTGAATGCTTGGAATAGTCTGCCACAAGAGGTGGTAGGAGCAAGCACAGTAGAGTGGTTTAAACATGCCTGGGACATGCAGAGGCAAACCTTGGGCAGGAAGGGGAGTGATGAAAAGCTATTGACCACTTAGGTTGGATGCATGCATGTATAGGGCCTGTGGGCAGACTATATGGCCCTAGCGGTCCTTATCTGCTGACAATTTCTATGTTTCTATGTTTCTATGTTAACTGAGCAGTGACATAATTAGGTTGCTCCTTGTTTTCCCCAAAAATGTCTCCACAAGTTTCACCTGTAATCTGGTCAGGACACAGCAGTACTGCATTGCAACACTTTCCCAATAAATACACTTGCAGAAGGTGCAGGAAAATTATCCTGAAGGCATCAAGTCAAGATGGCTGAGCAAACTGAAGCAACTCCAACAGCACTCTGTAACACTGTTTACCTTTTAGACAGAGAGCACAGTACCTTGCAGTTCAGTAGGATCCCTGTAATTCTCGCATCAGGAGTTCTGGTCCACAGTGGCTCAAATAATAAATCTCCACTCGATTTCTAGCTCCACTGCCCTGAGTTTTATGAGTAATCCACCTGTAATGTGACTGCACCATCACAGCACTGCTGTTATTGATGACTGTGATCAGAAGCAGCCCTCGTGAATGTTTGTAGCAACTGCAGTCGACCAACTACTGATCCACCAGAAAGTTAACAAAATAAACAAGCATTTGGCAATGTCGAATGTTGTCTCGCTGGCATTGGCTTTGGTAGTGCACTGTGGAAAAACATTTTGGGCAGGATATGAAAAATGACAGCTGTACAGTTCATAAGGAGGTGTAAAAAAATGGCAGTGTTGAAAATGTGGCACCTAAATGTTGCAAATTTGCGAAGTTACCAGGGTGCGTGGGAAATGCGCAATGCACGCTTGTAACACAGTCATTTTATGTACGTTCGGTACCAAATTTTTAACATAGGCATTTTAGCACCTCTGTTCATGTGCAGTGTCACCGTTATTTCCTCAAACTGTCCCAAAAAGTGATTTCGCACATCGACCGCACTATTCTGTGCCGGATGTGGGAAAACACATTTTGGGCAGGACATGTGAAATGACAGCTGTACTGTTCATCAAGAGGTGTGGAAAAAATGGCAATGGTGAAAATCCAGAGTGAAAATATTACAAATGCATGACGTTATGAGCATGTGTGCAATCTGCTAACACACGCCCGTAACACAGTCATTTTATGGAGTAGCGTCACCAAATTTTCAACATAGGCATTTTAGGACTTCTGCTCATGAACAGTGTCACTGTCATTTTCATAATCTGGCCCAAACACTGATTTCCCACAGCAACCACACTTTTGTGCGCTGGAAGTGCAGAAACACATTTCGGCCAGTATGTGAAAAATAACAGCTGTACTGTTCACAAGGAGGTATACAAAAAGGACAATGTTGAAAATCTGGCATGAAAATATTGCAAATTCACAAAGTTATGAGCCTGCATAGCAGCTGCACAATACACGCTTGTGTAAAACAGCCATTTTTGGGATTTTTTCCACCAAATTTGCAACATAGGCTTTTTCAGAGCCCACCTCATGAACAGTGGCACTGTCATCTCATTAATGGGTCCCGAAAGGAGATTCCGTGCAGTGAATGCGAAATCACCTTTTGGGACCGATTAACGATATGACAGTGACAGAATTCATGAGGAGGGTCCCAAAAACCCCATGTTGAAAATTTGGTGCATAAATTCCCAAAAATGCCCAAAATATGCATTAAAGTTGAAAAAAACCCTATTTATTCCATTATACAGCTTATCAGCATTTCCTCAGTTTGCGGTCGGCTTTGAAGAGTGCAGACATGTTCCCGGTGCATCGAACATCATCGCACTGAACTCCAGAATTAAGTATGGGGTGAGGGAGGGTGTGTGGAGGCAGGCTGAGCAGTGGGTGGGTGCGGGTTGTGGGAGGGGGTTGGAAGACTATGAGGGACCTTTTTTGCTTTATAGGTAAAAAAAAAGACATTGGGGGACCGTTTTCATTCTAATAGGTGCTTTGGCACGCTAGGGTGGGCTCTCAGCGTGCCACCTGAGTGTGTGTGGGTGGGTGCTTTAGCCAACAGGAGTTGGGCACCCCATCAGCAAACAAGGAAAGGGGTCACAGGAGCTGAGGGGATTGGGCACCCCTCGGCAAGTTAAAATGGGGGAACACATTATGCTGATGGGAGTGGGCTCCCCATTGGAAAAATTCAAGGGGAGGGAGGGATACATGCCGATGAGGATTGGACCCCCGTCAGCAAAGAAGAACTGTTGGGGGGGTGCATGATGCCGAAAGGGATTGGACACCCCTTCGGCAATGAAAAAAAGGAGGGGTTACATGATGCCAATGTGGATTGGGCACCCTATTTGCACACAATACAGGGGGGGTTGATGGGCAAGAGCGGCAGTCACTGCCGCCATGTTGCCTGCACGTAGAGGGAGGCGTGTTGTGGTCATGCTGCATGACAGCTTCGCTCTCATTGCAGCGCACCTTTTCTGTGATGTCTTGGCCTCATTAGCTAGGCAGGGTGTTGGCCTCTGCTGCTGGCTGATTGGAGAATGCAGGACACACCTACTGGTGTGTGCCCTGCATTCGCCCAACAGTGACCGCACCTCCAAATCTGCACTACCGCAAGATGTTGGCTGCGCAAATGAGCCAACATAAAAAAGCACAAAATAAAGTAGATCTCCCCTCTACTCTTGACCCTTCTTAGGTAGTACAGTAAATGCTGTAGGTAGTGGTAGCCCAATCAGGGCACATCGAATGAGATGGGAAAACCAGGCAGAGTGCAAGTTTAAACTGTCTCATCAAAATTAAATCTGAATCTTCAATTTACAGGAATTTTAAGACTTAGACTCAACAAGTTGCAAAGTAATAAATACATAAAACTCTTCAAGAGGTACCCTCACAGCAGGTAGGATTAATGGTTTCCTGCACCTCTTTATCATGGTCAGGCTCAAGTCATTGTCTTTAAACAGGCCCTCTGGCACACATAGGATTTCTTCACTAACCTGGTTTTCAAAGGAACACTGTCAATTGTTAATGTTGTACTCTCTCAAAATTCTTCTCTTGTGGCTAAATCTGTTGACTCATAAGTTTGTCATTTTGCAGATTTGGGTTGCAAATTTTCAACCTTGCCCTGTTGTTAACCAACCTCATGAATATGAAAGGTGTCATTTTCAAATCCCCACCGAAACATGTTTTTGCAGGTGCACTGTAAATTCACCTTTAGGAAAGGATTTAAAAATTTCCAACTGTCTTGATCATAAGGTCGGGTCATGAAAAATCTATGTTGATAATTTTGGGTCAGAACGTCTTATAACAATGAAGTTGTGAAGAAATGGTAAACATATAAAGATGTTCTTTATTCTGTTCACCATTTTTTCAGCTCTGTACCCCTTAGCCCTATGGAACTCAAAGTCTATGAGACAATGGCTACTGGGCATAAGAAAGATTTTCCCATAGCCTCAATATACTGAAGTTCTACCTTGTAACAGCATGCAAGCAAACATGTTTGCCATTGACAAATGTTTGTTTTGTCCACTACCACTCTAGTTTTCTCCCCACTTGGCAACAGTCCATGAACATGATTGTGCTGTACCACTTCAAAAAAGGTCAGAACACCTATTTATTTACAAAAAAATGCATCTGATATTCAGATGTTTTTCTGTTAGCCTGTCTGTGCTCTGTTGCTCTCCTTCCCAACCCGCAGTCACCTGACCAGGATCAGACCTCTGGTACTTTTATGAAACTGGCTACCTCAAATGGTAACATATTGGCAGCAAGACCATTATAAAATCTTGGTCTTACTGGCAACCTAGCTACCCACCATGGTTGCTCTCAACAGTGCTCATGTTTGTTTCCTAGTGCCCCTAGTGACAACATTGAATCATAGTGGCTAGTTAACACAAAATGTGCATTAGTTAATAGTTTTTTACATTTTTTTTAAATATTTTAAAGCCTGTACCCATTTTATTAACACAACTGCAGCAACACACTTCGGGGTATATCGGTTATGTTCTCATCAATGTACTTTGAGGAGCAGTAAGGTACTTGGCCTGTGGCCTTATGCCTCACTATGCCACTAGGCATGTATTAATCAGAGTATAATTCACACCCAGTCATGTGGCAGTGCTTATTTATTTAGTACACAGTCTATGCTGCCACATTACCATGGGGACTCTTGCTGTTACTACATCAATTGCGTGCCTCAACATTGACTCACTCACCCTTTCCCATTGTAATTGACTCAGTCAATTAGGCTGTTGGCAAACTAGGATCTGCAGCCTATCCTGTAGGTAGGGAAATGGGCAGACTAGATGGGCCAAGCGGTCCTTATCTGCCGTCAAAGTCTATGTTTCTATGTTTCTATGTTTCAGTCACAAGTACCACTCATGTTGCATCTCTGCTACCAGTTGACCACATTCTGCAATACACTTATCTGAATCATGCTCACCCACATTTCCACAGACTCAGTTTTTCCCTCAGTTGCTCAATATGGGCTTTATTCATGATGGTATCTTGGACCTATGTACCTCAATATGTGATGCATAGGGCTAGGATACATACATACTGGTTGTCCAATGGATGCCCATTGATGCCCGACTAGTGCACACCTGCTTTGCACCCCTGCCCAGGGATATGCCCAACTATGTGGCCATGTCAGGCAGGGGGCAGTCAGTAGGTATGCCAGTGGAGGGCTACAGGAGTGTGGCATGCCCAATGCTATTTGCACTCTGCCAGGTTGGTGTTGGGGAGCTTTCTGTTATGCGAGCCAGAGGAGCAGCTGTAATGGCTGTGCACCCCTGACCATCTGACATGGGGCACAATGGCACCCCACAGCCATGGACCCCAGTCCTCCTTAGTGCTATGGAGAACTAGTGGTTGGTTTCAGGCTGCAGGGAGTTGACTTCAAGAAGTTGTATTTTAATGTTGACTGTTGGGGACATGGCAGCCTGTGCGTGGGCCATCATGTCCAATGATCCCCTCCTCCAACAGAACAGGGGATCCACTGTAGGTCCTGGTCAGGGATTCCAGTTAGAAGCTCCCAGTCTGGCTGATGCACATTTCCTAGTCTGGTCCAGCCCCTGGCACAGAGCTAGATGTCCACTTTAGGGCTGCCTACCAGCTGCCTAGTGGGTTGTGCATACTCGCCCCATGCATCTCAAGGAGGCCAGCTATGCAACACATAATTACGCAGGCTGGTACATGCCTCTACCAGTGTGCACCATGCATCTTCATGCACAGGATCCACTGTGAGTGTGAATACTTTCATCAGGGGGGCTCCCCCTGATGAAGTTCTTCATGAGAGAAGTGCTGAGGCATTTTGGAGCCTCCTTCCAAACCCGTGTATGGTGATGATGCTTGCATTATGTTCATTTTGAGATAATTAAATTTATATACCAAAGGTTTGTGTGTGCATGTCCTTTTGTAGGATCTGTTTACAATGGTGGGACTGGCTTCCCATTCAGTTTGTACCCCTGCATCTGTCTGAAGTGTGAATCACCAGTTCTGTACTGTATGTGTGCGATTGTAAAGGTCAACACAAGATACGCATCTACAGTACACACAACACTTATGACAGCAATCAATAGTGGAGGGACTATTTTACAATTGAAATTCCTAAAGCCTTGATGAAAGTTGAGAAAAATAAATGGTGCACTTAAAAATTATTTAGAAATTTTATATTAGCAATAAGATACTCCCAGGAGTTAGATAGTCAGTTAATTACCCTCTATATTATACCAATAGGGAGTGATTAACAGTCTGTTAATATAAGCCTTTGGAGTGCCTTGTTGCTTACAAGAAATACTTGTTAGATTTTTATAATGGTTTGGAAAACTTACCTAGAAAGGGATTTTCGGATCCTTGACTGCTATGCTATGACATAGCTTCCCGATACTTAAAGTTCCCTGTTTGCTCTGCACAGAGTACAATTTCTTTGCTCAAATTTGCCACTGCCCTACAATGGCTATAGTGGAATAAAAACTGCAGACATTCCAAGTGTGCAAATACTTTTCCAGTGTAGCAGTATCAGTACAAGGCACCATCTTGTCAATGCACAAAACAGTGGCACCTGCTGGCCACAAAGTTGAATGTGGCCAGCTTGCTGAATGTTTATGTTGGAGCAATAGCACTTGATACCGACTACTCTCAGCATGGGTTCCAAGCTTCTGGAATGCCTAACAAGCTACTTATAGAGCTCCAGTGGCAATCTACATGGCTTATGCTGTGATGAGGTCTCCTGAGTTGGCAAGACTTGGGGAAAACAAAGATTCACTGGCAAATGGTCTTGGGCTGAGCCAAACTGGAGGAGATGCTATGGATGCCAACAAATGAGCAAGGTGTCAACATATATAGATGGAATTGTATTTATATAGAATCTTTCTGAAGCACAAAGTACTTTACATATAATACAAAGTACATCAAATTACAACAATATTTCAAGTATTCAAACAATCTAAATGATACTGTTATATATATATATATATATATATATATATATATATATAAATATATGAGGCAAAAATCTCTGTTTAATGCATCAGTTAGGGTTGCTCTACAGTGACAAAAGTGAAGAAATTCCTTATTAAGGTTGAAAGCCCCCTTGGACCCCCCAACCCACCACCCCAACCAGCATTGGGGTGCACGTTGGAGTCATCGGCCTAACTCTCACCCCATCACATGTGTGAAGAAGCAGAGGTATGGGAGAATGGGTTGAGAGTTAGGATCGATGACCCACCACGCACCGATGCGGTTGGGGGTGGGCTGGAGATGCAGAGGGCTTTCAACCCTAACACCGAATTTCTTCACTTTTGTCACTGTGGAACAACCCTAACTGATGCATTAAATGGAGTTTTTTGCCTCTAATTTCCTTCTTTTTGAGAATGATGACGAGAAATAGTGAATGTAATGCAGTGGCAGAAGCACGGGGCGCTTCAGGCCCTGCGCTTCCACCATGTAATGTCTTGTGACATAGTAACAGGAACAGCAATGCAAACAGAAGCGTGAACAGTGGCGCACATGGTAACGCAAACATAAATGGTAAAAGAAACTTTAATAGAAACGCAAGCGCAAAGTGACGCTGAAGTGAACAGTGACGCAAACGGACATTGAAGCGAGTACAAAAACACAATTGGTAATTCAAACAGTGATGGAAGTGGTATTGTAAATGGAAATGTTAAGTGTCACAGTAAAAAGAATGCAAAAGGGAACAGAAACGGAATCGCAAATGCAAGCGCACAAGTAAATGCAAACCATAATGTGCACAGGCATGGTACCACAATTGTAAATGCAAATGGTAAAGTTAACATGAAGAATAATGCCAAAGGAAAGAGAAATGGTAATGGGAACAGAAGTGCATACGGAAACGCAAACCAAAATGCGCACGGGCACAGTACCACAATTGTAAATGGAAATGGTAATGGTAACAGCAACAATAACAGCAAAGGAAACAGAAGCACGAAAGGAAATGCAAGCACATATAGAAATGCAAACTGTAATGCGCACGCACGGGCACAGTAACACAATAACAAATGCAAATGGTAACAGTAACAGCAAGGAAGACGCAAAATGAAAGAGAAACGTAAACGTAAATGAAAGGGCTGCCGGAAACACAAATGGCAATGCGCATGGTGACACAAAGAAAAATGCAAACAGAAATAGTAGTGGAAATGCAAATGGTAACAGTAACGAAAACACAAGCGCGAATGACAACGCAAAGGGTAATGCACATGGTGGCGTACACGGGAACGGTAATGCAAGCGAGGACATAAATGCAAGTGGAAACAGTAACTGTAACAGTAACAGAAGCACATACCTTGTTTTTGCCAAACAGGTGCATACAGAAACACAGTGTGTACAAAGAATGTATGCATTGTAATGGGGATCGAAGCTTAAAACGAGCATTGGAAGTACTTAATTGCTAATATCTCAGCAACCGCACGACGTAGAAAAAAATTTAAATTTCACAAAAATCTTGATTTTCTTGGCTAGGTTTTTGCTATTACTAACTCACAACAAAAATTCTGTATCTTGTACTGTTTTCGAGATATGAGCCCCAAATGCGCAGCGGACGCCACCATGTTAGTCTATGGGAAAAAATGTCAACTTCAGAGTACCATAACTTGGCAGCCATGCAATATTTTTTCACCAAACTACAAAAAAAAACACATCTGTGAGATGTTGGCTGCCATCCTTCCAAATTTCAGCTTAAAAGACCAAACCGTTCTTTCACAGCAGGGTGGCAAAGAATTCCTACCATTTTGGCCAAGTCTGAAAAAGTAGTGCTGCAATTTTCGGAAATTTTTGAAAAATTTTGTGAAAGTGTCATGCTTGTGACATTACTTTGTGACACTACTGGTTCCAGAAATTTGAAAAAACATATTTCTGGGGTGTTTTACCCCAAAATAAAGACATGGCTAGCATCCTCAGGGTCCAACTAGGTGCACACAAAAAGAATTGTGTCCCTAAAGAGTCCCAAATTTAAATGTGAAGCATTTTTCTGATCACCAACTGAGAACAAAATGGTGGATTTGCGACACTACTAGGGCCATTTGTGACACTAAAAAGTGCATTTGCGAAACTGTTGAATAGTTTAACTTTTCCCATTGACTTATAATGGGAACTTGTTTTTTTGAATAACTTTTGAACAGTTCAATATTTTTTCACGAAATCTTCAAAAGGCACATCAGGGACCCTGGCCGCATGTTTCCAGAAGTTTTTGGACCAGTCGCACAAACTGTGTGACCTGTAGGTGAGAGCAAAGAAATCGCATAAAAGCATAATTGCACAATTGGTTGTTGCTTAATAACTCAGCAGCTGTATATCTGACTGGAACCACGCCCAATTGTGCATACCAAATTTCTGGCAAATCCATTGAACAGTGGAAAAGTTATTATGGTGTAAAATTTGACCCTTTAACCTTAAAAGTGCTACTCAACCCTAACTATGGTAGCACTACTATCTGGACTGAGTAGCAGGGTATTGGTTGCATGCCCATTGGCTCACGTTGTGAACCAATGGGCGTGCAGCCCTAGTGAGCTGTCAGTCAGTGGATGGTGGGGCAGCAGGCAGGTGGGGTGCTGCTGCCCGCCGGCTGATGGGGGGGCAGGGCGGTGGGGCTCAGTGGGCAGGTGGGGTGGGGGGTACACTAGACCACCAGGGTAGTAGGGGTATTTGATGACTTACAGATGCCTGTGATCAGGCAGCGATCAGTCCAGTGGACCACCAGGGATATTGGACTTGGGGGGGTTCTATCACTGATGCCCGCTATCGGGCTGCGTGCGGTCCACTGGACTACCAGGGATATAGGATGGGGGGCTTACTCTTCAGGACAAATGCCCGCAATTGGGCACATAGAGGGTCACTAGACCACCAGGGATATAGGATGGGGGGAGCTTACACGAATGCCTGTGATCGGGCTTCAGGGGGTGTCGGTCCCAGACGGCTGCTGCCTGGCAGGGCGCCAGGCGCAAGTCGTCAGGAATCGGCGCACTTGCATGCTAATGGCATGCAAATGGGGCTGTAATGAGATACAAATGGCCCCCTGTGCGCCTTACATAAATTATGGCCCCATTTGCATGTCCCCTTTTGAATATCACAGGTGCTGTGCATGGCGCAATGGCACTTGCTCTATTGCATCTCCATGCTCCACTCTGGCCACTTGCACTGGTGCAGTGCCACTGTGCCATGCACAGTGGGGGTGGCCAGGGTGCGATATTCAAAGCTGCTGTGCCATAGCGCAGCTCCGTTGAATATCGCCCAGGCCACACTCTGACGCAACAAAGTTGAGCTGCGCCCAGGCTTGCGCCACATCCTGTCACAGTTTGAATATCCGGGCCCATAAGTACAAAGCAAGTATGCATAATAATGGGCCTCGGAGCAGAAAATGAGCACTTGGAATACTAAATTGCTTATGTTTCAGGAACCGTACAATGTAGAAAAAAAATTTAAATTTCATATAAATTATGACTTTCCTGGTTAGTTTTTTACTTAGCCCTCTAGTGGGAGACTAAGCATTTGTCCGACAAAAAGTCTGTATCTCAAAGCGTTTCCGCGGTACGGGCTCTGAAAGGTGCATCGGATGCTGAAATGTTAGTCTATGGGAAAATGCATCAACTTCAAAGCACCGTAACTTTCCATATGTGCAATATTTTGTCACCAGACCATCAAAATGCACATCTGTGGGATGTTGGCTTTCTTCCCTCCAAATTTCAGCCCAAAAAGACCAAACCATTGTTTTGCAGCAGGATGGCAAAGAATTCCTGTTATTTCGGGCATAGTGTCGCAAAACAGTGTCGCAAATCATGACATATTCACAAATGAAATCACGAAAGTGTTGTGAGTGTGACATTACTTTTTACAAAAATTTCAAAAACATATTTCTGGGGTGTTTACCCCAAAAAAAAGACATGACTAGCATCCTCAGGGTCCGACTAGGTGAACACAAAAAAAAAATGGTGCCCCTAGAGGGTCCCAAATTTAAATGCCAAGCATTTCTGTGGCCACTAACTGAAAAAAAAATGGCTGACTCACAACACTACAGAGGTCATTTGCAACACTGTTAACCTTTTTGTTAACTTTTCCCATTGACTATCATGGGAAACTTGTTTTTTAAATAACTTTTGAACCGTTAAATATTTTCTCACGAAATCTTCAAAAGGCACATTGGGGACTCTGGCCGCATGTCTTCTGAAGTTTTTGGGCCAATCAGGTAAACTGTGTGACCTGTAGGTGCAAGCAAAGAATGCTCAAAAAAGCGTAAATGCACTACGGAATGTCATTTATATCTCCACAACCGTATATCTGACCTTTTCGAATCTTGGCAGATTCAGAGATCTATGGTACTGCTCCATGCCTGCCATATTTCAGGCAAATCAGTCATGGTGGCAGAGTTATTAAGATGCAAAATTCACACTTTAACCTTAAATGGGGTACTCAACCCTAACTTTAGTGGCACTACTGTGCCACTATAATATGTTTATAGATATAGATATAGATATAGATATAGATATAGATATAGATATAGATATAGATATAGATATAGATATAGATATATGTATATCACCTGCTCATGCTAATAGGTTTGTTACTTGAAAATGCAGTGCTAAAAAGACAGGTCTTCAATTAATAATTAAAAACTTCCTGTGAGGGGGCAGTATGGACTGATCTGAGAACAGCGTTCCAAAGCCTAGGTGTGACAATGGCAAATGCTCATTCCTTAACAGATTTTTGGGGACCACCAACAGTCTCTAGATGACCAAGTAAAGAACTCTGTTACCACCAAGATATTCCTAATAGGTTGCAAGTATGTCTCAAATGTAAAGGGGGATGTTCCCATTGTTGGCCTTAGAGACCATCAACATGACTTTTAAACTCAGCTCACAACTTCACAGACAGCTAGTATAAATTATGCAAAGCTGGTATAATATGATCAAATTTTGATATGCCAGTCAATGATCTGGCTACCACAAGTCCAAAACTACCTTTTGCTCCATGGTACCAGGTCTGTGTGCAGCTGCAAAGCTAGAAAACTCCAATGGAGTACAAATAACACTAGCAAATGCACTCTCAGCAAGACTTATCATTCAGTCAAGAACTCATGAGAGGTATAAAATGTTCAGGATGATGATTTATTTAGATGAAAGTGCTGATAAAAGCATTGGTGCAGAGGAGGCCTGACAAAGCTGGAAGCATCAATGTGCCTGGATTGCAGTGAGGTGATTTTTCACTTGTCTGTTTGCTCTACACCAGCACTATATCAGTACTTGTGTCTGAATAAAGCAGCATCCTTAGCATTTTATGCCTTTCGCGAGTTCTTGTCTGACTGGTGAGTACATGTTCCTCCTGTTGTTATTGATAATCTTGCTACTGTCCCACACCCTAAACCCACTGAAGTCTATGAAGCTGAGTCATTGGGAAGGCCTAGTAGAGTGTGTTACAGTAGTCAGTTCTAACTTACACTGGAGTGTGCAGATAACCATGATCAAGGTAGGGACGCAGTCTTACTACATTCATTAAATAATGGAAGCCACTTTAGATGATGGTGGCCCCCTGAGAAGACAGGGTCAACTAGCCTTCCAAAATAACACCCAGATTGTGAACCTCCCCACGTTTAATTTCTACCCACCAATGACAGGAATCCTGATGTAATCACTAATGGATGATACCAAACAATTTGGGCAAATGTGTTTCCTTTTGCATGCCTTATCAATTTCCTGGCTGTAAAGGGGCAAACATGCAGCAGAACATACCACCATCCCCACACCAGGACAGGTGATTATGCATTATATAGCTCAGCTATCTACCCACTAGTCCAACCAAGATTCTAGGCTTGAAACATCAACATAAATTCCCAAGCTCAGAGAGTGGGTACTTTACCAGTAAATAATCAGGCTGGCCATCTTTAATACATTTTAACTAGTAAACTTGACAGTAAAATTAGGACATATTATCCCTAATCCTACCCGCTACAATAAAAAAAAATAATGAACCAGATGTGTGTGTGTGTGTATGTGTGTGTTTGGTAGCATGACAAATCAGTGTGCCAATGAAAGGGCACCAAATTGGTCTGAATTTGAATCCCAGTACTGCCAGCAGGATTGGAACTAGAAGTCATGGCATTTTTGAATGTATCAGAAGCTTGCTTCACCAGTGGAGGGTGGAGTTGCTAAGGGATTTGTAAATAAGGGAGACAAAAAACAGTGGAAGGGTATTTATTAATGGTCTAGTCAGCACTGAACTGGGCTCTTGCTGATTGTAATTTATCAAGGTTTTAAAAAGAGGACATCCACGGTAGCATCACAATTCACTGCCACCTATTGTGTTTAACAGCATTGAGCTACATCAGGAGGTAATGGGATGGTGGGATTAAAAATTGGAAAACCACACGGAAAAGGATTTGTAACATTTGGTGACCTCCATTTAAGATGCCTTTACCAATTAGCATATTAAACAGCAGGGAAGTATTAAAAGACAAAAAGAAAAACCTTACATATGCCTTTTTCTAAAATAGATAATTAATACAATGCACCCTTTATTGTGGATCAGTACTGTTTTTTTAATTGTTCCTATCATTACTGCTTGACTGTCAAGTTTCAGTTTTCACCATGGCAAAGTGACAAAGACATGAGCTCTTTTGGGAACCGCTACTTATTTCCTGCTAGATTTCAGAGGGAGTATTGATTAGCCTGTCTGGAACAGTACAAGCCTGGCAAGGGAACTCAGCCCTGTCAATAGAGCTAATCACAAAAATGTTCCACTGTGTCCTCTAGTTCTCACTTTTCAATGAGCTAACTGTATAGGAAACTCATGTCCCGACAGCCATCAAGGACCTTTGTCTTTGTGCCTATACCTGTCAGTGTAAGCACAATATCATCTTAATAGATGGATATAACTAACTGCAAGTTTATAATATAATATGAGGGTTACTGTTTGATAAATGAACCAGTAACATTCTGGAGCATTCATTTTATTTAGTTGGTATAACTCGCTGCCTTTAGATGATTAAGTGGGGGTCTCTTTAGATATATTTGTTACTGAAAGGAATAACAAGAAAGTGTGCCAGTAATTTCTGTTGTGATGTCTCAACAAAGCCTGAGACTAACCATGACAAACAAGGGATGCACACATCAGCTCCCTCCAGACCACAAAGGAAGTTCTCAGATTTGTAGATTCATATATTAGGTTTATTCAAATGTCCATGCAAAATAAACATCACCAGCAGAGGAGAAGGAGAGACACCCCAACCACTGGAGAAGTGTTGCTGTGATGTGAAGCATGGGGTTGTCTGTCCATCTGCTCTCTCTGGGATGCTTCTGTAATATAACTGTTCGACTAAACCAGAATTAAACCCCAATATTAAGCTACTAGTTTGAGAACTTCATCTGTGGTCTGGGGTTTAACTGTGTCCCTATCTTTCTTTGTTTCTTTATGTTTGTGATGTGGACTCCTGTAAGATTCAGTTATGAAATTAATCAAGCTAGTATGTGTATGTATAGATTTAGGCATGTTTGTTTTTTAATTATTATGACTCCCTTGCTAATATGAAAATGGTGCTCATACATTAGATTAATGTAAAAACTAGCATTAATGGCCAGAGTTGGTTCAAGTAAATTTTTTCCATGTTATTTTCTCCCCTCTCCAAGTATATATGAGTAAGCTCTGAACTTTGGAGTTTAACTTGAAGGCTGTGATGCACAGATTTTAAATTTTCTGAAGCAAAAACTACCGTTCGGACTTGTGCATTGTATGAAATCTATTTAAGCACAACAGAGACTTAAGGTGCTGTGTGACAGCTAAACCATTTACTTACTGTACAAACTGGTTTATGTTCAGTTAATGTTCAAATCTCCCAAACTACAGAGAATGACACCTTTGGCTAACTCACTGAACACCCCTACTCCACCCTTTTCTCCCTGTTCCCTGTTCCCACCCACACTGTGTACTGGTAACATATCCTGTAGCTGGTAAACACTATAGGTATACAGGATATGTACATAGGTATGCATGTTCATAGGTGAAAAGAGACAGACAAAGAACATGTTTGGTGATGGGTAACTGGAATTTGGCTGTTTCTGAAGTAGACATTGGTGACAACCAACTGTAGGAAATGGAAACCACTGTATTACTAGAATTTAAATCAATGGAAGTGGAGGGAGACAGAAAATGGTTGCACTAAATCCCAGCAGGGCCAGTTTCAAACAATGAGGGAAATAGTTGGAAAGGTACTAAAGCAGAGTTGAAGGAATGGATGGAGCTGACGAGACATGGACTACACAAACATCAATAATAGAAAAGTCTGCAAGGGAATGTGTCCCACAAGAGAACAAGATCAGCAGAAACAAAAAGATGCCAGCTTGGATAATTGGGGTAGTGAGGGCAAAGCTTAAAAGCAGCAGAAATTCTTTTAAAGCAGTGATACAGTGTTGTATTTATTGACCTAGCTAGGGCATTTGATGTGTTGGACCACGCCCTGCTATTGGCTAAGCTTGGTTTTTTCTGGTCTCTCCTCCTCGTCAAGCTCCTGGCTCTCTTCCTACTTATTTGGTCATTCCCAGGTAGTCTCTACTTGCTTAGCCCTATCAGGCCATAGGGAGGTTACCATGGGTGTCCCTCAAGGGTCTGTACTGGGTCCCCTTCTTTTTAATGTATTCATGAATGACCAACCAAGGGTTGTAATGTCATATAACATCAAACTGTAGGCAGATAACACCATTTTCTGTACTTCTGGTAAAACTCCTGCCAGTATATCGGCTGACCTGCAGTCAGACTTTGATACTCTTTCCATTTTGTTTTTAGCTATAGATTAGCCCTCAGTAAGACTAAAACATTGTCTATGTTTTTTGGATCCAAAAAATGCTTGGCGAATGGACCTTCTCTAGCTATAAATACTCCTGATGGTGGGACCACTGAATCTGCAACTGGGTGCAAGTACCCTGAAATTTTATTTGACCAGACCCTAGATTTCCTTTCTCACATTCAGCCTCTGGTGTACAAATTATTGAGAAAGCTTGGAGATTTATACAGGGTGAGTGTCAACCTCTCCCAAAGTCTGAAAAAGTCCATAGTAAAATGCCTGATTCTCCTAGTAATTGACTCTGGTGATGCGGTTTATGGTTCAGCTCCCCAGTGCCACCTATCTAAGCTAGGTTTACTACTAAATGCCCTCTGCAGGTTCATTCTCCATTGTCCAGTCCATGCCCACCATTGTCTGCTCCACGAGTGCTTATACTGTCCTTTCCTGGATGATAGATGTACTCAGCACCTTGCCCTATATGGTTTTAAGTTTTGGCTAATTAAGATTCCAAGCTACCTGTGGTCAATACTTACCCCATCTACCCCCTGAAGCTACACCCTTATACCTAGCACAGGCAACAGATTCATTGCTCCAAGGCACAAATTTAACTTGGGGCAATCAGCTTTCAGCTACAAGCTGACCCAGCTGTGGAATGATCTGGCCTTGGGTGATAGCAATCACTCCAACAAAGCCTCAGCTAAGCTATACCCAGGAATTTTATTACCTCATTCTGTGACTATATATGTCTATAGTCTGTATTCTTTCCCTTGCATCTCTATGGATTTGTTTTGCAAAAACTCAGTTGTTTTATGCACATTGTTAGATTAATGTAATTGCACTGCATTTCCTGTACATACTGTATTGTGTTTAGACCTTGTACAACTTGCCACTGTATAAAATGTACTATACTATGTGTTTACCACCTGTCCCTCATCTCCCCCCTCCTCCATTTCCCCAGGTCACATCTGTAAACAAGATTATCCTTGTACTGTATCTCTGTATACTTACCAGGCAAAATCATTTCAAATAAATAAATCAATGCATCAGGATTTTTGCATCCTATTTTCAAACATCCTGACACATTTGCAAAAATGTTTCCACTTTACAGCAAAATAGTTTAGGTTGTTTAATTGTCTGGGATGAGGCTCAGGCAACAGTGCCTGAAAAATTTACTCAGCCCATTGAAAGTCCAGCCCCTGATCTCTAAACAAAACAGTTTTAAGCCTGAAATGCAAATCATATATACCGTGGCAGTTTGGTTGGGTGAAGTCTAATCAGGTATAAGATCACCTGAGAGCAGACATGGAGGCAACTCCATTGCAGTGGCTAAGTGGGGTGGCAACGTGATCAGAAGGAATCGGCTGGAGTCTGCTGGGAGAGCTGGAGCCGGGGCCCATTTTTATGTTCACCATGCGCAGGTGCATTGAACATTTTGTTATGAGAGTGGGTTTTGAGAGGTGTGACACTGTCAGACCAATGCAGAGTAGTCTGCAAGGGGCTCATCAGTGTCACACCAATTATCAGCCTGGCTGATCATGACACTGCACTGACTTGCTTGATGGAAGCTTCATGTAGTTCAAAGGAGAAAGCAGACACAATCATAGGGTGTCTCTTTACTTTGATCTGCATTACATTTCCAAGCAAACACAGCTGATCTGTTATGATCAGCCTGCAGTGGTCTCTCCCCCCAACATGTAATCCCCAGTGCCAACTGCAACCCTCCACCCTACTCATATTCATAGTACAACACTGGGAAGCCCACTCCAGGTGCCACCAAACATGAAGAAAACCCATGCATGTTAATATTCCAGCATGGAGTGCCCAATCCCCTGTGCCAGCTGTTACTGCCCCCACCCTGCCCATTTTGTTTCTGCAATACCCAGGGGGCCCACCCCGGAGCTGCCAAACATAATACCGACATTTGGGATACCCATTCCTCAGTGTCAGCACCTGAAATAAAGAAAACCATCCTTTGTATTTTTTTTTCTGAAATACACCGTTACAAAGAAAAAGATTCAATGATGCACTCACCCCTCCACAAAAAGACATACTCCGTGTGACTTGCAATTTAAATCATTTATTTAACAGTCACACTGCCATCAGCAGGGCAGTACCGCAGCACAGGAAAGGTATCTTATGTTTCGCCCGGACTCAACCAGGCTTCATCAGAGAATGGCAGTGATAGAGATGGCAGTGACTGCTAAATAAATTATTTAAATTGCAAGTCATATGGAGTATGTCTTTTTATTGAGGGGAGAGTGCAACACTATTTCTTGTACTGAGTCTGCAGCCTTGTGTATAACGCACCACCATCCCAGTGCCTGTCCTACCCACAAATGTTTCCAAAGATTCATTGATGACTGTTACTTTTGACGCCATTACTGTCCCACCCTGACCCTCCCACTCAGCACCCACCACCCCACACCCCTGAAGCCTTTACTCACTTAACAGGGGTCCAGTGATGTAAGCCTCTCTGGACCAGAGACATGTCTTCACTCTTCAAAGCTGGACTGTAAACTAAGGAAATCAGGTATGCGGTTCAATGTATTTCAGTAGGTTTTGAACTTGCAGTCATAACTTGGTAATTTTTATATTTGCTTGCACGCATGCACAAGAAACATTATGTGACAGCTTAGGAGAGAAGCGGATTAGGGAGGCACGGCAGTGTAGCAGCCAAGGGAGGCACAGCATTTTGGGGCTTGGCCATGGTGCACCAATGGAGGCACAGTGTGCTGATGACACTGGCTTCCAGAAGCTGCAACAAGTTGTAACATTTTCGCTGCAGCATTCACAGGCCACCTCGTCATTGCAGCTTCAGTGATTTGCTGCAATGACAGAGCGACCCATCATTGCAGGGCGGAACGTTGCTGCTGTAATATTGTTTGAGAACATTGCAGCGCACCGCCACCCTGTTCATGAACAATATTACTGTGACCCCAGTGCCAAGGGGGTGCCCAATCCCCCTCAGCAGCATGTGACCCCCCAAAAGGTCTTTGTCTGCCGACAGGGGAGCCCACTCCCCATTGGCATGATGTTCCCACCCATTTTGTTGGATGCCGATGGGGGAGCCCAATCCCCATCGACATAATACCTGTTTGTGTGCTGGCCGAGGTTTTCAATCCCCATCGAGTTAGCTGCCCCCAAAGACTTCCTTGGCATGCTGGGAGCCTACCCCAGCATGCCAAATACCACCGTAAAGTAAAAACCATCCAGCATTGTCTTTTTATTTTGCACCTGAAAAGAAGAAAATGGTCCCTCGCAGTCTCCGGGGCCCCCCACCAAACACCCACACCCACCCTCTGTGCAACCTGCCTCCCCACACCCCACCACCCAATACTTACCTCCAGAGTCTGGCACGATGATCTTTGGTGGACCGGAAACACATCTGCACTCTTCAAAGCTGACCGCAAACTGAGGAAATGCCAGTAAGCTGTATAAAGGGATAGATGGGTTTTTTAAATTTAGTGCATATCTCGGACTTTTTTTGAATTTTGACACCAAATTTTCAACATGGGGATTTTGGAACTCCTCCTCATGAATTCTGTTACTGTCATGGTGTTAATCAGGCCCGAAGAGTGATTTCGCGGTCACTGCGTGGAATCACCTTTTGGGACTGATTAACAAAACGACAGTGCTAGTGTTCATGATGTGGGCCCTCAAAAAGCCTATGTTGCAAATTTGGTGAAAAAATTCCTAAAAAATGACTGTTTTACGAGCGAGCATTGCACAGTTCCTATGCATACTTGTAAGTTCAAGAATTTGTAACATTTGCACTCCAGATTTTCAACATTACAATGTTATCACACCTACTTATGAGTAGTACAGCTGTCATTTTTCACATCCTGCCCAAAATGTGTTTCCACGCATGTAGCGCACAATGTAGCAGTCGGTGTGCAAAATCAATGTTTGGGACAGATTAAGAAAATCACAGTGACACTGTTCATTAGCAGAGGTCAGAAAAGACTCACCTGCTTCTGTTGGAAGCTGAGAAACTTGCTATACTGCAGAGAACAAACTAGAATGCATTTGAGGAACTGGAAACCTGGTAAAACATAATATTGTGGAGGACTTGTTAGGAAGGTAAGCAACGCTTTCTACAGAAAGTTTCATTTTTTCTTATTGGCATTAAGAAGAGAATTATAGGATTCCATTAAAGTGTAGCAATTTTATAACCAGAGGGGGTGAAATACAACAGAAGTTGCTTGATTCCTGTGCTTGAGACCTAGGATTTGGAAGGATATTTGTGCAACATTTTAGAAGTGTCCTGCTGGCTGAGCAGTGAGTTCATTTTTATCCCTGGACTCAGTAGAGTGGTTTGTGTAGGAGCAGCGGTCTAGTAAATTGTGGTGTTGGTTGACTTACTATAAAGGGCAGTACTCATCAGGGTGGTGGAGCAGTGGTGTATTTGATTGTTTCTAACAGTCACCAGTGGTTGTGGACTACCCACCCTTCCACTCACCCCGCCCACCCCAGGTGTGGCATTTCCTTTACAGCCAAGGTTCTGACATCATTTCCTCAACAGGTCTTGGGGCAGAACTGTCATATTCTTAATAACCCAGCACAGTGCATACAGGGTAAGTATACACACACACAAAAATATATTTTATATATTACTCATTGTATATTATAAGGAAGAGGGACATGTGGGGAGTGGTGCAATGCACTGGCTGTGGGACAGCAGTTTTTCAGGAGACATTCTGAAACCTGTGTTGCTGCCCTATTTGCAGGCAACTGTCAGCTCTGAGGGATGAGGTTGCCCACCTCCAGGCTGAACTGGCAAGGACTAAGGAGGCCTCCCCCACCCAAAGAGCACCAGTTCTACAAACACTGCCTCAGAGGTTGCCATGTGTGAAGAGCAGATGGACCACAGTAGGTTCTGGGAGGGTGAGGGTGGTAGAACAGAGGCGTGGCCCCCGAGTTGTACCTCTACACAAATCATATGTAAGTCTGGCAAATCAAGGTTCCTCTATGATGACACCCTCAGTGGAGACCAAGAAGAATGCTGGGGACATCCAGAACGGAGACCCACAAAAGAGTGTCAAGGGACACCACAGGGGAAAGAAACAGCTTCTGATAGGGGACTCAATTGTTAGGGGTGTTGACCTGGTAATGGAGAGGAAAGGAAAGTAAGGTGCCTGCCTGGTGCCATGGCTTGGAGGGACAGGAAGCAAATCCTCAGGATTGCAGAAGCAGCATCACAGGAGAGGGAACCAGATATCATTGTCCACCTCGGGACAAATGACCTAGCTAGGCATGAGCTCAGTGAAGTGCAGGATGAATTTCTGGAGTTGGGGAGGGGCCTCAGACAGGTAGCAAGCATGGTAACCTTCTCAGAGGTGCTGCCAGTCTATGGCAGGGGTGAGGCTAGGGTACTGTACACCATGCAGTTTAATGAATGGTTGCAAAACTGGTGCAGAGCACAGCGCTTTGGCTTCATTGGGGACTGGGGGTCCACCTGGAGAGATGAAGGTCTATACTGGCATGATGGTCTGCAACTGTCCAGGAAGGGAAACAAGCTCATAGGTAACAGGTTTAAAGGCTTCCTTGACAAGCTTTTAAACTAGCCAAGGGGGGAGGTGCTGATAGGAAACAGGAAAGTTCAAGTCTCCCCCCACAAAACATGGCAGGTTGTAGGGTAAACACTGAGGTACAGAGCTTTACAGAGGGCAGGACAGGGGTAAATGGAAAAATAGACAAGGGCAAAAAGAGCAGGGATGGGGTTAAAAAGGATAAAGCCAACACTAAATGGAGGGCAATGAGTACCAATGCCCATAGTCTGTGAAACAAGCTTCCAGAGCTAGTAGCCCTGATGGAAGAGGAACACTTGGATATTGTGGCAGTCACAGAAACATGGTACATGGAGAACCATGACTGGGATGTCATCATACCAGGGTACACAATCTACCGAAGGGACAGGGAGGGTAAAAGAGGAGGTGGAGTAGCTCTCTACATAAGGGAAGGGATCAAAGCTACAGAACTAAAAAGTAAAGGGGGAGGACAAGAGGCAATCTGGGTCACCTTGGAGACAGGTAATGGCATCACAATCCACACAGGGGTTGTATACAGACCCCCAACTCAAGAGGAGGAAATGGACAAGAAAATGATAGAGGGCATTCTCAAAATGGTTGAAAAAGGGGAGATACTGTTGATGGGGGACCTGAATATGCCAGATGTTAACTGGATGACATGGACTGCAGCCACATCCAAGAGCAGGGTCATTCTCAATGCCCTACAGGGAGCATGCCTTAGACAGCTAGTGGTGGAACCCACTCGGGAGGGAGCAATATTAGACCTGATACTCTCAAATGGAGAGAGGATCACAAATTTAGAAGTTAGTAGACATCTGGGAACAAGTGACCACTGCACAGTGTGCTTCACGATAAACACAACCATGGAGACAAGCCATACAAAGACAAGGATACTGGACTTTAGAAGGGCTGACTTTGGCATAATAGGTGAATACCTGAGGAATGCATTAGCAAATGGCCAGAAAGGAGGGGTGGAAGAACAATGGAGAAAAATTAAAACTGCCATCATGGAGGCAACAAGCCTTTGTGTGAAACAAATAAAGAAAACAAAGCGGAATAAAAAAACACTATGGTTCTCAAAGAGGTGTCAGGGAAGGTTAAGGAGAAAAAGGCTGCATTCAAAAAATATAAGGAATCACAGACGGAGCATGACAGGGAACTGTATCAATTAAAGCAGAAAGAAGTGGGGAAGGCAGTTAGAGAAGCAAAGGCCCAAACCGAGGAAAAAATAGCCAACTCAGTTAAGAAGGGGGATAAAACCTTTTATAGGTACATTAGGAAGCATAGAAATGTTAAGGAAGGAATAGTGAAGATTAATAAAGGAGATGGGAGGTGGGCAGAGGGAGACAGTGAAAAGGCAGAGATACTGAATGAATACTTTTGCTCAGTATTCACAAAAGAAGAAGAGGAGGAGTTACCTAAACCAAACAATAGAAGCAATCTGGGTAGTGGGATTGACACCATTCCATTTACAGACGAAAGAGTCCTGAAAGAACTCCTAAAACTCAAGGTGGACAAAGCAATGGGGCCTGACGGGATTCACCCTAGAATCCTAAAAGAACTAAGGGAAGACCTAGTGACACCACTGACCACACTTTTTAACAAATCATGGGAGGATGGGGAGGTACCTGAGGACTGGAAGAGGGCAGATGTGATTCTCCTTCACAAAAGTGGGAGCAAGGCAGAGGCAGGAAAATACAGACCTGTTAGTTTGACCTCAGTGATGGGGAAAATAATGGAATCACTTCTGAAAAGAGGCCAGCAGGGCACAGGACCCAAAGCAGCATGGATTCACAGCAGGAAGGTCATGTCAGATGAATCTAATCGATTTCTTTGACTGGGTGACCAAAGTAATAGACCAGGAGGGCTGTGGATATGGCCTACCTAGACTTTAGCAAGGCATTTGACACATTCCCGCACAAAAGATTAATAATCAAGTTAGCCAGCCTGGGAGTGGGTCCCAGGGTGGTAGCCTGGGTAGGAAACTGGCTGCACAACAGGACACGGAAGGTAATAGTGAATGGAACACATTCTGAAGAAAGGAGGGTTACTAGTGGAGTACCTCAGGGCTCAGTACTGGGTCCAGTCCTCTTTAACGTCTTTATAGGTGACATTGCAGAGGGTCTGGGAGGAATGGTATGCCTCTTTGCAGATGACACAAAGATCTGTAACAGAGCTGATACACAAGGGGGGGTAGAAAGGATGAGAAGGGACTTGGCAAGGTTGGAGGAATGGTCAGACATATGGCAACTTAGATTCAATGCAAAGAAGTGCAAAGTAATGCACCTGGGAAATAAAAATCCAGGAGAAGAGTACACAATAGCAGGGAGGTACTAACAACAACAGTAATGGAAAGGGATCTGGGTGTAGTCATATCAGATTACCTAAAGGTGGGTAAGCAATGTGAGAAGTCAGTAAGGAGAGCCAGGGGGATACTGGGATGCATAGGGAGGGGCATCACAAGTAGAAAAAGGGAAGTGGTTATCCCTCTGTAGAGACAGTTGGTGAGACCCCATCTGGAGTACTGTGTGCAGTTTTGGAGACCTCATCTACGCAAGGATATAGACAGGATGGAATCAGTCCAGAGGAGGGCAACTAAAATGGTGCAGGGTCTACATCAGAAACCATATAAAGAGAGACTGAGAGAGCTTAATATGTATACCCATGATGAAAGGAGGGACAGGGGGGACATGATAGAAACTTTTAAGTACCTCAAGGGAATCAACAAAGTCCAGGAGGGTAGCATCTTTCAGAAAAAGAGATATGTAGAGAACAAGGGCCAATTTAAAGTTAGAGGGATGGCTCAGGGGTAATGTGAGGAAATTATTTTCACGGAGAGAGTGGTGGACACATGGAACCGCCTTCCTGGAGAGGTTGTGGGGTCTAAAACAGTGGCGGAATTCAAACATGCATGAGACAGACATAAGGCAATTATAGTGGGGGATTGCAGGAAGTAGGCTGTTGGTTAACCAGAATCTGCAGCTTATCCAGTAGGTAGGGAAATGGGCAGACTGGGTGGGCCAAGTGGTCCTTATCTGCCGTCAAAGTCTATGTTTCTATGTTTCTAGGTCCTGAAATGTCTATGTTGAAAATTTGGTGACAAAAGTTCATAAAATGACTGTGTTACGAGCGTGCATTGCGCAGTTCCTATGCACGCTTGTATCTTCACAAATTTGCAATATTCTCACTCCAGATTGTCAACATTGCCATTTTTCTGCTCCTCCTTATGAACAGTGCACCTGTCATTTTTCACATCCTGGCCAAAATGTGTTTTCGCACTTCCAGCACAGAATGGTGCAGTTGCTGTGAGAAATCACCATTTGGGACACATTACAAAAATCACAGTGACACTGTTCATGACCACAGGTCATTAAATGCCTATGTTGAAAATCTGGTGATGAAACTCCATAGCATGACTGTGTTATGCGCATACGTTCCACAGTTTCCACGTATGCTCAGAAGTGCAAGTATTTTTAATATTCCCACTACACATTTTCAACATTGTCATCTCTTCATACCTCCCCATGGATGGTACAGCTGTCATTCTTCACATCCTGCACGATCTGTGTTTTCGTACATGTGGTGCAGAATGCCACTGTCACTGTTGGAAGTCAGTTTTCAGGACACATTGACAAAATCACACTGCCACTGTTCATGACAAGAGGTCCCAAATGCTTTCATGAGGTGGGGTCACAAAAAGGCCATGTTCAAAATTTGTACTGTGAATAACAACAAACGCCCGAGGCATTACAGTTTCTAACCATAACGTCCTACCCTGTACAGACAGACAGGCATCGGGATGTGCCTTTGGATTGACAACTGTACTGCTCATGCCATCCAACCCCCACCCCCAGCCACTGACAGGCATCGAGGTGTAACTTGGACTCCTTGTCCCAAGACTTCACCCCATTCTCCTATGCTGCACCCATTTCAATGTATGTCCTTATGGAATGGGGTGACTGTAAAGCCAAACACCCTAAGACACAGCTCAGCGCATGTCAGTGTCTACAGAATAGGGTGAGGTGACATGGCTTGACTGTCATGGGTGATGACCCAAAAACTTATCCCTAAATCCTGTCCATCTCTACAGGATGGAGGTGAGGTTCATGTGAAGTTCAGTACTTCACTGCCATTCCTACTCTGCATCTTTCTAACTCCTGCATTTCTAATACTAATACCAGCAAGCAAACATTCGGCATTGACAAATGCTTGTTAAGCATTGTTGGCCCAAATGTTCAACATACCTTTATTGGGACCCCACCTCATGAACAATGGCAGTGATATTAGGCAAATCTGTCCCAAAAGGCAGTTGTTGGAACCCATGTTCATAAGGTGGGTCATAAGAGGACTATCTTGAAAGTTTGGGGGCAAAATATTAAAAATACAATAAAATTATGAGCCTACATTGAAATTTATGAACCCAGGCTTGTAACTTTGGTAATTTTCAGTACTGACACAAGTTTTCAACATAGTCATTTTTGCACAGCACCTCATGAGTAAAGATGTTCCTCAGTTGTAATTTGCCAGTAAAGTTGATGCGAAGTGGTAGAAATTTGCATCCGTAAAGTTTTGTGAAGTTTTCCCTACCCTCAGCAACTTCAACTTCGACCAAAATCACAAATGTTTCCATACGAGTGGCAGAATTCTGCACACAAAGTGCAGAATTTCACCAACAAATGCCAGAATTTCACCCATGACTGGTGAAATTCTGCCGTTCATGGGTGAAATTCCAACATTTGTGGAAAATTTCTGCATTTTGCAGGCAGAATTCTGGCATTTGTTGTGAAATTCCACACTTCTCAGATCAATTCGCACTTCGCAGATTGTGCTAAATTTGCAGATTAATTAGTGGAGTGAATTTAGCCAACTTTGCCCATTCTACTCATGAATGGGACAGCTGTCCCATTTCAATTCTGGCCAAAATGTGTTTTTGCACTTGTGACAAGAAATCACCTTTTGGGCAGGATCTGAACATTTTCTCCACCCTTGTTCATCAGGTTGGTTCTTAAGAAGCCTATGGGGGTCATAAGATGACTTTGTTGCTTCCCCACTGGCATGAAACTTTATGTTTATCTTAAACTGTGTGGTTGCAAGAACATCTTTTTACTCTTTGAGTTGAAAGTATAGTGGCAAGCTTACATAACTGCTTGTCTTACTTTGACAAGATTTGGGGCAGGCTGCATGCTCTATACTCAATGTAAGGAGTGGGTTGGGTTTCCCTTCTGACTCTTTTATGATTGTATCCTTGTATGCTGACTGGCTGTTTTTTTTTTCTTTTTTTCTTCTCATCAGTCATGGTCTGATGCCACTTTGCTGGGGTTGGGAACAGTTTTGGGAACAGTGTTGGGGTGGAATTTTAGAGGGTATGTACGTTGTTGTTAATTTTTTTTTCTTGTTCATTGTTTGTATTATTGTTATATGTTTATGTGAATGTTTTGTATGTTGCTGGTAAACTTCAACCCAACTTAGTAAATTTCCAAAAATAAGAAATCTCGTAAATAAATAAATAAATAAAAGTTATGAGCCTGCATTGCAATTTATCAACACACACTTGTAATGGTGGAAATTTTCAATACTGTGATCCAGACATTTCAACGTAGCCATTTTTTCACACCACCTCATGAATGTGACACCTGTCATTTCTCAAACCGTACCCAAACTGTGTTTTTACATTTGTGGTGCAAAATGATGTTTTGGCTATAGTTTTAGAAATGACACCTATCAATCATCTTCAGAAAGAGTGTTAATAAAAAGATTATGTTGAAAATCTGTGGTAAAAATGTGAAGAAAAAACTAAGTTATGAAGAAACAGAAATGTTTCAACATTTACTCTTAACTTTATTTTTGCAAATTTTGGCCCCAAATTTTCAACATATCCCTTGTGTTACCCCACTTCCTGAACACGGCAGGTGTCATTTTTCAAATCCCCTCCAAAACTTGTTTCCACAGTAGCACAGAGAAATCACCTTTCTGCTGGGATTTTAAAAATTCCATTTGTCTTGATCATAACGTCAGGTCATAAAAAGACTGTTGGATGTTTGGGGTCAAAATGTGCGAAGTATCCTTCTATCCCAACTGGAAAATGGGGAACATTACAATAACCTAGACACGGATCCCACTATGACCTATAAGAGGGACATACTGTAGATCTTTTGCTTTATGAGTCATTATGTAATGGTCTGATCAGCCCAAAAAACATATTAATACCTAACAGTTGACTACCTAGTCAGAACTGCTATACATTGTCTTCCTCAAATCTATAAAAATCTTACACACACCCTGGAAGGCCCATCATTGTAAATATTTGTTCCCTTAAAGAACCATTAGCTAAGAATGTTGACTCACATATACAGATAGTATCAACATTATTCACAGCATATGTAAAGGATACAAAACATATACTTTAGCTAATAGATCACATGCTATTACCTGAAGGGTGCAAGCTGGCCACTTAAGATGGTAAAAGCCTGTATATCAATATCCCCCATGAAGGGGGAATCATTGCAGTACAGAGAGCATTGGAATTAAAACTAACGCAAGATAGGAATTAATTACTTTCATTACAGAAATAATGGAAATTGTACTGAACTCTAACTGCTTTATTTTTTTGGGAAACATTACTTGCAGACTAAGGGAACAGTTATGGAGGCATTATTTGCCTCCAGCGATGCATACATTTATATGGGAGTTTGGGAAGAGGATTATGTGTTAAATGCTTCTATTAATCCATTCTTTGATTTGATTAACATGTATAAACATTTTATTTACAATATATATATCATTTGGAATGGGTCTGAAACTGAACTGTGGCAATTTGTACATTACTTGGAAAATAGAAACCGCCATTTGAGTTTTACACTCAGTTACAGTGATAAAGAAATTACATATTTGGATTTACAAATTTTTGTTGATGAATTTAGACGTATTCAGACAGATTTTTAACACTCCTTTCTTCCTCTTATACAGATAAAGGCATGGATGCACAAGTTAAAGCATTGTATTTTATATCTGTTTATATATTCTATGTTGATCATTATTTTTAATGGGACTAGGATACTGCTTAATTCCTGGAGTCCCCACACCTGTAACAAGTTGAATACTTGGTGCTATACTTGATTACATAGGCACACAGAAGGCACTAGGCTCATAGAGTGTGCCTCAGCCCTTAGTGGGGCAACTGATACCCATTTGTAGACAGAAGCTGCCTGTCGAATTCATTTTTAAGGGATTGGATGGTGATTGCCTCTACTACCTTTGCAGGGAGACAATTCCAAAGTGGTATGCTTCTTAGGGTGAAGAAATTTCTCCTTTCGTTATTATTTGGGAATGTTAATTTCAGTTGGTATGCACGGCTCCTGAGGTTCACTGACCTACCAGCATATATTAAAAATTGATTCTTTATTAGGATGATATATTTGCTTATCTTGCACATCTGCAATATATCCCCCCTTTCTATGTCTTAATTCCTGGGTATATAGATTAAGCTTCTGGAGTGTGGTTTCATAGGGCTCCTGATTTAATCCTTTGATCAACTTTGTCATCATCCTCTGGATTTTCTCAATCCCATTTATGTCCTTCCTCAGATACAGGCTCCATGGAGGGCTACAGTGATCAAGGTGTGGTTTAAAAACACTTCTATACAAGAGTACCATGCAAGCTGTGTTCCTAGATATAAAGGTTCTTCTTATGTATCCAATAATAGTGTTCTCTTTCTTAGTTAGTATGTTTCCATGGTCACCAAAGGACAGATCACTGGTTACCAGAACGCCCGTGTCCCTTTCCTTCTCTACCGACCTTAACTGGGTGCAATTCAGGGTAAATGCATGCTGAATGTTATTCATGACCAGATGCATCACTACACATTTATCTAGACTAAACAGCATGTCATTAGTATATGCCCACTCTTACAGAGCTGTTAAGCTAAGTTGTATAGAGCACATTTTCAAGTGATCGTGTTACTTGCTGAACTACACCACCCCGGGGCTGTTTAATATCTGTGCACTTTTCGATAAAGATCCAGTGTGGCTTGAAATGTACAGTAGAGTACTCCTGCTGTGAGGGTTACTGCTTATGTGGTATACTGTTTTTTACATTTTTAGACTAAATAAATGTTGAAACTAATGAAACAATGTGTCTCTGGACTCAGTGAACTTTGGTGTTGAGACCAACTCTTCTAAGAATACTCGTGAGTGTTTTTCATTGTGTATCCACCAGTTCTCTCTGTGAAGTCTCCTTTCTCTGCACTGTCAGAATGTGGGAGCCCACTTAAAAGTAGATATTGCCTCTCAGCTGCCTTATTCTGGGTAAATACAATCTAACAATGTGTAAAAGAAGTACACCACTGAAAATGTGACATTGCATCTCATTTGCTCTATCCTCGGTAAATATGTATTAAAAATGTGTAAAGGCAAGACCCTGTACTACAGCAATATGGTAGCAAACATTCAGCATTGACAAATACTTGCTATACCTTCTTCACTTTTGGTGGCCTCGATAAAAATGTCAGTACCTATATTTGTTAAACTTTATTATGGCTGCAGACGTATCAATTTGGAGTCAGCAGAGCTTGTAGAGCTGGGAGTGTAGCAGGTCTTTCTGCTCATAATTTTGTTTTAGTTTATTATGCAAGTAAATGTTTAAGATGTTAGGTTTTAAATTGTTACTTAATTTGAGTAATATTTGGGGATACTGGAAAGTTGTATACAAGGACTTTCAATCATGGAAGCAGATGTTTCTAAAGAGCTGCATGTAGAGGTTTATGAAGACTTTTATTCTTGAATGCAGTTGGAGAGAGATGTGTTGTTTTACACAAAATCAGATCAGTTTGGGGGTCTACTTTGGTGGATTAGCAGGCTATGTGGAGGAGGGCAGCTTATGTTATGATAAATGGCCTTACAAGACTGAATAGAGCCAGTGTAAAGTGGCAACAAATGTTGCTGCTATTGCTTGCTTCAGGTAATGTTTTATCTAATCCTGGGCCAGCTGCTGATAAGGTATCAGATGTACCTTCTAACAAGCATTTGTCAATGCCGAACATTCACTTGCAGGTATTTGCAATGGTGTTTGGTACTGGTATTGGCTTCAGAGGAGCGAGGAGGCAGCAGCGAGAGTGGTAGGTGCTGCTTGGGTGAAGCTGCACCATAAATGCAGGAAGGAAGTGAACAGGACTGGTCCCAGTGGTACCTCGCTGGTCACTCTCCTCTCCCCGGATTTGATTCCAGTTACCACCACCATCATCTGCCTTGCTTGCTCTTGCCACCTCTTATAGCACACTATTGTATGGGACCACCACCCTCTCTGTGAAGAAAACTGTTCTCACATTTCCTCTTAATCTACCCCTGTCCAATTTCATATCATGCTCCTTCATTCTTGTACTCCTTCTACTGTATATTGGAAGATGTCTGCCACTGCACCTTGTTTATGCTCTTCAGGTAATTGAACATGTCTATCATGTCCCTACACACTCTCCTTTCATCCAGTGAGTGCATATTGAGGTCCTTTAATCTCTTCTGATATGTTCTGTGTTTCAAGCCATGTACCATCTTGTTTTCCCTTTAGTGGACCGCCTCCACCCTGTCAATGTCCTTGCAGAGTTGCAGCCTCCAGAATTGCACACAGTACTGTAGGTGAGGCCTCACTAGTGGATTATACAATGGCATCCCACCTCTGCATATGCACCCCAGCATGCCACTGGCCCTCCTTGCAACATTTGTGCTCTGTTTTGACACCTTTAGATCATCAGCACTGATAACTCCTAGGTATCTTTCTTCCTTGCTGATTGTCAGCACCCCCCACCCCAAATCCTGTACCTCACCCTAAGGTTCCTTCTTCCCAGGTGCATTATTTTGCACTTCTTTGTATTGAACCTCAGTTGCCACTCCTCAGACCATTTTTCAAGCCTCTCCATGTCCCTGCACATTTTCTCCACTCCTTCTGGAGTATTCACTCTGTTACAGATGCTGGTATCATCTGCAAACAGGCAGACCTTTCCTTCTAGCACTTTCACAATGTCTGTAATGATGACATTGAACAGGACTGGTCCAAGGACTGATCCCTGAGGTACCCCACTGGTCACCACCCCTCTACCCGGATTGGATCCCATTACCGCCGCCCTCTGGCTCCTGTCTGTCAGCCAGTTTGTAACCCAGTTTATCAGCTTGTGCCCCATGGCCAGACTACCCATCTTGATAACCAGCCTTCTATGTTGGACAGTGTCAAAGGCTTTGCTGAAATCAAGGTAGGTGACGTCCACCATCCCTCCTTGATTTACTTCCTTAATGAGGCATTAGGTTTCCAACCTTAATGCCCCACCCTCATACTGCAGAGACTGACAGGCATTGGGGATGTGCCTTTGGGTTGTTGGCCATAATGCTTATGGCATTCCACCCCATCCCCACCCTGCAGACATTGATAGGCATTGTGGTGTGCCTTGGGGTCTTTGGCCCTTACGCTCACCCCATTCCACAAGGAAATAAGCTAAGACATGTGCAGTATAGGAGAATGGGTTGAATATTAGGGCTGAAGACCCCAAGACACACCCCAACACCTGTCACTGTCTGCAGGGCATGGGTAGGAGTGGTATGAGAATTAAGACTGATGACCCCATGGCATACCCCCATCTGTCGCCTGTCAGTCTCTGCAGGGTGGGGAGGTGAGGTTTTATGGTTGAAACCCTAATACCCCAGGCATTTATTGATATTTTTGCTGCATATTTTCAACATGGGCTTTTTGGGACCCCACCTCATGAACAGTGGCACCATCATTTCATTACTCAATACTGAAAGGCAATTTTGTGCAGTCACTGTGTCATTCTGTGTGACAAGTGCGAAAAGACATTTTGGGCAGAATGTGAAAAATAACAGTTATGTTATTCATGAGGTGGTGTGAAAAAATGTCTATGCTGAAAATTTGGAGTGAAACTATTGGTAATTACCAAAGTTACGCACATGTGTAGGAAAATTTCAATGAGCCTGCATAACATGGCCATTTTTAAGAATTTTTCCACCAAATTCTCCACATTGGCTTTTTGGTATCCCACCTCATGAACACTGGCACTGTCGTTTCCTTAATCAATCCTGAAAGGTGATTTTGCACAGTGACTGTGCAATCCTATGCCAGAGGTGTGCAAACACATTATGGGCAGGATGTGAAAAATGACAGCTCTACTGTTCATTAGATGGTGTGATAAAATGGTATGTTGAAAATTTGGAGTGAAAATATTAAAAATTGGCAAAGTTATGCACCTGTGTAGATACTGCGCAACACACTCACATACAGCGGCCATTTTTTTGAATTTTGACACCAAATTTTCAACATGACCTTTTTGGGACCCCACCACATGAATAGTGGCATTATGATTTCATTATTCCATCCAAAAAGTTGATTTTACACAGCGACCACACCATTCTGCACCACATGTGCGAAAACATATTTTTGGGCAGGATGGGAAAAATGACAGCTGTACTGTTCATGAGGAGGGTGAAAAAATGTCAATGTTCAAAATCTGGAGTGAAAGTATAAAAAATTGCCGAACCTATGAGCATGCATAGAAACAGCTCAATGCACGCTCATAACACAATCATTTTTTTGATTTTTTTGCACCAAATTATAAAACATGGGCCTTTTGGGATCTCCCCTTATGAACACTGGCACTGTCATTTCATTAACTGGTCCCGAATGATGATTCAGTGCAGCAACAGTGAAATCACCTTTCGAGATCGAGTAACAAAATGACAGTGTCAGTGTTCATGAGGTGGGGTTCCAAGAATCCCATGTTGAAAGTTTGGGTCAGAATTCCTAAAAATGGTTGAGATATCAACATAAGTTGAAAACCCCATTGCCAGCCATTATACGGTGATTACCTTGATTCCTCAGTTTGCGGTTTGGCTTTGAAGACTGAAGACGTGTCCTGGTCCAGAGAAGATTGCAGTCGTTGACCTCCAGAGGTAAGTATGGAGTAAGGTGGGGTGAGGGGAGGTGGGTGCACAGAAGAAGGGTTGGGATGGGGAGGGGATGGGAGACAATGAGGACTGCTTTTTCTTCAGGTAAAAACGTTGAGGGGACCATTTTCTTTTTTTACAGCAGGTACATTTGCAAATGATATTTGGGGACACTGGGAGTGGGCTACCCAGTGTCCCTGACTATTGGGGGGGAATATAGATATGAGGACACTGGAAATGGTCTCCCCAGTGTCTTAGATGTCAAGGGGGCAGGAAGAAATTACTGGGACACTGGGAGTGGGCTGCCCAGGGTCCCTCACTGGTGGTGCAGCATGGAGGGTTGCCAACATGGGGATTGGGCACTCCAACGTGGTCTGTAAGAGAAAGCTGCACTGCATCTAATGTTGAAGTGGCGGGGGGCAGAAGAGTGAAGGTCAGGAGAGAAAGCAGCATTACGGCTAATGTTGAAGCCTTTGGTTGGGTAGAGGAGTGAGGATGGGGGAAGAAAGAGAGTACAGCTGCTGTAACTCCAGCCATGCGCATCAGTGTTAATTGTAATGCGCATGGCCAGAGTTATGTCTACAGAAAGAAATGAAGTGCTCCCATTGCAGAGGTTCATTTCTTTTAACTACAGAATGTGCCATATCTGCAAAGCTGAACTTGTGTCATGACCTGAGTGCCTGGTCATTGGTGTACACTGCCAAACCCATTGCAGTTTCAGCTGTAATTGGCTCAGCAATGACACACATTTCAAATGCCGTATTGTCCCAAGATGTTCCTCATGTAAATGCAAGTGAATGCAAAAATCATTGAGTGCTAAACTAGCACATGTTAAGATTTGGAGTCTAACAACTAAATTTGATGAGTTCTTGATTTGGGCAAATAATATTTTTTTAGTACTTTATTTTTGGTATTTATACATTCACAATAAATGCATAAGCCCAAACAAGCAAAACACTAGGGCCCTGATACTGAAACAGAAGTGCAAGTTGAGCACAAATATTTGTGTTGCTCTTGTGTTAGTGCCCAACCCAGCACATGCTTTATTCAGTTAGATAGCAGGCCAGTGCTGTGCAACTGAATATCAGATTGTGTCGGTACAGCGCTAAGTGAAACTGTGCTGCACTGACATGGACCTAGGCTGTATATAGCCTACAGGTTAATAGCACTGCCCAAAACAGATAGCAACCAGACCCCTGTGGGCAATATTCAGCCACAACATACAAATTAGCCAACTGGGCATGCAAGGCACTAAGGGGCCATTTGAATGTCCATTAGGGGTTCTTTTGCATGCATGTAGCGGCCCATTAGCACCCATCCTACAGTCTACTTTATGAATTCCCTGGTGTCTATTGGCAAGCCAACCCCTATGCACCCACTCTGTAGTTTGAATTACAATCTCAGGTGTCCAGTGGCATCCCCATCCCCTAAACATTTGTTCCATAGTTTGCATAGATAGTCCCGGTGTCCACTGGCAACCCCAGCCCCTGGTCACCTGTTCTGCAGTTTGCATAGATATCCCTGGTTGTCCAGTGGCATCCCCCACTCCCTTGCCAAAGTACAATGTTTAAGTATGCCCTGATGTCCAGTGGTTCCCTCTGCCCTCTCCAGTTGACCATTGCCAAAAGCAGAAGCAATTACTGGTGTTCCAGTGTCTCACCACCCATCTTGCTTGCTCACATACCACCACTCATCACACTCCACCTTATCAGGGTGCCTTGCTACATACAGAAATGCACAATAAGATGACCAGCACAGCACTCCTCTCACCTCCTTGATGACCACAATATGAGCTCTCAGTGCATGCGTTTAAAGTAAAATTACTATACATACACACTGACAATTTATACAGTGGCCAGCCAAAGAGTTGAGAGGAGGGCTGTGCCTTACATCATATCAGTCATCGCTGAACATAACAGGACACCCCGGTAAGGGGGAGGTGTTATAGGTGGATGTATGTGAGCAGACAGAGCAGGCGGAGGGACACTGAACCACCAATGATTGCTTCTACTTTTGGCAATGGGCAGTTAAAGGCATGGGGGAATCACTGGATACCAGGGCATACTTAAACATTGTAAAATGGTGGGGAGGGAGGTGCCACTGAACACCAGTGATATTTATGCAAACTATGAACGGGGTATTTGGGGACTGGAAGTGCCACTGCACACCAGGGATATCCATTCATACTATGGAACAGGGAATCAGAGTGGGTGGCTGCTATACAGCCATCTTGCCTTCCTGAGGGCAGGGACACCCTGTTAAGAAGTGTTTTTTGGCAGTGGTAAATAGCATCACTTTTTTAAGCTGTTTACCATCACTGCAAACCTTTGAATCTACCGCTGCACTGATATGCATGGAGTGCCCCCACATTTTTGCAGTGGTATTATAGCATTTAGTGCTGCAGGACTATACTGGTACTCCTGGAGCTTCTGAATATTGGCCTGCCATGAGTACCGGCCCAATTCCAGACTAGTGCACTCACAAATCCTATATCCTAAATCCTATTTGTGGGTGTGCTAATCTCTGAAAATGGAGCCCAATGTCCTTACTTAATTCATACAAAAGCATTTATATATCAAGTATTAACTATCCCATCTTTTAAGCTAAATAATTATATCTATAAAATAAATATTATAAACACTTGGCATATATTCTATATAATATATAGTGTAGAACAAGACAAAAAGACTACTGGAAAGCAATCCAAAATTATTGGAATATCAATTTTTAACTTAGTTATGTTTTTAGGACTGTCATAAACAAAGTCAAGTTATTAAACATTGAAACAAAGAAACAGAGAAATTGACAGCAGATAAGGATAGGCCCATCCAGTCTGCCCATTTTCCCTACCTACTGCAAAAGCACAGACCCTACTTGATCTCCACCTTTACCTTCTCATTCCTGTCAGTAGGGTTCCCCTATGCCTGTCCCATGCATTTTTTTATTCCCCCACTGTGTTGGTCCCCACCACCTCCGCTGGGAGTCTATCCCATGCATCCACCACCCTTTCTATGAAGAAAACATATAAAATAACAATCGTTTCTCTTCAGTTGATTTCCTAAATTAAAATATACTTTCTCAAAATGGAACAAGTCATGTAATTTCCAAACTTGTGTGTAGGATAAGAAATGAGACTGTAGCTCATTTTATTTTTCAACAAAAAAAGAGAAGCATAAGTGAAAAGTGTAGAGCCCTTTCCCCTTCACTATAAAGTCAGCAATTGTCCCACTTCAGTTCTTCTAACAGATTCCATTCAACATTACTCTTTGTTTCTGTAGGTACTATATCAGACATTATATTAAATAGGGTATGTTTTAAGCCATAGATGTATCAAATTCTAAACAGATTTTTGCCTTTTACTTTATAGCATCTTTTTTTTAGAAGAAATCATAGAAAGGTACTTATCTGCCTTTATTATAGGTGAGTTGATGCATACCAGTGAACCGGTCTGAGTCCCAGTTATTTCAGTGATACTTTCCCTTGCATTTCAAGCTTCTGCAGCCAGCATTGATACTATCCTAGAGGATGATAAATCTTTTTCTGTAGAGATGACCTCTATCTGCGTAGTCTTCAAGATCGATAATTTCTTTGAGTTGTCTGCAAGTGGGCTTCCTTTACCTTCCTCTGATGATTTTGAGTCTCCAGCTGCAGCTTGAGTGGCTCTCTGTGTAGTGACAAATTGTTTTAAGAACACATGAACATAAGAATGGTGTCAGCAGATGGGGACCACTTGATCAATCTAGTCTGCCCAAGGTGGCTACCCCTTCCCCTTTAATTGTTCCAGCCAAGCTGTCCACACTGTCTGTCCCACACTAGCTTAAATTATCTTACTGTTTTAGCTACCACTACCTGTGCTGGTAGGCTGTTCCATGGCTCTGTCACCCTCTCCATGAAGAAGTACTTTCTATGGTTGATCCTGAATTTGCCTCCCACCAGACGCAAGTTGTGCCCCTTGTCCTAGTCCCTTGTTTTCTTGGAAAAGGTTCTCCATCTTGATTATTCCGTTGATGTATTTGAACATTTATATTATGACACCTCTGTTTCTTCTCTGTTATAGTGAGCCTACTTTCATATGTCTCATGGTGCAGCCCCTGCACAATTTTAGTGGCCCTTCTCTGCACCATCTCTAATGTCTTTGTCCTTTTTCAGGTGTGGCCTCCAGAACTGGACACAGTACTCCAGGTGTGGCCTCACCAAGTATCTGTATAGTGGCATTATTACTTCTTGCTTTCTGCTTGAAATGCCCCTACCTATACGTCTTAGGATGCTACTTGCTGTCTGTGCTGCTTTTTCACAGTTTTGTGACTTTTAAGTCATTGGTGGTGAGTACACCCAGGTCCCATTCCATCTTTGTTATCTCCAATTGATGCCCATCTAGTGTGTACTTTACTTCTGGGTTTAGCTTTCCTAGGTGCATGACCTTGCATTTCTTGGTGTTAAACTTTAACTGCCATAGTTTTGACCACTCCTCTAGTTTCCTGAGGTCGGCCACCATGCTTCTGGCCACCTCCTGTGTGTTCACCCTGTTGCAGAGCTTTCTATCATCTACAAACAGGCATATACTGTATTTCCCTCCCAATTCCTCTTCAATATCACTGATTAATATGTTGAAGAGTATTGGACCCAGCACTGACCCCTGTGGCGTGCCCCTGGTCACCTCCCCTTCCTGTGACATAGCCAATTTTAAGACTCTCTCTTTTCTATACCGTAGCCAATTCCTATCTCAGTTGACTATCTTGTGCCCTAACCCTGTGTACTCCAGCTTATTTCCCAGCCTCCTGTGGGGGGAAGATGTCAAAGGCTTTACTGAAGTCTAGGTACACTATGTCCACTAAGCTGTCCTTGTCCATTGTTTTGGTAACCCAGTAAAAGAAATGTGTCATGTTTGCCTGACATGATCTTCCTGCCATGAAACCATGTTGCCTGGGGTCTAGTGTTTTGTTTTACCCCAGATATTCTGCTATTCTCTCATTTAGTAGTGTTTCCATCATTTTTCCCAATATTGAGGTTAGGCTGACTGTGCGATAGTTCCCAGTATCATCCGTACTTCCTCCCTTGTGCAGGAGCACCACCGTAGCTGTTCTCCAGTCCTGAGGTACTGTGCCACTCTCCAGTGATCTACTGAATAATTCTGCTAGTGGTGCTGCAATTTCTCCCCTTACTTTCTTAAACACCCTCGGGTGAATTCCATCCAGCCCCATTGCTTTATCAGCTCTTAAGTTTGTTTAGCTCTTCTAGGACTCTTTCTCTTGTGAATGGGCTCGTGTCTACCTCCTTGTTATTGTGATCCATCTGCTTTGGTGGAGGAACCTTTCCACTGTCCTCTACCATGAAAACAAAGCAGAAAAAACTTGTTTAACACCTCTGCTTTGTGATTGTCATCCTCTGCCATCTGGCCATCTTGTGCTATTAGTTTGACTATTCCCCACTTACTCTTCCTTTTCTCTCTCATGTACCTATAGAAGGTTTTATCTCGCTTCTTAACTCCCTGTGCTAGTTCTTCCTCTGTTTGTGCTTTGGCCCTTCGACTGGCTCTTCCTGCCTCCCTGAGCTTGTTCCTGTAGTTATCCATGTCGGCTTCCTTCTATGATACCTTGAATTGCTTAAAGGCCCTCTTCTTAGCCCTTATTATTGCTGCTAAGTCTCTAGTGAACCAGAGAGATTTCCTCCTTCTTTTTGATTTACTGATTTGACATGTACGTTGTTCAGTAACTGTTGCTATGGACTTCTTAAAATGCTCCCAGTCATATTCCACATCCCCCCATGTTTCCCCTAGCCAGTAATGATTTGATTCTTGATCTCATCTCTGGAAAGTTTGCCGTATAGAAATCCAGGATCCTGATTTTTGTGTGACACATTTCTTCTGCCTTGTTGATTGATAGCCATACTGACCTGTGGTTGCTGGTCCCTAGGTTTATGCCCACCTGAACATTTGAAACCCTTGAGCTTTTTGTCAGCACTAGGTCAAAGGTAGCGTGGTCTCTAGAGGGTGAGTTCACTAGTTGGTTGAGCTTTGACCCTTTCCGTGTGAGCAGGAACTCTCTACTCCTTTCAGAAGATGCTGTGTATGAGGTCCAATCTACATCAGGCAGAGTGAAGTCCCCAACTGTTAGCAGCTCACCCTTGTCGGCCATCATTTTGATGGCTTCTAGGAGTTCCTTGTCATTTTCTAGTTCCTCGGTTGGGGCTCTGTATATAACCCCACTCTGATGGGGTCCTTGTCCCCAGCTCCTAAGGTAACCCACAGGGCCTCTGTGTTCCTGTGTTTTTTGTGGATATCTGTTGCATTGATCCCCTCCCTTACATAAAGAGCCACCCCCCCTTTCCTTCCCTCGCAGTCCCTCCTGAAGAGTGTGTAACTTGACATGACTAAATCCCAGGTGTGGTTTGTGGTGAACCATGTTTCTGTGACTACAACTCAGTCTAGTTGTGTCTCTGTCAACATAACTGTGAGCTCTGATATCTTGTTTGGTAGGCTATGATCATTAATGCACATTGCCTGCCATCCCTGGGTCTGCCTTTGTATGGTCTGGTTATGCAATTTCAGTTTACAATGTTTGTGTTTCATACTCCCACCAATTTTTCTTGGTGGATCATCCTGATCTAAGGTTACACTAACCTTATGGTGCTGAGATGCCATACTAGCTGAGAATGGGGGAGGGGTAGATGGTGCTTTCTCTGATTCGATGGATACCTTTGCTTCCTTCCCCTCCACAAGTTTAACTGAGAGATATGGATGTTGAACTTTTGACCAAGCGATTGAGTTCCCTGCCTTATGAGGTGTAGGTAGTCAAAGGAAAAAACTCCCTCTCCCAGAAGGTGTGCCAGTCCCCAATATAGTGATGTCCTTTTTCTTTACACCAGATTTTTAGCCAGTTGTTAAGTTCAGTTATGTCTTTCTCTCTCTGATCTTCTGCCTGCTGTGCCCCCTCTCCCAGACAGGCAGAATATCAGAGAAAGATTCACTGGATGAAAGGGAAGCCATTTTGTTGCCAGGTTTCATTAGGTTTTGTTTTGTTGCCTCCACTGACCTACTGGCTTGGTCATTTGTTCCTATGTGAAGAATGACCTTAGTGTCGGGTTCCCTATTGCGCACAATATTTTCTATGTGGTCTGTGTCCCGCCATGCCAATGTTCCAGGGAGGCACTTAACCTCGATCCTCTCCTGGTCATAATGCAAAAGTTGAGACTCTGTCTTCCTAATCATAGAGTCTCCGATTATGAGTACTGGTTTTTCTATGTTTTGTTTTTTCTTTTCCTTGGTAGTGCGCACAATGGTGTGTGGTGCAGGTTTTCTGACCTGCTGTATGTCCTCCTTGTTTTCCGGTTGCATTGAAGACAGCATTGCATATTTATGTAGGACGTATTCCAATGTTTGTTCCACAATTTGGTTTTATACTATATTTTTCAATCCTTTGTCAGCCCCATGGATGGGATGCCCTTTGTGGTAGGGGTGTCCATTTGAGGGGGTGGCAGGTTGCTGTTGCAGTCTTATTGTTTCTAGAGAACTAATCATGCTTGTTCTGGAGGTGGTGTATCTCAGACCATGCTGCATTTAGTTGAGATGTTAGGTTACTTATTGCAAAGCAGGTAGGACAGTGCCTCACCCTGTGAATAAAAGTCCTTGCAAAGAGTGTTCCATAGCTGTTGCAGTTAATGATGTCCATTGTGACCTCAGATTAGTTGACAGTAAAGTAATATTCACTCCCAGGTGAGGAAGGGAGAATGGACTAAAATAAGATTGGTTATTTGTCAGAAAAGCGGACGGAAGGCAGAATGTCAAGTAAGATTTATTTATTTATTTATTTATTTGCATCTCGGAATAATTTCTTTGAGCTAAAAGCTCATTAACAAAGGTTCCATGTCATTGAATACATTACACACAACATAGAGGGTTCAAAGATAATACAACAGAGTTTATGAAAGTTTAACATAGAAGGATTAACAGATTTTGTTGAATTTCAGTACAATTAGCACAGGTTGAGAGTTATACAGTGATTCATAGGCATTACAACAGAGATAAAAAAATTTGATGTGGCAGATATAAAAGCTAAGTAATATGAAGAAGTTGCAACATTAGGAGTCTGAGTGGGAGGTACTGTAAGGAACAGGGAGAAGAGGTAGGCAGAGGTGAGAAAGGCTAGAGCTGGGTAGTCAATTTCAGTGAAGAGGAGGACAAGAAATAAGAGGAAGGAGGAGCTACCCAAAGATGGGCCTTGTCAGAGTCGTGGAGCAAATAAGAGGGCCCAATAGGAGGGCAAGGGGGAGAGAGGTAAGGTGAGTGAATAAAACATAGGAGGCTTAGGTGGACACAGAGGAGAAAGGTCTGAAGAGAACAATGAGGGAAGCCAGGAGGCCTTGTTAGGAGTTAGGAGGCAGGAGGAGAGAAAAGCAGACGTGAGGGTGGCAATGAGTGGGGAGAGTGAGGAGTGAGGAGAGATCAAGGGGAGACAGCCAAGGGCCTTGTTCATTGATTTAGAAAAGTGGACAGAAAGCAAAATGTCAGCTAAGATTGTATCCATTTTATTTGTGTTACTGTGGAATGGTCACCTGATCAGCTCTGTGAGGAAGGGTGATGTCACAGGCTTCTTGTATATAAGGAAGCTCCAGCTGGGAGTGGATGGGTGGTATGGTTGTTCTTCATTGAAAAAAGATTGGTTTTGCCATTTAGAGTTACTTTCACCTTGCATGGGTATAGGAGAGAAAATTGCCCTCCTAAATTCATAATTTCCTCCCAATTTTGAAACAAATGACTATGGGCACGATTCTCGAAAGGCTGGGAATCATCCACAGTGCTGGCACCAACAAGGACTGGCAAAAGGGGCACTTTGTGCCACATTATGTACTATTTTCAATTCTGAGACACAGCCTGTGCTGCATGGGGGACTTCCTGCACCAGCCAGGCTTGCACTGCTCATGCAGGAGATGCACAGTTGTACCCTGGTGGATGGGAGATTGTGCCAGGGTGGTGCTCCCATATCCTTATAGTTGGGATTCCTGAACAGCATCAATGGGTGCACAGCGCACCAGGGATTAGACCAGCCTGGAACCGGTCTAACTGGCCGTGTGCCACTTGTGCCTGAGGCCCAGGTCAAATGATACTGAAGCCCCCATCAGAGAGATGTCTAAACCATACTGTGTCCATGGGGAGAGATCGTATGTTGGGACTGTATCCACTGTTGTAGCTGTGTGGGTCATGCTGCAGAGCCTGGCACAGATGTCTGTCCAACTGTGTGCCTACAATTTCCCATCTAGTGACACCGTCAGAGCAGCCAAGGGCAATGTGGACAACCGGCTAATAGTCATGCACATATTGTACCCCTGCGTATGTACCAGACTGTGCCTTGTAGGAAGAGTTGTGGCTGGCTACCAAAATGTGGGACAGTGACTCCTATATGCTACACACACCTCCCATGGCTAGCTCCATGTTGTCACTGACCCATAACAGTGTATGGGTGACACCAATGTTGTCCTTATGCTCCATTGCTACAGCTGGCACAATGCCATGCAACTGCCCTGCAGCAAATTCCTACCCGAATTGTGCACTCAGGATCTTTGTCTCTGTGTGCTACTGATGGGCACCTATGACATGGTCTCCTGTCTGTGCTGGACAATCCACTCCAGCCTGTATGCTCCAGGACATCCTTCCACTGGGGTGGTACTGTTGGTAGATGGCTGTAGGCATTGCTTCCATGTATCCACAGTTTTCCCATGGTCCCTTGGCACATAGTCCTTCCACAGTTTGTGGCAGTCACCTACCATGCACCATTTGTGTGATGCATGGTAGTGGCTGCCGCAAACTGTGGGAGTTAGGCACCGGAACACGTCCTGCTCGTGAATCAAGTGCATGGTCCCTGGTGCACCGGCGATTGATGCAAGCTGCTGTTTGGCACAGCTTTCATCAATCTAAGGGCTGCTTCAAGAATCCAGCCCTATGTTTCCATAGAATGTTGGGGGAGCCATCAGGTTAAATAAAGACTCTTGCACCTTTAAAATTATACATAACTTTTATTCTAACTGACTTTAGAATCAGTTCCCAATCCAGTAGTGAAACAAAAGTTATTATATTTATTGCAGGTTTATTTGAAGGGTAAGGAATTTGATGTTATAACTAGGACTATGCATGGGCCAAATAGTATTTCCCGTATACCACAAATAGTAGGCTTCCGGAATATTCGGATATCCCTCCCGAATAGTTCATTATTTGGACACTATTATGGAATAACTCTTCAGTGAGATTTCCAAGTCTCACAGAGCTTCATTGGCCAATCAAAAGCTGTATCTACCCTCCATCCTGCCCACTTGAAATCCAGAAGTGCAGTCTTGGGCTGGCTTCCCCCCACCAGCCAACATACCTCCATGAAAACATGGGTGTATGCCTGCTCCTTCCATGAACACCTCAGTATGTAGACCACAAGGATGATGACCTCCATCTACATCCCCTGCATGGTGTACAGCTGCCCGAATGGTGGTGGTGTGGTGCAGAAGGTGCCATCGAGGAACCAGTCCTCACATCCCTAATGGAATCATAATTACATTGGGTGGCAAACAGAAGCACCCTGTCCCCTGCAGGCCTATTGTCATGCAGTAGGAAGGGCTCTGCTGTCCCTGTAGCAGTTTACTCCGGGGGTATGTGGAGTTCAGCCACGGTGGCCGGGGTGGTAGGCCAGCCCCTTACTGCCTGCTGCACATGCTGGACAGTAAGTTTCATGAGTGGGATGGTCGGCAGCCTACAGGCAACCATATCCAGTATCCCAGAGGTGCACTGCACCAGCACCTGTGAGGTGCTTTCCTGTCTTGTCCATGCCCAGTTCCTGACATTACTGAGCACACTCCCGATACCAATCTCACCCACATCAGGCACATTGTTGTGCAGGCAGCTGGTGTACACAACATGGTCTGCCTCAGTGTGGACCCTTGCAGGGCACATGTATTTGTGGTCCTGCATACAGCGCCAATAAACTTTTCCTTTCACCTCCTTGTCCCTGTGGTATGTGAAACTGCTGTGGTACAGGAGTGGTCACCCTTTCTGGCTCTTCAGAAAGGAAACCTCATCCATTTCCAGTTTTTGCCATCCCTGTGAGACTGCTCTACTTCCTTGTTGCATCTTTAACCAGCCCTGGTAGGGTCAAGTGATGCTGCACCTATTGTGCATGCTTGTGTTGCCCCTTGCCCACACCTTCCAGCTGCAGGTAGCAAACATATCCCCTCTATGGACAGTGACGGGTTCTGCAGTGCTGGTGCAGGGAGGAGGCATGCATGTTTATTTAGTTGTTTAACCAGGTATAGCACACTAAGCTGAAAGCTTTTTCACAGGAGCGACCTGGGAGCACAAGGAGGTTAAGTGACTTGCTCAGGGTCACACAGTATGCAAGTGGAAGCTGTGGGATTCAAACCCAGGTCTGGTCTGCTGGATGTCACCAAATTTGCAGCTCAGAGCCTTAGACCACTGCGCTATACTGCCTCAGCATGTATTGCCATTAGTGTGTTGCACTGGTCCATGCTTCATTCAACGGACGACGGAGATGGTGAGTACCAGTGTTCTGGGTGTACCAGATCAACAGGTGCTTGTGGATGGTGTTTGCTGTGACAGTGTTGTTCCAGTGGTATGTAGCCTGTGGGGCTGGGGGTGGGTGTTCTGCAGCAGTGGGGATTAGAACCCACAGCACACAGACCTCATCTACGGCCCTTCAGACAGTTTCTGTGCTCTTCAATGGACCATGCCATGATGGTGGCATGCTGACTGACAGTTGCAACACCCCCAAAGAGCATTTGTGTCTGTGTGGCTGTGATTGGAGGTGCAGTTGGCTGGGCAGGATGGTGCGGCCATTGTGTGCGTGCACCGGGATCGCCATTTCTGGGGTCACCCAGTTCATTTTCACCCCAGGGCCTTTTCACTGTCTTGCCATTTCACCCATGTATCATGCACTGTTTCCCCCAGTCACTGTTTTGCCCTGTCGCTGTTTTGATGGGGTGCTGCATATCTCTTGTGTTCCTTGGGTGGCCTTAATATTGTGGTGAGGTCACTGACTTGACAGTCAGCATTTTCAACATGCTCACTTTCCATGAGTAGTCTTTCATTTGCCCAAATCACTGGATACTGAAAGGATCTTCACTGCTGGCCCCAAGTGGTGAGGAACTGGGTGATAGACTCAAATTATACAGCATGTAAAAGAGAGTACTGTCGGTGCCATCCCTGGGCCGCCAAACCCCAAATCAGTCTATGAAGAACAAAGAAAGTACTCAAGGTGGCAGTGACAAAACACAATAAAGAGCAGAGCATAAAGTTGCCAATATAATTGAGACTGAGATGCCCTTCTGACTAAACAATCTGAGAGTAACGGTCCCAAGGATGAAACAGTGCATCAAGATTAGATAACATCATGAAATCAGTTCATAGAGCAGCGTGAGATGGTATGCAATTCAGTAGCTTGCAGACTAATTGCAAAATGCTGCAGTATGTTGCAGGGAGCAGGAGCAGTGCAATTCAATGGCTGTTAAGCCATCTTGTCATGCAATATTTTGTGACATGTCCTTTACTGCAAAGTGCTGCATTGCATCCTATCTTGCTCCGCCATATATTATTAAAACATAATCCAGTTCCAGAGAATGGAGTGAGGTAGACTATATAGACAGTGATAGGCTGGTGTCTTTCTCTATTCAGTGGGCTCAAATATTTTTCCCCCCAAGCAAGCCTTCTGCTTCTAGTAACATTGGGATTAGTACCACTACTAGTACCAACAGCACTACTACTACTAGTGTCGCCACCTGTTCCATCTGCATGTTCACTATTGCTTTCTTCTATGCCAGTAGTAGGAGGGTTTTAAAGCTTACATGCTTTGTGCAGGAAGCAGCAGCCGCCACCACCACCAATGCTCCCACTGCTACCATTATGGCAGGAACATCCACAGCCAGTGTGCTTCCCACCACCACCAGTGCCATTCTTGCAACATCCACCCTTCTACTCTCACCACCACTGCTGCCACTGTGAACACTATTCCTATGTCCATGGCCAGAGCACCAACTGCACTTGTGACTGTGAACATGTCACCTGTGACCATTAACACCGTAAAGTGTTGACCCAGTACAGTGCTTGATGTGATTTTTTGCTATATATGGTGTGTGGTGTGGTGGCTTGAGTGTGCTACAAGTAACTTGTGTTACATTAGTGACAGCTTTATGATGGTTTTTGAAGTGTTGTTGAGGTTTATATGGTACAACAGATTGGAAGAGTGATTAATGGTGTTGTTTCTGTGCTTTTTAAACTATTCTTAAAATACACCTTTCGTGGTCGAATAACGAATACTGAATAATGAATACCTGAATACTCATGATCCAAATACTGAATATTTAGCCGAATATTCAGAAAAAGGTAGTCACACAGTCCTAATTTTAACTGCATCAGAAATGTGGCTATCATGGAAATATTCAGACAGTGATATTGCCTTACCTAATCATAATCTATTTAGGAAAGTTAGAGAAAGAAAAAGGGGTAGGAGTGTTTTGTTCTACTGTATATTGAATCCACATTAACTGAAATACAGGACAAATGTAAATATAAAAGTCCTAAACTATAATTTTTTTGGGGGGTTAAACTGGTTTTAGGAGGGCAAACATAGCTTTCTTTTGCTGTTTATTTCCCACCGGGTAGTTCCGAGGATGGTATATCCTTATTAGAGGCCTACTGTGGATCTATAAATAAAACTAGGGAGATTATAAGTTTGTGTGATGCTAACTTAATTTGGTGCTGTGGTTCATCAGTAAAACATAAAAATTGAGTGGAGAGGCTGGATCTGACTGAACTTACCAAAGAAACTACATGTGTCAACTATAAAACAGGCTCAAAAACCCTCTTAGACTGAATTTTGACTCCTCAGTCTGGCAAGATTCTAGAACGTGCCCCTCTTGCTGACTCAGTGAGCAACCACAGCCCAAAATTTTGTTCCTGGGCAGTTACTGTAAAAGCTTTTTTTTAACCCCTCTACATGTCCTGTGTCACTCATTGCATGATTTGGATGCAGCTAAATTCATGTGGCAGGTTTGTGCCATGTATTGGGCTTATTTAATGGCAATGCCTGATATTTATTAATAATTGAATTTTGTTTCTTCTGAAGTTTTGGCAGTCTATGTATGACAGGTTTGCCTGTTTAAGAAAGATTAGGATAAAAATAGAAAGCAAAATTAGATTACAGCTGATCTAATAAAATTAATGCAAGACAGGATATCTAGATGGTACAAAAAGGAGAAACTCCTTTGTTGTTAGTCGCATATAAAAGGCTGTGTAACTTATGAAATAAGCAGGTGCCACCTCCCACCCCAGCCTGCAGCTGAAGGTTGAGCACACATGCGGCTGTCCCAGCCTCGGGCACACCCACAGCAGAAAAGCTGTGAACGGAGAACCAGACAGCATGCACCCTCTCCTGCCACCTCCCACCCAGACTGCAGCAGAAGATCAATTGCTCAGGTATGGCTTTCAGAGACCCTTTTGCACCTCTGGTCTTGAATTTTGCACCAGGTGCCTTGATTGGCTACAGCTGAAAGCGCTAAGCAACTGATTGGCCCATCGCTCAAGCCCTGCCTGGACTAACTTATTGCCTGCTTCCCTGCACTCCCTTGCCTCTCAACTAATTCTGAATCTCTATATTTTCAATTTGGCAAAGTAGAAACTTGTAGAAGGCTTAGTCTTTAAGGTTAAACTGTTTAGATGATGCACTTGTAAACTGCAAGCATTTTGTAAAGTGACTTACAGCTATTTTTGTGAGTTTTCAACATTTTGTTTAGAGTGTTGCAGGGATTCTCAACTCTTTATTCTTTTTTTTTCTCTCTCTCTCTTTATCTCTCCTTAAGACTCTGCTGTGTAAGCCTTATCCCTACCCCCATCCCAGACCCCTGGCACCTCTCGCCTTACATTTTTTAACACTTCTTTTGTCCCTAGCACTGAATATTTTCCCTGACCACCAATTTGTGCCTGTTTAACTTTTGGATTCTATCTGTTTCTCTCCCCTTTAGGCCGTGGCCCCAACCTCGGACACATCCATAGCAGAAAAGCCATGAATGGAGAACTGGACAGCCTGCGCCCTCTCCTGCCACCTCCCACGCCAGCTTGCAACCAAAGACTGAGTGCTCAGGTACAACTTTCAGAGACCCAAGGCACCGCTGGTCTTGAATTGTATGCCAGGCACCCTGATTGGCTACAGCTGAAACAGTTAAGCCACCTGATTGGCCCAGCGCTCAAGCCCTGTCTGGACTGACTTGTTGCCGGCTCCCCGGTGCTCCCTTGCCTCTCAAGTAATTTCAGAATCTGTATATTTTGCCCCACCTGGCTGCCTGCCCTGACCCTGGCCTCTATTAAATACTTCCTGACCATGCCCCCTCATGTAACTCCCTCCTACATGTAGATTCCTTCCCTGACCACGGACTCTTAAAGTGATAAAAACATAAACAGCCACCCATCCCTCAGTAGGGATTGCAGTATCTCACCGTGCTAGCTGCACCTGCTCTAACATGGGGTGCTGTCTCCTCCTGCTCCTTGCAACCTCTCTTGGTGCCATTAGTCCCTTGTACCAAAGTGGACCACTGCCACCCCTACCAGAACCACAGCTGGGAAGCCATGGGCTATCAATCACACCCACAGCAACAGCCTCACTTGGATACCAGCTATACTCTACCTATATACCACCAACAAACACTGGGCCCCTCTCATTCACCCCTAGTCTCAGTATATTAATGATTATCTCCACCTTAAAGCTACAACCGGTCCATGTCCGCCCCTCTCACTTCAAGCTTAAGCAACGGAAGATAGGGGCCACAATAAGCATCAGCCTCACGGCCAGGAAGGTAATCTTCATGTTATTGCTTCTTTCTGGTAATATCCATGCCAATCCAGGTCCATCAACTTTTTTTTTTTTGCCAATTATTTTACCAGGTGAGACACACTAAGCTGAAAGCTTGTTTGCAGGTGCAACCTGGGAGCACGAGAAAGTTAAGTGACTTGCTCAGGATCACACAGTATGCACCTAGGGGGCTGTGGGATTCAAACCCAGGTCTCCAGATTTATAGCTCAGAGCCTTAACCCACTGCACTATACTGCCTCCACTTTGACAGGCACTGGTGGATGCAAGGTTAAAGGAGTGACAATAGCTACTCTGAATATCTGCAGCATAACTGCCAGATTCGATCAGCTCCAGGCATGGATAGCCCACCATGCCCCTCACATTCTATGCCTGATGGAGACCTGGCTGTCTAGCAAGATTAAAGATAATGAAGTAGCACTTGATGGATACCAAGCCTTCAGGATAGACAGGATGGGCAACAAAGGCGGAGGATGCCACATCTATGCCAGGGAATCCCTGCAATGCTCTGTCCTCCCCATTACCGGAGTGGCAGAGGATCATGAGCTACTATCAGTAAAAGCACAGGTCAGTCAGCATGGCAATATTCTAATCTTTGCCATGGTCTATCTACCCCCCAAAAAAAACCAGAGAAGGCCTCCCTAAAATTCTGGATGCAATTGCCACCCTCACTAAGGGTACAGAACTCATTATCACAGGTGACTTTAACATTAACTGGGTTGGCAAAGAAGCAGCCCCCTTCAGAGGTATGGTAGCTACCTCCAACCTAACACAACTTTTCCTCTGCCTCACCAGGCGGAACTACAAGACAGGTAATGACACCCTCCTTGATTGGCTCCTATCAAACTCACCATCCTAGATCTCTGAACTCAATGTTCTACCAGACACATTACATGACCACTTCCCAGTCACATTCCTGTGGTCCAAAAAATGTAATAAATGCTCACCCACCCTAATTGAGAGCAGGGTCCTGAGGAAGGGCAAACTTGGGTCCCTCACCTCGGCCCTCGCCCTTCATGACTGGTCCTCTATTGACCTGGCACCCAGTCTTGACCAGGCCCTCAGCTACTTTATTGACAGTTTCAGCAGCATCTGTGATCTCTTTGCCCCACTGAGGAAAATAAAAATTCGGGGACATGAAAATGGCTGGATTATAGGGGAGCTCCTCACTCAGTTGAAAGAAAGGGACAGCCTTTACGGAAGAAGCCAGGTCCAAACATAGCATGCATGACAATCAGTGCTACAGAGCAGTAAGAAACCATTGCACTAACCTTATCTGACAAGCAAAAGCCAACTTCCATAAGGTACAGCTTAGCAATTCCTGCGGTGACAGAAAGAGGTTCTGGGAGAACATCAAAAACTTTCTTGGGAAAGATGACAAGAAGCACCCACATCTGCTCAACATCAGCAACTCCCACACAAATGACCCACTACTTATAGCGAGATCTTTTAATATAATAATAAAAATAAATTTTATTTCACCTAAGTGCCGTTCAGACCATCAAGGCACTTTACAAAAGATAAAACCGATTACAATTATATAAAACCATGACAGCATAATAAATAACTAACAAACAAGAATAAATAGGGGATCAAATTATGTGGAGCTTTCATAGGCAAGAATCCATAGAAAGGTTTTCAAAGCCTGTTTGATCCCCTCCATGGTCGTGCACTCCCGAAGTTGATGGGGTTGAGAATTCCAGAGGGAAGGGGTCATGTGCATAAATGCATGGCACCCAGAAGATTTCTAAGACACCCTCAGGATCTCCAGCAACCCCATATCAGCCGAATGCAGCTGTCGCACCAGATGGTAAGGCACAAGAAGCACTTTCAAGTAGTCGAGGCCCAGTCCGTGCAAGGCTTTATAAGTCAGTAAACCGACTTTAAAGATGATCCGCCACTTAATCGGCAGCCAGTGCAGATCGCGCAGCACGGGAGTAATATGGGATGCTCAGGAGGCCCCAGTTAACAATCGTGCTGCTGCATTCTGCATGAGCTGCAGGCAGTGGATTTCAATCCCAGAAAGCCCTAAGTACAGGGAGTTGCAATGATGAAGGTACGAAGTCACAAAGGCATGAACTAATGTTGGCAAGTCCCCGAACGGAACCAAGTGCTTAATCCTAGAGATATTCCTAAGATGATAAAAGGAAGACTTGACAACATCCGACACCTGAGATTGTAATGTCAGCCCATCATCAAGCACTACCCCCAGACTTCATACCCATTCAGAGAAAAGCAGCTGGGAGCCCCCAAGAAAGAGTCTGGATGGCTGATCAACTCTAAACCCCTCTATCTGGTGACCTGGGTCCACTACCATCACCTCCGTCTTTCCAGCGTTCAACTTTAACCAGCTCAAGTTCATCCAGTCCTGGATTTCAGTGAGGCAGGTATTAAGTACCATGGTAACTCTATCCTGGTCGGGGCCAAAAGACAGGTAGAGCTGGATATCATCAGCATAGCAGTGAAACTTTAGCCCATACCATCTTACAATGTCTCTGAGGGGCAGCATATACACTGCAAACAACATGGGGGACAACACTGAACCCTGAGGAACACAACATGGCAGGGAGAAAGGGTCCAAGGAAAAAATCCCTGACACTACTCTCTGACTACTGCCATTGAGGAAAGATGTAAACCACCTCAGGACCGTACCTGACAGTCCACAGATGGACCTCAGACATCCAAGCAGTACCCCATGGTCTACAGTGTCAAAAGCTGAAGAGAGATCAAGGAGCACCAAGATAGAATAGCTCCTCTGATCCCTCACCATCAGAAGATCATTGAGCACCCAAACCAGTGCCGTCTCGGTACTATGCCTCTTACGAAAACCGGACTGGAGAGGTTTGTAGATGTAATGGATGGTCAAGTGGTCCAGCTGTATCGCCACCACTTTCTCAATTACCTTCCCTATAAAGGAAAGGTTTGAGATCGGTCTAAAGTTAGCCAGAGAGTCCAGGTCCAAAGAAGCTTTCTTCAGGAGGGGGATTACTGCCGCCTCCTTCAGGGAGCTTGGAAACTCACTGGATTACAAGGAGCACATGACTATCCAAGCTAGGACCGGGCCGATTATATCCCAACAACCCATAATCAAGGAAGTTGGGCCCTGATCCAAACTACAGCACATGGGGCGCATACCCTGGACAATCTACATGACATCCACAAGCTTGGGCAAGGTAAAGGTACTCCAGGAAGCCCGAGGTGAAGTGACCAAGCACTGATCATCAGCAAACCCCATAGAATGAGCTGAACAAACCTCTGACCAGATGTCAGCCATCTTATCCTCAAAGAACTGAGCAAGCTCTTCACACTCCACTTGAGAAAAAGGTCTTCGGAGCTGTAGACAGGATGGGTTGCACAACCTTTCAACAGTTCGAAAGAGCTGAACTGGTCGGTTCTGAGCGGCAGCAATCTCCCCAGACAGGAATTTTGCCTTCTTACGGGAGATTGTTGATTGGTAAATCTTATAATGTTCAACCAATCTAAGATGGTTGGCAGCCAGGGCGGACTTCTGCCAGCGCCATTCTAACCTACGTCCTGCTCACCGCAGCTCCCTCAAAGGCCCATCAAACCAAGGACCTGAGGGCAAAGGGGGAGAGGACACACACAGATGGGAGAAATTAGGTTCAGGACTGAGGAGATGGCCTTATTATAGGCCACTACCAAAGTATCAGGACTCGAGCTAGCCACAGGGAACTCCGAGAGGTCAGTCACTGCTGCTGGGCCTTCAGGACTCACTTCCCGTAAAGGGCGATAACTGACCATCTCCATTGGGGCAGGCCTCTGAAGGGGGGCACAAAAGTTGGAACACACGATGTAGTGATCAGACCAACCGACTGGTTCCACTTCCACATTGGAGGCCTCAATCCCCAGGAGGAAAACCAGATCAAGGGAGTGACCATGTTTATGTGTGGCAGAGGTAACAACCTGTGTAAGGCCCAGAGATGTCATAAGCTGGAGGAAGTGTTGTCCAAACTGAGAGAGATCATCGTCAACCCAGGCAGTGAAGTCTCTGAGTACCATCAACCTGGGAAACTCCAATGCCATGTCGGTGACAAAGTCTGCTACTTCCTGCAGGAATCGCGTCTCGTCCCTGGGTGGATGGTAGACGAGAGCTAACCTGCAGCCTACACCAGCCACTATGGTACACTCAAATGATTCAGCTTCCTCGGGCATCTTCTAGGCCTGACCACACTGATGTAAGAGGTGTGTTCACTCGTCCTCCAATGTCCACACCCTCCGCCCAACCCCCCCTTCTTACGAACAATACCCAACGCATGACAGTGTTGGTAAGTTGACAACAACAGGGGGAGGAGAAAAGGGGTGGAGGGCGCGGAGACTTTTAACATGGCCTTCATGGATCTAACCTCAGTATTACCACCTGACTACTTGCTCCCTGCTGCCAACCATCCCAATTGCAAGCCACTCAATAACACACACCCAGACATCTACTTCAAGAGGGTGATGGTGAAGGAGGCCCTAAAACATGTAAAAAAAGTGCTAGGCAAGAGCATAAGCAGTGATGGGATGGACATGAAACTCCTATCCCTCACACTTGATGTTCTCATAATGCCTATAACAAAGCTATTCAACAAGTCACTGGCCTTGGCTCAATTCCCGGAGATCTGGAAGCAGGCCCTTGTGACACCTGTGCATAAAAACGGAGACAAGACACTAATAGCCAACTACAGACCAATCTTCGTCCTCTCCACCCACCCCCATCCAAGACACTGGAAAAGATAGTGGTAGGTCAACTCACTGAATACCTCAACAAATACCAACTATTATGCTCTAACCAGCACAGCTTCAGGCAGAACCATAGTACCACCACTGCCCTGTTGGAGCACATGGATTATGCGCACAAGGCTCTGGACGAAGGCAAACTAGTGGGGTCCATGTTCATTGACCTCACCAAAGTCTTCGCCACAGGTAACCACTCTCTTCTCCTTATACAGCTGCAAAACCTGGGGGTGGCAGACAATGCTGCATGTTGGTTCAAGGACTACCTGACTTACAGAAGCCAACATGTCAAAACTAGGCAAACAGTATCCAGTTCCAGAGAAGTATCCTTAGGGGTCCCATGGGATCAATACTGGGGCCCCTACTTTTCAGCCTCTTTTTAAACAATCTTCCTAAAGCATGTGACACTAAACTTATCCTATACGCCAGCGATGCTGTTCTCCTTAACAGCAATGCATCCCATGGTGCCCTCCAATCAGAACTACAAAACTGCTTCAACAAACTTGAGGACTGGTTCAGCAAGCATAAACCTCTACTAAATTATAAAAATACCAAGGCCATGTGTATATCCACTGCCCAGCACAAAACAAGGCTCCCCCTTCATCATCTCCAACAAAGTCACTGAACTGTTGGAACAAGTGCACTCGTTCAAGTACCTGGGGGTCACCCTAGATGACACACTCACCTTCACGCAACACATTGACTCAGTATTTAAGGTGGTAAGCACCAAATTGAGTGTCCTTTATAGACACAAGAAATATCTCACACTGGAGGCCCTCTGCCTCTCAGTCTCCAGGTCCATCCTATCATCCATCGAATATGGCCTGGTGGTCTTCAGAGTGGCAATGGATATGGCACTCAAGAGGGTTCAGACTGCTCTCAATAAAGCCTGCAGGCTCAATCTGGCTGTAGATCACCTCATGCACACTTGCTCACTGTATAAATGGACTAATTGGCTGCGCTAAAGAACAGGATCAAGTTCCAAACCTGCCTCCAGGGTAAGAAAGCATTACTGGACAAAACCCCACCCTGTGTAACTAACATCTTCTCACCAACTGCCACCTTGTATGTCACTAGAGAGAGGATGAGAGAGGCCCTATCCACATCCTTCCATCGAACCACACTTGGACAATGCACCTTTGCCTATAGGGCCCCCCAGCGGCTCAATGAAATCCTTGTGCCCATAATGGCCTCCAAATGTCTGTCTCAATTCAAAAATGGCCTAAGGCAGCACCCTTAAGTCAATCACAGTATGTGACTGCCTCTAAAGGCTAGCCTTCCACCTCCCCAGTCCCCTGAGCTGCCCATCAGCAGCACTGCTGCACCTCTCCCAATTGATCAGCTTATGTCTACCCACTGTAGCAGATACTCATCCCCTCCTTTGGTAGGTGCCCACCCATATTATACCACACCATGCCCTGCATGGCCATTTAGTCAAGCACTTCTCCACCCCGGTGCCCCTTCCCACTCTCACACCTCCCCCCTGGCACCCATCAGCCACATGTTTTACCTCCTATCTTGACAAGGCCCCAGCTTGAGACTGCTTTGACTACTAAGCCTATCCTCAACTTGATCGGGGTCTCCCCCACGTGCTCCCACCTTTGCTTTCTATTTCACTTACTGACGCTGTACTAAATCCACAGTACTAGTAACAATGACTGTAGTATTGTAACCCAATGTATGAATTTTAACTGTGTCATGTACTGTAATTTGTATATTGTATGTTAACCTGATGTGGAACCTTTGTAAAAGAGCTTGTGCTCAAATGTCTCTTCCGAAGACCAAATAAATAAAGAAATAAAAAGAAAGTTAATGTTGATTATTATTTTACCAAACAATTTGATGGAAGCCAAGGGTCCACAAAAAGTGAAAAGTTTTAAATGAACTGATGGGCAGGAGTAAATCTACAGTGCTTCCATCACTGGTAACCTATAGTGGGGAACTGTCTACCCCAGGGGTGGTTCAACTAGGTTCAATGTGGGGGGGGGGAGGAGCAAAGAATCTTCAATCAAATGGCAGGGGGTAAAATTTTGCACTTTAAGTGTTTTGGTGTCTTTTTTTTAATCTTTCAGTGTTTACTTCATATAAAAAATGTCATGTCAAGAATTTATTCTTAAATTTGGACTCATTACCTTGAATGGTGATGTGCAGTACATTCCTTCTTGTACCCAGCATGCACAACTTCTGTTTCACATAATCCCTCTTGCAGCAGTTAACTGATATTGCTCACATTACTCATGTACCAGGTAAGCTGGCAATGCCAGGTTGAGTGTTTTTATAGTATGTGTGCACAAGATGAGCTGGCGAGCTTTAACAGCATCTCAGAGCCAATGCATTTCTTAACATGTACTCCCTCCCTGCCCCTGCCCCCTTTTGATTTCAAGATACCTATATTCTGAGTTACAATCACAGACTATAGTGGGTGTGAGTGGTCAATGGGCTTGACTGACACAAGCCAATTAATAGAATGGGGAAAGGGCGAAAAGCGCAAGTCTACTGAAAAGACAAGAAAATGGACAATGCCATTAAGAAATGAATCACAAGCTTCCTAACTCCATCAGTGTTTAAAGAAAAAAATTCTCACCCGATACCTCGCACCACAGCCAGAGGGCAGGAGAAGCTTTTAACATTTAATGGGCATATATGACAGCTACAGTTAAAAAGTTGCAAACTGTCTCCATATCGGATTTTTTTTTGAAGGACACAACAGTGGAAATAGTAAACTCATAGGTACATCTACAATGATGGCAGGAAGCTCTGAACAGCACTCATGTCAAAACTGGGTTGTCAATGTCTGTCCAAAATTCCACTGGTGAAGTTTCCTCGAAGTGGGCACTTCGCGTTGCCACTCCACTATGCGGAGTGGGCAATGCAAAGTGTTCACTCCACCTTGTCATTACCACGTCATGTTAAGGCGGAATGACAATGCGAAGTGAGGTAAAGTTGTTGTTTTCAATAGACTTCGCCCTGCTCTTTAGCTATAGCCAGGCAGGAAAAGGAAGGGAGTCATACAAGCAGACACTTTCACTTTCTCCTGTGCAGATGGAGACAGAAAAAGGGGAGTGTGTTTGTTGTCACTGCTGAGACTTGGAGATTAGAGCGAGGAGGAAGAGATTTAAATTTTGATTTAGACCCAACAGCTTTTTTATAAGCTACATTTCTTTGTCTTTTCTGTACTCTTTTTTTACTTACTGTGTTCTTTCTGTAAATGTATTTTTCTTACCTTTATAGGTAGTTAGTTGTTTGTCAGTGTCTGTGTGACTGTGTGTGTGTGTGTTGTGTGACAGTGTGAGTAGGCATTGCTCAGACTGAGGGAGTGCAGTAGGAGAGAGATGGACCAGGGTGAGGGTCTGAGGGAATGTCTGAGGCTGTGGCAGCTCTGGGAGAGCATGGTACTGGTAGGTGTCGTACCATGCAGATGCGTGATGAGAATGGCCGCCCGGTTCCTGTTGGACTGATCTAAAATTCTGAGTGCCCCCCCCCCTCGGAAGTAGGACCAGCACTGCCTCCTGACTCTGAGACAGTTGAACCACCACCATCACTACCACGTCCAGCACCAGCTCCAGCACCAGGTCCTCTGGAGCAGGATGTGTATGTGTCCCTGGGCCCAGGTATGGATCCCAACCCTGATGAGCACTATGACCAGCCAGCTGTCAGTTCATCTGGCCCTCCCCTGCCTGTGCCTGGTCCTCCCCACACCTCCATTCTTTGGCAGTTTTTTGACTGTGTTGGGGAGGACAGCAGGGTGGTCAGGTGCCACCTATGTGAGGTGGAGGTGCACTGTGGCCCCCGGGGGGACTCACCTGGGGACTGGGGACCAGTGCACCCATATGCTCAATCACCACCAGTTGGAGTGGCAGGCTGCCACAGAATGGGCCATGCCTGCATCTGCTGGCCTTTCTGTGGCAGACGGTGCAGCTGTGCATGGTGGCAACCCTAAGAAGAGGAGGGCAAGAGCAGCACCTGCTGCTCCACCAGCACCTTAACTACCACCACTACCACCAGCAGGTCAGCCTGTAGAATGTATGGACCCCAGAGAACTGCGTGTAACACAGGCTGACTTGGCAGTTCTCTGGAGTGTTGTTGAGAAGAACAATGAGAGGGTGAGTGCTGTCAAGCTGCAGTTGGATCGCATAGAGGGACATCACTTGCAAATTATGTCCATGCTGGAACTGCTGCTGGATCACCATGGGATCCCACGTTAGTTTTTTTTTCCCTCACACCATGTGCCCCCCTACACCTTCCTTGCTGTGTTATAAAATGTATTCCTCCACCATCCCCGACCCTTGTATGTAATAATGCCCTTTTTTTGTTGTCTTCCGTATGCGTGACACTTTGTATTCTGAGCAGTGCAAGTATAATGTGTGCTAAACTGCATGTGTGCAGTCTCCTTTCCAGTCTGTGTATGTACTGCAGACACTGTCCAACTCCCTGACTTAAAAACACTTATTAGTGAGTAAAATGCTGGGCTGGTAAAGCCTGTAGAGATACTACAAAACAGGCTTACAATACATTCAAGTAACCAGTAAAAAAAAATAATGTGATTTGTGACGTGATTGTAAATCATGATTTGTGACTGCATTTGTAACCATGATGATGAAGAAACGCGAATGCCTATGGCTGTACTTCCCCAGGCCCAGTGAGGTGTGGCACAAAACTCCCTGACTTGAAAACACTCATTAATGAGTACAATAGTGGGGTGGTGAAGCCTGGAGAGATACTACAAAACAGGCTTACAATACATCCACGTAACCAGTAAAAAAAAAAAAATAATGTTGAGATTCGTGACGTGATCTTAAATCGTGATTTGTGACTGCATTTGTAACCTTGATGATGAAGAAACGTGAATGCCTATGGCTGTACTTCCCCGGGCCCCGATAAGGTGTGGCACAAAACTCCCTGACTTGAAAACACTCATCAATGAGTACAATGGTGGAGTGGTGAAGCATGGAGAGATACTACAAAACAGGTTTACAATACATCCAAGTAACCAGTTAAAAAAAAATGATGATGATGAAGAACGTGAATTGTATCATTCACAAGTGACTCTTGAACGTGATGATGGTCCTGACTCAAAAATGCATATTAATGGGTGCAATGTTTATGCAGAATTATGCATCACACCAGTCCAGTACTCTAAAGGGAAGCCTAAGAAACAACTGTGGCTTAAGTTACAGATGGAGATTGGGCCCTAAAAAGATGCAAATGCACAGACAGATTAAGATCGTGCTGTGCACCGAAGAGATGCAGATGCAAAGGCACAAAACCTAATCAGTGCTCACCATCAGAAAATTAAATCTAGAAATAATACCTTTGCCATTTAGGAAGCCGCGGGGGAGGAGGGCAGTGTACCGCACTGCTGCAGTAACAGTCACTAGTACTAGTACCAGTGCCACCAGTAAAGATACCACAAAGAAGTACAAAAATCATACAACTTCAATGAATAGCAGGTTCACATTGCTGAAATTGGTATGTGGCACAATAAAAGGTGTCTGATTTGATGACACACGTCACACTCATACTCACAAACACAGTAAGTAATGCACAGCAAATTGAAAACTTCAGTAATATAACAACGTATTTTAAATAAAATAAAATTATGCACTGCTGCTTCACAACGAGCAAAAAAAGGCAAGAATTATTGAAAATATTACTGTGTGTACATTAACACAGTTATTATACAAGAAAAATATCACCATAACTGAAAGAACTGTCTTTCTCTCCAAGTTAATCTACCTACATCTCAGTCAGATACAACCCTCCCCCACAGCACCCTTTCACTGACTCCTACTACACAGACCCAATGTTGTACATTAACATTCAAAATCCACACACAAACAACACTCAAGGATATAAGCACAGGAGGGTTTCCTACAATCGATGAACTAAGTTTGAGCAAAAAAAAAAAATCAAAAGGATTTTTTGAACAGCTTTTAGAAAGTTTGAATCACAGAGATCTCTCAGAGCACACTATCTCCTACAGCTTCCTACACACACTACCCTGAACTAAGTCTGTGCATAACAATATAGAGCCCATGTCACCTGAAATCCCATGAATCATTGCAAAATTCACCTTCGGAGCTTAAAAACAAGGCGAATTAAGTCAAAGTACATTGCTTTCAATGTACTTTGCCTTAAGATTTTGTGGAGTAGTGGTTTGAAAAGGCGGAGTAACGCAAAGTCATTGTTTTCAATGGACTTCGTGTTACCCATCATAATGCGAAGTACTCCGTTTTGCATTGCGGATCACTCCGCGAATCCGCTTTCGCTCCGCGATTCACTTCGCGAAGCAAATTGGGGCCACTTTGTCCATCTCTACTCCTGGTCACCCTACCCATGCCCATCACATTCATCATTTACAGTCTTCTGCCACACAGGAAGAAACACTACTTCAGTTGGCCTCAATGAACACAGTGTGCCTCAAGAGGAAGATGGAAGATAGATAGTCCTACAAAACAAGCAATCATGTCAGATTTCTTTTTTCCTTAATTATGAAAAAGGCAGCCCCTCTCACTCGAGAGCAGCGCTGACACACATCTGTTAGCAAACACACTTGATAATCAACTGCTAGCACCACCAATAATTATTACATTTTACCCCTTCAGCAGTGGGTCAGATAGAATTGTTTGCTGCAGTAACCCCACCAAAACATCCAAACAAACAGGTTATAGTTGACAAACATGACAAAATCATCAAGCCACACAAATGAGCTCTTGTTACAACTAAATGTGCACTGAGCATGAAACACACTGGCCCAGATATTCAAACTGTGCCCAAAAAGTGCTCAACAGCAGGAGCAAGCGCAAGTCCACTGCGCCCATGCGCAAGAAGCGCGATATTCAAAAACTGCGCAGGCCAAGATGCGCCTACGGCCGATGACTGAATATCGCACCACCTGTGCCATAGCTCAACTAGGGAGGTGAAGCTGAGCATATCTGATGCGCCATAGCACAACAAGAAATGTGCAGCTGAGCAGTCCCGATGCACCATAGCGCAACCAGGGATGCCCCCCGCAGCAGGGCAGCAATGCAACAGCACAACCAGGGATGCAGGGGCCCACCACCCATGCCACAGATGGGCAGAGGAACACACAGCAGAACAGACATCGTCCCCCCACACCCCATGCACTGCACAACTGGGGGAGAGCTGGAATAACCACCAACCCATGGATACCTGCAACAACCCACAGCCAGGCCATGGTGCCCCATCACACCCCCTGGCAAGCTGTGACTGGCACACAAGGACAGTCAACCACCCTGTACCACACCATCCCACCAATGCAGAGCACACCCTGCACCATGATCCCCATACACCCTGCCAAGGAGTAGCACCCAACAGTGCAGGACACCCCATGCATGCCACCACCCCCACTGTGACAATGCAACCCTGTTCACCATGGAGCCATGCAAAACAGCCCCACCATGGACACCCTGCAGCAGGCGGCAGCACAGTGATGCAACAGATGCATACACAGTGCCACCCTGCACGTTCCCCCTGAGGTACAGCTGAGAGACCGACCATGCATCAGCACACGAGGTACCCCACATGCGACAGAGCATGCCCCAGACCCCACCTCCAGTGGTACAGCACCCTGCACACCCTCCCAAGGACACATCCCATCCAAGCACTGGCCACAACAGCCACCACTGACACGCCAGCAGATCGTGCATATCACAGACATGAAAGGGTGTCAGCTGCACAGGGCCATGCACACAGTGCAGGCCCCATGGACCACTGCACACAGGCATCCAGTGCACAGAGTACAACACACAAACCACAGACAGTGACTGATCCCCCTGCCCACACCATAGGCGGTTCACCTCTGTGCACACACACACACACACGCCCACACGCCCATGCGTGAACCACCCCTGACACCATGCATACCACTGCAGCTGAGCAACTGTAGCCCGCTGGAAATCAGAGACCACCACAGTTGTCATAACAAAATGCTTATATTTAAAAGAAGTAACAAAACATATATACAAATATTTACGGGGGGGGAGGGACACATAACAGGTGGGGGCGAGTAAGGGGCAGGGGTGAGCATATGGGAGAGGGAAGAAGGGGTGTGAGAGTGGGTCAAAGGGGGGAAGGTGGTAGTAGGGGCATGGAGTGTTCAGTGTGTACCCCGGCCCTCCTCCATGTGGTGCCTATGTCTGCCGCTCTTACTACTCCTCACCCCATGGCAGTGGATGCGCTCCAAAAGCTCGAGTGTGGCCCTCACCACCTGGAGCAGCTCCCTCACATTTAATTCCAGTGCCTGGAATCGCCGTCCACCTAGGACGAGGGAGCAGAGTCAATTAGTGTGACTGTCCAGCTCCTTGCAGCCCACCCATTTTGCATGACATACAGCCATGTGCCACGCCCCTGTGATGGTGTGTGACCACCCACAGTGACCGTGTCGACAAGACCTGCCTATCCAGGCAGCCACAGCCATGCGGACCACTGCACACACCCACCGCCCATGTCCTGCACAGCACCACCAAGGCCATACAGTGACTTGGCTATGCGGTGTGAAGGCAGTGCCACAGCTATGTGCCTGGTGCATGCATGGACCACCATTGACGCTCATGTAGTGCCACTGGACAGTGCTGACTGTAACAAGTTGCGTGCATGGCAGTGGTGTCAATGGATGGTGGCCATGTTCCACTGCCTACCCAATTATACAGCATGCAATAGTAATCATGGATGTAAGGCACTCATCATCATCAGGATGGTCCATGCGCCGCTGACCACCATTACCCCTCCTTGCTTGCTGCTCCTCCAGGTGGTGCCTCCGGTCTATGGCCTGCTGGCGTTCTGTGGGCCCTAAGGTGCAAAACATGGAGAGAGGAACATCAGTACAATCCTGTAGCAATTTCCCCCCCACCCCCATGTGTGTGCAATCCCACACAGACAGACCCACCTACCCCACACCCTGATAACACCACCATGGCCAACAACAGATGGCCCCCCTCCATGTGCAGGACACATGCAACCGTGATACCTGTATGGATGATAAAAGTGTATGGATGTTGCACCTACCTGGCCATGGCACCGTGCCCCTCCTGGCATGTGCCTGCAGGCGGGCAAGCAGGTCTGGGTCCCTCCGCCTCAGATCCCCATATTGGTGGTGGCACTGCTCTGCAGTCCACCCCATACCGGTGGCCTCCTCCAGGGTGTCAGCCACCTCCTGCCACACCTGACTCCTGGCCCTGTCCAGGGGGTGCCTCACCAAATAAAGGCCCAACATGTGGCTCCACAATGGCAACAAGGTTTGCCAGCTCCAGCTGGCTTCGCTGCACAGCACGCCTCCGTGCCATCTCTGCTGCTCAGTTCAGTCAAAATGGTGCTCTGCAGCGTGGTCCTGCCATGTGCAGATGCTGCGTAGTACAGTGCTGCCATTCCCTATCATGCTGTCACCGAACAGCGTGATAGTGTTGCACCCATGCCTGACGCATGGCACCTAGGAGGCAAAGGTCGGGCATAGGGTCAAGGGTCTCTGGTGCAAGGACAGCCACAGAGCAATTGGAACCCAATGCGTGTAGCATGATTGGGTGCCTGTGTGCCACCTCCTGTAGCGGCCCACCGTGTTGTTGCCCCAGTGCCCCTACGATGCCCCAGTGCCATATAGGTGAACAGCGCTATAGCACCACTGGCACAATGGTGGCTGTGCCCTGCATTGCCTCCTGCACACAGCACATCAGCAGCACAGCAGGCGCCTGCATCATCAACCTGGGCATGCGCAGTTAGGTGTGTACTGCGCATGTCACAGAACTGCACCCTTGGCTCAGCACGTTCAACACAATTGCGCAAAGCGCAACAGCACGATATTCAGCTGGCATATGCAAATCAGCTAATCAGCCATTCAATGGCACAGTCACTGCATTTGCATCCACTTAAAGATGCGCCTCGCCTCATTTGCATGGGTTGCTCTATAAAAGTGCGACATTGGGCTGCACTGGCCATAGTCGGTTACTGCAGTCTATTGCAGTGAGTTGCATACTGTTTGGGAGTGTGGACTGTGGATTTTGGGACATGCATGGGTCTGCACAGTCACAGGTTGAATCATGACTGAGCATGTTGTGGAGGAAGAGGAACAGAGTTGTGGGAGGAAGAGGAGGCCGAATTTCACTAAGGCCGAGACAGATGCCCTGTTTGAGGCCTACCTAGACCAGGAGCTGCTTCTCAGCGGACGCCAGGGAACACCACAGGCCTGTGCTACTGCATGGGAGGAGGTGGTGCATGCTGTAAACCTGCATGGCAGCCACCAGCGCTCCATGCAGGAGTACAAGAAGAAGATGGGCACAGACAGGCAGAGGATTAAGGAGAAGGTGGCTGCCATCAGGGCAGCACGGTCTGTGACAGATGAGTGACAGCCGGAGGTGCTACGCCTGACCCCAGAGGAGGAGCGGGTTGCAGGCAGCATGCAGCATTGCGCCATCGAGGGTGTTCAAGGGGGTGGATTCCAGATGGGTGGTAGCCTGTCACTGCATGGTAGGTCATGGTCTGTCTATTGCGGGGGGGACAGGGTAGGTCAGACGCAGTAACACAACTTTTTTTCCCTTACAGCTCCTGAGCACCTGCATGGGTTAGCGGTGGTGGGCTTCTCCACTGAGGCCGGTCACATGGAGATGGAGGTGGGCCCATTCACCGCCACAGGAATATGTGGGTCAAGGCGACAGTGGGCCCGCCTGGATGTCCAGAATGAAGTTGGTGGAGCAGGTGCAGAGGAGGCCCTGCCCGTGTCCCAGCGTGCCAGTGTCCATGGATGCCAGCATGCTGAGACTCAGGCTGGTGCCGGATCTGTCACCGATGATGATGTCACTAACGTCATGGGCAGTGACATGTGTGTGCCACAGGATGGCCACACAGCAGGTTACATCGCGACCATGGCTGTGGGTGGTACCACCATGGAGGCCTGCGTGTCATCACAGTCCCAGCCTGTGCCTGTCAGCACCAGTGGGGAAGCACTGGTGTGTGTACAGGACAGTGGGACTGTTGAGGTCACTGCGGTGGCACCATTGAGCCCTGGGGAGTGGCAGCCGGAGGGGCAGCATCAGCAGTCAGCCAATGGGCATGGGGGTACAGTGTCAGGGGGAGGCATCAGTGCACCACCTGTGGACATGCCAAGACCTGGCCCTGGTAAGCAGTGCCCACCCTCAAGGGGTGAGGAGTATCAGGGCCGTGAACACCCTGATGGATAGCATGCCGATCAGGCAGATGACCTCTTGGATGAGCACACCCGCATACTGCAAGCATCAGTCAATCAACAGATGTGGCTTGTGATGGTGGTGGATGCACTGAGTGCAGCTCTGTGCCAGGCAGAGGAGCGTCGCAGCAGAGACACCGCTCTGCTCCTGGCAGGGATGGACCAGTTGCGGGAGGATGTGACTGCTGCCATTGACAGGCAGACACAGGCATTCACAGCTGTCATGGCCACAATGGGCACACAGTTATTTGCCCAAGCGTCACAGACACCACGCAGTGCACTGTCAACCCCCATTCCCAGCATCGTGTGACACCATCCTTGTGGACACTGGGTTCAGCTGTGGACATCCCGAGCATGCCTGGTGCAGGCATGTTCGGTGCGCTGCAGACCCCTGCACAAGCATGGTCGCGTTCACACAGTGGAACCCCTGGAGGACTGTTGGTGCCACCCCATGAGGTCAGTGGTCAGCCTGTCACTGCTGGCGGGTCTCGGCGGGGCCACCCACACATCCGTGGTGTCCGTGGCACTGTGGCGCGTGACTGACCTGTCTCCCAGCATGACTACTGCCTGATGCTGCCCTGTGTGCATTGTGTCATTCAGCGGGCAATGCACGGGTGGGTACCCGGCCTTGCACACACACACATAGTCCATCTGCACACCTTCCCAGCTGCTGCCCACAGTTGCGTGTGCATGATGATGCCTGCATTGCACTGTATGCCACTGTGCAATGGTGCCCAGTGTCTGACACATGCACAATGACAGGCAGTGGGCGTGGTGGTCTGTGGACATGTGTGTGGCTAGGGGTGGCGTTCTGGGTCGACGTGCCTCCTACTCTTTGTGCATGTCTGGTGAGGTGTGTGTGTGTGTGTGTGTCTAACTGCATACCATGTTAGACCTCACCCATCCCTGGCGGAGTGTGTGGTTCCACGCCCAGCCACTTCCCTTGACGGCATGCACCCCTGGTGTGTGTCCATGCGTGTTTGTGGGTTGTGCCTTTGCCATTGGTGGTTGCACATGGCCACATGACTTACCTGGGTTGGCTGAAGTGCTCCTCCGTGATGGTGTCCCAGTGCAGCTGTGCCAGTCGGAGGAGTCGGGGGTCCTGTCGCCCAAGGAGGGGCTGCCCATCACCATTGTCACCAGCGTCCTCATCGTCCCCATCACTGTCCCCCTCTTTGACCTGTACGGCTATCCCATATTCATTGGCCATGTTGTGCAGGATGCAACAGGCCAGGAATAGCCCACAGGCCTTTGAGGGGCTGTACTATCTAACACCGCCGGAGGTGTCAGGCAATGGAAACATGCCTTCAGCATACCGAACACCCGCTCAATGACATTACGTGTGGTGGCATGTGCCTCATTGTACCGTTGCTGCAATGGGGTTGTGGGCCACCGGTATGGTGTGAGCAGCCAGGGATGGAGTGGGTATCCACTGTCACCTGTGTGTAGAGGGTGGAGGTTAGTTTGGTGATCAGCATCGCCCTGCCCCGGGCCATGTAGGCCACTACCCATGTCACCTCTGACCATGCCCCTCCCAAGCCCTAAGTCTGTCCGTGTGGTTTGCATACTTACCCACTAAGTGGCCAGTGGGGATGTCCCCACTCTCAAATCTGTGGCACAGTGCTGACTAGTGCCAGATGAAGGAATCGTGTGCTCCCCCAGGGTGCGTGGTACAGACATTGATTATGTGCCCCCTGGCATTGCATACCACCTGGCAGTTGATGCTAGCATAGCCCTTCCGATTAATATATGTGGCCCCCCCAGAGCCAGGTGGTGTGCAGATGGCCACATGGGTGCTGTCTATTGCCCCTAGCACATCAAGCATATGTGCTGCCCTGTGGAACTCCTGTATGTTTGCTGTGCACTCCACTGGTGTGCTGGGGAAATGTATGTACTCTGCAGCATGTGGCAGCAGTGCGCTGAGGAATTGGGTGAGGTGGCATGACGTGGCTGACTGGGTTATGCCTGTGGTGTCCCCTGTTGGTCTCTGGAAGGTACCCATGGCGAGCAAGCACATGCAAGCTGTCACCTTAGTCTCCACTGACAGAGCATGGCTCCGTCGTGTGGGTGCTGCATCACATCACTGCACAGCTCACAGAGCCACCTCAGAATTGCCTGATTCAGGTGGTACTGGCCCACGATCTCAGTATCGCTGTACAGCTCGAAGCTGGCATGGGCTCAGTACTGCCTGTTGGGGGCATACCGCCGATGGGCCCTTCCACGGCTGTGCCCCCTGCTGCCTGCCTTCTCACCCCCCTCATTACTGCCTCCATCTGGATGGTGGCACTGGCCATGTCCCTGGCTTGTATTCACCCTCCCAGCAGCTGTTTCTGTGCTCCCCCGCTGTCCTGGCTGCTACTTCCCCTGCACCGGGAATACCTAAATATGGTGGCCCCTGTGCTGTGTGGCACTTCCCCCTTCTGCACTGGCTGTGTCTCCCCACACCTTCCCTGTGCCTCTTCGTTCAGGGTGCCCTTTCCCTGGCCTGCCCTGTGTGTCCCTCCTGCCCTCTTTGTGCAGCTATGGTTCAGCCTCATGTGCATTCCCTGTAGTGTTCTTGCACCTCTCCCATGTTCCTTTTTACTTTGGCTCATTTCCACTAACATGCAACTTCCGCTTGCTCCCTTATTGCGCATGGCTCAAGTTGTTGAATATTGCACTGCGCCATTTATGCATGGCTCCTCCCCCTTCAGTTGCGCATACATTCATTATCATTGAGCTATTGCTCAGTGTGATTTGAGAGGGCGCATCTGCGTCCTGCTGAATATCGCAGAATGGTGCATTTTTGAACTTGTGCTGGAGCAACTCTATTGCACGTGGCACAACCCTTTTAAATATCTGGGCCGCTGTGTGGAAGAGGTCGGGCTTAACATAATAAAAGTAAGTCCCAAGACCACATGAAGCCACTGTCTACACAAACCCACAAATAAAAAAATATTAGGCAGTAAAAAGAAATCAAAACCACTCTTCTTTAATAGGCAGCAGATGAGTGACTGAGGTCAATTGCCATATCCATCTGTTTTCCACAACAATATGATTTGCAGTACAGATCAGACTGTTATGGAAAACTGGCCAGATCTGACAATTTATCTCAGTCACTCAGCTTAGGATCTGGCACTTCGATTACCCACAAAGAAAAAAAAATAAAATTAGCCAGCAAAAGCTAATCTGAACCACTCTGAATTAATAGGCAGCAGTGGCAGTACAAACCATAATATTGTTGAAAATGGCAGGATTTAAGAAATATGTGACAACAGGGTGTGGGTATATGATGGGATTTACCACGTCCACCTCATGACCAAGTCCACACCAGAAATGGGTACATCCCACCATATACCCACACCCTGGAATGGTATATGCAGAATTATGCACCACACTAGTCCAGTACTCTGAAAGGAAGCCAAAGAAACAACTGACTGGGCTGGCAGTATAGCCTACAGGTTAGAGGAACGAGGTGTAAATGAGCTTGATACATCCAGCAGACCAGACCTGAGTTTGATTCTCACAACCTCCACTTGCATACTGTGTGACTCTGAGCAAGTCGCTTAACCAGCCAGTGCTCCCAGGTCACCCCTGAAAACAGGCACTTGTGCCTAGTGGGCCTTACCCAGTTACCAAAGACTAAAATAAAATACTGCAATTATACAATGATCACCATTTTTTTTTTTACAAAGAAAAAAAATAAATAAGCTTTTTCTCATTTTTATTTTTTTTTATTGTATTTATTGCTGTGCTAGAAAAAAATAGCCCTTGGTTGCTGGATCTGGGTGGTACTACTCATGTGCAGTTCTAGTTTATCATTCCCTTGCAGCTCCTATTCTGAGTCACAAACACACAGTAGTTTTTTGGGGGGTTTGTTTTGACAAGAGCTTGTGGGGCGTTTCTTTTTTATTTTCTCCTCACACAGAACGTGGCACTTGTGATTGCCACTACATCTTTGTGCAGCACAATGCAAGCCATGATGTTGTCAACATGTGCTTCCAGGTTTTCTGTGGGTTTGCCAGTTCTGACTTTACTGTTTGGGAGCAAACGATGGTGTCTGTCAGCGTGTCTTAGGGAAACAGAAACGGACCAAAGCAAGAAATATTCAGAGACACTGAGGTGAGGTGGGTGCTCCATGGGAGTTGTGAGACAGCATACATTAGAAAAAGATGCTTTTTTTGTATGTTGACAGGGTTATAGTAAGAGGGAGTGAGTGCTTTCAGAATGGTAACAGCCGGTACTGTGGAGTTCTGCATCTCAACATCCCTTGCCATCTTTGTGAGTTCTGGCTTTGCAGTGCTCAGAGTGATTTGAGAGACAGTTGCTGATGCAGCTGAGAGGGAGCTGGCACCTTTACCCATTGGCATATCGGAGGATTTACAATGGAGAAAAGCTGTCTGTCAGCCAGCCAGTCAGAACACAGGATCTGAGTTTATTTCCCAGCCCATTGTATAATGGACAATTTACCTTAGTCACTCTGGATTTAGAACTTTAATTATCCACAAAAAAATAAAAATACTAGGCCACAAACACAAATTGGAATCACACCACTCTTAATTAATAGGCAACAGATGCAGAACAGATCATAATTTTGTGTAAAAAGGAAGGATTTGACCATGAATTTATTACCTCAGTTACTCAGGATCTGGCACTTCTATTACCTCATAACCAACTCAGTTTGACTACCAGTAAGCCATGTTGCCCAACCACACCTCTTGTTATCACTTACAAGGCCTTTGGCTGCCACCTTTCTCCCCTGCCCTTGCTCATCCCCCTACCCCCTTACCCCACACCCCCACCTCTTGCCTACCACATTTTACAACACTGACAAAGTTCCTGGTTGCTACCGCCCTGCCCAGGTCAAATGAAAAACACTACTACCATCCTCTCTTCCCCTCTTTCTCAGTTCTCAACTGATTCCTTCCCTTTGTTTATTACTGTATATTATTGATGAATTATGAATTAACTCTGTATGTTGAAACTCAATTTGTTAGTTCATCCTTTGTCTGATTGTAACCCCTCCTCCCCATTGATGTGGAACCTTTGTAAATGAGCTGCCTGGTGCTCAAAGGTACTTTGTAATCTAAGATTGACTAAATAAGTAAATAAACAAAATAAAATAAATAAAATGTTCCTGCTTTAACCAGTGGCTGCTGTGTGCTGATAGTTCATTGACTTGAATGAAGAATTCATTCATTGGTTCTCCAGTATTACTTGCAGATTGCACCTGACACCATAGTAATACTGGGAGAAGCAATAAACACATTCTATATTTAAACTTGCAAGGCAACCTAGCAGGCAGATAAACTGCATGGATGGTATTGCCATCATGATATCGGTATACGATCAGTGTTCATAAGCAGCTGATGGTACTGCACAACTCAAATTTCAATTTCTGTGCTGCATATATTGACTTAAGAGTAATATACACATGCCATGTATACATTAATAAAATACATTTATTAAAAAAAAAAATACATAGTGTCAAAAAGTGTGGGGGGGGGCCAAAATACATAGGTGGCCTACCCAGGAATAAGCATGGGGGTGGGTCGTGGCTGATCCTGCCCTTCCCCCCCGGTTTTGCCACCCCTGGTCTACCCTACTGGAAATTGCCACTGAACTTGAATAATACTATTTATAATGCTATTATAATGGCTTCTGTAATTGCTGATGATAATGGGCCCTATGCACGATTTTGCAGAGTGACTATGTTCCACATATCCATGGCTCATAGCCACTCCACACCCATTGCTCCTCCTGCATGGGATGCACAACAAGGGGCACTTAGCCGGTATGCATCTGATCATCCGGCTGCATGGACAGCAACACATGGCGGAGCAAGGAAGGGGTGTGCCAGCACTATGTGCCATTCACTAAGGTGTGTAGTGTTGCCCTCAGGGGTGCAGAGGAGGGTGCAGGGTACAGCAAGGGGGACCCTGCTGTAACTCCAGTATGTGCCCTGTGCATACAGACCAGGCAGATAGCCCCCATCCTCCACCAATGGGACCCCAGCACCCATCCCCACTGGTTGCCCAGTGCCATCCACCCCAGCACACGACTGTGCCCCATCACAGTGAAAGCTGTACCCCCCTTCCACATACACAGAGGGGCACCGGCCCCAGGAGTGCTGCCACCCTGCCCTGTACAACACCACCAACCCAGCTTCCTGGCCATGGCCCCTCCAAGCAAGCCGTGTCCTTGGTGCCCCCCCACCCCCATACCTGGACTCCGGTGCCACTGCATGGGACGGCCAGTGGCACAGTCCACCAGCACCTCCTCAGCCACTGGCCATTCTCATAGTGCTGGGAGCATGCTGCCCATAAATAGGTGGCATGCTCACAGCATCACTTGGACAGCTAGCACCATGGAGGTATGGGGGGGCTGTACTGCTGGCTGTCCCATTCGGGAGCACTGGAGGACAAGGTATGGTGATTGGGGGTATATGCCAGCCTGGGACAGGGCACAGATGTGTGTGGGGGGACAATCATGGCAACAGGGCTATGCTGCATTGTGGGGCCCAGGTATATGGAACTGGGGCAGGGTTGCCCTTGGGGGAGGGGGTTTGCAACATGGGCTCAGTCAGGAGATGTTCTGGGTGATGGAGCCTGGCTGTGTGAGTCTAGGTGTGGCTGTGGTTATTCACACACCCAGACCTACACCCTGCCACATAAGGGATTCACTGTGGGACTTGGGATGGGCATCTGATTGGATGCCCGCCTGAGTCCGCTGCTCTGCCACTGTCCACTCCATGTGAACCTGCGTGCTGAGGGGGCAGGGTCACAGAGAGGTGGCAGTCATTAGTGAATACCAGCCTGTGCGCACCTGTGCATGGGTGCAGAGCTATGCTGGCTGGGTACATGTCTCAGGTACATATTTCCCCCTCTTTTGTGCACAGGGGCCAATAATGCTTGAGAATTGAGTGCAGATGACAAATCAAAATTTTACTGAATGTGTCTGTTACAGACATGCTGTTTCTTGATGTACTGTACTATGTAAGTTTCTCATGGCTGTATGTATATTCTCCTATATTTGTATAATGTTTCATGTGTTTGTCTGAAAGGTTTTAGTAAAGAATTTAACACTAAAAAAATTTACTTAAAGGAAATCACTGATGATGATTTAAGTATTTTAATGTAATGAATGTAAAGACTTGAACAGGGGAGGTTGGCATTGATTTAATATTGTTTTCTTTGGCATTAGATTAGATTTTTTTCCACTGAATATATTATTTAATTTTTCATTGAAATTTGGTGTTGTTGCTGGGTCAGGCGACTGTGGAACCTATCTTCAAACATGGAGATAGGTCCCAGGTCAAGATTATAGGCCTAGTTCCATGCTGTCTCACATTCTATTGTTTCTCCTTACAAACATGGATGTAAGAGAGATGATAGCACACTTTCTGCACTGAGTGAACTGGTGAATTCTTTCCATGGAGTCTATGACAGAGGTGAGACAGCAGTGGGTATTTTCTTAGATCTTTCTAAGACCTTCAACCTGGTTCACTAAGGTCACCTGTTCTCCAGACTAAAGAACCTAAGGTTTTTTAATGATGTAGTGTGATGGCTCAAAAGTTTTTTTGTTTAAGTATCAGCAAATAGTTGTGTTGCAAGATGCCATGAGTCCAATTTCTTATATTTCTAATATTAATCTTGGTATATCCCAGGTTTTAGTCTTTTCCCTCTTTTATTTAGTATTTTTTGGTGATTCCCTTTGTGTGTTAATTTTTCACATGCTGTGATTAATGCATCTGACACTGTTTTATATTCTTATGGTTTGAATATTGATACATTATTTTTAGCATTAAAATGTGATTTTCTTTTGGTTAATAAATAGCTAAGTCAGAGCTATTGTTAAATTTTACAAACACAAAGGTAACACATTTTGGTTCAAAACAGAAGTTAAAGCAATGCATTAGTTCTCCAGAAATTAAAGATGTAGCAGGAAATGTTATTGAACAGGTTGCTCATTTTAAATATTTATGTTTTTTATTTAGATTACAGTTTGGTGTACAGTTCTTATACTGATTTTGGTAGAAAGACTGGTAATAGCTGTTTTGGTTTATTATATCAGATTTGGGATTGTTTACCTTTTCAATCACTGTTTTTTTCTGTCATTGATTATGGTGTACCTATGTATTCTGTGGCAAAAGTTAGTTTGCTTTCTAGAGATAGGATGTTGTACAATAATTCTTGTTGATTTGTTTTACCTTGCCCAGACTGTCCCATCATTGTCAACTGTATTCATCATTGGGTTGGTTTTCTTTTGAGGATCGTTGTGCTTATTTTTGATTCATTTCTTTATTAGTGTTTTAGAAATGTTCAGTTTTGTTTTCGCTTGAAGAGCAGGTTATGCAGCAGATGCTGTCCATTTCACTAGATCTCAAACTACTACTGTTCTTAAACTGCCTTTACTCAAAATTACACCTGCTCAAAGATCATTTATTTTCAATGTGGTTACTGAACGTAATAATGTGCCTGTTCATTCTCATTTATAAATATATATTTGTCATTTAACAATGGGGTAAAAAATATTGCTTGGAAAAATATCCCTGTAATTGTATCTAATGTACTTTTGTAAGTGTTGTATTTCATTAACTGTATTGTTATTTGTTTGTGTGTGGGCCATCCAGGATGACTGGGCATTAAATGCTCATAGGCAAGCATGGTTAACAAGTTGTAAACAAATAAAAATATACATGTTCCAGAAAGGATGACCTAAGCTAGTTTCCTTTCTAGGCATGAGTTGTATTCACTGACAAGGGAATGCGGGGGAACCCTGTACATTCTAGTACACTTGGGGACAAACGACATAAATAGTAATAGTGAGCTAGAAATTCAGGCAAGTTTCCGGGAGTTGGCCAGGGTATGTCTTTCCATGGGCTGTAAGATCTCCTTTTCAGAAATTCTTCCAGTGCCCAGGGCTAGTGGGGAAAACAAAATGAAGATTAGGGAGATAAATCAGTGGCTTAGGGAGTGATGTGGGGAATTGAGGTATGGCCTGGTGGGGGACTGGAGGAAGACCTGGGAGGATAAGGGGCTGTAGCCTAGGGACAGGCTGTACCTTAATTTGGAGGAGAAAGAAATACTTAAGCTCAAATTAGCTGGGTTCATCAACAAAAGGTGGGGTTTAAACTTGTGAAGGGGGAAGGGATCATAAAAGGGGCAGTGCCAACAGGTATGATAAATGAGGGACATGGTCTCCACTCCTCTAGGGGGATAAGGAGATGTGAAAATGGGTCACCAAGTAGGCTGCAGGAGCTGAGAAATGGGAGCTTGAGGAGGGAAAAGGCATGGAGAGTGGTCCTGATAAATGCTGGGAGCTTAGGAAATAAAATGCCTGCGCTCCAGGCAATGCTAGTTGAGGGGGAGGTAGATGTGGCAGCAGTCACTGAGACCTGGGCCACTAAAGGGCATGAGTGGGACCTAAATCGGGAGGGCTATACTATTGTTAGAAAAGATAGGAGGGAAGGGGGGGGTGTAGCACTGTTAGTCAGAAATGGCATGGGTATTGGAGAGGTGGAGGAGGCAGAGGGGAACGTGGAAGCTATTTGGGTCACCTTGGTGATGCAGGGGGGTAAAAGAGTAAAGGTCAGAGTGGTGTACAGACCACCAGCACTGGCAGAGGTCCTGGAAGAAAGTTTGGTGGCAAATCTCAAGGGACACTGTGGATTGGGAAAGGGAAGGGTAGTGATAATGGGGGACCTCAACATGCCAGGAACAGACTGGGGGGCTATGACATCACCAGTGGCAAAAGAGCAGAGGCTGCTGGATGTCTTCCAGGATGCGTTTCTGACACAACAGGTGAGTGAGCCAACTAGGGAGGCCAGGCACTGGACGTGGTCCTGGCAGACAGTGATCAGATTAGGGGCCTAGAGGTGAGGGACCCTTTGTTGGGGAGTGATCACGCCACAGTTTGGTTCTTCCTGGACCTTGGGGGGGGGAAGCTGAACAAGGATGGTAGTAACTGACTTTAGGGGTGCAGACTTCAGGGAGATGGGAAGGATCCTTAAAGATCGTCTGGACAGGATAAGGCCAGATATGGATGCTGACAGCAGGTGGGAGATCATTAGGAGGGGAATATAGGAGGTTACCAGATCCTGTGCAAGGGAAAGGTGTAAGTTCAGTAAGGTCAGAAAACCCTGCTGATGGACCCGGGAGGTACAGGAGGTGGTGATGGGAAAAAAACACAGCCTATAGGTGCTTCAAATGCTCAAGGAGTGAAAGGGATCAGGAGGAATATGAGCTGACAGCCAAGAGAGCCACCAGGGTGGTGAGAGCAGCTAAGGCAAAAAAGAGCAGTCCTTGGCCAGTGGGATCCAGAGGGGGGACAAGGGGTTCTTCAGATACATAGGGGGGAAAAAAGGAAAGTAGGGGAAGATCAGCAAGATAAGGGTAGGGGATAGTTGGGCACAGGAGGCGGGGGAACAGGCAAAAGTCCTAAATGAGTACTTTGCCCCAGTGTTTACTAGGGGGGATGGAGGAGCTCTGTTTTGAGAGGGGAGCGGGGGTAAACTGGAGGAAGGGGTGGGACCGGTAGAGACCAGGGGCCCTGACGGGTCTGGGGAAAGGGAGTGGCCACCACAAACAGGTGGGGGGGCCAGCAGTGCGGAGTAAAAAGGGGAAGATGTGGAGGTTGAAATCCTGGCAGAGAGAGTAAAGGAATCCCTCAGGTCCCTTCTCTCAGAGAAAGCACCTGGGCCAGATAAGATACATCCCAGGGTGCTGAAGGAACTGGCAGATGTCCTGGCAGTCCCTCTAGTGGAGCTTTTCAACATATCTCTGAGGACTGAGTGGGTGCCCCAAGACTGGAGGGTGGTCCATGTTGTGCCAATCCACAAGGGGGACTCAATAGAGGAGGCAGGAAATTATAGGCCCATTAGCCTGACATCAGTGGTCGGCAAGGTGATGGAGGGTATTGTCAAGGAAAGGCTAGGGGGGTTACTGGAACATACTCGGTACTTGGATGATAGGCAGCATGACTTTGTCATGGGAAGATCCTGCCAGACAAACCTTGCTGAGTTCTATGACTGGGTGACGAGGGCCCTGGAACAGGGTAGCTTAGTGGACGTCCTCTTTCTGGACTTTAGCAAGGCATTTGATTCAGTACCCCACAGTGGCCAGCTGGCTAAGGTGAATTAAATGGGGGTAGGGAGACAGTTGCTAAGATGGATAGGAAGTTGGCTTTCTGAGCATATGCAGAAGGTGGTGGTTGGAGGGTTAGCCTCATCCCCAAAGTGGGTTATTAGTGAGCTTCCCCAGGAGTCAGTGCTGGGGCCATTCCTGTTCAATGTCTATGTCTTGGACATCAGGAGGGGGATCTGGAGTGAGATGAGTCTCTTTGCAGATGACTCAAAGCTGGGTGCAGTGGTGGATGAGGAGGAGGGCAGGATGGCCTTGCAGGAGGACCTGGAGGCTCTGGAAATGTGGTCGGAAAAATGGAAACTAAAATTCAATGTGGAGAAGTGTAAGGTTCTGCACCTGGGAGTCAGAAATCCAGGCCAGGGGTATATCCTGGAAGGAGACATGATTCGAGTCACAGAGGGTGAGAGGGACCTGGGAGTAGTGGTAGATGCCAAAATGAACAACTCAGAGACCTGTAGGAGGGCAGCAGCAAGCGCAAATAGGATTCCGGGATGCTTCGCCAGAGGGATTACCTCTAGAAAGGCGGAAGTGATCCTTCCATTGTACAACTGCTTGGTTAGGCCACACCTTGAGAATTGTATGTAGTTTTGGAGACCACATTTAAAAAGGGACATTGCAATCCTAGAGAGGGTCCAAAGGAGGGCAACCAAAATTATCTGGGGCCTGGGGGAGAGGACCTATGAGGAGAAGCTCAGGGAGCTCGACATGTACACCCTGGAGGAGAGGAGGGACAGGGGGGACATGATAGAGGTCTTGAAGTACATGAAAGGGATCAATAAGGGAGGCCCAGTCAGGGTGCTCCAAAGGAAGAAGGGTGGGGCAATGAGAGGTCAAGGGTGTAAGCTGGAAGGGGGCAGACTCAGAGGGGAGAGGAGGAGATGTTATTTCACTGAAGGGGGGGTGAAGCCATGGAATGCACTGCTCAGGGAGCTGGTAGAGGTGGAGACTGTGGACGGGTTTAAATGGGGATGGGACAGGTACAGGGGGAGAGTAAATCTGACCAGATCCAGTACAGTTGGAACATCTGGGACTGAGGATAGTATAATCCAAGGGGGGGGGGCACCAAAATTGACTCTCAGTGCAGGTGCTGAAAATCGAGCAGACATGAGAGATCGTTAAGCCTATTCTGCTGGCATTTTAGTATGTTATGTTAGCAAGTGTTCAAAGTACATAGCTTATGAAGAGGCAAGGATGAGAGACAGAGGAGTGTGTAGTCTACATAAGGCAAGATATCTGTAACAGAATCATGGTGGAGCAAACTTCAAAGGACAGATTACACTGAGTTTTAAACTACACAATATGGTAAGAAACAAAATGGGTAAATGGAGGAGAGGGTGAATACTGCATGGGTTGTTGTAATGCAGACAGAAGGGAAAGATGGCTAGTTGCAGGTGTATGGTTTTGTGAAGTGTGCCAGTAAGACTGACTGGAGAGATATATAGGATATCTCACTTATACTGTACATGATTTAATGGTTAACTAATATTAATATTGTGATTGTATGTGAGTGTTTGTTGGGGAGGGATTCATCCGTGATTTCTTTACTGCTTGCTTTACTTTTATTTCAAACTTTACACATGACTACGGACATCTGTTATTTATCATATGCATGTTTCATGATTTTGTTTTCAAATTCCACTGCTGGTTTTGTTTTAAAACCAATAAATTATTAATGATGAAAAGACATGCAGAAAGTCCAGTGAGAACTACAAGTGTTTAATTTTCACAGGCGTCCTGGGGAAAGAAGTGAATGGAACGCTCACAGAAAATTAACAATCCAGCAATACTGTAATGTCCTTTAACAAGGTGGATATTCTGAAAGCTCTGACTTATTTTTATACCACTGGCCCATTGTCTGTGCTCTTTTATTGACACATCATAATACCAGTGTTCCAGCAACCAGTTCTGCTGTACCTTTGTGATGCCAAGGAACACTGGCTGTGAGTCAAAAAGAAAGTGCCGTTCTGTAATTGTATACAGTATCCAACATTACCACTATGACTTTCACATCAGACTTCAGAAATAGCATCTTGTTTTTCTCTCTTGCCTCTGCCTGTCTCTGTCTCTGTCTCTCCCCGAATGAGTACTGCTGGCTTTTCCTTCTTCAGAAATCAAAATATGATTGGCATCCTTGGCCTTGACTTCCAGGTGCAACCATTCTCTTTTCTTGCTCTTTGCTTACACAGCTCTGACTTTGATACCAAATGACTTCCTGAAAATATACACTGGCTTTGAGATTATCATTGCAATCTATTTACAGGTTTACTCTAGGAAGGGACTTGAGATTAAATATTCTGCTCTGACCTTTCTTCTAGTACTTCGATACCAATCCTTTTGATTACAAAATTTTGACTTTTTTTTGCAAGTGTATCTTAAATAAAAAAAAAAATTAAAGGAGACTGGATAAGAGAAATGTTTGTCTCCACATAGCACACTTGCAACTGATTATTTTGAAGATAAATATTGAATGTTATATATGTGCATTATATCTCTCCAGATCTACTATTCCCCTCCCCCACCTTGCAAATTAATTCTCTCCTTTTGTCTTGGGTCAGGCCTCCACACTTGGAAGCAGGGTAAAGTCCTCCTCATCCAACAAGAGGGTGACTCTTTTTCCTGGAGAAACTACATATATTTCCTCTCTACCATGGCTAAACTTTGAAAGAAGCTTAATCCTTACCTAGCAGTTCTCCTTCCTGGGCTCCTCCTCCTTCATCCCCCTTTTCTAGTCTCATTTTTGAAAGACACCCTCAGCCTAATCCATGTCATAGAAACATAGGATCTGACAGAAGCTAAGGACTGGTCGGCCCACCTAGTCTGCCCATTTCCCTACCTATTGTATAAACTCCAGATCCTACATGATCTGTAGCTTACCATCTCCTTCCTACCAATCTTCCTGCTCTACAAATCTTTACTAACCAACATAACCCGGACATCCTGGCAGTTCTAGGAACCTGGCTCACTCCATCGGTCCCTGACCAGGCAATCATCCTTCCTGGCTACAATGTCTTTAGACTCGATCAGATGTCAACAGAGGTGGTGGATGCGCCCTGTACCTTAAAGATACTCTCCTGGGCCACCACGTAAATACTGCTCTCCAGACTACCACTGCTCAGATTCTTCCCATCAGAATCCTACTAGGTGCACACAATAAAGCCCTCATAGTTGTTACTGTTTACATTCCACCTAAAGAGCAAGGAAATGGACTAACCGCTGTATTGGATTTCGTCAGATCACTCCCACTGGACTCTGAATCTATCCTTTTGGGTGACTTTAATGTAAACTGGCTCACTGCTGAGGCAGTGGCACGTAAAGGACTCCATTGCTGTGGCCAACCTTACCCAGATGGTCGACTCACCAACCAGGAAAAACTACAAAACTGGCACCAGCACCCTCCTGGACTGGATCCTCGCCAGCCATCCTACCCGGATTACGAACACCTCTGTCCTCCCCAACTCACTCAGTGACTACTCCCCTGTCAGCTGCTTATGGTCTAACAAATTCCCTAAACCCCCTCCCCCAAAAACCATCACCAATAGAGTCTTACCTCATGCTCAGTTAATTCATTTTAAATTTCACCTCCTCCTCCTACAAGACTGGTCACCAATCTACAATGCAACCAACGTTAATATGGCTCTGGACTATTTCAACAAAATCTTTAATGAGGCCTGTAACAAATACGCTCCTTTTAAAAAATGGAAAGTTAAAGCCTTCTGTAACCCATGGCTCTCAGGTGACTCTAAGGCAACTAAAACAAGGGATCACCTCTGGGAACTGGCTAGAACCACTGGGAAGCAAGCTGACATCATAAACTACAAACGTGCACAGAATGACTGTACCAAATCTATTCAGCAAAGGAAATTAATCTATTACAAGAGTGACCTTACTAACTCCTGGGGTAATGGAAGAGACTTCTGGAACAACATAAAAGAAGTCACTGGGAAGCAATCAAAATCTCCCCCTTCCATGCTCAACATAAATGGGTGTACCATGCTTGACCCGAAAACCATTGTGAACACCTTCAACACTGCTTTCACTGACCTCAGCAGTGCTCTCCCCCCCCGATTTTTCAAAGAAGATGACGCCCCCATGTCCCCAATCCCCACTGCCGCTTCTAGTCACCTGACCTATTTTAAAGTGGTCAAGACATACCAAGTTTGCAAGTATGTTACTAAAACCATTAGCAAATCCAGGTCAAGTAACTTGACCTCAAACTTCTGTCCCTCACTCTAGAAGAGGTACTTGGGCCCTTGACCAGGATCTTTAACCTCTCTCTCTCAGCCTTAATCTGTTCCCTGACAAGTGGAAATCGGCCACTGTTACCCCTATCTACAAAAGTGGTGACAAGACCGTCCATGATAACTATCGCCCAATCTCCATACTACCTCCCTTCTCTAAAGCCCTGAAACTTATTTTTGCAGACCAGCTTACTGACTTTCTGGACAAGCACGACATCCTGTGCAGGCAGCAACACTGCTTCAGAAGAGGACATAGCACCTCCTCGGCACTACTGGAATTCACCAGCGTCATCCACAGTGCATTGGGCAACAGTCAGCAAACTGGTTCCCTCTTCATTGATTAAACCAAGGCCTTTGATACTGTCCACCACTGCCTCCTGCTTGTCAAGCTTCAGAATGCGGGGCTCTCGCCTGACTCCGTTAACTGATTTAAAAGCTACCTAGACAACTGGACTCAGAGTAAAAATTGCTGATATGCTTTCTGATGCCAAACCTGTCCTCTCAGGTGTCCCCCAGGGTTCTATCCTGGGCCCCCTCCTGTTCAGCTTGTTCCTGAACACACTACCGGATTCCTGTCCAGAACAAATCATACTCTACGCTGATGATGCAGTAATCTTAGCCTCCCACCATGATCCAAAACTGCTGCAAGATAACCTCCAGCTGGTCTTTTCGCCAGTCAAAAACTGGTTCTTAAAGCACAAACTGATCCTAAATCAGAAAAAAACAAATGCCATGGTCTTCAGCAGCTCCCATAACAAAAATAAGCAGCACCACCTCTCCATTAAAACCAAGCAAGGAGTCACTCTGGAACAAATCCAAACCTTCAAATACCTTGGGATCGCCCTGGACTCCCAACTCTCCTACACTGTCCACATTAATAATGTTGCTGAAGCTGCTAATACTCGGCTGGGCCTATTGTTCCATTACAGGAGATATCTAACCCCTGAAGCCTTGTCTGTCACCATCCAAAGCTCTATTGTTAGCATTATTGACTATGGTCTTATCATTTATGGCTCCGCCACTGCCACCTCTCTCAAACAAGTTTCAACCTCCCTCAACAATGCCTGTCTGCTCATCACTGGATCCCACCGTCTCACTCATGCATGTGACCTCTATTCTCAAACCGGGTGGTTGCAACTCACTAGTCGAATAAAATATCAAACCTGCATAATTGCAAAGAAAATAATGATTGGCCTTGCTCTTCATGGAGTCTGTGCTCTCCTTCATCTCAAAATCAACACTCGTAACACCAGGAGGTCCAACTCACAGCTTCTGCAAATCCCCCACTGTCGCACAATCCAAGGTCAAAGACCCTTTGCCTACAGGGCACCCAGCTGGATAAATGGCCTTAGCAGTGACATTTCTGCTTCACCCTTTGCTTGGTGCTTTCAAGTCAAGGATCCTCCACTCTCTCTCCCCTTGCCTCCAGCTCCTTTGACTGCTCTGATTAGGCTATCCTCCTTCCTAGTTCCCCTTACTGTTGCCCCTTGATGTGCCTCAACACTTAGCACTTTGCAAACACCACTGCCCCACTGATGCACCCTCCACTCTCTGTCCTTGACAATGCCACCGGGCTGCTATACTCCCCCCCTCATTTCTCTCTCTTCCACCTCCGCCCTCCCCTTCTGCTGCTGCCACCCCTTTTATCACTCACCTCCTCACACCCTGTGTCCATCTCGTCCCCCTCCACCCCTCCTTCAATACTATCTCTGCCAATTCCCACCTCCCCTTGTGTCTCCTGTATTCCATGTTAGTTCATAATTTAGACTATTCAGTATTACAAATTGTTATATATTGGAAATGTAGTAAATGTTTTTTAATGTTTTTGTGTTCTGTAAATCATGTTGTTTTGTTGTACTCACTGACGTGGAACCTTTGTAGAAAAGCCTCGGTTCAAAGGTACTTGTAATCCTAGACTTCAATAAATAAATAGACAAATATTGCCTTCTGTCTGTCCTAAGCATTCTTGAATTCACCTATAGTTTTTGCCCCATGACATCCTCAGGGAGGCAGTTCCATGCACCCACCACCCTTTCTGTATAAAAATACTTCCTCATGTTTCCCCTGAGTCTGCTCCCTCTAGCCTTCTGTTATGACCCCTTGTTCTTGCACACCTCCTTTTCTGAAAGATGCTGCCCTCCTGAACTGTGTTAATCATCTTGATGTACTTGAAATTTTCTATCATATGCTCCCTCTCCCTCCTTTCCACCAGAATGTACATACTGAGATCCCTCAGTCTCTCCTCGTATGGTTTTTGGTGTAGTCCCTGCACCACTTCCATTGCCCTCCTCTGGACTGCCTTTAACCTGTCTATATCCTTCTGGAGATGCTGTCTCCAGATCTGCACACAGTGCTCTAGATGAGATCTCACCAACTGTCTGTTCAGTGGCATCACCACCTCCTGTTTTCTACTGGTGATACCTCTTCCTATGCACCCCAGCATTCCACTGGCTTTCCTCACTGTCTTTCACATTCTTTGGCTACCTTTAGGTCATCTGTTATGACCAGCCCCAGGTTTCTTTCCAGTATTCATCCCCTGGGTTTCTGCTCCCTAAGTGCATGATTTTGCACTTTTTTATGTTGAATTGAAGCCTCCATAGTCTTGGTCACTCCTCTGACTTGCCTAAGTCTCTTCTCATTTTCTCCACCCCCCTGGAGTTTCAACCGTATTGCAGATCTTAGTGTCATCTGCAAAGAGGCATACTAGTGCTGTGCGGAATGTGGAATTCTGCCAGCAGAATTAATATGGAATGACCATTTTGCAGGCAGAATTTCCGCTGGAATTTCACTGGTTCTTCTGCAGAATTCCGCTTACTGTGATCCGCACAATGGTATTCCACAGAATAGCATTTTATTCCTCAGAAAATCTTTCCACAAGTATTTTCTGCTGCGGAATTGCACCATTCCATTTCTGGTGGAATTGCGGAGGATTTTTGAAAATTCCGCAGAATTTAGTTCCGCCAGAATTTTAAAATTCTGCAAAGCACTAAGGCATACCTTTCTTTCCAGTCCCTCTGCAATGTCACTTATAAAGACATAGAAACATAGACTTTGACAGCAGATAAGAACCGCTTGGTCAACCTAGTTTGCCCATTTCCCTACCTATTGGATCAGCTGCAGATACTAGTTAACCAACAGCCTATTTCCTCCTACCCCCCACTATAATTTCTTTATGTCTGTCCCTTGTATTCTTGAATTCACCCATTGTTTTTGTCCCCACAACCTCTGCAGGAAGTCTGTTTCATGCGTCCACCACCCTCTCTGTGAGAAAATACTTCTTCACATTGCTCCTGAGCCATACCCCCTCTATCTTTAAACTGTGCCCCTTTGGTCTTGCACATCTCTTTTTCTGAAAGATACTACCCTCTTGAAATTTGTTGATTCCCTTCAGGTACTTGAAAGTTACTATCATGTCCCCCCTCTCCCTCTTTTCCTCATGGGTTAACATATTAAGCTTCTTTGGTCTCTCTTCGTATGTTTTCTGGTGCAGATCCTGCACCATTTTAGTTGCCCTCCTCTGGACTGCCTCCAGACTGTCTATGTCCTCGCAGAGATGGGGTCTCCAGAACTGCACGCAGTACTCCAGAAGGGATCTCACCAACTCTCTGTACAGAGGGATGACAACTTCCTGTTTTCTACTGGTGATGCCTCTCCTTACGCATCCCAGTATCCCCCAGCCCTCCTTGCTGCCTTCTCACTTTGCCTGCCTACCTTTAGGTCATCTGATATGACTACCCCAGGTCCCTTTCCATTTATGTTGTTGTTAGTGCCCCCCATTGTGTATGCTTCTCCTGGGTTTTTGTTTCCCAGGTGCATTACTTTACACTTCTTTGCATTGAATGTAGCTGCCATACCTTTGACCATTCCTCCAACCTTAACAAGTCCCTTCTCATCCTTTCCACACACCCCACCTTGTGTATCAACCCTCTTGCAGATGTCTGTGTCATCTGCAAAGAGGCATACTTCTCCTTCCAATCCCTCTGCAATGTCACTTATAAAGACATTAAAGAGGACCAGCTCCAATACTGAACCCTGTGGTACCCCGCTAGTAGCCCTGCTTTCTTCAGAGTGGACTCCGTTTACTATTACCCTCTGCATCCTGTTGTCCAGCCAATGTTGCACCCAGGCTGCCACCCTGGGACCCACTCCCAAGATCGCTAACTTGTTTATTAATCTTTTGTTTGGGACTGTGTCAAATGCCTTGCTAAAGTCTAGGTAGGCCATGTCCACAGCCCGTCACGAATCTACTACTTTGGTCACCCAGCAAAGAAATCTATTAGATTCATGTGACATGACTTTCCTGCTGTGAATCCATGCTGCTTTAGGTCCTGTGCCCCACTAGCCTCTAGGTACTCAACAATTCTTTCTTTCAGAAGTGATTCCATCATTTTCCCTACCACTGAGTTCAAACTAACAGGTCTGTAGTTTCCTACCTCTGCCTTGCTCCCATTTTTTTAAGGGGAATCACATCCACCTTCCTCCAGTCCTCAGGTATCATACCATCCTCCCATGATTTGTTAAAAAGGGTAGTCAGTGGTGTCACTAGTTCTCCCCTTAGTTCTTTCAGAATTCTGGGGTGAATCCCATCAGGCCCAATTGCCTTGTCCACTTTGAGTTTTAGGAGTTCTTTCAGGACCCTTTACTCTGTAAACGGACTGATTTTGACCCTCCTATCCAGAGTGTTTCTACTGTTTGGTTTAGGTATGCACCCCTCCTCTTCTTTTGTGAATACTGAATGAAAGTACTTGTTCAGTATCTCTACCTGCAGCTCTCAGTTGTTTTTGCAAGTGCTGTTAAATAGTCATTGATCCTGCTGTAGTATTCTGTTGAAACCTAGTTCCTCAGTTGACTTGCCATGTAATTTGCTTATATGCTTTCCCTTCTACTGATGTTTTTCATTTCTGTTCAAGTACTGTTAGTGGGGAACACTGTATAGTTATATATATATATATTTTTTCCTTCTTTCTGTCTCCTTGTCTCAGGATTTGCTGTCCTGATATTAGTGGATATTGGCTAAATCTGTAGTGTGATATAATATTTACTACCCAGTTCCCCCCCCTTCAGGGCTATCTCGATCTGGCCAACAGCTCTCCATGCTGATTGTATATGTGTGTGTGTGTGTGTGTGTGTGTGTATATGAATCCCGTCTGGTCTCTGTACGGTGCCCTCTTGGCATTTTCCTTGAGCCAGCCCCTAATTTGGCAATAGCTCCTAGATTTAATTCTCCTAAGGAACTTCTCCTGCTGGCACATACCCCTACCTTGCTTATGTTTATTCAACCTTGGACCCCTGCTCAGTCGGTGCCTCGCTAATCTGAGCCCCCCTAAGATTTATTTCCTGTGATATAGCTCTTTTGTGTGCAGTATGTTTCTGAACCCTCCCACCGATTAAGAGCTTACTAATCTTTGTGTGTCCTTCCTCCTGCAGACATTCCCCCTAGCCCACCTGGGCTGTGACCGCAGACGCAGTCGGGAAGCAGCTGTACAGCCTCCATGGCACAAGGAACACCCTCTGGCCCAAAGACTCACCCATCAGATATGGATCTCTGCTCTTAGCTACAACTTCCCGCACACTCAGGACTGCTGCAGTGAATCCAGGGCTCCAGGGCCTGTCGGCTGCTCACTGGTGCACATCGACGTACCCACACATGTGAACTCTATGCTGACTCAGGTTGGTTGCAACTCTCAAACCGGATAAAGTACCTTACCTTCCTGATGGCAAAAAAATCCACTCTGGGCCTCACTCCACCCTGTATCCAAGACCTGTTATGCCCGAGCGCTAGCACCCGTTTTACCAGAAGATCAGAACACCAGCCTCTCCAAGTCTCCTGATGCTGGACTTCTCAGGGACAAAGATCATTTGCCTATCATGCCCCCAGCTGGCTAAATGCCCTCAGCACTCATATTACTGCCTCTACCTCTCTAGGTATTTTCAAATCAAGGCTGTTCTCTCACCTTGCCACCTCCAGCTCCTGTGACTGCACTGATTAAACCTCCTATTTTCTCACTACCCACCCTGTTCCGTTATTTGACAAAGACATGTTTGGGAAACCTTTTCTCCTGCTATTGTCTGCTACCCACACCTTTCACTTACCCTCTCTGTTCTGGACTTTTTCCCTATTTGTTTCTCCTAATCTGGCATGACCTCTTTCTTGTAATAATAATGTGATTATTGCTATCTCATGTCCTTTTGCACAAATCATTTGATATGTATTTGTATATGTTTTCTCGCTCTTGACACAGCACACATTGTTGTGTTATCTATGTAACCTTTTTTGTACTGTACCTAATTGACGTGGAACCTTTGTAAAAGAGCCTCTGGCTCAAAGGTAGTAATTCCTAGAACAATAAACTAAAAAAAAAAAAAAACTAAATTCAGGTGCCGTTCAAGACTAGGCTCTAATAGGCTGCCTGTCTGCCTAGAGCCTCCTGATTGGCCAAGTTGTACACCTCGGCTATCTTTCAAGAACCCAGTTGCAATTTTTATGAACTCGCTTGCTGCATCAGTTGGGATGAGCTTGTAGCCTGCAGCTCTCAGTTGTTTTTCACCCACCCAACCACCCCCCTTCCCAGGCCAGCTTTAAATGCTCTCTGTCTCTGCCTAGTACCCCTAGATCGCTATTATTGGGTAACATTCGGTAAACTTCAGTTCATTTCCTCCTATTGCTGCTAGTGCTTAGGCTGCTTCTGCTAATTTGCATCTTCTGTTCAAGAGGTACATCCTGCTTTAGGCTCATAATACCTCACCATATGCACCAATACATGTTGGGTGATCTTCCCATAATGAGGGCTCTTTATAGTCACTTGTGCCTGTCCCTGTTCATCTTATGTGTCCTGGGTTTTAGCTTTGTCAGCCAGAAATCTACTAGGACAGACTGTGGCTCCTATAATTCATTGCCCTGCCTGAATATATGCCACCTCGTTGATCAGTTTGTACGTGATGTACAACCTCCATCCTTGCAGCCGGCATATCATACATTATGGCATGAAGGAACTATTACAGAACTGTCCTTTAGGGGCACATCCCTCTCTGCCTTTATTCACCAATCTCCCCTGGCTGCTCCCTGCCAAGATACTTTTATATGCTTCCCTAGGCCAGCAAGGAGAGAGCCCTAGGGCTCCACAAGTCTCTTCCTATGAATCTCACTCATGCAGATGAACTAAACAGTCTATACTTATAGCACATTAATGCAGAAAGCTTGTTATTACTTCTGCCATGCTCAGGCAATGTTGAGCTTAATCCAGGCCCTCCTGCACTTTTAGCAGCTCCTGCTGACCTTCACAGCATGAAGGGGTTAATTTTCTTGCATGTCAATGTGTGTAGTTTATTAAAAAAATATCTTCAGTGCAGTCCTGGGCTTGTCATACAGCTCCTGACTTGCTGGTCATCACAGAAACTTGGCTTAGACCAGTAACCAAAGACTCGGAAGTATACATTCCCTACTACTCTTTATTCAGGTCTGATAGGCAGATTAGAGGTGGTGGTGTAGCCATATACATTAAGGATAAACTTACTGTTTCCATTGTTGACTCCACCTCGGTCAAAAATGAATTTGAAAGTCTGTCCTTAAAAATTGATACTGGAAATGGTGCCTCAATCTGTGTAACAGGTTGCTATGGGCCTCCGTCGGCTGGTCTGCTTCTGATGAAACATCTTGGGAATATCTTGGGTTTAGTTGTCTCAGAGCACATTATATTAGGTGATTTCAACTTAGATTGGTTTGCTAGCACCTCTACTCCCTTAAAAACATTCTGTGGCTCCTTCAGACTGTCCCAGCTGATTAATGAGGCTACTCAGCCTAATAAAAATAACCCTATCAAAAGCACATTGTTAGATGTTATTTTAGTTAGCAAACCTCACCTATTTTCTCATGCCGGCATCTTCTTCGCAGATATCAGTGACCACTGCTTCATTGCATGTGTAAGGTCCACCTGCAAAATTACAGTGATTCCCAATTTTTCTATTAAAAGATGTACTCGTAACTTTGATTCTTCGGGGTATATTTCAGAGCTAAGAGATTCTCTGCAATGGCAGGATTTTTATTTAGCTAAGTCATTGACTGCAGCGTATGACGTTTTCTCCAAAATTGTGTTAGGGGCCATAAGCAAATTTGCTCCATTGGTAAAAGTTTGTACCAGGGAAAAAAATTGCAAATGGTTCACGGAGGATTTGAAGGGTGCCCTGAGGAGTAGGGATATGCTTTGGAAAATTGCCAGGAAATCCAATCTCCCTAATGATTGGGTTCTATTCAGAAGGGCAAGGAATTATTTCACCAAGTTGGTTTGAGATGCAAAAGCACATTTCTACCATACACAGCTAGAGCTAGCTTCCAGTTGTTCCTCTAAATTCTGGAACACAATCAAAGTGATTGAAGGACGTTCTTCTGGAAACCGTCTTCCTGCCAATATTATAGTTGGTGACTCTGTAGTCTTCAGTAGGCTTTCCACCTTTGACGCTTTTAATAATCATTTTGCTACTGCTGGCCTGGCCTTTGACTCTTCTCCTGCCTGCTCTCTCCATCACCAACTGTCAGAGGATAATCTAGAAACACCTATCTGTAGCCCATCATTCTCACTCAAGCCAACATCCCTGAAAGAAGTCGAAGACCTCCTCCTACAGCTAGACTCTAAAAAGAGCGCTGGGGCTGACCTTATTGACCCCTACTTCTTAAAGGTTGGTTACTGGGTCCTTACAATTCCAATTACACACATCTTTAATCTATCTCTGTCTCAGGGTTAACTCCCGCCCATTTGGAAAACTGCGCTTGTGGTCCCATTGTTTAAATCAGGTAATCCTAGGGATCTTAACAATTACAGGCCAATCTCGTTACTCCCAATTCTGTCCAAGATGCTGGAGAAAATTGTGAGTATCCAGCTACGAAACTATCTGGAATCTGAAAACCTGCTTAATCCCTTACAGTCTGGATTCAGGGCCCAGCATAGTACAATATCTGCCCTTGCTAAAGTGACCAACGACTGGCTAACAGAACTGGATAATAAGAATTTTATCTGTGCAGTGTTTTTGGATTTAAGCAAGGCATTTGATACCATAGACCATAGCCTGCTTCATTCATCCCTTCAGAATATGGGCCTAGATGTCCTCTCTTTAAGATGGTTCTCAAACTATCTCTCTGATCGATTTCAGCAAGTAAAGGCTGAGGGAGAAGTCTCTCCTTTAAAACCCCTGCTGAGGGGTGTACCCCAAGGTTCCATTCTGGGACCCTTGCTGTTTGCTATCTACATCAACAATATTGACGCGACCGTAAATGAAGCAAAAATACATCTATATGCAGATGACACAGTAATTTACGTCATCAGCCCTTCCCCTGTAACTGCACAGAAAGCCCTTCAAAGTGAATTTAATTTGTTGCGGCTTCAACTACTAAACCAGAAGTTACTGCTTAATGCTAAAAAAACTAAAGCATTGCTCCTATCACCCCTTTCACATCCATCAAATCCTTCTGTTGACGGAACACTTCTACCTATCACCACTATCCTTGGTGAGCAGTTGGACTATGTATCTAAATTCAAGTACTTGGGAGTCTGGATAGACAATAAACTCCCTTTCACCGATCACATTGAAGAGCTGATAAAGAAACTTAGGCAGAGACTTGGTCTTTTCTTTAGGATAAATAACTTACTCACTAGATATGCCAAGCTGAAGTTGGTTCAAACCACCTTTCTCTCTCTCTGTTGGACTATGCTTACTTCCTATATGGCCGGGGTACTGCTGGTACTCTAGCAAAGCTAGGCATACTCTGTCACTGTGCCTTAAGATTTGTTACAGGTTTATCATATTCTACCCATCACTGCTCTTTGTACTCTGCAGTAGGATGGACATCCCTCAGCTACAGACACAAAAGAAATGCTGCTTTTTGGACATGCAAAGCGATCATAGGAATGCTACCTCAGTACATCTCCGTCTGCCTCCCGATATGGTATCTCAGCAAATATGCCTTGAGAAGAGCTTCCTTCATTGCTCTGTATGTATATACGGCAAAATCATGTTTTGGCAGAGCAGCATTATGCTATGTACTACCCCAGATGTGGAATAAACTGCAAAAAAACTTGAAACTAACCCATCCTATCTCCCTTTCTAACTTCAAATCCCTTTACCTAAATCATAATAAAGAGCCATGCACCTGTTTCACTTGATGCCATTAATCCCATAACTCTAGCCTAGCTTGAGCCTTGCCTCTACAGTTACACTGTGTTTATTATTTATAATTTTGTGCCCCCTCCTCTGCCTTGCCCTTCCCATGCTCTTGCTTTTGCCTCTTCTGTCATCTCTGGCTTGTTTCTTAGTACCCCCTTGTCTCTCTTCTCCTCTGGAACCCTCTTGTCAGCAGGATGTAGTTCCCCTGCTATTGCTGTGGTCCATTATCATTTTTGTGTTTTTGTTCCTTTTCTTCGCTCCATTCAATTCCACTACGTCCCTATTCCTGACCCTTTCCTTTACTCTGTTATTGTTACCTCCTCTGAAATACCTCCAGAATAGCCTATTAACCCTCATCCTTACTCCGGTCCTTTACTTTAGTTTATAATATGGGAAGGGAAAAATCTAAAAGCTGATTGTTTGTTACCTGTGCATTAGATCTGTCTAATGCACAGGTAAAAACAAGTGTTGACAACCTGGACATACCACAAAGAAAATCAAGTGGCAGATTAGAATGTTGAGTTTTTGCCGAGTTTCAACAGCTGCCATTTACTATTTTATTTTGTCTGTGTTAAATCTGAACAGCCCCAGTCTCCAGGAACAGCCCTAGACACATAACCAATGTACTGTAATCAGACACAGCTGAATTGTGAATCAGTTTTAACTACTTACAATCTCTGTCCTTTAAGTTGCGAGTTTAATTGCAAGTCTAACTAGGTTTACTGACGATCTCGGCCCACTGCATCCCCCCATTTCTGCCACAGGTTGGATCAGTTTCCAAAATGATCTCACATCTGTGACACAGCACAGGGAAGAGGGACTTGGGCGCACTGAATACTGCACATTTCTAGCCACAGAAGACAGTAAACTTGTTCAGTTTTGTTTCAACATTTTAAAGATAAATAAATGCTGTGCTTGCAGATTTCTCCCGCCAGCCTGTCCGTCCGCTCACTTGATCTGCTCACTCATTGCCAGCATGCATACCCGCCGACTCGCTTACACCAGTTCTTTCGTTAGATCCTAATTGTAAAAATAACGTCTATCAGAAGGCAGAACTTCACCTACTATGAACTGTGATACTGATGCTTTATCTATAGAACCTGACATTTGTTTTAAATACAATTACCAGTACACTCAGTATTTTAGCTTGCATCTAAGGCTGCTATGCTTGTATCTTCCCTACTTCCTGTCCGTTCACTGTCCCGCTCACAGGTCTTTACAGGATTTGTTGAAAATCAAAACATTTACTGAATTTGTTTGTTTTCCTAATCCATTTCTGTCCTCTTGCTGCTGCCCCATCACTCGCGTGCTAACTCCCACTAACGACTACCTCACTCTGTCAAGCCAACGCAACTCACGGTTCTCACATGCCATCCAAACTGCATCTGATCAATTTGTTTGCAGACGAGCCGAAGAGCCAAGCCAGATATATGCCAACATACTGTGTGTTCTACGCTCCTTTAACGATCGCAATCTGCATACAAAATCAAATGTGAAACTGTCAGTAGTTCATGGTACTTTCACCCAGTATGTACTGTGGTCTGCACTCGCTACCACTTCCTCTACTAATGCTCATGAGTTTACAAAAAAAAAAAGTATGAATTTAAACAAGAGGAAAGCGGTGCTCTAATTTTAAATAGCAATGGATTTTTGTGTGGGATGGAGGCACTCCAAACTATGTAGGAGGGGGGATGCTATTAAAAAACTACAGGTATGGTTGCCACAGTAGAGCAAAAGAAAAGATGACATCACTCTCAAACAGGTGGAGGAACTATTTTAGGTCAAAATACATACAAGAGTTACCTATTTTAGTATTTAATGGCACAAATATTAATTTTTACATATATATAAAATGCAGATCCCCATTTTATAAGTGCAATAAGACACTCAAGGGGTGTGCATTAGACAGTTCTCATGCACAGTCAGGGGCTAAACTCACTCAGCCTGCGGCCTCGTGCCTTATTTTGCCCCTGACCACGCGTTAGAAATGTCTAATGCACACCCCCTCGTGTCTTATTGCTTACGTGTACTGAGCACTTATTATTCTGCTATACTCATTGACTGTTATATTATTTTAAATTGTTGATAAGTGTATATACTTTGCTTGATGTGTCGTCAGTTTATCCAAATTACAACTGTCTTGCTGTACATGCTTGTGGCTGTTAATACCTGTTCATATTTTTATAGTGTTGCATTTATTTTCTGCATTGTATATTATTCAGTGTATCTTCTGACCTGTTTGTATCCTGTATACCCCAGGTCCACCTTGAAAATGAGTTATGCTCAACAGTGATCGCCTGGTTAAATAAAGATTTTGATTGATTTATTGATTCAGCTTTTTACCGTCACCCTCTGCCCACTACCCCTCCCCTTTATTAAGCCTCACTATCCCTCCCTTGGTCTTTCTTCACTCACTAATGTATCTATAAAAGGTGCTATCCCCCTTCTTAACTGAGCTGGTTATCTTTTCCTCAGTTTGGGCCTGTGCTATTCTAACTGCCTTCCCCACTTCCTTCTGCTTTACCTCATAGAGTTCTCTTTCCTGCTCCTTCTGTGTTCCTTATACTTTCTGAATGCTATCTTTTTCTCCCTAACCTTCCCTGCCACCTCTTTTGAGAACCGTACTGTTTTTTTTCCTTCATTTTGTTTTGTTTATTTGCTTCACACAAAAGCTTGTTGCCTTTGTGATAACAGCTTTAATTGTGCCCCATTGTTTCTCCACCTCCTCCTTCCTGCCCTTTTGCTAGTGCATTCCTTAGGCACTCTCCCATTCTGCCAAAGTCAGCCTTCCAAAAGTCCAGTACCCTTGCTTTTGTATGGCTTGACTCTATGGCTGTGTTTTTTATGAATCTCAGAGTCTGGTGGTCGCTTGTTTCCAGATGGCTACCCACTTCTAAATCCGAGATCCTCTCACCATCCCTGTTTGAGAGTACCATGTCTAAGACTGCCACCTCCCAAGTGGGTTCCAACACTAGCTGCCCGAAGCATGCCCCCTGTAGGGCATCGAGAATGACTATGCTCTTGGATGTGGCTGTAGCAAATGCACTCCAGTTAACATCTGCCATATTCAGGTCCCTTGTCAACAATATCTCCCCTTTTTCTGCATAGAAGAGGACTGGCCCCAGCACTGACCCCCGTGGCACCCTGATGGTCACCCCCTCTCCTCTGATTGAACTCTGTTTACTGACACCCACTGTGTCCAATTGCTAAGCCAATTTCTGATCCAGTTTACCACATTGTGACCCACTCCCAGATTGTCCAACTTTTTTACTAACATCTTGTGTGGGACTTTGTCAAATACCTTACTAAAGTCTAAGTAGGCCACATCCGCTACCTCTCCTTGATATACTACCCTTGTCACCCAGTGAAATAAATCTATCAGATTTGTTTGACAGGATCTTGCTGCTGTGAATCCATTTTGCCTTGGGTCTTGTGCCCCGCTGGCCACTAGATGTTTAGTTTGCAACCACATAGAGAAACTTAGAAAGGAGATCGAGGGTCTGCAGGAGGAACTAAGACAGGCAAAGTAGACTGGGGGTGAGTTCAGCCAATACTGGAGGGAGGAAGGAGGGGAGATGAGGGAGGGCAATTTGAGCCAACAGTGGTGAGGAGAGGGTCAGAAGAAGGAAAGCAGAGACAAAGGGGCCCAGGCCAGGAAGAATGATTAGCGGGGAAACCAGGTCAGGAGACAAAAGACAAATGGAAGGAGGAGATAGGGACTTGTGAGGGGAGATGAAGAAGGGGCAAAAGTCATGGAGTGGAAAGGAGAGAACAGGTTACTATAAAGAGAGAGGGAGAGGGCATTTGTGAAGGGTCTTCAGAAAATAGTTTTTGCAGTGCTAGAGAGGAAGAGGGAAGAGGATGGAAATGGTGACATTAGAGGAGCAATTGATAAATGCCTGGACCAAACCAGAGCGGGGTGAAGTTCTACTGGGAGAATTGCAACAGGGGCAAAAGGGGGAATAATGTGCAGGAGGAAGAAGAGGAGCTGGAAATGAGAGAGGGAGATGAATGGAAGCAAGCAGGGAGTAAGAGGGGTGGAATCTTAGTGCTGGGTGACTCAATACTAAGAGGAGTCAGGTGGGGTAGCAAGGGGGAGAGGCATAGTTGCAATTTGGTGGAATCCATGCCAGGAATGACAGCAGAAGGGGTGGGACAATCTGTTCTGAAATATGCCAGAAGGGGTAGGGGCAAGTCTCATTTAATTATACATCTTGGGATGAATGACCTGGCATACAAGACAGTAGATATAGTCCAGGGAAGGTTGGAGGAACTAGGACAATTATGTGAAGGGGCAGGAAGATCAGTACATTTTTCAGAGATACTTCCAGTGCCCAACACAAGCACAATGAGAAAGCTGAGAATAGAGAAATTTAACAGATGGCTAAGAACCTGTTGTTGTGTGAAAGGGTATGGGCTATTGAGGGGGTGGGGAGGGACCTGGGAGGACAGTAGTCTCTATGACAAGGACAGACTACACTTGAGTGAGGAGGGAAAGAAAGTGTTGAAACAGAGGATGGAGGAGTACATAGAGGAAGTTGGAAATTTAAACTAGGAGCGGGGGGTGGCAATTGGGCAAGAGACATGCAGAGACCACAGGTTGGGAAACCATATGAGCTTACCCATCATAAAACAGTGACAAAGGACAAATGGCAAGTACTATTGGCAATGCTAGTAAAGAAGGGCAGGATGGGAGGGGAAGGGAAGGGTGGAAGGTGGTTACCCTTAATGCTAGGAGCCTTGGAAGGAAAACTGCAGAGTTACAGGTGCTCATGGCAGAGGGAGAGCTGGACATTGCAGCCATCACAGAAACATGGGCCACCCAATACAATGACTGGGACCTGTCTGTACCAGGGTACAGGTTATTTCATAGGGACAGGGTGATTGGGAATGGAGGGGGTGTGGCACTATATGTGAAGGAAGGACTGAAGTGTGTAAGGGAGGAAGGGGGGGAGGATGATAGTATGGAGTCACTTTGGATGCAAATCCAGGATTCCAAGAATAGGATTCTCAGAATGGGAGTGGTGTTCAGGCCACCATCTCAGATGAAGGAGTTAGACAGAGAACTAGTGGGACAGATCAGGAGGACCTGCGAGAAGGGTAGTGTGGTGATTGTGGGGGACTTCAACATGCCAGGAGTGGACTGGAGTTCCCCAACAACCAGGAACAGAAGGGAGCAGGTACTGCTGGATGCCTTCCAGGACAGCTTCCTGCTGCAAATGGTCAGTGAACCAACCAGGTTAGGGAATACCCTTGACCTTGTGCTGGCAAATGGGAACTTTGTGAGAGAACTTACAGTGGAAGAACCGCTGTCAGGGAGTGACCACCACTCAGTATGGCTCACACTGGATATGGGCAAGGAAGGAGTGGAATCTGACACAAGAGTGCTGGACTTTAGGAGGGCTGACTTTGGGAGGATGGGGGACGTGGTAAAAGGGTACGTGGCCAGAATTCAATTTAGTATGGACACTAACCAGAGGTGGGAGCTCATAAACCTGGGGATAGTAGAGGCAACCAAAACCTGCTGCAAGGCCCAGAGCAAGAAGGCTATGGCTAGGAAACTAAGCTGTTTGAGTAAGGAGGATATAGAAAAGGTAAGGAGGAAAAGAGCTGCATATAGGAGGTACAAAAAAAACAGGGAGGAGGAGAACAGGGAGGAGTATTTGACGGAATCGAAGGAGGTGACAAGTGCAGTAAGGGGAGCCAAGGCATCTATGGAACTCAGGCTGGCATAAGGCATTAAGAAGGGGGAGAAGGACTTCTTTAGGTACATCAGGGAGAAAAGGAGCTGTAAGGATCACATACTAAGGATTAGGAAGGAGGGTGGTTGGGTGGAAGCAGGGTGCGATAAGGCAGAAGCACTAAATGATTACTTCTGCTCAGTATTTACTAAGGAGAAGAGGGCGGTGACACCCAAGGGGGGAAGAATTGCAGAAACAGGGGGGGAGGGAGTGACAGATGGGAAGATCATGGAGGGCACAGTTTGGGAGGGTTTGAAGGCACTGAGAAAGGACAAGATGCCAGGCCCAGATGGCATCCACCCCGGGGTACTGAATAAGCTGGCAGAGGTCCTTGTGGGACCTTTGGCAAATCTATTTAATGCCTCACTACATTCGGGGGTGTGTACCTCAGGACTGGAGGATGGCTCATGTGGTGCCCCTCCACAAGAGTGGCCTCAAGGATGAACTGGGAAATTACAGACCAGTGAGCCTCACATCCATTGTGGGTAAGCTAATGGAGACTATCCTGTAGGAGAGGCTGGTGGCCCTCCTAGAGGCCAAAGGTCTACAGGACAGCAGACAGCATGGTTTCATACATGGCGGATCCTGCCAAACCAACCTGGTGGAGTTCTATGACTGGGTAACTAGGCAACTGGACAGAGGCCATGCAGTGGATGTCCTGTATCTAGACTTCAGTAAGGCATTCAACTCTGTGCTGCATGGAAGGCTGGGAAGTAAGTTACAAGGCACAGAGGCAGGTGCAAAGCTGGTGAGATGGGTAGGGAACTGGCTTCAGGGAAGGCAACAGAGGGTGGTGGTGAGTGGGGAGCTCTCACACCCAAGGGTAGTGACGATCAGTGTTCCACAGGGCTCGGTGTTGTGACCAGTGTTGTTTGGGATATTCATCGCAGACATATCATTGGACATCAAGAGCAAGATCAGTCTGTTTGCTGATGATACCAAGGTAGGAGTGGTGGTGGATGACCTAGGGGGATGGCAAGGGTTGCAGAATGATCTGGCAAAGCTTGAAACCTAGTCAAACACCTGGCAACTGGGGTTTAATGCCAAAAAGTGCAAGGTGCTGCATTTTGGGATGACTAACCCAAGGAGAAGTTACCAGCTGGGGGGAGTGCAGCTAGCCCAGACAGAGGAGGAGGAGAAGGATCTGGGGGTGCTCACTACAGGGTCAATGAACATCTCGGTACAATGTAGAAAGGCAGCTGCAAAGGCCAACAAAATACTGGGTTGTATTGCAAGGGGTATATCCTCAAGGAGGGAGGAGGTGATTCTGCCTCTGTATAGGTCATTAGTTAGACTGCACCTGGAGTACTGCGTGCAGTACTGGTGCCCGTATCTGAAGAGGGACATTAAGTTACTGGAGGGGATGCAGAGCAGGGCAACAAAGATGATCAAGGGGCTGGGGGACTTATCATACGAGAGGAGGCTGAGGGAGTTGAACATGTAGTTGCAGGAAGAAAGGAGGGACAGGGAGGACATGATTGAAACCTTTAAGTACATAAAAGGAATAAACAATACAGGTACAGAAGGGCTATTCAGAGTAAGGGAGGGAGGGACATCAGGGGCCATGATATGAGACTGGCGGGAGGAAGGTTCAGGAGGGAGATGAGGAGACACTTTTTTACAGAGAGGGTGGTGGCTGGGTGGAAAGCGTTACCTGCAGAAGTGGTATCCAGTAGAACAGTGGACTGCTTTAAAAGGGGATTGGACAGGACACGGGGGAGGGTCAATGAAAAGGAAGGGTTGAAGGGAAGGGCAGCTGCAGAATAAGGGGTGCTAGCTGCACATTTGAGCAGACTTGATAGACCTCGAAGCCTTTATCTGCTGGCAAATTTCATATGTTCATATGTTCGTAGATATTCTACAATCCTTTCCTTCAACATTAATTCCATCATCTTCCTTGTCACTGACTCCATCCTCAATAGGATGGACTGGGCCAATTTACTGCTGTGTTCTTCATTGAACATGCCAAATCCTTTGACGCTTTAACCCACCACATCCTTCTAAATAAACTGATGGGACTAGCACTCTCTGAACTGATGGTCTGTTGGTTCCACTCTTACCTCTCTGACTGACATCATGCTTCTTTAAAATAAAGTAAGCTTTTAACTCTTCATACTACCATAGTTTGAAACAGTTCACATGCTTCACTTTGAGAGTACCTGGATTGTCTTTGCTCCCAGCATCAGTTGCTCCATGTTAATGATGATGCTTTATCTCCCCCTCAATATCTGTTCTGGAGTCCCCCCCCCCCAAGCTATTTTTTGGGTCAATTTTCTTTTCCATGTTTGTAAATGACCTCCTTTCAGTCTATGCCACCCTGCACACATGTACACTGTGGACACAGCACTCTTTACCAGTTTCTTCAATCTCTGAGCTGAAATCATTGTTAGAGCATGACTTTGACAGCATCCATTGCCGATTCCAGTCAAACCAGCTTATTCTTAATTCTAGACATGATCTAGCAACCACAATGATGGAAATGGAACTGGGCTAGGTCGCATTACCTGAAACTTGGTACAACGATAATCATGACTGGGACACGGTAATACCAGGTTTTATCCTTTTTCGTAGGGACAGAATGGGAAAAAAGGGGGGAAACATAGAAGCATAGACATTGACGGCAGATAAGGACTGCCGGGCTCATCTAGTCTACCCATTATTTCTACCTGATTAATATTTCCATAAGTCTCTATTTTGAACATTGGCCTAATTTATTCTTACTCATCTGTATTATTCCCTTGTGCCTATCCCATCATCTTTTGAAGCTTTGCACTGTACTCCTTTCCACTGCCTCCTTGGGTAGGCTGTTGCACACACTTACTACCCCTTCTGTGAAAAAGAACTTTCTCACATTACCCCTAGTGTTGTGCGAAATTGGAAAATTTCACCCAGCAAAATATTTTGCAGAATTTGTGCATTTCTTGAAATATTTCACCAGGTGAAATGTGAAATGTCATCCAGAGACAGGCAAAATGTTGCCCTTGAACCAGCAAAATTTGCTGCTTGCAGGTGAAATTTCATCACCCGGGGTGAAATTTCTCAATTTCACCAACTCCCACCAATCTCTGAAAAAAAAATCCCCTTTCTGTCCCTGGTGTCTAGTGGTTTCCCCCCTAGCTGATCACCAGCCAAATTCAGGACCCCAGTCACCCAAGGCCCCAGCCCCCCAGTCTTTAATAAACAATAGCCTCCTGTACCTGGTGTCAGTGGGACTCCCTAAGGCTGATCACTGGCTTAATTAAAGTAAAGAATCCTCCCCCCAGTCAATCCCAGTTATTTTCCCCTCCTCTCCAGCCATGACCTCGGACCCAATCTTCAAAATGAAAAAAAAAGCAATCCTCTTCCCTTTCCCTGGTGTCTAGTGGACCCCCCACCACCCCACTCCATCTTAAATCAGAGCCCACCCCACTCCCCCGTACCCTGATTGAGCCACTGGGTACAGCCCTCCACTCACCACCATTGCTTGCAGCCCGTCTGAGTGCTCAATGAATGAGTGTGTGCTTTGTACAAGCATGCACACATTCATTGAGTGCTCAGATGTGCTGCCAGCCATGGAGGTGAGTGGAGGGCTGTGCTAGTGGCCCAATCAGGGTACTAGACAGAGTGGGGTGGGCTCTGACTTAAGACAGGGTGGGGGGTCCATGAGACACCATGGACAGGGAAAGGGATTGCTGTTTTTATTTTGAAGACTGGGGCCAGGATCATGATTGAGGAGGAGGGAAAATAACTGGGATTGACGGGGTGGGAGGGTTCTTTACTTTAATTCAGCTGGTGATCAGCCAGGGGGGCCACTAGACACCAGGGACAGGAAAAGGGATTTCTTTTTTTCAAAGATTGAGGTCGGGGCCTGCAGATGACAGGAGATCCTCTTGAATTCATCTGGTGATCAAATGAGGAGGGGATTTCAGACACTAGGGATGGGAGGGATTTTTTTTTCAAAGATTGGGGGATGGGGGACAGGATAACTCAGGGGACTGGGGTGAGGGTTCTGAATTTGGCCAGTGATCAGCTGGGGGGGTTATACTAGACACCAAGGAGGGAGAAAATAAATATAAATGATGTGGCTTATGCAGTGATATTACGGATGAAATTTCACAATTTTGTCTCGATTTTGCAAAATATTTCCTCAGGTGAAATTACTGATTTCGCTACAATTTCACCAGTGAAATAAAATTCACAACATCTCTAATTACCCCTAAATTGGCCTCCCTCCAATCTCATGTCATGTCCTCTTGTCTTGCTATTTTTCTTATACTAAAACATGTTAGACTCTTTTACCTTGTTAAGGCCTTTAAGGTATTTGAACATTTCTGTCATATCACCCGTCTCCCTCCTTTGCTTCCGAGTGTACATATTGAGATCCTTCAATCTGTTCTCATATGACTTCTGTTGCTGTCCCTGCACCATTTTGGGGAGTGGTTGCTATACAGTATATGTCAAAGAAGACATTATGACAACAAAGGTATAGGGGACAAATGAGGGGATCAAAGCTCTGTGGATCACTCTAGAAGCAGGGAAAGAGAAGGCCACTCGGGTGGGTGTGATCTGTAGGCCCTCCACACAAGGGAAGAAGGAGGACATGTTACTTATGGATTTAATCAGTGCAATGGCAGGAAAGGATGAAGTAGTTCTGGTGGGGGACTTCAATTACCGGATGTAAACTGGGGTTCCTGGATGGTGTTGACAGCATGTAGCAAGGAATTTTTAGTAGCATTTCAGCAAGCAGACCTCAGGCAGCTCATGACAGAACCCATAATGGGAGGTGCTATACTGGACCTGTTACAAACAGTGGCAGAGTGTCTGATGTTGAAGCGGGAAACCACCTGGGGTCCTGTGACCACAACATGGAAAGGTTCAGAGTAAAAACAACCAAGGATAGCAGACACTCCAGGTTGAGGGTCCTGCACTCCAGCAAGGCTGACTTCCCACAAATGTGCATAAACATAAGAAGGGAACTAGAGCAAAGTAATGGTGGGGGGCTGGAGGAATGCTGGAAAAATCTGAAAAGGGTACTACTGAAAGTCAATGAAAAATCTGTCAAACAGGTCAGCAAAAACAGAAGAAAGAAAAAGCCCTTGTGATTCACTAAGGAGGTCTCAATCAAGCTAATAGAAAAGAAGAAGGCTTTCTGAAAGACTGAAAGAGGCCAGAAAAACTGTCAAAACAGCCAAGGCACAGACAGAAGAGAGGAGAAGATTGATTTGGGTATCAAAGAAGGTGACAAGACCTTCTTCAGATACATCAAGGAAAGGACAAAATCCAAGGGGAGGGGCATTGCTAGGCTGGCTGGGAGGGATGGTGGGCCTATAGAAGAAGACAATGAAAAGGCAGAGGTCCTTAATGAGTACTTTGCCTCAGTATTCATGCTGGAAAAGGAGGGCAATGGGCCCCAAATGAGTAAGAGGTGTTCTTTGTAGAGGAGGTTGACACAAGTCCCTTCACAAAAGAAAGGGTCCTTAAGGAACTAAACAAGCTGAAGGTGACCAAAGCCATGGGCTGTGATGGTATCCACCAATGAATTTTCAAGTAACTAGGAAACAAGCTTGCTGCACCCCTTGCCGAGCTCTTCAATCTGTCCTTGGAAAAGAGGAATGACCCAGAGGACTGGAGAAAGGCTTTCATGAGTGGGGGCAAGGAAGAGGCAGGAAACTTCTGTCTGGTTAGCCTAACCTAATTGGTAGGTCAAATGATGGAATTTCTCCTCAAGGAAAGGATCATGGCATTCCTGGAAGCCAGTGGGATGCAGGATCCAACACAACAAGGTTTCATGGTGGTCAATCCAGCCAAATTAACTTAATCAAGTTCTTTGATTGGGTAATCAGGGTACTGGACCGGGAAGGGGCAGTGGACATGGCCTACCTTGATTTCAGCAAGGTCTTAAACTATGTACCACATAGGAGGCTAATAAGCAAATTGGATAGACTGTGAGTGGGAGACAAAATTGTTAAATGGGTTGGAAATTGGCTAAATGGTAGAACACAGAGGATGGTAGTAAATGGCAATATGTCAGTAGAAAGGGACGTAACCAGTGGGGTTCACCAGGGCTCAGTACTGGGTCCCCTTCTCTTCAACATCTTCGTAAGTGACATAACAGAGGGATTGAATGATAAAGTGTGTCTGTTTGATGATGATACAAAGATCTGCAATAGAATGGACTCCAGAAATGGGATAAACAATATGGTGGAAGACCTTGAGAGGCTAGAGAAGTGCTCTAAGACCTGGCAGCTGAATCTGAATGCTAAAAAGTGCATGGCCACACACCTTTTTATTTTTATTATTTATCAAGTCTAGGATTACAAATACCTTTGAGCCAAGGATCTTTTACAAAGGTTCCATGTCAGAGAAATACAAATTATGGGGAACATCAAGACAGACATTACAACAATGTGGACATTGCAAACAGATTACACATTAATACAATTCAAGGGTAACATTGTAAGCAAGGCAGCCAGCGGCATTTGTCAAAGAAAACAGACAAGAGATACTAAGTGCCAGAGTCATAGGGAGAGGGAAGGGGGAGAAAAGGAATATAGGTAGGGTGGGGAGAGGGTGAAAAGTCCAGCATTGGGTATACCAAGATGTGAGGGTAGAATCCAGTTAGGAGGGGAGAGGGGGGACCACTAGAGCAGGCAGGGAAGTGGAGAAACAATGTTAAGTTGGGCAGTCACAGGAGCTGTTGGTAGTGAGATACTCCCGGAGCCTAGTTTTAAACATACCAATTGTAGGGGCAGAGGAGATGGTGGGGCTGAGGCCATTGAACCAGAGTGGCACTCGATAAGCAAAAGAGCATTTTCCCTGTGAAGCGTGACAGTGGGGGACTTTCAGTAGCTGTAGCATGGATCTCCGAAGGCTCTGTTTGTTGATTCGGTGTTGTAACAGAGTTGAGATCCCAGAAGATGCAAGGCCAAGGTAGATTGTTTTTTGCCATGGAGCAGGTGAGAAACTTTATGCGGTTTGATAGTTGGAGCCAGCCAGTCTGGGTGTACAGGTCACATCTGTGGGTGAGACGATGAACACCAGTGATGAGCCAACATGCCTTATTTAAGGCAGCTGAGAGGCATCTAAGGGTTGTGGTTGTGACCGAGCCATAAATGATGAGACCATAGTCTGTTACAGAGATGACAGAGCTCAGAACTGCAACCTTCAAAGCTTCTGGCATGAGGTGTTGTCTGTGTCTGTAGAGGAGACCAAGCCATGTATTAGCAGCTCTCGCTACATTATCTCACGTGAGGTTCATAGGAGGGAGAGATTAGGGTCAAGCTGTATCCCTAAGTATTTGAAGGACCCCACCTGATCTAGAGTGTTCCCCTGGATGGTGGAGATAGCCAAGTGGTGTAGGTTGTGTGTTATGAGAGCTGCAGAAGAGCATAGATTTGGTCTTCTTGTCATTGAGGACCAGTTTATGATTAAGAAACCATGTCTCTACAGAACTGAAACCAAGTTGAAGGTTGTGTTGAAGAGTTGCAGGATCTTTGTGAGTGGAGAATACAACAGCATCATCGACATATAGTATGATCTGCTCAGAGCAGTGGTAAGGGAGGGAGTTTAAGAAAAGGCTAAAAAGGAGGGGGCCCAGTATGGATCCCTGTGGGACACCCGAGTGAACAGGCAGGGTGTCAGAAAGAGCATCAGCAATTTTTGCTCTCTGCGACTGGTTTTCTAAGTAGCTTTTAAACCAGAGAGAACACCTGGTAAAGGGAAACCTGAGGAAGGTGTACTTCATGGGGGTGGGGAGACTGGTTGCCATTGGCCAGGAAAGAGATCTGGGGGTTATTATTTCTGATGACTTAAAGGTGGTGAGGCAATGCGAAACAGTGGTAATGAAAGCCAGCAGGATGCTGGGGTGCATAAAGAGAGGCGTCACCAGCAGAGAGAGGCCATATTACCTCTGTATAGATCCTTGGTAAGACTGCATCTGGAGTACTGCATACAGTTCTGGAGACCACACCTTATAAAGGACATCAACAGATTGGAGACAGTGCAGAGGAGGGTGATCAAGATGATATGGGGACTCCAAGAAAAGCCTTATGAGGAGAGACTGAGGGAACTCAAAATGTATACCCTTGAGCAATGCAGAGAGAGAGGGGACATGATTGAGAGTTTTAAGTATTTAAAGGGCATCAATAGTACACAGGTAGACAACCTCTTTCAGTAAATATGATTGGAAACTCAGGGGAAATAGGTTCAAGGAGAACATATGAAAGTACTGCTTCACTGAAAGGGTGGTAGATGCCTGGAATGGTCTCCACAGGGAGGCTGGGAAGTCAAGATGCTCAGCACATTCAAAAGACCATGGAACAAGCACAAATATTTACTGGGTCAATGTGATAAATAGGGTGGGGGTAGTTTTTGTTCTTTGGGCAGACTAGATGGATCAGGAGATCCCCGTCTGCCATCACATTCTACGTTTCTATGTTTCTTCGGCACTAAGCAGAAGCTAGTCAGGCTCAGCTCCACCACATCTTCAAGGCTTTCAATTGCATTATCTTTGAAGAAGCTGCCAGCCTCAAGTACCTCAGAATGTGGTTCAATCAAAACCTGGAATTCTTCTCCTACAACAGTGCCATTGACAAATAAGTTCTGAACAGAACTACTACAGCTGCTAATGCATTAAATTGATAAGAGTGCTTCATGGGCATAACCGTAAAAATGAATTGCTGTAGTCAGCTCCATGTGTAAATTTCATTTTTGGTAAAGGTAGATCATTTATCAGGTTGATCCTGTGTTTCTCATGTGTTTAAAATGCAAGCAGCGAGTGTGTGTTTTACTATATGGGGAAGGAGAGGGTGCTCAGCAGCAAAGCCTTCAAATAATGGTAGAAGGAATGGTGCAGAGAGGAGTGGTATGGCTGCATTGGGGATTGTGAGCAAACCTGGAAAGATAAAAAGATGATTCAAATATTACTTCAATGGACATTTAAAGTAGCTGTGGGGGGGGGGTGATGCAAGAAATAGGGGAGGCAGAAAGTGGGCCACTACAAGCTAAGATAGAGAGTAGGGGAGATCCCTAGGGGAGAGAATCCCACCAGGTTGCAGGTTATTCAATGAAACAGGGGTTAGCAAAGGAAAAAGGGGTGTGAAAGGAGCAGTAAAAGGAGAAAGGTATAGAAGGGGGAACAATTGGAAAAAGGAAACTTTTGAACTCCCTCAATCTCCCCCTATTTCTCTGGTTACTCTTACCTAACACTGCCCAGCTTTCCACCTCTCTCGCCTCCTGCTCTTCCTAGCTAGTCAAACAATCCAGGGCATTTGTGGTGGGGTGGATTTGCTGGCTTCTGCTGTTGTTGTTTTGGTACCTCACCTATTTACAGCTTTTTGTTGTTATCATCACTGCATCTACTGGTGTACCTATTTTACCCTACCATGTCATCATATTTTGTTATTTACTGTTGTATATATTTATCCTTCTGTATCTTGTATCGAGTGTAACTACTGTGCTTGTCATGTGTTCTTGTACTTCGTGCCTTTTGGCCTGGGTCGTGCCTGAAAATGGCCTTTTGGACCAGTGCACTTACCTGGCAATCAAAGTCATAAATTAAATAAATCAATAAATAAGTAAATAAATCAAAGAGAAAGCGGCTAGAATAGAGGTGAGGGCTATCAAAATGGTGCAAGGTCTGCAAAGCCCTATGAGGAAAGACTGAAAGAGTTCAATATGTAGACCTTGGAGGAGAGAAGTAAGTTTGGGGGTATTATGGAGATCTTTAAATACCTCTTGGGGGTTAATAAGGTACAGGAGGAAGATATGTTTCACAGAAAAAGGTGCTATAAAACAAGGGATCATGACATGAAGCTGGAAGGAGGTAGATTCAGGATAGAGGTAAGAAAGTACTTCTCCACAGAAAGGGTGATGGATTCCTGGAACAGCCTTCCATGGGTGGTAGTGGGTGTGAAACTAGTGGTTGGTTTTAAATATGCCTGAAACAGACACAAAGGAATCCTAGGATGAAGGAAGGGGGTGGAAAAGACGGTGTTGTAGATCAAGTTGGGTCTGCAGCAAAAGCGATCATAGTTAAAAATAGGCAGACTAGATGCATCCAGAAGTCATTTTCTGCCATCAGTTTCTATGTTTATGTAATCCCCCTTTGGAAGATTACTAGTCTATTTGCCCCTCCCTGTGGTTTTGTGGCCTAATATGGCCTAGTAGGAAAAAGGGTTAGTTCTTCTCGGCACTCGGGTGGAGCCTCCTGTGGGTCAGGTGGTCACCACTGGTGTGTGGGGGGATAAAGCCCAGCAGTTTAGGTGGGAAGGGGGAGTTCTAGTCAGAGGAGTGAGCAACAAGGGAATGAGAGTGAGTTGGGGCAAGGCAGGGGCATTTCCCATCTCCAGCCCCCGGCTGGTCGCACTTGAGGGGACAGAGAGGAAGAATTTGGAACCAGTAGCCACAAAGTATCTTGGAGGATGGCTAAAGTTGAGAGGGGAGCCAGCAGGCACATGTCCCAGAGTGCACTGGCAGCCTGCACCGATTCGTGTAGGGATCCATGGGCAAGAATGTGGCATAGATACATAGATACATAGATACACAGACAGTGTCGGCAGATAAGGGCCTATGGCCCACCCAGTCTGCCCATTTGAGCTTGTAAGTTCAGTTTGTTTTCCTAGAAGTCTGTTGCCCCTTACCCCTGACTTCTAGAATTCCTTTATGTCTATCCCATGCATTCTTAAATCCCGTGATTGTTTCAGCCCCCACCACTTCCTCTGGCAGGGTGTTCCACTTGTCCACCACCTGTTCTGTGAAGAAATTCTTTCTCATGTTTCCTCTGAATTGTCCTCCTCCAACTTCATCCCATGCCCTCTAGTCCTGGAACATCTTTTTGCTTAAAATAGTGTTTTCCTGCACCCTGTTCCTCCCTGTAAGATACTTGTATGTCTCTATCATATCCCTCTCCCTCCTCTCCTCCAGGGAGTACATGTTCAGTTCCTTCAACCTGTCTTCATAGGACTTGTGATGCAATCCATGCACCATCTTTGTTGCCCTCCTCTGAACCTTCTCTGCCCTGTCTATGTCCCTACGTAGGTATGGTCTCCAGAACTGTACACTGTACTCCAGGTGGGGCCTCACTAGTGTCTTGGCAGGGACTGTAGTGTCCAGAGAGTGAGTTGCCTTTGACCTCAGCAGGACATGTCTTCTTTCTCAGTTCAGGGACAGTCTCTGCCTGTTCTGGAAAGGAGTCATAAGGGAACCAGCAAATCACCAAGCTTCGAGGATTGCATGTTCTGAGTATGATCTGCTGAGCCAGTGGGCAGAGAGAGAGAGAGAGAGAGATGGGGATCATTGAGATTTTCAGTGCTTGTGAAGAATAATGGGCTGTTAAGCACTATGAACTGTTTTGAGACTTATGCTTCCTTTAAACGTTTGTGACTATAATGGTCCCAAGTTAATTCTGCCCTAAAGACTATGTGACCCCCCCTTGGTCCAGGAAAAATCTGCTATTATGGCCATACTGGCAGCATACAAGCTGAATGCATTCCCCATGCATTAACTGATGCTCTCTGGAGCTATGTGTGAATATGTTTAATGAATGTGGGATCCCTGTTGTTTCTTCAAGTACTGTGTGGACATTCTGTTATTGAAATGAACTTTTAATATGCATTAACCTGTTGTTTTCATCAAGCACCGGTGAGGAAAAGGGACTAACATGGCCACTGAAAGTGTTTCTGCTGCTGTGGGCACCCCCTCCCCACAGACATATTTCACCCATACTCACTAGACATTTGGGGGGGGACTACATTTCTACGTATGGCAGGTTATGTGATGCAAATGGATAAGGCACACAGTTTTGCACTCACTCTGTTGGTTTACAGTGCAAGTTTAGATACACAAGTGTGTAGTGGTTGTTGGAGGGACAGGTAAGGAAATGCAGGCTTCAGGATCAAACACAACTAAAAGCAAAACAAATTAAATACCTGTGCCATATAATACTCTGCACTCCATCAAGCCCAACAGTGATGATCATTACATACATATTCTATAGGTTCCAGTCAGTGATTTCAGAAATTCATAATTTTTGTATCAAAGCCATCAGCCTCCTTTCAATGCACATAGTAAGTTTTATTTGTAAAAGGCTGAGAAATAATTTAAAAGTTTAAGTTGACAAAAAAAGTCAAGTAAGTTATAGCATTTTGTCATCTTCAATTTTCAGCATTTTCCTGTATAAGTCTGGTTCCTAGAGAGCAAGAGAGAGAGAGAGAGAAAGAGGGAGAAGGAGGAATGGTGCAGCTCTGTTTATCATTCAGTCTTAGATCAGTCCCAAAAATTTTAAAAACCATACAGACAGCAGTAAATCATTGTACACTGCCACACACAACTGGGAGAGAGAGAGACAGACAGACAGACAAAAAGAGACAAATGGGATTTGAATCTCTGCTGGAGCAATTCAGTCTGATTACAAACTCAGCTTTGACCAACAGTGCATTATTTAGATAAAAATGTATAAAAAGGGAGTTTAGGTGTCCATTAAGGCTAACCAAAAAAGACAGCAGAGAGAAATTTCTCCAGTGACTGATGCTTAGTTTAACAAGCTGCCTGTGCTGTTTACACTGAGCCATCCACTGATTATAATTTGAGCTGGCACGAGTATGCTGCAGGTAGGAAAAGAACTCTCCCCCTCCCCAAGTGGATTGATTTCAGATAGTGGATGGATCATACTACAATTCCAAAATTGTGCTTTGGTAGGAGTATGAAGTGCCTTTTTTCCCCCAAGTGATAGCGAGATGGCTTGCAGAGCACCACCCTGCAGCCATAAAAATTCACTCTTAAGCTAGATGCACTGTATTGCAACAAGTCCTGCCTTTCACTCTTGGTCTTCCAAGATATTTGGTCCTAAAGAAGATCTTACCCATGTTTGACTAATTGGATCTAGTCTACAGTGTTGCCTTCAAGTCCACCATAACCAGATCAAATCCTCTTTTCCATTGCTTGTATTGCTTTGCCACTAACTCACTGCTTCTCACCCATCACTATTCCCTGTACCTGAACCTCTCATTACACTACCTCACATCCTGCACCTTTCTATTTTTTTTTCGTTACTGTTTTTCCCCTCACCCTGTCTGGCCCTCGTTCAGATTGATCTTCACAGCTACTCCCCAGGACTTATCTTCTTCACCAATCCCCCCACAGCTTCTTTTCGTGGTGGGCAGGATTGGTAGAGGAGGAGCCTAGGTCACTGGGAGTGGAACCTGTGGAGATCGGTGGCCATCCAGCCAGCCAGGGTGTTTTTCCTGTTTTCTCATCCTCTATCTGTTGCTGCTCAACCCCTCCCCTTAGGAATACCAACATTATGAACTACAGCACCTTTGTGAGCGTGCAGTGCACTTTCATATGATATGCAGCATGATGCATTTCTCCCTCCTCATGTCTTGCTCACCCTACCACCCACACATCTGTAGGTGGCAGTGCTGCAATGAGACATGGCACACTCCCTTCCTGGGACAGGAGAGCATCCTGTCTGTTGCTTGATCTTCTCCTTCCCCAGCCAACCCCTGAGAGCCCGAGTTCGCTACTGAACATGGTTTGACGGAGTGGCAGGAGGTAAGATGCCCAGCCCCTCAGCCCTCCACATCACTGGCCCAACCCTTCCCTGCACCTTTCTAATTGCTCTTCCATCCTTTCAATATGTTGGTATTTGCTCCCCCTCCCCTCGCCATTCAAGTCTCCTTACTCCTTCAGTCCTGTCTTCTTACTCTCTCCACTCATCTAATGCTTGGTCTTTGTTAACCCCCTCAGCAGTGCAAAACCTCCATTGATTAATCTGCTTTCTGCCTGCCTCCCTAGCCTCTGGAACAGCTTTTCCTCTCACATTTGCCTATCCCCTCATACTTCTCCTTCAAACGACTCCTCAGAGCACACTTCATTCTTTCTTGCACCTGTCACCCTCTGTCCCCCAACTTTTCATTCTTGTGCATCTGTTGTGCTCTAGTACATTTTGTGAAGCTCATCTTACAATTAGATACCATGTTTAAAACTGTATCTTCCTTGCACAGTTTATTCTAGCCACTGTATATTGTCTTGTGCACAGCATGCTCTTTGATTTTGTATTTTTACACAGAATATGTTTGCACAATATTTCATTGTGCAGATCACACTAACCAGTGTGCATTGTACTTTACACAGAATGTCTTCTCCAGTGTATAAATATATTTGTCCATGATTTGCAAATGGACTGAATGGATCATACTGTCCACTCATCTTCATTTGTTTATGACACTCTTACAAAATTGATGTCTGTGCGGATCATTAAACACAACATGACAGAGTCGTTGGCATTCAGGTACATGTGTATTATCTTCTAATGCATTTGTAAGAAAAAGCAAAGTCGATAGAGGGGAGAGTAAATGTTTATAACATGATTAAGGGGATAAGATGAATGAACATTATTTTGCAAACTGATCTGTTTCTAGTTAAAGAATGTATAGTACTACCAAAGTTCAGAAAAGTAAAAACATGTATAACCTTTTTTTAATCATGATGCCATTATATCTGTTAATGCAAAACAATACTTTTGCTATAGTCTGTTGGTGCAAAATGATTTTACTAATATATTATGTTTGTCATCTTCTGGCTCTGACCAACTTAAAAAACATGTATCAAAAACACAGTATATTCAAGAAGCAAACTGTATCAATACATATGATAAAATAGTATCAACACATAAAGACCATATCAGTAGAATGAATTCTTAATGACCTGACTCCAAGTCTGCATTTAAAAACATTACATTGCTAGCCCCAATGGTTCCAAAGTTAAACTTTTCAAAAGATAATTTATTTCAAATGAAATTACTTTGTTGGGGGCAGGAAACTATTTTTTTTTTTTGTTAAATGAAAGCTTGAAGTTAGCTAAATTAATATTTAAATTTATAAAATGGGTAAACAAATTAGAGAAAAGAAGTTTTGTTCATAGTTTTAAAAAATAGTGCTGCTTAACCTGCCAGAGATAAAACTGAAGATCTGGCTTCACATAAGGTCTTTTTTGTCTTTGTGTACAGTATGTTGTGAGAGGACCATTTGTCAGTGGATGTGTGCAGAATTTTGAATCCCTGTATTACACAGTAAACATAATATCTGCTGAATATGGAGAAAACCAGGGGGAAAAGAAACAGTGAGGAATTCAGGGAATAAGTAAGCACAATCCACAACAGAGTGTGGGTTTTGATGGGATTTATCCAATCCTGATGTGGCTTGCCTCAAAAGGCTACAGACCAAGTGAGTAAACCATGCCAGAAGTGTGTAAATCCCAGTAAAATCCTCATTCTTGAGTGGATTACTGTGATTATACAGCCGAAACTAAGTAAAGGTTTAAGACAAAATTAAAAGAGTGTTTTGAAAAATATTGTTTTTTTATTTATTTATTGTGAGATATCCTACTTCTGTGTGTTAATTAATTCTGTTGCTAAGTAGAATAATGTTGTAGGTGATGCCTTCATCCCACCCCTCCAACTCCTCCCCCAAGCTCAGTCACACAGATATGCCTGGAGTCTTTTTTTTTCTTTTTTTTAAGCAACAGAACAAGAGTTGAGATCAATGTGTGCCTGTAGTCTTAAAGAAGAGAGATTGTTATGATATGAATGGATGTGGTGCTCACCTAGATTCACAGAGTGTGCTGTGAGCAGTGAGTGGTGTGCCTACCGTTTACATTAAAATGTTCCAATATGCTGGATAAGATACTCTGGTTCATGCAAACCACCCATGGCATAAGTAGAGTGTGAGTGGGGGTTATGATTGGGTCAAATTGCTGCAGCTGTGAGAGCAGTGTAGTGTGGGTGAGCAGACATTTGTAAGTGTGAGGGAGTGGAGAAAGAGCCACAGTGTGAGTCTGGGCTGCATTCAGGTTTGAAGGTATGTGTGATGTATGCTAAAAAAAAGGAGACTAATGATGTACTGGGGTCTCCTTTGGGGGTTTCCAGTATTATGTAAATTTAGGGGTGAGTAAGCAGTTTAATGTTAAACCCCAAATTTCGCATGTTAATAACTTTGTAACCATTCAACGGATTTGCACAAAATTCGGAATGCATGATCTCAAGTGGTAGATCTCCTGATGTGTCAAGTTGTGTTTCAATCAGATATGTGGTATTTGTGCAGCAAAGCACCAAAATGCATTTTTCACTTTTTTTGCCCATTTTTGCTGATTATTGCTCATCGCACTGTGACCAGCCTTGGTTTAGTAAAAAAATATCAATCCATTCCAAAGTTATTTAGTTTTGAAATTTTGGGTTCTAAGCAAGCTCAATTCAGTCTTTGGAATATCTATATGTTTTGCGAATGAGGATTTGCCTCATGATCAAGGATTTTGTCACCTTGTGAACGGGGATTTATAAAATCCCCATTCATGAGGAAAGATTCCCCTTTTGTGAGCCACCATCTTGTTTTCATTTTTCCCCAGTAACAAAATATTGTAACTTGCCCCAGGGATGTGCTGTGTGGTAATTGAAGCATGGGTTTTGTTCAGGGTGATGTCCTCTACAAACCCATTGCTTTTGTTTCCATTGTTTTTGTGAAAAAGCATCCATTTTAAATTTAAAAAATCCTTGTTCTACACCTGCTTCTGATCCTTGTTTGCGAGGTGACAAAATACCCTTTCATGAGATGATCCCCTTTCACGAGCTGACAAAATACTTGGTTGCAATTTTTGGATCAGATGGCCCTATCTCATGAACAAGGATTGGCTCACAAATAGGGATTTTGTCAGCTCATGAAAGGGGATCAACTCGCTAAAGGGTATTTTAACACCCCCCACCCTCAACAGACCAACAGGTAAGGGGATGTGCCTTGGGGTCATCGGGCCTAACTCTCACTCCATTCTCCTATACTGTCTCATGTGAAGTTTGTTATACATGGAATGGGGTTAGAGTTAAGGCCAACAATCTGAAGGCACACCCAGTCACCTGTTGTTCTGTGGTGGGTGGGGTGGGGTGAGGTGATAGGGTGTGGGGGGTGTTAGGGTGTCAACCCTAATGCCTCATTTCCCTACTTTTGTTGCTTCAACCCTAAATAAAGCATTAATGAAGTTTTTTTTGCAACAAACGTATATATCTATATATATATATATATCTATATATATATATTCATAGCAAAAAATCCATTTAATACATCAGTTAGGGTTGTTCCACAGTGACAAAATTGAGGAAATTTGATGTTAGGATTCCCACCGCGCTTGCACCCCACACCCCCACCCTGCCCCCACCAACAGGCATCGGGGTGTGCACTGGGATTGTCGGTCCTAACTCTCACCCCATCCCATGTGTAAACAAGCTGAGGTGGTGCAGTATAGGAGAAAGGGATGAGAGTTAGGACCGATGACCCCAACACACACCCTAATGCCTGTTGGTGAGGTGCAAGGGGGGTGGGAACCCTAACATTGAATTTCCTCACTTTTGTGGCTGTGGAACAACCCTAACTGATGCATTAAACAGAGTTTCTTTGCCATGAATTTCCCTTCTTTTTGAGAATGAGCACTATAAATAGTGAATTTTTTGTCACATAGTAATGCTAACGGTAATGCAAATGCAAACGGTAACGCACAAGGTGATGCAAAGGTAAATGGTAACGCAAACATTAAGATAAATGCAAGCACAAATGTTAATGAAAGCAGAAATGGTAATGCAAACAGTAACATAAACGCTAACGGCAACAGAAATGCAAACGTTAATGGAAACAGTAACGCAAACAGTAAGAAAAATGCAAACCGTAACAGAAACGCAAATAGAAATGCAAATGGTTAAGGCAATGGTGCCACATAAGGAAACAGTAATGCAATCGACAATGGAAATGCAACTGAAAACACAAACACTAAGGGCAACAGAAAGGCAAATGGTGAAGAAGACGCAAACAGTAACAGTAACGCAATTGGAAACACAAACAGTTACAGTAACAGCAACGATGACGCCAAAGTGAACAGTAATGCAAAGGGAAACCCAAACGCAAGTGCATATGGAAATGCAAATGGTAACATGCACAAGCACGGTAACACAACTGGAAATGCAAATGCTAACGGTAACAGCAACGATAATGCCAAAGAAAACACAAACTCAAATGCAAATAGAAGCACGTACGCAAATGCAAATGGTAATGCACAGGGTGATGCAAAATAAAATGCAAACATAAACAATAATGGAAATGCAAATGATAACAGTAACGCAAATGCAAGTGCAAATGAAAATGCAAAGGGTAACGCACATGGTGGCGTAGATGGGAATGGTAACACAAACGGTCATGGAAACGCAAGTGGAAACAGTAAGTGTAACAGTAACGAAAGCGCACATCCTTATTTTCCCCAAAAGCTGCATGGAGAAATACAGTGAATACAAAGAATGTATGATAATAATGGGCCTCAGAGCAGAAAATGAGCACTTGGAATACTAAATTGCTTATATCTCAGGAACCGTATGATGTAGAAAAAAAATTTAAATGTCATATTATTTATGACTTTCCTGACTAGTTTTGCACTTAGCCTCCTAGTGGGGTGGTCATCAGTGCTGTGACTGAGGCACAGTGTCGTGACTGTTAGCAGTGGGGATTACTGCTGTGACCAGAGCTGGCCTTAGACTTTGTGGGACCTGGGGCAGAGGTAAAACACGGGACCCCCTATAACTGGCAAATGACAGTTTGGTGTTTGCTTACTGTCGTATTCACAGCAGAACTGGTACTGTCTGTAATTTTTGGAGGTGGACAGGAGATCTTAGTGACACTGAGAGGTAAATAAAAGACCTCACACTGCAAGTGTTGTGGGCAGGCAGGAGACTTCAATGCTGCTGAGCTGGACTTAAAAGAACCTGTGATGTCTGTATTTCATACTACTACTACTACTATGGTTCATACTACTATGGTGAGGTGAAGAGCCAGGAGGCCAGAAGTCCATGTCGCTCTTATACTAAGCCAAAGAATGGTAGGAAAGAACATAACCTGAGTTTATTATATAGTCTAGTCGATACTTAAAAAGGCTTTTAGTCTCACTTATGATGACATTTATGGGTAGTCTATTCCGTGGTCTGATAGTTCTGAGGGTGACAAAATATTTATGGTTGGAATGTTGAAAAGATTTACCAGCCAATTGTAGGGAGTGATCCCTGATATTATGAGAATGATCTTTAAAATCCATCCCTAATTCACACATAAGGTCTTTAATAATGTCATAGAGAAGCATAAGATCTTCTCTAAGGCGGTGGCATTAATTTTAGAAACTTCAATCTGTTATCGTAGGGAACTGTTTGAAGCCCAGAAATGCATTTAGTAAATTTCCTTTGAACCTTTTCAAGGGAATTACAATCTGATTTTTTGTACGGGCACCAGAGCTGGGAGGCATACTCCAAATGAGGCCTAGCATATGCCCTAAACAATGGCATAAACACTTCTGGGACCCTAGATCTAATATTCCTAAAGATGGACCAGACAACTCTATTAGTTCTAATAATAGCCTCATGAAGATGTTTTTAATGTGACACATCATCCAAAATAATAATCCCAAGATCCTTGTCATTAGTAGTTTTACTTAGTATTGAGTCAGCCAGTGTGTAAGTATTATTTGGATTTGTAGCTCCTAAATGCATGACTTTACATTTGGAGGTGTTCAACTTCATCCCACATGTTGTTATCCAATCAGTGTTAATGTCTAAATCATTTTGTATATCTTTAATATAAGATGAAGTGGCACAAGGTCCCCCAATTTTGACATCATCTGCATATTTAGTAGTTATAGAAAAACAATCAGTTGTTAAGCCAGCAATGAATTCCTGGAAGAGACAGGGACCCAGAACTGAACCTTGGGGCACCTCACTGTTTACTGTCCCTTTGCTGGATTTGGTTCCACTTATAACAACCTGCTGTGTTTGATTGTTCAGCCAATTATTGATCCAGTCAATAATAAAACTGTTGATGTTAAGGTTGTACAATTTATGGATCAGGGCCCAATGAGGCATAACATCGAATGCCTTACTAAAATCGATAAAAATGATGTCACATAGTGTTCTGTTATTGAGTAATTTATTAATATGTTCATAGAAACATATTAAATTAGTAAGGCGGCTTCTGCCACCTTTAAACTGGTGTTGCTCAGGATCATGGTTGTTGAGGGTAGGAGTGATAATGTCCTTAATAAGATTTTCAAGGAGCTTACAAATGGTAGAGGTCAAATTTATTACCCTATAGTTCTCCCAGTTGTTTTTCTTGCCCTTCTATGAATCGGTATTACATTTGTCTCCTTCCAATCATTAGGGACATAGTTTTCAGCCAGGAATCATTCAAAAATTATTTTTAGGAGATAGGTAAGAGTGTCAGCTAATATAAATAGAAAATGACCTGTTATGTTGTCTGGACCAGAACTGCATTTACCCTTTAAGGTCAACAACTTTTTTTAATATCTTCAGTAGTGAGACGAATAAGTGGATCCTTACTTTGTATAGTGAGGCATGGGGTATTTTGGATATTGCTTGAAAAAGCATTATAAAATTTGATGTTGAAGAAATCTGCCATAGAATTAGGGTCGTGGATGAGTAGGTTATTTTCAAGTAGAGGGCCAACTTGGCAGGTAGGTTTTTTTAAGGAGTCAATGTATGAATAAAAATATTTACTGTTAGATTTTTTTGCATTGCTAGCCAGATTATATTTCCGTCTAGTTTTTGCCTTTTTAATCATAGATTTGCATTTTATTTGAACATTTCTATAAGAATCTCATCTGGATCTGGTTTTGTTTTTAAGATAGTTGTTATATTTTTCCCTTTTAACCTGATTAGTCTTTTTGTGGAGCTGTTCTTCCATTTTGGGGCTCATCTATGATTTAAGTTTTTTTGCTTAGATGGGATAAATGAGTCCCTGACATAACAAAGTATATGTTTAAAGGTATCCCAGCTTTGCTCAGGGGTTAGATTGGAGAGAGTGTTGTCCCAATTGATTTTACTCATAACAATTTGTATTGCACTAATATCAGCTCTATCATATCAGTATATTACTGTGGAGTTAGAATGGTATTCAATGTCTTTATGGATAGTAAAAAGGATGGTGTTGCGGTCGCTATTACTGATCGGATCATTAATTTTAACATCATCAATGACCAAATCGTCATGACAAATGACTAGGTCCAGGATTTTGTCACATCTAGTGGAGGAGAGTACACACTGTTTGAGACTAGCAACCAAGCAGGTAGTCAAAAGCTTGTTACCATTGCTGCTGACAGCAATGAGATTATGCCAGTTTATGTCTCCAAGATTAAAATCACCAGTGACTATAATATTCCATAAAGAGTTAGCTTGTTCTATTTCACAAAGTATAGCTTCCAGAGTCTCTGCAGGAGATCTAGGGGTCGGTAACAAGACCCAATATCAGATACTCATTTGGAGATACAGTTTTACCCAGATAGTTTCAGTGTTTTGTTATGCTTTTGACACAGCTGGTAATATCGATAGATTTTATTTGATTGTTAATGAATAAAGCGACTCACCACCTTTCCTATTCTCCCTATTTAGATTGTATGTTATGTAACCAGGAATAACGGCGTCACAGGATGCCTTTTCATCTCTACAGGTTTCACAAACAGAAATTATATCAATTTTATCTTCATGGGCTTTAATTTCTAGTTTGTCAAATTTGTGGGTAAGACATCTAACATTAAAGCTTAAGCCCTGAAATAGATGGCTAAAGAATTTAATGGTATTAACAGAAGATTTTAGAGATAAGTTAAAGCTCCCCATCCCCCCAGTGTTTAGTTTAAATGTTTGTGTATGATTGATAAGAACTGTTTTCCCAGGAGAGCATTACCTCGTCTGCTTAAGTGCAACCCATCAATACTAAACAATTCGTTTTTGTTATTCAATTCTTCCCAATGGGTAACACAAATAGTGCTTTGTTGCATACACCACTTATGCAACCATTCATTTATAATCTTGATTTTTTGATTGAGAAATGGAGAAAAGCGGGGGATTGGGAGAATTTTGGAAAAACAGATATCAACAATTCATTAGTCATAGCCACAAAGGAATCTTTGATATTTTGTACAGAATCCCAGTAAATATTATTTGCTCCCACATGTATTACTGTAATAGGGTTTATGCCACTGTCATTCAAAATGTATTCAACATTCCAGTGAGATCCGAGATCTTAGCCCCGATGAAGCTAGAGCAGATTCTGTTAGCTTTATCTGGGTTACATAAGGACCTGTCCATATATTTGGTGATAGAGTCACCAAGTACGACTACTTGTGAGCCTGGCTTATTTGGAGGTGGAATATCGTTGAGTAAGGGGGGGTGTGGTAGATCTATTGATAGGTCTATTAAAAGTTCACCCGGTATTGGTAAGTTATGTATATTCAAACTAGTTGGGAAGGGGCCAACTATTGTGGTCGTGAATGTGCTAGGCAGGGGAACAATGGGACCTGTCTCTGTAACAATACCATAAGTAGAGTCATCAGAACCAGTGTCTGGTGTGTCAATAAGGAGGGGTTAAAATCTATTATGCAGCTGAATATTATACAGCTGTGCCTTTCTGCCCCTTTTGCATGCTCCTGAGCTTTGTACTTTACACCAATCATCATCATCATCATCATCAGTACCATCATGATGTGACATGTCATCTTCCCTTGATCTTTTTCTGGAAGTATGTGATGGCTCTTTTAATAATGTGACCTGATGTACATTTGATGGTGTGAATGGGGTACCTACAGACCTATATGTGGTAACAGAGGTAGTGTCACTAGTAGATTGTATAGAAGGGTTAGCGCTGACCGCCAATGGAAGATCATTAATATCTTTAAATCTGTTATGTATTTGAAGCTGGCTAACTTCCAAAGCAGCTAGTCTTGAATTCAACATGCTAATTTCATGCTGCAATTCCTTAATCTTGGTGCATTTGGTACACTGAAAGGGCTGTGTTGGAAGCTCCCCCAGATAATAATTTAAACATTTGACAATCTATGCATTGCAAACCAGTAAGCCCAATAGACGTGGAAATAGTAACATGGTTAAAAATGGGAGGTGAAGAGACTACCATGTTAGATAAGTAAATTAGATACTCAGGTACAATAAATATGCCCAATATAACTATAGGACACTTTGTAGAACAACAAATAGGGGACAGCACTTACTCTCTCAACTGAGGCCGCTGTTATATCGACCAATTACCCTATATAGCGGAGGCCTCTAATCTTCTGGACACACTGGACACACTAGACATGTGCAGACACGTGTGTCTCCACACACCTGCCCCGCTCGTGCTCGCCCCCACTCGCAGAGGGGCGAGTTCTAAATACCACGTGACCCGGAAATGCAATCTCAGATCATGAACCTCAAATTGCAAAAAGAAGCTTTAAAAACAAATAAAAGCTTGCAGTTATATCAGCCAGTGCCCTAGTGTGACTCAAGCACCACAGGTAGCCTAGAGTTACAAATTACATTAGTAAAGGTGATAGTGTAATTTCCTAGGTAGCACTCAAAAAACTACAGCCCTGGTGAACACTTCCTGGTTCATCTCCAAAAGAGCATACAAACACCAGAATATCAGTGGATTAAACAAGCGTTATTGTGTGACACGTCTAGGTACTGTACTGTCTCACACCATATACACAGTGTCCCACAGCATAGGGGGAACCAGAGAAATTGTGCAGCACAATTTGAAGGTGGACAGAAGACCACAGTGCCAGTGAGCAGCTGAAAGAAAAAAAAATGTATTTATTAATTAATTATTAATGTTTTTTTTCTTTCTTTCTTTCTTTCTTGAAATGTTTCAACAGGAAGGCACACTGAACAACATGTTGCTTGTCTCCCGGTACGACCTGGGGGGAGGGGGTGGGGTTTACAAGTAGATGAAGAATTAGACATGCAGTTTAACATTTAACATATCCAAGAAATTAAACATTCAATTACATTTGTAACGACATGCAGTTTTAAAATATCATAAATAATCATACAGTCACATTTGTGACATAACATACATTAAATATATCATACCTGTGGAATATGCATTTAATTACAAGTGGCATATCTGAGGAACATAGTACAGAAATTTAATGTAGCCTTGGCGCCAACTCCGTGCAGGAATGGAACACAATTAAGAGACAGATTATATAGCAATTGTTGAAAGAATGAGCTGCAGTGCACTGAGGGGACATCATGGTAGAGGGGTAGACAGGAAAACCAGTTGGGGGAAGGAGAGGATAAAGATGGGAGGAACATTATTGGAGCAAAGTGAGCAAAAAATCAGTTGTGAGGGGCAAGTTAACACAGGGCTAGTGCAATCTGGGAGCACCGCAGACAGAACAAAAAGTGCAAGTTATTAGCTCAAGTGAACTAATTTTTTTGTTTAAGTGCAGGGGAGTAGAGAGGGGGCAGAAGAGAGGTGGAGATAAGGGATAGGGTAGGGAAGGATGAGTCATATCTGGAACTGGCCCATTCAGAGTGTGGAGATCACTGCCAGTGGCTGAATGAGGCAAGGACTTAGAATAAGGGGAAGGAGTAGGCAAGGACAAGTTGGGTAGAGATAGTAGAGGGGTTGGTAAAGAGAAGGAGGATGAAGGGTGGGAGAAACTTGCCTAAGGCTAGGTCTCTTCAAGATGCTGAGAACACTGCCAGAGAGCAGAATCAGGTGAGGATGAATTAGGTAGAAAGGATGGAGGGGAAAAGGGAGGGAAGGAAGAGTCATTTCCCAGTGCTGGACCCTTCCCGGATGCTGAGAACCCTACCTGGGTGCAGAACTAGGTGAGGACAAGTTGGGAAGAGAGAAAAGAATGGATGAAGGGAAAGGAGGAAAGAGGAAGGAAGGAAGAAGCTTGCCTAAGACTAGGCCACTCCAGGATGCAGAGAACCCTGCCAGAGTTCAGAATCAGGTGAGGACTAGTTGGGTAGAAAGGATAGAGGGGAAGTGGGAGTGAAGGAAGAGTAATTGCCCAGTGCTGGGCCCCTCCAGGATGCAGAGAATCCTGCCAGGGGATAGAATTTGGGCAGAGGGAATGGGGGATAGAAGAGTAAAGGAAAAAAAGGAGGGAGGGAAGAAACTTACCTAAGAGTAGACATTGCCAGGGTGCTAAAAATCCTGCCAAAGGGTACATTTAAGAGACAACAAGTTGAGTAGAAAGGAGAGGGGGAGGAGAGGGGAAGGAGGAGGCTTGCCCAGTACTAGATCCCTCCAGGATGCTGAGAACCCTGCCAGAGGTCAAAACTAAGCAGGGCAAGTTGGTAATGGAAGAAGGTTAGGGTAGGGGTGAGGGGGTAAATGGTGAAGGGAGAGGAAAGCATGCTGGGAAGCAGGCTCGGGGAGGAAGATTTCATAGGGGATGTAAGTCATGGAGAGGAGCAGAGGTATAGGAGGATGGTTAAGAAGGGTTAAATCAGGATCAGTTAAATGACAGAAAGTTATGTAAGGCAGAAACAAGGGAGGAGGAGGAGGAGTGCCATATTGGAGGGGGAAGGGAGTTCCAGATTTGTGGGAAACGGGTGAAGCCTGACTGACTGATGAGAGTGGTTTAATGAGGGACCAACAAAGTTGCGGGTATCAGAGGATCTGAGGGAGTGGGAGGGCTATGAGGATCCCCCATTATGAGCAACTTAAATAAAAAGCCCTTCAGGGCTGTGGAGACCCACTACTGTGGGCAGCTGAAAGAAAAAAACTCATTGTGGCTGTGGAGAGCCACCAGAGAAAGCAGATGACAGAAAAAAATCTTTGGGGCTATAAAGACTTGCTACAGTGGGTAACTCGAAGCAAAAAAGCCCTTTAGGGCTATGGAGATACAGTATATAGGTCATTGTAATCCCCATGTTTGTAGCTGACTTGTAACCATGTTAGTCATTAGATCCAAACAGCTTACAGGATATAGGTAAACTTTTGCAGGCCATGGTAGTTTATAATTGTACTGCAATGTGTCTCATCTCTATAACCCCTGTGATTCTTTTGGAGAGATTACACCCTGCCTCCTGAAACACCTCACTACCTGGATTTGGTTTGCCTGTTTGTTCCAAGATAGCATCTGGATTGGAAGGAAGTGACTGATGTCTTGAGCACCTGATCTTTGCTCTGAATCTTCCCGAAAGACCCAATCAAATTCTTAACCCCTACTGCCAACACCAACATCCGTCATCCACTCAACCACCCCACACTGAGAGTGAGACCAACACACTCAAGACTCACCGTCACAGAGCCCAGCTGAGGATTTGAGGAAGAAAGGGGAGGCCACTGTGCTGGGTCAAAAAAATTATTTTTCTTTCTTTTTTATGCTAAATGCCACTGACCAGGTGCAAATTTACAGATGATGGGTCACGCAGTGCTGGCACTTCTGAGAGCAACTACTCCAAGTGAGCGAGACATGCAACTCAGTCTGGAATGAGAGGCCAATGGGCCCAGATTCGGGAGAGCCCAAGTGAAAGTGCATACTGTGGGGTCTGGTCTCTTGATCTGGAGTGGGAAAGGGTGTGCGTGTGCATGACACCTGATCATGTGACCTTGCTTAGTGCTCCAACAGTAACTACAGGATCAAGTGACTTATCTTAGCTGTCTGCCCTCAGTTGGGTCTTAATAAGTGAATCATCTGATGCTTAGGTTGGGAGATTTTGTTACAAAGTGTGGGCCCCACCCCCACAAGTGTTGGGCCCAGGGCAGCAACCCCTACTGCCCCCCATGGATGGCCCTGTCTCTGATTCTGGAGAGTGCCATCCATATAACTGTTGAGGGTATGGGGCAGTGCTGTCATTGTAATGGGGCTTAGTGCTGTGACCATTGGGAATGGGAATTAGTTCTGTGACTGTCAGGGATGTGTGCCCAGTGAAGTGATTGACAGTAGACGATGCCAGTCCTGTGACTGTTGGAGGGGGGTACAGGTCTTTGGTTAAGGTGATACATACTGCAGCATTTGCCCCCCCCTCCATAAAATGTTTTGCTTTGCCAGTTGACTCAGGCAGGCTCTCAACCCTGTCCCCACCTCCCCTGTCTGCCACTCCCCTGTCCCAAACCACTGAGCTTAAAGTTCCCCATGGATTCCCCCTCCCCGTGATAGGACCAGGGAGAGGAAAGCCATCCTCTTCCCACCCAGTTACTCACATCCAGAACTGAGCCAGTCATCCAGGTGGTGGTGTGGGACAGAGGTAGGTAGGTATGGCTTTATGGCGCATGCACTAGCCATTTCTGCATTCCCCCTTGGATTCCTGCCTTCACCTGGGAGAAGTCAAAGGTATGAAAGGAACAGGAAATTGTTTAACCAGGAGAGGCACACTAAGCCAAAGCTTGTTTCCAGGTGTGACCTGGTAGCACAAGGAAGTTAAATGACTTGCTCAGGGTCACACAGTATGCAAGTGGGGGCTGTAGGATTCAAACCCAGGTCCCCAAGTTTACAGCTCAGAGCCTTAAACCACTGCGCTATACTGCTTGAAAGGTCACGTCAGCATACCTCCCCACCCAGGGACAGGACAGCTATCTGATGAATGCTCAGTCTTCTGTCCAACCCCCCAGCAACCTGAGCATGTTCCTGAACTCGGGTCACTGATGTGGTGGAAGGTAAGGCACACAGCGCCTCTTTCCTCCATACAACTTGACCAGACCAGCCTTATACTGCAGCTATGAAACTATTTGTTATTAACGCAGCAGGCATTCAGACAACAATGGAGCCACTGCACATGAGGGAATGATTTTTTATTCACAGGCCCGGTGTTTAGAGGGTGGGATGCAGCTGTTGACACCAGACAATGTGTTAACTTTAACAGGGTTAGCAGTCACAGGTCGATATTCTAATTGGCTGGCAGTTCCAAAGAAATATTGAGCTGCTCGAGGTTCCATATAAAAAAAAAAAATCCATGTAAGTGACTCCTAATCCCTGTAAAATAGCATAATGCAGCCTTGCTGGCTCTGACCAGATTTTGTTTTAGTGTGTTACTGCTCATTGACGATGATGTAAGTCTGTAATTTTTTGTTTATTTTATTTTTATTTAGTTTTTGTTAACCAGGTAGGTGCGCTAGCCATAGAGATGACTATTTTCAGGCATGACCCGGGAGGTTACAGGGTAAAACAGTACAGAGATACAACAAAAGGTAGTTACAGCAAGATATAAACAAATGGTGTTATACAGCAGGTTTTGCAGCCCAAATAGTATACAAGATTTCGGGAGTAGGGTACAGAGCAAATATTCAGTTATAGCATTTGGATGATACAAATTGGCAGCAGAGCAAAAACAGTACATGGGGCATAACACAAAAGAAAAATGAAATAGGCATACTACAGATATGTTCCTGGGGGAAGACACATTTTATACACAGACAGAGGGAGATATGAGAGACATAATTGATAAGAACTAGGACAGTTTGAGTAAGGGGATAGGAGAACTGAGATTATTTAATTTTTTTGGTAGGGCAAACTTCAGAGATATATCAGCCAAGACAATTTGTGGATGTAGAAGGGGCAGGTGAGATGAAACTATACTGGGGTGTGTATGCAAGCATGTACTGATACAATGAGTATGAGAACAGAAACAATTAAGTGCAAGGGGGAATGTAAAGCAGTGGGTAGGCAAGCTGGGATAGACTGGTTAGGAGCAGGGTTAGTATAGGAGATGGAGGTCTGGTGAGTAGGGGGTATCCCTAGAGACATAGGAGTACAGCCTGGGGGTTGGAGCCAGGGGGGGTTTAGTGAGGGAGGATATGTGGCTAGGGAGGAGGACAGGGAGCTAAGGAAGTTTAAAACAGGAGCATTGGTCCGATGAGATGAGGTAGCGATGGAGTGCTTTTTTATAGGTGTCATGAGTGGGAGTCTGTCAGAGATCTAGGGGGAGAGAGTTCCACAGCCGGAGAGCTTGGTGGGCAAAAGCACTAGAACCTTTGATAGTTGTGTATTTTGGTACAAACAAGAGGCATTTGTCAATTGAGCGTAGTCCATAGTTTAAGGTCTGTGGAGTGAGTAGATTCACCAATGATTTAGGGGTTTGAGACCTCATGATACTGTCTATGGTAGAGCCAATGGAGTAGCACCTGGTGGCATTTGGAGATAGCCAATTTAGATCAGAGTAGAGGAGGCAGTGGTGTTTACGCCTGTGGGACAGGGTAGTGTATTGGCATATATTATTATAGGCAACCTCCCACCTATGGAAATTTGTTTTGGGTATGGCTACATAAGAAGATATGCAATAGGTTAGGGTCAGCAGAAGTATACCTCTGGCAATAGCTAGTCTCGCTGAGGTGGTTAATGCATAGCTAGTGTGGTAAGCTACACCTAGTTTGGAGTTCACAGACTTGCATGTATTTGAAATATGTTGTTCGAAGTTTAAGGATTGATCCAGAGTAAACCCCAGGTACTTAAAAGAGGTAACTAGGCCAATGGATGAGCCATCTAGGCAGGAAACCCTAAAATTGTTTGGGTGTGATTTGAGTTTCAAGGGGGCACCAAATAGCATGGACTGTGTTTTGGACTCATTAAGAACAAGGTTATGATCCGAGCACGGTTTAAATGCTTTGGAAATCAGCAGAGAGCCATAGATTGATGTCCGATACATTTTTCGCACTGGTATAGAGGACAATGTCATCCGCATAGAGTAAGGAGGAGGAGGCAGTAGAGAGTTTGGAGGTAATATCATTTATGAATATAGAGAAAAGAAGTGGTCCTAGGATAGTGCCTTGGGGTACTCCAACATTCATTGTAGCCTTACCCGAGTAAGATGGGTTGAACTTAACAACCTGGACCCTATTTGATAGGTAGCTGTTGAACCAGCTAACTACGTTTAACAAAAATCCCATAGATTGCAGGGTGATGAGGAGAAAGGAGTGATTCACCAGGTCAAAAGCCTTTGTCATATCAATGAAAACAGCCCCTATTAGGAGACCCCTGTCCATAGCAGTGAGAGTATCAGTGGTAAATTTAAGCAGGTCAGTAGAAGTGCTATGACCTTTCCGGAAACCATGCTGGGCAGTTGTTAGAAGGTCATGCTAGGTAAGAAATTCTATGGTTTGAGTGGAGACTAGTTTTTCTAAGATTTTGTTTAGAGTTGACAGGATAGCTATTGGCCTGTAGTTCGAGGGGTTAGTGGGGTCCCCATTTTAAAAGACAGGGGTGACTCTTGCTATCTTCTAAATGTCAGGGACACTACTTTGACACAAGGAAAGGGTAAAGATTTTGGCCAGTGGTGCAGCAATGAGAGGGGCAACTATTTTTACTAGTCTGGGCTCAATACCATCTGAGCCTGTAGCAGCACTATCAGAGATCAACTTAAGAAGTTGTGTTACCTCCTTTGGGCTAATGGCTCTAAAGGGAAAGGGGGGGAACTCCAGGTAATTTGCTAGAAAAAACTGGGGACACTTGTTTTGTGATGGGGAAGGAGGATGTGAATTTAGTTAGGTCTGAGAACTGATTATTAAGGAAGTTTACAATGGTCTGAGGATTGTTGCAGTGAGTTCCATAAAGGATCATATCATTAGGCGTAGATGACTGAGTAGATCCCAAGAAGGTTTTAATGTGGGACCAGAACCTTTTGGGATCATCTGAGACATTGGTTAGAAGTGCTTTGCAGGAAGAGCTCTTCGCAGATCTTATAGCCTTTTTGCAGGCATTTCTTAACCTCCTATAGGTGTTATAGTCTTCTGGAAGACCAGAGGACTTGAAACAGCTCCAGCTCCTGTCTCTCTCTCTCTTTTATTTTAGTTAGTAGATCCTTTTTGAGCCATCTAGTGTGTTTTCCCTTGACACGGCGGGTTATAAGAAGGGAGTGATGATCCTGCAGTGTTGAGAATTTGGTGATGAAAATAGCCAGTGTGAACTAGACATCTTGTGCGTTGTAGAGGTCAGACCAATCAATGTTGGCCACATCTTGAATAAAATTGTGCTGATCCAGCTTGACATAGTTGCGAAAGGTGATTAGGCGTGGTTTTTCAGGAAGGGGGGAGGCCGATTCCCAGATGCAAAAAATAGGGGAGTGGTCTGAGATGGCATCCGCAAGTGTGCTGGCAGACTGGACATGCTCGGGATGGTTTGCTAACATCCAGTCAATAAGGGTGCTGGAGTTTGAGCGAGAAGCACACCGAGTGGGTTCAGTAATAAGTTGATGGAGGTTATGGCTCTGGATCTTGGTGAGCAAGGTGGTCTGGTATTTTCCTAGCCAGTTCAGGTTGATGTCACCTAGGATGATTCTTTCATTCTTACCAGAGAGTAGGGATGACTGGTTTAGTAGTTCATCCAGGCCAATGAGGGCACTGGTTGGTGGGTTATAGGCACATATGATATGAAGTTTTTTATTCCCAAGAGTGAGGAGTGCATGTAGCGACTCACAGTGTGTTAGAGGATCAGTGTTCAGGACAGTGAGACAAAGGTGGTTTTTGAAATAGATAGCTACACCACCCCCTGTTTTAGAGGATGGTCTGTCCTTCCAGAGGAGGTTATAGGATCGCACCAAACAGCGAGAGTCAGATATAGAGGATTTTAGCCATGTTTCGGACAGGCACAGAATGTCTGGCTTGTAGAGGGAGATCCAAGCTTCAGGTTCAGCAAAGTTGTGCTTGAGGCTTCTGATGTTGTGATGGGCTATTAGGAGACTTTTTGTGGACCTTTGTAGCACATCTGAGTGGGAGAGGTGACCTGCAGGGCCAGGATTTGTCTCAATATCACTGGACAGCAGAATAGCCAGGAGTAGGAGGTACCATAGCTTCCGCTGCTTTAGAGGAGAGAGAATTAGGTGGTGAAGGAGGCATTTCTTAGGGTTACATATAGCTTGGTAGATCACACCCTTTTTTATTAGGAGTGGGGATGAGTCCCAGGGTGAGTCATGATGGAGAAGGAGATTGGAGAAATGGAAGTTATCTAGAGATTGGACGATGGCAGAGTGGGCCATGTTGGCATTGTAGTCACCAGAGGATGCTATGTAAAGCAATGAGAGAACCATGATAGTGGTAACTATGGGCATTAGGTGACCCATGATATCCGGTAGTATCTGTACTACGTAGGAACTTTAGTATGTATAAACAGAGAAAGGCCCTTTATAGAGAGTTCAACCTAGTAGTTATTTCAACAAGTAAAGAGGTAAGGGTAGATTGTAATTTTACCTTTAGAGTAGACAATAAGATTTTCTGGCGCATAGGAAATACTTGCAGTTCATGCCAGAAGGCAGATTGTGGAAGTGAGGTGACAGCTTGGGCTAAGGGAGAGATTGCTCAGAGAAAGAGGGAGAACTGGATTATAGTGAGAAAAAGAACTCAGGAGACAGGGAGGAGGGAAGGTCAAAGAACAGGAGAGGGACAGAGTTGAGAAATTAGCAACAAATCAGACAGCAGTGAAGGACTTTAAGGTTGCCTAGACACTAGTAATAGGATAGATGAGGCAGGGGAGAGAGAGAGAGAGAGAGAGAGAGAGAGAGAGAGAGAGAGAGAGAGAGAGCGCAAGATAAAGAGAGGGAAGGGGAGACCGATTCAGTGGTCCTACTCATCGAAATCCTCTCAGTTCATTACTGAAGAGGAAGGATTACAGCCAATAGTTTTGTGGAGATAATTTGTGAGGGGCGAGGTGTATTTAATAGAGGTCGGGGGCGTAGCGTGGGATAAAATTACAGAGCTTAAGCGTAGCAGCAAGAGCTGCTGGGGGAATTGAAAACAGCCATGCTTATCCCAAACAGCCAATAGCGTGCTGGGAGTACACACAAAATAGCCAGTGGTAAAGGAGGCAATAGGCAGCAGGGACCAATTGTATTGCAGACTTGAGTCTCGAGCAGCCGTAGTTGAGGAGAGCAGTTGGGCGGCCGATGGAGCTCTGCGCTGCAGCTGCTGGAAGGGGTGATGAATCCCTCGATGGGGTGGCCGTAGAATTGGAGAGCAGGGTGGGTGGCTGATGGAGTTCGGCTTTGCGCTGCAGCCGCTGGAAGCAGTGAGGATCCCTCGATGGCTCAAGTCCTTCCTGAAAATAAGCAATTGCATGCCTAGTGTAGCTTACCTGGTATGCAAATTACAAAATCAATCAATCAATACATAATTTGTCTCCCTATTCACCACCATTGTGTTTACTCTACCTTTTAATTTATTTTTATTTCTGTTGAGTGACTTGCAAGCTCCTTAATCTGGACTTCAGTTAAACTATATTTTTGTACTAGGCACAATTTTGCCCTGTTGTTGGATTTCTATGGGCTTTTGTTTTGTGCTGTTTCTTATTTTTGCTCAGCTGTCCTATTTACATTTGATTTATTTATTTCCATACTTTAGAAGGGAATGTACCCTGAGCAATAATTAATTTCCCGGTGTGACCTAGGGAGAGGGAGGGGTAATAGAGGGATGACTGGATAACCTAATACGGGGTTGTGCAGCATTAAATACAATATAATAACTACAGAAATGTACGGGCACAGATGCAAAAAAAACAGCTTAAAGAAAAATAAAAAAATAATGCCTGGGATATTCAAAAGGGTTGCACCATGCTCAATAGGGTTGTGCCTGCGCAAGTCCGAAATTGTGCCATTCTGCGATATTCAGCAGGAGGCAGTTGTGCCCCCACCAAGGCAAGCTGAGCAACAGCGCAATGCAAATGAATGCATGCTGAACTGGAGGGGGAGGAACCATGCATAAACTGCACAGCCCGCTATTCAGCGGGCTGTGCAGAGTTGTGCAGACGCAACCCCAACCTGTGCCTGCACAACTTTGAGCCAAAAAAAAAGGAGTAAGTCGAGGGCCACCCACAGGTGAGCTGCCACATTGCAGGGCACAACACAGCAGCTGCCACCTGTGGCTGGCCTCAACCTACTCCCTGTGCCCCCTGCAGCCTGATTGCGGGCAAAGTGTAAAATCCCCCACCCCTGACTGACCTGATCGGGGCAAAAGCTTAAATAACCCCCCACCAGCCCTATCGCGGGCAGCAAAGTGTCCCCCCAGAACATATCCCTGGTGGTCCAGTGGACTGCTAAGCCCGATCGCAAGGGTTGCAAAGTTTAAACCCCCACCCCCAGAACATATTCCTGGTGGTCCAGTGGGCTGCTAAGCCCGATCACAGGCTGCATAATGTGGCGACACTTCCCAAGACCATATCCCTGGTGATCTAGTATCCCCCACCCCACCCACCCATGAAGCCCCACCACCCCGCTTCCTCGGCAGCCGGGCGGGCGGCAGCATCTCACCCGCCACCCCGGCCACCCGCCGACTGACTGCCCGGTAGGGCAGCACACTCACTGGCTCATGCTGTGGACCAATGGGCGTACAGCCCTACCATACGGAGTCAGTTGTCGAGCGGCATGGCAGCAAACAGATAGGGAGCTGCCACCCGCCGCTGACTGGGGGGAGAGGGGGGGTGGTGGTGCTCAGTGGGCAGGTGGGGAGGGGTTACCTCTGGACCCCCAGGGTTGGATTGGTTTGTCATAAGATATTACTGATGCCGGGGGGGTCACGTGACACCAATGGAGGAGTAGCTGCTGCTGCTTGGGGCTCCCGATCCTAACCAGCAAACCTGCCATTTTTTCGTGGTTCTAACCCATCCCTTTTTGACTTCTCCTGGCTAAACAAGCTGTGGATCTCTTTTTGAATTGTTCGAGTACCGATTGGCATTTGAAATGCAGGCGAGTGAGCAGGAGTTGGAAGCGAAGCAGCCACGCCGCAGTTCTTCACCGCAGATCGAGACAGAAGAAGTCACGCCTGGCAAAATCTACAGTGATTTATCTGTCATAAAGGAAGCGCTATTTAAGTTGGTAGACGAGATGGCTGAAATTAAACCTGCTTTGACCCAGCTTGCCCGTCGAGTGACGGATACAGAGGCTCGCATATCATCAATTGAGCGAGCGTTGGAGAAGTCGAGGCCTACAATCAGTGAATGCAAGAAAATGGTAACGAGGTTGGAGGAGCGGCTGGACGACCTAGAAGGACGAAGCCGTCGAAATAATTTAGTTCTTCTAGGATTGCCAGAGGGGGAAGAAGGCTCCAATATGTTGCTCTTTTTGCAAAAGCTGCTTAAAAAATCTGCAGGCCCTTCACCAAATGGGCTGGAGTACATCATCGAGAGGGGGCACCGTGCCCTGAGAGCTAAACCCCTATCAACAGAACCTCCACGACCCATCATTTTTAAGCTTCTTAATTTTTTGGACAGGGAGCATATCTTAAGAGAAACAAAGAAGCTATCTTCATTTCACTGGGAAGGTAAAAGCTTAACGCAGTCCCGACCTGACTTGGAAATGAGACAAGCTAGAGCCTCCTTTCGACCTATCACTTGAGCTGTGGGCTGCGGATTCGCCACCATATGCTGTATCCAGCTGCTTGAGATCACCACTAAGAATGGGACAAAACGTTATGAATCGATGGATGAAGCTTTAACTTCTCTTCAAGGTTTGATGCCTGACCTGTTCCCTAAAGGCTAAGTCATGGTGTGGACTATGCTGACCTAAAGGGGCTCAGGAGCCCAATATGAGAATGTAATTGGACAGCTACGGAAGCCTTATTTACTCTGCACTATAATTTTAATAATTTGGCTGCATCCTGCGGTTTCGTGGGCCTTTTTCAACATTTGTTATGCCAATAAGTTGGACATTTCTCTTTGGGACTGATTGTTATTAGTTAATGTTGTTCTTTCGGTCCACGAAGCTTTATTTTCCTCTTTGTCCAGCAGAGGGAGTTGTATGCCTATACTTTATTGTATGCATAGTTTTATCCTATAGTAATTTAGAAGTCACTGTTGTTAGGATTGGATATAGCATTATTGTTCTTGTTATGGTAGGGGGCCGAGAGGTTCAAGCTGGCATGCCCTTCTCATATTAGTGGTTTGGGAAGCATCAGATCAGGAGGATTCGACAAGCTACATGGGTTTTGCCAGGTTAGGGTATTCCCCTTCTCTACCCCCCCCTCTGAGCGGCTTACATTTTTATATATGACCTTTTTTTCATAGGATACCGCTCTCTGTCTGGGCTAGGACTTAGTCATTATTTAGATCGTAGGTGGTTGAGCGGGTGGGGGATGTCTCAATTAGGTATGGGACTTCCCCTTACTCAGTGTTTGCTCAGTTTTTCTTGGTTATTTTTCTTTTCCCAGAGGGGGTCGGAAGGGGGAATCCACCGCTAATCGTCGGGTTCCTTATTTCTTTAAAAGGCATTAAATAAGGACCTCCTGTTAATTATTTAATTTAAATAATTCCAGTTAATGATTGGCAATCCTACCACTTGTTGGGTGAAGTGTATATTTGAACATTTACGTAGCGTTCCTAAACTCGGCAGGTTTGCATGTTTATTTTTGATGATTTGGGACTGTAGTGGGGGGTGAAGGGATGCCCTGCCTCTATGGCGCACTTTGAACCAGTGTAAGAGGAGTCGCTCGGCCTGGGGGTGGTTGTTTGCCAGTTTAGTTGGGGGATTTTTGGGGGTGGGGGCTGGGTGTGGAAAGGTTTGGTTTCTTTTGGGTTTATGTGGTGGGGGCAGCTATCCATATATATACCGCCTCAGGGGCAAGATAGGATAAATGGTCTCTAACCTGAACCTCTTTTCTGGAACATTAAAGGGGAAGATAATTGTAAAAATATGTAATTTTGAACCACTTAGATCGTTATCAGCCAGCAATTGTATTTTTGCAGGAAACCCGGCCTCTCTGACACCTCTCTATTTTAAGAAAAATGGGTAGGCCAAGTGTTTGGGGATGGGTACTTCTTCTAGCCGGAGCGTGGCAATTTGATAGCCGGTGTCCTATTTATACATTCGGACATAATTATTGACCCGAATGGCAGATAAATTATTGTTTCCGCCAAACTTGGAGGGGAGCCTCTTGTGTTGGGGTCAATTTATGGTCCCAACGCAGAGACCCCCTCCTTCTTTGCCCATCTGGCTGTGGTCTTATCTCCCTTTAAGGAGATGCCGCTTATATTGGGGGGTGACTGTAACTTAGTTCAGTCGATAAATTGGATAGATCGGTCAGTAGGAAATCACATTCTTCTCCGCCCAACAGGCCTTGACTGAATGTATATCCTTTTAGGATTAATAGACCCTTGAGATTGTTTAACCCTACAGTTCGTGACTATACCTTCTTTTCACCGGTTCATAAATCTTTTCTAGGTTAGATTATTTTTTGGTGAGCCGACATGTTATTTCTGAGGTAAAAGAAACTGTATTTCTCCCAAGGGTAATTTCTGACCACTCTCCAGTCAAAATTGTTTGGGCCCCGTCCTCTATCCCTAAGAGATCTTATACATGGGCCTTAAATAACAATATACTTAACGATGTCCAGACTTTAGGTAGAGTTCAGATCTTTTGAAAGAGTCAGTTAAATTTAATTGGGGTACGATTTCTGATACTGATTAATCATGTGCGCTTTAAAGCGGTGTGGAGAGGGAGTTAATTAGAGTAGCTTCGTAAGGAAAGCAAAACATAACCAGAAGATGTCCAATTGTCTGAACAGGATTAAAGAATTAGAGGATATGCCTGAATACTTGAGGTCAGATGACCAAGAACAGGAGTTGTCCACACTGAGAGCATGGTATGCGGGGGCCTTGAGGGATAAAGTGGTTAATTCGTCAGTTAAATCTAAAGCGTTATACGTTGGGCAGGGTAGTAAAGCTGGGAAATTATTGGCCTGGCAGTTAAAACACAAATCTGAATCCAAATGGGTGCTGGCCTTAAAACTCCCTGACTCTGACAAATTGGTTACTGATTCCAAAGGAATTCTGCAGTCTTTTGTGTCCTTTTATAGGGACCTATATTCGAGCCGGCCGGCCTCCGCACATGTGCTCTCCAAACTGCGTAGGTTTATGGATGATATACCACTTCCTTACCTGTCGCAGGATTCTAGGCTGAGGCTAATATCTCCTATATCTAATGAGGAGGTAATGTCGGCCATCGATTCACTTAGAGCTGATAAGGCACCTGGCCCGGACGGGTTTACACCATTTTTCTACAAGCTATTTAAAACTGAAGTAGCTCCGCTGTTGAATCAACTCTTTACCTTTTGGTTTGAACATGGAGTTAGGGATACGTCACTCTTCGAAGCCAGAATAATTCTATTGCCCAAACCAGGGAAACCTACAGATTCTGTCGGTAATTATAGACCAATTTCCTTGCTGAACCTAGATGTTAAAATCTTTGCTAAAATATTGGCCTCAGACTTAAGAGTGTTTAGCGAGAACTGATCAGTCCGGAACAAGCTGGCTTCATGGAGGGATGTACCGGCTGACCATTTCAGGAAATTGTTTTATTTAATTTCGCATCCGCGCCCCTAGCATGGAAGCTTCCTTATTTCTTTGACGCTGAAAAAGCATTCGATCGGGTGGAGTGGATATATATGTTTGATACCTTAGCTAAATTTGGAATCCCCCAACAATTTATACAACTAATTAAGATCCTCTATTCGTGTCCAACTGCCAGAATTCAGTGTAATAATCTAATTTCTGTTGCCTTTCCGCTACAAAGGGAACTCGCCAGCGTCCTCTATCACCTTATCTGTTTAATTTGTATTTAGAACCCCTTATTAGAGCAATTAAGGCCGACAAACAGATTCTTGGTATTAAAATTGGAGATCAAGAACACAAATTGTCGGCATTTGCGGACGATGTATTGTTACATATTAGGGACACAACCTTATCCCTCCCTAGAGCCCTAAACCTTATTGAGGACTTTAGCGGTTTTTCAGGTTTTAAGTTGAATTTAGCTAAAACAACATTCTTTCCTCTCTCTACTACTCTTGTAAAAGGTTGGTGTTTGTTCTTAGGCCTTCAGTGGCAACCTAAGACCTTAGTATATTTGGGCATCCAAATCTCCAGAAATCTGGAAGAGTTGGCTCAATTGAACTTAAAACCTGTCTTTAAATCCATCAGAGAAGATTTGGATAGATGGTCGAGACTTTTTTGTCCTTTTCATAGAATCAACACAATTAAAATGGTGGTCTTGCCGAGAATTCTTTATCCCCTCCTTAATCTGAACATATACCTCCCCAAATCTTTATTCAATAATTTATGCAGACATTGTTCGGATTTCATATGGAGAAATAAACCTCCACGCAGAGCTTATTATAAACTTTGTCGGCAACGTAATCTGGGCGGCCAACAACTACCAGACTTCTTTAAATATTATTTGGCTATCCATGCGGCCAGGGCGGTTCTGTGGACCGGAAAAATTGATACTCCTGCTACAGGCCTAGAGTTAGACCGGGCCATAGTTAAAGACTTAAAGATAGACTTAGAATCTCTCCTATATATCCCTTGGACCAAAGTACCCAGAAAGATCAGAAATACTCCTCTAGGGTGGGATATCAGGCTATTCATCAATTATATGCCGGTCTAAAATTAGTCCATGGTTTGATTTCTCACAGCCCTTACTGAAGAACCCCAATTTTCTAATTGGCAACCAACCTGTTTGTAAATTACTTCCATCATCCCTTCCAAGATTCGGATCTCTGATTTTTACGTAGGTAACTCTATGTCTCCGCTTTCATCATTAGCGTAAAGTTTGGCGTTAAGTCTCAGTTTATGTTAAGTTTGGCTCAAATTAGAGTTGTATCCAATCCTCTTTGAGATATGGTAATAGATCTGACCTAGTGGGGGACCTATGGAAACATCTATCCATTTCTTGTTTATCAGGTAAATTGGTTTCTAAACTTTACCAGTGTATTATTAAAAAGATTGACCTTAACTCTTCTCCTATCCCTTTCTATTGGAAAGTCAATATGTCTTTGGCTTGGCCGGAGAGAGTTTGGGAGAAAGTTTGGATAGATATTTATGCACTTACTAAGCAGGATAGATTAAGGGAGATTCAGTTCAAACTGTTACATAACATTTATTGGTCCCTGGCCAAACTATACCGCTGGAATAACAAATGCTCCCCAGCCTGTGAGAACTGTGATGGTTCTTTAGCTACCACTTTTCATAAGCTGTGGTCCTGCCCAAAAGTATTGAGCTGTGGGAGGTGGTCAAACGGGACTGAGACCTTTTATGACCTTACAGCATTTTTACACTAGAGATCTGTGTATTTGGGATGTACGGTCTTATCCATGTAACACTCTATGGGTCCGGATGGCATTAGTGGCAATGGTCACTGTTGGTGATTCTGGCGCCACTGGCGGAAGGAATGGACTCCTTCTTTCAAGGAATGGTGAGGAATTCTGAACGCTTTATACACTGAAAGGACTGTGTATTTATCTGCCAATACTCAGCATAAATTTGACAGCTATTGGAAGGGCTTCAGTCAATGTTTGAGGGATAGGTTTGGTTTCTAGTGTAGTGGGTACTCGAGTATTTTTGGTCTTATTTGTTCCGTTTGTTTATCTTTCTTTTCTTCCATATCCTTTCTACTTTTGCCTGCATCTGTCTTCCTGTTCTTCCCTTTTTCTATTGGAGGTCTGTATGTTCCAGGCATTACTATCCTCCTTGTAACCTTGGTCTCCCTTCCTTATTGTCGATAACTAGTATTTTTCCTCCTCCCTCCAAGTTCTGACCTTGTTTGAGGTAATGGTACTTAATTTTATTTTATTTAATACCTGATATACTCAACGTTATGGATAGCTGCGGGAGGGTGGGTTGTGTTTGAGATGTTGGGCGGTTATTTTGTTTTGTTATTCTCTTATTGTTTTTGTAATTTTATATTGGTTACTGTGCACCCTTTTCTGATGCAGTCTGTGTAACCATTACTATCTGTATGCACAATGTTTGTTTGATGTGTTTGCTTTTCTTAATAAAATAAAGTTATTGGCAGAAGATATTACTGATCCCTGTGATTGGGATGCGAGCGGTCCAATGGACCACTAGGGATATAGGACTGGTCTTTGAAACATATGCCCGTGATCGGGTTGCCAGCGGTCCACTGGAAGACCAGGGATATAGGACTGATCTCTGAAACATATGTCCACAATCGGGATATGAGCAGTCCACTGGATCACCAGGAATATAGGACTATTATTGTCTACATATGCCCTCGATCGGGCATGGGGAGGCTCCACTATGAAGGTGCGGCCGGAGCTCGAGTGGCCACCCACAGGTGACAGCTGCCATGTTGCGCCCTGCAATACGGCAGCTCACCTGTGGGTGGCCAGATGTTGCTCCTTTTTTTTTGGGCTCCCCTATGTGCAGTGTAGGTAGGGGTTGTGCATGCATGGGCTCAGCACATTCCGGGCTGAATATTGGGTTGTGTGGAGTATGCATGGGCACGCCCCCCCCACCTGTGCCGCATACATTACTGATGCACTCCGGCACATCAGGATTTGTGCCAGGCTCAATCCCCCTTTGAATATTGCACCAGACCGCATCAGTGGGTTACGCATAGCACAACTGTGTTGTGCCATGCGCAACCCTTATGAATATCCCACCCGGAGTGTTTATCCAGACCTAACATCTCCAGCTTGCCAAGGAGTAATCCGTGGTTGACCAAGTTGAAGGCCATGGTTAAATCTATGAATATGGCCTCTGTCGATATCCCTTTGTCCATTGCACCCACTGCATCACTCATAAAATTGATAAGTGCAGTGTCTGTCCCATGACACTTTCTGAAACCATGTTGTTGGTCAGAAATGAGATGAAATAGTTCAAGGTAGTCCTGCAGCTGGTTGAAGATCAATCTCTCCTGAATCTTAGCTAAGGGACAGAGGATTGATATGGACAGGTAGTTCTCAACATTGACCCTTGCTCCACTTTTTTGTGTAGGGACCACAATAGCAACCTTCCATTTGGAAGGGACAACACCCCCATAAGGGATCTGTTGATAAGCAAAGTTACTGGCAGCTAGTTTAAGTAGTCTTGGCTCATGTTGGTTGTATCCATGGGAAGAATCAGGTTTCAGTTGTTTCAGTAGGGTTAGCACTTCAGATTTCCTGACCAGTCGCAGGTGGAAAAGGGGTCGCGAGATAACTTCTTTGACTGGGCCATGCACTGGTGTTGGCAGGTTAGATTTGTTTTTGACCAGATTTGTGAAATAGCTGTTAAAGGATTCCACCACTGTTGTGGGATTATCGGTGGCTAGGCCATTGATTAAGATTGTCCTTTCGGATGAATTTTTGTTACTTTTTAGTAGGGAATTTATATGACACCAAAACTTCTTTGGGTCACCAAGATGTTTGTTTTGGAGACTCCACAGAAATTGAGATTTTGCCACCTTGGCTTCTCCATTGCATTCATTTCTTAGATTCCTGTATTTGTCCCAGTTGGGTCACAGGTATGTCGATTTGTAGTGCCCCCAGGCCTTGTCCCTTAGGGTCTTTAGTTACACTGTAGGCCACTACATGGGGGTGCTACACTGTTAAGATTCCATCTGTCAGGTGAGATGTAACAGTAAGGTCCCTCTGTCCATCGTTGGTCACCATCCAGGTGCAAGTTAAAGATCACATGGCATATATTAAAGAAAAACAGGATTTTTTTAATTAAAATAAATCACACAAAAATGACCTATCATGCAATACAATGCAACAATGCACAATAAATAAATAGGGACAAAAAAGCATACTCCTAAGATGACACTTAGAATAAAAAAAAGTAAATGAAAAGAAACATGAGTTAATTATACAGTTTGCTCTGATATTCTACAGAGGGTATACTGTAACAAGAAAAAAATGAACCTTGTTTAGGTATCATCATGTAAAGGTGCCATATGTCATTCCCCTGTGCTATAAGTCATCCATGTGCAATTGGGCAACAATTTCCAAAACGTTCAGGTCTGAAATTGATTATGTTCAGTGTAACGTATCTTCTTAAGACATTTGGTGATGGTGCTTATAAACACCACCCGTGCATTCAGATTTTTCTGTAAAGTGTATGTACATCATGCCTGCTAGAGATAATATGGTCAGTTTGTGATCTGAAGTTGTGAGAAAAATGTATTTTGCATGATGAAACATAGACTTTGACTGCAGACAAAGACTGCTTGGCCCACCTAGTCTGCCCATTTCCCTACCTAGAGGATAAGCTGCAGATCCTATTTAACTAACAGCCTATTTATGGAAGCATATGGAAGCAAACATTTGCTTATTAGATTGAAGCTAACTAAACCAGTGAAATTATCCAGTGTCAAGCTTTTATTAAAGAACACCTCATATACATTTGCATATGAGGTTCCCTGTTTGTGCCTGGGAGTTTTAGCTAGCCTTTCCTCCAGTTATCAAGTACTAGTATTATCCATTCATGTACAAGTGGGAACCACTGGCTTTGTTTTCCTCCTAATATTAGGGAAAATTATTAAATGTGACTATGCTGTGGAAAAAGAAAAGCGGGGTTAATCATTAACTCCCCCTCCCCCTTTCACTATAGTCTCAGTAGGTGACAACTTTCTTTACGGCATTGAGTCTACTCCCCCAGAGTTCCTGGAAAACGGATTTTAAATTATAGCATCCAAATTCATAGGAGGAGGGAAGACCTGACACAGCTGCAGAAAGTGCAGGATAAATAAGGTCCTGATTAAGAAAACCCTCTCTTTTCTTATAACGGCCCATCTTTCTCAATCCTCAGTTTGGATGCTGCTTTATTAATTAACTGTTTCTAATTTAGTAATATGACATTACCATGTCCCAAAGTGACACCTGGCATTTTTAAAGGCTCATCTGTTATTTGTATGTTTGCAACCTCTGTGCATTGAGAATAAGATGCATCAATTCCTATTCTCAAACCTTTACTCCTGTTATAATTCATTTTAGCACCTGCCATGTTAGTACAAAACCTAAAATATATGTTATTGAAGATGTGTTTTGAATGAAAAGACACATCATCTGCATAAGCCATGTATTAAGAAATGAGGGGAACACTTCCAATGTAAACTCACTGTTCCTATGTCCATGCAAGTAACCATTTTCTATAACTGGCTCAAATACAAAAATGTATAGTTGAGGGCTAAGTAGACACCACTGCATGGCATCACTACAGGCATTGACACTGCTTCAAAGCATAGAGACATAAAAACATAGAATTTGACGGCAGATAAGGACCGCTTGGCCCACCCAGTCTGCTCATTTCCCAATCTAATGGATAAGCTGCAGATCCTAGTTAACCAGCAGCATACTTCTTCCTAACCCAACCCCTTGAATTGCCTTGTGACTGTCCCATGCATGCTTGAAGTCCACCACTGTTTTTGACTCCACAACCTCCTCCGGAAGGCCGTTCCATGCATCCACAACCCTCTCTGTGAAAAAATACTTCCTTAAATTGCACACCTCTTTTTTTGAAAGATGCTACCCTCTTCGACTTAGTTGATTCCCTTGAGGTACTTGAAAGTTTCTATCATGTCCCCCCCCCCATCCCTCCTTTCCTCAAGGCTATACATATTAAGCTCCTTAAGTTTCTCTTCATATGTCTTCCGGTGCAGACCCTGCACCATTTTAGTTGCCCTCCTCTGACAGCTTCCATCCTGTCTGTTTGTTTTAGGTACCTCCCTCTTCATTTGCAAATACTGAGCAAAATATTTGTTTAGTATCTCTGCCTTTTCACAGCCACCCTTTGCCCACCCTCCTTCCCTTTATTAAGCCTCACTATCCCTCCCTTGGTCTTTCTTCGCTCCCTGATGTACCTATAAAAGGTTTTATCCCCTTCTTAACTGAGTTGGCTATCTTTTCCTTGGTTTGGGCCTTTGCTGTTCTGACAGCCTTCCCAGCTTCCTTTTGCTTTAACAGATACAGTTCTCTGTCCTGCTCCTTCTGTGATTCTTTGTACTTCCTGAATGATTTCTTTTTCTCTTGAACCTTCACTGCCACTTCCTTTGAGAACCATAGTGGTTTCTTACATTGTTTCGCTTTTGTTTATTTGCTTCACACAAAGGCTTGTTACCTCTGTGATGGCAGTTTTTATTATTCCCATTGTTCTTCCACTCTCCTTCCTTCCCATTTGCTAGTGCATTCCTTAGGCACTCACCCATTTTAGCAAAGTCAGCCCTCCTAAAGTCCAATACTTTTGCCTTTGTATGGCTTGACTCTATTGCTGTGTTTATTGTGAACCATACTGTTCAATGGTCGCTAGTTCCCAGATGGCTACCCACTTCTACATCTGTGATCCTCTCTCCATCTCCATTTGAGAGAACCAGGTCTAAGATTGCTCCCTCTCGAGTGGGCTCCAATACTAGTTGCCTAAGGCATGACCCCTGTAGGGCACCTAGAATAACCCCACTCTTCGAAGTGGCTGCTGCAACTGCACTCCAGTTAACATCTGGCATATTCAGATCACCCATCAGCAATATCTCCCCTTTTTCTGCCATTCTAAGTATACTTTCTATCATTTCCTTGTCCATTTCTTCCCCCTGAGAAGGGGGTCTGTATACAACCCCTGTGTGGATTGTGGTGCCATTGCCTGTCTCCAAATTTACCCACAGTGCTTCTTCTCCTCCATGTTTACCCTTTTGTTCTGTAACTTTTATTCCTTCCCTTATGTTAAGAGCTCCTCCTCCTCTTTTACCCTCACTGTCCCTCCTGTAGATAGTGTATCCTGGTATGTTTATGTCCCAGTCATGGTTTTGTGTGTACTATGTTTCTGTGACTGCCATGATATCCAGATGTTCCTCCTCCATCAAGGCCACTAATTCGGGAAGCTTGTTACTCAGACTACGGGCATTGGTATTCATTGCTCTCAATTTTTTGATGGCTTACCTTCTGTTGCAGCATCCCCCACTGACCTTTCTATCTCGGTCTTTTTCTCATTTAGTACCCTGTTTTGTAGGGAGAGGCTGGGATTTTCCTGCTTCTTATTAGTGCCTCCCCCTCTTGACTAGTTTAAAAGCTTGCCAATGAAGCATTTAAACCAATTGCTCAAAAGACTTGTTCCCTTCCTGGACAGATGCAGACCATCCTGCTAGTATAGGCTGGTGTCCCTCCAGGTGGAACCCCAGTCCCCTGTGAAGCCAAACCCCTGTACTCCACACCATTTTTTTAACCATTCACTAAACTGCATGGTGCAAAGTATCCTCACCTCACCCATGCCATTGATAGGCAGCACCTCTGAGAAAGATACTGTGTGTGCTACTTGTCTTAGGCCCCTCCCCAACTCTATAAAGTCCTCCTGCACTGCTCTAATCTCATGATGAGCCAAGTCATTTGTGCTTAGGTGGACAATGACGTCCAGCTCAGACTCCAGTGCAGCTGTTCTCATGATTCTGAGGATGCGCTTCCTGTCCCTTCAAGCCACGGCACCAGGCAGGCACCTTACTTCAGTTTTCCTGCTCCCCCCAGTTCTATCCCCCTAATAATTGAGTCCCCCACCAGGAGCTGCTTCCTTTCCCTGTGGTGTCCTCTGCCTCCTTCCTGTGGGCTTCCCTTGTGATAGTTGTCCTCAGCCTCCTTAGTCTCCTCTGCTGGTGCAGATAAGATGGGGACTAGTGTTGTTGGTTAGATCCTAGAGAAGGTATAATTTTGGAGGTCGCCCCCATGGCTCCATCCTTTTGTGAACTTTTGCCCCTTTCAACAGCAAACTAACACATGATATGGCCCTACCTTCCGCCTGGTGAGGCACGAAGAACCAGCCAATGAAGAGACAAGATCTGAAGGAGCAGGACTCAGGTAGACCTGGGGATTGGGGGGGGGGGTCCGTGGACCTGTGTTATTAGTTCTGCTATGGGGCTGGCTCCACCTTCCATAGCCTAGGTCAGGCTGGTGAATATCATGCTGGACTGATCGTTGTCTTATATGTATGGGGCGGAAGGGGGAGGTCTGGGCAATTGATTTATTATGCACCTGGGGTAGAGAAATAAAGCTGAATGTGATTTATCCGGGTGTTGGGATGTGGGCCCTGAGGGGGGGTGATGTGGGCGAGGCCTGGAGATCTGACCATAAGTTTATAATTGTTTGTTAGTATTAGGAAATGGATAGATGCTAAAGAGTCATTTGAAGGGGAGTGGGTTCAATATTGTAAGTTGTTTGGGATAGCTGGGATTCTGGACTCGAACTCAGGTCCACAACACATTAGGGGTTGCAGCAGGCTTTCAAAAGAAGTTGTGGGGTGGAGGGGGGCGGTGGGGACTTGAGTTGGATTGAGGGAATTTGTGCTCCCCTAGGAGGGAAGTCAGATTTTAAATGGCATGTATTTGTTGTTCTATTAAGGGGAAATATAATAAAAGGTTACTTCCGGGGAGGGTTTAATATGTTTATAGTTATTGATGATTTCTGTTTGAAAATGTGTGTTTATGACATCCTGCAAGAGATACTGTTATATGTTGGGGGATGGAGTGTCGGCCTCTGGGGGCATAAGAGTGTGTTATATAAGGAGGAAGTACAGAGAGGCAGCAGTGACAAATTAAAAGAATCTTATGGGTAGTCTAGCTCCAGTGAAAATAACATCTTGGAACATCTGGGGGTTTTCTGCGCCAATAAAAAGAAGAAGAGTCTTATCGGCATTAAGGAAGCAGGGGGCTCAGATTGTCTTGCTGCAGGAGACCCACCTCACACAGAGGGAACATCAGAAACTGGTGATGGGTTGGGTGGGGCACTGTGTTGCAGCTTTATATAATTCACATAAGAGAGGTGTACTGGTGTTGATTCACAGACATCTCACATTGTGGATAGAGAGAGTGGTAGCTGACCCCCATGAGGGGTGATATGTGTTTGTGGAAGGGTCCCTGTATGGGGAAAAATTCACTGTGAGAAGTGTATACGCTCCGGCTCAATTTGATCCACAGTTTTATCAAAAAATGCTGGACCTATTAGTAAAGGAACAGTTTGAAGGGTTAATCATGGGGGGGGGACGACTTTAATACACTTATGCATCCAATCCTGGATCATTCACAGGGACAGGACAGGGATTTGGCTGGGGTACAGAGATTGAATCAGGAAATGTCGGAGTTGTATATTGTTGACAGCTAGAGAACTGCAAATCCTGAAGCCAAGGAATATACTTTCTACTCTAACCCACATGATACATGGTCCTTCTTGGATTATCTTTATGTCCCTAGGGGGTGGTTGCATAGGATTGTGAAGACCCAGCATAGCCCGATATATATCTCAGATCACACCATGGTCCCATTGGAATCCTGTTTCACAGCTGAGAAACCTACCCCTCCGCCATGGAAATTCCTGAGGTATCTTTTGAATAATAAAGATTTTTTAGAATTTTTGGAGGATCAATGGGAAGAATATAAGCGGCACAACGAAGGATTGGTGGAGTCAGCAGGAGTCTTCTGGGAGGCTGAGAAGGTGGTGCTTCGGGGGGCTATCGTAAGGTATGTGACTTTGTATAAAAAGGCTAAGAGACAAAAAAGTGAAGACCTTTTTGGTCAAGTTAAAAAGCTGGAACAGCTTTCTGCAATTAACCAAAGTGCAGAAGTTCTTAAGCAGTTCACAGAACCACGGGAGGTCCTCAATGCCCATACTATTACTGAGGCCCACACATCCTATTTTTTTGCCAAAAATAAGTTTTACGAGTGGGGAAATAAGCTGGGCCCATTATTAGTTAGACTCATAAAAGGCGGTTGTACACAGACGAGGATCACAGGTATCAGAACTAAAGCAGGAGTAATAGTAAGGGGGAAAGGTGAAATTGAGAAGAGATTTGAGCAATTTTATCAAGAGCTCTATACATCGGAGTGTATGGGGAAGGATGTGCAGGCACGGGCATTCTTGGACAAGCTAATTCTGCCAAAGCTCTCTAGGGAACAAGGTGAGATTCTGAGCAAAGAGATTATGGAACAAGAAATAAGGGTGGCAATTCGTTGTTTGAAAATAGGTAAAGCCAGTGGACCCGACTGGTACCCCATTGAGTTCTATAGAATTTTGCAGGATCAGGTGACTGAGCCACTACAGAAAGTATTTCAGGAGACCCCGGGAGGGGGGACACTACCTTCTTCCTTTTTGAAGGCGGTGATTTGCCTGATACCCAAGCAGGGTAAGGACGTACTGGACTGTGCGTCATATCATCCAATCTCCCTCCTGAACAGTGATACTAAGATACTGGCTAAGGTGCTTGCTGGTAGACTGGACCAAATGCTACTGAATTTGATCCACCCAGATCAGACAGGGTTTGTCTGTGGCAGACAGTCGTATCACAACATTAGAAAACTACTAAATGTGGTCTAGCTGGCTTCAAAAGTAAGGGGGAAACTGCTGTACTGTCAATGGATGCTGAAAAGGCCTTTGACAGGATTAAATGGGGTATCTCTTTATGGTATTTAAGGAATATGGGATAGGGGATGAATTTCTTGGATGGGTCCATGCTCTTTATAACGGACCCATGGCCCGGGTACTGGTAAATGCGGTCGGGACGGGCCGGGTCTTTTTGCAAAGAGGGACGTGTCAGGGATGCCCTCTCTTTCCCTCATTGTTTGCGTTGGCCATTGAGCTGCTTGCAATCAGCATAAGGAATGATCCAAGGATCCTGGGGATTATTGGTAGCAGTGGTCAGCAGAGTAAAATAACTTTGTATGCAAACGATGTGCTACTATACATCAGTGAGCCGGATGGTTCTATACCTCCGATTCCGGATTGGATTGACCAATCTGTAGAATTCTCAGGCTATAAGATTAATATCGCAAAGTCAGAAGTGAAGATATGGGGTAGGCCAGAGAAGGATAAGAGTGGGGAGAGTTGGGGTTTGAAGCGGGTAGGGACTTCTTTTCAATATCTGGGCATACACATAGGTAAGGACGTCAATTCAGTCTATGGGCTGGATTATACCCCACTAATCAAGAAAATTGAAGCTGAGCTGCGCAGAAGGCAGGAATTGAGTATGTTTTGGCTAGGGCATATAAATGTAATTAAAATGAACATCCTTCCATGGGTTTTACACCTAATGCAGATGCTGCATCTTGAATCCACCAGAGGGGATTATAGACGTCTTGAGAGAGGGCATTTTTGGAGCTCTCATGGAGATCAAAAAAACCCAGGGCAAGTATAAAAAGGCTGCAGGGGGACAAGGACGGGGAGTATGAATTTTCCGGATTTGAGACTGTATTATCTGGCAACCCAAGTCCGATATTTTAGTGATTGGGTTCAAGGGCCGGGGGTGGCAGGTTGGCTGGATTTGGAACAGATGGGCATTCAGGGTAGATTAACAGCATATTTATGAAGGGATGGCCTTAAAAGATACAGGAGAAATCCAGATAGGAGCCCAATGGTGGAGGAGGGCCTTATTGCCTAGGGAAGGCTGAAAAAATGGTTGGGGGCCTTCCGAGATGAGACATTGCTACTACTGGTTACTGGAATCCTGGCCTTTTTGGCGGGGTTTGAGGATACAGAGTTCAAGAAATGGGAGGAGAACAGGATCGGTGTGTTAGGAATCTTTATGCCAGGGACCGGATGGCCCCTATGATGGAGTTGTGTGGGGATGGAACACCATTCGTAGGAAGGTACTACAGGGTGTTGCAGGTAAAATCTTATATTAGAGGCTTGGATAGAGCATAGCCTCAGACTCACCTCTATCTCAGCTGGAACATCTGATTACACAGGCGGGAAAGGAATCAACAGGTTTGATAGGCAAAGTGGTTAGGATGGGGAGAATGTTCTTACCAGACCATACACACAAGATTAGAAGGCAGTAGGAAGCTGACTTGGGCAGATAGATATTGGACAAGAACTGGTGGCAGGTGTTGAAATTGCATAAAGAGCTTTTCATTTGTAACAGGTATCTGGAAGACACATATAAATTTATGCATAGATTATACAGTCCCCATGCGCTGGTTCAAAATTTAAACCCGTGTTGTCCCCGCTATGTGGCAGGTGCAAGGGGAGACCTGGGTACATACGCTATTTCTGGAGGTGCCCCAAAATGAGGCAGTTCTGGGGAGAAATAGCTCAGGAACTAGGTAGATCACTGGGTGGAAGTATTGAGGTGGACCCCCTGGCACTGCTGTTTGGGATTAGGGTGGAGGGACTGGATTACTTGACTTCTATGCCCAGATGGATACCAGTCCAGCTGACTCTCACTCGGCAACGTATCTTAAATACCTGGGTTTCAGCAGCTATTTTGGATGTGCAGCAGTGGATGACGCTGGCAATTCAGATTATGGTTTTGAAGAGATTGACATTTACATTGAAAAATAAGGAGCACAGATTCTGGCAGGAATGGGGGCATTTATAGGATCCCTCTCACTGGTAGAGATGAGCATTCTTAATGATGGGTTTTAGACCCTCCTGAATAATTGTGTGAAAGAGGCAGAGACAGAAAAGGGCCCTTGCCCTATAGAGGCCTTTGAATGTTTTATAAGTCACTAAGTGAGTAAAACTATGGCATTGTTGTTTTAGAAACATATAAATGTACAATCATAGGATGTCTTGTGAGTTTGTGTTTGTTCAATGTTTGCAGTTATATGTAAAGGGACAACTATTTGTATAATCTCTGGGGCAACTATGATATGCAGTATGATATGTATAAATGCAGATTAATCCAATAAAAACTTTTTATGCAAAAAAAATAAAATAAAAAAAAAGACAACGTACAGAAGTTCTCATCTGTCATGAGTTTGTTAGGGCTTCTATAGGCTGCACTCGTATCTGAGACCTGAAGATCTGAGAGTACTCATTTAGACATTTGTTACTTCTCACCGGGATTATTGCAAGGTTTTGTAGAAAGGGTTACCTTGCGCTCATCTCCACCGGCTGTACCTGGTGCACAATGCCACAGCTGGGCTTCTGACATCCAATCAACTGCTTATCAGATGGCAGACTGATTTTAAATAGGAATTCCAGCCTTCATAAAGAGAAATCACAGTTCACACTGGCACAACTCAGTTACAGAATATTGCAAAACAATTTAAAATTTCCCAGCCTCTGACTGACTAAACTGCTTGCCAAAGAGCACGTTTATCTGCAAACAGAGGCAGGGAAATAATGAGGTCCAATGCAGCTTGCTTTTTACAAAGGGTATACTTGGGCCAAACAGAATTTTTAAAATGAAACTCTCACCATATGTTCTTCATGCCTAGCAGCTCATCATTTGTTTCCCCTGCCAGATAGTCTCTCTCCCCCCACACAACAATAAACATTCTTTTATTAAAAAAACAACAAAAATGGCCAGCCTGGTGGTGCTGAGGGTTGAGGTGCTAGACGCCACACCTCGCGCTACACTGGCGACCCTGGTTCTGGGACGAATCCGGGCCACCAGGAGTTGGCAGGGGAGGGGGAGCATAGAGCGTCCGATGACTGCTCTCCTCTCTCTGGGGTAGGTAATGGGGCTTGCATCGCTCTGTACCTGCATCTGGCAGAGGCCAGCCACACTACAAGTACCTTGCAAAATAGGGGAGGAGAGCATGGCAGGCGTCAGCACTACGTGCTCAGATGCCATTGTACCTCCGGCTCTCCATAAGGGAGAAAAAGTGGAAAAATACAGATGACGATCTCTGCTGCTGATGGTCGTACTTTTGCACCCCAGTAGTGACCTGACAGTGGCGCGTACCCAATGCGGTGCGAGAGTGATAATGGCCGGCCCATTGGGGGTACGGGTTCATGTGGCCTGTGTGCATGACCGGGCCTGTGGGTGCAGTGGCTGGTGGCCGGAGATTGTGGGGGCCATTCTGCTGAGGAGGTAGTAAAGATAAATAATAAAAAAAAACAAAAACAAAGTAAAACCACAAACCATGGGGGCATGCATGAATGCGCAAAAAGTACACTGTAAACTGATGTGGGGTGGTGCATAGTACCCCAGTGCTTTGTGGCAGTCACGAACGGAAATGCATGCCAGGGGTGGGGCTGGTAGGGCTGCGTAGTATACCACACAGAGTGGGCAGCACCACAGTATGTGGGAATGCCCCTTGACCATGCCATATATGGCGATGGAACACCCCCCCCATACTGAGGCACAGCAGTGAATGCCACACAGCTGACCGCAGAGAGAGCAATGGCAGACCAGCAGGATGGTGTGGAGGCCCATCCACAATGAGATGAGGGAGGCGAAGGTGGAGCAAGCAGGGGGATGTGAGCATGCACAGGGCCAAGCACAGGGAAGAGTGTGCTCACTGGCAACCAACTTCACCAGTGGCCATGTGGCTACCATGGTACAGTAGCAGACATCCAGCAGAACTACAGCCTCCGTGCAGTGCCCAGGCCCTAACAACCCTTCCCAAGGTGAAGGCCAGACTGTGGCTGGACATTCAGGTGACCTTCAACACTGCTGGGTCCGAGGCCAGAACCCTCATGGCCATCAAATATAAGTGTGCAGGACTTGAGAGCAGCGGTGAAGAAGAAGTTTGCAACCGGCATTGGGCACATTGAAGTATGGTTTGGGGCCTACCCTGCACTGACATCCAACTGACACCCCGGAGTGTCTCCCAGCCAAGATGCTCACTGATGTAGTTGTCCACAGCAAGGTGAACTGAGTGGACACCATGTCAGGTAGGGGCACCAACTATGTGGCATTGACCAGGCTGAATGCACCGTGTCTGCACTAACCCCATCGCATTGCACCCACATGCAGTGCAGGCATGGCCCAGAGAGGTGCGGTGCCCAGCAAGAATCCCCCATCTGCGACAGTGTCCCGGCTGCACCCTGCAGCAGCCAGTCCTCAAACATAGCCTGCTGGTATGTATGCACAACCCAGGGTTGAGATGTTGGGCTGGGGCATACCCATGTAAGGTGCATGTCCCTGTAACCTGCTCATTGTCTCTCATCAGGTGCAGAGCTGGAGACTGAGACTCCAGCAGAGATAGGAAACAAAGAGGAGAGCCCCACCATGCCCCAGGAGGAGGAGACCTTGTTGGGTAGCATCACTGCATTGGGTTCCGGTGTTCCAAACGCACACACCACATGTGCAGGATCTCCAGCGATAGCATAGCCATGCTGAATGGCTGTATCATGCACCAGCGATGGGGATTCTACTGACACACCCTATTCAGCCTCCAGCAGGCCTGCACACACACATGCACACACACACACACACACACACACACACACACACACACACACACACACACACACTCTCTCAGTGTGGCCAGTGGCAATGAGGGTCCATTAAATCACCACATGAGATGATGTGAGGCACTGGCACAAAACATTGTGAAGGGGCAGTATTGCCAACTGCAGCAACTGGAGCAGGACTGGCTGGACACACAACGCTGAAACATAGCCACCATGGAGGACCACACAGAGGTGGCCAGGGACATGCAGACCTCCATACTGTGATGTGCTGTGGCACTCAAGGGCATACAGGACCTGATGTGTACACCACTGGCACGCAGCAGAGAGGGACTGCAGGCACAGGTGGACATGGTGGACATGGGCAAACAGTGATCACCACCAGCAACACAACAGTCCCTACATTCTGTGACCAGCACACCCACCCTGCCACACACCCCACCCATAGCATTGCCCAGGATGCTGGTGAGAGGCCACAGACACCACCCACAAGTGCAACACCAGGAAGCAGGGATGGGGTGGCACGGCAGTGTGCACTAGGATGAGGCTCCCTGGGTGACCACAGATGATGCCATCATGGACTGACCCAAGAGCACATGCAGGGGCTGAATAGGGGCATGGCCATGTGTGCTGGGAAGGAGGTTAGGTAGCAGGACGTCTGCATGGCTAATGGACAAGCCCAACACCAAAAGGACCAGAGAGTCATGTGCAACAGTGTACAAACCAAAACTACCCACACACGTCATGCCCGAACCCAACCCCAAACACCACACCACAGCCAGTACCACATGAGTGCCACACACATGAACACAATGTACAGCATACACCCTGTCCATCGGGCATGACCAGCTCATCCTCCCACCCATGCAGGGGTGCACTCAGGAACTGGTGTCATCATTGTGCACACCACCCCCTGTGACACGCACTGCACTGGGCCATGACCACAACTCCCACATGGTATGCACAGGCATCCAGGAGGTCCGGCCACATCAGCCTGTGGTGGAAGTGGCCCATACTCATGCTGACATGTAGTGTGTTCATCCCTATAGGCATAATGTGTCATCGATGAGCACCTGCCAGGCCGCATGGCAACCTGCCATCCCCAGCACATGGATAGGCATGTCACTGGCATCCCATCATCCTAGGGATCTATGGGTGGTACCCAAGGCAATGGCACATTACCCCACTTGGCGATGTTCTGCAGCATGGCACACACTGAGAACACTCTGCAGGCCTTGGCGTAGAACAGCATCATGATCCCGCCTGTGTGGTCCAGGCAACTGAATCGCATCTTCAGCTGGCCTATGGTCCTCTCGACAATGGCCCTGGTCGGTTTGTGCACCATGTAGTATGACTCCTCTGCATGGGTACCTGGGGCAAGGATTGGTATCATCAGGTGTGTCCGCAGTGGACAGCCACTGTCTCTTACGGGGGGGAACACAATGTGTCAGTGCCATGACAGGCACCTATATGGGTGCATGGGTGCCCATGCAGTGTTATGCTATTCACCAAGTTGCCAACCATTCACACGTCCAGCACACAGCATCTCTCCCATGCCAGAGGCATCCAGGATGCATGAGTCATTCGTTGATCCTAGGTATTTGGTGCACATGTCTGTGATGATGCCCGTGCATCATAGACTACCTGTCAATTAATGCTGTGAAAGCCTTGCTTTTCTGATATACCTCCTCATGCACCACAGGCATCAGTATTCTAATGTGTGTCCCATCAATGACTCCATACATGATTGGCATCCCAAGCATGGTACAGAATGCTTCCTTGGTCACCTGGACCTCAGTCACTGTGGTGGGGAAGGCGATGTGCTCATCAGATGATCAAGGAGGGCATCCATCACCTGTGCAACTGCCCTGGACATGGAGGACTGGCACACACCCACGGTTTTGCTGGTCATTTGCTGGAATGATCCATTGGCACAGTATGCTATGGCGCACAACACCTTGGTTTCCATGGATATAGCATGTGACCGGCGTTTCCGTGGTGCAACCATGCCATGAATGCTGGCACACAATCACATGGTTGTCTCAAAAGGGAGCCAGAATGTCTTAATGCAGTGCATGTTATGCTTTAGAAACAGAGAAACATAGACATAGGCTTTGACGGCAGATAAGGACCACTTGGCCCACCTAGTCTGCCCATTTCCTTACCTGCAGAATAAGCTGCAGATCATAGTTAACCAACAGACTGTTTATTCCCCCACTGTTTTTGACCCCATGACCTCCTCAGGAAGGCTGTTCCATGCATCCACCACCATCATCTCTGTGAAAAAATACTTCCTCACATTGCCCCTGAGCCATCCTCCCTCTATCTTCAAATTGTGTCCCCTTGTTTTTGGACATCCCTTTTTCTGGACTTTGTTGATTCCCTTGAGGTATTTCAAAGTTTCTATCATGTCCACCCTTCCCTCCTTTCCTCAAGGGTATACATATTAAGCTCCTTTAGTCTCTCTTTATATGGCTTCTATTGCAGACCTTGTACCATTTTAATTGCCCTCCTCTGGACTGTCTTCATCTTGTCTATGTTTTTGCAGGGTTTGAGGTCACCAGAACTGCACGCAGTACACCAGATAGGGTCTCACCAACTGTCTTTACAGAGGGATAATAACTTCTTGTTTTCTACTGGTGATGCCTCTCCCTATACATCCCAGTAACCCCCAACCATCCCTACTGCTTTCTCACATTGCTTGCTAACCTTCAGGTCATCTGATAAGACTACCCCAGGTCCCTTTCCATTTTTGTTGTTGTTACTACCTCCCCCCATTGTGTATTCTTCCCCTGGGTTTTTGTTTCCCAGGTGCATTACTTTGCACTTCTTTGCATTGAATCTAAGATGCCATATTTCTGACCATTCCTCCAACCTTGCCAAGTCCCCTCTCATCCTTTCCAATCCCCTGGTGTATCAACCCTGTTGCAGATCTTTGTGTCAAGAGGCATAGTTTTCCTTCCAGTCCCTCTGCAAAGTCACTTATCAAGGCATTACAAAAGATTAGACCCAGTACTGAACCCTGCGGTACCCCACTAGTAACCCCCCTTTCTCCGGAATATACTCCGTTTAGTATTACCTTCTGTGTCCTGTTGTCCAGGCAGTGTTTTACCCAGGCTACGGACCCACACCCAGGCTGGCTAATTTGTTTATTAATCTTTTGTGTGGGACTGTGTCAAATGCATTGCTAAAGTCTAGGTAGGCCATGTTCACACCCCTTCCCTGGTCCACTACTTTGATCACCCAGTCAAAGAAATCGATCAGATTTGTCTGACATGACCTTCCCACTGTGAATCCATACTGCTTTGGGTCCTTTGCCCCACTGGCCTCTAGTTACTCAACAGTTCTTTCCTTCTGAAGTGATTCCATCATTTTCCCTACTACTGAAGTCAAACTGTCAGATCTGTAGTTTTCTGCCTCTGGCTTGCTCCCACTTTTGTCAAGGGAAATCACATCCACCATCCTCCAGTCCTCAGGTACTACACCATCCTCCCATGATTTGATAAAAAGGATAGTCAATGGTGTCACTAGTTCTTCCCTTAGTTCTTTTAGAATTCTGGGGTGAATCTTGTCAGGCCCCATTATTTTGTCCACCTTCAGTTTTAGGAGTTCTTTCAAAACCCTTTCTTCTGTGAAAGGACTGGTATTGACCCCCTATCCAGAGTGCTTCTATTGATTGGATTAGCTACCTCCCCCCCTCTTCTTTTGTGAATACTGAGCAGAAGTATTTGTTCAGTATCCCTGCTTTTTCACTGTCCCTCTCTGCTCACCTACCCTCCCCTTTATTCAGCCTCACTATCCTTCCCTTTGTCTTTCTTGGCTCCCTAATGTACCTATAAAAGGCTTTATCCCTCTTCTTAGCCAAGTTGGCTATCTTTTCTCCGGTGTGGGCCTTTGCTGTTCTGACTGCATTCTCCGCTTCCTTCTGCTTTAACTGGTACAGTTCTATGTCCTGCTCCTTCTGTGTTTCCTTATACTTTCCTGAACGCTATCTTTTTTCTCCCTCACCTTCCAAGCCAACTCTTTTGAGAACCATAGTATTTCTTTCATTCATTTTGATTTGTTTATCTGCTTCACGTAAACACTTATTGCCTCTGTGATGGCAATTTTGATGTTTCCCCATTGTTGCTCCACCCCTCTTTCTTGCATGCTTGCTAGTGCTTTTCTGAGGCACTCTTCCATTTTGACAAAGTCAGCCCTCCTGAAGTCTACTACCTTCACTTTTGTATGGCTTCACTCTGCAGCTGAGTTTATCGTGAACCACACTGTTTGGTGGTCACTTGCTCCCTGATGGCTACCCACTTCTAGATCTGAGATCCTCTCTCTCTGTCTCCATTTGAGAGTACCAGGTCTAAGATCGCTCCCTCCAGAGTGGGTTCCAACACTAGCTGTCTGAGGCATGCCCCCTGCAGGGTATTGAGAATGGCCCTGCTCTTGGATATGGCTGCAGCAAAGGTGCTCCAGTTAACATCTGGCATATTCAGATCCCCATCATCATGTTGCCATGTCTATGCATGTGTGGAACACCTGTGGTCATGTGCCACATCTCCATCGCTTTTCCACTAGCTCAGCTATTATGTGGACTTATGTTAACACCCTAGGGCTCATAATGCTTCATAGTGAGCATTTTCGGTATGTCAGAGCACTGTGCACAGCGGCCCCCTATGTACTACTGCTGTGCACTGTGTACACCCTTAAGAGGGCATGGCCATGTGGCACAGTATCCCACTCTAACATGCGATGTCAACATGTGTCCACACGTGTGAGTCACTGTTCCGAGGTGGGTGGTTCATGCTGATAGCTATGGTATGCCACATGCTGGATCGGAAGGCCATGTTCCCACAACACCTCTTCCATGTCTCCAAGGGGGACTACACAGATGCCTGGAGTACAGGGACCTCTGGCACATCAGGTGATTTGATAAAGTGAGAACCCTGTTCGTGGGCTGCAAGGCCACAGGTGTTGGTGAGTGGTGGCAATGGTGCATTGTATGATGCCCACTGATTTGTGTCCCTTCTTCCCCATAGGAAAGGCATGGGAGGGCAACCAGGCTTGAGCTCTGCCTGCAGGTACAGCCCAATGGGGCCAAGTGATATGTCTCCTCCAGGGTAGCAAGGTGCATGATGTTCCAGGAGAAATACCTGGGGTGTACATGTTCCTGAAGGGGGCAGGGTCAAAACTCTTCTACAAAAACATGTCCTACAGGGCATGGGAATTATACATCCCATCACTGGTAGTTACACGGGGCTAAGTAGGGTGGGGTAATGTGCAAGGGTACTGATGTCTGTTCTTTTCCTTGCAGCACTAGAGGACCTGTCAGGAAGATGATGTTCTGATTCACTGGCCAGCACCCACCAGTGGAGGAGGTTCAAGAGGATGAGGAGGACAGTGGGGACTTCACACCTTCCAGGCCCTAGGCAATTCAAGGCCTGTCGGGAGGGGCACAGACACAGGCCACATGAATCCAAGGACATATGGTGGGTCAGTTACATTGCCGTGTGCTGGGTGTGGGGGCAGGGGGCTGATTGGGGTACAGCGGTAACTCGGTTCTGATGTTATTGTAATAAAATATTTAGATATATATCGGGCTGGCAATATAGCCTAGAGGTTAGAGGAATGAGGTGTGAACAAGCTTGATACATCCAGTAGACCAGACCTGAGTTTGATTCTCACAACCTCCACTTGCATACTGTGTAACTCTGAGCAAGTCACTTAACTATCCAGTGCCCCCAAGTAGCCCCTGAAAACAGGCACTTGTGCCTAGTGGGCCTTACCCGGTTACCAAAAACTGAAAATAAAAAAAAATAAAAATATATTGCATCACCTGTGTGTTCATTGTCTCCGGGGCAGTGGGCTGCATGTCCAGGAGTGTGGAGGCAGGCGGGCATGTCACTGTGGGGGGGGGCAGTGGCACACGGGGGTCTACCCATTTGCTGGTGGGCTCTGGGCTGCAGGGTCACACAGCAGCAGCACATCTGCCTAGGTACACCACCAGCCCAAGGACACTGTTGTTGCAGTGGCCCATGTGGCCCTGTCCCTGCTGGGCTATGGCACCACATGTGCCCAAAATCCTAGGCCGGCTGCATGGGCATGGTCCCATGGCCCAGGCATGTGTGGCTGCCACATGTGCCCTCTGCTGTGGGCATGCCACCTGCCAGTTGGTGCCTGTACCATTGTGGCTGGCATGCCGCTCGGGCTCACATGCCTATGCATGGCTGCTGCCATTCAGTTGTGCACCTGCGTGGCTGTGCCTTGCCATGCACTGCCATGGCTGATCCACAGCATAACAGTGCTGCCCTGCCAGTTCTTGTGTGGTGCCAGTGGTAAGTGCACCACTATGCTACGCCTTATCCGGGAATATGTTATGCGGCACAGCCTGTGCAGCATTCCATCATATGTTTCTTGGTGCATCCATGTAGTCTTTGCCTATGCACCATGTTACACAGCCATGCCCCCATCTAGGTGCACTGTGGAGCATCCATGGCTCTTTCCATGCTCTTGCTGCATGCTCACTATGTGCCCTTCATGCATGCCATTTGCCTGTGGCATGCATGCCAGGACAACATAGTGACATACACATGTGCCCTATGCACAGCTGTACACAGCGTGCACCTCCCATGCAAAGGGTCCCATGCCCTTAGTTCCACTGACTGCACTCATGCTGCCATGCTGCTCACAGTTTTGCTTCCTGTCTTGATTGCAACCACAACAGCTCCTGGACTCAAAGAGAAAACGGGAATAAACAAATAATTTAAAAAGCCTATCTTCCTAATAATGAGATAGGAGGCACATGTTAGCACCGTCATTTCCTGTCTCACCTTAACCGGCTCTACCATCCTGATTCAAGGATAATGCCATCTCCAAGGTACTGGTTGGGGAGAGCTGAGACAGTAGACATCAATCTACTCTGCCATTCCTTCCACTAGGCTTAATTTAATAATAATAATAAAAAAAAAGCAAATAAAATGGACCACCGGCAATCATCAAGGAGGCTGACAGTTCCAGAAATGAAGGAAGGTTAATCACAATATTAAAGAATACTGAAAGTTCTGTGAATCAAACACTGCAGTATCATCTACTGGTAAATATACCAGTAGATGGACTAGCTTGCCAATAGAAACACTAAATAGATTCTAGTTATTTTTTTATTTTGTTTAATAGTACATAAAAATGTCACATGTAAACCATTTTCTAAATGAAATAATAATTTCCAGTGTGCATAGTATGGGCTATACCAGATAAGGCCCTCTGTCTGTGGCACCTCTTTTTAGCAGCACTGGGCACATTGATTGTGGGCATTTAATGCTGAAATATTGTGCCGGGTGTTGGGGGTTGGGAGGAGGGTGGTAGGCAATAGAGGGCAGGCTGATGGAGGGCTTAAGCCCGGTTGAGCCAGTGTTAGTGGATGATCCAGAGGACAATGTGGCTGCGGCCAGCCAGTAGGGTGGCTTCAGATTCAGTAGTTTTAAAGAGTGGTTCCTGTAATCCTCTCCTTAGAGAACACTGCCAAGCAAACGGGAAGGAGCAGCCCGGATAAGTGGCTTGTATAATTAACTGTTGTGCTTTCTTGCTTTTTCCAGCATTGGGTGTGTTGATTCTGGGCTTTTAATGTTGAAATACTGTGCTGGGATTTGGGTACTGAGAGGAGGGTGGTAGGCAGCAGAAAGCAGGCTGAGGGAGGCCTCAAGGCCAGTTGAGCTGGGGTTAGTGGAATGTCCAGAGGGCCACGTGGCTGTGGGCACTTTAGATAAGTCCACTGCAGAGGAAGGAAAGCAGAGTTAGTGTTTACATAGTTGGGGAATATGTTTCAGAACTACTATCAAGAAGGGGGAACAAATAAGAGTAGGAGTAAATCGAAGAAAAAAAAAATAAAACAAGAAGAGAGCAAAACCCTAAGGTAAAACCAACATTCAATAACCAGCAGGAAAAGGGGAGTGCAGCAAAACCCTACAAACAGGGAACAACAGAGAAGCATAGCTGGGCTTGTTTAGGCTAATGGGGGAGGATGTGGAAGCCTAGGAACAGCCACCAACAGCAGAACAGCTGTGAGGGGTAGAGGAGGAGAAGGGAAGCAGAGAGATACAGATGATAGGATGGGGAAGGAATGGTAGTCAGCTGCAACAGATCAGGGGCCACAGTCTTTCTGGGAACAATGTGGAGAGCAGGTAGCTGTCCAGTGTGCAGAAACCTTGAACAACTCATGGCAGAGGTAAGGTGGCTAAGATGGAAGTTGGGAAGGAGGGAGAGAAGCTGGGGGAAGGAAAAGTGTCTGAAAGGGCAAGTAAGGCCTGACCCAGGGCATTTGGACAGCAAGAACAGGATGGAAGAAAGGAGGTTGCCAAGGTGTCCAGAAGCATTTCCAACTCAAGGACGATGTGTATCTGGAGCAGGGATTGGCAGGTGGTATGAGGATGAGTAAGAGGATCAGCACAAGGAAGAAGGGGCAGGGAAATGGGATGGGAGAAAAGAGGAATATTCTGACACAGGGGGCACTCATCGAGCAGAAATACAATACTGGCCAGTCTAGAGGAATGTGGGGCAGCTCGGGGGTAGTAGAGAATCGAGAAAGCATAGAGTCAAAGGACGGTGGCAAGTGGGTGAGAGGGGTCAGTAGCTTGGAGGGGGAAAGTAGGGAAAAGCTGTCAGTGAGGAGCAAAAGAGGGGGGGAGGAAGGGGGAGATAGGGATGGAACAGGGAGGGTAATGTGGAGGCAAGCAAAGGTAGCCAGGAAGGGATGGGAACAAGAGGGAATGGTGAAGTAGTTGGAAGGAAGTGTTGGTAAGGACAGAAATACATCCGCGACAGAGAGCAGACAAAGGGGGAAGAGGCTGTTTCACCAGAAGTGCACAGGAAGTCAAATAAAATACCTGCAGGGATGAAATGGTAATTATCATTGGAGATTCCATAATTAAAGTTATCCACTGGGTGAGGAAGAGGGAACCAAGCAATAGAAGAGCAGTGGTTTGTGTATATCAGGGATGGAGAAAGGGAGAGCAGAAAATTAGATCATGGAAGTTTTAAGGAGGGGTGGGTGGAAAGTCCTTACTTGATCATCCACTTGGGAACCAGTGACTTAGCAGGGGAAGAGGTGGGGGTGGTACAAAACAGGTTTATAGAGCTAGCTAAGAACTGCAAGGATTCAGTGAGCTCTATGGCCTTTTCTGAGGTAATTCCTGTCCCCAGGGCTAGCACAGTCAGAAAAAGGAAGATTGAAGAGTTTAATGATTGGCTAAGGAGCTGGTGCAAGGTGAAAGGTTCAACTGTATTGGTGGTTGGGGTGACAAGTGGTCTGACAAGGGGCTATATTGAAAGGATAGGTTGCACCTTTATTGGGAGAGATTGAAAGTACTCAGGAACAAGCTGAGGGAATACATGAAAAAGAATCTGAGTTCAAACTGCTGAGGTATGGAGAACTGGGACAACAGGCACAGAACTTCAAGTCAGAGAGGTCTGTAGACCCCTCTCTACCCACACAGAAAGCAGCATTCAGGAGGGAGGGTGTGGGGGGCAACTGGTGAACATCCAAGAACGGGGGTGAAATGGGGTGTATAGGGGATAGGATGATCAAGAAGGATAATGGAACTAGGCAGGGAGGCGCAGATTCAAGGTGGAGGGTGGTGTCACTCAGTACTCTCTGTCTTGGTAACAAGATGGTGGACATGCAGGCCCTCTTAGCAGAGGGGAAGATAGATGTAGCAGCAGCAGCTACCAAGACCTGGATTACAGCACACCACAACTGGGACCTCTCTATCCCGGGGTAAAAGCTGTACAGAAGGGCCAGAGTGTAAGGCAAAGGGGGGGGGGTTGCAGCATATATCAGGAAGGGAATAATATGCACTAGGGATGAGAATGAACAGGGGAAAATGGAACTAGTATGGATCCAGCTCCAAACCAACAAGGGGAGAAATGTCAGGTTGGGGGTTGTCTACAGATTTTCCAACCAAGAGGAAGAAAGGGAAAAAAACTGTAAGGAATTGCTGGACGCAGCAGGAAAAGGAGATGTGGTAGTGGTGAGGGGTTTTCTTCTGTCTAAGGTGGAATGGGGTACCCCAGCCATGTCCTGTACCAGAAGTCAAGTGATCCTGGATGTGATTTAGGGAGGGTTCATTATTCAGGGATTAAAGAACCCACCAGGGAGAGGGCAATCCTTGATCTACTGTTAGTAAATAAGGAGCACATACATGAAAAAACAATCAAGGAACCCCTGCGAGATAGCGACCACAGCACAGTGTGGTTTAGTTTGGATAGTGTATGGGAAAGGAAAGCTTCCCCAACAAGACCAAACCCTTGGAATTCAGGAGATGAGATTTCCAGAAAATGCGGGAGGTGCTAAGGAAGCAACTAGAGGGCATCAAAGCACACATGGGGTGGACAAACAATAGGCCATCATCAGGAATGCAATACTAGCAGCCACAGTGTATTGTGTTAGGCTTAACGGGAAAAATAAGGGGCCATATCACCCTTCTGGTTCAACTCTGAGGGTTGCCAGGGTGATGAGGGACAAGAGAGTGGCCTACAAGAGATACAAGAGGATCGAGAGTGAAACAGATAAGGGGAATAACTGAAACTACCTAAAGTGTCAGGCAAGGTAGTGCAGCGAGCAAAGGCACAGAAAGAACTACAAATAGCAGAAGGGATTAAGACAGAGTAGAAGGCCTTTTTTCAGTACATAAGCGAGAAGTGGAACAGGAAGGATGGAATAGCTAAGCTGAGGAATGGGGACAGATGAGTGGAGGAAGGCAGAAATACTGAATGAGTACTTCTGCTCTGTCTTCACTAGAGGAAAAAGATGGGATGGTACCAGTGGGGGAAGAGAAGGAGGGAAGGGGAGGGGCCAAAGACGTGGTAATAGAGATATACAGAGTAAGGTAAAGGCTACTAGCACTGAAGGCAGACAAGTCCCTAAGACAGGATGGCATACACCTGAGAGTACTGACAGAACTAGAGACCTCTTCAATGAATCCCTGGAGTTGGGAGAGGTGCTGCAGGACTCAAGAATGGCGCATGTAGTGCCTCTACAGAAGTGCTGGCCCTGAGATGATCCAGGAAACTATGGACCAGTCAGTCTGACATCAATAATTTGCAAACTCATGAAGACCATACTCAAGGAGAGGTTTGTAAGGAACGTAGAGGAGAATGGTCTCCAGAATAAAAGGCAGCATGGGTTTGTGGGGGCAAAATCCTGTCAGATGAAACTGGTTGACTTTTTTACTCATCACCTGGGAGGTGGATGGGTGCAAAGCGGTAGATATAATTTACCTGGACTTTAGCAAGGCCTTTGATTCTATGCCACATAAGAGGTTAATCATCAAACTGAAGGATATTGGGGTTGGGGAGAGAGAATGACAAGGTGGGTAGCCAGCTGGCTAAGTGACATTCCAGACAGTGGTGGTGGGGGGAGAGTTATCCAGTACCAAGGAGGTAACCAGTGCAGTCCTGCAGTGATCAGTGCTGTGGCCGTTATTGTTCAATGTCTTCATAAATGACATTGGGGAAGGCATTAAGGGCAAGATGTGCAGATGACATCAAACTCTGAGGGAGGGTGGACACTAGGGTTTCCTGAACTCTCTGGAATTCTGGGTTCTAGTTCTAGTCTAGAAGTTTTGAAAAAGTTCTAAGGTTCTGATCTTTTTCAGAACTTTATAGAACTCAAACCATATTTTTTTTAATTATGCTGCCAATAATGAAGATAATAGTGAAATACTTGTGAAATTGAGGACAAAAAAATCTGTTCAATATAAGGGGAGAGTGAAATGACAATATGTGACTTTGATATGACTATAACTAGGTATAGCTATGGTTTCTTCTGTTGGCTAAAGTCAGTAACTTACAGGTGCTCAATGCTAACAGGGCCACCCACCCACCCATATGTTAAAAGTTTTCCTGCTGCAGCTGCATTACAGTTCCTGACTAGAAAAAAAAAACTGTAAGTGGTACAAATGTACACAGTTATAGCCATTCCTCATCATCATCACGAAGTATGGAAACAAATTAACTGACATTAGCTAACCTCAGCTATGTGGCTTTTGCTGCTGGCACTTTTAAATAAGTAAATTGAAAATCGCTAAGTTTAAAAGAAACTTTGCATAACAAAGTTAAGGTACTGCAGCCGCAGCATATGGAACTGGTGCACCACATATTATGTCATATGTGCAGTCAGTCAAGACATTTGAATATAAAAAATATACCAAGCATTCTTGTTGACAAACTGAAATAATACATATAACTTTCAAAGATTATGAGTAAATATACCAGTCATTTATGCTGGCAAATAATACATGCAGTATTCTAAGATAATGTATAAATATTCCAGCATTCTTTTTGGCAAATTGATATAATACATACAACTTTCTAAGATAATGCATCAGCTGGCCAGCTGCTATGTAAGTGACATGTATATTTCAGAGCCGGCCCAGTGGCGTGGAGGGCAGACGCATCACTGCCTTACCTCCTGCCGCACCGGCAACTCATGCTCGCTGGGTGAGCGGGTCGCTAGGGGGTTGGTTGGAGAGGGAGAGGATTGAGCATGTGGAGGGAAGATCTCCTCTCCTGGGGAGGGGTGGGGATGGAGTCTGCCGCTTGCCTTGCCCCTAGCAGCAGCTGGGAGCTGGCACAGTGGACTCGCAGACAGAGGGGGCAGATGTGGAGCAGATGCCCAGCATGCATTGTGCAGAAGCAAGCGTGGCTAGGCTATTGGCATCACTGCATGTTCCCACACCACACTCGGGGGAGAAAAGGGGTGAAAACAGCAGCCAGCCAGCAGAATGATACCAGTCCCCCAAAGGCTCCACACCCAGCTAGTTGGGCACCTCAGAGGAGCAATCCCAAAAGAGGTGAGTCCCAGCAGACGCCAGGGTGATGGGGCTTGAGAGACCAGTAGATGGGGGCCGAATGACTGGAATAAATAGAGTATACAAAAAATATGTATTTCATTCACATAAATAAACTCTGGCCAGAGCTGATGGGGCTGTAGCCAAGGAATTTGGGATACAAATATTGAACATTTGTTTTTTAATATATTTACACCAAATTTTCAACATAGCATTGTTATGACTCTGCCTCATGAAGAAGGGCAGAGAAAATGTTTAACTCCTGGCCTAAAGGTAATTTTGCACAGGGGCAGCAAAATCAACCTTCAAGATGCAAAACACATTTTGGGCAGGAGCTGAAAAATGACAGCTGTCACATTCATGAGATACTGTACAAAAATGGCTGCGTTGTAAATTTGGGGTAAAAATATTGAAAATTTCCAAATTTATGAGCCTGTGTTTGCAAAATTCAACATACAGCAGGCTCATAAGTTGATTGTTTTTTTAATATTTGTGCACCAAATTTTAAACATAACCTTTTAATTACCCCACCTCATGAGCAAGGGCAGAGAAAATGTTAAACTTCTATCCAATAGGTGATTTTATGCAGGGACCGCAAAAATCACCTTTTGGAATGTAAAAAAACAAACAAAACATTTTCACCAGGATTTGAAAACTGACAGCTGTCACACTCATGAGGTGCTGTAAAGATATAGCTATGTTGTGAATTTTTGGGAAACATATTGAAAATTACCGAAGCGACGAGCCTGTATTCTCAAAATTCAACATACTATAGGCTCCTCACTTTGTTGTTTTTTAATACTTTTACACCATATTTTCAACATAGTCTTCTTATGACCCCACCTCATGAACAAGGGCAGTAAAAATGTTCAGCTCCTGCCTGAAAGGTGATTTCATACAGAGACCGCAAAATCACCTTTTGGGACAGATCTGCCTAATGAAAGTTCAATTGTTCATGAGGTAGGATCCCAAAGAAGGCATGACCCTCATTGAATACATTGAACTACAGTGGTAGTCATACAAAAGTTGCTCAGTACTGAGGTATACCTGAGTATGCTGAGGCTAATTTGCATTGACTGTAATGTGATTCGGCTCCAGTATACCCAAGCATACCTCAAGTACCGAGCAACTTTGTATGTCTACCACTGTATCTGTTTCTTCAGTTCATGGTCCGGTTTTGAAGAGTGAAGATATGTCTGTGGTTCAGAGAGGTTGATTACGGCGTTGGATATCCAATGGGCAAGTAAGGGCTTGTGGGGAGGGGAGGATGCTGAGTGGGAGGGTCAGGTGGGGGGATGGTAACAGCTCAAAAGACATTGATGGACGTTTCTTTTACAGAATAAGAAAAAGACAGATGATTCCCAATCCCACAGTGGGGATTGGGCACCCCAGTGTCACTGCTGTGTTACTGGGGTGGGGTGGAGTGGTGGTACTGAGGGGAGGTGGGTGGGGAAAGAAAAATTGGTAAAAGGTCACCTGGAACATGATCGCGACATGGGGATTGGACACCACCAGTGTCAATGTTGTATTTCTGGGAGGGTGGTGGGTGGTGGTGCTGAGAGGGAGGCTCCACAGGACCAACAGGCCAACTAGGGGAGGGGATGTGGCAATCTATGTCCGGGACAAATTCCCAGCCTCCATCGTTAACTCTACTATTGTGCCCTTGGAATTTGAATGTACCACGCCAAAAGTACAGCTTCCCTCTTCAAGCCCCATTTATATACTAGGTTGTTGAAGGGGAACAGCCACCTTCTGGCTGAATGGTGACTTACTTGCCCAGATGGGGGAGACAGACAAATGCTGGGCAAGTACTAAGGGTTCCAGACATCCTGCTAATCTCCTGAGATATCGGCAACTCAGGAATCGGTGTAAAAAAGCCATTAGGGCTGCCAAAAGTAACTTCTGTAAATCGGCACTACTTAGCTCTGTCAGAGATCCTAGGAGGTTCTGGAGGAACATTAAATCCCTGTCAGTGGGCCCTCTCACTCAGGTGTCATGGACATGATTATTGATGGAGTCTCGTGCAATAATCCCCACATTATAGCCGACCACCTCAATCTCCACTTCTCCGACCTTCCGGCCCTCACCTCTCGTTTCATGACAGATGGGGGTCGCTCGCTTAATATCCCTCCGATGCAGAGTGAACATCCTCCTCAGAGAGTATTTAATCTTAAGGCCATGTCTGTCCTTGATGTTCGGAACTGCTTGGCTGCCCTCTCCCAGCACTCCAGTGCAGGGCCTGACAACCTTGAGCCCATGCTTCTCAAGCTGGGAGCAGCTTACATTGCCCCTCTGATTGCCCATATCTTTAACCTATCCTTAGCTCAGGGATAATCCCTGACATCTGGAAGGAGGCAAGATAGTCCCTGTTCTGAAGCAGGAAATCCCAAACTCCTGACAACTATCGCCCTATTGCTTCTCCCATCCCTTGGTAAACTCCTGAAAAGGTTGTAGTGGAGCAACTCGGACTACGTGGATACCCATGAGCTGCTTTCTGGGGCCCAACATGGTTCTCGGAAGGGTCATAGTACCACTACTGCCCTGATTATTGTAACTCTAGTATTAGATCTGCCATGGATCAGGGCAAACTGTCAGGTGCTATATTTATTGACTTGTCAAAAGCTTTTGACCTTGTCAACCATGACCTACTGGGGAGCAGCTCAGGGCTCTCGGATTCTCTCCGCATGCCATGAGTTGGATGATGGGCTACCTAACGGGTAGAAAGCAGCGCACCTGCTTTAACAAGGTCCTCTTGGAGCCTGGGGCTGTGACCATGGGAGTTCCCCAGGGATCGATACTTGGACCTCTCCTATTCTCACTTTTTATTAATCAACTCCCACGGGTGACCTCTCGTTGCCAAGTCACGCTTAATGCATATGACCTTGTGCTAGTGGCCCATGCTCGTAATGCTGCTGACCTTAACCAGTGCCTATCTGAAGACTTCAGCAGAGTCTCGGCCTGGATTACCAACCATAGACTGGTATTGAATCCTAACAAAACTCAGGCCATGCTCTTTGGTTCCATGGCCAAGTTAAAAGCCCCATCAGCTATTCTCAAAATAGCTTGTGATGGAGGCTCCCTGTTGCCAACAGCGAGCTCAATTAAATATCTTGGGGTCACCCTCGACCCACAACTTGACATGGGAAGCCATATCCAAAACATCTGCAGAGCCACCAGGTGTAAGCTTGGCCTTGCCAACAGGGCCAAATACAGCCTGACTCGAGCGAGGTTGGAACTTTGTGAGGGGAGTGCCTTTCCTTAGTTATGGATACCACCTATTTGCCAGGTCACCTCAAATCCATCTTAATCGGTGGAACACGGCATATAATGATATCTGTCGGTTTGCACTTGCTGCTCCCAAACTTACCCACCGATGTGAGCTCTATGACAAACTCAACTGGCTCCCCCCTGCGGAATTCCTGATCCTTGGTGTAGGAAACTTCACCAGGAAAGTGCTTGCAATGGGCATACCGTCGGGACTGGCGCATCTCCTCCCAAAACTGGATGCCATCCCCTACCAGCTCAGGTCACAGACCGCCGAGTTGCTTAAAGTTCCCCCTACTCGGACCCTTATGGGGGATCGTGACTTTGCCGCTTTTGTGCCTAGGCTCTGGAACTCCATTCCAGACTCTGTTCGCTCTGCCCCTTCCCATGGGACCTTTCTCTCCTCCCTGTGGTCCCACCTAAAACAAACGACAAGATGTGACTGCTCCTAGTCTCTGTAATGTAATACTCTGCAGTCCACTATTGTCCACTCTGAGTCCATGATGGTCTATGAAATATGTATTCAGTGATTCTAATGTCTATCTATGTCCTGTAACAATTTGTACTATGTGTGGCAGTATCTCTGCCCTTATACAAGCGTTGTTATAGCTGTTTTTTTACTGTATCATGCTGTTTCTCCAATGCTGCCATGTATGTATACTGTATGTTTTCTGCTCTCCCGGGTCGTTCCTGAAAATAGGTATACTACTTGTCTAGTGTACTTATCCAGTAAACAAAAGCTAAATAAATAAATAAAGGCCTCCCTCTGCAGGGCATAAGGTGTTACAGCACCTATCCAGCATACCATCCTCTTTATCCTCCGAAGTGATTATTGCAGGAGACCTTAATCTGGACTGGTTTTTGACCTCTTCATAACCCTTTAAGGAGTTATGTGACAACTTTGGGCTATCACAGCTCATAATGGAGTCCACCCATCCTAACAAAAAAGATCCTAAAAGCAGTACCCTACTTGATGTTATTCTAGTTAACAAACCTCACCTATACTGCCACTCTGGCATTTTCTTTAACAACCTCGGTGATCACTGTGTTAATAGCTTGCGTGAGGACCTACCCTAGGTTTATTTCCTCCTCTAGCTATGCCCTTAAAAGATCAAAATGAGATTTTGATCCTAAAGCCTACCTCTTTGACCTGCAAGACGCATACTAGCAGGACTTCTACCTGGCCCCTTCAATTGAAAAAGCCTTTGCAGTGCTCCAAAACATTGTTCTCGGTTTCATCAATAAATACACATCTCTTGTAAAAATCCGAACTAATAAGAAGACATGCCCTTGGTTCTCATTGAGCTTGAAAGAAGAGCTGCTCCACAGAGACTACCTTTGGATGAAGGCCAGGAAGACCAAACAACCTAACGATTGGTCAGCTTTCGGAGCTGTCAGAAACCACTGCACGAGAATGGTTAGGGATGCAAAATCTAGTTACTACCGGTCTGAACTTAACTCTTCCTCTAACAGTACAACTAAATTCTGGAAAACCTTAAAGGAAATCCAAGGCCACAGTTCTGCTAGTCCATTCCTGCCAAAAATCTTTTCAGGCAACTCTTGTTACTGACAAGCAGGAAATCCCTGAACTCTTTAGAAACAAAGAAACATAGACTTTGACGGCAGATAAGGATCACTTGGCCCACCCAGTCTGTCCATTTCCCTTCCTATTGGATAAGCTGCAGATTCTAGTTAACCAACGGCCTACTTCCTGCAACCTCCCACTACAATTGCCTTATGTCTGTCCCATGCATGTTTGAATTCCCCAACTGTTTTAGACCCAACAACCTCCCCAGGAAGGAGGTTCCATGCATCCACCACTCTCTCCATGAAAAATATTTTCCTCACATTACCCCGAGCCGTCCCCGCTCTGTCTTTAAATTGTGCCTCCTTGTTCTTACACATCTCTTTTTCTGAAAGATGCTACCCTCCTGGACTTTGTTGATTCCCTTGAGGTACTTGAAAGTTTCTATCATGTGCACCCTGTCCCTCCTTTCATCAAGGGTATACATATTAAGCTCTCTCAGTCTCTCTTCATATGGTTTCTAATGCAGACCCTGCACCATTTTAGTTGCCCTCCTCTGGACTGCTTCCATCCTGTCTATGTCCTTGCGTAGATGGGGTCTCCAAAACTACACACAGTATTCCAGATGGGGTCTCACCAACTGTCTGTACAGAGGGATAACCACTTACCTTTTTCTACTTGTGATGCCCCTTCCTATGCATCCCAGTATCCCCCTGGCTCTCCTTACTGACTTCTCACATTGCTTACTCACCTTAAGTCATTTGATATGACTACCCCCAAGTCCCTTTCCATTTTTGTTGTTGTTAGTACAGTACCTCCCAGCTATTGTGTACTCTTCTCCTGGTTTTTTTTTCCCAGGTGCATTACTTTGCACTTCTTTGCATTGAATCTAAGTTGCCATATGTCTGACCATTCCTCCAACCTTGCCAAGTCCCTTCTCATACTTTCTATCCCCCCTTGAGTATCAACTCTGTTACAGATCTTTGTGTCATCTGCAAAGAGGCATACCTTTCCCTCCAGACCCTCTGCAATGTCACCTATTAAGATGTTAAAGAGGACTGGACCCAGTAATGAGCCCTGAGGTACTCCACTAGTGACCCCCCTTTCTTCGGAATGTGTACCATTCACTATTACCTTCTGTGTCCTGTTGTGCAGCCAGTTTGCTACCCAGGCTACCACCCTGGGACCCACTCCCAGGCTGGCTAACTTGATTATTAGTCTTTTGTATGGTACTGTGTCAAATGTCGTGCTAAAGTCTAGGTAGACCATATCCACAGCCCCTCCCTGGTCTATTACTTTGGTCACCCAGTCAAAGAAATCAATTAGATTCGTCTGACATGACCTTCCTGCTGTAAATCCATGCTGCTTTGGGTCCTGTGCCCCGTGGACCTCTAGGTGTTCAACAATTCATTCTTTCAGAAGTGATTCCATCATTTTCCCTACCACTGAGATCAAACTTACAGGTCTGTAGTTTCCTGCTTCTGCCTTGCTCCCACTTTTGTGAAGGAGAATCACATCTGCCCTCCTCCAGTCCTCAGGTACCACCCCATCCTGCCACGGTTTGTTAAAAAGTGTGGTCAGTGGTGTCAATAGGTCCTCCCTTAGTTTTTTTTAGGATTCTGGGATGAATCCTGTCAGGCCCCACTGCTTTTTCCACCTTGAGTTTTAGGAGTTCTTTCAGGACTCTTTCTTCTGTAACCGAGAGTGCTTCTGTTGTCTGGTTTAGAGAACTCCTCCTCATCTTCTTTTGTGAATACTGAGCAAAGGTTTTCATTCAGTATCTCTGCCTTTTCACTGTCTCCCTCTGCCCAGCTCCCCTGTCCTTTATTAATTTTCACTATTCCTCCCCTAACCTTTATATGCTCCCTAATGTACCTATAAAAGATTTTATCCCCCTTCTTAACTGAGTTGGCAATTTTTTCCTCAGTTTGGGCCTTTGCTATTCTGACTGCCTTCCCCACTTCTTTCTGCTTTAATTGATATAGGTCACAGTCATGCTCCTTCTGTGATTTCTTATACTTTCTGAATGCAGCCTTTTTCTCCTTAACCTTCCCTGCCACCTCTTTTGAGAACCATAGTGGTGTTTTACTCTGCTTTGTTTTCTTTATTTGTCCCATACAAAGGCTTGTTGCTTCTATGATAGCAGTTTTGATTTTTCTCCATTGTTCTTCCACCCCTCCTTTTTGGCCATTTGGTAGTGCATTCCTCAGGTATTCACCCATTTTGCCAAAGTCGGCCCTTCTAAAGTCCAGTATCCTTACATAGAATTTGAATTTTTTTTTTTTGTATTTGATTTTGTATGGCTTGTCTCCATGGTTGTGCTTATTATGAAGCACACTGTGCAGTGGTTACTTGTTCCCAGATGTCTACTGACTTCTAAATTTGTGATCCTCTCTGCATTTGAGAGTACCAGGTCTAGTATTGCTCCCTCCCGAGTGGGTTCCAACACTAGCTGTCTAAGGCCTGCTCCCTGCAGGGCATCGAGAATGACCCTGCCGTTGGATGTGACTGCAGTACATGTCATCCAGTTAACATCTGGCATATTCAGGTACCCCATCAGCAGTATCTCCTCTTTTTCAGCCATTTTGAGAATGTCCTCTATCATTTTCTTGTCCGTTTCTTCCCCTTGAGACAGGGGTCTATATACAACCCCTGTGAGGATTGTGATGCCATTCCCTGTCTCCAAGGTGACCCAAAGTGCCTCTTGTCCTCCCCCTTTACTTTTTAGTTCTGTAGCTTTGATCCCTTCCCTTATGCATAGAGCTACTCCACCTCCTCTTTTACCCTCCATATCCCTTCTGTAGACTGTATGTTGACATCCCAGTCATGGTTCTCTGTGTACCATGTTTCCATGACTGCCACAATATCCAATTTTTCATCTTCCATCAGGGCTACTAGCTCAGGAAACTTGTTTCCCGGACTACGGGCTTTGGTACTCATTGCCCTCCATTTAATGTTGGCTTTTTCCTTTTTTCCCCCATCCCTGCACTTATTGCTTGTCTATTTTTCCATTTACCCATGTCCTGCCCTCTGTTGAGCTCTGTACCTCAGTGTTTACTTTACTACATGCCATGTTTTGTGGGGGGAGGCTTGAAATTTCTTGCCTCTTATCAGCACCTCCCCCCTTGGCTAGTTTAAAAGCTTGCCAAGGAAGCATTTCAACCTGTCACTTAGGAGCCTGGTTCCCTTCGTGGACAGATGCAGACCATCGTGCCAGTACAGACCTTCATCTCTCCAGATGTATCCCCAGTCCCCAATGAAGCCAAAGCCCTGTGCTCTGCACCAGTTTTGCAACCATTCATTAAACTGCATGGTGAGCAGTACCGTAGCCTCACCCCTGTCATTGACTGGCAGCACCTCTGAGAAGGTAACCGTGCTTGTTACCTGTCTGAGGTCCCCCCCAACTCCACAAATTCATCCTGCACTGCACTGATTCCATGCCTAGCTAGGTCATTTGTCCCAAGGTGGACAATGATATCTAGTTCCCTCTCCTGTGATGCTGCTTCTGCAATCGTGAGGATTCGCTTCTTGTCCCTCCAAGCCATGGCACCAGGCAGGCACCTTACTTCCCTCTCCTTTCCCTTCCCCAGTTCTACTACCCTAACAATTGAGTCCCCTATCAGTAGCTGTTTCCATCCCCTGTGGTGTCCCTTGCCACCCTTTTGTGGGTCTCCCATGTGGATGTCCTCAGCATTCTTCTTGGTCTCCACTGAGGGTGCCATCATAGAGGAACCTTGCTCTGCCAGGCTGGCGTATGATTTGTGTAGAGGTACAACTAGGGGTCTTCACCTCTGTTCCACAACCTGCACCCTCCCAGAACCCACTGTGGTCCAACTGCTCTTCATACTTGGCAACCTCTGAGGCAGTGGTTGTGGCAGTGGTGATCTTTGGGTGGGGAAGGCCTCCTTAGTCCTGGCCAGTTCAGCCTGGAGGTGGGCAGTCTCCTCCCTCAGAGCTGACAGTTGCCTGCAAATAGGACAGCAATGCAGTTTCCACTCCCCACATGCCCTCTCCCTTATAATATGCAATATATAATATATATAATTTTTTTTTTTGGTGGTGGTGTGTACTTACCCTTTATGCACTGTGATAGGTTATTAAGAATATGACAGTTCTGCCCCAAGACCTGTTGAGGAAGTGATGTCAGAACTTTGGCTATAAAGGAAATGCCACACCTGGGGGTGGGTAGTCCATAACCACAGGTGACTGTTAGAAACAATCAAATACACCACTGCTCCACCACCCTGGTGAGAACTGCCCTTTATAGTAATTCAACTAACCTCCAGTAACTTATTTAAAAATAGATTAACTATCACAAAATCCTACATAATCCTTTAATAATCACTTTGCCACCACAGGCCTAGCATTTGATAACTCCCCCGCTTCTAGCCTATGTGCACAACTATTTACTCCTAGCTCAACTTGCCCAGGCCCTGCCCCAACCTCGCCCCCTCCTCACATGACATTCTCCTTCTCCCCTGTCACAGTAAAGGAAGTTGAGGACCTTCTACTCCATCTGGATTGTAGGTAAAGTGCTCGGGCAGACCTGATATAGCCCTTAAATAGATACATAGACAGTGTCGGCAGATAAGGGCCTATGGCCCACCGTCTGCCCATTTGAGCTTGTAAGTTCAGTTTATGTTTTCCTAGAAGTCTGTTGCCCCTTACCCCTGACCTCCAGAATTCCTTTATGTCTATCCCATGCATTCTTAAATCCCGTGATTGTTTCAGCCCCCACCACTTCCTCTGGCAGGGTGTTCCACTTGTCCACCACTGTTCTGTGAAGAAATTCTTCCTCACGTTTCCTCTGAATCATCCTCCCTCCAAATTCATCCCATGCCCTCTAGTCCTGGAACATCTTTTTCACTTAAAAACAGTCTATTCCTGCACCCTATTCCTCCCTGTAAGATACTTGTATGTCTCTATCATGTCCCCTCTCTCCCTCCTCTCCTTCAGGGAGTACATATTCCCCCAAGGATCCATCTTAGGCCCTATCTTGTTTTCTCTGTACATCAATGACTTAGATGCTAACATATCTACGTCAAATCTGCACTTTTTTGCAGATGATACTGTGTTGTATACTTCTGGCTCATCGTTATCTGAAGTCAAGGGAGTGCTTCAAGCGGACTCGCACAACTTGAGCATAATTTAATAAAGGCAAAGCTTCTGCTCAATGCCAAGAAGACTAAAGCGATGATATTCTCTCGCAGTGCTGTGTCAGGCCCCCCCAATACTCTTGCCCAAGACTTCATTGTCACCACGCTAAATGAGCCTCTGGAAGTTGTAACCAAATTTAAATATCTAGGTATCTGGATCGACAATAAATTATCTTTCAGTGACCACATCGAAGATGTCTCTAGAAGGTTAAAAGCAAGGTTAGGTTTCTTCTACAGAAATAGGCCCCTTTTCCCCCTTGAAACTCGAAACAAGCTTGTACAGGCCACTTTTCTCCCTACTCCGACTATGGCGATGTAATCTATTCCTCCACCACTCTTTGCAGATCTAAGTAAACTGGACATCCTTTATCACCGTGCATTACGGCTCATTACCAACTCCCTTACCGTCGCACACTGTGACTTATATGCAGCTGTTGGTTGGACATCCCTAACTACTAGACGCCTGCTCCATGCTGGGCTATGGACTCTTAAACTGCTCCTGCAGAAATTGCCAAGCTATCTCTCTTCCCTTATTAGTATCTCACATAGTGCATACTGCTAAGAAAATCTGACTTTATTATGCTTGACATACCAAGGACGCGGACTTCCTTTGGTAAACGTATATTGTATATGCCTCCTCCATTTGGAACCAATTACAAACAGTACTGAAACTAACTAGCACAGTTTCAATAAACTTCTACAAATCGCTAAGTTCAGCCAAAATAAAAGACACCTGTAACTGTCATTAAGTCTCTTCCTTCCCCATGTGTGCTATATTTATCCACTGGTAAGGTATAATTGATTTGTCATATTAACTGCTTTCCTTCCTTCTACTCCTGGTTTATCTTTGCTTATGCTCCACTGCTACTCTATCAAATTTCTCCTCCTCCCATATCAGTTGTAGACTGTTGTTTGTTCTAGCTGCCAAATATGTATATTTGATTTGATTTGATTAAATCAAATCACACCAGTCATCATGTTTCATTTATCAGTATGTGACCTATAAGTCGTTTTCCTGTCTCATATCAATGTTTACCACCTGCGGTCACCCTGTGTGGTACCCTTGTATGTATATCCAGCCTGCATCATGTAACGTGTATTTCATGTATATACTGTTATTACCTATCTGTGTTTGTACTTTAAGTGTTTATGTCACAGGACCTCCTTGTGAATGAGCTTGCTCAATGGAGTTTTCCTGCAATAAACTTGAACTTGAACTTAAAACATATTCAATTCCTTCAACCTGTCCTCATTGGACTTGTGATGCAATCTGTATACCATCTTTGTTGCCCTCCTCTGAACCTTCTCTACCCTGTCTATGTCTTACATAGGTAAGGTCTCCAGAACTGTACAGTGTACTCCAGGTGGGGCCTTACTAGTGTCTTGTATAGAGGAATTATGACCTCCCTTTCCTGCTGGTGATGCCCCTGCCTATGCATCCCAGCATCCTATTTGCTTTACCTGCTGTCTTGTCACACTGTTTCCCTACCTTGAGGTCATCAGAGATGATAAACCCAAGATCCCTTTTCTGCTTGATGCATGCTATATCCTCACCCCCCAACTGATATATTGTGCCAGGGATTTTGTGCCCCATATGCATTATCTTGCACTTCTTTGCATTGAATTGAATTTCAACTGCCAAACCCCTGACCATTCTTTAAGTTTCTGCAGGTCCCTTCTGATTCTGTCTACATCCTTTGATGTGTCTACTCTGTTACAGAGCTTTGTGTCATCAGCAAACAGTGAAATTCTGCCTTCTGGGTCCTGCGCAATATCACTGATGAAGATGTTGAATAGGACTGGTCCCAGCACTGATCCCTGTGGTAAACCACTGGTTACTCTTCCCTCTGTGGAGTGACAGCCATTTACCACCACCCTCTGTGTCCTGCCGCCCAGCCAGTTACCTACCCACCACACTACTGTCCTGCCCACACCCATATTCCCCAGTTTGTGTAATAGTCTTCTATGTGGCACAGTGTCAAAGGTCTTGCTGAAGTCCAGATAGGCCATGTCCACTGCCCTCCCTTGATCCACCTCCCTAGTCAGCCAGTCAAAAAATTCAATGAGGTTGGTCTGACATGACCTCCCTCTGGTGAAACCATGCTGCCTTGGGTCCTGTAGTTCATTGACAAACTTCCACCAATCTCTCCTTCAGTAGTGCTTCCATGATATTCCCCACTACCAAGGTGAGGCTGACTGGTCTGTAGTTTCCCGCTTCCTCTTTGTTCCCATTTTTGTATAAGGGGACTACATCTGCTGTCCTCCAGTCTTTGGGTACCTCCTCTGTTTCCAGTGATCGGCTAAACAGGATAGCCAGAGCTTCAGCCACCACCTCTCTTAGTTTTTTAAGGACCGTGGGGTGCACCTCGTCTGGCCCCATTGCTTTATCAACTCATTACTTCCAGTTTCTTAAGGACCCTTTCTCCTGTAAAGGGACTTGTGTCCATTTCTGCACCATTCTCACCCCTTGTACTCCATTCAGACCCATTACCCTCCTCCTCTTCCTCAGTAAAGACTGAGCAGAAATACCTGTTCAATATGTCAGCTTTACTGTTGTCATCCTCCATGCGGTCCCCATACTCCCCTTCAGTCTCACTATCCCTCCCTTTGCCTTTCTTTTTTCACTTATGTACCTGTAAAAGGTTTTGTCCCATATACTGTCTGAGCTTTGGCTTCCTTTACTGACCTTGCCTCCCTTTGCTTCTCCTGGTACTTCTCCCTATCCCCTTCTGCCTGTGTCTTTTTGTACTGCCTGAATGCAATCTTTTTGGCTTTCCCTTTCTTTGCTACCTCTCTGGAAAACCATTATGGCCTCCTCTTCCTTTTCCTCTTGCTAACCTGCTTAATGCATAATTCTGTTGCTCTTGTAATCCCCATTTTAAATACTGCCCATGGTTCCTCAACCCCTGATTCCTGCCCCATTCCCTTAATGTCTCTTTCAAGTATCTTCCCATTTTCCCAAAGTCTACCCCTCTAAAATCCAGGATACGTGTTTTTGTGTGGTTTGGTTCTGCTCATTCTGTGATTTCAAACCACAATGAGTGGTGGTCACTGTTCCCCAGGTGCTCCCCCCCATTACCCCCATCACACTGTCCCTGTTTGTGAGCACAAGGTCCAGTATTGTCTTCTGCCGAGTTGGTTCCATGACCAGTTGCTTGAGGAAGGCACCCTGGAGTGAGTCCAGGATAAATCTGCTCCTAGTTGATGCTGCTGCTGGGATGCTTCAGTCCATGTCTGGAATGTTGAGGTCTCCAACCAGTGCTACCTCACCCTTGTCTGCCATCCTTTGGATGGCTAGCATCAGCTCCTTATCTGTTTCTTCCTCCTAGGTTGGTGGTCTATAGACTACACCTGTGAGGATGGCTGGCCCCATTTTCCTTTCCAGCTTAACCCACAGTATCTCTCCCCCATTTTGTTCCTCCTGGATCTCTGTGGCCCTTATGTCATTTTTCACATACAGTGCCACTCCTCCTCCTCCCTTCCTTCCTGCCCTGTCTCTTCTGAATATGTTGTAGCCAGATATGACCATCTCCCAGTCATGGTTTTCATTACACCAGGTTTCAGTGATGGCCACAATGTCCAGGTCTGACTGCACCATGAAAGCCTCCAGATCTACTATCTTGCTGCTAAGGCTCCTGGCATTGGCACACATGGCTTTCCTTCTTCCTCAAACTTGGCTACCGTGTTCTGTCGCCTGCAATCACCCATCTCTTCAACATGTCCCTTACCCAGGGCTCACTCCCGACCATCTGGAAAACTGCCCACATTATTCCACTATTTAAATCTGGCAACACTAGCGATCTTAATAACTATCGCTCCATCTTCTAACTCCCTACCCGCTCTAAGCTTCTGGAAAAAGTGGTTGATACCCAGCTTAGACAGCACATCAATGACTTGGACCTTCTAAACACTGCTTAGTCTGGTTTTCAACCTCACCATAGTACCACCTCAGCACTTGCTAAGGTCAAGAATGATTGATTGAGAGCCTTGGATGCCAGAAGTTATGTGTGTACTCTGTTTCTCGACCTTAGCAAAGCCTTCGACATGGTAGACCACTTCTTGCTCTTGGTTGCTCTATGGAATATTGACATCAGTGACACAGCCCTAGAGTGGTTTTCTAGCTACCTCTGTGATCAACACTAAGGGATCAAGGCTGGGGGGTGTCTCTCCCCCCTACAAACACTCTCTAGAGGAGTACCACAAGGGTCCATCTTGGGTCTTCTCTTTTACCATTTACATAAATGAACTAGATGCTGGAGTCAAGTCAGCTGACATACACCTCTTTGCAGATGACACTGTGTTGTATGTAGCCAGACTTACTCTGGAACACTCATGTAGTGACCTCCAAATAGAATTTAACCACTTACAGAACAATCTCCTTTACTCTAAACTTCTGTTAAAGCTAAGAAAACAAAGGCCATTATCGTCTTCCCTGTAGTAAACTCCCCGTACTCTAGCATGGTGGGGACAGTCCCTCAAATCCACACCTTGCTCGATGAATTGCTGGACTATGTAGATTCCTTCTAAAATCTGGGTGTGTGGATTGGCTCCAGTCTTTCCTTTAATGTCCATATTGAGGAACTCTCCCAAAAAAGCTTAAACAGAAGCTTGGGATTTTCTTCAGAATCAGGCATCTATTAATGCAGGAGGGGAGAACCAGGTTGGTTCAAACAACATTGTTGCCTCTCATCGACTATGCAGACCTTCTGTATGGGCATTGCCCTAGTGTGGCCCTTGCCAAACTAGACAATCTGTACCACCAGGTGCTCAGGTTTATTACCGGTGCCCCCTACTCAACACACCACTGTATTCTCTGCAACATTGTAGGTTGGGGCTCCCTTAGTCTTAGATGACAAAAGAACTCTGTTCTCTGGATCTATAGGATCATCTCTAACAAGCTGCCTCAATATAGTAAGTATTGCCTACCTTTTGCATTCCTGGCAGCTATCTGCCAGACTCATATTGTCCTTTACATACCCAGAGTTAGGACGCACTTTGGTCAGGTGGCAATTAGTCACCCTTTACCAGTCCTCTGGAATACTGCTCAAAATTTGCTACAACTCATTTCACCTGTACCATTAGCTGCCTTCAAAAATCATATCCAACAATCATTTATGGAGTCCTGCAACTGCTTTCAACACTGAATCTCTGACTCTCCTTCCTACTTGTCTGTCACCTCCCCCTACTAATGGCACCTTTTCACCCCATACCCTCCCCCTTACCCTTAGACCTACCACACCGACTAATGCAACTGTGACAATCCTGAAGATATTATAATTGACTCCTCCCACCCCTTCTAACCTCTCCTCTCTCCACTATCCTTTTCACATTATGTGCCCTCAGTGCTCTTGCTTTATAATCTTCTCCTAGGCCACGTAATATTTTGCAGGTCTAGACCTCATCCAATGTAATATAGTACTCTACTGTCTATCAGAGACCTGCCTTGCACAGAACTTGCACATAGCATTATGCTGACTGCCTTTGGTACCACGCCTGTAAATTATGCTGCTTTGTTCTGTTCTCAGTGTCAAGTCTTACATTGCTATTTGTCAATTATTATATACCACTGTCCCAAGCCCCACCATTCTCACTTGTAATGACTGTGAATAGGCTGCTAATGTTGCTACACCTACTCCAAATTGTTGTATTGTGACTTGTTGTTGTTGTTTAAACTACCAGGTGCATCTTGTAAATGAGCCCTGCTCAATGGTGTTCCGCCTGGCAAAATAAAGATATGGATTGATTGATTGATTGGATATGAATAATTTAAAAAAAAAGGAAATTGGCGGTCACAGCAGAATACAGCACAGTCTGCCATGACCAAGATGGCCTCTGCAGAATACTGTGCATGTGCTAGCAGTTGCACATGTGCAATAATTTTGGTTGCCATCTTGGACATAGCAGAGTGTGTTGTGTGCTGCCATGACTTCTGAAAGACTACAAAATAGTGCAGTAACAATGCCAATGCAGAAAGCAAGCAGAGGACTTCACAGGTGTGGAGGCGACTGTGTTGCAACTCCAACATGTTGTTCAGTTTGAAGGAATGCGCTGCCTGCTTTTCTGACAGAGGTCTGCAGAGTTATGCCCACTGCAGCCCTAAAAATGACCATACTTTCATCACCCTAGATGTCTTCAATAGATTTACTAAGAAATATTAAAACCCACTTGCCCAGGTTTCAGTATCCCAATGCCACATGCCCAACAAAAGGTTGCCTGATATTGAACTTTTGCCCACAGTGGAATTTATTTCACATTTTGGGGGGTGACCACACTTACTTTATATAACAAACTTCACCACAGGCAGAATTTCAATGTTGGGCAAACATGAGTCGGGCATGTGGCATCGGGATTCTCAAACCTGGGCAAGTGGGTTTCAGTCAAACAAAAGTACACCATCTTCAGCACTGTAAGCCTGTGATCATTGTCTATGTGTTGGTTGTCCTGCATATTTATTTGGCTTAGCTTGGCAAAAAATCAATAACGTTTAATTATTAAAAAAAGGATATGACTTTTTCCATGTTCCAAGTCTGCTAATATAAAGAAATCCTAGATCTGTCCCTGCATTCTGCCTTTTCAGGATGGTCCTTCAAAGACTCCCATGAGTTGTTCAACACTTCCTGTGACTGCTCACCTGTGCAATAAAGTTCTAACAAAATACTAGTATTCCCTGGCACTGTCTTGTTTCATGCATATTGTTTATGTTCATTCCTTTTATACTCCTGCATATTTACTTGACTTTGTGGTATATTGTGCCTGTTTTATACTACCTGCATTTTCCTTGGTGCTTTAGATGTCCTCTCCCCCATGGTGCACCTAGAAATGAGCTGTTGTAGGCCAGTGTGCCTTTCATGGCCAAATGTTTTAAAAAGAACATATCAATACACCAGTTAATCAGGCTTGTTGCCAACTGGGGCACCTCCAATTTGAAAGAATTACTCTTTAACTTTTCTTTATGTATGCAAACATACCACAAAGCCAGCAGAATAAGGCCATTCAGTCAACCTAGTCTGCTCGTGTTGCAGGGTCCTCAGCATAAGCAACTGACCCTGATTTCCCTTCCCTCCCAAATCCACCTTTGCCCTCCATCTGCCCCTCCCTTGACCCTTATTTGCCCTTTAACTCTATCCCTGCCTCTCTTGAAGCTGTCTACTGTTTTTAACAAAAAAAACTCCTTTTGTTTCCCCTGTGGTTCTATACCTTGTCTCACTGACCATTTAAATACTTTACTGTGGCACATATGCTTGGTAGTGTGTCATCCCAAACCTCTACTCCTGTATTAACTCCCTTCTGGCCAATTGGTGAGAAATGTTGGAAAACATCTAAAGAAGGGGCAAAAAGCATGCTGGCTGCAGACTGATGAGAGGGACCAGCTTTCAATCTCAATTAAGCATTCAGCAGAGTAAGTCCGACAAGCAGGTCATGGTTATCGGCTAGTATTACTATGGCAGTTTAGGAACATGATAAGCCAAGCAGCCACTAATATATTTAAAAAAACTAATCTTAATTCCCCCCTCCCATTCCTTGGAATCTCTCAGACTTGTGGTTGCGGGTCATCGCCTGTGCCAGTCAGCCATTTCCTCTGCCACATAACACAACTCTGCAGTCTGTGACATGATGCATTCCTGAGGGACAGAATCACAAGCCTAATAGTTAAGTTAAATAAAGGTGACATTTGAGGCGATGCCATCACTCAATATGACTCACCCAGTCAGCTTCCTTAGAGAAGGAAATAGAGAGAAATTGTTCACAGATTGGCTGTGGACACCACACTACTGGATGAATCACTGTATTGATTGTCCATTCTTACAACTTGGGGCCTCTATTGCTGACTGCATCAGCCAAGAGGTAGGCAGGAATAATCACAATACACATTTGGGTATGCTTTTTCATTGCCTCACCCAAGCTACAGTAAATGTCTTTTTGTAAACTTTACCATTCTAGTTTGAAATTTCAAGTAGGGTGGTGGGAGTATATGTAATTGTTGTATTGAAGTGGCCACTAATTAAAATGTGGGAGTTATTAAGGACATGTTATAGTTAAGTATATTAGATGAGAATTTTTTTCATTGTGTAGTCAGCTCAGAAATATCAGATCATAATCATCTTGTAATAATCAAATTTTTTGATTCTAAATTTTAGACCCTGTTTCTGCTATATATGCTTGTCATCAGACCAACATCCTCAACATTGCCAGTGCCCCTCTCCCACCATGTGCTGCAAACCCCTGTATTAGTTTGCCTTCTAACATGGCAGTTTAAAGGAAAAGAGTGTGCTCTGGTTTATAGAAGGAGTCTGATGCCAGGCTGGAGCTGTTAATTCCATACTGTATACACACAATCCAAATTGGGCCAGGTGCTCGGGTGAGTGCACTGAAAATGTATAAATTACCATGCTGGATTTTGACGATCCTTTTCAGTGCTTTTAATAAAGTGTCATTTAACAGCCAAAGTGTTCAGCTAGTGTTAGCCACCTAATACCCCCAGCTCTTCATACAGAGTCTTCATCACTGGGTCAGCTTAGTGTGTCTTTCCTAACCAAAAATAGTAAAATGAAAAAATAAATAAATTCAAGGCCAGGAAGGAAGATCCTAGAAGGATCACCTAAAGGCACTGAACATATATTAACACAAACACAGACAGTGGGAGGTATGATTGAGACCTTCAACATCCTAAAAGGAATAAGCAAGGTGATGAAGACTCCCATCAATGCACTGGGGTGTTCAGTGGCTAACACTACCCCACCACTTTGTATGATAAATGATACTTTCATAAAAGCACTGGAAAGGATTGTCCAAATCCAGTGTGGTAATTTATAAACTTTCAGTGCACTTACCCGAATGCCCTGCTCCTTTTGGATTATATGTCTTCTAACATGACTTGGGCCCACACTCATCCTTCACATAGTTGTCATGTTCCCTGGACCTGTGATCCCTGTCACCAGTCTTCCTGGATTTGGCAAAGAAGGTCGAATGTGGTCTTGTTTTCCACTCTTTACTGTATCATTTCCTTACAGTAAGGGCTGGAGAAGAACTTAGATGAGTTACTTTTAGTTTCAAAATAGGCCACAAAATGTACCACAAATCATGTAGTACTCCAGGGCATCCAGGGTCTCCTGGCCCCAAGACCCTCAGCCTTTATGTAAAAATACTTTTTGTGCATTTTGCACTCAAAAAAGACACAGATTCTAGACTCCCACCCACAAAAAATGCATAATTATAAATCAAAGCATAAAAAAAGGAGAGAGCAGCAAGCTGCTCATCAAGCATGTTGTCCAACTTTTTGGTGATAATGACTACACACTGACGTATTGACAGTTAGCATGTCATCATCAGAGCCCAAGATGGATGGCATGCTACAGTAGATGAGCAGTTTGATCTCTTGGTGTGTTTTTTTTTTCTTTTATGCTGTGGCTTGCAATTACAAATTCGTAGCTATTTTAACCAGTTATCATGCACAGGATTTTGCTAGCCAGCAATGATGTTTCTGCTTGAGTTTGCCTTTACCAACCCTATTTTACTGCCTTTTTCAACATGTCTTTTGCTACAAGATAAATCTTATTTAAGGACAGACTATGGCCTCCACATCTTCTCTGTGCTGACCCATTCACCACTGACTGGAGATGACTGTGCTAGGATTATGTTATGCTCCAGGGCATGTGCACTCTCTCCTTTGTGTTCTAGTGTGAGCCTCCAGGCTGTGTTTTCTAAGCTACATAACCTCATAGAAAATTCTGGGCAGCTAGGAGAATTAAATGGACAGGAGGCTAAATTTGTAGAAGACCCAATTGTGCCTATGTTATATATTCTTCCAAAAGTGCACAACAATGTGCAAATTCCGAAAGGACGTCTAGTAGGGTAAGGTATTGACTCTTCAAGCCAAACCATGTGAAAAGTGATTGATCACCATTTGAAAAAGAGTATTAAAACACCATTATATATACATGACACATTGTTCAGTTTCAATTACACAAAGTACATAAGAAATTTCCTGATTCCAAGTATGGGTTACATAACATTTGATAACATTTTATATTTAGGATCATAATTCACTTGTTTCCCATTGTTCATTCTATTTTATCTGTGCAGCGCCAGCCCCAGGGACATTCATTAATTTAAAAAGTCTAACAGTGTAGAGGTTTTAGACAGGGTTTCTGTATCTGACTGCTTTTGTTAGAGTGTTTCTTGTTTCAGCATCCAGCACCATCAATCGGCATTCAGGAAGTGGGTGAGCACCGGGACAGAAGGCAGGACCTTTTCGGCAGGCAACAAGAACCACTGAGGGGATTCCCAGAGGGGGTATAAAAGTAACTCAGGGAAATTCTTTGGCATGCATTTTACTGCTAAGTGCCAGCAGCAAGGACATTCATTAATTTAAAATGGCTCCGAAGTGAATAGGTTTTAGGCAGGTCTTTTTTTACCTGATTTCTTGTGTTGGATTGTTTCTTGTATCAGTGTCCAGCACCAGCAATCAGCATTCAGGAGATGGGTAAACATTGAGACTAAATGTGAAACCGTTTAGGCAGGTAACAACAGACAATCAGGAGAGGCTGAGAGGGGGTTTAAAAGTTACTTGGGGGAACACTCAGTGTACATTTTACCTGCTAAGTGCTTGGAGCAGGGGCATTCATTAATTTAACAAGTTATGCCACTAAGTTCAAAACACCTTTGAAATACATTGAACCACATACCTGCTTCTTCAGTTCATGGTTCAGCTCTGAAGAGTGAAGACATGTCCACAGTTGAGAGAGGACTAGGGTGTTGGACACCCAATGGGTAATAAGGGCTTGGGTGATGCAGGGTGGTGGGTGCTGAGTGGGAGAGTCAGGTGGGGGAGCAGTTACAGCCACAAAAGACATTGATGAACTTTTATTTACAGGGTTTAAAGAAACAAAAAAGAAAAACATGCATGGTATTCCTCACTGTGACATTGGGTGATTTGGCACCTCATATGTCTCTGTTATGTTTGTTGGATGGGTGCTGAGAGGGAGGGTCAAGTGGGGGGATAGCTTTAATTTACAAAGAAAAATAATCAAAAGAAATAACCACGCACATGTGGCAGTGGGGACCCACAGAAAACAAGCAAACAAGAAACACTGAGGATTGCTCATCCAGACACTGGGGGATTGGGCACCACCAGTGTTAGTGTTCCATTTCTTGGGGTGGATGCTGAGAGGAGGGTTGGGTGGGGATATCTTTAATTTAAAATGAAAGAAAATCAAAAGAACTAACCACATATGTTCAGTAGTGGGAGAGAGGGTTGCTGAAAATAAAAAACACAGAGGATTCCTTGCTGAGACATTGGGAAATTGGGCACCCCCAGTGTCACTGTTATTTTTCTGAGGGGTGGAGTGGTGAGAGGTGAGGTGAGATGAGAGGAGTGCTATTTCTAAAAGAGACAATGAGCAGAGTGCTTCACAGATGTGGAGGCAACTGTGGGGCAACTCTAATATATTGTTCAGTTAGAAGGAATGTGCTGAGTCATTTTCTCACAGCAAGAAGTCTGCAGGGCAATTCCCACAGTAGCCCTAAAAAGTGGTTTCCTCACCACATAATATCTCAAGGAATATTTAATGCAGCTGCAGCAGTTGGCAAGTGATGTATAAGGGACAGTGTCTGTCAACCTCCTTAGACATCAGATTGTCCCTATTTTGAAAACAAACACACTTTATGATTGGTCACATTCTGTAAAGACTTGATGTAGCTGGTTGTTTGATTCTGATTCCTTTCTTCTGTTTAAAAGTGAAAATAGACCCCCCTCCCGGCACATACTGGTACATTACAAAGTTTGTTTGCAGTGTTGCTTTCCACGATCAACTTCAACTGCATGTTTCCTGACTGGGAATACCACCACAGTCTAGCCAATCATAATGCAGAGGGGGAGAGAGATAGGAGACAAAGCACCATGAAAGGTTTTTGGGGGTGTCTTTGTATTGTTCAGGAGGTATGGAATTAGAATTGATCATGGTAGGATTTGATATGCATGTTAATATTTACTAGTAGCAGAGACTTGCTCTTTCAGGAAAACATTTTTCATTGTACTGCTGCCAAAATCGATGCTAAAATGGAAACAAGTAACATAGCCAGCAACATCAATCAATTTTACAAAAGGTAAGGAAATCCAAACATATGGGTTTTCATTTTAACTAGAAATAATATAATACTAAAAGGGTTGACAGTGTCCCTTTCATGCTAATTTAGAGCCCGGCAAGACAGAGCAGGATCAAGCCTGGCTCGAGCTTAGTGCCTGGTTCAGTTTGGCTTGACCTCTATAAGCAATTGAGAGGCAATGTCAAGTTGAGCCAGTCATTGTCAAAGTAAGCATTTCTGCCAGCCTGAACAGTTAGTGTAGTGTCTGAACCATTCAACTCCTGTGTAGAAACCTGCCTGCAGTAGCCAGGGCTTGGCTCATGTTTTGATTCGTAGAATCACGCCAGACCCCTGGCTCGGCTCTGGCATGGCTCTAAGTTAAAACATCCTTGCTTGCCCACCTGTAAAAGAAATGCGTAGTGCTCTACATCATCTGTTTTTAGAAGATATATAGCCTTGATCATGGGATGGTTTTGATTTTATCCTTGCAACTAATCTGTCATTGTTTTGGAAGTGCTTGCACATTCTCTTTACAAGATTTCCATGATACTGCCAACATGTTGTCTCATCTTTATATCTGTCTCTTTCTATCTGTAGAGTCAGAACACTCAGATGATGTGAAATCATCATTATGAGTGTGATAACCTGACTGAGAGATGAACCTGCTGAAAACATGTCCATTGTAGCTGTCTCAAAAGGTGTTAGGATGTTGCACACTGTTTCCATTAATTTCCACTGCTGCACAGAAAGCATAATGCCATCACCAGTAATGTAATTAGAGCAATATTCATGTACAGCTTGCTTTTGTTCCAAGAGGTGCTGCAGCATATAAAGAGTTGAGTTCCACCAAGTGGAAACATTTTGAATCAGCTTTTGGTGGGGTAGCTTGTGTTTCTTTTGCAGTTCGGATAATGCCCGTATGACCTTGGTTGAATGTGAAAAGTGAGCCATAATATTTTGCAAACAGCAATCATACCATCAACTTGTGTTTCATTGTTCAGGAACCCAGTAACAATTAAATGTTGGCAATATGCAAAGCAAGAAGCATGCAGGAACCCTCTATCCTGAACTGCTTTCAAGAAGTTGGCTCCATTGTCACTTACTATAAAGTCACTAGACCATGAGAATGAATACAATTGTTAAGGAAGTCATGTAGTTCATGTAAGATATTTGCAGTTGTATAACTTTGCCCAAACTTCTTTATATGCAGCAGTGCCATCTTTTGGGTAGTGGTGGGCAAAGTGGCCAAAATTCACTCCGTGAAATGATTCATGTATTAATGTGGAATCCGCGAAGTAATCAGCAACATGAAGCGGAGTACTTCATGTCATAATGAGGAACACGAAGTCCATTGAAAACAATGACTTTGAGTTATTCCACATTCCCCAAACCACTTCTCCACCACTGATTTTGATGTACTTCGCATCACTTCACCTTGTAATAGAGCTCCAAGGTGAATTCTGCAGTGATTCATGGGACTGCAGATAACATGGGCTCTAGATTGTTCTGCACAGCCACAGTTCTGGGTAGTGTATGTGTAGTGGTAGCTGGAGACAATTTTCTCTCAGAGCTCTGTGATTCAAAATCTCTAAAAGTTGCTAAAAATGCCTTTTTGAGTAATTTTTTTTTTGCTCAAAATTTAGTACATCAATTGTAGGAAACCCTCCTGTGCTCATATCATTGAGTTTTCATTGTTTGTGTGTGGATTTTGAATGATAATTTTAGAACATTCAGTCTGTGTACTGTGAAGTGTGCTTTGGGGGAGGGGCGTATCTGTGGTGTAGGTAGATTAACTGGGAGAAAGGGCAGTCTTTTGGTTTTAGTTATATTTTTCTTCTATAACTGTGTTACTGTACACGCATTAATATTTTCAGTAATTCTTGACATTTTTTTGCTAATTGCTGTGGTACAGCAGTGTATCATTTCAGTTTGTTTAAAACATTTGGTTATATTACTAAAGATTGTCAATTTGCTTTGCATTACTTGTAGCATGTATGTGAGTGTGGCGATGCGTGCCATCAAATCAGACACCTTTTATTGTGCCACAGAGTAATTGCAGCAGTGTGAACCTGCTAACCACTGCACCTGCATGAATTTTTTTTTTCTGCTTTGTGGTATCTTTACTGGTAAGGGACTGACTGTTTCTGCCTTGCACAACCCCCCCCCCCCCCAACTGGCAAAAGCTATTCTTTTCCAGATTTTGATTTGTGACTTGTAAGCACTGGTTAGGTGTTGTTTTGCTTTGTGTCTGCATCTCTTGAGTGTGCAGCACAATCTTAATCTGTTTATGTGTTTGCAGTACACCATTAATTCTGGGAGACTTTGCATTTCTTATTATGCTCTCATTTCACTTCGTCAGCACTGGGGAATTTTCAAGTAGCATTTTGAGGCTGCACATTAATTCTGGTGACTGTGTGTGACCACTGCACACATGACTGAGTGTGCCATTAATTCGGGGAGACTTTGCATTTCTTGTTGTGTTCTCATTTTACTTCGTCAGTACTGGAGAATTTTCGGGACACAAGACAGTAGCATTTTGGGGGTGCACATTAATTCTGGTGACAGTGTGTGGGGGGCTGCCAATATTGTTGTCACTTTCCCTTATTTCACATTAAGGTGGAATGACAACGTGAAGTAATAATTACAAGGTGAAGTGAGCATTTTGTGTTTGTCACTCCGCATAGCAGAATAACAACATGAACTGCCCACTTCGGGTGCACTTCACCAGCAAAATTGAAAGTTACTGCATCTCTACTTTTGGGGTGTGTTTGTTTTTGAAGACACACAAGAAAAACTGACCCAATGAGTGGTAAGGGACATATAATCTATATTTTGACTGCTGGTCCACATATCTGTTGTGACATGAATAACCCCACCCTCTGCAGTTTTAAAGGTGACAGGAAATAGTTTTTACACCTCTATATATCCTCTAGTTGTTATTGTATTAGCCACCCATTTTTCTGATCTGTTGTTGACCTTTTTTGTTAAAGTAATAATCTAATGTTGTTGCCTTTGTAACTATCCAGAGTCCCTCTCTCCTCAGCAGTTGCTGCTGTCTCTTTTCATACTGCCTGAAAATTCTATGACATCAATAATAGTCATTCCAGGCCATTCAGATGAACAGCATGGAATGAGTTCTTGATGTCATAGAATGTCTTAGAGATATGAAAATCAAGAGCAGTAGTTGGTGAGAAGAGTGGGCTCTATGTAGATCTGAGGGCACCCCAAAACAAGATTATTAATTTATCAAAAAACATCAAAACATATGAGAATACATAACTGACATGGAAATTAAGATGGATATGTAGTTAATTATGTAAATATCATTTCCTATCTCCTTTAAGTGCTAGCATCACTCACTTTTAAAGCCTCATAAATGCTTGATATTTAATCATAGGCAAGTACCTTCAATGAGGAACATTGTAACGAGGCTCTGCAAATCTCATGGCCTCCCAGAAATCCTTATGATCTACTAAAGAGTATGGTAGAAGGGCTCTAGCTAACAGTTCCCCAATTTTGTTTATAAGATGAAGACTCTTTGCATGATTTTTGGTAAAAGTATTCTTCCTCTCAAATGCTTGAGACAATATTAGCTACTTACAACATGTCCCTGCTGCTTTATTAGACATTATACTTCATTTACCAGAAGGACATTGAGGTGGTGGACTTGAACTTATACATTCAGAGCCATAACTGGATGTGTAACTGGTGCTAATGGTGTTAGCATTGGTGGTAATGGTGGTCTGAGGGCCGGTAATGGTTCTGTCAGCATCAAGTTCAGAAAATTTATTATGCATTTCTACAGATTCCTGACCCTTCTCATCAGTGGTCTGGAACGTGAAGAACATGGTTTTTGGCCGATCAAGCAGTATTTAATGTTTTTTCAAATGGCATTTCAGAGCTATAGTGCTGAGACATGACACAACTTTATCACGGCTTACACTTTGTTTACATAGGGAACAAATTGCTGTGCATGGCTCACGTTTACTGACAGAAAAATAATTGCACACTTCAGAAATTATAGACTTCGTTCGAGTGCTAGGAAGATAACTAAGCACTGTGTTTTTTCACCTGTCTGAGCAGAACCCAGGCAATCCTCCTTGATGCTAGAAGAGTGGGAAGGGAACTTGAGGGTTTTTCATTTTTATCCAATGTTGATATGTCCTTCTCATTACCTCCATCTGTGGATTTCTTTGCAAGTACACTACTTGATTCTTTATCAGCATTCTTGTTCATGTGACTTGGTTGAGGGACTGATGATATGTCAGCAGTCACATCATTGTCAGACTGAGATGAGTTACTGTCTGACTCAAAGACAGAGTCAATACATAGAAACATAGAAGTTGATGGCAGATAAGGACTGCAAGGCCCATCCAGTCTGCCCATTTCTTTTTCTACCTTATAAATGTGCCATCGGCCTTTGCTCTGTCAATGGCCTACCTATTCATACTCATCTGTATTGCTGTCTTATGCCTATCCCATTCCTGTCTGAAGCTCTGCACTGTATTCATATCCACCACTTCCTGAGGTAGGCCGTTCCATACATCCACCACCCTTTCTATGAAAAAGAACTTCCTCACATTGCCCCTTAATTGGCCTCCCTCTAATCTCATGCTGTGTCCTCTTGTCCTGCTATTTTTCTTATATTGAAACATATTAGACTCTTTCACCTTGTTAATGCCCTTAAGGTGTTTGAATGTTTTGATCATATCACCTCTTTCCCTCCTTTGCTCTAGGGTATACATATTGTGCTCCATTAATCTGTCCTCATATATTTTCTGATGCAATCCCTGAACCATTTTGGTTGGCCTTCTCTGGACTGCCTCAACTGGTTAATGTCCTTGAGAAGGTGTGGCCTCCAGTACTCCACACAGCACTCCAGATGGGGCCTAACCAGTGTCTTGTAAAGAGGGATTATTACCTCCCTCTTACGACTTGTGATACCCCTACTAATACACCCTAACATCCACCTAGCCTTACCTACTGCTTTAGTGGTCTGCTTGGTTGATTTAAGGTCATCAGTGATGATAATGCCCAAGTCTTTTTCTTCCCTTGTGACTGCCAGCAACTCCTCTCCCAGCTTTTAGGTGGCTTCAGGGTTTCTTTTCCCTATGTGCATGATCTTGCACTTCTTTGCATTAAACCCCAGTCGCCACTCTTCCAACCATTTTGCTAGTTTATCCAGATCTCTTCTCATTCTGCCCACCTCATCTGGATCATCTACTCTGTTGCAGATCTCGGTGTCATCTGCAAACAGACAAACCTTACCCTCCAGTCCATCTGCAATGTCACTGATGAAGATGTTGAAGAGGACTGGCCCCAGGACTGATCCCTGAGGTACCCCACTTGCGACTTGCATCTCATCTGACTATATACCATTTACCACCACTCTCTGTTTTCTGTCTGTCCACAAGTTTGCCACCCAGTTGACCAACTTCTGATTCACCATGAGCCTACCTAGCTTATTAATCAATCTTCTATGTGGAACAGTTTCAAAAGCTTTGCTGAAGTCAAGGTAGGCAACATCAACTGCTCCCCCTTGGTCCACCACTCTGCTTACCCAGTCAAAGAAATCTATGAGATTAGTTTGACAGGACCTTCCTTTTGTAAACCCATGCTGTCTTGGATCCTGTGCTTCTATGGATCCAGGTGTTGCACTATCCTTTCCTTAAGGAGTGTCTCCATAATCTTGCCCACTACTGAGGTAAGACTGACTGGTCTGTAGTTCTCTGCCTCCGCTTTTCTACCACTCATGTGGAGCGGGATCACATGAGCCCTTCTCCAGTCTTCTGGGACCTCTCCTGGTCTCAAAGACTCACTAAACAGTTCTGATAATGGCTCTGCTAGTTTCACCCTTAGCTCCTTTAGTACCCTGGGATGAATGCCATCAGGGCCCATTGCCTGTCCACTCTGAGCATATTGAGCTCTTGAAGGACCCTTCATTTTGTGAAGGGACTAGTGCTCACCTCCCTCCCCCCATGTCCATGGTGCTGAGCTGTGGGCCCTGCCCTACCTTCTCTTCAGTAAATGCTGAGCAGAAGAATCTATTTAGGATAGATGCATTTACATGGTTCTCCTCCTCACACTATCCCTTATCTCATTTGATCTTAGCAATACCCCCTCTGGACTTTCTCCTTTCACTAATATATCTATAGAAAGTCTTGTCACCTTCTTGCACTGTTTGTTCTAGTGTTTCCTCAGTTTGGGACTTTGCCTGCCTTACTGCCCTTCCTGCTTCCCTTAGGGAAGTTTGGTATGCAGCCCTGTCTTCATCCCGCTATGTTCCATTATATTTCCTGAAGGCCAGCCATTTGGCTCTGACCTTTTCTGCTACTGTTTTTGAGAACCAATGTGGTTTCCTTCTTCTTTTGCACTTCCTTTTCTCTCTAACACAATGAGATGTTGCTTCAAGTATTGCATCCTTAATGCTTTCCCACTTTGCCTATACCCCCTCACCTGTATTTCTTTTTGCCAGGGCTAGCTTAACTCTGTTGGCCATCTTATCAAAGTTAGCTCCTCTGAAGTCCCATATTTTTGCCTTGGAATAGGATGATTTAGTTGTAGTGGCCAAATAGAACCATACCTTGTGATGGTCACTGTCCCCCAGGCGACCATCTACCTGGAGATCTGTGATCCTTTCTCCATTGTCACTTGCACTATTACTGCTAGTCACAGGGATTTTATCAGCATGAATGGCATACTCTACCTTATGGTGCCTCTCCATGAGACACCAACAGCTGCGACAGTTTTCTTACAATGTTCCCCTTTACCACTGCTCATTGTTGCTCTTTTACCATTTGTTTTTATTTTTTACCTTATGAAACATTTTGGTTATATTTCTAACACCAGGATTACTACTACCACCAACACCTGATCCACCACTATCACCAGATGCTTCATCTATGTTGTCAGCCATAATAGCACCAGTTGTATACCATACACATAAGTCCTGTGTTACAAAATAATGTGGTCTGTGATCACTGCAACTCTCAAATTTGGTTTTGGCTGTATGACACTGTGATGCAGTGGACTGGAGTCTAATTGAAGAGTATGCAAGTCTGCAACTAAAGTTGATTCTCAGGTTAAAGGCTTACAGAATGGATTGGGCATAGGCATATGAAAAACAGGGCAAGACAAAATGTCAGGAATTGTAATTCTGAATCTGATTAAAAAACTATTGCTTCAGTATTGCAAAAAAAATGTCCATTTATTTTTATATTATATTTCAATATTTTTTGTTCTGTAATCTATTTTACTTTATGCAAGATGATACCATGCACTGAGTGTTGGGTGCACATGGCCAGTATGTAATGGTACAGTCAAAGGGCCCACAAGAGGATGATGGCCAGGAGTATGCCATGTAGGAGTCACACACACACTGGGTAAAGTGCAGCAGTCAAAGGGCACACAGTAGGATTTTTTTTTTAGTTGTTTTCTAACCAGGTATAGCACACTAAGCTGAAAGCTTTTTTACAGGAGCGACCTGGGAACACAAGGAGATTAAGTGACTTGCTCAGGATCACACAGTATGCAAGCGGAAGCTGTTGGATTCAAACCCAGGTCTGGTCTGTTGGATGTCACCAGATTTGCAGCTCAGAGCCTTAGACCACTGCACTATACTGCTTCCTATGGATGATGGCCAGTATGCCAAATAGGAGTCTCATATACACTGGGTGCATTGCAGCAGTCAAAAGGCACACTGCAAGATGATGGCCAGTACACCATGTAGGAGTCACACAAACTGGGTATTGGGCAATAGTCTAAAGTCACACAGCACAATGATGGCCAGTATGCCACATAAGAGTCACACACACACACACACTGGGTACAGTGCAGCAGTCAAAGGGCACTCAGCATGATGATGGCCAGTACACCACACAGGAATCATACACACTGGGTATAGTGCAGCAGTCAAAGGATTTTATTTTTATTGAGTAAAGGATTTTCTCTCCTCTCCAAAGTCCCCCAAGAAAATATTTCTGGCACGAATTAAAAGGTACCACAGAAATGTGTGCTGGGCTGCACATGGTCACATACTGGGTAGAGTACAATGCAGTCAAAGGGCACACTCTAGAATAATGGTGGCCAACACGCCACATAGGAGATGGAGTCATGCAACACAGTGACACATGCATATTTTTTTATTTGGTACTGAGTAAGGGATTTTTCTGTCTCTCCTCCCAACAGGGAAATATTTCTGGATATGTATTAACAAATGCCACAGACATGAGTGCTGAGTTAATTCTACTTGCTGTTGAGAGAGTTAGTGTGGAGAGGATTTTTGCAAGTTTTGCTATTGCTTTTTAAACTGCAGGAGAGAAGGATTAGTGAATTTTACTTGCTGGGCAGAGAGTGTGGAGAGGATTTTTGTATGTTTTACTTTTGTTTTATTTATGTTTTTAATTAAGCTTAAAGCAGAATTCAGCTTAAAGGTTTCTGTTGCTGGAGGGATTGAACAGGTCTTGCCCAGACTTGCCCACCCACAAAGCCATTAAATTCTGACAAAGCCATCAAACTGCAGGACAGAAGGATTAGTTAATTCTACTTGCATCTAATTTCTGGACTGTGTGGGTTTGTGAGACTTGGAAATGCTTTTGGTGGGTATTTAATTGCTTTCATAAATAACTGCAATCAGTACAGAGAGACTGTATTTCACTGGCTTGTATAGGTAGAGTGAACCATGGGTAGGATTGTGGTGTGCAATGTTTATGGGGCAGCAGTGTAGATGAACATACTCTGGAGGCTGGGATGGTGCCCAATATGCCACAGGCTAAGGAGGCTCAAGGAAGAGGTTCAGTGGCTTGGCAGGGAACTGGGGAGGTTGAGGGGTGAGGGGAGGATTGCGTTGGTAGAAGGGCTGACATCTGAGCATATTAGGGACACCACAGTAAAGGAAGAGTGGATCAAGAGAGGGGGAGGACGCAAACAAGACAGGAAGCCAGCTGATGAAGGGTGGACCCTAGTACGGCCTAGCAAAAGAAGAGCAGCAGTAGGCAGGACACATAGATACATAGATACATAGACAGTGTCGGCAGATAAGGGCCTATGGCCCACCTAGTCTGCCCATTTGAGCTTGTAAGTTCAGTTTGTTTTCCTAGAAGTCTGTTGCCCCTTACCCCTGACCTCCAGAATTCCTTTATGTCTATCCCATGCATTCTTAAATCCCATGATTGTTTCAGCCCCCATCACTTCCTCTGGCAGGGTGTTCCACTTGTCTACCACCCGTTCTGTGAAGAAATTCTTCCTCATGTTTCCTCTGAATTGTCCTCCCTCCAACTTCATCCTATGCCCTCTAGTTCTGGAACATCTTTTTCACTTAAAAATAGTGTATTCCTACACCCTGTTCCTCCCTGTGAGATACTTGTATGTCTCTATCATATCCCCTCTCTCCCTCCTCTCCTCCAGGGAGTACATGTTCAGTTCCTTCAACCTGTCTTCTTAGGACTTGTGATACAATCCATGCACCATCTTTGTTGCCCTCCTCTGAACCTTCTCTACCCTGTCTATGTCCTTATGTAGGTATGGTCTCCAGAACTGTACAGTGTACTCCAGGTGGGGCCTCACTAGTGTCTTGTATAGCGGAATTATGACCTCCCTTTTCCTGCTGGTGATGCCCCTGCCTATACATCCCAGCATCCTATTTGCTTTACCTGCTGCCTTGTCACACCGTTTCCCTACCTTGAGGTCATCAGAGATGATAACCCCAAGATCCCTTTCCTGCTTGGTGCATGCTATATCTTCACCCCCCAACTGATATATTAACATAGTAATGCAAAGAGGGTAGGGAACATGTTTTCTGTACTAGAGACACATGGGGAGGAGGACGCAGGAGGAGATTGCGCAAGGTATAGTACTCATGAAGAGGAGGGAGTGAGGGACATTACTAATGGAGAGATTGAGCATTGCATGGCAGTGGGAGGGATAATACTCAGAGAGGTGAGGAGGGAGAAGGAGGGTGGCAGTCAAACAGGAGGAGGGGAGGGGTCTAAATTGAGAGGGCAGGGGAAGACACTGGGGCAAATGGTAAAAACATTGTCTTGAGTGGCCCCAGGAATGAGAACCTGGTTGGGGGGGTGATGGGCACACGGAAAGAGAAAGGGGGTGTAATGGTCTTGGGGGACTCTGTACTCAAGGGGATCAGATGGGGCAGTAAGGAGGGGAAGCACAGTCTGATATGGGTGAAGTCCATACCGAGATTAAAGGCAGACAAGGCAGGACAGGCAATCCTAAGGTGCACAAGGAGGGGTAGGAGGAAACGGCACATTATGGTACATGTGGGGACAAATTACCTAGCATGGGAAAATGAGATAGGTAACACGGGAAAGGTCTGAGGAAGTGGGAAGGTTGTGTGAGGAGACTAGGGATTCTGTGGCCTTCTTGGAGGTGGTCCCAGTACCCTGCGCAAGCACAGTGAGAAAGGAGTGGCTTGGGAAGTTGAACGCATGGTTGGTAGAATGGCGTTGAGCTAAGGGGTACGGGGATGTGGGCAGATGGGGCAGTACCTGGAATAATAACAATCTGTTTGCAAGAAATAGGCTGAACCTGAGCAGGGAGGGGAAGGAGGTATTAAAGCAAAGACTGGGAAGGTATATTGCAACAAAGGTGGATTTAAACTAGATGGGGGTGGCAAGTGGACATCAGGTAGGCAGGGATGTGATTGAGTGGAGTCACAGCCTACCTCCTAGGCTTGCAGAGAAGGACTCAGGGGTGATGAAGAGAAGGGGGCAGGATGGAGGGTGGTCTCTTTGAATGCGAGAAGCTTAGGTAACAAATCAGCTGAGCTACAGGCACTCTAGGCAGCGTGGAGGGTGGATATTGCAGTGGTCATGGAAACGTGGGCAACCAAGCACCAGGACTGGGATCTGGCAATCCCAGGGTACAAATTATACAGGAAGGACTGTAAGGATGGGAGGGAGGGTGGGTGGAAGGCTACGTGAGGGACAGGATCAAATACACAAGGGATGAGGGGGAGGAAAGGAGAACAGAGGCAATCTGGCTGCAACTCCTAGACTCAAGGGGTAGGAAACTGAGGTTTGGGGTGGTATACAGGCCACCCTCCCAGTCTGAGGAGCTTGACAGGGAATTAGTGGGACAAATCGGAAAGGTATGTAGAAAAGGGAAGGTGGTCATCGTGGGGGATTTCAACTTGCCGGGGGTTGACTGGAGCATTCTGATCACCTCCAGTGTTAGGGAGCAAGTGCTCCTGGATGTGATCCAGGAGGGTCTCCTGTTGCAGTTGGCCAGTGTACCTACTAGGCTAAAGAACGCTTTAGATCTGGTATTGTTGAATGAGGAAGCAGTAAGAGAAATAAGGGTGAAGGACCCACTAGCCGACAGCGATTACCAATGGTGTGGTTTAATATCATGATGTTTGGGGAGCCAGAGAAATCAGCAACCCGGGTGGTAAACTTCAGGGGGGCGGATTTTGGAGGATGCGGAAAGTACTGAATAGGAAACTGGATGGCATAAGGCAGGAGATGGACATGAGCAGAAATGGGATATTAATAAATGGGGGGTTACAAAGACAATGGAAGCCTGCACCAAAACACAGAGTAAGAGGGGCAGACCAAGGAAACCACGTAGGTTGAACAGCGAAGTAGTGGAGGTGGTGAGGGCAAAACAAGAGGCACACCAGAGGTATAGGAGGACGGGGAAGGAAGGGGACAGGGAGGAGTATGCAAGATAGTCCAGGGAGGTGACCAGAAAAGTGAGAGAAGCCAAGGCCCAGAGGGAGCTGAGATTAGTGCAGGGGAATTAACAAAGGGGAAATACTTTTTCAGATACATCAGGGAGAAAAGAAAGCGCAAGGAGACAATAGTGGGGATAAAAAAGGGTGGAGAGTGGACAGAAAAGGTGGAGGAACAGGCAGAAGGACTGAATGAATACTTTGCTCAGTGTTCACAGAAAAAAAGGGGGGACAACTACCACCATAGGCTGGGAGGGTGGGAACGGGGGAGAGGAGGAGACAGATGGAAGAATTGAGGGAGGTAGAGTCCTAGAGGGACTGAAGGCATTGAGAGTAGACAAGGCACCAGTGCTGGACGGTATCCACCCCAGAGTACTGAGGGAGATGGTGGAGGTGTTGGAGGAGCCTCTGTCGGATCTGTACAGCACCTCACTGGAGTCGGGATGTGTGCCATTGGACTGGAGGCTGGCACATGTAGTGCCATTACACAAGAGTTGACAAAGGGATGAACCGGGTAATTATCCTCCAGTAAGTCTCACCTCCATAGTGTGCAAACCAATGAAAATGATACTAAAGGAAAGACTTGTGTTGTACCTGGAGGACAACGGCCTCCAGGATGTGAGGCAGCATGGGTTCATTTCAGGAAAGTCTTGTCAAACCAACCTGATATAATATTATGACTGGGTGACAGGTGAGCTGGATAAGGGTCATGCGGTGGATGTTCTTAACTAGGACTTCAGCAAGACCTTCAATTTGGTGCCTCATGGGTGGCTTGGGGGGAAGCTAAATGGTGTAGGGGTAGGGGCAAAAATGACAAACTGGATTGCAAGCTGGCTGAGTGGGAGGTTGCAACAGGTGGTGGTGGGAGGGGAGCTCTCAGCTACGAAGTCGGTGATGAGTGGGGTGCCACAGGGCTCTGTGCTGGGACCAATATCATTTGGGCTCTTCATATCAGACGTTGCACATGGGGTGGTGAGCAAGGTAAGTCTGTTCACAGACAACACCAAAATAGGAGCAGTGGTGGATGGAGGGGAGGGATTGAAGCAGCTGCAGGGGGGACATAAGCAAGCTAGAGGAGTGGTCAGAGAGGTGGCAGCTAAAGTTCAATCCAAATAAGAGTAACGTTATGCACTTCGGGATGAAGAACCCAAGGAGAGAATACTGGCTGGGGAGGAGAGTTAAGCTAGGGATCACTAAGGAGTAGAAGGATCTAGGGATAATGGTAACAGGGACCATGAACAACACTGCCCAGTGCAGGAGAGTGGCTGCAAAAGTGAACAAAATGTTTGGGTGCATAGCGAGAGGTTTTTTGTCCAGGTGAAGAGAGGTGATCTTTCCCCTCTGCAGGTCGCTTGTAAGGCCGCACTTGGAGTACCATGTGCAGTTTTGGAGGCCGTATCTGAAGCGTGATATCAGGCTATTGACGGGGGTGCAGAGGAGGGCAACGAAGATGATATGTGGAATGGAGGGGAGAGACAATGAAAGCAGGCTGGGAGACCTGAATATGTACACCCTGGAGGACAGAAGGGACGGGGGGAGATGATAGATACATTCAAGTATCTGAGGGGAATCAATAAGGATGGGGCAGATGAGGTCTTTAAGCTAAGGAGGGGGAGGGACAACAGGGGGCATGGGCTAAAAATAGAGAGGAGAAGATTCAGGAGGTAAATGAAGACACTCTACTTCAAGGAGAGGGTGGTAGCAAAATGGAGCGCACTACCAGAATGGGTGATATTATGTAAATCTGTGAACAGCTTTAAAAGGGCATGAGACAGGGAACAGGGGAGAGTGAGGGTGGGGGACGTGGGTGGTAGCAGATGGATGACAAAGGGGTAGGGGTGGGGCAGCTGCAAACTAGGGGTGCTAGCTGAACACTCGAGCAGCCTTAGATAGACAAGATGGTCTGTTTCTGCTGGCACATTCATATGTTTGTATGTTCGTACATATTCACAGACTGAGTAGGGTACACTGCAGTCAAGGGGCACACAGCATGATGATTGGCTGACCAGTACGCCACGTAGAAGATGGAGTCACACAACACAGCGACATACAGATATATTTTTCTTCCTTGTAATAAGTAAGTAAGGGATTTTCCTGTCTCTCTTCCGACAGAGGAATTTTTCTGGTATGTATTTAAAGATACCACATAACTTGCTACTGGGCTGCATATGGTCACACACCCTGGGTAGGGTAAGTGCAGTCAGAAGGCTCACAGCAGGATTATGGGCTGGCCAGTACGCCTCATAGGAGACAAAGTCACATAACGCAGTGAAAGAGATTTTTCTTTCTCTCCTTCCAACAGGGAAATATTTCTGGCATGTATTTAAGGATACCACACAACTGGCTGCTGGGCTGCACACAGTCACTCATGCTGGGGTAGGGTACAGTATAGTCAAAGGGCAGATAGCAGGATGATGGGCTGACCAGTACGTAGGAAATGGAGTCACAACACAGTGAAAGAGATTTTTCTGTTTCTCTTCCCAACAGGGAAATGATTCTAGCATGTATTTAAAGATACCACACAACTGGGTGCTGGGCTACACACAGTCACACAATGGGGTAGTGTACAGTGCAGCTGAAGGGCACACAGCACAATGATGGGCTGGCCGGTATGCCATGTAGGAGACGGAGTGACACATAGATATATGAATATTTTTTCTTTGTAATGAGTAAGGGATTTTCCTGTCTCTACTCCCAACAGGGAAATATTTCTTGCATGTATTTAAAGATAACACACAATTGGCTGCTGGGTTGCACATGGTCACACACATGGGGTAGAGTTAGTGCAGTAAAAGGGCACACAGTAGGGTGATGTGCTGGCCAGTACACTCTGCAGGCATCAAAGTTACACAACACAGTAACAGATTTTTTTTTTTTGTAATGAGTATGGGATGTTTCTATCTCTCCTTCCAAAAGGGAAATATTTCTGGCATGTATTTAAAGATACCACACAACTGGTTGCTGGTCTCAACACTATCATGCACTGGGTAGGGTACAGTGAAGTCAAAGGGCACACAGCAGGATGATGGGCTGGCCACCAGTATGCCACATAGGAGACAGTCACACGCACACAACACAGTGACATATTTTTTTGTAGTGAGTAAGGGTTTTTCTCTCTCTTCTCCCAACAGGGAAATATTTCTGGCATATATTTAAAGATACCACAACTGGGTGCTGGACTGCAGTGCACACGGTCACACAGTGGGTGGAGTGCAGTCAAAGAGCTCACATAGTGACTGACTGGCTAGTACACCATGTAAAAGGAATCACAAACTGATTAAAGTGCAGCAAAGTGCACACAACAGGATGATGACCTGTACACAGAGACCCCTAAAGCTCCCTGTCAGTTGAGTCCACAGTAGACCCCCTGCCTGCCTAATCCCTTCCCAACAAACTAACTTGCCACATAATGCCACTGCCTGGCTGCTCCTTTTGGTCTCCTAGTAGTTTCTGTCAGACAGAAAACATGCCTTCGAGGGCCAGTGCCTGCCTGTCTCCACTGTAACATCCCAAAACACTGTCAGTAGCAACAAAAGGCACCAAAAAAATGAAGAGAAAAACACATATCAGTTCTGCTACTCATCAAACTCTGTCTGCTCCACTGATTTCCTGCTGTGCAACTGAACCAAGTTTTAGTCACATGACTCAACTCAATTGTACACTTTGTGCTGCTCAATCAAGTGTGCAGTAACAGTAGAATAACTTGACTGGTCCTGCCCGAGTCCCTCCCTCCCATCAGTCCCTCCATCCCAGTATCTCCACCCTCCCAGCATGTGGGCTAGAGTTAGACCGCACCACTTCTGAGACCAAACTCTCTACCCACTAGGAGGTGGAGCTAGCACGAGGAAACAGTAGGCAGTGACACAGCGCAATATTAAGTAAAAAAAAACAAACACACAAGTCAGACCCTTTTGCAAACAGTCTAGTGTTAGAGTTCTAAATTAGAACTTGAACACCAGGGTTCGAGGAGGGTTAACATCTTTGCTAGACTAGTTCTGGCAACCCTAGTGGACACAGCTGAAGGGATACAGGACCTACAAGAAGACCTTAGGAAACTTAAGAGGTAGTCAGTGATCTGGCAACTTGGTATCAATGCCAAGAAATGCAAAGAGATGCACACTGGGGCCATAAATCCTAGGACTGAGTATTACCTGGGTGGGAAGGTCCCGGTAACAGCATTGGAGGAAGAAAAAGATCTGGGGGTGGTGATCACCAGTGACGTGAAACACTCATCACACTGCAAGTGGGCAGCAGTGAAGGTGAACAGGATGTTGGGGTGTATAGCCAAGGGATTTCAGCAGTAGAAAAAGTGAGGTCATAATGCCCCCGCACAGGTCACTGGTGAAACCACATTTAGAATATGGGTTAAGGTACTGGGATCCATATCATAAGAGAGACATCAGCTAGTTAGAGAGGATCCAAAGGAGGGCAACCAAGATGATCTGGGGACAGCAGGAGAAGTCTTACTAGGAGAGGCTGGGAGCCCTGAGAATGCACTCCTTGGAGGAGAGGAGAAAGAGAGGGAGGGATATGATAGAGACCTTTAAGTACCTGAAGGGAATAAATAGAGTGGCTAGGGAAGGGGTCTTCAAGCTGAGTGACAACAGATTCATGAGACAGCACAACTTGAAGTTGGTAGGGGGGGAGGTTTTGGAGGGGTGTAAGGAAACATTTTTTCATGGCGAGAGTGGCGATCACATGAAATGCACTGCCAGAAGAGATGGTCTCAGCGAAGATGGTGAGTGGCTTTAAGAAGGCCTGGGATAGACAATAAGAGAACCCATGGGACTGTGGGGGGGGAGTTATGAAGGAAGAGTTGACAGGGAAGGGGGGGACAGGGTCTTTCGCGTAAGTCAGGGACACTACATAACTAATGAGCAGACTCAATAGACCATTTTGACCTTCTGCTGGCTCTTTCATATGTTTTTACATTTGCATAAGTGTCAGTTGTAGATAACCTGTAAGAGGCAATGCCCCTGTTTTCCTGTAAATGCAGTGAGTAAAGTGGTGCATGTCCTCATGACATCCCGACTCAGCTATTATAATGTTCTAAATCTGTTGCTTTTTGAAGGTTTGGTACATCATCTCTAGCTGGTGCAAAATGCTGTAGCCAGTCTGATATCAAGTACAAACACTTTTCATCATATCATGCCTGTACTGCGTAATCTGTACTGACTTCTGGTTAGATGGCATACCACTTCCAAGATTTTCTTGTTGAACTTCAAGGTCCTGCACAATCTGAGTCACAGCTACCTTAAAGACCTCCATCACCTGGATACTCCATGCCACCCACCTCAGTATGCCATGGAGAATCAGTTGGAGGTCTCTCAGGCATGCTTGAAATCCTCCTGTGACAGGGACATTGCCATGGTGATGCCCTAATTGTGGAAATCCTTACTACTTTATGTTCAAAATATCTCCTTAGGGGAGGCCTTTAACAAAGCCATAAAGATATAGAGGATAATGTATGGGCACCAGTTAACAACCATGTTGTATTCGTGTCGAGAGGGAACCATGGCAACTGTAAACCTCAAGAGGGAAGCTCGAGAGGTTTACAAAATTGCCATGGCACCCTCGAGATGCAAATTCAACCTGGTTGTTAACTGGTGCCCATACATTGTCTTTTATAGTGTATGGGCACAAGTTTAGGAGTGAAGAAAAGGCCCCCTCCCCAAAAAAGATGTTCAAACTACACAGTACCTTACTTTATAAGGAAGATTTTGACGCTGTTCTTTTGAGAGAGGAAAGACAGGCTTTTTTTAAACAGCATTCAGTAACTAATTAGGTTACGAGACTACGGCATAACAAATTACTTATTTTTAGAGCATACAAAATTCAAAAAAACAGCCTAAATACACTCAGAAGCAGTTACTAAACAAAGGGGTTAACAGTGTTGGGTCAAAACAGGTCAAAGTGCTCTGTACGTATTCAGGCAGATTCTCAGAGCCAACAGTTCACGCACAGAGGAGACGTTTCGGGCCAACACAGTGGAATTTAGATACAGATACCTGGAGAGAGGGAAAAAAAATCAAATGACTGTCTGTCCAGAGATGCCATTTTAGAGTAAACCGCGGCCGACATTGTTAATGATCACGTTCTTGTTTCTGTATTTTTTTTAAACCAGTACAGTGCGCACAACCATCATTGCCATTTGATTAGTGCCTGTGGTACTGATGACTGCTGATCACTGCTGCTGCTATAGAATGTGACAGGCACTGGCATTCTTTCTTGTTATGGTATTGTTCTACAGTGGTTAATAGCAAGAGAATGTCAGAACGATACCATAACAAGACTGTGTTTCTACTGAATTTTAGCAATAATAACGTTCTACCATACGCTATGTAGAGAATAATAGATAGGCAAGTGTGTGTTATGAATATTTTTTTCACACCCAAGGTGTGTGATGACCCATAAACCTCGAGAGCAAAGCTCGAGAGGCTTATGTGGTCATCACACATCGAGGGTGTGAAAAAAATATTCATAGGCACACACTTACGTATTTTTTATTCTTTATAATTACTGGTAGAGTAGAGCATTTTTCTTACACAGAAAAAAAAATCCTGTTTTTTGTTCAGAACTAGTTTTATTTTAACTTTATATGACAGAACAGGCTTTTTTAAACTGATTTTGGTTTACTTTCTGTAAACGTTAAAAACTACGAGGAACAATACAAATTTTTTGTTTTAAAATGCAGAAGCTTTAACTGTTTTAATACCAAGAGTTCAAGTGTCCTTGAGAAGTCCAGTGGAGTAGCTTGTAGAAGTCCACTGGTGATCAGAGTCAAACAGTGGAGAATGAGTAAAAGATCAGGCAACATTTAAGAAACATTTTTTAGAACGGTAGTAAGTTAAAACGCTTAGGAGCTTGTTTGAAATTCTGCTGTTTGCAGTGTGAGAAGCAGGAAGTGTTGCTGTGGTGATCTTCCGGTTGCTGTGGAGATGTGTAAGGCAGAACAAAAACTAAGGGAGTGTCTTGAAATTGCACTGTTCCACTGTGTTTTTCTATTCTTTAAAAAAGAAAATTGAGGGATTTTGAATTTTTTTTTTTTTAAGTTTGAAGAAATGGCTCGAACAGAGGCAGTTGTGCTGAAGCTTGCAGTGGTAAGCAGAAGCGCTTTGTGGGGGAGAATCTCTGAAATGGCATTCGAGCTGTCTCGAACGCAGAGTACCGCTCGAGGATTCTAACAGTGACTTTGAGATTGTGAAACACCGTAATAACTTGGTTTCAGGTTATTACAGCATTTTTACAATATCTGAATTCAGGTTGTTAAAAGGGGTCACCAGTAATTATATATTTATTATCCATGGCTTTTAATGACTTTTGCTAATTGCTCTATTTTATTCCAGTGTACGGTTTGTCTCTTTTAACTTATTTCTGTTTATATTTCTTTTATGGTTTTATGTACTGTCTGTTGAGCCCCTGGGATAGTGTCTGTTTTTGTGTCTGTCTCCTAACCGCATACACGTTATCACCAACTGGATCAAAACTGATGCTTTGATACCCTACTGCAGAACTTGTATGGTGCATTTTATGCTTTAAGGTATCATAACAGTATGGCAAATGAAAATAAATATAAAAGAAATAAGATCCATTTCAAGCTTGAAAGGCAGCTCTTCTTCAAGTACTTGGAAAGGCAGAATGCAGTGGGTTAAGCTAAGAAATCTCGGAGAAAAAAGAGAATGAAACAGAGAGATGGTGTGTGGGGCGGTGATTGAGAGAAAAACAAATATCCTAAATGTCTGCCCCCCCCAACACAGGTTGTAAATTAACAATTAGATGTGAATGAATGAGAAGGTCCTAGAAAAGTTACAGATTGACAATTAGGTGTGGATTTCCCTACCCCAGGGATAGGGCACTTTTTAAATAAAATTTACCTTACCTTCATAATAATGAATACAATGGCTTGAAATGTGTGTTTGTTTGGAATGCTAGGCAACCAAGCTCTGCTGATGCCAAATGGGAATTTGTATTTTTATTTGTTTTGCTGGTGGCTGACCTCCTTTAAGTGGTGCTGGTTGGGGGGGGGGGGTAGTATTGCCACATCTCAAATTCAGAGGGGCGCAGCTCCTTCTATGTCTATACACATCGATTTTTGCTTTCTGCCTGTCTGGTCTTGCTGGAAATACTGTATCATTATGGTGTACTCAGTTGTATCTGATCATGCCACTTATGCACGTAGCAGTACCAGTATCAGCAGCCACTGGCAGATTCTAACCGATGATATCACAGCGTGGATCACCTGTAACTGCACTATGGGAGGGCTACATACAGATCTGTTTTTAAACAAGTTCTTGTCAGAGCCAAAATGGCTGTTAATGCATTAACGTGATAAGAGATATAGAATAATATGTGGACTGGGTTGCAATTTATTTGTGTTATTATTGTGATACAGTATACTCCACTTAAAGGAGATGCACTTAAACAGGACCTCCACTTAATCAGGACGTCTCTCTGGGCACAAAATTTGCTCCCATGTTATTCTATGGCAGTGGCATACCTTTAATTGGAATGGCCATTTCATTTTAATGGGGTGATTACTGCCCAAATACATGTAATTTTGACTATAGGAAACCCAGTTAGCAGCCATTAGTGAGCAATTAGTGGCTCATTAACTGCTTGTGCTATAAATTGCAACCGTGCGATTCAGATCAGTCAGGTGTTAAACCATTACTCCAGGGCTTCATAATGGCAGCTAAGTGTGTGGATTTGCCTCTATGCCAGAAAGCTAAAGTTTTAAAATCCCTCCAGGAACCAAACATCTCCCTTGCAATTGTTGCCAGGAAATTTGGCATCTCAAAGAGTCAAGCAGGCCGAATTTCCCAAAACAAAACCAGGATTCTAAAGGAGTGTAGTGAAAAGTGCTTCTACCATTGGCTGTGCTGCCATTCCTCTCCACCACCCGCCGCACCGAACAGCTGCTGCTGTATGCCTTCCCTTCAGGTACAGATCCAGCACCAACCCTGCTCCTTTCGAATTTCGGCACTTTCTATTGGCCTTAACCGGATTGGCTGCTATTGCGGCAAGCTGTATTCTGACTGGAGTGCCTTACAGCCTGAACTTTGCAGCTATGCCCCTGATTGGGTGCTTCTACGGTCGGCACTGCGGCTGTTCCACTCCGTCACCCACCTCACTGAATAGCCACCGCTGGACACCTTCCCTTCAGGTACAGACCCAGTGCCAACCTGACTCCTTTCAAATTCCAGCACTTTCTGTTGGCCTTAACCTGATTGGTTGCCCTCACCGAAAAGCTGGATTACAATTGGAGCACCTTCCAGCCTGAACTTTGCAAGTCTCTCAGCTTCACTGCCAACCTGTACTCTCTTGTATTTGACTCCTTATTGTGTTTATTTTATACTGTCTGGTCTATTCACTCTCTGTGTATGTATTTATACTGGCCTTTTTGGACTTAGTGCATTGCAAATAACCTAACCCAATTTTAATGTAATATTGAATTGTTACAGATCATTTACTGCACCTAGAATCTGTTTGCTACTAGCCTAGTGCCTAGTTTGCTGCTGGATTGGTTTAACTACTAGCCTGTTTTGCTGACCTGCTTTACAGTTATTTTTTCTTTTAATTTCCTCTTGCTCATTGCCCAGCTCGTAGTCTCTCTGCCACCTCTCTCCTCCTCTTCTTTCAATGCACCCCCCCCCCCTTGGTGCTAGGTGTTGACCTGCCCTGCCCCCACTCTTTTCCTCCTCTACTCTCTGATTCTGTGAGCCCCATCCATTGTAAATTTCTAATTGCTCCTCAGTTCTTTAGCACAGCCCCTTGCTTAATCCTTCTCTTGTCTAGGTGAGACATATAATGCCCCCTGCTGCTCTGCTGTCGCCAGCTCTCAACATTCCTAACCCTCCCTGATATTCACTTCCCCCTCTTGCCTACCCCCGCTCCGGGCTACCCAAATCAATCTAATCTGCTGCTCTTTTACTCTCCCAACAGCTAAGCCCCTGATCAAGTGCTTCTACAGTTGGCGGTGCAGCTGTTCCTCTCCATCGCTCGCTGCACCGGACAGCCGCTGCTGGATGCCCGTCCCTTCAGGTACAGACCCAGTGCCAACCCAGATCATTTCAAAGTTCAGCACTTTCTGTTGGCCGTAACCTGATTGGCTACCATCGGGGCAAGCTGAATTCTGATTGGAGTGCCTTCCAGCCTGAACTTTGCAGGTCTCTCAGATTCACTGGGAACCTGTACTCTCTTGGATTTGACTTCTTGTTGTGTCCCACCCACCCTCGCCATCCCTAGCCTCTATTAAATGCTCCTTGGCTCTGTGCAGCATATTTCCTCCTTTCCCTCTATTGGCCATCTATTGCTGTCGGCCTGCCTCGTGCTGCTAATCTCATTCTCTCACCTTCATACCCCCCTGTTTCCCCTACCCTCTAGTGCTATCCAGTCAGGTCACCCATACTCCTGTTCTCTGTTCTTCTAAACTCCCTTCACCCGTCTAACATTATTTAGACTAGATACTCTTCTGTCAAGTCACCTGATTGATCCCCTACCTAACATGACTAGTAGAACCCAGCCAGTCAATCCCATTTAGCTCACTCTCCTTCTTACCTCCACCCCCTGTACTTCCCCTACCCTTGAGCCCGGGTTCTACCTGCTGGATCTGTTCTCCCTGCTGATCTGCCCAACTGCCCTTTTTCAAGAACTATGTCTACCTTCTTATCCTCCCCTTGCACCTCTTCCCCCTTTTTCTCACCATGCTCTCCTTCCCTCCCATCCTACTACAAAATACCTCCACTCCGCCTCCTACCACTTTCGCATACCCTAGCCCACTGATTACCCCCTGCATCATCCAAAAATCTGCCCCATCACCAACCCATCATAACTGGACCCACTTCTCTACACGCCCTTCCCCCTTACTCCTATCTATCCCCTACTGCTGTGCACTACTCATTCTCCTTAAATTCCAACTCTCCCCTCCCAGCTACTCTACACATCCCCCTAGCCCTGCAAATATGCCCTGGACCAAAAGCACCAAGATTCACTTCATCATCATCTCCCTCCTACTCATCTCTGCAGGAGATATAAATCCTAACCCTGGCCCCCCTTCCTGTGTAGCTCCACCTTCTCCCACTCCCCTATCCCTGTCTCAACTCTCACCATAGCTTCTCTCCATCGTGGCCTAACAATCCTCCACCTCAGCATTCACAGTATTCTTCCTAAGCTAGACCTGTTTCTCCCGTTAATAGCATCTGTCACCACTGACATCCTAGTGGTTTCTGAAACCTGACTATCAAACAAAATCCTTCACTCTTCCATCATGATACTGGGATACACCGTTATCTGCTGGAACCGCTTGGGTAAGGGTGGGGGTGTAGCTATCTACTCCTCCTCCTTTCTCCAAATATCCACTGTACTCTTGTCCACTACCCCTAATTCTTATGAAGCCCTTGTCCTAAGACTTTCTCTGCCCTTCTCCATACCAATATTTATCACAGGAACCTACTTTCGCCCTGGTCTACACCACTCTATGGCCTCTTAACTCATCACCTCCATTGAGTCCCTTACCTCCTCAGGTGAGCTCTACCTACTAAGGGCCTTAAATCTGAATTGGTTCTCACCCGCCCTAGTCAAAACCTGGACAGACATCGCTGCTCTTAACCTATCCCAATTGATCAGCAAGCCTACTCACTTAAACCATGGAACACAAAATCACACTCTTATCGACTGAGCCCTAACCTCCCATCCCTATAGGGTAATACAGTCTGGCATTCTGCCTGAAGCAATTAGCCACCACCATATGATCTACCTTGTCTGAAAAACCCACAGGCCTAAGGCCCCCTACAAACTAATTCCGATCCGATCCTACAAAACCCTGAACCTTATCCCCTCCTCCACAACCTAACTCAAACTGACTGGTCTCCTATATCCACTTCAGACTCTATAGATCATGCAATGGCATACTTCTCCTCAAATGTCACCAATGTCTGGAACAGGCATGCTCCTCTGAAGCAGGTTAGAGTGCACAGTAACCACCTCCCCTGAGTTACCCCTGATCTCCTGGCCTGCCAACAAGCATGAGACAATGCATGAAAAACCCACAAATCTTCCAGACTCCCTTGCAGCCTTGCTATCTATCATACCATCCATAATGCATGCACCAAAGCCATCCATCTGGCTAAAGCTGAATATTTCCAGTCCACCCTTAATACCAATATAAACAACCCATTGAAGTTTTGGAAAGTTGTCCACTCACTCTTCTCACCCCAAACTAAACCCCCTCCCCAGATGAGCAATATAAACAACCAACTTACTGCTGACCCCCCTACAGTTGCAGCAGAATTGAATTCCTATTTTACTACCTGTGCCTCCACCCTGCTAGCCTCCCTCCCATCCCTTCCTATTAGATCCCAACCCCCTCACATCCCTCCTTCACATCAACTTGCTGAGGGCTTTATCTTTTCTCCCATCTCTCCCCATGACACCTTAAAGGCACTACTCTCTCTCTCAACCCATCAAAAATCTACTCCTCCGATGGTCTTGAACTCAAGCTGCTGTACTTCTCAGCACCTGCCATTTCACTCCCACTCTCTGATCTCCTTAACCTGTCATTCCACACCGCTACTATCACAACAGCCTGGAAACATGCCACAGTTCTCACCCTGCCTAACGGTGGTGATCTTGCTTCTCCTGGGAACGACGTCCCATTTCACTCCTCCCCACCCTGGCCAAGCTCCAAGAATACCTTGTTCTGTACCAGCCCTCCTCCTTTTTTGACATCTCCTCCTTCTTCACTCCCTTCCAATCTGGGTTTCGGGAGAATCACTCCATAACCACTTCCCTACTCAGACACACCAACTCTATTCATACTGCCATGGATAGAGGACACATCACCTCCACCATCTTTATCGACCTTACTGAGGCCTTTGACACTGTCTCCCACTCCCTCCTCCTTGATACCCTCTCGTCTGCTAGCTTATCTCATTTGGCCTGCAATTGTTTCAGAGCCTACTTGGTTGGTTGCACCCAATCAGATAAAATGGCTGATTCAACTTCCCCTCCACTACCTATATTGCCTGGTGGGCCACAAGGCTCTGTCCTCAGCCCACTCCTAGTCTCAATATTCCTGAATGACCTACTAACTGCATGCTCCTCATCCTCTATCCACAAGTATGCAGATGACGCTGTCTTGTTCACCTCAGGCCGTTCTCTCCCCGATGTGATTTCCTCACTACAGCTTGACTTCAATAATGATCAACACTGGCTAAATTCACATCAGCTCTTTCTCAACACTAAGAAGACAGTCTCCATGACCTTTGGCACTAGGCAGAGACTCTCTAGGTTGCTCTCCCTCCCATCCTTCCACACACTTGATGGGACTATCTTAGAGGACACATCTTTTAAATTCTTGGGTGTGTGGCTTGACCAACACCTTAACTTTTCTGTACATCTTGATGCCAACCTGAAAAAACTACACTTGAAGCTTGACGCCCTTTACAGGAACCGTAGTTCCCTCCCTCTACCGGTCCAGCATGATCTAGTCCAGAAAATGATACCTCTAGCCGGCCCAGTGGTGCTAAGGGTTGAGGCGCTAGACGCCACACGTCGCTTCACACCGGCGACCCGGGTTCAGGAGCGAGCCAGGGTCATCAGGGGTTGGCAGGGGAGGAGACGGATTGAGCATCTGTTGGACTGCTCTCCATCTCCGGGGAGGGGGGTATCCTGCCTTGGTGCCTTGGCAGCCTCTAGCGGTAGCTGGGTGCACGGCAGGGCACTGGCAGACAATTGAGGGACCTACTGTGGCCGACGCTGGGGAGGAGTGCATGCGGTAGCATGCACGCCCCTGTCCATGGGCGTCATTGCACACCATGCACCAGGGAAGAACACGGGAAAATTGGGCTCCAGTCATGGCGGCGTGATGGCTGTCTTCATTGGGGATCGCTCGGGTCGGAATGTGGCACTGGATCCTGACTAGGCGAATGAGTGTCGGGGGACTCTCCTCCTCCCACTGAGGGGTAATCAGTGGGGGTACGCCGCAAGGCCAAGATGGGGATCCTCGAGATGGTGGCCGGAATCCTGGGGTAGCCGTGACAAGTTAAGGCAGACTGGACCCAGGGGGAGAAAAAGAATAGTTAAAAAAAAAAAAGAAAATGATAATCCCTATTATTGACTATTTTGGTATAGTGTACAGTGCTGCTTCCAAGTCTACCTCTCCAGACTGGATACTCTTTTCAACACTTTCTGTCACTTTGCTCTTGACACCCACCCTAGCACTTATTACTGCTCCATGTACCATTCTCTCGCTTTCCCCTTATTTGAGTGCAGGCGATTCTCCTACTTCGCAAAGTTAATTTCAAAGTACTGGCTTGGTACCCTCCGCTCTTGCCTTTCCAACTCTCTCACTACTCCCCCCCCCACTCACCTTCTCAGATCCTTGGATGCTCGCACTCTAGCAATCCCTCATCGCTTTACCACTACGGGACAAGAAGCTTTCTCTTACCACTTTCCTAAGCATTGGAACTCCCTGCCAGCCCCCAATCCAGCTCTCCTCATCCTCCATTGCCCTAGCCCTACACAATTTCTATGCCCCTAACTATACTTGTCCCTAGCCCTCCCTCTACTTTTCCTCCAATCACCTCCCTCCTCTGCTCTATTTAACATCTCCCCCATTCCACTCTGAGCCCCCCTCACACCCCTACACCTCACCCTTAACCTATCCCGCTCTCCTCCTTCCTAAATCACACCTCATGATTCCTGAACAAATCCTCTCTCAACCTATCCACCTTTCTCCTGTCTCATTCTGCCAGTGCCCTGCCCCCCTTGCAGGCATTTCTGCACTCTGAAAGGATTGCAGCTCCTCTCTCCTCCTCTAATTTCTGTTCCCCTTGAAGGGTTCTATGCATCCTGAAGGGGTCTGTGATGGAGGTTACACTGCCCTTTTCTGGTAACCTTCCCCTTCCCCACCTTGAACTGCAATCCCATTGCAGGGTTCATAACATCTTGAAGGGGGTTAAGTTCAGCTAGCTAGTTGTCTCTCTCCTTCTTCCTTCCTTCCTTCCTCCATCCACCACCCCACCTTCTAATTCCTTTCTCTGCCCCCTCCTCCCTCCTCTCTACTCATGTCTTCCCTTTCTTCCTCTGGTGCCCCTTCCCCCAAATCTCCCTTGCTTCCCCCTTTTCTCCTCTACCTGGTCATATTTTCCTGCATGTTAGGTTCTCAACACTCAGAAGGGGTTTGGGTCTGAGCTGCCCCACCCTTTCCCCATCACTTCCCTCCAACCCTCTCCCCATTCTTCCCTACCTACCCCTCCTTTCACCACGATCTTCCCAAACCTACCCTCCCATAGCCTACTCAGTACTTCTCAGCCCCATGCTCTATCCACTCCTACTGCACTTATCCTGTGTCAGCCCCCTCTATACCAAGGTACATGACTGGCAGTAATCACCATTGCCTCTCTACTTAGGTTTCTCTTTAGGTTTTTTGGGTTCCTCTCTGCAGACAGATACCACCCCAGTGTGTTTATGATGTTTGCACTTGTTATACATTTGTCTGTAATTATAAAGTGTTTGCTTGTTCTCTCAATATTGTAATCCCCCGCCTGGAAACAAGCTGTTGGACAGCACATTATGTCTTTCCTGGTGAAACATTTTCTAAATAAATAAAAATTAAAAAAAAAATAAAATCAAAAACCCAACAGAAAACACAAATGTGAAGATAAGGACACATTAGTGGAGGATGCCCTTCATGTTTGGTTTTCTCATGCAGTAAGTCATAGGGCCAGGATATCAGGATCAGTCCTGAAAAAAAAGCAAATGAGTTTGCAGGGCCAGATACAGATTGGTCAATACCAGCAGGAACATCCACCAGAACTAGACACATAGTGGATTCCCTGCAGGGGAGGGGCCTCAAACAACTGGTACAACAACCCACAAAAGACAGGACTATCCTAAATCTAGTACTGACTAATGGGGAAAGGATCACAGATCTCCAGGTAGAAGGTCACCTGGGGGCCAGTGGCCATCACATTGTATAGACATATAGACATAGAGACATAGAAGTTGACGGCAGATAAGGACCGCAAGGCCCATCCAGTCTGCCCATTTCTTTTTCTACCTTACAAATGTGCCATCGGCCTTTGCTCTGTCAGTGACCTATCTATTCATAGTCATTTGTATTGCTCCCTTATGCCTATCCCATGCCTGTTTGAAGCCCTGCACTGTATTCATAGCCACCACTTCTTGTGTGGTTCAGTATGGTTCAATTTGGCCACTAGAACAAAATCATCCCATTCCGGGGCAAAAATATGGGACGTCTTAGGAGCTGATTTTGATAAGATGGCCAACAGAGTTAAGCTAGCCCTGGCAAGAAGAAATATAGGTGATGGGGTACAGGCAAAGTGGGAAAGCATGAGGAATGAAATACTTTAAGCAACAACCCATTGTGTCAGAGAGAAAAGCAAGAGCAAAAGAAGGAGGAAACCATTATGGTTCTCAAAAATCGTAGCAGAAAAGGTCAGAGCCAAAAGGCTGGCCTTTAGGAAATATAAGGGAACGAAGTGGGATGAAGACAGTGAGACTTCCCTAAGGAAAGCAGGGAAGGCAATAAGGTGGGCAAAGGCCCAAACTGAGGAAATACTAGCATGAACAGTGAAAGAAGGGGACAAGACTTTCTATAGATACATTAGTGAAAAGAGAAAGTCCAGAGGGGGTATTGCTAAGATCAAGGGGGATACGGGGGAGTGTGTGGAGGAGGACCAAGGAAAAGCATCTATACTAAATAGATACTTTTGCTCAGTATTTACTGAGTAGAAGGTAGGGTAGGGCCCACAGCTCAGCACCATGGACACAGGGGGGAGGGAGATGTGCACTAGTCCCTTCACAAAAGAAAGGGTCCTACAAGAGCTCGCTAAGCTCAGGGTGGACAAGGTGAAGGGACCTGATGGCATACATCCCAGGGTACTAAAGGAGCTAAGGGTAGAACTAGCAGAGCCTTTATCAGAACTGTTTAGTGAGTCTCTGAGCACAGAAGAGGTCCCAGAAGACTGGAGAAGGGCTCATGTGATCCCACTCCACAAGAGTGGTAGCAGGGAGGTGGCAGGGAACTACAGACCAGTCAGTCTTACCTCAGTAGTGGGCAAGATTATGGATGCACTCCTTAAGGAAAGGATAGTGCAACACCTGGAATCCATAGGAGCACAGGATCCAAAAAAGCATGGGTTTACAACAGGAAGATCCTGTCAAACTAATCTCATAGATTTCTTTGACTGCGTAACCAGAGTGGTGGACCAAGGGGATGGAATTGATGTTGCCTACCTTGACTTCAGTAAAGCTTTCAATACTGTTTCACATAGAAGATTGATTAATAAGATGGGTCAGAAGTTGATCAACTGGGTGGCAAACTGGTTGGTGGGAAGAAAACAGAGAGTGGTGGTAAACAGTATACAGTCAGAAGGGATGCATGTCACAAGTGGGGTACTTCAGGAATCAGTCCTGGGACCAGTCCTCTTCAATATCTTCATCAGTGACATTGTAGATGGACTGGAGGGTAAGGTTTGTCTGTTTGCAGATGACACCAAGATCTGCAACAGAGTAGATGCTCCAGATGGGGTGGGCAGAATGAGAAGAGATCTAGATAAACTGGCAAAACAGTTAGAAGAGTGGCAACTGGGGTTTAACGCAGAGAAGTACAAGATCATGCACATAGGGAAGAGAAACCCTGAAGCCACTTGTAGGTTGGGAGGGGAGTTGCTGGCAATCACAAAGGAAGAAAGAGACTTGAGCATCATCATCACAGATGACCTGAAATCATCCAAGCAGACCACTACAGCAGTAGGTAAGGTTAGAGGGAATGTAGTGGTGTATTAGTAGGGGTATCACAAGTCGTAAGAGGGAGATAATAATCCCACTTTTACAAGATACTAGTTTGGCCCCATCTGGAGTACTGAGTGCAGTACTATAGGCCACACCTGCACAAGGACATTAACAAAATGGAGGCAGTCCAGAGAAAGGCAACCAAAATGGTGCAGGCAGTGATTTGATGTGCTGCATATCGCTGCGCTAGACTTGCACACCTAGCATTACTCTGATTACTTTTTGTTACACTTGCTGAGGTTGCCTTGCACTGAAAACAGTTTAGTGGGGCTGTAGTTTTTATGCCTATGGGAAAACCTTCAGCTTTCCACAGAGTAGCTTAAAATTCAAACTGTGTATGTTCTGTGGGACTGGGCACTTGTAGCACTGTTTTGGTGCTTTTACTATCATTTTAAAAGCTCACAGGAGTGAAATCAGTGTGGCCAGACTGTTCACCCGAGTCTGTGACTTTCAGGTTACGGGGGCTATAAGGCATGCTCACTGCGAACGGAGCAGACTAGCACACATGCATCATGTGCGGAGATGCACACTGAGACACATGCATCTGAGGGCATGTATAGGTCCAGTGCAGCTGGCAGGGCAGACAGCATCAGGATCTCTGCACAGATGTAGGTAGGGGTATCAGGTTAATTTGATGCTAGGCTGTCACTGGTAGTACCACTGTAGTTTGAGTGAACACCTCCTAAAGGTATTAATAAGTTAAGCAGTTGTGCCTTAGGTAGGTTATTGTAAATAAGCTGTCTGAAGTGTCAGTACACTACCTGTGCCACAAGTATCACGGCAGATTCCATTATGACAATGGAGGGGGATGCTGGAATAAAGTGTATTATATGTGCTATGTATATTATTGTGAATCCTCCATTTCCATCTGCTCTCTTCACATGTAATAAATGTACAGAAGTAGCTGAATTAAAATCTGAAATTACTATATTTAGTTCCAGATTGTCTCAATTGGAACAAGGTCAAATTTCTATGTTGGAACATTTTTGTTGTGGTAAGGTTACTTGCATAAATGTACCCAAATGTACACTTGGCCCCTCTCCCATATCAACCCTCCCAGTGGTGGCAGCATCATTAAATTCATTGGGAACTGTGGCTAAACCTATACGTAATGAAACTATGAATCCCCCCATATGTGATCCCCCCATTAATAATGTTGGAACAAATAATAAAAGATCAAGAAATGATTCAGAGGAATATGGCCCTCATGATAATTGGTATACAATAAATAAGTAAGAGCTCGAAAAAAAAGTAGAATGGCGGATGTTTTCTCATTACCATTAAGGAATGGTTTTGATCTCCTAAGCGACCCCTTAGTTGACATAGAACAGACCATAGAGACTACTACAGGGCCACTCTTAGACCATCTTAATCCCTCTATGATTACTATTACCAGTGCTTCTGTTAACAACAACTCCCTTGGTTGTTCTCCACCTACACCCTTCTTGACAGATCATGGCCCCCTCGTTATATCTATCGAAAACCCCCAGATGGAAAATTCAGACATGGATATTAATCCTCCTTCAGATAAGCGGCAACTGTTTGTTTTAGGTGACTCAATGATCAAACACTTAAGATAGAGCTGTATGTAATAGTGATAAACAAAACTTGAACCTGTTCTTCCTTTAGGGGCGCTTCGATATCAGATATTACCAAAATGCTAGGTGATATTTTACATAACCCTGGTGAAAATCCGATGCTAATACTACATGCTGGAACAAATAACCTCCTTGATAATTCAGTATGTTCTATACAGGAGGAGTATGTTGCCTTAACAATTAAATTGATGTCCCTTGAATGTGATATTTTATTTCTAAAATCCTACCACGTCCTGCAGCCCCAGATTTCATAAATTATAAAATCAAGTGCCTAAATGAATGGCTTCGGAAATGGTGTTTGTGCCAAAATATTAAATCATTTACTGGGAGGAGTTTACAGGCAGGGATGAGTTATTCTGCCCAGATGGGCTAGATCTGTGTAAAAGAGGGAACTTTCGCATAAGCAAAAAAATATCTGAAATCATTGATCAAGGTTTAAACTAAGTTATGGGGGGGTTGTCACATGTTATGCCTTCTACCTGCAAACCTATAAAAGATTGTCAAAAACCTTTAACCCACTTAAATGTGTTGAGTTTAAATGCAAGAAGTTTAAACAACAAAATGAATGGACTTATAACTAGAATGGCATTAGTAGATGCAAATCGAGTTTCTATCACAGAAACTTGGTGGGATAATAAATCTGAATGGGACCCTGTCCTTCAGGGTTTTGACATATATTCCATTAAATGGGAGGGAAAAAGGGAGGTGGTGTAGCTCTTTTTATTAACAAACATTTAGATTGCTTAGATATATCAGATCGATTAAAAAACCTGATATCATAACTGAATCCATCTGTGTTAAATTATGAGTGAAAAATATGCCACCAATAGTGCTGGGAACCTGTTACAGGCCACCAAACTCTTTGGTGGACTATTTGGAAACTGTATCAGGTGAAATGGAAACAGTATGTGAAATTGGTAGCATCTTATCAATGGGAGATCTAAATTTGGCTGATATTAATTGATGGGATAGCCTAGCTTATACACCAAATAGTAAAAAGCTTTCAGCAAGGTGTGTTCAACTTCAATTGAAGCAGGGTGTCCTTCACCTAACCAGTGGTGAGAAATTATTAGATATAGTGCTGCACAGGGATAGCCTCGATGTTTATGATGTCTCTGTTGAAGCTTCACTTGGAAACAATGACCATAATGTAATTTCCTTTAAGTTGAAATATTTATGGGAAATTGATTCAGAACCAGTGTCCATTATTTTTGAAATGGAACAAGTCCTTGGACATACTGATTGGGATAAAGAACATGCTGATTGAACATTACAAGAATATTGGGAATATCTGTACAATACCTTAATGTATCTTAAAGAGGGATTCATACCATGTAAAACTAAATATATAAAAGGCAAATTACAGCCTAAATGCTTGACTAAATCAATTAAGAAATTGATAAAAAAAAAATAAAAAATATGTTGGCTATCTTAAATCAAAAACTGCCCATAACTGGTCTAATTACATAAAAGCACAGCACATTGCAAAAATGCTATTAGGAAGACTAAGAGAAAATGGGAATTGGATTTGGCTAAAAATGCAAAGAAATCTAATAGTAAACAGTTTTTCCTCTTACATTAACTCTTTATAAAATCCTGAATGTAAAGTGAGTCCCATTCAAGTGGAAAACCAAATAATTCAAAACTCGAAGGGAATGGCTGACTTGTTTAATAGTGTTTTTATGTTTGCTTGCACGCACGTGCAAGAAACATAGTGCCTTCTCTAGAGATTTCGAGGTGTCACCTCCTCCTCCAATTCAGGCACTGTGCTGGCTACGCTGCTCCTAAGCCAATGCATTTTGAGCTGTCTATGACACGCCCAAAAATGAGTGGCATATAGTTGAAAGGGGAGTTACGCCTGAGTGAGCAGCGATAACAGCTGCTCACACGAAGCCCCCCCAGCCGCAGGCATGCACGCCCGCATGCAGCGGAGTAGCTGATGGGGTGCCCAATCCCTGTCGGCTGAACTGGGCGCCTGTGTCCTCCCTCCCTCCTGTTGATGCCACGCTGGGAGCCCACCCCAGCGTGGCAATCCATCATATTGCTGATGGGGGTGCCCAATCCCCCGTTGGCTGAATGTGCCCCCCTCCCCAAAGTCCTTGTGCCACGCTAGGAGCCCACCCCAGCGTGGCAAACGGTCCCGCGTTTTTTTTTTAATTTTTTTTGCCGAGGGAGGTGCCCAATCCCCGTTAGCTGAACGCCCCAAAGTCCTGGTGCACGCTGAACCCACCCCAGTGTGGCAAGTGGTCCCATGACATCTTTTTTTGTTTTAACCTGTAAAACAAAACGTTCCGCCGGCGCCGCCTCCGAACCCTCCACAACCCGCACTCACCCACCGCGCACCCAGCTCTCCCCACACCCCCTCACCCCATACTTACCTCCAGACTCGGGCAACGATCTTCAGTGGACCGGAACACGCCTCGCACTCTTCAAAGCCGACCCGAACTGAGAAATGCCAGTAAGCTGTATAATGGGCTAGATAGGAGGGGTTCAACTTTATTGCATATCTCAGGCATTTTGGAATTTTGCACCAAATTTTCAACATGAGGTTTTTGGGATCCTTCTCATGAATGATGTCACTGTCATGGCTGCGTGCTCACCGGTGATTTCGCGCAGTGACTGTGCAGTGACTGCTAATCACCCTTTGGGACTGAAAACTGCCATGACAGTGACATCAATCATAAGAAGGGGCACAAACCCATGTTGAAAATTTGGTGCCAAATTCCAAAATGACTGTTTAACGAGCGCATTAGCGCAGTTCCGTAGGTATACCGTAAGTTCGTGAAATTTCAATATTTCACTCCAGATTTTCAACATTGCCATTTCAACGACTGTCTTATGAGTAGTATAGCTGTCATTTTACATCTCACCCAAAATGTGTTTCCGCCCATGAAGCTACAATGGCCAGTCAGTAGCGAACTCAGTGTATGGGACAAATTAAGAAAATCACAGTGTCACTGTTCATGAGAGATCTTAAAATGGCAATGTTGAAAATTTAGTGACAGAATTCCTAAAATGACTGTTTTACTTGTGTGCATTGCACACTTCCCACACACAAGAGGTTTGGCGAATTTTCAATATTTCCACCCAGATTTCCAACATTGCCATTTTCCACACCTCCTTATAAGCAGTACAGCTGTCATTTTCACATCCTGCCCAAAGCGTGTTTCCGCCCATGTAGTGCTACAATGGTGATCGGTGTGCAAACTCAATGTATGGGACACATTAACAAAACCACAGTGACACTGTTCATGAGCAGAGGTCTTAAAATGGCTATGTTGAAAATGGTGAAAAAATGCCTAAAAATGACTTTTACTGAGGGCGATGACTGCACAGTTCCTATGCATGCTCGTAGTTTGCAAATTTAATATTTTCACTCTAGATTTTCAACATGTCCATTTTATTAAACTTCCTTATGAACAGCCCAGCTGCAATTTTTCATATGTCACCTAAAATGTGTTATCGCACATGTAGCGAACAATGGTGCTGTTGGTGTGCGAAAGCAATGTTTAGGACAGATTAAGAAAATCACAGTTACACTGTTCATGAGCAGAGGTCTTAAAATGGCTATGTTGAAAATTTGGTGACAAAAGTCCATAAAATGACTGTGTTACGAGTGAGCATTGTGCAGTTTCCATGCATCCTCGTTAGTTCATGACTTAGTAATATTTTCAGTCTAGATTGTCACTAGTGGCATTTTTCAACACTTCCTTATGAACAGTACAGCTGCCATTTTTCACAACATGGCCGAAGTGTGTTTTTCACACTTTCAGTGCAGAGATGCGTGGTCGTTGTGGGAAATCATTGTTCGGCACAGATAAAGAAAATTACAGTGACACTGTTCATGATCAGAGGCACCAAAATGCCTGAGTTGACAATCTGCTATAAAATATCCCCAACCTACTTATATAACGGGTGTGCGTTGCACAGTTTCTATGTACGCTCGTCACTTCACCATTTTTTTAAATATTTTTACTACACATTTGCAACATAGCCATTTTTACACCTCCCCATGAAAGAGTACAGCTGTCATTTTTTACAGCCTGTTTGGAATATTTTTACACCTGTGGTGCTAAATCCCGTAGTCACTGTGCATAAGCAGCTTTCGGCTACCAAACTGATACTCCCCCCCTGTTCATGAGGTGGGGTCACACAACAAACATGTTGAAAATTTGGAGTTAAAATACCAACGAATGCCTGAGGTATTAGGCTTTTCAACTAAATCGCCCAACCCTATAGAGAATGACAGGAATCAGGGGTGTGACTTGGGATTCTTGCCTGTGATGCTCATACCATTCCACACCCTGCAGTCACTGAGAGGCATCGAGGTATGCCTTGGACTGTTCGGACCCAAACTTCACCCCATTCTCCTATATCGCACCCATCTCACCGTGATTTCCTAATGAAATGGGGTGCGATAATGCCAAAGACCTCAAGGAACACGTCATACTTGTCAGTCTCTGCAGAGTGGGTGTGGTGAAATGGCGTACGTTATGCCTGACGCACCCAAATGCACACCCCGATGCCTGTCACTCTCTGCAGGGTGGTGGTGGGGTTGGCTTCAGTTCAATACTTCGCTGCCATTCCTATTACGCAGCTCTGTAACTTCTACACTACCACTGCCAATGCCAGTAAGCAAACATTCGACATTGACAAATGCTTGTTTGTAAGAGCTATGCGATCTCTGATATTCCTGTGTATCAACAAATAAGTACTAGTTCAGATCCCATTGTCTTTGCAATTGCAGACATTGCTAATAAGTTAAAGTTACAAAAAGGGAAAACATGTAAGAGACCTGACTATATTTCAGGGCAACTGCTTTATATACTTACAGAATATTTTGTGATTACCTTGAAATTACTATTCGATTCATGTCTGTTACAGGGTTTTGTCCCAGAGCAGTGGAAAACTACTGCTGTTGTGCCTATATATAAGAAGGGTTTAAAATCAGACTGTTCAAATTACTGCCCAATCAGCCTTACGTCTCCAATGAAGTGGGGTGCGCATAAGGGCCAAAGACCCCAAGGAACACGTCACACTTGTAAGGCCATCAGGAAATGGAGGGTAATGAGTACCAATGCCCGTAGTCTGGGCAACAAGCTCCCTGAGCTGGTGGCCTTAATGGAAGAGGGATGCCTGGATATCGTAGCAGTCACAGAAACATGGTACACAGAGAACCATGACTGGGATGTTAACATACCAGGGTACATAAACTACAGGAGAGACAGGCAGGGAGAAGAGGGGAGGAGTAGCTCTCTATGTAAAGGAAGGGATAAAAGCAACTGAACAAAAGAGTAAACAGGGAGAAGAGGAGGCACTGTGGGTCACCTTGGAGACTGGAAAGGGCACCACAATCCGCACAGGGGTTGTGTACAGACCCCCATGTCAGGGGGAAGGAATGGACAAGGATATGATGGAAGGCATTCTTAGAATGGCAGAGAAAGGGGATAAACTGTTGATGGGAGACCTGAATATGCCAGATGTTAACTGGAGCACCTTTGCTGCAGCGACATCCAAGAGCAGGGCCATTCTTGATGCCCTACAGGTGGCAGGCATTAGACAGCTAGTTTTGGAACCCACTCATGAGGGAGCAATCTTAGACCTCGTACTCTCAAATGGCGGCAGTGAGAGGATCTCAGATCTAGAAGTGGGTTGCCATCTGGGGACAAGTGACCATCAAACAGTGTGGTTCACGTTAAACTCAGCTACAGAGTCAAGCCATACAAAAGTGAGGGTACTGGACTTTAGGAGGGCTGATTTTGGCAAGATGGGAGAGTGCCTCAGAAAAGCACTAGCAAACAGGCTAGAAGGAGGTGTGGAGCAACAATGGGGAATTATCAAAACTGCCATCACAGAGGCAACAAGCCTTTGTGTGAAGCAAATAAACAAATCAAAATGAAAGAAAAAGCCACTATGGTTCTCAAGAGAGGTGGCTGTGAAAGTCAAGAAGAAAAAGATAGCATTCTAAAAGTATAAGAAAACACAGAAGGAGCAGGACAGAGAGCTGTACCAGTTAAGGCAGAAAGAAGCAGGGAGGGAAGTCAGAATAGCAAAGGCCCAAACTGAGGAAAAGATAGCCAACTCAGTTAAGAAGGGGGATAAAACCTTTTATAGGTACATCAGCGAGCGTAGAAAGACAAAGGGAGGGATAGTGAGGCTGAATAGAATAAACGGTGGGTGGGCAGAGGGGGACAGTGAAAAAGCAGGAATACTGAATGAATATTTCTGCTCAGTATTCACAAAAGAGGAGGGGGAAGTGCCTAATCCAATTAATAGAAGCACTCTTGATAGGGGGGTCGATCCCAGTCCTTTCACAGAAGAAAGGGTTCTGCAAGAACTCCTAAAACTGAAGGTGGACAAAGCAATGGGTCCTGATGGAATTCACCCCAGAATTCTAAAAGAATTAAGGAAGGAACTAGTGAAACCACTGGCTACTCTTTTTAATAAATCATGGGAGGATGGTGTGGTACCTGAGGACTGGAGGAAGGCGGATGTGATTCCCCTTCACAAAAGTGGGACCAAGACAGAGGCAGGAAACTACAGACCTGTCAGTCTGACCTTTGTGGTAGGGAAAGTGATGGAGTCACTTCTGAAGGAAAGAATAGTTGAGTACCTAGAGGTCAGTGGAGCACAGGATCCAAGGCAGCATGGGTTCACAGCGGGAAGGTCATGTCAGACGAATCTAATAGATTTCTTTGACTAGTTGACCAAAGTAGTAGACCAGGGAGGGGCTGTGGACATGGCCTACCTAGACTTTAGCAAGGCATTTGACACAGTCCCACACAAAAGATTATTAGTCAAATTAACCAGCCTGGGAGGGTCCCAGGGTGGTAGCCTGGGTAAAACATTGGCTGGACAACAGGACACAGAAGGTAATTTTAAATGGAGTCCACTCTGAAGAAAGGGCGGTTACTAGTGGGGTACCGCAGGGTTCAGTATTGGGTCCAGTCCTTTTTAATGTCTTCATCAGTGGCATTGCAGAGGGACTGAAGGAAAAGTATGCCTTTTGCAGATGACACAAAGATCTGCAACAGGGTTGATACACAGGAGGCGTGGAAAGGATGAAAAGGGACTTGGCAAGGTTGGAGGAATGGTCAGATGTATGGCAGCTAGGATTCAATGCAAAAAAGTGCAAAATAATGCACCTGGGAAACAAGAACCCAGGGGAAGAATACACAATGGGTGGGGAGGTAGTAACAACAACAAAACAGGAAAGGGACGGACCTGAGGGTAATCATATCAGATGACCTTAAGGTTAGCAAGCAATGTGAGAAGGCAGTAGGGAGGGCCGGGGGTATACTGGGATGTATAGGGAGAGGCATCAGCAGCAGAAAACAGGAAGTTGTTATCCCTCTGTACAGACAGTTGGTGACACCCCATCTGGAATACTGTGTCCAGTTCTGGAGACCCCATCTCTGCAAAGACATAGACAGGATAGAGGCAGTCCAGAGGAGGGCAACTAAAATGGTGCAGGGTCTGCAAGAGAAGCCGTATGAGGAGAGACTAAAGGAGTTAATATGTATACCCTTGAGGAAAGAAGGGAGAGGGGGACATGATAGAAACTTTCAGGCACTCAAGGGAATCAACAAAGTCCAAGAGGGTAGCATCTTTCAGAAAAGAGACTTGCAAGAACAAGGGGACACAATTTAAAGATAGAAGGAGGCGGTTCACGGGCAATGTGAGGAAGTATTATTTCACAGAGAGGATAGTGGATGCATGGAACAGCCTTCCTGAGGAAGTTGTAAGTCTAAAACTGTGGGAGAATTCAAGAATGCATGGGACAGACATAAGGCAATTCTTGTGGGGGGCAGGAAGATATAGGCTGTTGGTTAAATAGGATCTGTGGCCTATCCTGTAGGTAGGGAAATGGGCAGACTAGATGGGCCTAGCGGTCCCTATCTGCCGTCAAAGTCTATGTTTCTATGTTTCTGTGTTTCTATCTGTAAAATGTTTGAACGCTTAATTAAAGATGTATTAAGTCCCATCCTAAATATCTAAGATACAGAACAGCATGGATTAAAAAAAAGGCTGAGGTTGCCTGTCAAACCTGATGATCTTTTATGAAAACATTAGTTCATTAGTAGATAACAGAATACCGTGTAATATCATATTTTTGGATTTTAGTAAGGCATTTTTGATGCTATGCCACACTGGGCTTTAGAAATTAAGTTACAAAACTTAAAAATAAATATGTATATTATTACTTGGATTTAGAACTGGTTATCAAACTGTACACAGAAAGTCCATATAAATGGATGTTTATCAGACATCAGTTATGTGACCAGTGGAGTCCCTCAGGGCTCAGTGCTTGGACTTGCTTATTTCAGGCCTTTATTTCATATTTAACATCAAACTGCCAATCAGTGTCTATTAAATACGCAGATTATATAACGATTGGTGGTCTTTGTGTAACTGAACATGACTCTGACATAATCCAGCAAGATTAAGATAAAATCTGTGAATAGGTTGCCTTGTGGAGCATGAAATTAAACAACTCTAAATGTAAGGTAATGTATTTGGGTCATTCTAATCAATTTAAGACATACATGTTAGGACAATATCAACTAAATGAAACTACTAATGAAATAGACTAGGATATAACAATTTCAAATAATATGGATTTTTCCAGTCATATAAATAAATCAGTAAATAAAGCTAATAGGGTTGTGTGGTCTATCAAACATGATGTTTCTACTAAGGACCCCAAAGTCTTGATGCCATTATTTAGAGCATATGTCAAACCTCATCTGGAATATGTGTCTCAGTTATGGTGTCCTTGTAAGAAAACTAATATAATTCAAATAGAGTACAGCTTAAGTTTATCAAACATTTAAGGGGATTGTACCATATCCCTTATGAAGACAGACTTTATAAATGTAATCTGTTTTCACTAGAAACTTGTAGGCTATGTGGAGACTTATTGTTTCTTTATGATGTTGTCCAGGATCCCGAGTTAATGGTTAACTTAGAACTACAGTTTAAGGATTCTGTCTATAATACTAGTGGGCACCCCCTTCAACTGATAGGAAAATCATTTAATTATTTTAGGAGGAAGTATTTCTTCACTTTAAGGATGACTAAACCTTGGAACAGCCTACCCTTACAAGTTATTATTAGTAAGAATGAAGAACAATTTAAAGCAAGATTGGATAAACGTTTACTATTCATTAAATCTTTCACATATTATTGATTTGGTTAGCATATGAGCATCTATGAGCCAATAGGCTCTCTTGCTTTCTATATACCTTAGTATGAACCTTAGAAAACATATGAGGATAGATTAATGAAGTTCAATATCTATACCCTAGAGCAAATGAGGGAGAGAGGTGATATGATCGAAACATTCAAATACCTTAAGGGCATTAACAAGGTGAAAGTGTCTAATGTATTTCAATTAGAAGAAAATAGCAGGACAAGAAGACACAGCATGAGATTAGAGGAAGGCCGATTAAGGGGTAATGTGAGGAAGTTATTTTTCACAGAAAGGGTGGTGGATGCATGGAATGGCCTACCTCCGGGAAGTGGTGGATATGAATACAGTGCAGGGCTTCAAACAGGCATGGGACAGTCATAAGGGAGCAATGCAGATGAGTATGAATAAATAGGCAATTGACAGAGTACAGGCCTATGGCACATTCATAAGGTAGAAAAAATGGGTAGACTGGATGGGCCTTGCGGTCCTTATCTGCCACCAACTTCTATGTTTCTATGTTTCTATATGGAGCATGATTTTGAGGCAACTGATGGCTGACTGTCTCACTGGAAAAGTGAGACATAACACTGTGTTTAAGAAAGAGCATAGCAAGAAAATGGACGATAATGCCCCTTCAGCAGTTGAGTGGGTAACACAGATTCTGCCAGATTTGTTATCCAATTATGCCCCCTCTGACACCTGGAATGCAGATGAGACAGGGCTCTTTTATCACAGCTATCCAGACTGGTGGCATACCCATAAGGACAATGACCCGATCGGTGAAAAAAAGGCAGAAGATTGTGTCTCCCTGTTATACTGCTGCAATTTACAGGAGACAGAGAAAATGCCTTTGCTGGTCATTTGTAAGCACTGCAGACCTCGCTGTCTGCTAAAAGACCTAAATTCTCTCCCAGTGACCTACACAAACAGCACTAATGCCTGGATGGCAGGATCAATTTTCCCTGGCTGGCTGACAGATTGGAACAGTAAGCTTAAGCGCTGCCAATGAAAAATCATCCTGTTCATCGACAACTGCAGTGCACACCTTCCCAAGTTAGTTGGCAAATTTAGTCAAATTAAGATTGTGTTCCTCCCACCCAACACCACCAGCTTGATCCAACCACTTGACATGGGAGTGATAAAAAACATCAAAGGTCACTACAGGGAAATGTATGCCACATAAATAGTGGGGATCATTGACAGTGGCATCTTCTCTTTATAAAATGAGATTGCTTGCAGTCTGACACTGTACGATGCAATTCTCATGATGCTTGGGGTGCTGTTAGAGTCAACCATCTGCAACTGCTATCATAAAGCTGGCTTTTTACCTGATGATGATGCAACCAGAGTAACAGATGGTGCATCTATGGCTGACGTTGTAGGCGATAACAACATGCTTGCTGACACTGAGAAACCCTCTCATATGACCGCTGACGAATTTTAGAACTTTGTGGACTACGACCATGGTGAGCCAACTGAGGGAGAAATCTCTGTTGAACAGATATGTGCCTCGCTAAAACCAGAAAACATGGAAGGAGAAGAAAATGACTGTGACCCAGACCCACTGCCGAGATCAGTGAGCAACAAAGAGGCACTTGATTGCATTGTCACTCTGAGAGACTGGTGCACTGTGCAGGATCAGGTTCGGGAGCAAGACATGTTTTCTGACATGGAGAGCCTTATTCTGAAAAAAAGTTTGGAAGCTTCATGACAGAGAAGAATGATTGACTACCTCTGCTCTGCACATAAGTGAATCACTAGCTGCCTTTTTAATAATTTTAAAGAATTAAATAAATAAAAGTTTTGCACTGCACAAAAAAGCCACTTAATCACAAAAGAGCAGTAATCACACACACATTTTATGTCATTATGTCTCTGTATGTTATGTTTAGTGCTTTAGTGTATTGTTAGTGTGGTTTTGTGCTGTTTTTATGTTTTTTATGTTTTTTGCCACACTGTCATATGAGCTGCCATAGAATAGATAGCACTTCCATCAAAAGGGACGATTGATTAAAGGGGATGATTGGCATGCCATGGAGCTGTCCCCTTTAGGCGGCTTCTACTGTATTAAAATTCCTGACTTAAATCACAATAACAAAAAAAACCCCTTGAAGATCAAGATAATGTAGAAGCAGGTGCTGTAGGGTCTAGCATGAAGTACCCCCTGGTGCAGCCACAAGTGTGACTGAGTCACACATACAGACACACATGTGTGTGTGCAAATAGACACATGCGAGTACACACGCACACACACACACACATCCACATGCAAATGCAAGCATATATGCAGACACACACCTACACACATATGCTCACAAGCACACATGCTCACAGACACACACACACACACACACACACACACACACAATTAGACATTGCAACAGCTGTGCACACACAATGGGGAATTGGTTTAATTAGAGTTCTAGAAAGCAGTATATTATTACAGATACTTGTATAGTGATACAGGACTTTCATCTGGCAGATAGTGCTTGGCTGCAGAGGTCAGTAGAGAATATGTGCCTGTGGTATTCTGGAACTGGAGCGGGGCTTTAGGATGCAGTTGGTGTTGGGGGTACTACCGGATACTAGGGATATAGACAGGGGCACAGATAGGGGGAGGTGATGTTATTGGAGGAACAAGGAGAGAGGGAGGGGCAGTACTAGAGGCAGTGAAATCACTTTGAGATTAATCATGATAAAGCAGTTGATTCCAGGATAGCCAAGCTAAAATGTAATATCTAGTTTATTGTATATATTATCATCAGGAAGGGAGAGTGACATGTGGGGAGTGGTGCAATACACTGGCTGTGGGGTGGCAGTTTTCCAGGAGAAATTGTGGAAGCTGTGTTGCTGCCCTATTTTTACATAACTGTCAGCTCTGAGGGAGGAGGTTACCCGTCTCCAGGCTGAACTGGTAAGGAGTAGGGAAGCCTCCCCCACCCAAAGAGCACCAGTGCCACTATCACTGCCTCAGAGGTTGCCAAGAATGTGAAGCAGTTGGACCACAGTGGACTCTGGGAGGGTGAGTGTGGTGGAACAAAGGCACATCCCTCCAGTTATACCTCTCCACAACTCATATGCTATTCTGGCAGAGCATGGTTCCTCTATGATGGCACCTGCAGTGGAGACCAAGGAGGATGCTGGGAACCTCCACAAGGGAGACCCAGAGGAGGGTAGCAAGGGACATCACAGGGCAAGGAAATAGCTCCTGGAGGGGGACTCAATTGTTAGGGGGTAGAACTGGGGAAGGGAGGGGAGAGGGAGGTATGGTGCCTGCCTGATGCCATGGCTTAGAGGGTCAGGAAGCAATCCTCAGGATTGCAGGAGCAGTGTCACATAAGATGGAACTAAACATCATTGTCCACCTTGGGACTAATGACCTAGCTGGGCATGGGATCAGTGCAATGCTGGAGGATTTTGTGGAGTTGGGAAGGGGCCTTAGACAGGTAGCACACAAGGTAACCTTCTAGGAGGTGCTGCCTGTCTATGGCATGGGTCAGGCTAGGGCACTCTGCACCATGCAGTTCAATGAATGGTTGAAAGACAGGTGTGGAGTACAGGGTTTTGGCTTCATTGGAGACTGGGGGTCCACCTGGAGAAATATGGGTCTATACTGGTGCGATGGTCTGCATCTATCCAGGAAGGGAACCTAGCAACTAGGTGATAGGTTTAAATGCTTCACTGGCAAGCTTTTAAACTAGCCAAGGTGGGAGGTACTGATAGGAAGCATGAAATTCCAAGCCTCCCCGACAAAACAAGATAGTTAGTAAGATAAACACCAAGGTACAGAGTTCGACAGGGGGCAGGACAGGGGTAAATGGAAAAAAGACAAAGGCATTAAGGGCAGGGATGGTGCAAAAAAGGGTAATGCCAACATTAAATGGAGGGCAATGCATAGCAATGCCCATATTCTGGGTAACAAGCTTCCTGAGCTAGTGGTCCTGATGAACGAGGGACACCTGGATATCATGGCATTCACAGAAACATGGTACATGGAGAACCATGACTGGGATGTCAACATACCAGGGTACACAATCTACAGAAGGGACAGGAAGGGTAAAAAAAGAGGAGAAGTAGCTGTCTATACAAGGGAAGGAATCAAAGCAATAGAACTAAACCGTAAATGGGGAGGAGACAAGCCACTGTGGGTCACCTCGGAGACAGGGAATGGCACCACAATCCTCACAGGGGTCGTACACAGACCCCCCCCATCTCAGGGGAGGAAAAGAAGAAGAAGAAGAATCAGTATTTATATAGCGCTTTTCATACATCCAAAGCACTTTACAAGCAATGCTAGACTGGTAGTGAAGTGACTGAATGTGTGGTGGTGGCCATATCGCACATCATCACCCACACACAGCCTGGATAATTGCATGAACCGGTTTATGGGAAGGATGTTGGCCAGGACACTGAATGTTCCCTACTCTTGCGAAGAGTGCCCTGGGTTTTTACTCCACCTGGGACACCCACTCAGGACAACACCAGGATGGTAGAAGGGACCTCGGTTTAACGGTCTCATCCAAGGACGGCACACCCCAGCAGTTCAGCACCCCCCAATACTGCACTCAGATGCCAGCGATTTTTAGGTGCAAATCCAATCCTAGTGTGGGACGAGAACCCACGACCTTCTGGTCCAGAGGCGGATGTGCTACCAACTGAGCCACGCTGACACCCCCACGCTGAAAAGGACAAGGAAATGATAGAAGGCATTCTCAGAATGGCAGAAAAAGGGGAGATATTGTTGATGGGGGACCTGAATATGCCAGATGTTAACTGGAACACATTTACTGCAGCCACATCCAAGAGCATGGTCATTCTCGATGCCCTACAGTGGGCATGCCTCAGACAGCTAATGTTGGAACCCACTCAGGAGGGAGCAATCTTGGACCTGGTTCTCTCAAATGGAGATAGGATCACAGATTTGGAAGTGGGCAGCCATCTGGGAACAAGCAACCACAATACAGTGTGGTTCACGATAAACACAACCGTGGAGTCAAACCATACAAAAATAAGGATACTGGACTTCAGATGGGCTGATTTGAGCAAAATGGTTGAGTACCTAAGGAATGCACTAGAAAATGGGCAGAAAGGGGTGGAAGAACAATGGAGAAAAATCAAAACTGCCATCATAGACACCACAGTCCTTTGTGTGACACAAATAAAGAAAACAAAATGGAGTAAAAAACCACTATGGTTCTCAAAAGAGGTGGCTGGGAATGTTAGGGAGAAAAAGATAGCATTCAGGAAGTATAAGGAATCATAGAAAAAGCGGGACAGAGAACTGAATCAGTTTAATCAGAAGGAAGCGGGGGAGGTAGTCAGAATAGCGAATGCCCAAACCAAGGAAAAGATTGCCAACTCAGTTAAGAAGGGGGATAAAGCTTTTTATAGATACATCAGTGAACAAAGGAAGACCAAGGGAGGGATACTGAAGCTTAATAACGGGGAGGAGAGGGGAGGTGGTCAGAGTATGACAGTGAAAAGGCAGATATACTGAACGAATACTTTTGCTCAGTATTAACAAAAGAAGAAGAAGAAGAAGGGAAGGTACCTAAACCAAACAATAGATGCACTCTGGGCAGGGGGTCGACACCAGTCCATTCACAGAAGAAAGGGTCCTGAAAGGACTCCTAAAACTCAAGGTGGACAAAGCAATGGGTTCTAATGGGATTCACCCCAGAATTCTAAAAGAACTAAAAGGAGACCTAGTGACACCACTGACTACCATTTTTAACAAATCATGGGAGGATGGGGTGGTACCTGAGGACTGGAGGAGGGTGGATGTGATTCCCTTTCACAAAAGTGGGAGCAAAGCAGAGGCAGGAAACTACAGACCTGTTAGTTTGACCTCAGTGGTAGGGAAAATGATGGAATCACTTCTGAAAGAAAGAATTATTGTGTGCCTAGAGGCCAGTGGGGCACAAGACCCAAGGCAGCATGGATTCACAGCAGGAAGGTCATGTCAGACAAATCTAATCAACTTCTTTGACTGGGTGACCAAAGTAGTAGACCAGGGAGTGCCTGTGGATATGGTCTACCTAGACTTTAGCAAAGGATTTGACACAGTCCCACACAAAAGACTAATAAACAAGTTAGCCAGCCTGGGAGTGGGTCCTAGGTTGGTAGCCTGGGTAAGAAATTGGCTGCACAACAGGACACAGAGGGTAATAGTAAATGGAATTTGCTCTGAAGTAGGGGGAATAACTAGTAGGATACCGCTGGGTTCAGTACTGGGACCAGTCCTCTTTAATGTCTTTATAGGAGACAGTCCAGAGGGTCTGGAAGGAAAGGTATGCCTATTTGCAGATTTCACAAAGATCTGCAACAGAGTTGATACACAAGGGGAGGGTGGAAAGGATGAGAAGGGGCTTGACAAGGTTGGAGGAATGGTCAAAAGTATGGCAGCTTAGATTCAATGCAAAGAAATGCAAAGTAAGGCACCTGGAAAACAAAAACCCAGCTGAAGAGTACACAATGGGGAAGGGGTACTAACAACAACACAAATGGAAAGGGACCTGGGGGTAGTCATATCAGTCAACCTTAAGGTAGGCAAGCAAAGTGAGACAGCAGAAAAGGAGAACTTGGGGGATACTGGGATAGTCAGGGAGAGGTATCACCAGTAGAAAACAGGAAGTTGTTATCCCTCTGTACAGACAGTTGGTGAGACCCCATCTGGAGTACTGCGTCCAGTTCTGGAGACCCCATCTCCTCAAGGACTTAGACAGGATGTAGGCATTCCAGAGGATGGCAACTAAAATGGTGCAGGGTCTGCACCAGAAGCCATACGAAGAGAGACTAAGAGAGATTAATATGTATACCCTTGAGGAAAGGAGGGAGAGGGAGAAAATCAACAAAGTCCAAGAGGGGAGAATCTTTCAAAAAAAGAGATGTGCAAGAACAAGAGGGCACAATTTAAATATAGAGGGGGGACAGCTCAGGGGCAATGTCAGGAAATATTTTTTCATGGAGAGTGGTAGATGTATGGAGCCACCTTCCTGAGGAGGTTGTGGTGTCAAAAACAGTGGGGGAATTCAAGAATGCACGGGACAGCCATAAAGCAATTATAGTGGGGGGTAGGAGGAAGTAGGCTGTTGGTTAAGTTTAATCTGCAGCTTATCCAATAGGTAGGGAAATGAGCAGACTGGGTGGGCCAAGCGGTCCTTCTCTGTCATCAAAGTCTATGTTTCTATGTTGTTTTCACTGAAGTCTTGCTTGTTCACCAGTTTGTACAATGCATGTATGTACTGTACTATACCTCAGCTGAGATGCCATATCTGGTTTTCTGTGGGGTCCTGTTTTTACTCATCTTTTCCGTGTGTTTACCCAGTATAGATGAACTGAGATCAAGCATCTCATTTCAGTAAAGGTGCTGGATTTACACATTTTGACACCACATTTACCCTGGATACTACAGCTAAGGTGCATATCTCATTTTCAGTTCTGTTTTTACCCAGCTTTACAGCCTAAAGGGATTTTTTTAGGGAAACGTTTTTAGTCTATTTGGTCTAATCCAAAGAGATTTTGGGATAATGTAAATTCATTGCTTTCCCCTAAGTCAACTACTTGCAGTTAATAATTTACTTGTTAGCAATGTGGATATTGTTGAGCCTGTTGAGATAGCTAATCTCCTTAATAAGAACTTTACTGATTTGTCCAATTTTTGTAGTAGCAATGTATGAGCAGGCCTCGTGGGTACCAATAATGCGACTCCAGTGCCAGATAGGCCCAGGTTTATATTTAAGAAGGTTACAGAGGTTGATGTGTATAAAGTATTGAATTCTGTTCCTGATAGATCTAGTAATTGGAGGGATGCGTTGGATGGTCGCTTTTTAAAGCTGGCTATATCCTTTATAGTAAAACCACTTCGTTGTCTTTTTAACCTTTCTTTGAAATCATGTCAGTTTCCCTCTGATTGGAAATTAGCTAAGGTAGTACCAATCCTTAAAAATCCCATGCTGTCTCCCCTGATGATTTTCAATCTATTTCTGTTTTGAATCCCCCAAGGAAAAATGCTCGAAAAGATTGTGGCCAACCAAATTAATGATTATCTGAATTCTTATGATCTACTTTCACCCCAACCATATGGTTTCTGTAGGTGCCACTGAACAAGGACTGCCTTTGTCAGGTTCACAGACACCGTCCTGAGAGATTTTGAGAAAGGTTTAATGACTTGGGCAGTGTTTGTGGACCTAACCAAGGCATTTGATATTACAGAGCATGATCAGAGATGCTTAAAGTTGCATGACTTGGGGTTTTCTGAGGCCACTGTTTCTTGGATAGGGAATTATTTATCAGATTGGGCACAGTATGTTATCATTGGCACAGTTTCTTCAGATATTTCTTTAACTTACTGTGGTGTCCCTCAGGGGTTCATTTCGGGCCCATAATTGTTTTCTCTTTTTGTTAATGAACTCCTGCAATTCTGTAAAATCTGTAAAACTGTTCTTTATGCGGGTGACTTGATTCTTTTTTCTCAGTCTAATTCCTACTCTGAGCTAACAGTTGTCTTGAAACGTGACTTTGGAGACATTTGTCAATGATTTTCTGCTAATTCTATGGTATTAAATTCTAAAAAAAAACTAAATCTATGATGTTTGGTACCCCTTCTATGGTTAGAAATAGTCCGAGTTTACTCCTGCAGGACTCACAGGGTCTTATGATTGAACAGGTGTATCAATTTAAATACCTGGGGGTCCTACTGGACCCTGGGTTGACTTTTTATTTACAGGTTCACTCTGTTGCATGTTTAATAAGTCAAAAGTTGGGGTTGCTTTATAAGTTAAAAACTTATTTTTCTTTTGAAGTGAGGAAATCTATCACTATTGGGTCATTGTTACCACACTTTGACTATGTCTCTAATATTTATCTCAATCTTGGTGTAAAAGAGTTGCATACTGTGACTGTTGCTTATAACAGCATTTGTCAATTTGTTTTATTAGTATTGCTGTGAACCCACCATTGTGATTTGTATTCTTTGTTTGGCTGGTTATCTCCTATTTCCAGAATCAAATACTGTTTTGGATGTGTAACATTTACATGTATTTTCTTTAAGTCACTGTTACTGTTATCTAATCTTATTAAGTCTTGTTCCAAATTACCTAATTTATGTTCTTCTAATGGTATTTTACTTGACACTGTGCTACCTAAACTTAAAATTGGGTCTTTTGCTTTCTCCATAGCTGCCCTTTTTTATTAGAATGCTTTACCTGTAGTTGTACATCAGGCAACGTCTGTCTTAGGTTTTAAAGTTAAACTGAAACAATATTTATTGCAGAAATCTCTGTGTAATTGCTCTCTGTATTATTTGTTGTATATGTAATGTTTTTGTTTGCACTTGTCTTCCAGGTTGAGCCTGAAAAAGGGCCTTTGGTCCAGTGTTCTAACCCGGTTAACAAATGAATAAATGAAATAAGAACAAATAAAATAAGTATTGTTCCAAAGACAGAAATGTTGAAATGTAATATTTTCTTTTCTGTGCGGTTCTGCTGTTACATGTTTCTTACATGGTCTTTCTCTAGGATACAGCATATGAGATGCAATACGGTGTCTCATTTTCAGTTTGGTCCTTCCTCTTTTTTTGCCATTTTTACAATGCATTTACCCAGGGTAGCCAGCTGAGATGCAATATTTCATTCACAGTTCAGTCTTGCTTCTTTACCATTTGTTACAACACATTTATCTACAGTAGCCCAGTGGAGAAGCAATATTTTGTTTTCAGTTGGGTTCTGTGTTAACCTATTCTTGTAATATATTTTCCTAGGATAGAGCAACTAAGATGCAGTATCTTATTTTCAGTGGGGTCCTGCATTTACACATATTTGCAATATATTTACACGTGACAGTCAAGATGAGATGCAATATGTCATTTTCACTGTGGTCATGCTTTTAACAATTTTTATACTGTATTTACCCAGGGTAGGCCAGCTGACATGCAATGTCTCATTGGGGTCCTACTTTTACACATTTTCTGCACTGCATTTATCTAGGATAGCACAGTAGAGATGCTACTTCTCATTTTGTTTTGTAGTGTGGTCCATATTTTATTAATTTTTACCATGCATTTAACCAGGATGTCCTAGCTGAGATGTAATATCTTGCTTTCTTTGAAGGTTTTCACTTTCCTGGAACTAAATTCCAGAAATTGGGCAGGTGCTCGGCTGGGCTAGCTACCTCTGTCAAAATAGGCAATTTTAAAAATATGCAATGTCTTCACAAAACTCAAATTTTATTATTAACCACACAGAAATGACCATCAGAGTGTTGCACTTATAAACAGTTATATTCCACAGCTAATTCATGATGATATCAAACAGAAGCATGAGAAATGCTTAATAACAATATAATGGAGATTTTACAGAAATACTCAGATACCAGATTATTGTTAATAGGAGATTATAATGCTAGAATTGGTAGATTTGGTGACATTATGGATAATTATTTTATGATTATACAAATACTTTAGCCTATATGTTAGCTAGATCAACTGAAGATATGATATGAAAACAAATAACGCTGGATTGAGTCTAATTAACATTATGAAAAGCATAATCTCTGCCCACTTAATGATAGATTGGAATGGGACAAAGAAGGTGAATTTTCATACATTTCCACAAGGGGTGCCTCTCTGGTGGACCTGGACTTATGGTCTGGTATACTTGATTACTAGAATAATTTATATATCTTAACATGACCAGAAAGTGATCATTTCCACTTATGTTAGAAAGTACTAATATAGTTACTAATGTGCAGAGATTTACAGTAATACCCAGGAGGTACTCTTTACTGAAATTAGGGTGTCAAGAAAATATCATGGCAACATAATTATGAGTTACAGATAGCTGGCATAATACAAAACTTGATTACTAGAATAACTTATATGTCTTAACATGACCAGAGAGTGATCATTTTCAAATTATGTTAGAAAGTACTAATATAGTTACTAATGTGCAGAGATCTAATACCCAGGAGGTACTCATTACTGAAATTAGAGTGTCAAAAAATATCATGGCAACATAATTATGAGTTAAAGATATCTGGAATAATACAAAACTCATTTTTAAATATGGATATAAAACACCTGCAAAATCAAAGTCTAGATCAACTGATGAAGTCTCTAAATATCTTATTTTACCAAACAAAAAATAAGTTGGAATGCCCAATTAATGTAAACAAATTAAATAATGAATATACTAGGTCATTCAACTGGGACTGTAAAAACTATAAGATACATATTAAAAAATGATATAAAACATAAAAAAGTCAAAATAATCAGGTACTAAAGGAATTAAATCAAGAAAGAAAGAAATATAAAGCATTTCCTAGAGGAAAAGAAAGCAGATTATTATGATAATCAGAGGAAGTTGATACTGGAAGCCATAAGTTCCAGGGATAGCAAACGTTTGGGGCTTTAGTTGCAAAAGGGACAGATAATCATAAAACAATAATAGATACTTATGTTTCTGAGAAAAAATGGGTGGAATTTTTCACCCAAATTGTTTTATGATCCTGAAGCTGACATAATGTTTCCCTTAAGTAGTAATAATAATACCAGCTTACCATTTATCACATAAGAAGAAATGTATTTAGATACAAACACATTAAAAATATATGAAGTCTCTGGCACAGATTGTGTACCACCTGAGGTTTACTGTTGCAATCTAGATTATGGTGTAAGACTTTAATGATTTCATATAATAAATGTATAAAAGAAAATCAATGTACTTTAATGTGGCCCGGGGCTAGAGATACAGTAAATTTAAAATCCACTGGCGAAGTGAACGTGAAGTGGCCACATCGATTTATCATAATGCTATGTGAAATGGGCATTGGAAAGTGCTCACTTCACCTTGTCATTATTACTTTGCATTGTAATTCCACCTTAACGTGAAGAAAGGCAGAATGACAACAATAGGGCAGCCCCCACACACATCACATGGCTTACAGTACTGTAAGTCACATGCTTTTGCCAGGCAGGAAGGAAGTGAGTCATACAAGCTGATAGTTTCACTTTCTCCTTTGCAGAGGTAGAATGAGGAAGCATTTTGTGTGGAGAGGAGAGTTTGGATTGTTATTAGTTTGTATCTTGAGCAAACAGCAGAAAACCAAACAGCTTATTTAAAAATTAAATCTTTAGTTTGTTTTTTTTGGTAGTGTTTTTTCCGTTCTTTTTTGTGACCGATTTCTTTGTTTTAAAAGTTTTGTTTTGTGTGTGTGTGTGTATGTGAGACTGTGAGTGTGTGTGAAGAAGTCACTCGTCACATGACGCATCAGAGAGGGAAGGAGTGGGTTGTGCGATGACCAGGGAGAGTATGTGGCTCATGGGCAGAGGGGGAGTGTGCACACTTGGGGGGTTGTAGGACCAGTGCTGACTGTTTGGTCCTGCCTCTCCCCCTCTGAAAACAGCAGCACCACCGGTGCCACCGCCACATCCACCAAGTCCGCCACTATCGCCACCATCAGTAGCAGCTGCAGGAGCTCCAGCAGCACCACTTCTACAGCAGCAGGTGGAGCCCCAGGTGTGTGACAGTGCTGCCAACACCACATCTGCCCTCCTGTGCTTGCCCTCCCCACAGCTACCCAGTTTGGCAGTTTTTTAACTGTGTGTGGGGGGGACAGCACCATTGTGGTGTGTCAGCTACATGGTGTGCAGGTGCACCGTGGCCGTGGGAGAACACATCTGGGGACCGGTGGCCAGCACAAACATATGCTTAACCACCACAAGGTGGAGTGACAGGCTGACACCGAATGGGCCAGGCCTCCACCTGCTGGCCCTTCTGTGGCACTGGCAGAGGGTGCTGCTGGTGTTGTGCCTCGCCACCGCAGCAGGAGGAGGGCCACAGCAGTAGCTGCTCCACTGCTATCCCCACCACTGCCACCATCACCACCCTCACCACCACCATTACTACCTGGATTTCCCCACACACCAGTGGATCCCGCCATAATGCCTGCAATACAGGCAGACATAGCACTGTTGTGGGCTGTGCTGGAGGAAAGTAATGAGAGGGCGGGTGCTGTCCAACCACAGGTGGATCAGATCGAGCAACACCAGCTTCAGATAGTGTCAATGCTCCATCTGCTGCTGCAACATCATGGGATCCCCCATTAGCTTATTTTTTCGGCACACACCCCCCCATTGCTGTAGTGTTTTGTGTTCTTTTATGTTTAATAACAGATAGCCATACATGCTCCTTATTGCCCTGTTGTTATAATCCAGTGCCTCAGTAATGTTTACTTTCTGTTGTGCAGTGGTTGTGGAAAAGCTGGTGTGAGCAGTGCAAGTATGATGTGCTAAATTGCATGTGTGCAGTCAGTGTTGTTTCCTGTGTGTGTGTGTGTGTGTGTGTGAGTGCGTGTATGTGTGTAACATCAGACATTGCTCAGCTTCTTGCAAACATGTATTGCTGACTTGTTGTAGTGTTTATGGTATAAAGAATAGCGAGCAGAATAACGTGCATTTTATTGTCGCAATCATCATCAGCGGACTAAGTCATACGATACTTTCTCAGAGGTGTCTGGCCAGAGTGCACCTTAGTCACATACTGCACACATGACTTTTAGGAGAGCATGTGTTTTTTGTGCTATGTTCTCTGCTAAGTCATGTGTGCACTGTGAGTGACTGAGGTGCACAGTGACCCGGTACCGCTGAAAGAATATCATATCACTTACTCCGCTGCTGCTGATGGTACAAATAAAATATTCATTATATATTCTTTCTTATCTTTATTTTTGAGATACTGCAACAAGTCACACCATATATATGTTTGCACGAAGCTGGACAATGTATGCACACACAGGAAAGAACACAAGAAAGAACACTGACGGCACACATGCAGTTTAGGACAACATACTTGCACTGCTCAGTCATGCTTTTTGCAAAACACTTCAAATCATGAGTCCCTACACAAAGTAAATATTACTGAGGCTCCATAAATATTTCATTTTTGAAACAGACATTAAAGAGATTCACCAAGTTGCAACATTGCACCCAGTATATGGGTGCCTTACCTCCAGGGGACTCTATCTTGCTCCAACTAACAAGAGCCTTGTTAGTGGAAACATGCCCACGTTTCACCACAAACTGACCATTATAAATAAAGAAACATTTGGAAAGCTTCCAGTCATTCAGTATAATGGAGCATGCCCCTGCGCTCTCCCTGGCAATACATTATAATGTTGCTGAGTGCGGGGGCGGAACTTGGGCGGCTCTTCAGAATGGGAAGTCCTCCGGGACCCAGTTTAATGAAATTACGAGAGTTTTTGACAGAAAAGTATTGCACTATGTAAGGACATGTGGAGAAAGAAAGATTCACCTGGAGATACGGCACCCATATATTGAGTGCAATACCATAACTATGTAACTTGGTGAATCTCTTTAAAGCAGCAGTGTAACAATCTGTTGAAAATTTTTACCTATACTTTTTTATGCTATTTTATATTCCCACTTTACTTACATCCTGACTTGTATGAAACTATTGTCTCCAATATTTGAGTCTGCTTTACTACTTTTTTTCATGTCTGAAATAATAAAAGGATCACTCCTTTTTATACACCTCGGACCAGGTCTTCGTTAGTATTTTCCGCTGCTTTTCTCCATCAGTTGTTATATATTACATCTGTTGTAAAATTAACAATTATGAAGCAGGCAGTGTTTTATGACCTCACAGAACAATATTTATTCAAAAACAGCTGCAAATAGTGATAAAAACCTGGTCAGAACAATATTAAAAGGTGTGCTCCTTTCTTTTTTCAGACATGAGGAAAAAGTAGTAAAGCAGACACAAACTGTGAAAAAAAGGGTATCATACAAGTCAGGAGGTAACTAGTGGCTGTCAATGTAAATTAGCATAAAAAAGTATAGATCAAAATTGGCACCACTTCGTTGCAATGCTGCTTTAATATATAATTTAAGTATGGCATTATGTGCTCACGATCACAACACACAAAATGCATCTGTCTTGTGTCCAGAAAATTGACAAGTGCTAAGGAAGTGAAATGGGATTGTTGCATCACATGCAAAGTCCCCCAGAATTTATTGCACAATCACTCATGCGTGTAGTGGTCACACAGAGTCCCCAGAACTATTCTCCATCCCCAAAATGCATCTGTCTTGTGTCCAGAAAATTGACAAGTGCTAAGGAAGTGAAATGGGAGTGTTATACTACATACAAAGTCCTGCAGAAATGATGACCGTGAGCGAACTGTTGCTGGTCCAAAGTGTGCTGCGATTCTGGCAAATGCGATGTGATCACCTCAACCGGATGGAAGGGTGCCCTTTGTCTGTACACTAATAGTAGCCTTGGTGAGTTGATATATATATATATGTATATATATATATATTTGTATTTTCTAGGTGGGGGGTTGACATAAATAGACATGTACTCATTGTATTGTTTTGCATCACAGGTCACAGATACTGTTGGTGTGCACATTCCAGTGCTTGATGAGAACTTTTTGCATTGAAATTGGAAATGGAATACTCTTAAGCCAATGAAGGTAAGTATTTTTTTTTTGGGGGGGGCATATTTGCAGATAGGTCTTATTAAGGGTTTCTTAATGGTTATTTCTTCACAGATTTTATCTGCATCCTTCTTGAGTCTGGTTGGTAGTGATGGTCATGATCATCGATTGAAATGACTTCTGTGTGTTGCATGTCTGCCCCAGCCTGGAGGGGGCCTGATGTTGAAGAACTTCTTTGGGTAAGACAACTATGTCACAACAAAGCATCTGGAAGTTTCCTAAAAAAAGAAATGTAGGACTCATTACAACTTGATTGCAGCAGTAACATATTATGTTTAAGCCATGGCTGTTCCACAGGTATCTGGATTAACATAGATAGCAAGCTGTCACACTGCAATCAACAGATCAATCATAACTTAAGTTAGTACCAGGCTATGTAACAAATACACTGTGCCAGTGTCCCTGGTTCTCAACTCAAGTTACATTTCAAACCCACATCTTGTCAAGTAACACAATCTGTCTCTAACTTTTTCAACACTGTCATGGCTGCACAGCTGCAAGTTTGGAATACAGTGCATGATATGTTGCAGAAATAGTTTTTGTGATGTACACATGTCACCTAGTTTATGAATCCTCAGTCAGATTCATTGCCAGTCTTTTATAAAGAAATGTGGCACATGATAACGTTCCCTCTGACATCTTCCTGCATCTGGTCATGGTGGCAGTGGCAAACAGGGATCTTATGGTGGTGGTACGGGGGGCACAGAAAGTCATTTCCTGTGGTGGCAGTGGCTAACAGCAGTCTTATGGTGGTGGTCCAGGGGGTACACAAAGTCATTCCCTGTGGTGGCAGTGGCTATCAGCAGTCTTATGGTGGTGGTCCAGGGAGGCACACAAAATCATTTCCTGTGGTGGCAGTGGCTAACAGCAGTCTTAAGGTGGTGGTCCAGGGGGTACACAAAGTCATTCCCTGTGGTGGCAGTGGCTAACAGCAGTCTTATGGTGATGGTCCGGGGGGCACACAAAGTCATTCCCTGTGGTGGCAATGGCTAACAGCGGTCTTGTGGTGGTCTGGGGGGTGCACAAAGTCATTCCCTGTGGTGGCAGTGGCTATCAGCATTCTTATGGTGGTGGTCCAGGGGGGGCACACAAAGTAATTCACTATGGCGGCAGTGGCTAACAGCAGTCTTATGGTATTGGTCCAGGGGGGCACAGAGAGTCATTCCCTGTTGTGGCAGTGGCTATCAGCGGTCTTATGGTCATGGTCAAGGAGGGCACACAAAGTCATTCCTTGTGTTGGCAGCGGCTAACAGCGGTCTTATGGTGGTGGTCCAGGGGGCACACAAAGTTATTTCCTGTGGTGGCAGACTTATGATAGTGGTGGTACAGGGGCCAGGATATATTGTGCTCTCTGTTACAAATGTGACAAGACATAAGAAATTTGAGTCACAGTCTAAGTGGGACACTCATTGAACCATATGAAAAAGAAAACATGTATCATACAACAAATGTAACAGCCTTTTAACAACTTCAGTTAAAACCTGTCAACATTAACCTCATCATCATCCTAATAAAGAAAGCTGCCCTCACAGCCATCTATGTCTGAAATCTGACCACTGGGAAATTCTTTCTCCATTGTGTCATCATCTATGTCAGTGGTAGTCCGTTTCATGCTGCCACTGCCAGTGCCACCAGGATGGTCCATTTCTATATCACCAAAACCATGACTAGGCTGGGGTATGAATACTGAGTTTGCAATCTGTGCTGGTATGTGCCTCTCATTCATTTTTATGAATGTTTGCAAACTGACATTTGCAGGAGAGAGGTTTGTACGATGATCTCTAACTATTGCACTTGCTGAGCTGAATACCCTCTTGACACTTGCACTGGAGGGTGAGCACGTCAGGTACTTCAGTGCCACTGCAGTCAGCTCTGGCCATTCACTGATCGTTCCACTCCAGTATAAAAGAGGATCATCAGTTATTGACAGTTGCCTGTTTTCAGACAAATATGACTCAACCATTCTCTGTGCTGCACTAAGTCCAGTGGTTGATGCATCAGTCAGTTCTCTGGAATCATTTATTTCACAAATCCCCACTTGGGACAAAGCCTCAAAAGGTGGAATTATGCCAACTGCTTTGGATGACAGACCACCTGGAACTGCAGTCCCCTTCCCCTTACAAGGTATGCTTGATACTACTCATCTAGGTGCACCTTCAGCCTGATTATGCTGCTGAGGTTTGCTGACCTTGGCACGTGACTTCTGTGCCCCATGAACCAAGTGCACCAGTTGCCCTCTGACATTTTTTACCTGTTCTGGAGTTCCCTCCAGTACTGAGGCAATTCCATGTTTGTATCATGGGTGCAGCATTGTTGCTATTGCAAAGTTGTCACTACGCTGAATGCTCAAGATGTAACAATTCTGGTAGAATACTGTCAGCATGTGTTTCAGCAACATACTGCTAGCACTGTCTCTGGCAACATCAAGGTTATGCTGTACATTCACCAATGTCTGCCTCAGCACCCGCAGCAGTGGAATTGATTGACTAATGGAGGCAGACTCGCCACTCACTGCCTGTGTGGCATGTTCAAAAGGCTGCAAAATTGTTATTACAGAGTCCATGAGGCACCACTGTTCAGTAGTCATAAACATGGAGGCCCCAGAACTGTCATGGCTAGTGTGCATAACAAGATATTCTGAGATGGCTTTGTATTGTTCATACAACCTCTCTGCCATGTATAAAGTGAAGTTCCACTGGGTGACAACTTCCAGCTTCAAGCGGTGCTGAGGGAGGCTGTTTAACATCTGCATCTGCCGAAGTTGGTCACGGGCCTTTGCAGATTGTGAAAAGTGAGAACAGATACGGCATGCAACTATCAGCATTTCCTTTACATCAGGGTGCTGCAGAAACTCCTGCACCACAAGATTTATACAGTGGGCCATGCATGGAACATGAAAAAGCCACAATTTGTGATGCATTTCACCAAATTTGACCCATTGTCACTAGCTATGATCCCAGCTCTCAGGGACAGGGGGTTCAGCCACTTGTCAATTTCAGTCAGTACCACATCCAACATGTTTTCTCCAGTGTGTGAAGATGTCACATTGTGCATAGCAATCATTGCATGATGTTGAATTACTGGAAGATTGCTACCATGACACTCCACCTTACTGCACTGATTATTCACATTACGAACAGCACAAACAACCCCCAGCACCTGTGCCCAGTGTGCAATTATACACAAATATGAACTCCCCACTGTTTTGCCACTTGTCCACATATCCATACTTGAATGGATGAATGGAGAGAAGGAATGTTGAAGGGCATGTCTTACTGAATCGGACACAGTATGGTACAACTCAGGGACAGCATGTGTCGAAAAGTATGTCCTGGATGGGACTTTCCATTTTGGACAGGCATGTGCAGCAAACCACCAGTACCCAGAATTCTCCACAAAAGAGAAGGGCAAAAGATAAATTTTCAGCATTACAGCTACAGCAGCATTACGTTCATGTTACACTGTATGATTGGGTGGGTACTTCAGCTTATGCACAAAAACACTCTGTAACATGGGTTGACTTAAATGTTTTACATGGGGTGTGATGACAAATGGTTCTGCTTTGCAAATGGCAGGTGGTGGAGTGTGGACGTTCGATGAAGATTGTTGCACAGGTGATGATGACAAACCCACAAATGCAGTTATTTTGCCACATTTACCAACCGGGTTGATGTACCACTTGCACAGGTCATACTGCATTCACCAGCACCACCAGCACCACCAAAACTGCTACTCTCAGCAGCACTGGACAACATTTCAAAATCATTATGCTCCTCTACCTCATCATGCCTGTAGTAATCCTCAGCTCTTATTTAATCACTACTGCACACATTTAATTTCCTACTTGATTTAACAGTTATGGAAGGGGATAACATGCTCGTTATGGCTGATGATGAGGGTGAACTCCCTACTGTGGTATTAGCTGCCATCTTGCGCTGGGTCCACAGTGCCATGTGCCTGTTCTTAAGATGCATATGCTGTCCTCCTGTGCCCAGATGGCTCTCCTTTTTACCTCGACTCACATGCACATGGCAAACCTGGCAGATTGCAACTGACTCATTATTTGCATCTTGCACAAAAAAATTCCAAACAAGGGACTGTGATGCTTTACTTTTAACATGTCCCTGATGCTGCTTATTGGATTCCGTTCTTTTAAGCTATGAAGTGGGGTGTGTGCTACATGATTTTTCAGGCAGGAAACACTTGGACTGCACCTGACCACCATGACTACCTATCATTATTACTGGGTCATCATCATCATCATCATCATCATCATCTCCATCAACTGAAACTGGTAAATCACAAGTTTTTACATGGGGGGGATTAATGCATACACCCAGACACAGCCACCTTGAATTTCTTTTTCTCCTGGTCCCAGCTGGGGTCAATTATATCATCATCGTATTCATCAACATCACCCACATCCACATCTTCTGCTTGGATGCTGGCATGTGGACTGCAAGTTGCAACCACAGCAACATTATCATTATCATTAGATTCATCATCATCAACACCACCATCACCTGATATTTTTACACCAGATTGTGAATCACTACATGGAAAATGCATGACCTGAACAGTGGTGGAAGATCAGAATCCTCATGTTCAGTTACTGGGATGTTACTGGGAAGTATGACATCATCTACACTGCCACTCACTCGCACTGCTTCACATTCCACTATATTTTTGGACATGGTAAACTGGTCAGAAGTGGGACTTGAGGCAGCAGTACTCATACCACCACCACCATCAACTGCACTAACACCACCGGCTGGGACATCATCTCCTCCAACTATGAGTGAAGCTACTGATTGGGCTGTAAACAACATTGCAGGAGAAATACCTTTCCTCACATCAGCAATGCACTTCTGCATCTGCGTACTACCATGCCACAGACAAGTTTATCACTGTAAGCAGTGCCATGGTGAGAAACAGCTTTGCTTGCACATCTCTTTGTGGGCATTTTGGGGGATCAGCAACAATATTCTAAACAAATTTAGATTTTGGAACATTCACTCTCGGTGGGGGGATGTTGGATGTGAAGCCAAAAAAACAACTGTGGCTTCAGCAACAGATACAGACGCAGATTCACAAGTTCAACAACACCTTAACTAACCAGTGGTGCTGAAGTAACAAACAATCTAATCTGGAAAATAATTCCTTTTGCTGGTGGGGGAGCACTGACTGCAGATTTTTACGGCAGTGCAAGCAGCAAAACAAAGAAAAGATACCACAATGGCAGTACAAAATAATGCAGCTGCAGTGGATAGCAGGTTCATACTACTGCACCTGCAATTACACTGTGGCACTATAAAAGGTGTATTATTTGATATCACGCACCGCACAAACACTCACACACACACATACACACAATTTGTCTACAAGTAATGCGTAGTAAATTGAAAACTTCAGTAATATACTACATATTGTAAACAACCTGAAATTATGAACTGCTGCATCAGAGCCACACAACACACAATCAGCAAAAACAGTTCAACAATTATTGACAATATTACTGTGTGTACATTAACACAGTCAGTTATATAAAAAAAATAACCAAAAAACAAAGAACTCCTTATGTCTCTAACTTAAATCTGCCTACACCACAGATATGCCCCTCCCTCAAAGCACACTTTCACTGTCTTTTACTACACAGACTCAATGTTGTACATTAACATTCAAAATCTACACTCAAACAATAAATGCTTAATGATATGAGCACAGGAGGGTTTCCTACAATCGATGAGCTAAAGTTTGAGCAAAAAAAATTACTCAAAAAGGATTTTTTAACAGCTTTTAGAAGGTTTGAATCACAGACAGCTCTCAGAGCACACTGTCTCCTACAGCTTCCTACACACACTACCCCAAACTGAGGCTGTGCAGAACAATATAGAGCCCATATGACCTGAAATCCCATGAATCACTGCAAAATTTGACTTTGGAGCTTAAAAACAAGGCGAAGCAAGCCAAAATACATTGTTTTCAATGCACTTCTCCTTTAAAATTGGTGGAGTAGTGGTCTAGGAAGGTGGAGTAACGAAAAGTCATTGTTTTCAATGGACTTTGCGTTACCCATTATAATGCGAATTACTCTGCTTCGTGTTGCATAGTACTCCACAAATTCGCCTTCACTCCACGAATCACTTCGAGGAGTAAATTGAGCCCACTTCGCCCACCACTATCTGGGGCAAACATTATACCCATCCATAAAAAGGCCAATACTGCATACCTAGTTACGTTCCACACCATTAGCTTACTTGACATCAATCTAAAGATTTTCTTCAAAATTTTAGTGGAAAGACTTAAAGATTAAGTGAACGTAACTGGGGGAATTTCTCAGTTGCAGGCCAGTTTTAGAACCAGTTATTCAACTCTAGATAATACTGGCAGATGATTTTGTCTTATTTTCACTTTCAAAAAAAGAATCACAGAAGAAACTGGACTTCCTATACAATAAATATATGGACTTACAGCTTAAAATTAACTATACAAAAACTAAAATTGTAACCTTTGGGGAAAATATCTTAAGGGACAGTGGTCTATTGGATCCCAAAAAATAAAAGTGGTCTCAAATTATGTTTATTTGGGGATTGCCTTTGTTCAGATTGCCTATGGAATATGCATTTTAACATGACTTTGGAAAATTAAAAAAAATAAAAAAATCAACAATATTGGATCTTGCAAGGTTCATTTACAGATTTGGAGGGTCAACCTTGATTCAAGCAATTAAGGCCAAGTTCCAGGCTCAATTTATCTGTGGTTCTGAAATTTGGGAGAATAAAGCTAAAAATAAGTAAACAGTACTTTTATTTAAAATGTTAAGAAGCATTATGGGCCTGGGCCCTTCTTGCCCTGCTGTCTACATTAGGGCTGAATTCAATATAACTAATATAAATGCACTAATTGTCACCAGAAGACTTAACTTTCGGTTGAGGTTAATTAAATTACCATCATCCACGATTTCACATTTTTATTTACCGGAAAAGAAGAGTTGGTATGATTTAGGGTATAGATACAATTTTTGGTACACCTCAGTAAAGACCCTGTTAAGCAGGCACAACCTTTTTTTTTTTTTTTGCATAATATTTTTATTTAGCTTTCAAAGCTTTTAGCATTTACATCAAGCTATACACCGTGAGAGGGTACATGCACATATGTCATAGTATAGAAAATACCATTAGAATAACACCCACCCACCCAACATTGAAATACAATGGGGGGAATTAACCATATTCATTTAAGAAACAAGTGTAATCCAAAAGCCTACAGCATAAAGGAAGCATCAACCTGGGGGATTACCACCGACGGTCCTCTTATAGACCCACCAGCGTGCAACCTATAGTCGCAAACCCCTAACAAGCATATAAACTTTAATGATTAACAGCCCCAATATTTATCACTAAAGTATCCTTTTGCCCTCACAATTATAATCACCCAACTGACCCAACATATTATTAAAAAAAAAAAAAATCATCACTCAGGCAAAAGATAAAGCAAACTCCAAACAGACCCCTAGCAGACCCCTTAAGCCAATTCCTAGGAGGAAGATAGGTGACAGTTATAAACAGTCAAGGGCAAATATATATAGATTAGGTTCACATTCTCAACCCTATGCCTAGATTATTCACCTTCCGTTTTATATAAAATGAAAAAGGAAAAAAAAAAAGAAGTCCCATTGAGATCTGCAGTCAAAACAAGATAAAAAGACTGATTAATCTTTAGATGTTGCCATTCTTAAGCCTTCAAAATTAAGTCACATATCCCTCCTTCAGCATACTGTTTTAGCAATGCCTTGCCCACCACTTAGCCCATACATAACCATACTTCTAGAGGGGAAATCAATTTGTCCAATTATGGTACTAATGTCTTGTCAAATTTACCCTTCCTCTGAGCCATCTTCTCCTGAGCCCATAACTGTCTCCTGCTCCATAGAATCCATCAGTTTTTCAACCTCTGAGGGGACATGAAACATATAGATCTTATCTTGCCATTCCACCCAGAGCCTAGCTGGAAACAATAGTTGGTGCATAATTTTAAGGTGGTGAAGATGGCTCCGTATACCATCAAATGATTTGCGGCGTTGTCGGGTTTCATATGAAAGATCTGGGTATATATGCAAAATCGAGTCTCCATATTTAAAAGACCTCCTTCTTCTTGCTGCAGCTAAGATTCTATCCCAATCTTCTACTCCCGAGCATACCACCACCAGTGTCCGAGGGCCGCCCTGTTCCTGCAACCCTCTGCGAGGAGTCAGTCGAAAAGCTCTATCCAGCCCGAGCAGCTGCTTTTCTTCTCCCATACTCAGCAATCCAGGCAAGAAAGTCCACACAAAATCAAGGGGATCTTCCCCCACAGCTGACTCTGGGAGCCCCAAGATTCTAACATTATGCTCCCACACCCAGTTCTCCAAGGCCTCAATATGGTGCCGCATTCCTGCAGTTTCCCCAATCAGCTTAGTGGAGACATCCATCGTTGTGTTAAGATTCTGTTCTAACTTGGTCACCGTCCGATGGGTGAGCTCAGTTTTGGATTCTAATGCCACTACTCTTGGGGTCAGCTGATCAAATTTCCGATCAAAGTCCTGAATTGTACGGACCAGCTGCTGGAGTGTATAATGTACCTTCCCCAGAGATACCTCCTCCGCATGGGCTGTACCTTCAGCCCCTGCTGTGCTGCTCTGAGAGGGCCCATCACCTCTTTTACTTCTGGGGTGAAAAAAATCTTGCGGTGTAGCAGTAAATCCCCTTGTCTTCCCCATATTTGGCATGCGAAGGATGGAAATTATCACAAAAAGAGGTTGGGTGAGGTAAATATGCCCAAATGACTTTAAATTGGCAATTAATTAACAGAATTGCACGGAGCTGACAAATCTTGCTGCTTCCACGATGCTGCTCAGCAGCGCCCCCAGGCACAACCTTTTAATACTTAAGATATTTGCAGATAAGGGAATCACATTAAGAATTAAATACAAAAAAGATATTGCCAAAAGGATTAATAATATCTGGAATAAGAAGGACCTAAAAAATATAAACATCATATTCAAGATGGTTAGTAAAAAAAGATTGCATTTTTGGATTTAAATCAGAACTGGATTTTCTGACCGACCCCGATTTACGGAGAACTTTTATAAGATATACATTTGAATGATTTCCTAGTAATATACTGCAATTTTGCCATAGTAAATTGACTAGTGATTCTGAAAACTGTTCCTGCTTGGCAGGTGGCACCGAGGACTTAGTCCATGTAATGTGGAAATGTACATGGTATCCAAAAGAATGAACATTATTGGTGATATGGATCAGGAACATATCACCTCTGCCATCTTTGTTGACCTTGCCAAGGCTTTTGATACTGTGTCACATCCCCTCCTCCTCACAAACCTGGCCAATGCAGGGCTATCAAATACAGCCACTAGCTGGTTCCACTCCTACCTAGTAGGTAGGTCTCAATCATTCAGAGTCTGTCTCCCCTCTCTCCCCCTCTACCAGTAACCACTGGTGCACCCCAAGGCTCCATCCTTGACCCCCTGCTGTTTTCTGCCTTCCTAAGCAACCTACCCTCTGCCTGCCCCAACACCTCTATCCATATGTATGTGGATGACACTGTCTTGTATGCATCTGGACCCACTATAACTGAAGTGGCGACCACACTCCAGCGTGACTTTGATAATGTTCAGTGGTAGTTTCACTCAAACCAACTTGCCCTAAATGCCAAGAAAATAGTCTAAATGACCTTCAGTACTAGGCAGAGACTTTCTCAGGTACCCTCCTTCCCTTCCTTCCATACCCTGGATGGTAGTCTGTTAGAGGACTGCTCCTCATTTAGATACCTTGGGGTCTGGCTCGACCAGCATCTCAATTTTTCTATACACATAGATGCCATCCACAAGAAACTGCACCCTAAACTGGGTGCCCTGTTCCTCAAATGTGATTGCATCCTACTGCTGGCCCAGCGGTCTATTGTACAGAAAACGATTCTCCCCATATTCGATTATGGGGATGTGGTTTACAGTGCTGCTCCCGCCATCTCCTTAACCAGACTGGATACACTCTTCCACGCCTTCTGCTGCTTCACCCTTGACTGTCCTTCCCTCACTCACCACTGTACCCTATATCACTCTGTATCACTCCCCTCCTTAGAAGACAGCGTTTCCATTGTGCCACCTTCATGGCAAAATACTGGGTCCAGTCCCTACCTTTCTACTGATCCACCTCTCTTGCCATCTTCCCCTCCCACCCCTATTTGCTCAGAAATTCAGACCCTCTCATCTTGATGATCCCCATCAGACTTCCTCAGTGGGTCAGGCTGCCTTTTCCTGTAGGATCCCAACTCTTTAGAACTCCTCCCATACAGCATCTGCTCTGCCCCCTCCGCCCATGCTCACTCAGTCCTTATTAAAAACAGTTCTCCACCCACTGCAGCTTTTCTAACACCCTGGCAATCTCCCTCCCTCCCTCCCCTTAGCTCTATCCCACTTGGTCTCATTGATACTGTGTGTTCTTCCTGTAATTGGACTGAAAATATTTCCAGAAATTAACTGTATTCATTTGTATTATAATGTATATATCAACATCTGTATTTAACCAGTATTTTCTAAAATACCAGCAGAATAGGCCTAACGGTCTTTTGCATCTGCTCGCTTGGTCAGCCCCCACCCTGGGAGCTGACCTTGCTGCCCCCCCTTGCCTTCTCTGGCTTCTCCCTTCCCAGTTCCAGATATTCTCGCTGCATTTGATTTTGCTTCCAGAACCCTTCCCCTGTACCTGTCCCACCCTCTCTTGAACCCCTCCACCATCTCTGCCTCCACCAGCCCCCTGGGCAGTGCATTCCATTACTCCACCACCCTCCCAGTGAAGTAGCACCTCCTCCTCCTTTCTCCCCTGAATTGTCCCCCCTCCAGCTTCCACCCATGCCCTCTAGTTGCCCCGTCCTCCTTCCTTCGAAGCACCCTGACTGCTCCTCCCCTATTTACCCCCTTCATGTACCTGAAGACCTCTATCATGTCCCCCCGGTCCCTTTTCTCTTCCAATGTGTACATATTTAGCTCTTCGAGCCTCTCCCCATAGGTCCTGTCCCCAAGCCCCAAATCACTTTGGTTGCCCTCCTCTGGACCCTCTCTAGAAGTTTAATGTCCCTCTTTAAGTGTGGCCTCCAAAACTGCATGCAGTACTTGAAGTGCGACCTCACCAAGCAGTTATACACAGGGAGTATCACTTCCCTCCTTCTGGAGGTGATCCCCCTAGTGATGCATCACAGCATCCTGTTGGCCTTGGCTGCTGCCCTCCTACAAGTCTCAGAGTTGTTCATTTTGACATCCACCACCACCTTCAGGTCCCTCTCAGCCATCGAGACTTGTAGCATTCCCCCCCCCAGGGTATACACTTGGCCCGGGTTTCTGGCCCCCAGGCGCAGTATTTTGCACTTCCCTGCATTGTACCACAGCTCCACTTTCTAGACCATCTTTCCAGAGCCTCCAGGTCACCCTGTAGGACCATCTTCCCCTCCTCCCCATCCACCACCACCCCCAGTTTTGAGTCATCCACAAAGAGACTCATCTCACTCCTGATACCTGTTCTTATGTTAGAGACATAGGCGTTGAATAGGAGGGGCCCAAGGACTGATCCCTGTGGGACCCCACTAATGACCCTCCTTGGGGATGAGACTATCCCACCAACTACAACCCTCTGGGTCTGGTCCTGGAGCCAATTGCCTATCCATCTGATCATCTGGTTCCCCACCCCCATTTCTCCCAGCTTATCCAACAGGCCCTCGTGAGGAACAGAGTCAATGTCTTGCTGAAGTCTAGAAAGAGGATGTCCACTGGTCTACCCAGGTCCAAGGCACTCGTCACCCAGTCATAGAACTCCACAAGGTTTGTCTGACACAATTTCCCTGGCACAAATTCATGCTATCTATCATCCAGGTACCCTGACTTCTCCAGGTCTCCCCCAGCCTCTCTTGACAATGCCCTCCATCACCTTGCCCACCACCAATGTCAGGATGACAGATCTGTAGTTCCCTGCCACCTCTCTTGATCCCTCCTTGTAGATAGGCACTATATGCACCACCTTCCAGTCCTGGGGCACCCACCCTGTCCTCAGACAGATGGTGAAAAGCTCTGCCAGGGGTTTCACCAGGACATCTGCAAGTTCCTTCAGCACTCTGGGATGTAATTTATCTGGCCCTGGTGCTTTGTCCATCTTAAGGGACCTGAGGGCTTCCCTCACCCTCTCTGCTGTGATTTCCACTTCCGCTACCTCTTCTCCCTGCTTAGCCTTCCCCCCTCCTGCCAATGATGCCTCCCCCTCTCCCAAGACCCACCGATCGGAAAGAGCCCCCCCCTCTCCAGTATCACTGTCTCCTCCCATGCATGATGCAGCACCCCCATTTTCCTTGGTGAAAACTGAGGTGAAGTACTCATTTAGTACCTCAGCCTGTTCTCCCGGGTCTTGTGCCCATCTCTCCCCTGTTTTAATCCTGCTAATCTGCCCCTTCACCCTTCGTTTTTCCCCAATGTATCTAAAGAACGCCTTGTTCCCCCTCCTAATTTCCCTGGCCAGGTTCTGCTCCTTCCTTTCCTTAGCTGCCCTCACCACCCTAGTGGCCCTTCTGGCCATCAACTCATACTCCCCTCGATCCCTTTCACTCCTTGAGCACTTGAATTGCCTATAGGCTGCCTTCTTTCCCCGCACCACCTCCTGGACCTCCCTGGTCCACCAGTAGGGTTTTCGGGCCCTACTGCATTTTCTTCTTACTCCTGCACAGGTGCTGGTAGCATCCTGCACCCCTCTCCTGATGATTTCCCACCTACTGTCAGTGTCCATGTCTGACCCAATCACATCCAAATGCTCCTTAAGGATCCTCCCCATTTCCTTAAAATCCACTCCCCTGAAGTCAGTTACCTCCATCTTTGTGCAGCCTTCTACCCCTCCTAGGTCCAGGCAGAACCAGACCGTGGCATGGTCATTCCCCGCCAACGGGCCCTTACCTCCAGGCCCCCAATCTGGTCACTGTCTGCCAGGACCACATCCAGTACCCATGCCTCCCTGGTCGGTTCCCCCACCTGCTGAGTTAGGAACGTGTCTTGAAAGACATCCAACAACCTCTGTTCCCTGGCCACCGAGGATGTCAAGTCTCCCAGTCTGTTCCTGGCATGTTTAAGTCCCCCAACAACACCACCATTCCCCTGCCCAGTCTGCAGTGTCTCCCAACATCTGCCACCAGACTCCCCTCCAGCTCCTCCGCCAGTGCAGGGGGTCTATACACCACTCCTATTTTTACTCTTTGGCCCCCCCTTGTTATCAAGGTGACCCAAATCGCCTCCACAGTTCCCTCTGCCTCCTCTACTCCCCCATGCCAATGCAGTTTTTGACTACCATTGCTACCCCTCCTCCCCTTCCCTCCCCCCGTCCTTCCTGAACATAGTGTAACCCTCCAGGTTCAGATCCCAGTTGTGTCCTGCGGTGGCCCAGGTCTCAGTGACTGCTGCCACATCCACCGCACCCTCAGTTAGCATCACCTGGAGCTCAGGCATTTTATTGCCCAAGCTCCTGGCATTTAGCAGGACTACCTTCCTCCCTTTCCCTATACTTCCATTTCCCCAGCTCATGTTCCCATGGGGATTCCACTTTCCCCTGGTCAGCACTTTACCAGTCAGCCTTTTCCCGCATTCCTCCAGCTCCCCGGGGGGCTGGAGACAGAGTCCCTCCTTTATCGGACCCCTCTCAACAGTCTTTTCTCCCATCCCTCCCCCTTTCACAAGTTTAAACCCCACTTTTCACCAAAGAACCCCTCTATTTTCAACTTAAGGATTCCCCTCCCCTCCAAATTGAGATGGAGCCTATCTCTAGCACATAGCTCCTTGTCCTCCCAGGTCTCCCCCCAATCCCCCATCAACCCATACCCTCTGGCCTCACACCACTCCCTGAGCCACTGGTTTATCTCCCTAATCTTCCTCTTGTGTTCCCCACTATCCCTTGGCACCAGCAGGATTTCCGAGAAGGAAACTGTGCATCCTATGTCATGACAGACTCTGATAAGCTCCCTGAACCTTACCTGTATCTCTAGCTTTCTATTTACCTCAATATCATTTGTACCCAGGTGGACCAGTATGTCTGGGGAACTCCCACAATCCTTTGCCAGGTGATATACCTCGTGCTTGGCCCTGTGCACCATTAGTCCAGGGAAGCATTTTGTTCTAACTGGCCAGGCTTCTCCCTCCCTATCCCATTTGATACCACTGATCATAGAATCCCCCAACAGGAGCACTCTGACCACTCCTTTTCCTCCATTCCCCCCTTTCTATGTCCCTTATCCTTTCTACCAGCCCCTCCACCCAGCTGGCTCCTTGTTCCTTCCCCATCTGGGTGCCACATTCCGCCCTCTCCTTATTTACCCTGGCCATCCCTTCCCCTTCGATCCTATGCCTCTCCTCCTCCTGAGTATCCTTCTGTACCTCGCTAACTCCCCCCTCACTGCTTGCGACTGGTCCTTCTCCCCATCCGATAAACTAGCCTGGCTCATCCTCCCTTCCTTCCTGTCTCCGTTTAGTCCCTCCTTGCTTGTCGTGCTCCCCTGGCCTAAACCCTCAGCTCCCTTTACTGTATCCTCCTTGTACTTCTGATCCTTCTCTTTGCCCTTTCCTCCCAACTGGTCCTTCTCCTTGCACTTTCCTCATTCTTCCCCCTGCCCCTCCTGCTGTGATCCACTGCTCCCCCCATTTTCTGGCATTCCAGGTTCCCCCCCGTTCCTCCTGCTATCCGGCCCCCACCTCCTGCCCCCCACTCCCTTTCCATCTTTAACCACCCTTGTCATGGCTACATCACCCCCCTCATCCTCAAGCAGAAGAAGAGAATTGAAGTGGTTACTGAGCGTAAGGTCTGCTCCACCTCCCCACCTTGATTCCTTCTGTCCAGCCCCAGCCATCTGCCTACTTCCCTGAGAATGTTGTTCCTCTGGCCCCCCTTTGTGAGGGTCCCCAGTTACCTGTCTACTTCCTTGGTAGTGTTCTCCTTTTGGGACCCCTCTGCCAGGGTCCCTCTGTTACTCCAGAGTATTCTCCTGCACTCCGTTCCCTATGCCCCCACCCCTAGTGCTTGGTGCAACCCCGTGAGAGATCCCCTGCCCTCTTCCCCAACCATACCTCCCCCCTTCCCCCAGCTGTCTCCTAATCCCTGCAACCTCCTCCCTAAGCTGTGCCAGCTGGTAGCACACTGGGCAACCACCAAACTTCCAAGTACAGTCCAGTATCATGGCTGCCCCACACCCTGTGCACCCCACCACCCTCACAAAGATGCCGGCCCTAATGACATGTGGTCCCATCCCACTCCAAGTAGGTTTCCTTGGGTGAGCCACCAGGTTCCCACTAGTCCAAGATACAACCCTACTGACTAATCAGGTCACCCACTAATCCTAGATATAGTCCCACAGTAAACCGTAACCCTATTACTAGGTAGTACAACACAGTAAACTTATAAGGAAGTGAACAACCCTCAAGCTCCTCTCCCAGCCTTTAAATCCAACCCCAGTGGCTAGAACTACATGAGCAGCACCTGCAGCATTTTCTCCAATTGCAGGGAGGGAGGGGTGGGGGAGGGTGGGATTGAGCCTACACCCAACTCTCGAGAGAGTGTATCAGCCCTGTGTCTGCCCCTCCAAGCCCTACAACCAAAGAACCAGCCTCAAGCAAATCCCACCAAATAGGTTTTAAATCAGAAGAAATAGGCCTCCACCAGCGCAGCCTGTTACACAGTGAACATCCAACAAATGAGCCCACTTACAGCCACCAAACCAGTTTTCAAACTTCCAACAGCTCCAAAAACAATACCCTGCTAGCCCCTTAGGAGTAAGAAAGAAAAGAAATAACCTTCTACCAAGTAAAATCCACAAGAAACCCTGTAAAAACAACAAGAAGCAGCTACTGTACTGGAACACAACTGTTCCTGTCCCCTTCTAGTTCCTTCTGAGAAGCCGAAGCAACTGACACCACAAACCTGATTCAGCTCTGCCTCCAGTCAATTAGCTGAGTGAGACTTGGCCAGACGATTAACACCCTTCCCCCACTATGCACTAACCTTTGCAGTTAGTGAAGTCAGCAAAAAGGAATCAAAGTTCAACTCAAAGCCCCCAAAATATTTAATGTATATATTTCTGCTGTATGTTTGCTGTATCTCTACTGTGTTACTGCTCCTATTCTGTGTGCTACTTGTATGCCCCCGGACACATCCGGAAATGAGGACTTGCTGCTCAGTATGTTCTTCCTGATAAAACTTTCAATAAATAAAATTGGTTGGGCCCATTTTTGAATCCAGTATATACACTAGATCATATAACTTTGACATTTCTATTGATTCATACTGAAGACTTTTGGACTATAGAAAGGCTTACTCAATTGTTCTAGCAATAAGCAAAGTTAAGAGAAGATTGTTAGCTAATCAAGTTGATGTCTTATGAGAATATAATGAATAAGTATTCAAATGAGACAAAATGATTAATCAGTGTATATGATCAGTGAAATGGAATGATCTATGAAATTATGTATTTATTGAGAAGGCCTATATGGATATTTGCCTACTATATTTATGATGTTAAAAGTGGTTATGTATTAGATAGAATGTTAGTTATTAGTGTAATGGATATTTAACCTATGAATTTTAATTTGTTAAATACTTTTTAGCCAAACAATACAGATTTTGATAATGATGCTTTCAGTGGGGTCCTGTTTTTACACATTTTTACAATGGATTTACCCAGGATACACCTGCTGAGAAGCAATATGTTTTTGCTGTATATTTAGCTAGAATAGTATAGTTGACAGGAAATATCTCATTTTCAGTATGGTCTTGCTTTTACCCATTTTTACAATCTTTAACCAGGATTGCCCTGCTGAGATACAATATCCTAGTTTCAGTAGAGTGCTTCTTTTAGCCATATTTGCATTGTATTTATCCAGGATAGCCCAGATGAAATGAAATACCTCATTTTCAGTAAGCCAGCTTTTACCCATTTTACAATGTAGGTAACTAGAATAGCCCAACTGAGAGGCAAATTCTCATTTTCAGTTTTCCAATTTTTGTAATGTGTTTACCCACAATATCCCAGCTGAGAAAAATATCTCATTTTCAATGGGGTCCTGCTTTTACCCATTTTTACTATGTATTTACCCAGGACTGGCCAGCTGACAGGTAATATCTCATTGGGGTCCTGCAGTTACACATTTTAACACTGCACTTATCCAGGCTAGCACAGCAGAAATGCTGCATCTCATTTTCAGTAGGGTCCTGCTTGTACACATTTTTATAGTGTATTAACTAACCCAAGAGAAGCCTGGTGAGATGCAAGATCTCTTTTTCAGTGGTGTTTAGATTTTACCCATTTTTAACATGTATTTAACTAGGGTAGCACAGCTTAGATGTAATTTCTTGTTTTCAGTGGGGTCTTGCTTTTACACATTTTTACAATGTATTTGCCCAGGATATGCCTCCTGAGAAGCAATATCTTTTTGCTATATATCTAGCCAGGAAAGCACAGCTAACAGGCAATATCTCCTTTTCAGTGGGGTCTTGATTTAAAAAAAATTTTACACTGTATTTATCAAGGATAGCACACCAGATATGCTATAGCTCATGTTTAGTGGAGTCTTGTTTTTACCAGTTTTTACCACGTATTTACCCAGGATTGCTCAATTGAGATGTAATATATTGTTTTCAGTGGAGTCATGCTTTTGCACAATTTGTCAGTGTAGTTATGCAGGATAGGCCAGATGAGATGAAATACCTCATTTTCAGTTGGGTACAGAGGAGATGCTATATCTCATTGTTAGTAAGGTCTGATTTTACCCAGTTTTACAATGTAGTGACCCAGGATTGTGCAGCTAAGAAGCAATAGCTGGTTTTCAGTGGGATACTACTTTTACCCATTTTTACAATGTATGTACCCAGGGTAGCCCAGGAGAAATGCAATATATCTTTTTCTGTCTGGGCTACATTTACCCACCTTTACAATGTATTTATCAAGGACTGCCCAGCTAAGATGCAGAATCTCATTTTCACTGGGGTCTTTTTTTACACATTTTTGTGCTGTAGCTATCCAGGATAGTACAGAAGAGACGCAACATCTAATTTTCCATGGGGTCCAGATTTAACCCATTTTTACAATGTATTTAGCTAGGATAGCCCAGATTAAATGAAATATCTTATTTTCAGTGGGGTCCTGCTTTTACACATTTATACAGTGTATTTACCCAGGGCATACCTGCTGAAAAGCAATATCTTTCTGCTATATATTTAGCCTGGATAGTACAGATGACAGGCACTATCTCTTTTTCAATGGGGTCTTGCTTTTGCCCATTTTTACAATGTGTTTTTACCAAACTAGCCCAGCTGAGATGCAATATCTTATTTTCAGTTGGGTCCTTCTTTTAACCATTTTTACACTGTATTTATTCAGGATAGGCCAGATGAGATGAAATACCTTGTTTTCAGAAAGGTCTGCATTTACCAGTTTCTATAACGTACTTAACCAGGATAGCCCAGCTGAGTTGCAATATCTCATTTTCAGCAGGATCCTTTTACCTACCATTACAATATATGTACTCAGGATAGCTGAGCAAAGATGCAGTATGTCTGTTTCAGTAGGGTCCTGGTTTATCCAGTTTTACAACGTGTCTATCCAAAATAGCCTAACTGAGATGCAATATCTCATTTTCAATGGGACCTTGCTTATATACATTTTTTAACCGTATTATACGGTATTAAGAATACATCCTGAAACCTGATTGGTCAGCTGAGACCTTGACCCATGATGTTATCCCAGCACAACATCATGGATCAAGCCCCAGCACACACACAGCCACATTAAATGTTAACAAAAAAAAAAAAAATCTCTACAGGCCATGTCCAAGTTGCCCACACTTGGCATGTGCACTCTGCTCTTTGCTAATACTTCAACAGTTTTTTTAAAAAATATTAATTCCTCCCTCCAACTGTTAACAAAACAATGCTGAAACCATACCAAATAAATACAATTTGTCCAGTCTGATACTTAAAGACAAAATTTTTGCAATTTCAAAAGTTTTCTATTTTGAAAACTGAATGAAAACATGAAGCTGTCACTGCAGTCAGCTTCAATATTCAAAATGACTCCACCCAGAGCCCACAGTAAACACTGTCCCTGCTGTTACCCTGAGAGCGAGTTCTATAGGCAGTTTCAGTTTTATTTATTTTGTTTAGTTTTTGTTGACTGGGTAAGTGCAGTAGTCAAATCCTGCTATTTTCAGGCACGACCCGAGGGAGGGGTATACAAATGAATGCCAACTGACCTTGAACCAGATTAAACTGTTGGTGGTATTTTTAGTGAATGGGAGGGAATTTGGCCAGGGCACCAGGGAAATTCTCCTGCTCTTTTCAAGAAGTGCCATGGGATGTATCACATCCACCTGAACTACCACTGGAACAGGCAGATGGGACCTCAGTTTAATGTCTAGTCCAAAAAAGGGCACCTCAGAAGTGCAGCACCCCCCTCATGCTGCTGTACAGTGTCAGTATTTGGATTTTAACCCAAGTGCCTTGTGTGGGGATAGAACCCACAGTCTTCTAATCTATCAACCTCAGAGGCAAGTGTGCTACCTGCTGAGTCACTGACACTGACATAATTAACAACACCCGCCCATATTCCACATATGCACATGGTGCATTACATTTTTTAATTAACTCAAATGAAACCTGATATAAGGATGTTACTTTGATCAGCTTCATAGTGTGAGTGCAGTCTTGTGCGTGTGTTGTATCGGTGGCTTCTCATGTTCTGTTGGCAGCTTCAGTTGCCTCAGCCAAACTTATTCTCACGGTACAAATACTTAGCACAGCCAAGAGCCAATTGTATATGAACATATGAAGAAGCCAGCAGAAGAAGGCCATTTGGTCTGTCAAGTCTGCTCGTAGTGCAGGGTCCACAGCTTGAAAGAGGCATGTGGATATGACGGAGACCAAGACACATGATTTGCAAAGAGGGAGGTGTTGGTGGCTAAGAGCAAAAGAAAGTGAGACACACATGAACAAATGGTGGTGATGGGGGGGTGCGAGAGAGAGACACACACAAACAAATGGTGGTGGTGTGGGGTGTATGAGAAACAAACAAATGGTGGCAGTGCTGAGGGTGCACAAGAGACACACAAAAACAAATGGTGGTGGTGGTAGGGGGTATGGGAGAGACACACACAAACAAATTGTTGTTGTGATGGAGGGTGTGGAAGAGACACATACAAACAAATGGTGGTTGGGGGGTGCGAGAGAGACACAAAGTATGGTGGTTTCAGTTCACTGAGACCTGCAGAGAGAGCAAGAAAGGAGGACTGGGACACAAACAGAAAAGGGGGTAGTGAAAGTAACATAGACAAAGATCTGCAGCCCCTCCAAGTGGTCACAGCAAGGTCTTAGCACTTTTTTTAATATGTTTACTTATCCAATTACAAAATAAGTGAAAAAATTGTAATTTATTTTTTAATCTTTTCTTTTTATATATATAAGTGATCCATTATATAAACACAATAATGCACTCTAGGGGTGTGTGTGTGTGTTGTGCTGGGATAACATCACTTCTCAGCTGTTGTACTCACTCAGCCTGAGGCTTCTTGCCCAACCACTCAAGGTGTGACATTATCCCAGCACAGCACACACCATGTTGTGCGTTATTGCTTAATTTACCCATGATAGCACAGCAGAGATGCAATATCCCATTTTCAGTGGGTATCCTTCTTTTACACAATTTTATAATGTATTTACCCAGGATAGTTGGGGGATGCTAGTGGAGGGTGGGGGTGAGAGAGTATGTAGTGGAAGTAAATACTGGAAAAGGCAACATTTCTTTATAGCTCTGTTGTTTTTTTCGCATTTTGACCCCAAAGTTTCAACATGGAACCTGTATTGAAACATTTAGTGCAGTACTAATCGGGGTAGCGCTGCATGTTCAATCACAAGCAGTGACAGCACAGTCACTTTATTTATTTATTTATTTGCTTTTGTTTACCAGGTGAGCACGCTAGACACTAAGTGCCTATTTTCAGGTGTGACCTGGGAGATTACAAAGGTACATTCAAGAACAACAGGCAAAGAACAAGTACATGGTATAATCAGGGGCAGCAGACAAGGCAAGGTCAAAACAAGAACATCAAAGGGATATACATTGCAAGCGAGGGGGACAGCAACAGCATGGTAAGGCAGTAGACCACAATACTAGGGCAACATCGTCCTAAAGGATGTGACAGTAGGTAGAACAGGATCAAAGCAAGAACAATACAGTAAACATGATTAGTGTGCAGTCGGGCCAGAGAGGACCCATCACAGATAATGCAGCTGGTAACAGAACACTTCATATGCGGATAAAGTGTAGGAACCCGCCAACCTGGCACAGGAGAGGGTAGCGTCAGAGCCAGATCGAGTGGAATGGTGGAAAGGGTTCATTATGTGTAGTGGCAGGAAGAGGCTGATTTGAGGAAACTCCAGAAGGAGGCTTTAAAACAGGGATGGGGGAGGAGGAGCAAGTGCCTGCTGGTAGGCAGTTCCATACCCTGGGCGCATATGCAGCGAAGGCCCGGTCACCCATCTGGGCGCTGGTTTTTGGAATCAGGAGGACATGAGAGTCTCTGGATCTAAGTTGGTAGGAGGGGGAAGCAGGTAAGAGAGATGCAGCAAGGGCAGATGGGGTGGCATTTCTGACCACATTGTCAATTAAATTGCCTAACACAAAGGAGCTGTGCTTTTCAGGTGGGAGCCATTCAGGACGGGAGTAGATAACAAACTTTTCACCACTTGTGCATTCCCCTCTCCTTCCTCTCCTGATACCTCTCTCCTCCACTCCCCTACACCAGAAACCACATGAGGAGAGATTGAGGGAACACAATATGTATACACTGGCGGAAAGGAGGAAGAGGGCAGATATGATAGAGACATTCAAATACCTCACGTGGATCAATTGAGTTGAAGACAGAAGTATCTTTCAGAAAAGAAGATGTGTAAGAACAAGGGGTCACAATATGAGACTGGAGGGGGAAGACTCAGGGTCAATGTGAGGAAGTATTTTTTTCACAGAAAGGATGGTAGATGCATGGAACAGCCTCCATGAGGAGTCTGTGGGGGAAACAACGGTAGGCGAATTCAAGAATGCATGGGACAGGCAGAAGGCAACACTAGGGGCAGAAAGGAGGATGTAAGCTGTAGATCAAGTAGGATCTGGAGTTTATACAGTAGTTAGGGAAACTGGCAGACTAGGTGGACTAGGCAGTCCTTATCTGCCATCAAATTCTATGTTTCTGAGTTTCTTCCATCTCTCCTCTGCCCCACTTACCTGAGGGCTTTCACTTCACTCCCATCTCTCTCTCTTCAGGAAACTTTGCCTACCCTTAACTCTCTAAATCCTGACAAATTCAGCCCCAATTGGCTGGATATCAGATTCCTCCATCTCTCTGCTCCTGCTGTTGCCTCCCCTCTCACTCACCTTCTGAACCTCTCCTCCTCAGTCAGTGATGTTCTTCAGGCCTGGAAGACTGCACAGGTTCTGCTTCTGCACAAAGGGAGTAACCCCTCCTCCCCGGCAACTACCATCCAATCTCCCTCCTACTGTCTCTTGCAAAGTTACAAGAGAAGATCCTCTACTCTAGGCTTGAAGACTTCCTTCAATCCTTCAACTTCCTCTCCCACTTCCTGTCTGGTTTTTGGAAGCATCACTCAACTGACTCCTCCCTGCTGTGTGTCACTGACTCCATCCCCACTGAGATGGATCAGGTACACATCGCAATAGCAATATTCATTGATCTGGCCAAAGCTTTTAGCTCAGTGTCCTACCCTCTCCTCCTGGACAAGATGAGCTCTGCTGGCCTCTCAGCTCCTGCTGTTGACTGATTCCACTCCTATCTCACAGGCCACCAACAGTTGGTAAAAGTTGGAGGTGCCCTGTCCTCTCCCCTTCCTATCCTCGCTGATGTTGCAGACGGCTCCATCCTGGGTCCTGTCCTTTTCTCAATTTTCCTAAACAACCTGCCCTCTGCCTACATCACCTCCATATCCACATGTATAGAGATAACACAGTCATTTACACCTCTGGCCCCTCGGCTGTAGCAGTGGAAGGTCAGCTTCAGCAAGACTTCCACAATGTTTGGTGGTGGTTCCATGTCAATCACTCCATGTTGTCACTAAGAAAACAGTGTCCATGACCTTCAGCACCAACCAGAAACTGGCCAGGTTCTCTCCTTTACTTGTCTTCTCCATGATGGATGGTGTCCCCTTTGATGTAGTCCCTGTTTTCAAGTACATTGGTGTGTGGCTCAGCTGTAATCTGGACGTCTCTGCCCACATTGATGATATCCATGTGAAGCTCTGCTTCAAACTCAGTGCCTTGTACCACAACAAGGACTGCCTTTCCATCGAGGTTCACTGGGAGCTGGTGGCTAGAATGATTCTCCCAGTCTTCGACTATACAGATGTGGTCTATGGGACTGTCGACCCCTCTTCCTTTGCCAGACTGGATACTCTCTGCAATGCATTCTGCCACTTTGCTACTAACTCACCCTCTCATACTCATTATTGCTTATTCTACTCCTCCTCCTCAATTCCCACTCTCCCTTCATGTCACCAGTCCCACTGTGCCTCCTTCATTTCAAAATACTGATTTGGATCCATCCACTCCTGCCTGTCCTCACTCCTCTTTCCCACCCCTCCTTCTCCTACTCCATCCACTTCAGGACATTCACACCTTCTCCCTCCTTCACCATCACTCCCATGCTGTGCAATCTGTCTCCTCCTACCACCTCCCATCACTTTGGAACCTGTTCATGTCCTCCTTCTACCTTTTTGCCTCACTCCAAGCCACTGGCACTGCCTAAGGAGCCTCCCTGTCTCTTCCTGTGCCTGCTCGTGCTCCATATGAACCCCCACCTCTGCCTCTCCATCAAGCCTTTCTCCTTCAGCCACGTTTTATGATTTTGGCTTTACCCCAGGTTTGCATCAACCTACTGCACTTGGATTGTTCTACAACAGGTACTATGCACTTTTTTGTAACTTTAGGTTGGCACTGCTGCAGCCCTACAAGTTGACTTCCTGGTCCCATCATTTCTCATGTTTTTGTCACATGCTTGCTCTGCTTTCTGTCATTACAGTTTGATTAGGCACCTGCTTACTTCAGAAACCAGGAAGCGACTAGTCCAAATGACCTTCCTTCTTCTGATTAACTACACTGATTTACTCTACAACCATTGCCCCACTGTGGTCTTAAATAAATTAGACACCCTCTACCACCATGCCTTAAGGTTTGCCCTGAACTTACCCCTACGCACCCATCACTGCCTTCTTTATGAGTTATCGGGCTGGCCTTCCTTTTCAGTCAGGAGGCAAAGAAATGCTCTCCTTTGGTGTTATAGAGCCATAACTGATAGACTGCCCACTTGTATCACTAACCGTTTGTGAAAGTTCAAGAGCCATAAGGCCTGAGAAGACTTGCTTTGATTACCTTCAAGGTACCTAGCATAAAGACACGTCACGGTTCAGCCGCCATCTTCTGCTCCCTCCCTTCTCTTTTGGAACAAAACCCAAAAGACACTAAAACTGTCCTCCTTGCCAGAGCCCCATACTTTCAAAAAAAAATGTTGCTCACTCGCTATCTAAGGGATACCTGTGCCTGCCTCAGGTTAAGCTTATAAGCCCTTGCCTTCCCCAGCCCCAGTCAGTTGATAAACACAGCACTACCACCACCACCAACGTCAGCTCTTCTTCTTGCCTTCTTGGCTTTTTCTAGCATCTCTCTCTCTCTCTTAAGCTGATCCGCTGTCCTTTCAGCCCATTCTTCCCCCCTCCATCCAACCTGTGACTCCCTTCTTATCTACTATATTAAATTTAATTTTTTTATAATTTTTTCTTCTTTGCTTGATCCCTTTCAACTATAGAATGCTGCTACTTTATGTTATTGGCTCATTATTGCTTTATTAGTCTCGATTTCTATGTGTATGTTTATCACTCAGGACCATCTTGCAAATGAGCTTGCTCAAGGATGAATTGCCTGGCTAAATAAAGTTTTTGATTGATTGATTGATTGTAATTTTGTCTTCATGCATCATTGGCATTGTAGCTGTTTTCTTCAATTTTACATAACTATGCTTTTTTGTAGCCCCCTTCCCCTTCCCCTGGGTTGCACATGGAAATAAGCCTCAGCTCATTGTGCCTTTTCCAGTTACTAATTTTATATATGTATATATATATATATATATATATATATATTTTCTAATTTGTTGTCATTTTTCTCTCCTGGTCCCAGGGCCCCAGCACATGGGCATTGTGCATGCATGGAAGTTCATGCGCACCTGTGATGCCAGTGCAGCCCCTTCTGCAGCTCCCCGTGGCTACCACCAGAGCTCCCTTGGGTCGATGCTGCCATCTATCCTACACCGGGTGGTGGCCAGTGACCAGGGAGCCTCCAAACTCTCCCAGGAGGAGAGAGCTGCCTTGCAGTGGCTCAATCTCACTCCTTGCCCCCCCCAGCTGAGCCTCAACAATCTGGGCTTGCTCCCAAACCTGGGTTGCCGGCACAGCGTGAGGTGTAGCATCCATGCCTCAACCCTAGCATCATTGGGCTGCCCATCAGTAGTAATTTTTAAAAGAAATAGAAATAAATAAAATACAATATAGTCATTATCCACTGCAACAGAACCATATTCACAAAGGTCAGGCGCTCTGGTTGGAAAGTGCTAACTGTAACAATATTGATCTGATCTAGCTGCTTGCTTGGCCAGCTCTGAATATGGGAGCCTTACCCATTTCATGACCCCACCTTATGATCAAGACAGGTGAAATTTTCCATATTGCATCCAAAAGGTATTTTCACACAATGACTGAAAATATGTTTTGGAGGGTGATTTGAAAAATGACACCTGTCATGTTTTTAAAGCCGCAGTGCAATGACATTGGGAAAAAAAATGTGACCTTATCTTTTTTTTCACTTTAAAAGATTCCAGACATCTTCCAGTTTTAGTTGGTGGCACAGTTTTCTAATTCTGCCAAAATCTGAGGATATTATGAATGTTTTAATAAGTTTTTAATAAGGGCTACTGCCATGGCCACCCTTAATCCACCCCAGTAATCTCATATCCTTTCCAATCTTACCAGGCCATAGTTTTAAAATACAAATGCAGATTCCTGACATTGTGGCAGGAGCTGACATCATCATTTTGACATGCCCCCTTCCTCACTAAGATCAGTCTGCCTACCATCATCAACAATTCAGATCACTCTTCCCCATTGTTCTTTTTCATGAGTTCCTTGAGCAGTTTCTGATTTAGCTGACTGAATCAATAGGAAGAGATGACACACGGATGGGGGTAACTCGCCAAGCCTTCCTCCAAAATATATGATAAAGTGTAGAAAAGTAAAACAGGGAAAGAAGTGAGATTGAACAGGGAATGGAAATAATCACAACACTGCACAGAGCAAGCACAAGAGGAGGCAAGTGTGAAAAAAATGTGGCCAGTAAGCTAGAACAAATCTTTGTACTGGGGGAAGTTGGTTTAGGTTTAGGTAGAACAAGATTTTTAATGCCAAGTTAGAGGGTTATAGACCAAGAAAAGTAGGGTAGAAAAGGCTAAAACAAAAACACTACAAAGTGCAACAATATATTACAGTTCAATCAATTTCATATCATTTTATTTCACAGATATTTAGCAGTCCATCATGAATAACCAAAGCTGTTTTTTTTTTATATTCAGCAGTTTTTGAAAATAAAAATCAACAACAAATTAATGAGATCAAGCAAGGCAGAACACGTTTTAGCATTATAGCATAATAACCACAGTCACTGGAATACTGAGTATAGAGGATTGTGTATGAGCAGTCTTACACAGCAAATATATTCCTGAATTGAGAGATTTCCTTGGTAACAGATGACCTCGAAAGTGCAGCTCAAGAGGTGCTCTGTTACCAAAGGAACCTCGAGATACAAGAATATCCTTATTTGTGTATGACTGCTCATATACAATCTTTTATAGTGTATGGACAGTCACAGCACCAAAAAATCACACAAAACCAGCTAGTGAAGACAACAGAGAAGAGAAATTTCAGCATTTTCTTTTTTTTAACTCAAACAGTATGCTACAGATGTTTCTGCAAGTTCAAGTTAAAAAAAAAAACTTCAAGCTTAACTGGATAGAGGAAAGCAACTATGTGGCAGCATTCCATGTTGTTCTGCTGTAGTAATGACATCACTACTACAGCAGAACAACATAATGATGTCACTACTGCAGCAGAACAAGCATATCCTAGGCATGGAATTCAATGAATAACAGCATTCAGCCATACACTATATAGAGGATAATGTATAGTTGTTCCATCTAAAACAAACATATGTATTCATCAAGAGGTTGCCGTGGTGACCATTTGAACCTCAAGAGCACAGCTTGAAAGGTTGTCACCATGGCAACCTCAAGATGCGTACATACACTTGGGGTAGGCAGAAGACCATACATTATCTTTTATGGTGTATGGTCCTCTATCAAGAGTTAAAGTAATCCATTATGCGAGCATTTCGGAGCCCTGCTGTGTACTTACTTTCGTATTTTTTCCTTCACTGAGGCTCCGCTCCATTCTCACGTTCATTACCATGGCCACTTCATGGTAATGTAATGCACATGCTCTACTGCGTCCAATGTTGTCATGCTGGAGTAGCTTCGTATCTAGTACAGCATAACAACTATGGTGATGTAGCTATTGCAGCATATCAACCCTATTCATAGGGATGGATTTCTATCCCTAAGAATGTTCCACGATTCACTATAATCCAGTTCTTCATTAAGCTTTATTGGTTGAAGTGCCTTCGAATTAAAATTCTATCTTGACTCCTTTTGCAGGAGTGCCAAGGTTATATCCCCTCACACGTGACTGGGAGGAACATGTTCAATTACTGTAAATTTTACAGCACTGATATCTGGGATATGCTATTTCATGAAGTGACAGCCAACAGCTGTATATTATTTCCAGTCCTAATATCCCTCAAATGCTTGTCTTTTTTCTTTATTTTATTTACTGGCCAGATGGTACATCCTACTTAGATGCATGGACAAGGGCAAATAATGGCATATACAGTACCACAAAATTGGTGTGACATGTTGCAAATTCTTGAATGGACACATTATTCTTGAGTTCTGGGCACACAAATTCTTCACCACTTAGGCAATCTGCACACACACAGAGCAGTTACCAGCATTCACAAAGAAACCTTTGAGTGGTGGTGGTAACCAGGATGGGTGAACAGTGCTGGCAGGTAAAAAGTGACTGTGAGTCACTAAATCTTTTAAAGGTTTGGCCCTACTAAAAGTGATTCTAGATGTGTCAGTGAAAAGATTAGGAATGTTACAGTTGTGTTGCCAAGAGTGATCACTTCATCTGGATGATATCCCTGATTTTTGGTGCCAAAGAGTTGCACTCTAGTACGCACATAAGGAGATTTTTTTTTTACAGGGCTTTTCTTCTGCTTTCAGTGGTATCTTTAGTTTTCAATGGGCTTTCCCTGTTTGCGTCAGCAGCTTTGGATAAGGATTCATCTAAAACAGTTTTAGAGTAACCTCTCTTGCTAAAATATGTATACATTTCAAGTGATTGTTTCCGGAACTCTGATATTTCTGAACAACTGTGGTGCAGATGAAGGAACTGGCTGTAAGAAACACAATATATCAGAGGGGGCAGGTATGCTCTTGTGGCATGCAATGCTGTATTGCAGCAGTAGGCTTTCTGAAGCCTGAAGTGGAAAATTTCTTTCCCACTGTAGCTGACACTTTCAAATCTAAGAACTGTTTCTCTGTGTTATGAATCTTAGCAGATAAACTAAGATTCATGTAATTTTAACCTGAGTCCTTTGTGCTAATCCAAATAATCAGGCTGTCATCAGTAAAACAATGCTAGTGCACATTCGGGCAAAATATGTGGTGATTGGTGGTGACCATCACATGGTGTGCTTCCACCTGGACATGGACGGGGGTGGTCATGGTCAGAACAAGGGTTTTGCATTTTAGGAGCTCTGACATTGGTAGAATGGGAAGATTCATGTAGGAAACCTTGCAGGGATCAGGACGGAGATGGACATGGAGCATGAATGATCAACAATAAAGGAGGGGTTGATGGAGGCCACTAGTAAGTGTGCCAAAATCAAAAGTAACAAAACTAAGGCCAAAAGACCTAGCTGGATCAGCAAGGGGATGCACAAGCTGTAGGCTGGAAAAGAACAGCTTTTTAGAAGAACAAACATACTCAGAAGGAGGAGAATATGGTTGATAAATTATTCTGCTAAGTCAAGGAAGGCAAGCAAATTAGTTACAGAGATAAAGGCTACAAGGGAATTGCAGCTAGCACAGGGGGTAATTAACAGAGGAGAAGGCATTTTTACTTTGTATAAGGGAGAAAGGGAACATAAAAGATTAGACTGTGAGATTGAAAACGGGAGGTGTGGCAGATGGAAGTGATGAGAAAGCAAAGGTTCTTAACAAAACTTCTGTTCAATCTTCACCATAGAAAAGGACAGACCAGTGCCTCAAGGGAGCAGGGGATTGGAGACTAAGAGGGGGAAAGTTATGGAGGGTGTCATTCAAGTTGATGGGCACTAAAGAGCCTAAGGGCCCTGAAGGTGGATAAATCCCCAGGTCCAGTTGGTGTGTACCCATGGGTCTTATGGGAACTGCTGGAAGCCCTGGCAGGTCTCTTGGCAGACCTGTTCAACACCTTTCTGGAGTCAGGGATTGTGCCTAGGTATTGGAGAATTGCACATGCGGTGCCTCTCCATAAAAGTGGGGAGAGATGAACCAGGAGCTGCAGACCTGTCAGACTAACCTCAATAATAGACAAGCTGATGGAGGCCATCTTAAAAGAGAGATTGGTGAGCTTTCTGGAGGATAATGGGCTCTAGTATCTGAGGCAGCATGGGTTTGTGTTGGGGAGGTCCTGCCAGACTAACCTCATAGACTTCTTCGACTGAATCACCATAATAGTGGACAGGGACCAAGTGGTTGATGTCCTGTATCTGGACTTCAGCAAGGCCTTTGACTCTGTACCTCACAGGAGTCTAGTCTGGTGGTGTGGGCTAAGTTTGTTGGGTGGGTCAGAAGTTGGCTGCTGGACAGAAGCCAAAAGGTGTTGATTAGGAGAGCGGAATTCTCAGAAGACAGGCCTGTGACCAGTGGAGTCCCACAGGGCTCTGTGCTCAGTCCAGTGTTGTTTATCATATTTATAAATGACATCACAGATGGGATCAAGGCCTAGATCTGCCTGTTCATGGATGACACAAAGCTCTTTAGGAGGGTGGATATGGAGGAAGGGAGACAGGAACTCAGTGAAGACCTGGCTAGGCTAGAGAAGTGGCCTAGCATTTGGCAAATATGGTTCAACACTAAAAAGCGTAAAGTTATGCACTTGATGTGAAAAACCCAGGGACCAAATACTGGTTGAGTGGTGTGCTGGTAACTAGGACAGAGGAAGAAAAAGACCTGGGTGTAATTTTTTTATTTTATTTTTATTTTAGTCTTTGGTAACTGGGTAAGGCCCAATAGGCACAAGTGCCTGTTTTCAGGGGTGACCTGGGAGCACTGGGCAATTAAGTGACTTTCTCAGAGTCACACAGTATGCAAGTGGAGGTTGTGAGAATCAAAGTCAGATCTGGTCTGCTGGATGTATCAAGCTTGTTCACACCTCGTTCCTCTAACCTCTAGGCTATACTGCCAGCCCGTGACCTGAAACACTCTGTACATTACAGGAAAGCTGCAACCAAAGCATATAAGATGTTGGGCCACATAGCCAGGAGACTTACCAGCAGGAAGGTGGAGGTCATTGTGCCACTGTACAGGTCTGTAGTGAGACTGCACCAAGAGTACAGTGTGTAATATTGGTGCCCTCATCTTAAAAAGAATATCATATTGCTGGAAATGATTCAGAGAAGGACAGCCAAGATGATCCAGAGCCAGCAAGGGTACACTTATGAGGAGAGGCTCAGGGGGCTTAACAAGTACTATCTTGTAGGCAGAAGAGAAAGGGGAGACATGATTGAGATCTTTGAATACTTTAATTGTATAAACAGGTGAGCACTGAGGGCCTCTTCAGTGTAAGTGGAAACAAGACCACTGGAGGGAGGAAGGTTTGGGAGGGAGATGAGACACTTTTTCACCGAGAGGATAGTGGCTAAGTGGAATGAGTTGCCAGAGGAGGCGGTATCCCTAAAAATGGTGGAAAACTTCAGGAGAGGCTGGGACAGGGTGAGGAGGAAAGTTTCATGTAGAACAGGGAAGAGTGGGGGAGGCCATATGTGGCAAGGGTCAAGAGGGACATGGGAAAGGGGCACAGTTCCACATGTGAACACAGTTGAAACTGCACACTTGAGTGGACTAGATAGACCATAAGTAGTTCATCGACTGGCACATTCATATGTTCATGTGTATGTATGACTGCACTGTAAATAAAAAGTTGTTCCTAGCATCCAAGGTACATATTCACAAAAGAAGGTGCCATCGTGGCACCCATGGAAGTACCATAATTTTGCAGATATGTTTCACCCTTGAAGGTGAAAAAATTCCTTATTAGAATGAAATCGGCAGCATCCAACAAAAATCATACAGGTGGTGCACTGGCATTGACTTTCCTGAGTAGGAGTAGCCTACTGCTCTTAACCGTATTGTATGAGGAATGCAAGCATGTAATGATATTACATCAACTCCAGTCCATATGAACTCAGGTTGCCAGACAACATCTTGCAGTTTAGCAATGAGATGTGTGTAGTCTTGGGTGTATAACTTCACAGACTACTGGCTAAAGAAACAAAGTCTGGCTAGAGCTGGTAGGGCTGCAGGGTTAAAATATAGATTTTTTTATATATTTATATATATATATATATATTTTACACCAAATTTTCAACACAGCCTTGTTATGACCCTGCCTCATAAAGAAGGGCAGAGAAAATGTTCAACTTCTGGCCTAAAGGTGATGTCATGCAGGGACTGCAAAATCAACTTTCAGCTGCAAACACACATTTTGGGCAGGAGTAGAAAATGACAGCTGTCATATTCATGAGTTGATGTACCAAAATGGCTATGTTGAAAATCTGAGGTAAAAATATTAACTGTTACCAAAGGTATGAGCCTGCATTTGCAAAATTCAACATAGCCTCATAACTTTATAGGTGAACATATTAGAATCATAGAACACAAGAATGTGCAAAGTATACAGTAATACCACCCCATATTAAATTTATTATTGGCCAGGGAATGCATTGCTAGTCTTTTTTGGCATTGAAAAAGTTTCACTTGGTCCACAGGGAGGAAATTTGGATACAGCTGTACTTAATCAAGCCCTAAATATCATGATATCAGGGCAGAAAGGTGGTTAGGGTGCATTCAGATGGAAGAGAGGATAAGGTCAAGAAAATGTGTTGTGGTACTGTACTGTAGAAAGACCCTGCTGAAAGAATTCAACACATGTGTCAAGCAGAGAAACGCCAGCTTGGCATAGATGCTGAATTCCTTGGTGCGGTCTTATACTGCAGCAAGTTAAATTGTGTTGGCATACATTTTTGAGTGGGGGATAGTGAGAAATGTCAGATGGTTGTCAATTTCGATGCACCTTTTTTCTTCCTTGATAACAAAACTGCCGCTTTAAGAAAATGTGCTTTGTAGACCATTATGATCCATCATATTTTAAATAACCCCAACATTTTACACCCTGTTGGTCACTGTCCAACTTAGGAAAACTGACCTTCTCATGCCTCTCTGAGTGCAGACCAAGCCCCCTTTTTGTGTTAACAAATTGTTCCCCCTGTCTGCCAATCGCTTAGTGGCAGTGCATTTATGTAGCACTTTTTAATTCTGCATTTCTGTGCAGTTGCATAAAATGCCTACTGACATCCTTTGTAAGATTCCATTTATCAGTTTATTCATCTTTCCTCCAGTGTTTACATTTACTTCAGCAGTAAAAAGAATATGTTCAGTACTAAAAATAAAAACAAACTTGCTGGTGAGCTTTTTGTTTAGATATCACTAGGGGTGGGTGAAAGTTGCAAATTCCACTTTTGTGGAACTTCCATGAAATTTCTGAACTTTTGCCATTGCTGAAATTGGGATTTTCAACCGATTTTCACTGAGTTCCACAGGCCTTTTTTGTGAACTGCGGAAACATGCATATAAATTGCAGAATTTATTCTATCCACACTTTAATGAACTGTCAGTGAATGAGTGCATGCTTGTACAACCATGCAGTCATTCACTAACAATTCAGTGGGCCACCGGTAGTGGAGGAGAGAGGAGGGCTGCATCGGTGGCCCGCTCAGGGGTAGGGCAGGGATAGCTGGGTGGTGGCAGATGAACTGTCAGGAAGCCACTAGACACAAGGGAATTGGGATTACTTTTTTATAAGGAATCAGGGAAGGGGGGTCCATTAGACACCAGAGAATACTGGGAACAGAGGGGGATGAGTCAGTGGACTGCTGGCTATTTTTTTGTGGATTAAGGAATCCAGGATAGGAAGGGGGATCTGCTAGACACCAGGAAAATAAAATAATTTGGGGGGGTCATGATCGGTGGGTGAGTGGGGGGACCACTAGACACCAGGAGTGCCTGACCAAGGGATTGGAGGTATTTATTTATTTAATGGGACACCTGATCAGTGTGGGCGGATTAATGAATTAAAGTGCGGTTAAAAAAAGCCTCAGAACTGACCACTGGCAATGATCCGTTCTGCTTACTTTTTCCTACAGTTTAATAAAGTAACCCACAGTTTGTATATTTATTCCACAGTTTTGAGGTGGAATTTCAGTGAAAGTTGTAAAAATGATTTCCCAATTTTCACGGAAGTGAAATTCACACTTTTGCGGAAATTCCACAGGCGGAATTTTTTTTTGCACACCACTAGATATCATTATTAAGGAGAAGACAGATTTTAAAAACAGAAATACCTGGAAGGATCTAACAGATAGTATCTACATTTATGTTTACTGGTAGTTGTTACCATCTTCTCCCTGTAGAACAGCAGGCTGAGATGAGACATGATCTCAGTTTTCCCAATCTCAGGGGTATTGACAGGGTTGAACAAATGGATATGTTCTCCAGCAGGACACGGGGACATGCTCTGAAGGTCACAGATGGCAAGTTTAGGGGTAACATTAGGAAGCATATATTGGGCCCACCTGCCAGGGCAGAGGTTGGATTTCCACTTGCGACATCGGCTACCCAGGTTCGGGAATGAGCCTGGGTAATTGGAGGGCTGGCCAGGAGGAGAAGGATTGAGCATCCCAGGACTGCCTCCTTCTCTCCAGGGTGGGGATCTTCTGTGATCAATGCGAGAGTGATACCTAGCATCACCCTGAGCACCGACGCATGGTCAAGTGGGCTACAGGGTTGGGACAGATGCAGGCATCATTGCACATCTCTGCCCCAGCCTATAGAGGGATAAAAATCCCTCCTCACTGGATGTCTTTATGATGCCCTGCCCCCGAACTTCAATCAGCCACCTGGCCGAGGGCTCTCCCAAGCAGTTACAGTCAAACAGCACCGATTCCTGCCGCGGTGCCAAGCCCCACCTCCTGGGGGGGGCAAGCCAGGAGTGACCGGGGGAGTGAGGGACTCATTAGGTGGTGGAAGCCTCGGGGGCACCATGACCAGAGCAGATTCCTGTAGAAAAGTGATGAGGACAAAAAGAGGGAAAAAATAGGAATCATATATTGCCCCAGAAGGTGGTGGTCTTCTAAAATGACCTGCCAATTGAAACTGTGGGCATGAACACTGCTATCCATGATCGAGCAACCTTGATGGTGCCACCCACCTCGTGAACAGCAACTTATGTATGTACATGTACTAACCTTAGGGTGAAGACACTTATCATATAATCATAAGTGTCAGAATCTATTTTCTATTATGCTAGATTATGTTTTACCAATATATTCTAGTCATGAGAAATGCTTTTTACTATATTTTTACTGTACTTGTATAAGTTAGGCAACAGTGTCATCTTTAGTACTTGTGGACTACTACAATTGCAACTGACCTTGGGGATTCTAGAGAACCCATTGTTTGTTATCTCCTCCAAGCTATGCAAGTTTCATACTAGTTAGGATGGTTACTCAGACCACCTGTTTTTGTCCAATTATTTACTTTTTATGTATCTTCTATAGCTGTTGCCATAGTTATTATCAGGATATAAGACCCTTTGTAACACGTAGCTTCTCTGAGAAGAGAGGCTGCATTGCCTAGGTAAGGAAAACTGGTATGCTCCCAGTGACCACACTGTTATGGTAGTAAGCCTGTATTGCTAATCTGTAATACATTTCATTTATTACATGAATACCATTTGTCTGTTGTCTCTTCCTTTTGTGCTATTCCATCAAGAACCTGAGATGGTAATTTATTACCCAGTTATATTTGGTGACAGTGTGCAAGTAGGAAGGTGCAAAGGAAGATTCACATTTAATTTATTTTGAATGTCGAGTAGTGTAGTGTGATAATAATCAATAATGACTATTAGCCAGCCTGGGAGTGGGTTCCAGGGTGGTAGCCTGGGTAGCAAACTGGCTGCACAACAGGACACAGAAGGTAATAGTGAATGGAACACATTCCAAAGAAGGGGGGGTTACTAGTGGAGTACCTCAGGGCTCATTACTGGGTCCAGTCTTCTTTAACATCTTTATAGGTGACAATGCAGAGGGACTGGAGGGAAAGGTATGCCTCTTTGCAGATGACACAAAGATCTGTAATGGAGTTGATACACAGGGGGGTAGAAAGGATGAGAAGGGACTTGGCAAGGTTGGAGGAATGGTCTGACATATGGCAACTTAGATCCAATGCAAAGAAGTGCAAAGTAATGCACCTGGGAAACAAAAACCCAGGAGAAGAGTACACAATAGCAGGGGAGGTACTAACAACAACAAAAATGGAACGGGACTTGGGGGTAGTCATATCAGATGACCTAAAGGTGGGTAAGCAATGTGAAAGTCAGTAAGGAGAGCCAGGGGATACTGGGATGCATAGGAAGAGGCGTCACAAGTAGAAAAAGGGAAGTGGTTATCCCTCTGTACAGACAGTTGGTGAGACCCCATCTGGAATACTGTGTGCAGTTTTGGAGACCCCATCTATGCAAGAACATAGACAGGATAGAGGTAGTCCAGAGGAGGGCAACTAAAATGGTGCAGGGTCTGCATCAGAAAGCATAGGAAGAGAGACTGAGAGAGCTTAATATGTATACCCTTGATGAAAGGAGGGACGGGGGGACATGATAGAAACTTTTAAGTACCTCAAGGGAATCAACACAGTCCAGGAGGGTAGCATCTTTCAGAAAAAGTGATGTGTAAGAACAAGGGGACAGAATTTAAAGATGGAGGGGGATGGCTCAGGGGTAATGTGAGGAAAATTTTTTTCACAGAGAGAGTGGTGGATGTATGGAACCTCCATCCTGGGGAGGTTGCTGGGTATAAAACAGTGGGGGAATTCAAACATGCATGGGACAGACATAAGGCAATTGTAGTAGGGGGGTTGCAGGAAGTAGGCTGTTGGTTAACTAGAATCTGCAGCTTATCCAATAGGAAGGAAAATTGGCAGACTGGGTAGGCCAAGTGGTTCTTATCTGCCATCAAAGTCTATGTTTCAATGTTTCTATGATTCTCACCTACTTGGACCTACTCGTGTTTACAGTGGTAGTGGTTGTGGTGAACACCGTCTTGGTCTTGGGAAGAGCAGACCCACACCAGACCCCCTTACACTCACTCTGCGAGTGACAGTGTACCACCTTGGCATCACCATTCACCCAATGGGGACCAGAAAGCAGTTGGTGATGGCGGCAAGGCATTTTGACCAGTTTTCCAACTGCTTACTTCTTTGTTTGTGTACCCCTTCTTTGTTATGGCTGATCAGTGCAGGAACTGAGACTCAATGTCTCGTACTACCTCACATCCCATGGTGGATGGATAGATTTTGCGCTGGATGCAAAATCTGCTGATAAACCATTGCTGATAATATCTGACCATTATTTAAGAGTCCAAACAGGCAACCAAGAAATACAACCTTAAATGTCTTTTGGTTGCGACTCTACATACAGCTGTTGAGAGTCTCATGGTGAGGTGTGCCTCCCTTGAATTGCAAAATGAGTCTCTAAAAAAAGAAGTGGGCTTGCAGGCATTGGAGTTGCAGAAGAAAAAACAGAAACTAGTGGAGGAGACACAATCACTCTGTGATGCTAATTCTAGACTGATGCACTGTACTGCTAAAGATACCGAGCGAGAGATATGTTTTATTTATTTATTTAGTTTTTGTGAACTGCATAGGTGCATTAGCCATAAAATGACTATTTTCAGGCACGACCCGGGAAAGTACATTACAGAAAGCATACAACATTCCAAGAGTGCATAAAGGTACATAAATTACAGAAAGCAAAGCAACATTCCAAAAGTACATCACATTACATATCAGTTACAGTCAGTGGAAGGCAATACAACTGATAGAATAAGGACACTCGGATCAATGCATACAACATTCCAAGAGTGCATAAAGGTACATAAATTACAGAAAGCAAAGTAATATTCCAAAATACATCACATAGCATATCAGGTGCAGTCTGTGGAAGGCAATACAACTGCCAGAATAGGAACACTCTGATTATTACAAGAACAGTACGGATAGACTAAACAATAAATGCAGCGAGGATGTTGGAGACACGTATGACAAGCATGAAGACAGAGACAGAAGGGATAAAAAGTAATAAACCTTTGGGGAAGGAGAAATCTCAGGATAGGGAGTGCTTAAAACTAGGATACAAGCCTAGGTGAGGGGGAATGGAAGAAGCAGGGTGGTGGCCATAGTGGAGTCTTCCGAAAGTCAAAACAAGTGCAGAAATCGGCAAGCAATAAGTACTGCCATAGTTCTCTTTTGAAGAGGAAATGGGACTCCAGCCTTTTAAGTCTGAAGAGATGTGAGTTCCATAGCAAAGGTGCAACACACTAGAAAGCACCAGAGCCTTTAGGGGTACGATATCTGACTGCCTTCAGCAAGAATCTGTCTTCCGATCACAGCCCTCGAGAGGAGATTACAGGATCAAGTAGTGTTGCAAAGGAGGGGGATTACACTCCCTGATGACAAAGTCGATTAGTGAGCCAAGGGAGTAGGTCCTACAGGCAGAAGAGGACAGACAATGTAGACCATTGTATAATTGACAATAATGCCTGAGACGAGGAGACGAGGAGGCATACCGGCATATATTGTTGTATGTAACATCCTACTTCTGCAGGGTTGTTTTGTGGGCTGTGGCAAAGACAGGAGCACCATAGGTAACTGCAGAAAGAAGAATACCTTTGGCTATCACCAGCGTGGCAGATGGTGTGAGAAGGTAGCTAGTTTTGTAGGCCACCCCTAGTTTAAATTTGATGATTTTGCATGTAAGCGCTAAAGTCAAGGGACTGGTCAAGTAAGACCCCTATATATTTGAAGGTTTCCACAGTATCGATTGGAGTTCCCTTGAGGTGACACTCCCTCAGAGGCACAGAACAAGCCTTGAGCTTTGGGGCTGAGCCCAGCAACATTCCTTTGTTTTTTTTTTATGCATTCAGCACTATTTTATGGCCACAGAGTCAGCTTTGGACATTCATAAAGTCAGCAGTCAGTGATGCATTAATGGTGACCACACTTGGGGAGCTGGTACAGAAGACAAGGTCATCCACATACAGAATGGGAGAGCAGTGCTTAAAGACAGCTGTAATGTTGCTGATTAAAAGAGGGAAAAGAAGGGGGCCCTGACATACTCCAATGTTGATAGCAGAGTAGTCCAACAGGGAGGAATGAAATGTCACAGCTTGGGTCCTGTGGGCCAAGTAACTGCTGAACCAAGTAACAACAGAGGGTGAGAAGTTTAGGTTATGATGAGTAGTCAGAAGCAAGGAGTGATCAACCAGGTCAAAAGCCTTAGTGAGGTCAATAAAGACAGCACCTGTAAGGTGCCTGGTAGCCATGTGCAAAAGGGTGTCTGCCGTAATCTTCAGAAGCACAGTCAATATACTGTGGCCCTTACTAAAGCCATATTGAGTTTCTGAGAGAAGATTGTATTTGTTAAGGTAGTTCATTATTTGGCCAGCCACTAGTTTCTCTAGGATTTTGCTCAAGACTGACAGAATCACAATAGGCCTATAATTGGTAATGTTTTCCGGGTCTCCTTTTTTAAGGATAGGTGTGATTCGGGTGATTTTTCCAGAGGTCAGGTACATCGCTGCTAGAGAGAGACAGCGTAAAAATCTTCACCAACGGTGAAGCAATGAAAGGTGCTGCAAGCTTCAAGAGCTGAGGTTTGAGAGTGTCCGAGCCAGAGCTGGTATTGTCTGAGATACCTCTCAGAAGTTTCACAACCTATGATCTAGTAATAGCCTTAAGGTAGAGAGCTGCACCCACCCATGACATGTCAGATGTGGTGTTTATCTGAGATGTGTGGCATGCAGGGATGAGTTGAAGGTGATGACCCAATTGAGGAGAGAGGGAGGTATATTGGGACAGGTCAGAGAACAAATTGTTGAAAGTGTTAGCTATAGTCCTAGTGTCATTACGGTGAGTGCCATTTATGATCATGTCGCTGAGAGTAACAGTTTGAGAAGAACTAAGAAAGGTTTTAACATGGGACCAGAATTTCCTGAGATCCCCGCAGAGTTCATAAGTAGGTCTTTACAGTATTTGCTCTTTGCAAGCCTAATCTGTTTTTTGCATGAGCTCCTCAGGGCTCTGTAGGTACAGAGATCAGACTGCAGAACCGAGCATTTGTATAGCTTCCATTGCTTGTCTCTAGAGCACATGGCAGCAAGCAGGTCTTTGTGTAGCCAGCTAGTGCGTTTACCACTGACATGCCTAGTTGCTCACAGGCATGCTTACAATGAACCATCAGAAATTCATTAAGAAAAAAATGAAGTGTATCCTCCACATTGCTAGAGACACAAATGGGTGTCGAGTCAATTTTGGAAATATCATAAAGGAATCTGTCTTGGTCAAGTTTAGGAAAATCCATGAAGGTGGCAAGTCATGACAGAGGAGTAGGAGATGCAACAACCGCCCATATACAGAAGGTGGGGGAGTGGTCAGTTAGAACATCAGCTAGAACACCTGAAACAGCTGCATGCTCCACACGGTTCGCCAACACCCAGTCAATGAGGGAAGAAGATTGATGTATCGACGAGATTCTGGTTGGTTCAGTAATAAGTTGGTGAAGGTTATAACTGTGGAGGAGGGATAGCAACAGGCTGTTCGAGGGTCCCAACCAGTTGAGGTTAAAGTCACCAATGATCACAACCTTGTGCTGGTTGTAGTTCTGCGAGGTTGCATGAAGTATTTCCTTAAGGCCCAAGAGACCACCTGGGGGGGGTTGTAAATGCAGACAATATGGAGTTTCTTGGTCCCTAATGCCAGAGTGGCATGAATGGATTCCCAGCCAGAGGAGGAGGAAGTATCAGGAATGGCTTCAATATTGAGATGGCTTTTATGAGTATAGCAACACCCACCCCCACCCGTCTAGAGGCCTTTCTGTCCCGACATATAGTAGAATAATTTGCTAGGGAACAAAAGGGTCAGTTATCCCTGGTTTACATAGAAACATATAATTTTGAGGGCAGATAAGGACCACTTGGCCCACCCAGTCTGCCCATTTCCCTACCTAATGGATAAGCTGCAGATCCTAGTTAACCAGCAGCCTACTTCTTTCTACCCCCACCCCCTAGAATTGCCTTATGACTGTCCCATGCATGCTTGAATTCAATCACTGTTTTTGACTCCACAACCTCCTCCAGAAGACCATTCCATGCATCCACAACCCTCTCTGTGAAAAAATACTTCCTTACATTAGCTCTGAGCCACCCCCCTCTATCTTCAAATTGTGCCCCCTTGTTCTTGCACGCCTCTTTTTTTGAAAGATGCTACCCTCTTGGACTTTGATGAGTCCCTTGAGGTACTTGAAAGTTTCTATCATGTCCCCCCTCTCCCTCCTTTCCTCGAGGCTATACATACTAAGCTCCTTTAGTCTCTCTTCATATGTCTTCTGGTGCAGACCCTGTAACATTTTAGTTGCCCTCCTCTGGACAGCTTCCATCTTGTCTATGTCCTTGCAGAGATTGGGGCTCCAGAACTGCACACAGTACTCCAGATGGGGTCTCACCAGCTGTTTGTACAGTGGGATAACACCTTCCTGTTTTCTACTGGTGATGCCTCTCCCTATGCATCCCAGTATCCCACAAGCCCTCCTTACTGCTCTCTCACATTGCGTGCCCACCTTTAAGTCATTATGACTATCCCCAGGTCCCTTTCCATTTTTGTCGTTGTTATTATCTCACCCCCCATTGTGTACTCTTCCCCTGGGTTTTTGTTTCCCAGGTGCATTACCTTGCACTTCTTAGCATTGAATCTAAGCTGCCATACATTTGACCATTCCTCTAACCTTGCCAAGTCCCTTCTCATCCTTTCCACCCTACCTTGTGCATCAACTCTGTTGCAGATCTTTGTGTCATCTGCAAAGAGACATACTTTTCTTTCCAGTCCCTCTGCAATGTCGCTTATAAAGACATTGAAGAGGACCAGTCCTAATACTGAACCCTGTGGTACCTCACTAGTAACCCCTCTTTCTTCAGAGTGGACTCCATTTACTATTACCCTCTGTGTCCTATTCTCCAGCCAATTCTTTACCCAGGCTATCACCTTGGGACCCACTTCCAGGCTGGCTAACTTGTATATTAATCTTTTGTGTTCGACTGAGTCAAATGTTGTGCTAAAGTCTAGGTAGGCCATGTCCCCAGCCCCTCCCTAATCTACTACTTTGGTCACCCAGTCAAAGAAATCTATTAGATTTGTCTAGCATAACCTTCCTGCTGTGAATCCATGCTGCCTTGGGTCCTGTGCCCCTCTGGCCACTAGGTACTCGACAATTCTTTCCTCAGAAGTGATTCCATCATTTTCCTATCACTGAGGCTAACCAACAGGTCTGTAGTTTCCTGCTTCTGGCCTGCTCCCACTTTTGTGAAGGGGAATCACATCTGCCCTCCTCCAGTCCCTCAGGTAGCACCCCATCCTCCCATGATTTGTTAAGAGGGTAGTCAGTGGTGTCACTAGTTCTACCCTAGTTCTTTTAGAATTCTGGGATGAATCCTATCAGGCCCTTTGCTTTGTCCACCTTCAGTTTTAAGAGTTCTTTCAGAACCCTTTCTTCTGTAAATGGGCTGGCATCAACTTCTGTATCCAGAGTGTTTCTATTGTTTGTTTTAGGTACCTCCCCCTCTTCATTTGTAAATACTGAGCAAAAATATTTGTTTAGTATCTCTGCCTTTTCACAGTCACCCTCTGCCCACCTCCTCCCCTTTATTAAGCCTCACTATCCCTCCCTTAGTCTTCTTTTGCTCCCTGATGTACCTAAAAAAGGTTTTATCCCCCTTCTTAACTGAGTTGGCTATCTTTTCCTCGGTTCGGGACTTTGCTGTTCTGACTGCCTTCCCAGCTCCCTTTTGCTTTAACTGATACAATTCTCTGTCCTGCTCCTTCTGTGATTCCTTGTACTTTCTGAATGCTTTCTTTTTCTCTTGAACCTTCACTGCCACCTCCTTTGAGAACCATAGTGGTTTGTTACATCATTTTGTTTTGTTTATTTGCTTCACACACAGGCTTGTTACCTCTGTGATGGCAGTTTTATTATTCCCCATTGTTCTTCCACCCTCCTTCCTGCCCATTTGCTAGTGCATTCCTTAGGCACTCACCCATTCTGGCAAAGTCAGCCCTCCTGAAGTCCAGTACTTTTGCCTTTGTATGGCTTGACTCTATTGCTGTGTTTATTGTGAACCATACTGTTCGATGGTCGCTAGTTCACAGATGGCTACCCACTTCTACATCTGTGATCCTCTCTCCATCTCCATTTGAGAAGACTAGGTCTAAGATTGCTCCCTCTCGAGTGGGTTCCAATACTAGTTGTCTAAGGAATGCCCCCTGTAGGGCATCTAGAATAACCCCACTCTTAGAAGTGGCTGCTGCAACTGCACTCCAATTAACATCTGGCATATTCAGATCACCCACCAGCAATATATCCCCTTTATCTGCCATTCTAAGTATACTTTCTATTATTTCCTTGTCCATTTCCTCCCCCTGAGAGGGGGTTCTGTTTACAACCCCTATGCGGATTGTGGTGCCATTGTCTGCCTCCAAATTGACCCACAGTGCTTCTTCTCCTCCCTGTTTACCCTTTTGTTCTGTTGCTTTGATTCTTTCCCTTATGTAGAGAGCTACTCCTCCTCCTCTTTTACCCTCCCTGTTCCTCCTGTAGATAGTGTATCCTGGTATGTTTACATCCCAGTCATGGTTCTGTGTGTACCATGTTTCTGTGACTGCCACGATATCCAGATGTTCCTCCTCCATCAAGGCCACTAATTCAGGAAACTTGTTACCCAGACTACAGGCATTGGTACTCATTGCTCTCCATTTTTTGATGGCTTTACCTTCTGTAGCAGCATCCCCCACTGGCCTTTCTACCCTGGTATTTTTCTCATTTAGTACCCTGTTTTTTAGGGGTAGGCTGGGATTTTCCTGCTGCTTTTCAGTGCCTCCCCCCTTGACTAGATTAAAAGCTTGCTAATGAAGCATTTAAACCGATTGCCCAAAAGACTTGTTCCCTTCCTGGACAGATGCAGACCATCCTGCCAGTATAGGATGGTGTCCCTCCAGGTGGAACCCCAGTCTCCAATGAAGCCAAACCCCTGTGCCCCTCACCATTTTTTTCAACCATTCATTAAACTGCATGGTGCAAAGTACCCTCGCCTCACCCATGCCACTGACAGGCAGTACCTCTGAGGAGGATACTGTGTGTGCTACTTGTCTTAGGTCCCTCCCCAACTCTACAAAGTCCTTCTGCACTGTTCTGATCTCATGATGAGCCAAATCATTTGTCCCTAGGTGGATAATGACATCCAGCTCAGACTCCCGTGCAACTGTTCTCGTGATCCTAAGGATGCGCTTCCTGTCCCTCCAAGCCATGGCACCAGGCAGGCACCTCACTTCAGTTTTCCCTGCTCCCCCCAGTTCTATCTCCCTAATAATTGAGTCCCCCACCAGGAGCTGCTTCCTTTCCCTGTGGTGCCCTCTGCCTCCTCCCTGAGGGCTTCCCTTGTGACAGTTGTCTGCACCCTCCTTAGTCTCCTCTGTGGGTACATCCATAGGGGAACTATGCTCTCCCAGAATGGTGTATGGATTGTGGAGTGGAACAACTGACTGGGTGTACCTCTGTTCCACCACCCTTACCCTCCCTTAGCCCACTGTGGTCCAACTGCTGTGCTTTCTTCACAACCTCTGAGGTAGTGGTGGTGGCTCTGGTGCTCCCTGGATGGGGGAGGTTCCCTTACTACTGTCCAGTGTGGCCTGAAGATGGGCAACTTCCTCCTTCAGGGCAGATAGTTGTCTGCAAACAGGGCAGCATCTCAGCCTCCAGATAGACTCCCAGAAGACTGCTGCCCCACAGCCATTACATTGCAGCCAGGTTTCCATTAGACAGAGGATGTCAGGACTATAGAGTTTGACCCACACCTCCAACTCAGAGATGTGGCAGACGAGACTTCTAATATTCAAATGAACATTGAAAGCCCCCTGCAGTGTAGCTTGCATAGGTCATCTAAGGTAAAATATGCAGGGGGACCTGGGTTAAATTCCACGTTCCCTGAGAGGAGTATGGTGAGGACTGCAAGGAACCTAGGTTTCCTCCAATGGAGAAAGAAGGAGGCATGGACAGCTTTTGCTTCTGTTTATTGAGAGATGACTGTGAAAGGTTGAAATGTGATAAGAAACAGCATATTTGAATGATATTTTGAGTGATAAGAATGAGACTTTGAGAGATAAGAATGCTGAGTTGAAAGAGGATTACAAGCGTGTGAGTTATGAGTTGGATAAGAAACAGGGAAAATGTCAAATTGGGGGGCGCGTATAAAGTGTTGCAGAGAGAAGTTGAGAGAGGTATTGAGCAGGGCACTGCAAAAGTCTGTCAGAAGAAGTGTAGACAAAAAATGGCAAAGTTGCGCCATCAATGGGAGGTTCTGGCTGGCAATGTTAAGGCCATGAATGGGTTCCAGTATATGACCACTGAGACTGCATCATCCAGCAATGACGACTCTGATTTTCATGACGAGGCATGCCAAGTCAAATGCAAGTCCAACCCCTGTGATGTAGCAACTTCTGCTCACCATTCACAAGATGGTGCTGACATTGGCATGCATACTGCATCACCACAACTATGTAAAAATGGCAGATGCCATGTACAATGCCAAAATGGTGGCCCCCATGACACAGCAGAGGGCCTGTATTCCATGGTGTGCCTCCACTCGCTCCTCTCATCAGGGGATATGAGTCGTAGATTCGCAACCTAATTTTGGAAGCTATTAGTAAGATTATTGTCCCAGAGGATAAAAAGAAAGCCATCCAGGACCAAATTGATAAAATGCTCAAAGAAACTGTTAATCAAAATCATACATACAGGGCAGTCACTGATGTGGCAGCGGAAGTTGCGCTCAGTGGAGCCATGGAATGTATTGAACTGCGTGCAGCTATGCACACCTCCATCCCCCTTCAAGTCGCTCATTCTGTCCAGCAGATTGCACAGATCATCGGACAGATGGGCCCAACTCTCCATCTCAGTTGCCATTTGGAGAAAGTGTGCTCCCTTTTTGAGAAGCTCTCTCTCCAAATCCAGTATCAGGTTCAAGTCTTACGACAAACAGTTGAACCTACCATCTGGCTAAGCTCTCAAAGACAGCATGTAGCACTGAGGATTGCACCTTTGATCAAATTGCCACTGCACTCCTATGTGCATACTCCCCGGGAGTTGTGGGAACATGCTTGACCTACAAGGTTAACCAAGGCATGAAAGAAAGCACAGCCTCCTATCAACAATGGCTGTGGCTTGCGTACAAAGTGGGCAAAGCCTTAGCGGATGAGCAGTCTGACATGGATCAGATTGAGTACAAAGATTTGTATGTCCAGAGCATGTATCCAGCCCTGTGAGAAAAAGTCAGACTCAATACTTACTCAGACACAGATGAGTTCACAGAAATCCTCACTAAAATGGAGTGAGCTTATCAAATCTATCTCTGTACCCTTTCCTCTAGCAAAACCAGTAAGGTAGCTGCAGTACAGCCTACCCCTGATGCCCCTACCCACTATACTGTGGAGAGAAACAACCAGAAAAATGATGCCCCTTCTGACAACAAGCAGTCGCACAAGGGGGGAGAGAACCGGAACTGCAGAATCAACCGGAACAATACGTATGACAGATGCAACTGGAAAAATTCAAATGCCCGCAGAATAGCCAGAACTAATACCTCAATGGTCCTAGCTATCGACAGATCAGAGAAGAAAATGAAACCCTCCACAAGTTGTTGGGGGAAATTCATGCCGAGAGGGGAGCTACAGCTATACAGACTATAGCTGCCCTAGCCTCAGCCGTTGAATGTACAGGCGGCCGAAGAAACACTTTCCTAGCACTGGGCATTGAACAAACAAAAGGCCAGAGGGAATCCTTTTGTTACATTGGCTACTGGCCAGACTGATGCAACACCCAAGGAGGAACCACTTGTACAGGCCATCGCAGCACCTGTGATGTCACAAGCACACTTGTACCCAGTACAAGACATACAGGAGGCTCTGAAAGACCCTGCAGGCCTCTGATTCCAGGATTAGGATGATGATGCTGATTCTGAGAATACCAATTGATAATTACAGGTCCCAGTCCGGATTGTGAGTAACCTGATTATTGACACAAATGGACAGCCTTGCCTAAAAGCCATGGCCAGGGCCTGCCAACTCACCATGCTTCTCGATACTGAAGCAGCCATGTCAGTCCTCCATGATGAGGATCCAGCCTCATTCCACTAGTCTACCAGCTGGATGACCAGTGAACAGGGTGCAGATGGTACCCAGCTGTACACCTACCGATCTATTCCTCTATCTGTGGAGGTAGGCCACCTCAGGACTAATCTTGCTTTTGACCTCATGGTTCTATGTCATCACCCCAGTATTCTAGGAATTAATTTCCCAACACTACACAGCTGTGTAATGGATTTAGCCAATAGGCTACTCATTCAGATCAAAGGACAATGTCATGCCGTCACCATCCCAGACTCACATGTGGTGGCAACGATCTCCCATAACAACAAAGAGTATGTTTTTCATGGCTTTGTTAAAAAGTCATGACCTGTTTGCAGAGCTTGCACCTTTGCTGCAAAATACCTTGATATGTTTGCCATCAACAAACACAACTGTGGTAGAATACACACTACCATTGAAATCACAGGACCTGACCCTTTGAGGCAGAAACAGTATCCATTTTCTGTTGAAGCCTTACCATCACTTAGGGAAAAAGTCCAATCACTGCTTCAAAAAGGAGTGATGAGGACCTGTATTTCCACTGTCAACTCACCTATTTGGCCTGCAAAAAATTCAAATGGGGCCTGGAGATTTACAATTGATTAGAGGAAATGTAATCAATTTACTCCTAGCTGCGCACCAACAGTAGCATCAGCACCTGATGTACTCAAGCTGTTGACACCTGATAAAACGTGGTTCACAGCTCTTGACATGTTTAATGGGTTTTGGTCACTCCCATTAGCGCAGGGAAACCAATACAAATTTGCCTTCACCTTTGATGGATGTCAATGCACCTGGATCTGTCTTCCCCAGGGCTTTCACAACAGCCCTTCCCTTTTCTAGCTCCACATATTGGGTGTTATGCAAGGATTCTCCACACCCCAGTATCTCCTGCAGTATGTGGATGACTTGCTTCTAGCAACCACCATGAAAGAAGTTAATTTGGCCCTTCCAGAAAAACTTCTGCCTCTCCTCAAGAGAGCAGGCCTTAAGTGCAACCCCTCCAAGGCCCAACTGTGCAAGAATGAGGTCATCTTCCTTGGCTTACATATTACAGAGGAAAGAAGAAGCCCAGCTGTTTAAAAAATCCAGGGCTTGCAAGATCTGCCACTTCCTACTAGCTTGGCAACACTCAGACACTTCTTAGGGATGGTTAACTACTCCAGGGATTTTATGAACTTCTAAAAAAGGATGTCCCATAGACATGGGGCCCCACTCATACTGATGCTGTAACACAGCTCAAATAGGCCCTAGCCTCAGACCCAGCACTGATTAATCCTAACCCAGATCTTCCATTCCATTTGGAAAATGCCACGTCTGATGTGACCAAGCATGTGGTGCTGGCACAAAAGTACAATGGTTATTTTAGGCCCATTGCCTATGTTTCTCAGATGCTTTCCCCAGTAGACAGAAAGTATAGTCTCTATGAAAGAACACTCTTGGCAACCTACTGGGTTGTCAGACACTTTATGTACATCATTGGATATGCACCTATTGTTTTGCATACCTGCCACACTCCAAGCAACTTTTTGCTTTCAGACAAAGTAAAGGTTGGTTCAGTTTCCAACATCAGACTCACCCACTGGTCTTTGCTTTTGCAGGAGAGGGATATCAAAGTACTACCTGCAAAAATGCCATCCATCTTGGCCCATGGCCTACTCTACACAGGTAAGCCCCACAACTGTGTACTTCAACCTCCTGAAATACCTGAGCTGGGACCATTCTTACTGGCTACTCCAGATGTGCAAGAGGATACCAGCATTCATCATGTCTTCACAGACTCCTATGCCTTCTATATGGAAGGAGAACAAATAGCAGGATTTGGTGTGCTCCTATTAGATCAAGATGGCGAATTTAGGTGCATCTCTAGGAAATGCACTGTCATCTCCTCACAGTATGCCAAATTGGCAGCTGTGGCCTGTGCTCTACAGGTTACGGACCATGGTGCTAAAGATGCTATCATTTTTTGCAGACTCCAATTGGATCTATTCCTCCCTTACTGAATTTATACCATTTTGGGAGAAAAAATACTGTACATCCTCTGATGGCATACCTGTCAAATACAGAAATTTGCTCATGTATATACACACCCTGACACAACAGTTTACTCACAAACTGTTTCTTCACAAGGTAAAGGCTCACTGCAAAAATTACCCTTACCATGAATTCAATGATTGAGCGGACTAGCTTGCCAAAGCAGGTGCTCGGGGGGGAGACATGGTCAATGACTCACCCAGTAGCTTCGGCATCCATTTTCTTAGCTGCCAACACCAGGCAGAAACCACAACCAGAACCTCCACTGGACCTTTCTGCTGCACAGAGATCTGACCAAGAACTAAAATATGTATTCAAATACCTGAATAAAGAAATTTAACAGGAACTACCTACTGGTAGTCCATACAAAAGATATTCTGACATCATACACCTACCTCATGATCAGAAACTGATCTAGTATAGGAAGGAAGATGCAGGCCACAAACTGTGGATTGTACCACAATCTTTATGAACCAAATTCATCCATATGGTTCATGACACCCTCACTGGTGGACACAAGGAGGCAGATAACACCACCCAGATACTTAAAAGCATTTTCTGGTGGCCTGGTATGACTAAGGACATGGAACACTATGTGGACAACTGCACAGTGTGTGCCCAGAACAATCCTATTTCGGTGAAAAGAAATTGCCAAATTATTGCCACAGGCAATCTGGACAATGAAATGTGATACAAATCAATTTCATTGGTCCTCTGACCAACTCCAGCAAGAACAAGTATGCACTTGTTGTCACAGATTTGTTTTCTAAGTGGGTGGAGGCATTCCCCACTAAGAATAACATGGCAAAGACAGCCGCCAAGATCCTGGTGGATCAATTGTTCTCCAGGTAGGACATACTCCTTAAGGTAGACTCATACCAGAGAACCAGTTTTAAAGCTGAGCTGATGAAAGAGAAACTCCAAATGCTTGGAGTAGATCAGAAATTTCACAGGGTGACCTGTCATGAATAAGGTTTCTGTGGAAATGTTAACCCCCCCTCCTTCGAAGTTATTAAGTGTTTAGGGGATAACATATAGTACAGGTACAGGAACAGATTTATAAAGAAAGGGGTTTAGAAAGTAATTGAGGTGTCTTTGGGAATTCTTTTTCTTTTTAGCGATTACAGGTGCCCCTAAGTGAACTCCCAAGTTAGAATTTTCCCTGCTGCTCCCGAGTGTATCTGAATGATAGCAGATGCTAGTGAGTAGAGGATTAGAAGAACCATTGGTGTTGTGTAAAGAATAAAATAATGAGTACTGAAATGTGCTCTTCAATGTGAAGTGCTTTGCTATTAAGTCAAAGTAGGAAGCAGGATCACTCTAATGTAATAGTGCACGTTCTTTGCTGCCCTTATGTTAGAGGAATAAGGGAAAAATTAATGAAAGTTAAAGCAATATAGTGGAAGCCGCCACTTGAGAAAACGTAGGTACTAGAAATGGGTTGTTTCCTCATGGTGATATGGCCTCACTAATTCCTAATTCATGAAGACTGCATTAACCAGTAATGTCACCCCTGCTCTAATCCAGCTCCAAGACTGTCTCTTCTTCCCCTCCCCATATTTTTCCTTCTCTTTGTAAATAACTTCTTGACTACTAGCTCTCTTCCTTCTCGAACCTTGTTGCTGACCGTCCACTGTTGTTTTGCCAATTACCACCCCTGACCTTCCTTCTGTCAGTCTTTTTTGTTATGTTTGAACATTCCTCACATTTCTCTCTATATAACCTTACTATCTTATTAACCCTTTCACTCCACAGGTCGGGTCCATGGTTTCTGCACTTATTATATATCTTGCTGCCATTATCTGTATAATGCTTACCATTATTTTTTGCTGTTTCTACCCATTGTATTTTTGTAGCACTGCTGTACTGTTTCTCTATTTATATTATTGTACTCATGTTGCTGTTGTTCAACTGTTCCCTTTTTGTTGTACTCTCCCGGGTTGTGCCTGAAAATAGTCATTTTATGGCTAGTGCACCTACCCGGTTAACAAAAACTAAATAAATAAATAAAATAAATTTTTTACCGTTTTGGTTTTGGGTCTAATCACAGTGCTGTGAGTTTGATAGTACCTTTGTTTTCTTGCCAATTATGGGTTTAGTTGCAGTCCAGTGAGACTGACAAATTAGGGCTTTAAAGAAATAAGCTCTGTAGAAAGCGTACAGTTTAGTGCTGTTTTGCATCACGAGTGGTAACTGTTAGAATGAGAAACTGAGTTATAAGATGCTCCCTTCCCCACTTTAGCATGACAGAGGTGGATAACCTTTGCAGAAAGCCAGTGCAAGGGTTATTGAGCCACCTATCAGTCAGGGAGGCTGTGCTCTTCTGGCTTCTCGAGCATCTGCTCAAGTGGTATATTTTATTTTGAATCCCTTGTCTGCTTGCCTGTTTTGCCACAAATTTGGTGTACCTGCAGGACTAGTTTAAAAGCTGGGTGAGTGCTCTTGTGAGCACATTGCAGATTACTGCTGAAAACACAGTTTGCCTGTCAGAAATTGCCCTTTCCCGCCCTCCGAGGTAATTATAATAAAATAAGGTCAAGTGCTTCAGAAAAGGGCTATAAAGTGTAGGTTTGAATAGTAGTTCAGTTGTGTTTCCACTACATTTCCCTTCTTTCCAGCATAATGAATAAAAATGATGTATTTGTACTTACTGTTGGTTTTCTGGCTGAGGCTTGGTCGGAATGCTGTGGGGAGGTTTGTTTCCCGCTTTGTGCCTAGAGCTATAGCACCGACTGGCCACTGTTGTCCCTTATAAATAATGTTGAATTGCTTGGTTGGTGGTGCTTCAGGGGCTACATAGAAACATAGAAACTTAGAAGTTGATGGCAGATAAGGACCTCAAGGCCCATCCAGTCTGCCCATTTCTTTTTCTACCTTATAAATGTGCCATTGGCTTTTGCTCTGTCAATGGTCTAAATATTCATACTCATCTGTATTGCTCCCTTATGCCTATCCCATGCCTGTTTGAAGCCCTGCACTGTATCCATATCCACCACTTCCTGAGGTAGGCTGTTCCCTGCATCCACCACCCTTTCTGTGAAAAAGAACTTCTGGTCTGTAGTTCCTTGCCTCCTCCCTGCTACCACTTTTGTGGAACGGGATCACATGAGCCCATCTCCAGTCTTCTGGGACCTCTTCTGTGCTCAGAGACTCACTAAACAGTTCTTTTTTTTTCGATTCAAAGTTTATTAATACATTTTCCACAATAAAAGGCAGTTACAATGAAAATGAGATGAAAGTACAGTCACTTATAAAGATGTAACTGCCCAACCCACCCACCCTTCCCTTACTGCAGTAACAAATCCTTGTATCCCTAAGTGCTAAGCTCCTTACCTAAGAGCCTGCAGGGCATTTTAGATTGATACATGGTTAAAACTGAGCCAGTAAAATTAGAGAGTGAAGGGGATCCCATATTTTGGTACTGTATATTCTGCCAATCTATTGTGAAGACTGGCAATCACTTTTTCTGTACACAGATTGGCCAGAATTTTGTTTACCCACTCTTGAAAGGTTGGGGTGGACTTGTCTCTCCAATGACGCAAAATAAGCTTCTTGACAGATAAGGCAATCATAGAAATATGAAACTTTCTTACTTTAACTCTAATAGAAGACAAGTCCCCTAAAAGGCAAATATCAGGAGTAAAATACTCTTGAAGGCCCAGTAAAGGGTCCAGGGAAGTCTTGATTGAATCCCATAAAAGGGAGATTTTGGGACAGGACCAGAACATATGAAGAAGTGTTCCTTCTTCCCGCAAACATTTAATGCATAAATTAGAGTTCAAGAGACCCCATTTCTTTAGTTTAACCGGGGTGCAATACATGTTATGTAATATATGATATTGCGTGAGATGCAATCTGTCTTGAGAAACATATTTATGACAGGATCTCCACAGGGATTGCCAATCCAGATGATACTGAGGGAGGATTGAGTTCCAGAACCTTGTGGGTCCAAAAGAATCCCCATATCTTTTGTAAAACAAAACCTGATATAATTTTGATATAACACCTGAAGATCCAATAAGTGAAGAAACCTCAGGTATCAGGGCTGTGGCAGTCTGGGAGGGGGGTATTACCAAAAACTATTGTAAGTAAGTGCCTTAACTGTATAACTTTGAAGTGAGAGGGAGAATAAGAAATTTCTGAATAATATCGCCTACTGACAACCATTGCCCCTCTTCATCTATGAAAGAGAGTAGTTTCCATCCCCTAATTGGGACAACCATTTACAGGAAATCTGCTTCTTATTAATAGTGAAAGATGGGGAATTCCAGATAGACTGGGCCAAGTCCAACTGGGGGGGTATAGCACAAAAATGAACATAATTGTGCATATACATTTAATGAGGTAACTACTGTAGGGCATTCCTCAACCGTACACACCTGAGAAATTTTAAGATAGAATAAGGTAAGGGGGTCCAGATTCTTAGACTTAATTACATCCAGTTAAATCCTAAGCCAACCCAGCTGTTCTTTTTCTGGACCGGGAGATATCCATCTCAAACATTTTGCAAAATGACTGGCCCAATAATATATTGCCAGATGGGGAATCCGCAAACCCCCCTCAAGTTTTGGAGCTGACAATTTGTAATAGGCCAATCGAGGATATTTATCGGCCCAGATAAATCTAGTGAATATGCCATATAACTTTTTAAACCAGAGTAGTGGGATAAAAGTATTGAGAAGAGATAAAGGGTAAAAAATTCTAGGGAATATATTCATCTTAATTATGTTGATGTGTCCGCATAATGAAATGGGAAGTTTAGACGACCTATCAAGGTCATGAATTATCAGCTGTGTGAGAGATTCCAGATTTTCCTTAAACCATGTTAGGGGGTTACGGGATAGTTTAATGCCCAAGTATTTAAATGACCTGGGAGTCCAACATAGACATAAGGGACTAATGTCATTTTTGAATACCTTATGGTTTAATGAAAAGAATGAGGATTTACTAGCATTTAGTTTGTAGTTGGACAGGTCACTAAATCTTGCTATTTCACTCACTCAACACATCACTCAACAGTGGTGAGGAGAGGGTCAGAAGAAGGGAAGCAGAGAAGAAGGGGCCCAGGCCAGGAAGAATGACTGTCGGGGAAACCAGGTCAGGAGACAAAAGACAAATAGAAGGAGGAGATAGGGACTTGTGAGGGGAGGAGAAGAAGTGACAAAAGTCATGGAGTGGAAAGGAGAGAACAGGTTACTATGAAGAGAGAGGGAGCGGGCATTTGTGAAGGGTCTTCAGAAAATAGTTTTGCAGTACTAGAGACGAAGAAGGTGGAGGAGGGAAATGATGAAATTAGAGGAGTAATTGATAAATGCCTGGACCAAACTGGAGTGGGGGAAGTTCTGCTGGGAGAGTGCAACAGGGTAAAGAAATAATGTGCAGGAGGAAGAAGAGGAGCTGGAAATGAGAGAGGGAGATGAATTTAAGCAAGCAGGGAGTAAGAGGGGTGGAATCTTAGTTCTGGGGGACTCAATACTAAGAGGAGTCAGGTGGGGTAGCAAAGGGGAGAGGCATAGTCGCATTTGGGTGGAGGCCATGCCAGGAATGACAGCGGAAAAGGTGGGACAATCTGTTCTGAAATATGCTAGAAAGGGTAGGGACAAGCCTTATTTAATTATACATCTTGGACAAATGGCCTGGCTGACAAGACAGGAGATATAGTCCAGAGGAGGTTTGAGGAACTAGCACAATTATGTGAGAGGGCAGGAAGATCAGTAACTTTTTCAGAGATACTTCTGGTGCCAAAGGCAAGCACAACAAGAAAGCTGAGAATAGAGGAATTTAATGGATGGCTAAGAACCTGGTGTTGTGCTAAAGGGTATGGGCTGTTGGGGGTTGGGGAGGGACCTGGGAGGACAGTAGTCTCTATGCCAAGAACAGATTACACTTGAGTGAGGAGGGAAAAAATGTTGAAACAGAGGATGGAGGAGATACATAGAGTTGGAATTTAAACTAGGAATGGGTCGCATTGGGACAAGAGATCATGCAGGACCCAGTCTTTACCAGGTACAGGTTATTTCATAGGGACAGGGTGATTGGGAAGGGGGGGCACTATATGTGAAGGAAGGACTGAAGTGTGTAAGGGAGGAAGGGGAGGAGGGTAGTGCAGAGTCAATTTGGGTGCAAATCCAGGATTCCAAGAATAGGATTCTTAGAATGGGAGTGGTGTACAGGCCACCATCTCAGACGGAGGAGTTAGACAGGGATCTAGAGGGACAGATCAGGAGGACCTGCAAGAAGGGTAATGTGGTGATTGTGGGGGACTTCAACATGCCAGGAGTGGACTGGAGCACAACAACAACCAGGAACAGAAGGGAGCAGGTACTGCTGGATGCCTTCCAGGACAGCTTCCTGCTGCAAATGGTCAGTGAACCAACCAGGTTAGAATACCCTTGACCTTGTGCTGGCAAATGGGGACTTTGTGAGAGAACTTACAGTGGAGGAACGCTGTCAGGAGTGACCACCACTCAGTATGGCTCACATTGGATATGGGCAAGGAAGAGTGGAATCTGGCACAAGAGTGCTGGACTTCAAGAGGGCCAACTTTGGGAGGATGGGGAAGTGGTAAAGGATACCTGGCCCAGAATTCAATCTAGTATGGACACTAACCAGGGTGGGAGCTCATAAAGCTGGGGATAGTGGAGCAACCAAAACCTGTTGCAAAGCCCAGAGCAAGAAGGCTAGGGCTAAGAAACTGAGCTGGTTGAGCAAGGAGGTCATGGAAAGGTAAGGAGGAAAAGAGCTGCCTTTAGGAAGTACAAGAAAACAGGAAGGGGGGAGGACAGGGAGGAGTACTTGACAGAATCGAAGGAGGTGACAAGGGCAGTAAGGGGAGCCAAAGCATCTACGGAACTCAGGCTGGCACAAGGCATTAAGAAGGGGGAGAAGGACTTCTTTAAGTACATCAGGGAGAAAAGGAGCTGTAAGGACCACATAGTAAGGATAAGGAAGGAGGTGGGTTGGGTGGAAGCAGGGTGCGATAAGGCAGAAGCACTAAATGAGTACTTCTGCTCAGTATTTACTAAAGAGAAGAGGGGGGTGATACCCAAGGTGGGAGAAATGGCAGAAGCAGGGTGGGAGTGGTGACAGATGGGGAAATCATGGAGGGCAGAGTTCGAGAGGGTTTGAAGGCACTGAGGGTGGACAAGGCGCCAGGCCCAGATGGCATCCACCCCAGGGTACTGAAGGAGCTGGCAGAGGTCCTTGCAGGACCTTTGGCAGACCTATTTAATGCCTCACTACATTCAGGTGTGTACTCAGGACTGGAGGATGGCTCATGTGGTGCCCCTCCACAGAGTGGCCCCAAGGATGAACTGGGAAACTACAGACCAGTGAGCCTCACATCCATCATGGGTAGCTAATGGAGACTATCCTGAAGGAGAGGCTGGTGGCCTCCTAGAGGCCAAAGGACTACAGGACAGCAGACAGCATGGCTTCATACATGGCAGATCCTGCCAAACCAACCTGGTTGAGTTCTATGACTGGGTAACTAGGCAACTGGACAGGGGTCATGCAGTGGATGTCCTGTATCTGGACTTCAGCAAGGCATTTGACTCGGTGCCACATGGGAAGGCTGGGAAGAAAGTTAGTAGGCACAGGGGCAGGTGCAAGCTGGTGAGCTGGGTAGGGAACTGGCTTCAGGGAAGGCAACAGAGGGTGGTGGTGGGTGGGGAGCCTCACACCCAAGGGCAGTGACAAGCGGTGTTCCACAGGGCTCAGTGTTGGGACCAGTGTTGTTTGGGATATTCATTGCAGACATATCATGGGACATCAAGAGCAAGATCAGTCTGTTTGCTAATGATACCAAGGTAGGCGCGGTGGTGGATGACCTAGGAGGATGGCAGGGTTGCAGGATGATCTGGAAAAGCTTGAAACCTGGTCAGACACCTGGCAACTGGGGTTTAATGCCAAAAAGTGCAAGGTGCTGCATTTTGGGATGAAGAACCCAAGGAGGAGTTACCAGCTGGGGGGAGTGCAGCTAGCCCAGACAGAGGAGGAGAAGGATCTGGGTGTGCTCATTACAGGGTCAATGAACAACTCAACACAATGTAGGAAGGCAGCTGCAAAGGCCAACAAAATGCTCGGTTGTATTGCAAGGGGTATATCCTCGAGGAGGGAGGAGGTGATTCTGCCACTGTATGGGTCATTAGTTAGACCACACCTGGAGTACTGCGTGCAGTACTGAGCCTGTATCTGAAGAGGGACATTAAGTTACTGGAGGGGTACAGCGAGAGGCGACAAAGATGATCAAGGGGCTGGGGACTTATCATACAAGAGGAGGTTGAAGGAGTTGAACATGTACTCACTGGAGGAGAGGAGGAAAGGGTGACATGATTGAAACCTTTAAATACATGAAAGGAATAAACAAGATGGGTACAGAGGGCTGTTCAAAGTAAGGGAGGGGAGGGCCACCAGGGGTCATGATATGAGACTGGAGGGAGGAATGTTCAGGAGGGAGATGAGGAGACACTTTTTTACAGAGAGGGTGGTGGCTGGGTGGAATGCGTTACCTGCAGAAGTGGTATGCAATAGAACAGTGGACTGCTTCAAAAGGGGATGGGACAGGACAAGGAGGAGGGTTAATGAAGGGGAAGGGTGGAAGGGAGGGGCAGCTGCAGAATAAGGGGTGCTAGCTGCACATTCGAGCAGACTTGATAGACCTCTAGGCCTTTATCTGCTGGCAAATTTCGTATGTTCGTATGTTCAACAAGGCCGGTACAGAAGATACCGGATGGGATAAGTGTATCAGCAAAAGTCATCCACATATGCAGTGACTTTAATTTCATGACGCCCAACCCAAATACCTTGTATAGAGGCATTATTGAGAATATTTTGGATAAGAGGTTCCAGATATAAATTAAATAACAGAGGAGATAAGGTGCAACCCTGTCCAGTCGCTGAGTGGAGTGGAAAAAGTTTGGAGAAGGCCCCGTTCCCAGAGATCCTTGCTGTAGGGGTTTTATATAGTGTAGCAATCCAGGATATAAATACAGATGGGAATTGAAAAGCTTCCAGAACTCGGAACAAAAAATTCCAATTCACGCAATCAAATGCCTTCTCGGCATTCAGGGAAACCAGTCCTGCAGGGAACTCAGCATCCCTCGTGGCCGAGAAAACATGAGATAGGGTATGCAAGTGATCAGATGATGAGCGCCCTTTCATAAATCCTACCTGGTTCATACCTATTAGCTCAGGGAGGACTACAGTTAACCTATTGGCTAGTATCTTCAAGAGAATTTTAATATCTTGATTTAGAAGGGATATAGGTCTGTAGCTTTGAACAAGCTCAGGGTCTTTATCTGGTTTAGGGAGAAGAACAATCAAGGCCTCAAAGAGGTGAGGGTCTGCCTCTGCCCCAGTTAAAATATATTGAAATAGACGATAAAGAACTGGTAGTAAAATATCCTGAAAAACTTTGTAAAATAGGGAGGAAAATCCGTCGGGGCCTGGGACTTTGTCTACGGGTAATCCACTAATAACCTCAGCAATTTACTCCTGTGATATAGGGGCGACCAAAAAACCCTTATGTTGCTCTGAGAGGGAGGGCAGATGGGAATCCCTCAGATAACTCTCCGTACTCCCAGGACAGGGAGGATACTCCATGTCACTATACAAGCTTTCATAATATAGGGCAAATTCTTGTACTATTTGGGTAGGAGATACTTTCAGAGACTCATCTGCCACTGCCCTGATTGGAGGGATAAATCTTGCAGATTCTTGTTGCTTAATACGCAATGCCAGTAGGAGCCCTGCCTTCTCTCCCTGATCCGTGTAACTAGTCCTTGTATGAATAATAGCTAGTTCTGATTTTTCCTGAAGTAACTCTAGATATCTATTTTTCAACACTAAGAGTTTCCTCTTGTCCTCATCTGGGGCACTAGCTGAAATATTAATTTCAAGTGACTGAATTTGGGACAATAATGATAATAGTTCCTTCTCCTGTGCCCTTTTTCTACTCACCACCATAGTAATAAGGATCCCTCTCATGTAAGCCTTGAAGGCCCCCCACAAAATATCCAGCTTTGCGCTGTCTAAAGGGTGTGATAAAAAAATAACTCAATTTGCTCCCTTATGAGCTTGCAATACTTAGCATCTTTAAGAAGTTGTTCATTGAGTTTCCATCTGGTTTGCCTATTAGGTAAATTAAGGAATGCCAATTTGCATAACACCAGTGAATGATCGGAGACAGGGCCAGGTTGAATCAAGAAAGTTTTAACCCCAGGTAGCAGAGCCTGAGAAATAAATATGTAATCAATGAGGTCTCACTAAACAGTTCTGATAATAGCTCTGTTAGTTCCACCCTTAGCTCCAATAGTACCCTGGGATGTATGTCATCAGGTCCCATCAGGCTGTTATGTGGGTAATTCATGCAATTCTTTTGAATTACTTTATAAACTGAATGTGTTGTAATGTATAGAGTAGAATGATGAATTAAAAACTGAAAAGACCATATTTAAAGATATACCGGAAGAGATTTAAACATTAGAAAATGGTATGGGCAGAGTTAGTGCATCACATGGCACAGCTTTCTGTATAAAACCCTATTAGTTAAACTTTAAGTCAGATAGGTGTTGGGTCTGGAGACAGACTCCAGCAGGGAGCTTTGAGCATTGCTCCCAGGTATTGAAGCAGAACACCTTGGATGGCTAGCACTTTCTCATTTATCTAAAGGAACTTTTCATGGGTGGCACAACGCAGAGATTGCACCAAATGGTACACTCTCTATTTGAGAAGCCTCTTCTAGACACACTGGTTTCTACAACTTAACTGCTCTGATAGATCGGAAGCACCAAGTTTTGTCGGCAGCAACAATGCTGACCTCCCTCACAGCGATGGCACAATACCAATGCAGGTATTGTGCTGCCTGTTCTGTGGGTGTTTTCTGTGGGGGGCTCTGCCCCCAGCAGCCCCCAGACTTTAATATTCCAACTCCAGGTCAGAGTTGGTCCAGGGAGGGAGTGGAACACTGGGGGAAGGTGAAACTCGGAAAAAGGACCAATACCACGAATGTCGCTGTAATGGTCTTTTTCCTGTTTCACTGTCGAGGTGTCTCCATAAAGGGGTGCACCTGATAGATCCTACATTTTGTGATCTCCTCACCCCTGAGGAGTCACAAGCTTTCTGTCTTCACAACTATGTGGCTACTGAAGCCATGTTCCTTTCTGTGGTCCCACCCACTAAAGAGGAACTGACTGAATGTCCTCCTCAGGATCCTGGTTCTCCTAGCGGTTTGACCATCACTTCCCTTCCAGGAGCTTTGATTAACAATGTACAATTTACTCATGTTCCAGTTATTTTTAATCTTATACATTGGAATATGGCCAAGTTTGATCTCTGTCACACGACCGACACTTCTAAATTTTTCAGTATGATGCTTCTAGACATTGTAGCTGCTTATCAAAGTCACACAAATGATCCAGTTAGTGGACCTCATGTTACTGACATGCAGGAGTTTTAAGACCCACACCTAATGCTAAAAGTAAATCTCACACTAGGCATGATACTGCAGATGTTACTGATGCAGCAGGCACAGTCTCTGGCCTTTTTGGTTCAGGAATGTCAATCTGGAACAGAGCAGATATAGCTGCTACTAAAGCACAAACACTTAACTTTCACAAGCTATTAAAAATGATGTGTTACCACCACTGTTACATGGTGTAGATGATTTAGGCAAGGAAGAGAATTTTACTGTTTATAACATGCAGGAAATCACAAAAGGGTTTAATGACACTAGAAACAAAATTAATGAATTGATTTTTCAAAATAGCAAGGAGGCAGACGAGCAATATATTGCCCGTGAACTTTTATTGTCCGCTTATGATTCTTATGTAATTGCCACTGATAACAATCTCTTCAGGGACTTGGAAACTGGAAGTATTCTAGATAATTATGATAGGAGAATGTCTAAATGGTATTATCCTCATTGAAAATCTATGCTTGCAATACATTGTGTATGTCAAACAATGTTAATATTTCTATGTCTCCTGCTAGAAATCTTGGATATGTCTCACATTATCCAAACCAAGCACCATGCTACTTTATTAAACATTGCTCAATCCATGACAGCATGTTCATTACTTTTACTGTGTCACTACCTTGCTTTGATCCACAAACTTCTGTCTTTGACAAACTGGCTACTATTAATTCCATCTGACATCTTGATGATAACATTTATCAGGAATGAACTGACTTGCCTTCTTTGCTTGTCTATCACACTGTTCTACAAACTTGAGTCATACCGCATACCAACTGCTGCACCAAAAGGGGTATTATTACCTGTGCCATTCTGACATATTTGACATTGTTAAACCTGTCTGTGGATACAATACGGAACATTGTTTCAAACTGTTTTTGGACAGAGATCTATACTGTACAGGGCTTCATTATTTTTGAATTCATTACCTGTTAATATTGTACAAAGTAAGTCTGCGTGGTCTTTTAAATCTAGACTAAAATACTGGCTGATGGATAATGATATTTGCACATGTTCAGACTGATTATTTGTAATGTAATTGATTTGTTTTGTATTTTTGCATAATATGTAAATGTTTTCATGTTTGTATGTATTAATGTGTATGTTTTAAGTGTTTATTGTAACTTGTTGCTGGTGAAAATGGGCAGTTTGCTCATCCTGCTTACAAGTCTAAAAATAAAAATGAAAATGAAAACATCTTGACTGGTCCTTGTCCTTGTGTAATAATCTGCCATCTAACCTGACTGAGCAATCTTTGCAAGCTGCATCTTCAGCGCCCGGCGCTGAAACAGCTGCATCCCAAAGCTACCTGAAGGAGGTATATCGCTTCACTTCATGGCTCACCAACCAGTCTTTCACTTGTCCTATATGTCTACAACAGTGGAGGGTTCCAATTGTATGTGTTACCTACAATTCCTATGCACAGAATTGTGTAGTGACTAGAGATGCAGCAAATTTAATTTCCGCCTGCGAAATGGTGACAAAGTGGCCAATTTTGCCACCCAGAGTAATTCACAAAGTTTTCCGCATTAGGCAGAAGTTTGTCCAGGTGACATTTCACCTTCTGTGGGCAAAATTACACCTTCTGGGGGCAAACTTTCATCGCAGAAGGCAGAATTTTGCCTCAGAAGGTGAAATTTTGCCATTTCACCAGGTGAAATTTTGCATTTCACTCCACAAAACAGGAAGAATTTCATGGATTACTCTGCAAAGTGAATTTTCCTCACTTCACCCACTACTAGTAATATCAGATCTTAAATTCCTTGCTTATGGTGTCAAAACTTGTTCTATTTACTCTCCTAACTTCTGTTTTACTACACAGCAGAAAACAGTAATTGGTCACACTGTGATCACTGCTGTTCCTCTCCCTGAGCCAGATGTTATTGATACTGATCCGCAATACTTGCTTGCCTTGTCTCAATATTTGCCTATATTCAATGTACATATTGATCCTTTGACACTTTCTTTAAAATCTCTTTTAGCTAGAAAGGATTTACATTTGATTTACATTAGCAACAATATCTCTAAAGCTGCAGATGCTCTTAATACTCTTATTCACAATGGTGATTTAAGCACTGCTCTATCCAGCATGTGGTTAGAATTGACTTTTAAAGCTTTTGTTGTTATCCAAGTATTTTTGTTTTTATGATACTCACCCTTTGTTGTCTGCGATGTACTCTTAGACAACATTGCGAATAACTCAAATTCCTTTACAAGGCTCGTACCTCAGGCTTGCAAATGACGGTTTTTATAGCTCCATCCCACTAGTTTCCTGTCATTGTTGCCTTTTCTTTTGAAGGCAACAAGTGGGGAATGTTATCCATGGTCCATCGCTCCTCATAGTGCCTCCCACCTTGCGGACAGCAACTTATGTAGGTACATGTACTAACCTTAGGGCGAAGACACTTATCATATAAGCATAAGTGTCAGGATCTGTGTTCTGTTATGCTATATTATATTTTACCAATATATTCTAGCCATGAGAAATGCATCTTACTATATTTTTTCTGTACTTGTATAAGTAAGGCAACAGTGCCATCTTTAGTACTTGTTCACTACTGCAATTACAACTGACCTTGGAGATTGTAGAGATCCCATTGTTTATTATCTCCTGCAATCTATGCAAGTTTCACACTAGTTAGGATGGTTATTCAGACCACTTGTTTTTGTCCAATTATATACTTTTTATGTATCTTCTTTAGCTGTTGCCATAGTTTTTGTCAGTGTATAAAACATTTTGTAACACATAGTAAGCCTGTATTGCTAATCTGTAATAAATTTCATTTATTACATGAGTACCACTTGTCTGTTATCTCTTCCTTTTGTGCCGTTCCACCAAGAACCTGAGAAAGTAATTTTGTACCCAGTTACAACATAGTAGAGTGGTCATCAGTGTTGCCTATTTCTTAGCTTTTTTCAGCACTGGAACAATCAGTGTGAGAACCTTGCATTGTCCCTGCCCCATGCTGTAAGTGCCCATGTGGATAGGCAGAGGACTTCAACCTCTAGTGCTGTCAGTCTGCCAGGTTTCATCAACACTATATTTATCACAGTGTTGAAACCCTGGACTGTCTGTTCCACTCTGCATCTGCCCCTGCAGATTTGTAGAGGGCTTCTGTCTCCAGTGGTGCCAGTCCCTTACTGTTCACCAGTCACACAGTGTGCCTGTCCCTGTAGATAAACAAAAGGCTTTAGTCTCCAGTTCTGGCAGTCTCTCACAATTCACCAGGAGTGAATGCTGACAATGTGGAAACCAAGTACTATCCCTACCCCCACACTGTAGCTGTCCCTGTAGATTACCAGAGGGTGTGTCAGTCCCTCAACTCTTACCAGCACTAAATCCATCACAGTGTGGGTAAGTTTGCACTGAACCTGCACCATATGGTACCCGTGGATAAATTGAGGGATTTATCCATTTTTTTACCAGCACTAAATTCATCACAGTGGGTGAGTGGGTGAAGGGAAGCCTACACTGTACCTGTCCCTGTCTCAGTGGATAAACAAAGAGCTTTAGTTTACTGTCTAATGCTCTCTGAGCTGTACCTTTTATGAGCATTAAATACATGAGAGCAGAAAAGTGGATAAACAGGTATTGTAAGCACTCACCTTTCAGTAGCACTGGAAAGCAAATATACAAAGGTTGAATATAAAAAATATATAAAAACAACAGAAGAAAGTGGTCTCAGATCAAAATAAATGCCCATAGGAACAATGATTAAAACTTAATTTGTCTATGGGGGGGGGGGGAGTTGTTGAGCATTTGCAGGAGAAAGTTGTCAGCAACTTCTGACAGAGTTCTGCAAAGACACACACACGCAAAAGCATGCACACACACATGCATGCATGCACGCACACACACACACTCTTCAGTGCCAATTTGAAGACATTTATTGTATACTGCAATACGTTTCCAATTTGCAAATTCATTCTTTTTTACTACAATATAAAAAAAATACACAGCTTTCCTCCACAGTACTGAGAGTCTTGGTTTTGAATTACAGGGACAAAGCTGGATCTGGACTGTCTATAATTTCACACTGTAGTCTGCTTAGTGAATTGCTACTTCAGAGCTTCAATAAGGGAAATTGCAGCACAGTATACAGTACTTGTATGATTTTTTTGCAGCCATTAAAAAAGTAATTTTGCAACTCATCTGGAGTTCCCCTAGAAGCTTGTTGTGTCCTATATTGGAAATTAAGACAAAAAGAGACAGACAAGCCTACTCAACAGAAAGAAGGGAGTACTGAATGTCAACTGGCAAAGTGATTTGCAGTTGCAGCATTAATAGCAAGCAACTGATAAAATCTCACTTGCTGTCCCTGTATGTGTGTGTTGTGTGTGTGTGTGTGGGGGGGGTGCCTGGAAAGGACAGCCAGCTAATGAGTTAAACCTTAGGCTGTTGAAAGAACTAGAATGAATATATTTGATTGAGCTGTACAGATGCTCAGTCTGCAGCCCTGCAATGTTTAAATTGAGAGGCTGAAACAGACAGCAGCTTCAAAAGGTTTTTTGTTGTTGTTTATATTCTGAGAATTTGGGAGGCACAGTAGTATCCCCTCTTCCTTCAGATACATTTAAGTTAGAGCAGCAAATAGCAAAAAATAGAGGGGGAGCACACTATTTTGCAGTTGTGGACGGATAATGCCAAAAGTCCAAAAAGGAAGTTCCACAGTAAGCTCATTTTTAGAGCTAATGCAAGAGGGCTGCAGGCTCTGCCTACATGCAGCCCTAAAAAATCAACAAATTTATTTAAGTTCTCAGCCAAGGAGGTGACACCCAGACTATAGTTCTCCCTGGTGGTGAGGTCATATTCTTAGGTATATTTGGCAGATAATAAAAGATGGCTATGATCATTATTTTTGGTTTTTAAAAATTCATACTCTTGCTGTGAAATAGCACCTTGTGACAGTGCACAGTCTGACAGGTCATACAGCTCAAATTCAAATTTATGAAGAGGATATTTTTAAGCTTAAGAGACGTGTTAGTATCATTTAGTAACCTGTTAACCTGGAAAGTAAAAAAAACACACACACACACACACACACAACACCAAGCAGAAGAACCACTAATAGTAGATCAGGATGCGGTGCAATTAGTTTATTAAGGGGCATCAACCACCAGGAAATGGGAGACAGACAGAAACCATCTACTCATTTCACACACATGCACTTTCTCAAGAGACTGGAAAGTTTTTTGAAATGCAGTCTTTTAAGGATGACACTTAAAGCGACAGGCAGAATTAATGTGCAAACAATATAATACAACAAGAGCAAAGTGCAATGACTTAAAAACAGATGTTGCACATGTTTAAAAGCAGACAGCCTTTCTAGCTAATCCTGAATGTACTCATAACATGATATCATGTGATTCAAATATACAATTTAATATATTAGTGCAGTCAGAAATCATCATGTTCAAATATCCTGATGCTTTGTGATACAATCATATAATATGTAAGCATTAAGCCATGACACAACATGGTTCTACTGGAGTATTAATCCATGCCTGGGTGGGGGATTGGGACACAAGGCCAAAGGCTCTCCAACCACCCAGGCATGGATTAATTCTCCAGTAGAACCATGCTGTGGAGTGAGTTAATGCACTTATAACATGGCAAGAGCAAGGGAAGTAATATTTCTAGACTGTTTTATTTAGAATGAAAGAAAAATGAGAGCAAACACTGAATTTTGCTTCATAATACATTTTATATTTCAGCTGTCTGTGTTTCAAAGGGTGCATACAATAGGAAATGTGTGCAGGCACATTTCACGGTGAAGATACATTAATGTAGTAACCGAACATTTTTAAGATGTAGCAACTTCATATGAACTAAGAAAAACACAGATGAAGTTACAAAACTTGTATTTTTCATTAACATTTGTAACATTTTGCCATTCGTTCGTAGGTCAAATTCATGTATTAGACTACTGCAATGTGAGCAGCTGTTCTAAATTTGCATATTGAAATATGCTTATAAGTATATTACCAATATTTTCAAAAGTGGTCTAATACTACAAAAAGTAGAACATTTCTAACTGTGAATAACTGTACTGTGGTAGATATTAAGGTAAACATTTAGTACCTCTGTGGAACAGTTCACATTTCTTCCTCTTCATTTATAGCAGCATTGCATCATGGGCTTGTGCCAGTAATTTGCATGTGTACATGCGGTGAAAAAAATTAAGTACTTTATGATTTCATAAACATTTTTAAATGTTCTCAAATAAAAGGCTGACTACCCTGTTCAGTAATAGCTGTGCATAAACAGAATCAGCTGCCTACAAGTAAAAATACTGAGTCTAGGTTCCACAAGATGCTTACTATGTGCTGCATTATCAGTAAAGAGGAATTAACATGCACTACCTACAGAGTGAAAAACAGAAACCTAAAATGGGGATGGTTGTTTAGAAGGTAATATTCTTAACAATGGAGAAAAGCATTTACTAGCATCATACAACACTGTCTGAGGATACAACACAGTCTAATGTTTACACAGGTGCTACTGCATTTGTGCCACACAGCTACAGGGACTAACAGAGTGACATTGAGAGAGACAGAAACAGAGACATCACTGCTGTCTTCTGTGTCTGTCTCTCTCTCTCTCTCCTCTCTGTCTGTCTTGTACTGTGAAGTTCACTAACCGGTGCAATCCCCGAGGTCCACAAGGTGGGTAGGTGGGAAGAAACCCAGTAGAGAGCAAATAACACAGGATGGCAAACAACACATAGAGCAATTCTGCCAACTTTGGATTTACAGTGTGTGCATGAGACAGTTACTTTTCCCTATGACAACCTCAGCTTCTTCACTGCACTGCCAAACTCGGTCCTGATGACAGCTGTGATTTCATGATTTTTTGAGCATGCTCCCGATGGAAACCATGGATTAATAAGAGCAATTAATCCATGGGCACCCGGTGCTGTACAACCAATCTAAACTTTGCATTTCACATTCCTCTACAGTGCCATGCTACAAACTCTATTAATGAAGTCAGAGATATCCATTGTGAAAAAAAGTCAGAGATTACAAAAATTGAGCACAAGGTACAACTGAGTGATTAAATACAAGACCATAAGATATGCTATAAATACAATGTCATCATAATATTTACACAAAGATTTTTTCTATCATACTTGCCATGCTTTTTCCTATTTGCCTCTCTTGTACTCACCTCTGTTTGCACTGTTGTGATTTTTTTTTCTTCTCCCCATTCAATGTCACCTCTTTCTCACTTTACATTCCTACTGAGTCAGGTACTTAGTCCTATTTATGTATTACAGGGTAAAATTAATTTGAAATTGTATATGGGGTGGGAACTGAAGATTCTATAAATATTGTGGGCTAGAGTCTCAAAAAGGCTGAGAATGCTGCAAGCCCTGTATGAGCCAAGCATGTGGCACATGGGACTTGTGGCCTTCCCCTGCCAGCATCAGGTTTCTTGAGCCCGTGCACTGACTGCTGAAGGTTAGACCAGCTTTTTCTGGTCTAGCTTGTGGCAATCTCATATATCTTTTTCATGGGGCTTGTACCAAATATTTGGTGCAAGCTGGTGTAAATAGAGAAAATTGTCATAAATGCACCCGATCATCTTGAATTGGGTGCAGTGTGCTGCAAAGTTTTCTGCTCATCTCTGCCGACCACCAAGTTTGAGACAGGGCTTGACACAATCATTGTGTCACCCTTTATGAATCTGGCCCTATGTTTGTATATTATGAGATTTGGTCATAGCTCTGTTTATCTTGTATGTGACATTTTGATTGCAGTGTAATCCACAGTCCTAAACTGATCGCCATGCAGGCAGATCATCTCTAGCTGTCAATCACAGATCTTTCTACATAATCAAATTAAACCACATTTGTATAAATGGCAAGTCAATGGGGTCAACATTTTAGCCACACACACACACAGATGAAGTGGCTGTGTGCCTGGAAGTGCTGGGGATGTCCTGACTAATAGTGCAGTCATGAGTATGTAGACTGTTCTTTTGAATAAATGCTCAGTTTTGCAGTTTAAATTCAATCTGTGTGTGTGTGTTTGATAATTTTTGTTGCTCCTCTCAGTTTGGCTGTATTACCACACAGCATCACTATAGCATGATGAGTGCACAGCTCTTGTGCTTTGCTGTATTCCAAATGTTAACTAACCACCCTCTATTTGAAGTAATGCTTTCTAATTTGTCTCTATTTCTGTCCTCAGCTCTGTTTGACAGCATGATCTCTAGTTGTGCTTCTTCTCACCATCTCAAATTTCTGTGTATACTCAATCCCGCCTAGCCACTTATGTATTCAGTGATCCAATACTGAAATGTTTCCTTTTAGCCTTCACTTTTTCACGCTAAATACCTCTATTTTAAATACACATTATGTCCAGTCTTTCCTCATACAATAGCTGTTGCTTTCCTACAACACTAATCTCAGTGGCCCTGTGTTGAACTCTCTCAACCTCTTCAGTTTTCCATTTGTATTGCATTGACTAGCACTGAACGCAGTACTTCAGGTATCTGTAGTCCAGAGGAGTCTTGTCCTAAGCTAAAAGTGCAGGAAGTGCTGAAAGGGAGGAGAATATGCACCCAGCCTTAACCTAGATATGTGTATATATGTGTGTGCTTGTGCATGTGCATGTATGTCTCTCTCTTTCTCTCTTTCACTCTCTCTCTCTCTCTCTCTCTCTAAATCTATATATTATGGTATCACGGTAGTGCTACCATAGCTAGGGTTGAGGAGCCATTTCTATGTTAAACCCCAAAACTTTGCACCTTAATAACTTTACAACTGTTTGATGGGTTTGTCTGAAATTTGGAATTTATGATCAAGAACCATAGGCCTTGGGATCTGCCAAGTTTTGTACTGGTCGGATATACGGCTGCGGAGTTATTAGTGTGATCTGTGTGCGTTCACGCTTTTCTGGAATTCTGTGGTGGCATACACGATTCAGTCGGTTTATGTGACGACCCGAAATCTTCCAGGGAACGTGCAGCCAGGGTCCCCGATGTGCCTTTCAAAGATTTCGTGAAAAATATTTAACGTTCAAAAGTTATTCAAAAACAGTTTCCATTATAAGTCAATGGGAAAAGTTAACAAAAAGTTCAACACTTTCGCAAATGCATTTTACTTTCATAAATGGGCCTGTTACTTTCATGAAATCGGCCATTTTTTTTCAGTTGGTGATCAGAAAATGATTGGCATTTAAATTTGGGACCCTCTAGCAACCTAATTTTTTTTGTATTCACCTAGTCGGGCCCTGAGGATGCTTGCCATGTCTTTATTTTGTGGTAAAACACCCCAGAAATATGTTTTTCAAATTTCTGGAAAAAGTACTTTCGCAAATTACTTTCATGCTCACGAAAGTGTCGCAAATTTTTGCGAAAGCTTTCTCAAATTGCGACAGTAATTTTCTAGTCTGTGGGAAAATGACAGCAATTCTTTGGCACTGCACTGCAAAATGACTGTTGTGAGTTTTGGGCTGAAATTTGGAGGGAACGCAGCCGACATCTCACAGATGTGCCTTTCAGTGTTGTATTGAAAAAATATTACACGGCGGCAAAGTTATGGCACTCCAAATTTGACAGTTTTTCCCATAGGATAACATTACGGCGCCTGAAGCATTACAGGAATCCTTTGGCACCCTGCTGCAAAATAACGGTTTGGTCTTTTTTCCTGAAATTTGGAGGTAAGACAGCCAACAGTACACAGATGTGCCTTTCAGTAGTTTGGTGAAAAAATATCACATGTCGGCAAAGTTACGGCACTCCAAAATTGATGTTTTTCCCATAGGATAACATTACGGCGCCCGACACTTAACAGAAATCATTTGGAGCCCTGCTGCAAAATAACGGTTTGGTCTTTTTTCCTGAAATTTGGAGGGAAGACAGCCAAAAGCCCACAGATGTGCCTTTCAGTAGTTTGGTGAAAAAACATTACAGGGAGGCAAAGTTATGGCGCTCAGAACTTTTCTTTTTTTCCAATAGGATAACATTATGGCGTTAACGCGCTTTCAGGGCCCGTATCTCGAAACTAGCGTGCAGAATACGGACTTTCGTGTGAAAGTGTCTTAGCCCCTCATGGGCTAAGACCTAAATTGGCCAGGACAGTTGTAAATCATATGACTTTTAAATTTTTTTCTACATCATACGGTTCCTGAGATATAATGTATTTAGTATTCCAAGATCTCATTTTCTGCTTGATACTCATTATTTTGCATACATTATTTGTACTCACTGTCTTTCTCAATGCAGGTTTTGGGGAAAACCAGCCTGTGCGCTTACATTACTGTTATCTGTTGCCCTTTCGCTATGGATCCGCACTCGCTTCACTTACCATTGACATCTGCGCCACCATGAAGCGTTATCCTTTGCGTTCATTTGCGCTATGCTTTCTGTTATTTTTGCCATTTCTGTCTACAGTACTGTTTATCTTACTGTTTCACTTTACATCACCATGCCCATTGACATTTCTGTTTGCAGGCACCATGTTACTATGTGACAACACATCACGTGGCAGACCATTCCGTCACGCCACCATATGTGTTACCCTTTCTGTTCTCATTCCTGCTTGTGTTACCATGTGCGCCCTGTTAGCATTTCTGTTTGCATTGCTGTCCCTGTTAGTATGCCACAACACATCATGTGGCAGGCGTGGGGCCGAAGGCCCGGCTCCCCGCTGCGTCCCATTCACTATTTCTCGTTATCATTCTCAAAGAAAGGGAAATTGGGCAAAAACTCTGTTTAATGCATTAGTTAGGGTTGTTCCACTGCGACAAAAGTGAGGAAATTTGCTGTTAGGGTTGAAAACCCTGCTTGATTCCCCCCCACCCCCAACGGCATTGGGGTGTGCATTGGGATCGTGGGTCCTAACTCTCACCCCATTCTCCTATACTTCTGCTGCTTTACACATGTCATGGGGTGAGAGTTAGGGCTGATTATCCCGATGCACACCCCAATGCCGGTTGGGGGTGGGCGGGTCCAAGGGGTTTTCAACCTAACAGTGAATTTCTCACTTTGTCGCTGTGGAACAACCCTAACTAATGCATTAAACAGAGTTTTTTGCCCTATTATATATATATATATATATATATATATATATATATTCTTTGTAACTGAGTTATCGCATATGTTTAGGGTTCAGGCTACAGCAAAAAAGTAGAGAAATGTGGTTTTGGGTTTTCAACCCTAAAATCCCACACTCACACCTAAAATAAATCAGATGTGCAGTCTTCCTTGGAGTTGTCAACTCTAAAGCTTACCCCATTCTATACACACTAGAAACATACACACCTAATGGGGTGAGCTTTAGGTTTGACAGCACCAAGAATGACTGCACCCTTGATTTGTTTTAGGCATGGGGGTGGGGTTTTAGTGTTGAAAATCCTAAAACAACATTTCCCTATTTTTTCACTTTAGCCTGAACCCTAAACATTGCATTAATGAAGTTTTTTGCAAGTCCTTACTTTTTGATATAGTATAAGCATATACTTATTTGCCTTTGGGAGCGCAGGGCCCAGAGTGTAATTGTATCCTTATTTGCCTGTGGGATCACAGGACCCTCCAGACCCTGTGTCCACATCCCTCCAAAGATGTGTGTATATATATATATATATATATATATTATGGTAGTGCTACCATAGTTAGGGTTGAGGAACCATTTACATGTTAACCCCCAAATTTTGCACCTCAATAACTGTACAACCATTTGACAGATTTGCCTGAAATTTGGAATACATGATCAAGACCTGTACAACTTGGGATCTGCCAAGTTTTGTACCAGTCAGATATACGGCTGTGGAGTTATTAAGCATGATCTGCACGTGCATTTACACTTTTTGGGAATTCTACGGTCGCGTCTACAGGTCTCACAGTTTGCGTGTCCAGTCTGAAATCTTCAGGGAACATGTGGCCAGGGTCCCCAATGTGCCTTTCGAAGATTTCATGAAAAAATATTAAACGGTTCAAAAGTTATTCAAAAAACAAGTTCCCATTATAAGTCAATGGGAAAAGTTAACAAAAAGTTCAACAGTGTCGTAAATGCAATTTTTACTTTCGCAAATGGCCCTTTTACTGTAGCAAATCCACCATTTTGTTTTCAGTTGGTGATCAGAAAAATGCTTGGCATTTAAATTTGGGACCCTCTAGCAACCTAAGTCTTTTTGTATTCACCTAGTCGGACCCTAAGGATGCTAGCCATGTCTTTATTTTGAGCTAAAACACCCCAGAAATATGTTTTTCACATTTCTAGAAAAGTACAAAAAAGCAAGTGTGAAAGTACTTTTCTAGACTGTGGGAAAATGACCGCAATTCTTTGGCACCCTGCTGCAAAAGAACAGTTTGGAATTTGGGCTGACATTTGGAGGGAACACAGTCAACATCTCACAGATGTGCTGTGCAGTGTTTTGTTGAAAAAATAGTGCACGGCAGCAAAGTTACAGTACTCCAAAGTTGACGCATTTTCCCATAGATAACATTACAGCGTATGACGCATTGCAGCAATCGTTTGGCGCCCTGCTGCAAAATAGCGGTTTGGTCTTTTGGGCTGAAATTTGCAGAGAACACAGCTAACATCCCACAGATGTGTCTTTCAGTGGTTTGGTGAAAAAATATTACAGGGAGGCAAAGTTATGGCACTCTGAACTTCTGTTTTTTTCCCCCTTAGGATAACATTATGGCATTTGCCGTGCCTTTCAGGGCCTGTATCTCGGAAATGGTGTGAGATACGGACTTTTCATCAGAAAAACACTTAGCCCCCTCACAGGGGCTAAGTAAAAACCTAGCCAGGAAAGTGATAATTCATATAACTTTTACATTTTTTTTCTATGTCATACGGTTCCTGAGATATAAGCAATTTACTATTCCAAGTCCTCATTTTCTGTTCCAAGGGTCATTATTTTGAATACATTCTTTGTACTTACAGTCATTCTCTATGCAGTTTTTGGGGAAAACCAGCCTGTGCGCTTACGTTACTGTTACCATTACCATTTCTGCTTGCGGTTCCGTACCCGTTTCACTTACCGTTTACATCTATGCCACCATGTGCATTACCCTTTGCGTTTTCATCTGCAGTTGTGTTTCCATTGTTTTTAACATTTCTGTCAACAGTACTGTTTCTCTTTCTGTTTTGCTTTGCATCACCATGTGCATTACGATTTGCATTTGTGGGCACAATGTTACTACGTGACAAGACATCTTGTGGCTGGAGCACGGGGCCCTGCATTACATTCACTATTTCTCATTATTCTTCTCAAAAAGAAGGGAAATTAGATGCAAAAAAATCCATTTAATGCATTAGTTAGGGTTATTCTACAGCAACAAAAGAAAGGAAATTCGATGTTAGGGTTAAAACCCCCTTTGCACCCCTCCAGCCCACCCCCCCAACCGGAATCGGGGTGTGCGTTGGGGTCATCGGTCATAACTCTCACCCCATTCTCCTATTTCTCAGCTTCTTTCCACATGTGGTGGGGTGAGAGTTAGGGCCGCTGACCACAATGCACACCCTGATTCCGGTCATGAAGTGGTGTAAAAATGGCTATGTCAGAAATATGCGGTCAAAATGTTTAAAATTACCAAAGTTATGAGTGAGCATAGAAAATCCCAATGGATGTGCATCACTTTGCCATTTTTACATAATTAGATCCAAAATTTTCAATGAGAACATGACAATTCACTCCCAAGGATTAGCTCCTGACAGTTCACTCACTGACATTTCACTGCAGTGTCAACTCGCTCCTTGACAACACGCTCCCCCGATAACTCACTCCCATGTATTGGTCACTGAATTCCTGATAATTGCCCATCAGTTTCCTCTGCAGTTCTTCTTTTACTTCTATTCCCATCATATTAATACCCACTATCTGTTCATCACCTATGAGAATACAGCTACTTTTTGCATAATTTATTATTGATCCTGCCATTGTTGAATAGGATTCCTCTATTTTTTTCCATCTCCTGACAAGATTACAGATCTGCCAGTACAAGACCTGAAACACAAGAGAGTAGAAGAAAGATTCTGCCCAAGAGACTCATGAAAGGGGATTTTGGAAATGATGGACCATTTATTTTTTAGTTTAATAGAGGGAGTAATAAGGAAAAACCATGTGCAAGATAAAAATCCTCTGCCGGTACAGCAGTGTAGAATGAGGTGGAAAAACATAACAATGGATAAAATAAAAGTAAAGAGTACAAGACAAGTAGGTTTAGGAACATGTACTTAGGGGAATTAATGTCTACAGTAATGAAATAAAAACAAAATATTGGTTCAGATGATAGGACTCAACACGTGAGTAGATACATTGAACTGTTGATATATCATATCCATCTCTATATGATTTTTTTGGGATAAGCAAAGGTGGGGATAGAAATAAGAAACATGAGGTAATACTTCAGATAGTGAGTGAACTGGAGGGCACTGGGACCATGCAATTAGCTGTAAAGAAAGTGAAAGTGAGTGACTTTCACTGTTTGGCAGACTGCTTAATAACTGAGTTTGGCCAGCAGAAGCTGCTGCTAAACTGTTGCTTCCTGACAGTTTGCTCCCAAGGAAATTTAATTCATAAATATTTACTTGATATAATTATCAGGAGTAAATTGACAGGAGCAGAATAGAAAGGAGTGAGTTGACATGGGAGTGAATTGTCAGGAGTAAAATGTCAGGGAGCGAATTGTAGAGAGTGAATTGTCATGTACCCATTTTCAACATACTCTTCTCATTTTCCCACCTCATGAACAAGGGTGGTGAAAAAATGTCAAATCCCACCCAAAAGGTAATATCACTAAGCAACTGCAAAATTGCTTTTCAGGCCAGATTTGCTTAATTCCACCACAATTGTTCATAAGGTGGGGGTCTCAAAAAGGCCACAATGAAAATTTGAGAACAAAATCAGCAAAAATGGTAAAGGGTAAAGTTATGTATCAAAGTTGAAAACCTCATTGAAATACACTGAAATTCACTTACTTTACTTTCTCATATTGCAGTCAGCATTTCGAGCAAAATGACCTGCCTTTGATCAGAGAATGGATCTTTACCCTAGGACCTGTTCAGGCGACTGAGGGTGAGTGGGGATGTGAGGGGTGCAGGATGGTAGATGTTCAGTGGGAGGTTGGGGTGGGGGGGTCGTATCAGTGGGGGACTGCTTTCTTTTTGACAGGTTTTTAAAAAAAGATATTGAGGGACTGTTTTCTTTATTTCAGAGAGGACACTGATCTGAGGGTGGGGTGCCACTGGACACCAGGGAGAGAAAAATGTCAATGGGGAATGCAATTGAAGGGTGGAGGGGTGGCACTAGACACCAGGAAAAAAATACAGTAATTATGGGAATGGCAATCGGAGGGTGGGGGGGTGCCACTAGACATGAGGCAAATATTTTGTCATTGCAGGGATGGTGATCGGAAGGTGGGGGTGCTACTATACACTATTGAAATATTTCATAATTATGGGATGGTGATTGGAGGGTGGGGGACTTGCCACTAGACACCAGGAAAATATTTCATAATTAGGGGGGCATTGATCGGAGGGTGGGGGGTGCCACTAGACACCAAATATTTCATGATTACAGGGATGGTGATCAGAGGGTGGGAGATGCCACTAGACAACAGGGAAATATTTAATCATTACAGCAATGGCTATCAGAGGGAGGTAGATGCCACTAGACACCAGTGATATATTTCCTTATTACAGAGACAGCAATCAGTGGGTGGCAGGTGCCACTAGACATCAGAGAAATATTTTGTAATTATGGGGAGGGTGATTGGAGGGTGGGGGTGCCACAAGACAACTGGGAAAGATTAAATAACTACTGGGATGGTGATTCATATGAAAATTTTATTATGAATATTATCATTTGGATGTAGTACGCAAGTCATGAAAAAGGATTTACCATGTTTTAAAAAACACATTTTAGGATAATTTCACCAACGGTTAAGTGCAGAATCCACCTAAAGGAGTCCTGATGAGCAAAATACATGGCTTGGTCACACTGTAAGGTGTCACTTTTGGGGGGTTTGAGAAAAAAAATTATATGAAGAAATGGAAATAATTATCATTTTTTGGGGAGCCAGTGTAGCCTAGAGTTTAGGGTAATGAGTTGTGAATGAGCTTGGTACATTCAGTAGACCTGAGCTTGATTCCCAAAACCTCCATTTGCATACTGTGTGACTCTAAGCCAGCCACTTAACCTCCCCAGTGCTCCCGGGTTGCCCCTGGAAACAGGCATTTGCACCTAGTGGGTCTTATCCGATTACCAAAAAATAATAACAAATGGAAATAAGATGGCAGAATATAAAAAATGATTTTCCCTCACAAAAACAGGATTAGCCCCATATGATAATTTCATACAGCTGTTTTGAAGTGCTTACTGAGCATGCTCAGTACCCAACATTGTAACATTTAATAACTTTAGAGTGGATTAATATTTTTTCACCAAACCAGCCAAAGGCACATCTGTGGGCCAAGCCCTTTTTATCTTGAAAATTTAAGATCAAAATTCTAAATTGTCTGAGCTCAAGGTGATGACAAAAAAAACCCAGCAAAAAAACAGTGATTTTTTTACATTTTTGTGCTATCTGCATCACAGAATCCGTACACCTGACCAGAACAAAACTTAGTACATCAAGGGACTTGTCTCACCAGACCATGCATGCAAAACATTGTGCAATTCTGTTGAACAGTTGCAAAGTTATTACACTGTAAATTTTGAGGTTTAACATAGAAATCCCTGCTCAACTGTAAACACAGTGGCTGGACCACACCACTATAGTATATCATAGGTGCACGATCGCACCCCTATAGTTAGGATTAAAACTTCTCTTCTATGTTAAACTTAAAGTTTTGCACTTTAATAACTTTGCAACCATTTAATCAATTTGTATGAAGCTGTGCATGCACTATCAGGGACTGAAGATCTCTTGATGTGCAAAGTTTCTTTCTGGTTGGATGTGTGGGTGCAAAGATAGGAGTGTAAAAAAAATTAGGAAATTAAATTTTGTTGTAAAATTCGTTATCAGTCAGCTGCACAAAAATTGCTTGGGATCTTGGTCTGAAATTTTCAGGGTAGAAAGGTCTTGGGTCACAGACAAGTCTTTTGAAGATATAGTAAAAAATATTAATTAATTCAAAAGTTATTAAATTTTAAAATTTCCAATTAAATGTCCCATAATTTTCAATCTGAAAAGTTAGATGTGAGCCTTGAAATAGGATTCTGTGTAGCAAATGGGCAATCCTGTGTCACAAATGGGTAAACCTGTGTCACAAAGGGAATCTTTTTTTGTGCTGCTGCCATCTTGTTTTTCAGTTAGTAAGGAAAACCAGTTTAAATAACTCAAAAACATAATTTGTTTGGAAGAAACCACCACATGTAGCTTGCTTATCTGGACCCTCTAGTTCCATTTTGTATTTATCTGTTACAGAAATGTGCTTGAAAATCTTTTTTTTTTAACATTATAAATCTTTTTTCGTGACTCGTTTTTTTTTCATTCATTTTTTTCTTTGTCTTCTCGCAGATCGGCACATTTCCTCCAGCCCTCCCAGCTCCATCACTTCAGCATCTACTGGTACTCACCTCTTGGCTTTTGGTGCCAGCTGACCAGATGCAGTGCCTGCAGAGGGCCGGCATCATCCCATTGGTCTGTGGTGTTTTCTTGCTCTGTTTTTCCCTCACTGACCCTGAGTCTGGGACATAGCATGCAATGATGCCAATGGCCGAGCAACACATGCTTCCACATGCAGCATGCAAGACATCTGCTTTATCTCTGCCCCCATCTGTGGAATGGGTGAGCCATCCTCCAGCCACCCCAAGGGGCCAGGCATGCACCAATCTCCAGTCCCACCCTTCCCTGGGAGAGGAGAGCTGTCCTCTAGATGCTCGATCCTCTCCCTCCCCGTCCGACCCTGGCGACCTGCTCGCACCATGAACATGGGTCACCTGTGTGGCAGGAGGTAAGGCATGATGCCTCAGCCCTCCACACCACTGGGCTGGCACTTTTTTCATGGCTCGTGATAGGAAAAAAGATTCTATTTTGTATTATGAGTCAGAAAAATGGATCCTTTTCCTTGATTAAAATAATTTTCCTGGTGTCTAGTGGCACCCTATCAACCTCCAATTGCTGTTGCCCTATTCTTCATGTTTAGTGGCACCCCCAACACTCAACAAATGGTGGAAGGATGCTGACGAGAGACCCATCTAAAATATGTTGTTGGGGGAAAACTATCAAAGGAGCACTGTGCAGGAGACCACACCATGATCAGAAAGGTGTCTTCAATGCAGATGACATATTAACCAGAAAGTGAAGCTCTGATTGAGCACTTGATCCTCTGCAGTCAGGATATTTCAGTTCGGTGACTTAAAATATATCTGCTCTTCTCTCCAAAGGTAAAGCATACTGCTAGGGAATGATGTGGGTGGCATCCTGGTGATCAATGCACTGACTGTGGAGGATTCTGGAACACATCCTGTGCACCTGGAAATATTGGGTGCATGTATCACACATCTGATAGGTGTGTAAATGGGAGGAGGACCAGAGATCATGCCCAGCTACAACAGGAATCTAGCATTTTTCAGAACAAAACAGCAAAAAACAGACAAGGCAGTAAGGTTAAACAACGCCACAAAGCAATGCAGAAGCAATCCTTCCACAAGGAAAGCATAAAAGTAATCAAAGAATCATGAAATTGAAAAAAGCTATACCAGTACAAAAAGTCTCAAATAAAATAAAAACTATTTTTCTGCTTTAACTTATAAACCCTGGTGTCTAGTGGCACCCTCTACCCTCAGATTGGCATCTCTATTATTTGTTACTGTCCCTGGTGTCTAGTGGCACCACCCACCCTCCAATCACCATTCCAATTATTAGTTTTATTTACTCTAGTGTCTAGTGGCAGCCCCTCACCCTTTGATTGCCCTTCCTATCTGAAATAAAGAAAATGGTCCCTCAATGTTTTTTTTTATCTATGGGTGTAAACAACAAAAGTGTTGTACCAGGTAAAAATAGAGAAACCAGAATAGTGTGCTCAAAAGTCAGCTGTCAAAATAGCAAAAGGTAATACAGCTACAGGGATAATATAGCGCAGGTAAGGTTAGTGCTATCCCTCTAGCTGTATTGCTGTCAGGGAGAAAGGGATGAAGCTTGTGCTGGGAGATGTCCTACTGAGCAGATGCCAAAGTGCAGAGGGTAGGGCCATAGGTAAGGAGGGAGGCAGAGTGTAAGCTGACTGGGATTTGATTCCTGGTCCCAGGGCATTTCCTTTTTTTTTTGTTTTTGCCTCCCTCCACAGGCCCTCCCTGCCCCTACTCAACAATCCCTCCAAGATTTCTCCACTTTCCCAAGTTGACTCCCCCAGAAGGTAGTTATTTAAAGTTAAGGAATTCCAGGGGTGAAGCCTTCTGTAATGGGGGATGCAGGGGGGCTGAGCCCTCTGCAAAAACTCAAATTACTGTTTTTTTTTTTGTTAGCCATGGTAGTGGTTAATGTGTTTGTGGACCGCTACCATTGGCATTATTGGCGTGTCACTGTTTTGGTCGGGTGCTGTTATTGATAGTGTAATTTTGCGTTCATGATTTTGGACCACACTGTTGTCTTTGTGGTCTTGACCTAGTGCCCCAAAGTGACCCTCGACAATCTGACCCCCCACCCCAACTCCCATATATCACCCACCACTCCACACTCACCACACACACTCCACACACCCTCACTCCCCTGAACAGGGCCAAGGGTGAAGATTCGCTCTCTGCTGGAAGACACGTCTTGCTGCTGGAATCGCTGACTGGAATATAAGAAACTAAGGTGACTGCATTCAATGTATTTCAATGGGGTTTTCAACTTTGATGCATAACTTCAACAGTTTTGCATATTTTGACCCCAAATTTTCAACATGGACTTTTGAGGACCCCACCTCATGGACAGTGTCACTGGAATTTCACAAATCTGTCCCAAAAGTTAATGTCATAGTCAATTTGCAAACTCACCTTTCATGTGTGATTTGAAAAATTTCACTGACTATGTTCATGAGGTGGGGTCATAAGAAGACTATGTTGAAAATTTTGGGTCAAAATATGTACAAATAGAGAAGTTATGTGCATGCATTTCAATTTAACTATGCTCACTCATAACATTGGTCATTTTAAATACTTTTAGCAGAAAATTTTCGACATAGCCATTTTTTTTTTACATCACCTCAGGAACATGATCGCTGTCACTTTTCAAATCCTGGCCCAAATCTGTTTTCTCACCTATAGCATGGAGTGAGGTTGCAATGGTGCGGAATGACATTTTGGCTGAGAGTTGAAAATTCTCAGCGCAGCGTTAATGAGGTTGGAGTAATAACAAGGCTATGCTGACAGTTTGGTTTCTGTTTGGGCTGAAATGCTCCCACAGCCAAATGAGGATATGAATATACTATCCCAAAAAGTAAGGAAATCGTTTGGAAAAAAATGTATTACTGCATTAGTTAGGGTTGGTTATAGTGGCAACAGTAGGGAAATGCAGCATTAGAGTTTCCAACCCTAACACCCCACCCAACCCCACCCTGCAGGCAGCAACAGGGAGGGGTGTGCCTTGGGGTTGTCAATCCTAACACTCACTCCATTCTCTTATACTGTATCCATCTCAGCTTATTTACTTATGGAATGGGGTGAGCATTAGGGTTGAGAACCCCAAGGCACACCCCACTCCTGTTGCTGCCTGCAGGATGCTCATCACATCACAATAGAAATGTGCAGCACAAAAACCAGCAAATGTGAAATGCTTAGTAGACTTAGTTGCTTTGTACTTCACATCTATTTTCATTGTCTTGACTTGCATTATATTGATTGCATTGATTTGTACTGTACTAATTTATAATAAAATGGGAGTGTTTTCTCCCATATGGAAACCCAGTTATAATTCCCCCATTATAACCTGTGGGTTATAACGGTGAACACACATTGGGTTTCCATCACTGCTCACATGCACCAGTAACTATTTCCACTTTCTCTGCACCAGCCACACTCCTCAGTGCTGCACAGTTTGCTACCACTTGGAGTTGGTGGAAAGTTCTTTTTAAAAAAAAAAACATATATGTATATATTAACAAGGCTAAAAAAACTTTTATACTGCCTTTCAAACAAAGTAAATGTAGGTTTCTTTCTTGAGCTGCTACAGACTGTGCTGAATCCCAACCAGTCGATGGCTCTGGAGGGATATCCCTTTATTTTATATAATTGCGATAGTGAAAAAATTATCCCCGGCAATTATGTAAAATAAAGGCTGTGTAGGTGTTTAAAACTCTTTGGGCCCTGGGCTGCCACCCTCTATAACTATTCTGTCCTTCTTTGGCTGTGGGCTCACAGGGGCAATTCGGGCCCTTCACTCCCACCCTCTGTAACTATCCTTCTTTGGTTGTAATGCTACTATAGTTTTACTTTACTGCTTAATAAGCACAACACTTACTGTAGGTCAAGCCTGCACCCCTTGAAAAAGACTCTGGACTTGAGTTAAAGTGCTAGGGATTAATGTATCCCATGCTGCTTATTTGCCTGTGTCATTAAAATGAATTTATAGCACTTAGCTTTTGTCTCCGTGTGTGCTGCTTTTGGGATTTTGCATGGAATGAGGTTTTGCCAGAAGCACTGGTTCAGGAACTGAGTGAGCACTTCTGTCCACTGTGGTAGGGAAAGTGATGGAGTCACTTCTGAAGGAAATAATAGTTGAGTACCTAGAGGTCAGTGGGGCACAGGACCCAAGGCAGCATGGCTACACAGCGGGAAGGTCATGTCAGATGAATCTAATAGATTTCTTTGACTGAGTGACCAAAGTAGTAGACCAGGGAGGGGCTGTGGACATGGCCTACCTAGAATCTAGCAAGGCATTTGACACAGTCCCACACAAAAGATTAACAGTCAAATTAACCTGCCTGGGAGTGGGTCCCAGGGTGGTAGCCTGGGTAAAACATTGGCTGGACAACAGGACACAGAAGGTAATTGTAAATGGAGTCCACTCTTAATAAAGAGGGGTTACTAGTGGGGTACTGCAGGGTTCAGTATTGGGTCCAGTCCTTTTTAATGTCTTCATAAGTGACATTGCAGAGGACTGGAAGGAAAATATGCCTCTTGCAGATGACACAAAGATCTGCAACAGGGTTGATACACAAGGAGGCGTGGAAAGGATGAGAAGGGACTTGGCAAGGTTGGAGGAATGGTCAAGTATGGCAGCTAGGATTCAATGCAAAGAAGTGCAAAGTAATGCACCTGAGAAACAAAAACCAAGGGGAAGAGTACACAATGGGGGTGAGATACTGACAATGACAAAAATTGAAAGGGACCTGGGGGTAGTTATATCAGATGACCTAAAGGTGGGCAAGCAATGTGAGAAGGCAGTAAGGAGGACTGGGGGATGCATAGGGAGAGGCATTACCACTAGAAAACATGAAGTTGTTATCCCTCTGTGCAGACAGTCGGTGAGACCCCATCTGGAGTACTGCATGCAGTTCTGGAGACCCCATCTCTGCAAAGACATAGACAGGGTGGAGGCTGTCCAGAGGAGGGCAACGAAAATGGTGCAGTGTCTGCACCAGAAGACATATGAAGAGAGACTAAAGGAGTTTAATATGTATACCCTAGAGGAAAGGAGGGAGAGGGGGGTCATGATAGAAACTTTCAAGTACCTCAAGAGAATCAACAAAGTCCAAGAGGTGTGATGTGCAAGAACAAGGGGGCACAATTTGAAGCTACAAGGGGGACGGCTCAGAGGTAATGTAAGGAAGTATTTTTTCATGGAAAGGGTTGTGGATGCATGAAACAACCTTCCTGAGGAGGTTGTGGAGTCGAAAACAGTTGAATCTAAGCTGCCATACATTTGACCATTCCTCCAACCTTGCCAAGTCCCTACTCATCCTTTCCACCCCACCTTGTGTATTAATCCTTTTGTAGATCCTTGTGTCGTCTGCAAAGAGACATACTTTTCCTTCCAGTCCCTCTACAATGTCACTTATAAAGACATTAAAAAGGACTGGACCCAGTACTAAACCCTGCGGTACCCCACTAGTAAGCCTCCCTTTCTTCACTGTGGACTCTGTTTACTATTACCCTCTGTGTTCTGTTGTCTAGCCAATGTTTTACCCAGGCTACCACCCTAGAACTCACTCCCAGGCTGGTTAATTTGTTTATTAATCTTTTGTGTGGGACTGTGTCGTATGCCTAGTTAAAGTCTAGGTAGGCCATGTCCACAGCCCCTCACTGGTCTACTACTTTGGTCACCCAGTCAAAGAAATCGAATTGATTCATCTGACATGAACCTTCCCACTGTGAATCCATGCTGCCTTGGGTCCTGTGCCACACTGACCTCTAGGTACTCAACAATTTTTTCCTTCAGAAGTGATTCCATGATTTCCGCTACCACTGAGGTCAAACTGACAAGTCTGTAGTTTCCTGTCTCTGTCTTGCCAGTGAAGCATTTAGACATATCACCAAGGATCCCGGTTCCCCTTCTGAGCAGATGCAGACCATCACACTAGTATAGGCCTGCATCCCTTCAGGTGGACCCCAGTCCCCAATGAAGCCAAATCCTGAGCTCTGCAACAGTTTTTCAACCACTGATTGAGTCCCATGGTGTGGATCACCCTAGCCTCACCCATACCATAGACAGGCAGTAACTCCAAGAAGGTTACCATGCATGCTACTTGTCTAAGGCCCCTCCCCATCTCCAAAGACTCCTCCTGCACTGCTCTGATCCCTTTCCCAGCAAGGTCATTTGTCCCAAGGTGGACAATGACATCCTGCTCCCTCCCCCATGCAACTGCTTCCATGATCCTGAGGATTCACTCCCTGTCCCTCCAAGCCATGGTGTCAGGCAGGCACCTTACCTCCCTCTCCCCTCCCTCTCCCAGTTCTACCCTCCTAACAATGGAGTCCCCCACCAGGAGTTGCTTCCTTCCCCTGTGGGATCCCATGCCACCCTTCTGTGGGTCTTCTTTGTGGAGGTTCCCAGCATCCTTCTTGGTCTCTACTGTGGTTGCCTCCATAGAGGAACCACACTCTACCAGAACAGCATATGAATTGTGGAGAGGCACAACTGGAGGGATGCACCTCTCTCCACCACAATCACCCTCCCCAAGCCCACTGTGGTCCAACCACTCCTCTTTCTTGGCAACCTCTGAGGCAGCGGCTGTGGCCCTGATGATCCCTGGGTGGGAAAGGATGTCCCCGAATCCTGGCCAACTCATCCTGGAGATGAGCAACCTCCTTCCTCAACCTTGCAGATGGTACAACACCAGAACATCTCCCAGATGACTGCTGCTCTACGGCTACTGCACTGCACCACTCCCATCATGTCTTATTTGTGGCCCCTTAGCTGTTGTTTTGTATACTTACTCTTTCCTCTATCTCTTTATTTTATTTTTTTTCTCCCTACTTTCCTACTGCCTCCATGCCCTTAAAGTTCCTGATCTTTCTATTCTGGGACAGTAAGTTCCTATATTCCTCAGTAGTCGCCATCTTACTTGGTCAGAGTCAGACCTCCAGCAGCTGGGGGGGGTGGAGAGCTACCCTTTTCCTTCTAGGATGGTGAGTCTTTTGTGCCTCTGTGATCACTCCCTTCCTGCTTCCAAACAGGACGTTCCTTTTGTCAGTCAAATCCTGTGCCTATAAAAGTAGAACCGGCTAAGGGGGGGGGGATGGAGGACAATATAGTCCCAGTAAAGTTCTAACAGCAGCTCCTTCTTCTTACTGTTCTCTGACACAAGCTACCTAGGTCAGTTTTTAAATGCAAACACCTGGCTTCCTTCTCTCTAAGCCACTCTCTGTAATTCAGTTTCTTTTTCACCTAGCTAACTGCACAGATAACAATTCATTCACCCAACTCAGACAAACAGCAAACAACAATGCATGCCACACACTGCAGAACTGTGCTATGCTTTTGAGAGGTTGGCCCGGGGCTAACCTGATTGCACAGTGCTAACACATTAGCCCGGTGAAAACAGGTTTGCCTGGGCAAAGGTTTGCAGTATTCAAAGATCCTATGCAAATGAGCCTACTCAGGCAATCCATGGGCAAACAGTAAAATTTGTATCTCATTATGGCCTGCTTTGCATGCACTCCCATGTACTTTGCTCAGCACTAATGCAAAGAGCTCACAGCAACCCCCTGTTATTCGGAATGGAAGTACAGGCTGGATGCTTCGGGAAATGAGTGTTGGCAGGCACAGTCAGTGCATACCACTCACCCATGCATCACTGCAATGAGGGACACAGACATACTGAATAAGGGGCAATGAGGGACACCGCTGCCTAGAGGGTAGGACACAATCTCAAACATGGAGATACAAATACCAACACCTCTGTATGTACAAAGGGTAACTATATGTAGGCCTATAATATTGAACCTTTTGTGGCCATGTCTGGCTGTACATCACAGTCAATGTGTGCAAAGCACTGTTCAAATGGGGGATGTATGCAGCCCAGGGCTAGACTGAGGGGTACACTGAGGGATGTCTCCCATAATGAGGGACACAGTAGGGAATATATGACTGTGTAGCACTATATAGATGTCTGTACATATATAGCTATAAAGACATATATCTACACACAGAAAGTACATATATATATATATATATATATATATATATATATACACACACACACACACAATAGGGGTGAGAGCTAGTGCAGTGCAATAAATGAAGATATTCTCACTGCAGTGAGATAAATTCTGATGACATTAGTGGAGAGAGATATATTCCATTTATCCATACTCTACTGATGTCACCACTCACTCACTAAAGCTAGCATTCTAAATGAAAGTGCTTCAGAAATCAGTTACTATTTCTCACTGACGCCTGCAATTTACTCAATTAGCACACTTACCTGTGTCCTATATAGTTTCTAACACTCCTAGCCAATTACTGTGCTAATCTCATCTTCAAAACAATCTGAATTCTAAATTAAATGCCTTTACAAAGCAGTTTCTCTTTCTCAGTGCTAGCTGCAACTAACTCAATTAGCATTGCAAAACACAATCACCTGTTTCCCATAGTGTTTCTAACAACCTCAGCCCATTCAGAAACACTCCCACGCCCTCAGACCACACACAAACTGTGCTGCCAGTATAGCCTAGAGGTTACAGTAATGAACTCTAAACAAGCTTGGTATGTTCAGCAGACCAAACTTGGGTTTGAGTCTCACAACCTCCATTTGCATACTGTGTGACTCTGAACAAGTCACTTAACTGCCCAGTGTACCCAGGTCACTCCTAAAAACTCATCGAGTTATCAAAGGCTGAGGGGGGGAAAAAAGGCAAACAGGAAAATGACACAGCAAAATATAATGCTTCTCAAGCTCCTACCTCATTGTATAAATACTACAGATCATGTGCTACAGGAAATATTCTCACTCCCACAGAGTGAGCTGAACATTCTCACGTGTGCCTTTGGCAATTGTGAGAATACAGATCTCACTCTGCAGGAGTGAGAATATTTTGCATATCTCATTCCTGCCCATCATGTATCTCATATATATATATATATATATATATATATATTAGTTACAAAACCTTCATTAATGCATCAGTTAGGGCGATTACCATAATTAGGGATGTAAGTTTGTCATGGCAGTCATACACGTCATTGATTCCATGACATTTGATGTTTATTCAGGACTTCCATGACTTTCACTAGTGTCATCAGAATGTAGCAATGATGACAGTGCCACAACATTTACTACTGTTTACTAATGAATTCATGAACAAACAATGAGTCATTAAAACCTCATCCATGTCAAACTTATAGTACATCCCTAACCATAACAGCAAAAGTAGGGAAACGAGGCATTAGGGTTTACAATCCTAACACCTCACACACAGGGTTCTCACCCACACACCAACAGACACTGGAGTGTGCCTTGGGGTCATCAGGTTTAACTCTCACCCCATTGTCCTATACTGTAGCATATAAGCTTGTTTACACATGGAATGGGGTGAGAGTTAGGGGTAGTGAAATTGCAACAAATAGTCATAACTGTGCCATCTTAAATCATTTTCACCCCAGATGTTCAACATAACCTTCTTATCACCTCCCCACATGTACCGAGTACAGAAAACTTTTAAATCCCTGTCGAAATGTAATTCCGCACAACTGTAATGCCGTTTTGTGCCACATGTGTGGAAAAACATTTTTGGCAGGATTTGAAAAATTACAGCTGTACTGTTCATGAGGTGGTGTGAAAAAATGGTAGTATTGAAAATCTGGAGTGAAAACATGAAAAACTGGCAAAGTTATGAGCGTGCATAGAAACTACGCAATGCACACTCATAATGTGGTAATTTTTTGGAATTTTTTCATCAGATTTTCAACATGGCTTTTTTGGGACCTAGTCACATGAACAGTGGGACTGTGATTTTGTTAATCCATCCAGAAAGTTGATTTTGCACAGTGTTTGTGCCATTCTGCAGCACAAGTGCAAAAACACATTTCAGGCAGGATATGAAAAATGACAGTGGTACTGTTCATTAGCAGATGCGAATAAATATCAATGCTGGAAATCGGGATTGAAAATATTAAACATTTGTGATATTACAAGCTTGTATAGAAACTGCGCAGTGCAAACTCGTAACTCAATCATTTTTTGAATTTTGTCACCAAATTTACAACGTGGGCTTTTTGGAACCCCACCTCATGAACAGTGGCACTGTTGTTTCATTAATCACTCCTGAAAGGTGATTTTATGCAGCTTTTGGGACCAAATGACCAAATGACAATTCACGAGCAGGGATGCAGCAAAATTTAATTTCACTGACAAAATTGCTTTGAAATTCGCCAATTTCACCGTATGAAACATTTTGTGAAAATTGAGCCCTTAAGGTGAAATTTTGCCATCAATTTCACCAGTAAATTTATCTTTCATCGGTAAAGTTTCACCTTACGTTAGTATCAGGTGAAATTGGGGAAAAAATGTTTGTGACATGACTTACTCTCTCTAGCATACTGCTGGTCACATGGGTGACTGTACTTAGGCAGGAAGCCAGACTAAATCTATTTCCTTTAGAGCTTTTGCAGTCTAGTAGGAGAGATACAGAGTGAGCAGAAGATCTAGGGCAGGATTCACTAACCTCGGAAACATCCCACAGCTGCGGCAAAACCTCAGCGCAAGAGGGTTGCCACTTGCGAATCTGCAGGTTACCCGCAGCTGCGGATATTCACAAAGGTGGAGCTGGATTAAGACCAGTTCCACAGATTATGGCAGCATTCGGTTGTTGTTGCCAGTGACAGCAGTGGAGCTGCGGGAGGCAGCTACGGTCAGTGAGACCCACCATAGTACCCTTTGCAACTGCTGCGGCTGTGAATCAGACGCTCTGCAGCTGTGGCGATTTCAGAGCACCACTGTGGTTGCGGAGTGGGACTTAGTCCCAAAACGCGTTGTGAATCCTGCCCCTTGTTTCCCAAAAAATCTAGTGTTTGTGTGTGTTTGTTTTTAATCTCTCATCAGCACTATATTTTGAAAAGTAAATATTTTCTGTTAGGGCTTTTTCTTTAGTGTTATTTTTTTTTATCTTCAGTGTGTGTGCATGTGTGTGTGTGTGTTTGACTCCCTCCCTGTATTTTTCTTTCTTTTTCATTTATTTTCTTTAATTTTCTATTAAGAAAACTTTTTTAATAATGGAAAAAGCAACTGGGACTGGAAGCAGTACAGCAAGGGAGAGAATGGGAGGAGCACCACTGGGGGATCTACTGTCCACCTTAACAGGCGGGCATTTTCCAAGCAGTCCCCCCAAGAGGAGCATGATCTCATTGTTCTCCCAGCAGCAGCAGGTCCCCCCTTGCTAGCAGCAGCAGCAGGAGGACCACCATGCACACCCCAGCAGCATGTGCCCCCCACCAAGAAAGAGCAGCAGAAGTCCATTGCCCCATCCCAGTAGCATGTGCAGCCTGTGCCTGCCCACCCCCCGAGCAAGAGCAGTAGCAGTAGCAGGTCTCGGATGAGGTGACCCCTGTTGGGACATCAGATGAAGAGGGCCCAGTCAAGGTCTCTTTAGTGTGGTTCTTTTTTCAACAAAGGTTGCAGATGACACTGTTGTCATCTACAACCTTTGTTGAAAAGAAGTAAGGAGGGGGAATAAAGGGTCCCACTTTGGGACAGGTGGACAAAGGAGCCACCTGCAGTACCATCACACTGTAGAGTGGCTTTCTAAGCAGTAAGAAGCTGCAGCAGAAGGCAGCATGATGCCAACCAGGAGGAAGACATTTGGTGGCCTGTGGGGCACCTCAGTACTTGTAGTAGGTGACAGCAGCTGGAGTCCAGGAGGAGTGATACACCCCTCACCCATCAGAGGTGGCACTGACATGCTGCACCCGATTTTGAAGCGGCATCATCACAGCCTGCAGCAGCTCCCCCAGCAGGTCAGATTTACAGCATGGAGAACCTAGGGGCCATGCTCCAAGAGGTGGTGGCAATGTTCACGGATGTGCAGGGACTCCGGCAGCAGTTGCACAAGTTCTGCCAGGAGGTCAGGGGGACATTGATAAAATGAAGGAGGACCAAAAGAAGGTCTTGGACCTCCTGGAGGAGCTGTGTCATGGGGGATGAAGGTGGTGGTGGTGGCAGGGGCAAATTTGGTGAAGTGAGTAGTGCACCTAAGTTTTTTTTCTGTTTGTCTTCTCCAAGCATCTGTCTTCTTCCTCTGCACCATCCTAAACATAAAAACATCAAAAAAGGCAAAATAAAGATATATTTTCTGTCCTCTTTCTTTTCTATATCATCTTTGTTCCTTTTCATATCTTGTCCAGTGTTTGTATATCTAATTTGTTATGTTTTATGTAATGTTTATGTTCACTGCCTTTCCCGTCCATCTCATATGAGACTGAGTCTGACCCTGCATGTCCCCCCGGCCCCAGCATGTAGTACTGTGCCTGTAAACTGTGTACCTTTCTGCTTCTTTTATGTTAATCCTTATTTATGTTTCCTCCTATCAACAAATGTGAAGTATAGTAATTTATTCGTATGAACAAATATTTTTTCCCAAAGCTATGTGATGTTGTTATCTGTTGTGTGTGGTAAGGGCTGGTGGCAGTAGCTTTGGCTGTGTGTAACATCAGTCGGCATATGTACACAACAGTCATAAAAACAGTTACATAAGCACATAAGTACATAACTGAGTAGAGTACTTGTCTTTTAAATTGTTTTTTGTTTTAATTGGGTTAACCACAATATTACCCAGATAGAGCATCTTAGGGTAGCTGGTTCATTCCACTGGGGTGTCAAGCAGACAAGGCATACTGATGAGTCCTGGTAGGACGAAACACGTGTTTATGTCTTCTGTTGGCACCCTTTGCAAACTGTGTGAGAGGCCTTTCGGCACCATACATTTCTGCTTAAAGTTGAACCAGCATAATATTCTGTGGTGATTTGCATATGCAGCCCATGATGCTTTGCATTATGGGGCCATGTGTGATTTTGTATTTCTTTGAAACTTGGCTTCACAGTCAAATGCATTTGGGGTAACCACTGCCTCAGTGCTTGCGCACAGAGGTTCTTTACCTTTTAAGTACATAACTTTCATAAGTACAGGAAAAATGGTACATAAAGTCGGGACAGAAATATGGCCTGAGTCATGATGTGATGTGGTGCCCACCCACACCACAAAGATATTAAATTGCTGTCTTAGGCCCTGTTTACCAATGATTTCAGCCTGAATCTCAGTGCTGCTGGTGCCACACGCAGCCTACAAGTCCAGAAATGTTTCCAAAATTTCTTTACAGTAATTTCGGACAGAAATCAGGTCTTAGCCATGTTGTTAAGCCACCACTCAAACCAAAACTTGGTCTTTGGTCCACTGTTTACATTGATGTCATGCTGAATCTTGTTTCTGCAAGTGCAGAACAGGCTGTACATGTCCAGAAATTGTACAGAAAAAATGGTACATAAAGTCAAGACAGAAATATGGTCTGAGTCATGCTGTGATGTGGTGCACCCCCCCACCACCCAGACATTAAATTGCTGTTTTGGGCCCTGTTTACCAATGACTTCCACCTGCATCTCAGTGCTGCTGGTGCCAAACAGGGCCTACAAGTCCAGAAATGTTTAAAAAAATGTTATGTAAAATTGAGACTGAAATCTGGTGTCAGTCCAGATGTTAAATGCTGTAACACCACCTCACGGACCTGAAAATGCAACTTTTGCCACCGTTTATCAATGATTTCAGCCTGAAACTCAGTGCTGCTGGTGCCAAACAGGACCTACAAGTCCTGAAATGTTTAAAAAAATGTTACAGTAAATTTAGACAGAAATCATGTCTCAGCCATGTTGTTACATGGTGCTCAAGCCACCGGCCAAACCAAAACATGGTCTTTGGTCCACTGTTTACATTGATTTCTTGCTGAATCTTGTTTTTATGAGTGCAGAACAGGCTGTACACATCCAGAAATGTTACAGGAAAAATGGTACATAAAGTCGAGACAGAAATATGGTCTGAGTCATGATATGATGTGGTACCCCCCCCCCACCCACCAGCCAGACATTAAATTGCTGTTTTGGGTCCTGCTTACCAAAGATTTCGGACTGAATCTCAGTGCTGCTTGTACCAAAGATGACCTGCAAGTCCAGAAATGTTTCCAAAAAAATATTACAGTAAATTCAGACAGAAATCAGTTCTCAGCCATGTTGTTATATGGCACCCAAGTCACCAAAAGAACCAAAACATTGCCCTTGGTCCACTGTTTACATTGATTTCATGCTGAATCTTATTTCTGCTAGTGTAGAACAGGCTGTACATCTCCAGAAATGTTACAGGAAATTTGGTACATCATCCAGACATTAAATTGCTGTTTTGGGTCCTATTTACCAATGATTTCAGCCTGAATCTTGGTGCTGCTGGTGCCAAAGAGGGCCTACAAGTCCAGAAATGTTTCCTAAAAAAGTTACATCAGATTGAGACTGAAATCTGGTGTCAGTCCTGATGTTAAATGCTGAGCCACCACCTCATGGACCTAAAAATGCACCTTTTGTCACTGTTTACCAATGATTTCATTCTGAAACTCGGTGCTGCTGGTGCCAAACTGGGCCTACAAGTTCAGAAATGTTTCCCAAAAAATGTTACAGTAAATTCAGACAGATATCATGTCTCAGCAATGTTGTTATATGGCGCCCAAGTAGTGTTGTGTGAAATTGAAATATTTCGCCTAATTCCACAATTACGCAAAATTTTTCACTTATGTGAAATGAAATTTTGCCTGTTTTCTTGATTTCATGAAACACCGAAATTTCGCTTACCATGACAGTTTTGCCAATTGATGATTCAAATTTTGTCTTGTGGCGGAATTTCACCAGCAAAACTTTTGATTTCGCCGGTAAAATTTTGGTACAAAGGTGAAACTTGCAATGCATTGTAGGTAAATAGGTCAAATGTCACATGCAGCTTGTTTCCAGCTCATTCTACTGTATGTTGAGTCAGACAGCAGTGTGTTGTGGTGCATCAAAGCCAATAAAGCCTTTGAAAACATAGCTAAAACTTGTTTTTGAGAGCTAATTGCTGCAAAGATATAACGTTTTTTCCTAGTCCTGCTGTGCTAGTAGTGCCTGGTAATAGGGAACATTTTCTAATTTTGTGAATTTTTGTATAATACGTAGTTTGAATTAGGTTTACTTTTCTCAGCTGTCTTTGAAAGAGTTGTGTGGGGTAGGGTAGGAGTGTAAAGCAGTGCAGGCTATTTCTAGCCAAGCAGATTGGTATATTTACTCACAATTGTGAGTTATCTATTTACTGTTATTTCTGATTAATTTTGTTATATCTTGCAATTTATTTTCTCTGAAAAGTTTCTCTGTCCTGTTTGAGAGAGTTCCTGCCACTGTTAGCTGTGTTATATATACTATTCTTCCACTTTTAGTTGTGAATTGATTTTGAATTCTAAAGTTTTAAACACACAGAACTGATCCTTTCTTTTATTTTTTTGTGGTTAGCTCTGTTAGCTGGAGTGTTAACTTGTGTGTTACTAAAATTGTGAAAATCAACAGTTGTAAAGTACTTCTACTCGATCACATGAACTTGTCTATTAAAGTCGCACTACATTGTTGAATTGTTCCCCTGTATGTTACTGCTGGAGCTTGACTCTGCACACTGCGCGGTGTTCCTGTTTTAGTTAACTTACATACATTACCCTTTCTCTATTATAGCATTGTTTGTGTCTCACTTGACATGCAAATTATACTACAGTATATATTAAAATAGTCATTTTCAAGACATTTCTTGTTGATCCCTCCCATCCAGACCACTAATATAGTGTGTGGTACTAATTTCCTTTGTTGCTGATTTATGGGTGTCTCTGCCCTTATATAAAAAACAAATTGTGGTACTGTGTAACATAACGAAATTCCTGCCTTAAGCACTTTCCACCCATCCTCTGGAGAGGCGCTTCCTGACATATTAGCACCCACTCTAGCTGTGCTTTGATGCCCCCACTCTCCCATGCTATTCGCTCAGGCCATGCAAATGGATGTCTGTAGTTTCTTTTTTCATGGAATGTTGACACAGCCACGTTGTCTCCTGCTGTTTTCAACCTCTTCAATACTATTATGCATCTTGCTGACGTACTGCCAACTATCTGCCTTGATGTTACCTGTTGATTTTTACCTCCCCATGCTGCTAAGTACCCTGCTGATGTACTGCCCACCTTACTGTATAATGCCATGTGTACTGTTTGCTGTCCCACCCACTAGTATGTGGGCCTGTATGTTACCCAGACTCTGTATTTTGTTTCTCATGTACTATGGAACCACTTGTGTGTTGGCCTGTATGTTTCCTGACAATGTATAATGTATCTCATATACTCTGTAACCTCCTGGGTTGCACCTGAAAATAGACATTTGTTGTCTAGTGTGCTTACCTGGTTATCAAAAACAAATAAATAAATAACACATTATAGTACTTTACTTGTCCAGATACTGAGAGACACAGGGGATCTGTATTTAAACTGTGCCACTTGTGACCTTTCTCCCTGTGTATGTTTCTTTACTTCCTTCCTGTTTGGGGAAAAAAGTTACCTTTTTGTGTTTTACTACATTAGGCTGCCTACCATGTACGGTATTAGTTCTATTGTAAGTGCTGGTACCTGTCCTGATTGTTTTTGGACTTTTAAGGAAGCCAGTACTGTAATTGCGTGAAAGTGTGATGTCATCATTCGTGTGTGAGGCATTATTCACACATAATAGTAGTAATACATCCTTTCTTCAAATACTCAAAGAGAAAGGCAAAGCTTTGAAGCAGCAGTCAGCAAAAATGCCTGGTAAGACGCGACCAAGTACAGGGGGGGAACATGGCAGGGGGGATGAGGGAGCTAATAAGTCTGCCAAAAAAGTGCCATTTCAGTTCCAGTTCCCTATAGCAGTGAAAGCACAGATATGTCTGCATCACTGTCTTCAAGTTCTGATGTGGGCCCTGGTGGTGCGGCAGGAACCAGCAAAAAGTTAGTGGCTGAACTGGGTCAGGCATATCTGTGTCTTAATTTTTTAAAGCTCAAACTGTTGCAGCCGTGCTTGTGGGGGATGCTGACAGGGAGAAGAAGGGAGGCACTGACACCAGCACAGGAACAGTGGTCCAGAACTCAGAGGAGGGTGATAATAAGTCTGTCAGTGTGACTGTCCATGTTCCTGCAGGAGTCTGATACTCCTGGAGATAAGGATAGTCAGCCCCCTGAGATAGTTGTAGAGAAAGGAAAAAGGTGCCGTCCTCCAAGAAGACAGTGATAGCAGGGAGGAGGAGGAGGAAGACAAGGACATCATCACTATTGGTGGTGATGATGATGATGACTGGGATGATCCCACATGGGAGCCTGAGTTAAAAAAGGTCAAGGGTGATGTAGGCCATTTACATGTACAGACCATAGTGGGTCAGTCTGTCACCAAGTCTATAAACACACCTTCAAGCAGTCAAGTAACAACCCCTCCCAAAAGCAGTGTTATAGAAGTCATGCTAGCAGCTCAAAAAATACACACTTCCACACCTGTTTATGAATCATCCCAGTCCCACAAGCATCTGAAGTTCAGAGGTCAGAAGTCCCTAGTTTGGGACTTTCATGTGCTAGATCCTGCTGATGAGACCACAGCAATATGCCAACTTTGTCAAACCTGTGTTAGCTGGGGAAAAAGGGAAGCCACATAGGCACTGGTGGCCAACAAAAATCAAGCACCCGCTTAGATGGCATCAACATCAGAAGGATGCCAGAGCTGTTGGTAGCAAGATGCATGTAGTAGAGCAAGAACATGAGGAGGGAGGGCAGAGTGGGTCAGTGATGGAAGAGGAGAGTGAGCAATCCTTTGCTGTCTCTAGTAGTGGGCATAGCAGTGGTGGTGCGAGTCCCAGTGTCACGAGTCTTAAAAGTACACCACCCCCACACCCGCAAGCAAGCAAAATAACTGGTTTCATGTGGTCTCCACTGCCCGGCCAAGAGTCAATTCTTACTCCATAAAGAAAATCATTGCTGACACAAGAGCAGCATTCTGGTTGGACGGCCCCAAAGATGCAGCCCACTCTGAAGACCATCCTTGAGTGGTAGAAATAGTACCCACCAAATCATGCTGCTGCATGGGAGTTAAATGCTGCCACTGCTGAAATGCTGGCCATTGATCTGTTGCCATTCTCATTCATACAGAATGCTGGTTTCCACAGGTTGATGGCCCGTGCCTGCCCCAAATGGCAAGTTCCATCCCGAACCTATTTTAGTAAGCATGCCATGCCAGGGCTGAACAGTAGAGTTGCTGATTACATTAGACATGCACTGAAGCATAGTGCATCACACTATATCCATCTTATCATGAATATATGAACCAGTGGACAAATAGCAGCAAGCTCGTATCTGTGCATAACAGCACACTGGGCACAGTTGCCAGGTGCGGTACCTGATTTTGGGTCTGGTGAAACATGTGGGAAGCAAAACTGTGGTGGCAGCAACACACCTGGAATTTGGCAGCATGCAACCATGACTATGACAAGTGTCACAGGTTCTCACATGGCTGCAAAAATGCTTAATGTTCTGCTGGACGAGATTGATGGGTGGCTACACACACAGTCACTCATAGCAGGATTCATCGCAAGTGATAATGGCTCCAATGTTGTGAAGAGCATTAGTGATGGTGGTTTTTCAGAGTGCCCTGCCTGGCACACTGCCTTAATCTTGTTGTTCAGCAGTTTCTCGACCATGCAGACGTTAAGGAAATGGTTACTGTTGCCTGTCGCATCTGTGTCCACTTTGCCCGTTCTGCAAAGACCCGTGGCCATCTACGTGAGCTACAGAGCAATAACAATCTGTCTCAGCACCGGCTTAAGCTTGATGTTGTTACCAGGTGGAACTCCACATTGTACATGCTTGACTGGCTGCATGAGCAGTATAAGGCTGTGTCAGAATACCTGCTGCTGCACACCACCCATGACAGTGCTGGAGTGTCCATAGCTCTAACAACAGAGCAGTGGCACCAAATTGATGGGCTTATATGCATTCTCCCTCCATTCAAGCATGCTACACAGGCAGCGAGTGGGGACTCTGCTTGCATAAGGCAGTCCATACCTCTCATACATGTGCTGAGGCAGACACTAGTGAATGTGCGACACCAGACAGAGGCAAGTGGGGATCATGGCACTTGTGATCTAATGAATCACATGCTCCATGTGCTGGACACAAATACCCATGTATCTGGCATTTTACAGTCAGCTGAGTTTGCAATCACCACCATGCTGGATCCACGGTACAAACATGGCCTGCCTTCTATAGTTAAAGGAGGTCATCAGCAAGTACAGCAGTTGACAGAGAACCTCATTAGATTGGTACATGTTGTACAAATGAAAAATGCATGTACTGCATCAAAAATGGGAGTTGCTACCACCACCAGCAGCTCACAGGGAACACAATCAGAGAAAATGGGGAAGGCAGAGTAGAAAACAGCAAGCAGTCCCATTTGGGATGTTCTCTTTCAGGTGGGAGTGGAAGATATGGAGGAAAAGGAGGAGAAGGCAGATCAGGCAACTGGACTCCGGGCAGCAGAATGAATAGTGGAGGCCTACATGGGGGACCCAAAGCACCTGGCCATTAATGATGAGCCAATGCTGTACTGGAGCAATACAATGACTGAATGGCCAGCACTAACATCAGTTGCTGTGAAATACCTGAGCTGCCCACCATCCTGTGTCACTGTGGAATGAGTGTTTAGTGTGGCTGGGGCAATTGTGAGAGAACGTAGGACCAATTTGTCATCCAAGAATGTGTCCATGCTAACATTCATCAAAATGAATGAAAGGCACATTCCACACAACACAGTGATGTCAGTGGTGTTGCCACAGGAACTGTGTCTCGGTGATGAGGATGATGACAATCCCTTGAGTAAGGCAGCCATCGTCAGTGAGGTGGATGAGGTAGCAATGTTGAGAGAATTCCCACCTGATGAGAACTCCAGTTTTGAAGACTGTGAGGGGTGCTTCTTGGATGATGTGGAATTGGAAATTGAAAATGCTGAGTTTACTCCAGGGCCCCCCATGCCCACCAAACAACAATTTTCAACTGAGTATGGTTGTCAGGGTGTGTATGTTACACCTTATTTCTAGCTATTTACCACTGGATTGGTTATGGAAATATGTTGTTATGTGCTGCAGCCTGCAGTGTGTATAAGTTTCATCCATCACCCTTTGCCATAACCCGTTGATTGGTCACCTCACCACCTCCACCAGTCCCCCAAAGGCACAAGCCTATATAAAGTAGCAGCAATGTAATTACCATAACCGTAAATATTTTGCAATTGCATGATTAATGTTTTTCTTCAAAAAATATATTACTTTTCATGTTGACTACAGTATATCAACACATCATCATCTTACAGCACAATATGTTGTCTTGATGTCCTTAAAAGTGCCCAGGATGTCAAATTTCACACTGCCCCACCGCCCCCTCTCATCACCTGATCTGACCTGACACACCCATGCGACTGAAAAAAACATGTTTCTCCCACTTAGTATTGGCGACATGTACAAGAACCCTTGCTCCTAGACAAGTGTAGAAGTAGCATATGAATGTAACATGCTAATTCAACAGTAACACCAAGTTGAACACATTTTGAGAAATGGTGAATGGTGGTCATCTTTAATATGCAAATCAATAATTACAAAAGTAATCATGAAGAGGCATAACAAATTACAACATCAAATCCCCCCAAAAGGTTACTTCTACAGTACCAGGTTAAGGTACACCAAAATCGCAATAGTTCCTAGGGGGGAGGGGTCAACTCATGGCAGGATGAGTGTCCTGCTTGGATTCAAAATGTTCCTGATTACTGCAGCTATGCAATCCCCATTCAGTAGACAAGACATTAACCCCCTCCACCTAATTATTTACTAAACACCATATCAACCATCTGTGTTCTAATATAGTTCCCCCCTGTACGTGTGTGGCAGTGGTGATTACTCATTAATGGTAATGGTATGGACACCAGTCCAGTGGCCAACATCACAGTTCAAGCAACACCCCTGTCTTCCAATGACACAACACAGCTCCTGCTCCTTCATGGTCTGGACTGATTACATGTCATCAAGATACGACATACTGAAACCTCAACAGAGGAAAATGACCTAAGCAAGAGCAAAGGTAAGAAAAAATGTTGGATACTAATCAATCTGCATACCTGCTTTTACCTAACAAGTTGGAAGAAGAAGCAGAGAAAAAAATGTATACTTACCATACCCCATGATGTGATGTCATTCAACTGAGGACATTCCCCACAGGAATATGCTGTGTGGTGCACATGATTCCAATCCAAACAAGGTCCAAAAAAAACCACAGTAGCACTAGCAGGCATTCCCTTCCCCTATCAGCATTGTGTACCTTGATATAAGAAAAAAATTAAGAAAAAATGTTGGTGATTGTTGAAAATCCCCCCCGCTCCGAGCCAACACCCATGAGTCTGACCATCCACCCCCTCCCCCGCCACAGAGAACCATAAAAAATGAAGACATACTTACCTCAAGGACAGTGAAAGTGGAACCATCGCGCAAAGGCACAATTAAATAAATCCCCCAGATTTGGTTCAGCAGCCAGCAGCAGCAGCAGGATGGAAAAATACTTACCTTCGCCTGAATTCCTGATGTTGAAAAAAAAAGCAAAAAATAACACAATTACTATCAAGCTCAGACAACCATATGGCAGTAACAGACATACCACACTTGTATGAAAATTGCAATACTTTCCGTCTGCATTGGGAGGAAATTGGGGAGATCCATACATCTGACATCTCCCTCCCTCACGACCCCGGCATGATGATGTCATCCACAGCACACTGAAAAATAATATAATAGCAGTACAAGCATATTAGAACTCAAGATGCCATAATACAAACCCACCAACACCCTTACCTTGCACAGGAAAAACAATGAAGACAGATATTTATGTATTCATCAGCAGCAGTATGGACTGTGTGAGGATAATCCACCAGGCATCAACCATTCAGAACAGTAGTTTTTGTGGCACCTTGGAAAGTAGTAGTCATAGACAGTAGCAGGCAGCAAGCTACAGTGCCCCTAAATGTCATTCACTACCCCACCGCCAGGCAAGGTACTACCACAGAGACAATCAGTCAATACAACTAGATAATTAGTACAGCAGCACAGGGATAGGGAAGTGATACTTCTGCATTTCTCTGTCAATCAATTGAAACACAGCAGCAGCAGCAGCAGGAAAGAAATGAAAGTAGCAGCAGCATTTTGCAGGAGGAATTCATTTTCTCTGCATGTTGGCACCCCTTTTCAGGTCCCTGAGGTTATGGGGCACCATAAAACATCAGGACAGACAGCACATTTCAGTCTCAATTTGATGTCACATTTTTGGGTAACCATTTCTGGACTTGTAGGTCCTGTTTGGCACCAGCAGCAGTGAGTCTCAGGCAGAAATATTGTGTAAACAGGCTCTAAAACAGCTACTTAATGTGTAGGTGGTGGGGGAGCACCCTAAAACATAATGGCCGAGACCAGATTCCACTTCCAATTTAGTGTACTATTTCTTTTGCAACATTTCTGGACATTTACTGCCTGTGCTGCAGTGGCAGAAACAAGATAGGAAGACAATTGTAAAAGTGGACCAAAGACCATCCTTTGGTCCGGGTGGTTGTGGAGTGCCATAAAACATCATGGCTGAGACCTGATTTCACTCTCAGTGTACTGTGCAATTTTTGTGGCAGCATTTCTGGACATGTGGGACATGATTTGAACATGCAGCCACACACTTAGGCCCAAAAAGCATTTAAAACGTGCAGAAAACAGCACATTTGGGTCAGTAGGGTGGGTGTGAGCCTGTAACTGCTTGTATTAGGCCTGATTTCACTCTCAATGTACTGTGCAATTTTTTGGCAACATTTCTGGCATGTTTTGAGCCGGTGGTAGTGAGTTTCAAGCAGAAGTATTGTGTAAACAGGTCCTAAAACAGCTACTTAATGTCTGGATGGTGGGCACCCTAAAACATAATGGCTAAGACCAGATTCCACTTCCAATTTAATGCACCATTTTTTCTGCAACATTTATGGACATTGCTGCAGTGGCAGAAACAAGAGAGGGCCTAAAGACAATTGTAAACGGCAGCCAAAACAGCATTTTAATCTCTGGTTACTGGTGGGGCACCATAAAACATCAGGACTGACAGTGCATTTCAGTCTCAATTTGATGTCACATTTTTGGGAAGCATTTCTTACCTTAGGGCCCTGTTTTACATGAGCAGAGCCAAGATTCACTCTCACATAGCTCTGGAAAATGTGTTTGTTCCTAGTAAAGTGTTTATACTTGACATTTGTGGATAGGATACAAGGAGCAAGGAGGAAACATATAAAGGAAAATGGAGTAAGATAAAAGTAGGAAGGTACACAATTTATCGGCATGGTACTACAAGTATAACAGGTGGACAGGGAGGTGGGAACCGGGAATCGGGGACCTGCATGGTCAGGAGGAGGACAAACTTACTCATATTCATATATGAAATGGAATGGGAAACTGAGGGAGCATAAACCAACTGGAAAAGATGAAATAAATAATAGGATATAGATCAGAAGACAAAGAGGACAGGAACAAATGAAAGGATATAGAAGAGAGAAGAAAAAAAAATATATATATATATATATATATATATATTTTTTTTTACGTTTGTTATTTTTAGAGGGTACAGATGAGGGAAGAGTGACAGTAACAAAGCAAGGACAAGAAAAAGAAAAGAAAAAAAAAATGTCGCTGCCAGTGCTGCGCTGACTGGTCTGGAGGCTGACCATTTCACTGCACTGATGCCAGGTACATTTTCTGTTGTGCCACAACCACGCAGCTCCTTCAGAAGCTCAAACATTTTGTATTGCTCCTGAAGGAGTTTCCAGAGGCCCCCCTGACCTCCTCTCAGAAATCACTGAACTCACTGCACAGAGCTCCCACCTTTCTGCACAGTGCTCTCAGGTCATCCTTCACTACTGCTGATGTTGGCACTGGGGCAGCTGCAGGCTGTGCTGGGTCCCCACCATGAACCCGGTGACGCCTCTGTCTCTGGGGTGAGGGTGATGGGGGCTCTGTACCTGCCTCCTGCTGATGTTGCTGCCTTCTGCTGCAACACCTATGCCCACCACTGGCCCCTGCCTCCTGCTGGCCCCCTTCACCTTCTACTACCAGCTCAGTAGCCCCACGGGCCCTTCTACATGCTGCAACCTCTTTTTTTTTTCAAGCTAATCTGCAGTGTGGTGGTGTTGCAGATGGCTCCTTTGCCCACCAGTCCCAAAATGATCTCCAGTCTCACCCCTTCTCACTGATCTGCCACACAAGGTGCAGATCATGATAGAGGTGTCATTTGGGTTTTTCCTAAAAAAAAAAAAAAAACACACAGCAGATGACCCTGTCTGTGGGGTGGCAACAGCTGATGTCCCAGAGCCAGTGGGCACATCATGCTCCTACTCAGAGGAGGCAGAAGGTGCATGCTCCAGCTGGGGGTGGCATCTGGAGGTGCCTGCTGCGGCTGCTGCTGCCTGGGGGTGGGGGACACAGGAGGATCCAGCTGCTGCTGCTGTGATGGGGCAAGGGGCTTATGCTGCTCCTGGGGAGTTGGGGCTACATTCTCCTGCTGGGGAGTGGGGGCAAATGCTCCTGCTGCTGTTCGGGGGGGCACAGACATAAAGGCCCACCTATTAATACGGATACTGGGTCGGGGTGGTCCAGCTGCCTTCTTCCCATTCCAACTAGTCTCTGAAATTTTTATCTCTATCTTCTTCTCCTCCCCCACCAAAAAAAAGAAAAAAAGGGGAGTTTTACACACACACTCACACACACACACACACACACACACACACACACACACACACACACACACACACACACACACACACACACACAAAGATAGATAACTATAAAAATGAAGAAAAACCGCCAACTGAAAATATTAACTTTTTAAACTAATTGGGAATAGATATCAGAAATCAAATAAGCTGCAAATGCAAACACACACACTCCACTAATGTTTTACTGAAGTTAACTCTCCTAGTCTCTCTCCTCTCTCACATCCTAGCTGAAACAGCTCTAAAGGAAGTAGATTTAGTCTGGCTTCCTGCCTAAGTGCAGTCACCCATGTGACCAGCAGCCTGCTAGAGAGAAAGTCAAGTGATAAGCTTTTTTCCCCCAATTTCACCTGATACTTACATGCGGCGAAATGTGCAGTCGAAAGGCAAAATTTACAGCAAAATTTCGACGAAATTTACAGGTGACATTTCGCCAAAATTTACAGGCAAAATTTCACCATAAGGGCACAATTAAGCAAAATGTTTCGCATGGCAAAATTGGCGATTTTGCTGGAATTTCGCCGGCAAAATTAATTTTCGCTGCATCTCTACACCCAAGCCACCACCCGAACCAAAACATGGTCTTTGGTCCACCATTTACATTGCTGTCATGCTGAATCTTGTTTTTGTGAGTACAGAAGAGGCTGCACATGCACATGTAGAATGAGTGTTTAGTGCAGCTGGGGCCATTGTGAGTGACCTTAGGACCAATTTGTCACCCCAGAATGTGTCCATACTAACATTCATCAAAATGAATGAAAGGCACATTCCACACAACACAGTTATGTCATTGGTGTTGCCACAGGAACTGTGTCTTGATGATGAGGATGATGATAATCCCTCGACTAAGGCATCCACCAGCAGCAATGTGGATGAAGCAGCAACCTTGAGAAAATTTCCACCTGATGAGAACTTCAGTCTTGAAGACTGTGAGGGGTACTTCTTGGATGATGTAGAAGTGGAGAAAGACTGAGTTTACTCAAAGATCACCCCCCCCACCACCACCACCACTTTCAGCTCAGTATAATGTTATAACTTATTTTTAGCTATGCACCATTGAATTGGTTATTGAAATGTGCTATCTGATGCAGTGTGAATCAGTTTCGCTTGGTCACCCTTTGCAGTAACCATTGTTTGATCCCCACCAGTCCCCCAGCCTATATAAAGCAGCCGAAATGAAATTACCATAAGCATAAAGATTTTGTATGATTACAGTTATAACGTTTTGCTGCCAAAAATATCAAGATACACATTTACTTTTCATGTCAACTATCAACCCCATCTTACAGTAAGATATGTTGTCTTGATGTCCTTAAAACGTTGTACTTGTGGCAGCAATGATGTTCTTTTAGGAGTAACGCTTGACTTTTGAGGCTGTGTAGACTATATGAAACCAGTTATTTTGATTTCTTGTGGGTGTGGTGGTGTACTTTTCTGACTCAAGGAACTGGGACTGACACCTCCACTGCTATGCCCACTACTCGGGAGATCAAAGGATTACTCACCCTCCTCGTCCTCCACCACCGACCCACTCTGCCCTCCTCCTCTTGCTCTTCTTGCTCTACAACATATAACTTGCTGAGGTAGATGCCACCAACAGCTCTGGCATCCTTCTGGTGTTGCTGCCATCTCAGCGGGAGCTTGTTTTTCAGGTAGGCGTGTTGGCCACCAGTGCCTATGTGGCTTCCCTTTTTCCCCCAACTAACACGTGCGTGACAAAGTTGGCATATCACTATAGTCTTATCAGCAGGATCAAGCACTTAAAAGTCCAAAACTAGGGACTTTTGACCTCTGGACTTCAGATGCTTCTGGGACTGGGATAGTTTAGAAACAGGTGTGGAAGTGTGTGTTTTGTAGGCTGCTTTCATCACTTCCATAACAGTATTTTTGGGAAGGAGGTGTGAATTGATGGCTTGGAGGTGTGCTAATTGGCTTGTTGACAGACTGACCTATGGGCTGTGCATGTAAATAGCCTACATCACCCTTGAACTTTTTCAACTCAGGATCCCATGTAGGATCATCCCAGTCATCATCATCACCACCAATAGCGATTACGTCCTTGTCCTCCTCCTCCCTATCACTGTCTTCTTGCAGTATGGAACCTTTTTCTTTCTCTACAACCATCTCAGGGGGCTGAATATCTCTATCTCCAGAATTATCAGACTCTTGTTGAACACTGTCATCACCAGCTCCTGCAGGAACAGGTATAGTCACACTGACAGTCTTATCACCCTCCTTCTGGACCACTGTTCCTGTGCTGGTGTCAGTGCCTCCCTTCTTCTCACTGTCATCATCCCCCACTAGCATGGATGCAACAGTTTGAGCCTAACAAAGGTAAGACACAGGTATGCCAGTACTGCCAACAACTCCTTTGCTGGTACCTACCGCACCACCAGAGCCCACAGCAGAAGACACTGATGCTGACATATGTTTGCTTTCATTGATATGGGGAAATGGAACTGAAGCTGTACTCTTTTCAGCAGACTTCTTAGCTCCCTCATCCCCCCTGCCACGTTTCCTCCCTGTACTGGACCGTCTCTTCACAGGCATTTTTGCTGACTGCTGCTTCAAAGCTTTGCCTTTCTCTGGGAGTATATCAAGAAAGGATGTATTACTAACTGTGTGAATAACAACTCACACATCACACCTACATAGATACATAGATACACAGACAGTGTTGGCAGATAAGGGCCTATGGCCCACCCAGTCTGCCCATTTGAGCTTGTAAGTTCAGTTTATGTTTTCCTAGAAGTCTGTTGCCCCTTACCCCTGACCTCCAGAATTCCTTTATGTCTATCCCATGCATTCTTAAATCCCGTGATTGTTTCAGCCCCACCACTTCCTCTGGCAGGGTGTTCGCTTATCCACCACCTGTTCTGTGAAGAAATTCTTCCTCATGTTTCCTCTGAATCATCCTCCTCCAACTTCATCCCATGCCCTCTAGTCCTGGAACATCTTTTTCGCTTAAAAATAGTGTATTCCTGCACCCTGTTTCCTCCTGTAAGATACTTGTATGTCTCTATCATATCCCCTCTCTCCATCCTCTCCTCCAGGGAGTACATGTTCAGTTCCTTCAGCCTGTCTTCATAGGACTTGTGTTGCAATCCATGCACCATCTTTGTTGCCCTCCTCTGAACCTTCTCTACCCTGTCTATGTCCTTACATAGGTGTGGTCTCCAGAACTGTACACTGTACTCCAGGTGGGGCCTCACTAGTGTCTTGTATAGTGGAATTATGACCTCCCTTTTCCTGCTGGTGGTGCCCCTGCCTATACATCCCATCATCCTATTTGCTTTACCTGCTGCCTTGTCATACTGTTTCCCTACCTTGAGGTCATCAGAGATGATAACCCCAAGATCCCTTTCCTACTTGGTGCATGCTATATCCTCACCCCCCAACTGATATATTGTGTCAGGGTTTTTATGCACCATATGCATTATCTTGCACTTCCTTGCATTGAATTTCAACTGCCAAACCCTTAACCATTCTTCAAGTTTCTGCAGGTCCCTCTCATTCTGTCTACACCTCTGGTGTGTCTACTCTGTTACAGAGCTTTGTGTCATCAGCGAACAGTGAAATTCTGCCTTCTAGGTCCTGCATAATGTCACTGATGAAGATGTTGAATAGGACCGGTCCCAGCACTGATCCCTGTGGTACCCCACTGGTCACTCTTCCCTCTGTGGAGTGACAGCCATTTACCACCACCTCTCTGTTCCTGCCACCCAGCCAGTTACCTACCCACCACACTACTGTCCTGCCAACACCCATATTCCCCAGTTTGTGTAATAGTCTTCTATGTGGCACAATGTCAAAGGCCTTGCTGAAGTCCAGATAGGCCATGTCCACTGCCCTCCCCTGATCCACCTCCCTAGTTACCCAGCTAAAAATCAACGAGGTTGGTCTGACATGACCTCCCCTGGTGAAACCATGCTGCCTTGGGTCCTGTAGTCCATTGACAACCAGATGTTCCACCAATCTCTCCTTCAGTAGTGCTTCCATGATCTTCCCCACTGCCGAGGTGAGGCTGACTGGTCTGTAGTTCCCTGCTTCCTCTTCGTTCCCACTTTTGTATAAGGGGACTACATCTGCTGTCCTCCAGTCTTTGGGCACCTCCCCTGTTTCCAGTGATTGGCTAAACAGGACAGTCAGAGGTTCAGCCACCACCTCTCTTAGTTCTTTAAGGACCCTGGGGTGCACCCCAACTGGCCCCATTGCATTATCAACTCTTATTACTTCCAGTTCCTTCAGGACCCTTTCTCATGTAAAGGGACTTGTGTCCATTTCTGCACCATTCTCACCCCTTGTACTCCCTTTAGACCCATTTCCCTCCTCTTCCTCAGTAAAGACTGAGCAGAAATACCTGTTCAATATGTCAGCTTTACTGTTGTCATCCTTCACGTGGCACCCATCCTCCCCATTCAGTCTCACTATCCCTCCCTTTGTCTTTCTTTTTTCACTTATGTACCTGTAAAAGGTTTTGTCTCCTCTACCCACTGATTTTGCAATGTGTTCTTCTGTCTGAGCTTTGGATTCCCTTACTGACCTCCCTGCCTCCCTTTGCTTCTCCTGGTACTTCTCCCTATCCCCTTCTGCCTGTGTCTTTTTGTATTGCCTGAATGCAATCTTTTTGGCTTTCACTTTCTTTGATACCTCTTTGGAAAACCATAATGGTCTCCTCTTCCTTTTCCTCTTGCTAACCTGCTTAATGCATAATTCTGTTACAGTTACAGTACTGGCTTCCTGAAAAGTCCAAACACAATCAGGACAAGTAGCAGCACTTAGAGTTCAACTAATACCATATATAGTAGGTAGCCTATTCTAGTAAAAACAAAAAGGTAACTTTTTTCTTTCCCCAAACAGGAATTAAAGCAACACACACAAGGAAAAAGACACAAGTGGCCAACTTTAAATACAGGTCACCTGTGTCTGAACAACTAAAGTACTGTAATGTGCTATTACTAAGTTAATACCGCAATTTGCTTTTTATTATATGAGGGCAGAGACAAACATAAAACATCGACAAAGGTGAGTACCACAATATGGTAGTGGTTTGGATGGGAGAGATCAGCAAACAATCTCTTGAAAACTATTATATTAATATATAGGTTTTTTATACTACGCATGTCAGGTGTTAAACAAACAATGCTGTAACAGAGAAAGGGTAAGATAAGTCAACTAAAAGAGGAATACTGTGCAATGTGCAGAGGCAAACTACAGCAATAAAATACAAGGGAGTAATTCAGCAAAGCAGCAAAACTGTAAATGTTCAAGAGATCAAGTGAAAGTATTTGTTTCCACAAGAAAAAAATAAAGAACTGTTGATTTTCACAGTTTAAGTGACACAAATTAACACTCCAGCAAACAGAACTAACCACAAACAAAACAAAAAAAATGAAATAACGGATCAGTTCTGTGTGTTTAAAACTATAGAGTTCACAATCACAACTAAAAGCAGAAGAATGGTACCGTATATATAACACAGGCTAACAGCGTCAGAAAATCTCAGACAGGATGGAGTAACTTTTCAAGGAAAAAAAATGTGTCAAGATATAACAAAATTAATAAGAAATAACAGTAAAAAATAACTCACAATTTGTGAGTTATCTGTTTGTAGAAGGCTAGAAATAGCCTGCACTGGTTTACACGCCTACCCTACTCCACTCAACTCCTTCAAAGACACAGACAAAAGTAAAACCTAATTAAACTAAGTATTATGCAAAAATCCACAAAATTAGAAAATGTTCCATAGCAGCACTAGGAAAACATTGTATATTTTGGAGCAATGAGCTGTCAAAAAAAGTTTTAAAAGGCTTTATTGGCTCGGATGCACCACACCAGACTGCTCTCTGACACAACATGCAGCAGAATGAGCAGAATGAGCTGTAAACAAGCTGCACATGATATTTGACCTATTTGCCCACAATGCATTGCAAATTTCACTTTTGGAGCAAAAGTTTGCTAGCAAAATTGTGCCACAAGGTGAAATTTTAAGCTTTAATGGGTGAAATTGGATGAACAAAGCATTTTATGCAAAATTTCATTATTATGCGAAATCGGAAAACCAGGCAAAATTTAGTTTCGCCTAGGCAAAAAATTTTGTGTAATTGCAGAACTACGCTAAATATTTTTCCAGGCAAAATATTTCAGTTTTGCTCAACACTATTCATGAGATGGGGTCCCGAGGACACCTTGTTGAAAATTTGGGGGTCAAAATTCCTAGAAATGGCTGAGCTATCATCATAAGTTGAACCCCCTACTGACAGCCATTATACTGCGCTTACCTTTGATTCTTTATTTTTTGGTTCTGCTTTGAAGAGTGGAGACATGTCCTGGTCCTCAGAGGATGACAGCACCAACCTCTGGAGGTAGGTATGGGGCAAAGGGGGTTGCAGGGAGGTGGGTGCTCAGAGGGAGGGTTGGGATGGGGAAGGAGGACTGGGAAGATGACAAGGGACTGTTTTCTTTTTACCAGGTTAAAAAAAACAACACGTTGGGGTACAGTTTTCCCTTTTTACAGGTACAAAAAATAAATAAATAAATTTGGGCACACTGGGGTGGGCTTCCAGTGTGCCACATGAGTTGGTGGATATATTCTGCTGACAGAGGGATTGGGCACCCCTGTTGTCAAGGCAATAAAAAAAGTAAAAACTTTCAGGCATACTGGGATGGTCTCCCAGTGTGCCACATGAGCTGGGATGCTAGGGGGACATGATGCAACACGAGGATTGAGCACCCCAATGTCGATGGATTTTTGGGGACAGACTACATAAGTTCGATGCAGGATTTGGAAAAAAGATGTCAGGGGATAGTTTCATTATTTACAGGTATAGAAAATAAGAAATACATTTGTGCACACTGGGGTTGGCTCCAAGTGTGCCACATGAGTTGAGGGGAGGAATCATGATGCCAACAGGGGGACTGGGCACCCCCATCAGCAATAAAAGTGGGCTGAGGGATCCAACACTGGGAGTGGGTATCCTGGTGTCGGAAAGTTAAAAAAAGAAAACAATGAGAGCACTCATTCATTACTCAGCACTGTACAAGCCCATTCAACATTTAGTCGGTGGTTGGCTGTCAAGGTGAAAGGTGGGTTGAGCCAGTTGCCAGCTCCATTTGGGGATAGTTGGGGGGGTCTGGAGGGTCGGCACTGCCAGGTGGTAGAGGCGGAGAGGCCACTGGACTGCCAGGGAAAAGTTAAGATTCTGACTACAACAGAAGTTGGGGATCATGATGGAGGTGGGGGCCACTAGACTACCAGGGAAAAATTAAGATTCTGAATACAATGGGAGTCAGGGATCCTGATGGGGGGGCATTAGACTACCAGGAAAAAATTAAGATTCTGAATACAATGGGAGTCGTGGATCATGATGGGGGGGGGGAGGGACATTAGACTACCAGAATTGGACATGGACGTAATTAGAAGTTACACTTAGAATTACTATGGTAGTAATTCAAAGTGTCACTTCAAATTACTTTGGGTCCCACTGCCACTTACCACATGCTTTTGCAGGCGGTATTTAGCACTGCGCTAACAGTGGCACAACAACCTTTAGTGTGGCACTACTATTTTGAATACGCCAGTGCTCCGGTATTCATGGCCACTCCCCTGCCTCCCTCCCTGCATACATTAACTTTTAGTGTCAGCGCCATCACACAGCACCGGCGCTAGAAGGGCTTTTGAATATTGCAGTCTGGCACAAATTTGGTGCTATTCCAGTGCTACAGATTTGCGCCGGGTGCAAAGCTTTGAATATCTTGCCCCTAGTGTTTAGTGATGTGGTAAATGAATGTCTCCAGCTGATCTGAAACATCTTACCAATGCGACTGTTGGAGGGCATCTAAGAAAATACAAGACCACTGCAGAATTAGACAATCATTACTATTTTTTCTAGTCAGTGGCTCTGCTAATAAGCCTGCATCATGTACTCTGGAAATAGGTCTGAGCTGTTCTCCAAAATGTCTGAGTGGCGCCATCATTTAATGTAATATTGAAAAGCTCCCAAATGTCCTTGGTTGTCTTAGGATCATCACTATCCAAGTCTTTTTTAACGATGCCTGGCATTAGCACCAAGCAAACTCAGCAGAACAGGAGGAGTAGAACAACCAGGAGGTTGTGAATACACATTCTTGCCAGTTTTCTCAAGCTGTCTTTGCTGCTCTATCACAAGTGTCTGCAACACTTTCAATATGATTTATTCTATGTGCCCAGGTGGAATGAACACATCTTTATATCTGGGGTCCAGTAGTGTTGCCATGACATGTAGTGTGTGTGATTTAATGCTGTCAAACTTGTCTGCTTGTTATGTCACAAACAAACTCTGCAGCATCTTTACTGAGCAATGCATCTTGCTACTACTGCAATGACTCAGATGAACTAGTGGTGTCACCACCCTCTCTTCCACCACCATCATCACTCTCATTCTTTTTCCATCACCAGTGCTGCTATGGCTACCACCATCAGCAGCCTTGCTTTGTTGGGTTGCTGTAGAAGATCATAAATAACAGTAGATTCAGAATTGAAAGGCTATGCTAAGGGTTGCTGTCTCAGCACTGAAATCTTTAATGTTTTGTTCATATGGTCACAGAAGCTTTACAGCCTTTTGCAGAATGTACTATTACACCTGTGGCAGATATCTCCCAGAGGCCACATCATCAAATATCATAGCCTGGAATTTTGAACAAAAGTTTCTGTTCCATGTGGAAATGTCTTTATTTTTGTATAACTTTTGATGTTTATTGACACTAAGGTGATGTACAAGTACATTTTCATCATCCATTCAAAAACATTTATCTCTTCCAGCTGATAATTAGATATGCACAATGGTGTCCTATAATAGTGAAAACACTGTTAAAATGAAAGTGCAGTCCATCTGTTACTTAATTAATGATGTGCCCTTCCTTAGGACTGAGCTAAAGGTTAACCTGTATAATGAAGAGGTTATTATTCCAAATATGCCATCTATGTCTGATTGCCATTCCATCACTTTTTGATCAGTACTTTCAATACTTTCTCAGTCCAGTCATTGTAACAGGGTCTCATTAGAGTTTGTGGACACCACAGGGTGGACTACATAGGTAATGTTAACAGACAGGAGAACAAAAAAATATAACCATATAGAAGAGCTCATGTGCTCTCGAGTTGATACAATGAATACATCAGGTATATGCTAAGCTGTCTAATATTAATTAATACTTTTTCTTCTGTTTTTCCTTACAGTGGAGGGTGCATAGTGAAATATGTGTTGGAGGGAGTGTGAAGAAAATGCTACTTTCCTTAAGATTCCCCATGAAGTTGCCCACCAGATGATGAATTAGTAGCCTACAGCCACCTTTACAGCAGTTGTTCCACTGTAGATACTCCTTCAGTGTCATCCCTGTTGGTAAGGTAGGGGTGCCATTTGGAGTTGTATTTGTCTTTTCTCACATGATGAAGCTGTGATAGCCTCCATTTTGCAGATTTATTGTATTATTTTATGCCATTGACTGAGCTTTTGTGGTGTCGGTGACAGCCAGCACTGCATAATTGCCTTGGTTGCAGCAGCTGTCAGGATTAAGAATAAGTATTTTTTTGTCCCCCTTTTGAGCCCTGCTAGGAGGAAGGCCCAGGATCATATTTACCATATTGGTGGTTCAGTCACAGAATAGGCGGAGTGTGGGGCAACTACAAAAAGTGTGTGTGTGTACTTTTCTCTCCACGCAGCCTCCTACACAGATTAGTGTTGATGTTACCATAATGACACGAAATCTCAGCAGTTATGATAAAATGCACTGTTACCTTCCACTTAAATTCTTTCCATGAAGCTGATGCAGTGGCTTGTAGGTTATTTCCCCAAATGAATGACCAAAGCTTCTGGGTGATATGGAAGTTAGCTTCATTGACCCACTTCTTTTGAATTTTCAGAACCCCTGCTCCACCCCTGTTGTCCCTTAGTAATTTGCTAATTCTAGAAATGAAGGACTTGTATAAACCTGCATGAGCTTGCATAAGTACAAGACCATGTGGTGTGGGGGTTACCAATCCCAATTGCCATAGTCTTTTAAGGATAAAGTCTTGGCATTGGAGATACCTAAACAAATCTGCTGAGGATAAGCCAAATTCTGTTCATAATTGTGCAAAACTTTTTATGCCATCATGGTGATCTACAAATCGAGTAAGGAATCTTAAGCCCTGGCTATCCCACCTGGTATATACCATAAAAAAATCTAGATTGGAGAAATGTGGGGACCCATAATATGTGAAGTCTGTGCCACACAGGGATCACATGATTCCATGTGGCTCTGATCCTCTGTAAATTCTCATGGTATGCCTTGCACACCTGTTGGATACATCTCTAAGAGTAATTTCATCCACTGACCAAGACAAATATCTCAGTGAGGTGTGTGTGTGTGTACTCTGTTCCAAAGGTGTCCCGCTGTTAAACTGCAGAGTCCAATATAATATCTAGCATGTGCCTCAGCTGGGCTGCTTCATAATTCCTATTGAAACAGGGGCCACCCATCCCTCTTTCGGCCTTGTAAGGACATCCCACCTTATCCAGGGTCCTCTACCCCCTAAATGAATTTTGCTAGCAGTTTATTGAGCTCTTTCTAGTCCCCACCTGTTATAGAAATCAGTAAGAATGAGTATAAGAAAGGAAATCATGGCAGAATATTCATTTTGATTGCTTCCAGTGGGGCTGAGAAAGTTAGGGGCAGCACTTGTTATTTATTTAAATCCATGAAAAGGTCCTTAATAAGCACTGCTGTGGCACATTGAGCTCCGCATATTTGGGGGAGCAGCAGAAATATTCAGTGATGCTCCATAGAGTATCAAGTGTTTGTTCTAACCGTGCATGTTTGGCAAGTAGGTAACTCACCACCACCAGGTTTGCCATCTGCAAAACAAGATACATTGGGGGAATACCCATCATTCATTGCCTTCAACATGTTACTGCTATTTTCAGTCATGAAGATTCCCACCCACAGATCATGACAGTATGATCAGATGTCCAAAACTAACTGAAGGAATTACAGAATGTTTTACTCACAGTGCTTTCCTCCATGACAGACAGATTAAAGTAAGACATTTTCTCTACTGATGTGCCTCTGTGAGGCAGTCTGCTTCCATATATGTCCTGCAGGTTCTGGTGGTGGCAGAGGCAGGATGGGAATGGTGGTGAAGCTTGATTTGGACATAACCCAATAATCGGTGAGACTTTCGAAGCTTTGGTTTGCACTGCTGCTCCAGATATCAGGGTGGTCTTGAGGGCTAGAATCAAGGAGCCCTCCCCAGAGCTGCAAGCTGCCATTCGGTCCCCTGTAACAGACATCGGGTAAGCAACCAGGCACTTGAATTCAAATGCTAGTCTCGACTCAGCAGTGGAGAACTGTTTGGCACCATTTTTGTAATTCACAATCATGGACTGCATTTGGACTTGCTTCCTTGCTTTAACTGTCACCATACAAATGCACTGTAGGTAGTTTATTTTCTCTCTAAATTCTTCCAAAATGCCTATTATTTATATGTTTCAGTAAGTTACTTTAACTTAAATTAATTACTACTGCACTGCCTGTACTAGTTGTTTCAGATAAGGTCTGCATCATAATGACTGTATTTATTAGCTGAAACCTGCATTTCTTGCATACTAGCTCTCAGCCAGGTACCTTTAATTAATTCAGTCCTATCTGTTCTATGGTAGCAAGATCCTGCTTGTGTTATACAGTTCCTTGTTTAATTACAATACCAATGATTTTCTGCCTGTAAGACTGCCAATCAACTCTGCAAATATCTTAAGTGATTTATACAGGCAAAGCCTGAATTTTATATCTGCTAGCACTGGCAGTTGCTTTAAGAATTTAAGCATTGTTATTTTGCATTGTTAGTGCATAGCTACAGGGTCTCCCCTACCATGGCAAACCACATCTTTAAATCCTATGCCCAGTTTAATTTAACTCCCGCAGGAGTTGCAAAGGCTACTTGACCATATTAAGAACTAGAGAACAAAGATGTTACATGCCAAGTGCTCTCTGTAGCCTACCCCTCATATCTCTCTGTACAGCCCCTCCTCCTCAGTACCTGTTTTAATCCCATTTTGTCCTCTGTGTCTTTCCACAGAGATACGGCTCCCCTCTGTGGGTAGTCATGAGGGCTACAATCAAGGAGCCCTCCCCAGAGCTGCAAGCCACCATTCGGTCCCCTGTAACTGACATCAGGTATGCAATGAGGCAATCAAATTCAAATGCTAGTCTCGACTCGGCAGTGGAGGTCCCCACTGACACTTTGTGTCAGCTGCCCCACCGCCCCACCACCACACTTGGTGAACAGCACCATATATAGCAGTTCACATATCACATGACAAAAACCTATCAGCCTATTTTATCATTTGCAGATTATCCACTCCTACCACTTGCGGTGCTGTCATTATCTAAATCTATATTTCCAATTTCAAGCTGTGTCACCATGCTGCCTATTCTAACTTTAACCTCTATTCTTGCTGCACTGGTGTCATTACCACCATCCTCTTACCCCAAAGTACAGGCATGCCTACTGCCATGTAGCACCCTCACTGCCCCTGAACCACCCTCCGCCACCTCTCAGGCAGGACTGCTACCTGTGGTTCACATGCGCAACAATTTTCCAGGCTCAGTCATTCTCCTGCGATCATTCCATGCAGGCCTACTAGCCCTAACATTCTCTTCACAAGCACCCTCAGCACAGTCAAATCAGTCACCCACTTCTCTACGCAAGGCTCCCATGGTCCCGATGCTTCTCTAAGCATATAATAAACTTCATACTCCTCTTATCTGGAAATGTTGAGCCAAACCCTACCCCATCTCCCACCCCAGGTCCTTTCCCGTCTCCAACACTTCGACTCCCCAAGGGCCTGAAAGTGGCTTATCTAAATATCTGCAGTCTACTACACAAACTAACTCACCTACAGCCACTCGCCCTATCCCTATGCCCTGACATTCTGATTATCTCCAAGACCTGGCTAAAACCTCACAACAACAATGTTGAAATCTCTATTCCAGGCTGTACTGTCATTCATCACAATCGACCCAGGCAAAAACGTGGATATGGTTTAGGTATGTATGTTTCTTCCTCGCTTCAATTCACCCAAGTTACACTACCCGTTACTATGTAGGCCATCGACACATCATTGCTGAAACTATCCCTTCTCCATACTATACCAATATTCAGAGCAGGTTACTACTGCAAGCCAGACAACACTATACCAGATATCCTTGACCACCTTGGCAACCTAAAAACTCTGACATTGGAGGGCGAGCTACATATCCTTGGTAACTTCAATTGGAACTGGCTCACCAGTGCCAGCTCCAAGCTGCGCAGCCAGGTGACTGTTCTAAATCTGTTGCAATTGATCACCGAGCCCACATACCAGAACCCCAAATCCCCAAACCACTCTCTCATTGATTGGGCCCTCACTTCCCACCCCAATGCATAGTAGCTTCTGGCCTCTTACCAGACTCACTAAGTGATCTTCATATAATTTACACAGTAAGGAAAATTTTCAGGCCAAAGGTACCCAGTCCCCCCACAAAAACATCCTGAACAGGTCTTATAAATCCCTTGAGCTAGCCTCACTTCTAAATGATCTGGCAAATGTAGACTGGTCAGTCATCCCCCAAGCAACCTCTGTTGACTCAGCCCTGATATATTTCAAAACCAGGTTCATGGCTGTCTGGGACTATTATGCGCCACTCAGATGGGCACGGTTGAGGGGTGCACACCTGCCCTGGATCTTAGCAGACTGCATGGCCCACATCAGAGCAAGAGACCAAGCATGGACATCCTTCAAGATCACCTGCCAAATCACTGAGCATCTATGGTATCATGCTCATCTTAAAGCCTGCACAAGATTAATCAGGCAGGCAAAAACAAATTACTTCAATACCATTTTTTCCTTGAACCTAAACCACCCGGCTAAATTCTGGAAGGTGGTAAAATCAATTTTCTCCCCTACGTCCCAACCCCCAACATTTGCCTTAAGCATAGGTGACTCCACTGTAACTGACCCGCCTGCAGTGGCCACTGACATCAACTCCTTCTTCAAGAGCTGCACCTTATTGCTGCTGTCCTCCCTCCCGCCTTCTCCTAACTCCCTTCCACCACCTCCCACCTCAGTTCAAGCACCTCCACACCCCTCCTTCTTCTCCTTCTGCCAGGTTACTATGCAAGAAGTATTAAATGCTCAGCTTGCCTTAACCCTTCCAAAGGCAAATGTCCCACTGGCCTTGACTCCAAAATGCTCTACCTGTCAGCTCCTTCCATTGCCTCCCCTTTGGCAGTGCTTTTCAACCTCTCCTTCTCTTTAACCTCTATCCCATCTGAGTGGAAGCATGCCACTGTAATCCCACTTTTAAAAGACAGTGACCCATCCATCGATGGAAACTACCACCCTATTTCCCTCCTTCCCACACTGACTAAGCTTCAGGAACACCTGGCCCTCTCACAACTCTCCTCCTTCCTTGACTCCTCATCCTTTTTCACACCTTGCCAGTCTGGTTTTAGGAAAACCCACTCCACCACCACTTCCCTACTAAGGATCATCAATTCCATCCATACTGGCATGGACAAGGGCCACACCATCTCAGCTATTTTTGTTGATCTAGCAAAGGCATTTGACACTGTCTCTCACTCACTCCTCCTGTCCAAGCTCTCACTCACTGGACTCTCCTGTGTGGCTACTGATTGGTTCCACTCCTACCTGATTGGTAGAACCCAGTCTGTCCATGTTGTCACCACCACCTCAGCCCCCTTTCTATCACTACGGTGTGCCCCAGGGCTCTGTTGTTTTCTATCTTCCTTAATCCTGCCCTCTGCTTGCCCTCACACATATCCATTCACATGCATGCGGATGATACAGTGCTGTATATGTTTGGCCCCACAACCACTGATGTGGTGACCAGACTGCAGCAAGACTTCAATAATGTTCAGCTCTGGTTTCAAACAAATCAGGTTTCCTTCAACACCAAAAAAACAGTTTCAATGACCTTCGACACTAGGCAAAGACTCGTGCGACTCCCTGCCACTCCCAATTTCCACACCCTGGTTGGGTCTATATTGGAGGCCTGTACCTCCTTCAGATATCTCGGGGTCTACCTCAAGAAAACACCTTGACTTTTCTGTACATATTGATGCCATCCACAAAAAGCTCCACCCAAGGTTGGGGGCCCTATACCATAATTGTGACTGCATCCTGCTACTGGCGCGCCGCACCATTGAACAGAAAATGATCCTCCCTATTTTTGACTATGGGGATGTAGTCTACAGTGCCACACCCAAGTCTACCCAAGCCAGACTGGACCCACTCTTCCACTCCTTCTGCCGTTATGCCCTGGATTGTCCTCCCACCGCCCATCATTGCACCCTCTACCAGACCCTGGGCTTCTCCTCCCTCCAGGACCATAGACTGTCACACTGCACCAAGATTACAGCAAAATTCTGGACCCAGTCCCTGCCCACTTACCTTACTGCCTAACTATCTGCCCTTGCCTCTCCAGGATATGCACTGAGGAGAAATTATGCTAGGCTGCTATCCATGCCACACGGCAGGCCAGACAGCCTTCAGATACCATATGCCTAAGCTACGGAATTCACTCCCCATGGGCATTCGTTGTGCCTCCCCCACCCAGCACCTCAATTCTCTACTCAAGGCACATTTCACCTCTGCCTGTACATACAACCAAATATTCTGCCAACCCTAATGCCCAGCTGTGCTGTGATGTATGTGTGTATTTTAACTTATTCGGTCAATCTGCTTTGCAATTAATTCCATCTGCTGCACTACATATACACTGCACTGCACTTGTACTTCTATTTGAATTGTTGTATGCTTTCTGTATTTCTTCTTACTGTATTCAATGATTTGTCCTTGTGCTCCCTGTGTACTCTCCCTGACCCTCCCCCGACGCATCTGGAATTGAGCAGTATCTCTGCTCGGCATGTCTTACTAGTAAAACGTTTAAATAAATAAATAAAATGCACATAGCCTCCCTCCCTCTACTTCCTTCAGAAGTGTCAGTATCTGCATGCATACTGCCTCATACATACTAGGTAGAACATGCTGGAAATGCAAATCTTGAAGGATTGTTGTATTTGTGCTGCACTTCAAGCAACAGTCTTTGAAAGCCGATGTCTTGTGCAGTAGTGATTGGCTGATCATTAACATTCCCAATGAGTTGTGTCATTTGGACAGAACATGGGTGAGAAGGTGGAAGTTTAGTGGCTGTAAGTAATGACTCGGGCAGTGCACTGCTGATGGTTGAAGTGGTGCTTCTGAAACAACACCAGTACCTGGTGATACATCAGCAGGCTGCTCTAACTGCAATGGTGACTGCATTACTTTCTAATCCCATCACTTCCTGTACTTGCTGCTGCTGACTCATCTGACCAGAGTGAGTATTGGGAATGGATTTGACTTTTAGAAAAATGTCATGTTCACATTTTAAATCATCAGCCAAAACATTGATTCCATTTGTTTTAGTAGGCTGACCCTGACAGATCTTTTTACCGTACTGATTGGTATGTGCTTTTAGTGGATTTGAGGTGTCATCTGTAAAATACTCCAATACTATGGAATATGCCTTTGTTTTATTTTCACTACATAGTGGACTGCTTGGGAGGGGAGCTTTGTAAAGAATTTAGCTGTGTGTACAAGATGATTGCTTTTTTCCCACCACTGTGGTATGATATAGCGTGGGATGGGCAAACATCAGCAGCAGCTGCAACAGCAACAGGTGGCATAATACTGTAGGGTGGATAGTGCTAGTTGAGGAAGCTGGATGCAGGGTTGGTCTTTACATTTGTCTGCCTGAGAAACTTGATTTTCACAAAGAATCACATGAATGGAAGTCAGGCTGAAGCTGCAAGCTTGGTAAGACAGTGCAAGAGGCTACTGCCAGTACATCTCAGCTGGGTATTAGTCTTCTAAATAGGCCACATAACCAGTACTTACTCATTTGGGTGACTGAAAAACATCTGGGACCCCAAACATAGTCACATCACTAGGTGGTGGTATGCGGGTACACACTGATCTCCCTGTACCACCACCCACCCAAACTGCCATAAACAAAGAGATAAAGCCACTATCTGCAGAGGGCAGATTGCATGTTGCAACAACACCACTATATGCAAATATGCAGACTACCTTTGCAGTTTTCACTGTCAGCTGTTGCTCAGATGCACTGTGACCAATGACACACTGGAACTGTGGCTGCTGTAAGGATCCTCCCATAACTTGGCACTAGGTACAATGTGCCATACCTTGGCTTGTGTCCCAGGCGCTTATTGTTACTTCCTATTATATCCACCACCTCCCACCCTATAACCAAAGGTCTGCTTGTGGGCCATGTAGTTACCTATTTTTATAGTCTCTTGAGGGATTTTTCTTGGCAGGCCAGTGGAGCTGTGCCTACTGGGAATGCACTTCTACATCTCTGGCAACTAGTGGATCCCTAGCCCTGTCCCGCACTGATTTCAGTGTTGCTGTTTGCCTATCAACCATTCCCTTTGTCAGAATGAATGTGCCAGCTTGTAAAGCAGCAACCCCTTGTGGAAATATATTCAGCAGTTCTTCAGTCAGTGGAGTCACTGTTCTTGTGATAGCTGGGTGAGGGCTACAGTAAGCAGCCTTGCATGGCACAGCATCACCACGCATACTGGTGACATCATTACAAAGGGCTTCCCATCCCGTTCCCTGTGCTAGGTTACTGACCTGTGCACTAGTGCCTGGAAATATTCACAACCTCTTAGTGTATAGCAAAAAGTGGTGCAAGATAGAACTGTCCAGCAAAATGGTCTTTGCCTATGCCTTGCAGCATTGCAGTGTGACTGTACGGAGGCATAGATTGACCAGTCCAGTAATGCAGTGATAGTGTGTCAGGCAGTCACCTGAGAGAGTGGGGTTTATGAAAAAGCCCACAAATCCTACTTTGGGGTACAGAGCTGGGGAAAGAAATGCATCACAGCATTCACACTCACTTTCTGTTGGTTAACCCTTCAGGAGCATTTTTGCTGTCTATGAATGCTACTGCTTGCCCACTCATGACTGGAGGAAGGATACAGTGGTGGGTGATGAGATTTTAAGTGCAGAGGACGGGGGTCAGAACTGTAGGGGAAAGAACATAATAATAATAACAAAGCAAATCCTGAATAATCCTGAAAACAAATCCTTAAAGAAAGCAGATTTCACAGTTACTGTATTTGTGAAGTTAAAATCTATTGCTGCTCATGATACAGCAATGTCATTAAAAAATGCACTACAGGGTCAGGAAATCTCATTAAAGCTATTAATACATAGTTTATGGATTCACTGACAACATTAATTGTATACCTGGGAGATTGACAGCTGCTGTACAATTGACAAAATGCATTTGTCAGTAAATTGTAATGGCTGAATTTATTACATTAACAAAAGTATATAGTAAAGCTAATGTGGGCTCATTATGTTGAACCAGATCAAAGGGTTATGGCAGCTTGCAAGATGCAGAATGTAGCTGAGAAACCTGATGGCACTGCAGATGGATTATTTGTAGTATACAGTAACTTTATTTATAGAATTTTAAATGCAAAGCCCCTTTTGCATACACTTAATCTACAGCATGGGGATAAACAGGATCATGCGGCCAAAGCTTGATATGAAAGAAGTAGCTCAAACTCATGTTATGCCCTCCTGGGAGTTCATCAGCAATGCAAGAAAATGCACCAGATGTGTTTAAATTTCAGGGGAGCTCAGATAATGAATTCCTCCCTAAATATAATTGTGCCTAGTTGTCAATATACTAGGTATGATAGCAGCATTGTAGGTGCTGATTTTCTGCACCAAATAAAAGCACCTAATTTGTGCCAAGGAAACTTTCTGCCACATTTAATAAGTGGATATGTACTTCAGCATGCGGTGTACTTTCATAACCACAATGTTTCTGCTACTACAGTTTACTAGAGCTTGTAATTCCTAAGACTTTCTCAGTCCTTTCAAAAATTGCAAACATAGACTATACAAGATGTCTGTGTATAGAACAGTAGAGAACAAATAAATTATATAATTTGCTGGATATCAGTGAAATTGGCAATTGTGTTTATTTATTTAGTCATTCATTCATTTAGAATTGGTAACCAGGAAAGGAAAGGTATAACGGGTGAAAAATATTGACAACAGAAAATAATACAGGCAATACAAAATAGAGCAAATAAACACACTATAGAGTAGATTAGGCAGCAAACAAGATGACACTGGAAGAACAAGTTATATATAATACAATGTACTGTATCATGAATAAAGACATGGGAGAAATAAAAAAGTGCAACACAGGCTATGGATTCGAAAGGTGTGCTTAATGAACATAGAGCTAGGCTGCAAGTGAACAACGAGTATGACATGGACAGAGCAGAGAACACCTCAGCTAGGGAAGGAGTGCCAAATAGTCTGGCAAGAACTGGAGCAGGAACAGAAGGGAGCAGAGTAAAGCTTTAATAGAAGTTAAAGGAGAGGAATGAGGAGAATAGATACAATTATTGATACATGTTGTTCAAGTAGAAGGGAAGACAGAAGAAGAAGGAAGTTTGCTTGGTTGAAGTCTTGAGATTAAGGGCAGCAAGGAAATGGGAGTCTGTAAAGTGTAGCGAAGAAGTGAAAGAAGTGGGGGAACAGAAGGAGTAGAGATAAGGAGGGGGGAGGATAGAAACATAGAAACATAGACTTTGACGGCAGATAAGGACCACTTGGCCCACATAGTCTGCCCATTTCCCTACCTACTGGATAAGCTTCAGATTCTAGTTAACCAACAGCCTACTTCCTGCAACCCCCCACTATAATTGTCTTATGTCTGTCCCATGCATGTTTGAATTCCCCACTGTTTTAGACCCAACGACCTCCTCAGGAAGGCAGTTCCATGTATCCACCACTCTCTCCGTGAAAAAAAATGTCCTCACATTACCCCTCAGCCGTCCCCCCTCTATCTTTAAATTATGCCCCCTTGTTCTTACACATCTCTTTTTCTGAAAGCTGCTACCCTCCTGGACTTTGTTGATTCCCTTGAGGTACTTGAAAGTTTCTATCATGTCCCCCCGTCCCTCCTTTCATCAAGAGTACAGTATACATATTAAGTTCTCTCAGTCTCTCTTCATATGGTTTCTGCTGCAGACCCTGCACCATTTTAGTTGCCCTCCTCTGGACTTCTTCCATCCTGTCTATGTTCTTGCATAGATGAGGTCTCCAAAACTTCACACAGTGCTCCAGATGGGGTCTCACCAACTGTCTGTATAGAGGGATAACCATGTCCCTTTTTCTACTTGTGATGCCCCTTCCTATGCATCCCAGTATCCCCCTGGCTCTCCTTACTGACTTTTCACATTGCTTACCCACCTTTAGGTCATCTGATATGACTACCCCCAGGTCCCTTTCCATTTCTGTTGTTGTTTGTACCTCCCCTGCTATTGTGTACTCTTCTCCTGGGTTGTTGTTTCCCAGGTGCATTACTTTGCACTTCTTTGCATTGAATCTAAGTTGCCATATAACCAGTATTTTAAGAAAAAGAAGGAAAACCATGAGAGATGGCTGGAAGAAAGAGGTAGAGGGAGAGGGTAAGGTAGAAACATAAAAACATAGAAATAGTTGGCTGAAAAGGACAGCTTGGTCCACCAAATCTGTCCAGATTTTCCCTGACTATTCTGTTTCCACAGACCCTACCTGGTCTCCATCACCAACCCCCCACCTGTTTACTGCTATTTCCTGGTGTTTATTCCATGTATATTTGAAGCACCCTGCTGTTACTTCTCGTACCGCCTCCACTGGTAGGCTATTCCAGTCATCCACCACTGTTTCAGTGAAATAGTACTTCCTCATGTCCCTCTTAAACTCCCCCCCCTTCCAGCTTCATTGCATGCCCTCTGGTCCAGGTGTACTTCCTCATTAGAAATAGACTCCCTTCTTGTACCCTGTTCACCCCGTGAGATATTTGTATGCCTCTATCATGTCCCCCTGCTCTCTTCCAGGGTGTACATGTTGAGATACCTTAGTCTCTTCACACAGGGCTTTTGATGTAACCCCTGTACCATTTTAGCTGTGCTGATCTAGACTGCCTCCACCATGTCTATGTCTATTCTGAGATGCAACCTCCAGAACTGGACACAGTACTCATGGTGGAGTCACACCCATAACAATACATTGGTAAGAATACCTCACTCCTCCTGCTGGTGATAACCTCTCCTTTTGCACCCCAGAATCCCACTGGCACTACCCACTGCCTTGTCCCACTGCTCTGTCACACTGAGGTCATCAGATATGATAACCTCTAGGTTTCTTTTCAGCTTAGTGACTGTCAGTACCCCACCCCCATTTTATACTCAGCTCCTGGGTTTCTATGCCTTATGTGCATCATTTTTCACTTTTTGGCATTGAATGCCAGCTGCCATGCCATCAGCCACTCCTTGAACTTTCTTAGCTCCCTACTCATTCTCTCCGCCCCCTCCTGGTTATCCACCATTTTAGAGATTTTGGTGTCATCTGCAAAAAGGCATACCTTCCCTTCCTGTTCCTCTCTAATGTCACTTATGAAAATATTGACAAGGATTGGCTCCAGTACTGAGCCCTGCAGCACCCCGATGGCCACTCTCCACTCATTACATTGAATGCTGTTTATCACCCCCGCTCTGTCGCCTATCCATTAACCAGTTTTTTACCCCATTTATTACTTTAGATGTTACCCCTAGATTGCCCAGTTTCTTTAGAAGTGTCCTATATGGCACAGTGTCGAAGGTCTTTCTGAAGTTCTAGTAGGCCACGCCCACTGCCCATCCTTGATCTATTTCCCTTGTCATGCAGTCCAAGAAATCAATCAGATTCCTCTGGCATGACCTCCGGCCCATGAATCAATGTTACCTTTGGTCTTGTAACCTGTTGGATTCAACATACTTCACTAGCCTTTTTTTATATGGTTTCCATTAATTTCCTCACCACTGATGTGAGACTCACTGACCTATAGTTGTTGGCCTCATCCCTGCTGCAGCTCATATGGAGTGGGACTATGTCTGCTCTCCTCCAGTCCACTGGAACCACTCTTTTTTTCCAGTGAGGTGTTGAATAAGGCTGTCAGTGGTGCAGGAAACACCTCCCAGAGTTCCCTTAACACCCTGAGGTAGAGAAAGCAATGATGGGTGAGGGAAGAATACTTGGTAGCAAAGTGACAGAATGCATGGAAAAGAATGTCTAGTCTGACAATAGAAGAATTGGGGGCAGCACCATGGGTCTGGTACATTTGACTGACTCTTGTTTTGCCGATGCTCATAATACCGAGGCTGAAATCCCGACTCGTTTAAAATATAGATGCTTGGTTTAACGACAAACAAAATCCCATATCTTAAATTACCAACTCTCAGCACATGACACAGTTCCACAGGACTACTTTTGCTTATTAGTCACCTGGTATTGCAAAAATAAATTACATCAAGGCATGCAGGCTTGAGAGAGCAGTGCTGTTAGTAAAACAATTTTGTTGTGCTTTCCCCACCCAAATTATCGACTACTGCTGTCATTTGTTGTGCTTACCCATCCAAGTAACAATGGCAGTCCTGTTCTTTTACGTAGCAGTGCAGGTGTGAGAGAGCAGTGCTGTTTTTAAAACAATTTGTTGCGCTTTCCCACCCAAATTACCCAACTCTCCGATCATGACACAGTTCCGCTTATCCTGCTGTCATTTGTTGTGCTTACCCATGCAAGTAATTTTATAATTTCATAAAGCATTTCAAGCATGAGAGAGAAGCCAAAGAGCAGATGTCCACAAAGTGATCCCCAGCTGGCAGACATTAAGAAACATCAGATACTGTAATTGCAATTACAGTAGCTATTGCAATTGCAATTTTATATGGTTTGTAGCTTTATTGTGTACAACTGCCTTACTTTGTAATCCAGTAGCTGATGAGCCAATATCCACAAAGTGATTCCCAGTTGACAAACACTCTTTGCAAACAAAGATAAAAAAGTATTGTGTCTGATACGCTTTTCTTCTTAGTGGTATGCACACAGTCTTAAGGGTGTGGAAGAACATTCAGTTCACACAGGCCCAGTTTGTGATGCACTCTGTTTCTATAGTTTTTTATACAGTTTTACAGACATGAGAGAGCAGTGCAGGCATGAGAGAGTAGTGCCGTTTGTTTTTTGGTGCATGGTACACGTATTTGCCCGACTGTCGTAATACCATGGTAGACAAACTTGTTTTGTCGGGAATAAGTCATTCGGTTTCCCATGCCGTGGTATTTTTAACGAGTCAGTCATCCAGAATCGGGCAAATGAATGTCAGTATTTTGAGAGTTGGGCTTATGTATGGATCCCAGCACCGTAGACCACATCTGCATATTCAAACTCCAGAAGGATCATATTAGTGAGGAGTAGGAAAGACTTGCTGTAATAAAAGGTGTCAGATTTGGGGTAGAATTTTTTGTGGATGCATCAATGTGGGTAGAGATATCCAGGTACCTATCTAATCATACACTGACAAACTGGAAATGAGGAACAACTTCAAGTGGGTTACCATCCAGGGTAATAAAGGCTAGAAGGAATGAAAGCCCAGAAAGCTTTCAGATAATGCCAAAGGTCATAGACACAGGCTTTTTGGTGTCAGTTATAAATTGATGTGAGTGGAACCAGCACTGAACATTATTGAATTCATGTTGCAGCACTTCCAAATTAGTGATCAAGAGACCTGAAGCTAAGAGTATATTGTCATCAGTGCATATATGAATTTGGGATGGGAGTCGACACAGGCAGCAGGCAAGTTGTTGAGTTAAATAGAGAAAAGAATGAGGCCCAAGATGGAGCCTTGGGGGACAGCAGCAGGGATGGTAAGAGGTGGCGGCAAGGTGTCACTGACCTGAAATGACTGTAGTCAAGCAGCGATGTACTGTAGGAGCAGAACCATTTTACAGAAAGTGTATATAGTCCAGAACCCGTCAGCTTGTCCAAGAGGAGCGTATGATCTAGTATATCAAAGGCCTTATCTAGGTCAATGAAAATGGCAGCAGTGTTGTTTTTAAAGCTTACACTGTAGCAGTCAGCAGTATGTATCAGTATTCTGCGATATGCAGTATCATGATGTGTTATGATATTTTGCTATATGCCATTGGTTCCCTAGTCACTGAAATGGAGAATGTGTGACATATTACAAAATACAGTTAGGCACTACTGATTGCAACTGTAAAACATTGGCTCAGACATCATTTTTCCTAAATGAGCCATTTTTTAAGAACAATAACCCAGTCAGGGTAAGCAGTATAATAAACCTTACCCATCTTCCCAACTGATGAAAAGCACTTGACTTCTTCTCTTTCCTTACAACACACAGTGAAGTATGATTTGTCTTACCTCACAGTCTGTTGTGGGTTATATTGCTTTTGTTCTGTAAAAAGCATTCAACAGTTCCCAGATTTCCTCATAGGGCACTTGCTAATGCTATCAAAGCACCTACTGTGCCATAGCAACAGACTGTGAAGTTACACATAGAGAAATTGTGAGTCCAGTTGGGAACAGTCAGGTGCTTTTTGAAATACAAACCGAAATGCTTCATGATCTGAAATATTTTGAAAACCAATAAAGGGAGAAAGGGAAAAGAAAACTATAAAACATGAGTAGCTAAACATGTTCCTTTAGATACACCAGTTTCAAGCTTTTTATTTTAGAACATATCTGATTTTTTAAACAACATTTTGCAAGTGATGGGGAGGTGTCTCCTGCCACTTGGCAGAAGCAGGTAATGTAGTTGCTGAAGCTAAGAAGAACAGAACGAGGGCCAAGACGGAGCCTTGGAGGACACCAGAAAGGATAATAAGAGGTGGGGACATCGTAGAATAGACAATGATGCCACAGCACAGTGCTCAGTACAAAGCAAACTCATACACCCTCAACTGATGGTTGATTGATTTTGATGGGCTATTTTTAAACTTCTCCAGTGTAGACTGGAGCTTGCAAAGGTTATTTTGCAATAGAAACAGAAGGAAAAAAGGTTGTATACATTGCTTTGAAATTGAATTGAACCACTTTTCCTTTTTCTTCTTCTTCCATGAATCACAGAACTTTTTTCATGAATTAAAAAACTGAAGTCAAGACTCAAGAGCAGTTTCAATATTTTATAATTTAGTTTTTATTATTACAGTTTACATGAATTAGTTATAAAGTGATAATGTTTTCATTATACAGGGTACATGTCACATTGTTTTCAAGAAGAAAAAGAAGAATGTTTAAATATTTATGATGCTTTTTATACACGTTTTCCCAAAGCTGTTTACAAGCAAAGAGAGTCTGGTAATAAAGTGACTGTAAATGTGCAGTTTTAGCCATTTCACTCATCAACACCCACACATACTGTAGCAATGGAAAATTTCAGAAGTGCTTTTACTGAACGTTGGCCAGGATACCAGAAAAATTCCCCATCTCCTGTGAAATGTACCTTAAAGGAAAACAATGGAAAAGACACAGCTTTCCTCAGACACTACAGCAACTCTCAATTAGTGCTATCAGACAGTAACAGCTTTTTTTAAATTATTTAGAACAGCTACCAACAACTTCCACTTTCTGTTGCTGGCAGCAGCCATTTCATGAGCAGCCTCCTGAGCTCACTGTATGCTAATATGCCTGTTTGACCTCTGCTATTGGTTGGCAGGTCATATTAGCATAAAGTGAGCTCAGGAAGCTCTCTGCTACTCGTGAAATGGTGGCTGCCAGCAATAAGAAGTGAAAGCTGAAGGTAACTGTTTAAATCACTAAAAAAGCAATTAGAGGAATTAAAAAAAAAAACTACCATCTGAAAGCGCTAATCAGGAATGTTTGTAGCGCCTGGGTAAAGCTACACCTTTTCCACTGTTTCCCTTTAAGGTTTCTTTTACTTCCACCTTAACACCCACTAACACAGCACAAGAGATGGGCAGAAGTTACCGTGGTTTAACATCTCATCTGAAGGATGGCACACCCTGGCAGTACAGCACTCCCCATGTGCTGTACTGGAGTTCAAGCATTTGGGGTATAAGATCAAGTTTTGGTGAAGAACTAAAACTCTTAGCCTTCAGGCCGAGAGGCAGATGTGCTACCAACTAAGCCTTGCTGACCTCATACATCATTTAATAGACACTAGCTTGTTACTGATATATCTTTAAACTGCAAACAAAAATGCATTTTATGTTGCATACAATCTTTAAATAAATATACTGTACCACAATGTTAGGACTCAAACATTTTTAAACAGTCTACTTACCCCTTGTGTGTTCAGTGGTTGTGCAAGGAGGTAAAAATACGGTCTGCTCATTAATGATCCTTTCACAATCACTGTCCCTTCACCAGTGTATTTTCATAAACAAAACCTGTAGAACTTGTTTTGGTACAGTATGTTTATGTGGTTCTTGTCCTATTTCCTATCTGAATAAGACAGCCAAAGCTGCTTACTTGAACTGGAGACATTTCACATGTGCTGTGTGACCACATGTGCACTGATAGCATCCACATGCAAAGAGTAGAGTAAAGAAGGCTATGGGTACCAGGCTTTCTGTCTTTGCTGCACAACTACAGTCTGGCTTCATGACTTTTCATCAGAGCATATCTTTGCTTCAGCCCAAAGGGAAATGAAGATGGACATAACATAGGAACAAACAGTGCACCCTTTATTATCCACCAACATTGGTGCACTAACGTTTTGGTGGATGATCAAGGGTGACGGATATTATAGGTGTCATAGTTTGCATAGGTAACATTTTTTGAAAGCAGCACAAGTCTACAATTATTGCATAAGCCAATTGTTTTCTTTATTTGTGTGCAAATTGTATAAAGAAATGATTTTTAAAACTTAAAATCATTTGGTTTCAGTGGTCATTTCAATAAACTTCAGTCAACTTTAAAAGAATCAGTTATGGTCATTTGTTTGGATTTGTGGTTATTATTTTTGTTCCATAATGCTTTTTTCCCTTGGGGATTCTGGGCAGGGCTTCTCAGTCCTGTTCCTGCCTGTCCCTCCCAAATGACTTCCACCTCTCCCGACACCCATCTGACCCAGGACCCCCACAGATTCCCCACCTCAGTAGGTCCAGAAAGGGGAGGGATGTCCTCCCCCCACTTGAAATATTATCCAGTAGTGGGTCAGCTGTTTTGGGCAGTGGCATGGATCAGGACGGAGCAGGCAGAATGCCATGGAGCCCAGTTCCCTATTATTTTTTATGCTCTTGAGCCTACTGCCAGGCCATGGCAAAACATAGGTGTGTTTGAGTGGAAAAGCATGCATATCAGGGAACTGTGGACCCCTCCCTACTTCAATGCTTGGACATCACACTGTCCCCCAGCCTCCATCTGGAGGAAGCCAATGGCTGAGTCACTGGACTTTCCTGCCAGGGAGAGGAGAGCAGTCCTCCAGATGCTCAATCCTCTCCCTCCCAGGCCAAACCCCAGCAACCTGAGCTTATTCCCAAAGTCAGGTCACTAGTATGGCAGGAGGAAGGTGCAAAGTGCCTCTGCCCTCCACACCACTGGGCTGTCTTTTTGTGGTTGTTATTAATTTATCTTTTGCATACCAGTATAGAGTAAACACATGCTTTCCTGAACCATAAAAACAAAGCCTCCTCCAAGTCATTATGCTGAGGAGGTTTTTTCATCTTGCTTGGGATCTGGCTGACATTTTCAGTGTCTCACTCTGACTTGTGGGCTAAAATATCCATGACTGGCTATGCTGCACTTCCACAGGGCTGAGAAGAGGTTGGTGATGTCCTGCTGTCTACATGTAGAGTTCAGAGATGAAGAACAAACAATGGCTGCCTTTCTACTAGGCTCCAGAACATTTTGGTTCCTCTTGCTTTGTGTGAATGCCACAGCAACCATGATGTGCCACTACTATCTTAGACCATGCTGGTTACAAGTCATGCACTCACACTTAAATACTGAAGGGGTCCACTTCATTGATGGACAGTTGAGCATAACTGTTTAATTCAGTTTGCAGTTTGAGTGAAACCTAGTAGCACTGGCTCACGTTGAATGGCTCCCCTCCTTCACACCGATCTCAGACCACGCTGATTACAATTTATGCACTCACACTCAAATGCTGTGGGGGCATTTATTTCTTGAAAAAATGGGTTAAATTGTTTAATTTAGCTGAACAGAATGATTAATATCACAGTTTTCAGTTTGAGTGAAATATACCAGCACATGCTGACAGGCTCCCCTCCCTCACAGTCATGAGAAACAGCATCCAGCACCCAGACAAAGTTTGGAGAAGTCCAATAGTGAAAGTAACCCACTAAGTCACTGTACCTTACTTTATCCATCTCACTGTGCGCTAATTTTGTGTTGTTGTTGTTGGCTGGAGTCACATGATGCTCTGCTGCTGACAGCCTGCTTCCTTGTGCGGCTCCATTCTCTTTGGCTATTTAACATTAAGATTCCTCTGATAACTGTTGGCTACAAAAATTCTGATTAATTATACATCTTCCCCAGTGTCTGTACTACCTATTGATACCTGTAATGCCTGCTAAAATGGAAATTCTGAAAGAATCAGATGTTGTGCATCGCTCACCTCCTGCAACTCCGGAGAAGAATCGAGAGCCAAACCAGCAAAAGTCTGGCGCGGAATCCGCTACAGAAACCAACGATGATTCTACTCTTTTTGACAGATGCCCTGTTTCTTCAGGAGATTATATCATTCTGAAACTGTATTATTCATCTAACTGATGAAGTTCAGAGCATACAATCAGCTTTAGCTGAGCTCACTAGTTGGGTCAGTGACACCAACACCAGTATCAGCTCAGTTGAAATTGGAGAGAGAAGACCAAACCTTCTTTGACCTTCCTGCACCAAAAAATGAGCAAGCTTGAGCTGTGAGTGGAAGACCAGGAAGGATGCAGTCAGTGTGACAATTTGACCATTTTAGGTCTTCTTGAAGGATCAGAAGGCAAGGATGTTTTGGGCTTCATACAACAGTTTTGTGAAAGCATTGCCAGTCCTTCCCCAAATGGCCCTCGATACATGATTAAGAGGGTGCATTAGGCATTTGGACCCATGCAAGGGGAAGGGGAGAAGCCATAGCTGTTAGATTTTCTGGATAAACAGCAGATTTTGTTGAAAATTATTTCCCAGCCTAAAATTTATTGGAATGGCATTAGAGTCTCTGTCTTTTAAGATCTTCCCTTTCAGACACACCAGCATTGGGCTGCCTTTCACCAGGTCATATCAAAGCTGGCTGCTGCTGGTATACAGTTTAAATTACAATATCCAGCTTGTCTACAGGTCTTTAATGATGGCATGTCAAAATCTTTTGATTCTTCTGGAACAAGCATAATCAGAACTAACGAGCCTTTACCAGGACTTATTTAAATTTGGTATATGACTCTAACATTGTTTGCATAAGATTGATCACATTGTTTGTGGAGTGCCATATTGTCTGATCGATGTGTGCATTTGGTGTGACAGTTCTTAATATATTGGACTTCCTAGGACTTATCTAGAGAGTGTCATTGAGACTTGTTCTTTTTGGTTTTCTTTCTGGACAGTGGAGAGTGAACTATCAGTTTGTTTTAAATGACTTGTTTCTTGGCTGCACAAGACTGACTACATTATTTATGGAGTACCATATTATCTGATCACTGCATGCATTCAGTATGACAGTTTGTTGAATCAGTATAAAAATGCTTTTTTTTTTAACTGGAGGATGAAGGAACTTGTCATCAAGTTCCTCAGCACTATTTGGGAGTTGAGAACTGCGTTCATTTAAACTGCTTTCTGAGCTGCCTACTGATGTTTTCTTCTGGTGCACCATGACTATATTGGAATTTCCAGGACATATCTGAAGATTGTCATTGAGACTTGTTCTTTTTTTTAATTTATTCTTGCACAGTAAAGAGTGAACTATCAGTTTATTATAAAAAATACTTTTATTTCTTGGCTGCAAAAGACTGACAGCATTATTTACCATGTGTCATATTGTATGTTCACTGTATGCACTCAGTACGATAATTTGTTGAATTAGTATAATAATTCTTCAGGGTTTTTTCTTTTTAGTAGCTAAAGGAGGAAGGAACTAGTCATTACGTTGCTTGGCACTATTTTGGAGTTGACCGGTTGGGGTTTTTATTTTGCTGCCACTTGATGTTATGTTGCAGGCATATTGCCTTTCTTTAACTATTTCTGTAATAAAGCCTTTTTAGCTCACAAGTCTGGAGCAGTGCTGGTTTTGTTGTTTAACATGTTGACTTTAGATTCATGCACACTACTTAGCAGTTAGAGCTGTTTTTTGCTGTATTTTTCCTCTCTTCTCTGACCCTCACTCTGACTAGATTGCTTGCTCTCTTTGTTGATTTGGGTGAGGGGAGGAACTCATTGTGATTCTACTTGGTTCCTCTGGGAGATGATAAAGTCAATTTGGGATAACCTCCCTAAAAAATATTTTTCTCTCTTTCCTCATCTAGATGGTGAAAACTTCCTGGGGGAATGGGGTGCACAGCTTCAGGAATGATGGTTGGGATGAGTCATGGGCCTAGAGGGTCAGGAGTATGGGCCCTATGGATCCAGGATGCAGTTGTTAGTTCTATGAGGGTGTTGTTTGTTTGGGGCATTATTTTTATAGAGAGGAGTTTTTTGTGGAGTGGGGTTGTTGATATCGGTCCATGACTTTTTTTGCTTAGGGTGGGCTTTGGAACCTGGGGGATGGTGATTTTGAGTGGCGGGGGAGGTGCTCCCCACATGCACTTATTAGTTTTTCCTTTTGTTACTTGGTTACTCTACTTGGTTTTTAGTGTTCTATTCCTTCTTTAATGAGTAAACCTTATACTTATATTTCTTGGAATATTAAAGGTACTCAGGAAGTTCAGAACTTATACATTATTTTACAATACCTGTAACAACTGGTGATCAACATTGCTTTTATACAAGAATCACATTTGGTGAGGGATAAGGTTACCTTATTCTGCTATGCTTGGGTGGGATCGATGTTTGGGGCAGAAAATAGCTCTAAAAGGAATGGGGTTTGTATCCTGCTACAGACACAGCTCCTTTCAACTACTTACAGATGCTGAGGGGCACTAATTTTTTTTTTTTTTACATGGGAGATTGGATCCTGACAAAGTTCTGTAGGGTTCTGTTTATTGATCCACAAAAGTTCTGTAGGGTTCTGGTTATGGGCCCACATTGGCTACCCTTGCTTTTTTAACCACTTGTTGACATTGGCAGCACCTTATAGTCACCTTCCTTTGGTCATCAGGGGTGACTGGAATCTAGTATTACAAGCCAACCTAGAAAAATCTACCATTGTGAGGAAAGGACTCACTCTGGCTCAGTGCAGCCTTAGAGAATTTATGGACTCTCTGGGTCTCATATACCTTTGACATATTTTACATCCTTCTGATCGGGCATATGCATTTTACTCTTTCCCTCATAAATCCTTTTTCTGTATTGATTTCCTTTTTGCTTTCTCCAGAGCAACTTTCTGGGGCTGCCCACTGTGATACTAAAAAGATGGTTTTGTCCAACCACTCTCTGGTCAAATTAAGGTTTGAGAACCAAGGGGATGTTGACCAGGATTTTGTATGGCAACTGAATGTTCAAATATTAGACTCTCAAGTAGTTCTTACTTTATCCCAATTTATATGTACTTTTATGGAGACCAACTCCAATTCTGGATTCTCAATGGATATATTGTGGGGAGCCACTAAAGAGGCAATTCGGGGGTGAGTGCATCCATCTTGCCACCAAAAGAGCAAGGACCAGCCAAACAGAGGATCTTCTGACTCAGATTAGGGTGTTAGGATACAATCTATTCCCAACTACACCTGAATCTACATGGCTATCCCTCAATTCCTTTTGGACTCAGTACTGTTCTTTACTGAATGATAAAGCAGAACTGGTAATAATGCATATTAAACAATGGTACCTCGATCAAGGAGAGCATGTGGTAAGTTACTAGCATTGTGATTGTATCAACAGAAAGGGGCTAGGATGGTCTGAGAACTCTACAAGCCTGGTACTAACATGTTAGTGACCAATTTTGAGACATTGTTGACATTTTTCAGCAGTACTTTGAGCACCTGTATACAGCCCCGCCTAGTCATGTGGAGAATCCCACTTTTCTAGAACAGTATTTGCGAAGTGTGCCTTTGCCCCAACTCTCAGATAATGAGAGGTATTCTTTGTGTGGCCCTCTTACGACAGCTGAAGTTATTTCAGCCATTTCTTCACTTTCTGCAGCTCATGCTCCCCACTTGGATGGATTCCCTTCCAATTTCTACGACTTTTTTTCCCCTGATCTTACTCCTATTTTGGTAGATACTTTAAATTTTTTGTTTGAACATGGGCTCACATATCTTGCCCTTAATATAGCCTGAATTATGTTATTGCCCAAACTAGGTAAAGATGGATATCTGCCTTCTAGTTATCACCCAATCTCATTTATTAACACCCACTTTAAAATTTTTGCTAAAATTTTAGTTAAATGTTTGGAACCGGTTTGGATGGGTCTCATTGGGCCTGAGCAGGTTGGTTTTATTAAAGGTAGAAACTCTAATAATCATACCTGGAAGACCTTTCATTTACTCTCTGTGTCCAAGGAGACCAGGGTTCCTGCTGCCCTGGTATCCTTGGACACAGATAAGGCATGCTACAGAGTGCCATGGCCCTATTTATTTACATCGCTTAAAGCATTCAATATGCATGAGGATTTCATTAAGAGGATTTCAGTAGTGTATTGCCAACCCTCAGCTATTGTTATCTGTAATGGGGCTCTTTCTTCTCCATTTTTTGGGCTGCAGTTGGGTGGAGCCCTGCAGTCCTTTTAAGATCACTGAGTAAAAGAACTCTGCATTCCTTCATACCAAACAACACTTTAGGACAATGAAAATTTAGTTACATCACAGTCCCCTACACAGTCTGTGAAGTTATATGCTGTGTCAATGCAGTCTTATTATTGACTTTATTTTTCTGCCATCAGCAGCTGCCAACAAAAACAGAATTGCCTGTGCTGACAGAAAGAGAAACTCTGCAAACTGAATAGTAAGTTAGACTAGAGAGAGCATGCAGTGAGGTGTAATTTCTTGATTGCTACAGGCTACTGTTCCCACAGGCTCACTTATCACACTCAGAATCATTTCATATGCAGTACATCTCAGAGTTTGACCATATATAAGCCCCAGCTGCATTTACTTTGTAGGTCCCTGTGCACATCTGCCTAATTTTGTCACTCCTTGCTTTTTATATTTTGCCGCTATACCACTGTTAGCCTTGATTCAACCAGGTCACAAAACCCACAGATTTAATTTTTTCCCCTCACCAAGCTGCTGAGATACCCAACCAAAGACTGTTCCACTGCTGTCTCTCAGCACCCATCACTCTTTTACACTGTATCTGTTTCTTTCAAGCCTCACTCTCCCAAAACAACTGCTCCTTTACACTGCAAAAGAGAGGTATAATTAAGTACATACACAATCTATAATAACTTTATTAGGACACTAGGAGGGTCTCTTATAGGTATTAGAGGGTTGACCCTTGCATCCTTCGGGCAGCAGAATGGCTCAGCTTTGACTTGCAGTTCTTTTGCCTAAGAATGTGCAAGGTGACACTCTTATATTGGTAAGTAGCTCTCCTAGTGTCCCTTTAAAGTTATAACTTAGACAGATAATGTAGTCCACAGGTGCTGTGCTGTTGTCCAGTTGTTGGAACACAGAACTACAGAACAAGAGATCCCATGTTTGAATCCCACCACAACTACTAGCTCTCTCTGCAAACCTGAGTATGCCACTAGGCCTCCTCTGTTTCAGTTCTCCCAACTTCAGAACTGGGTAAAAGCAGGACCCTGAGAACACAAGATGTTGTACATCAGTTAGGCTATCTCAGGTGAATCAACTGGAAAACTACCTAAAGCACTGGGCTACTGGTTTATACCAGAAGCACTTACACAGGGACATTTAGAGTAATTTCATATGCAGTTGTAACCCCCCTGTTACCCGGGGTTACTAGAATCCCAGTAAGACCTAGTGGTAGGCAGGGAAGGCAGCTTGTGAAACTCCAGTTAAATGGATTTCACACTGTCTCGCTCTGTTCTCAGTCTCAGCTGAGACTGAGGGATGACATCACCATAGAACTGTCGCAGCTGCATGAGCCACATTGGAATCCGTAGAAGGGAGTTAGATTAGAAGGTTGGGAGTTTTGAGCAGTCAGTGTTCAGTCTATAGCTGGAGATTGGTGTGAGAGGAGCACAGCAGTTCTGTGCATAGTCTCTTGGAGCCTCAGCTCTGAAATAGAGCTACATTTAGGGAAAGGTGTGTGTTTCTGCCTAAAGAGGGACATAGTAAGCTATTCTTTAAAGTGCTGGAGACCACTGATTCGGGTCTCTGTGCTCCATCCCTCAGGGGATGGGTCTGGAAGGTTTGCCTGCTATTCCAGGGGCAACCCCCTGGCTACTGCTAGAGAAGAAGCTGCCTCATTTTTCCATGAGTGTGTGGGGTACAAGAAGATTTTGAGATTCGCCTGTGGGGCACCTACAACCAAAAGGCGAGTTCTGCTCTTTCTAAAGGGCCCATGGTTCATCCTGAACTGTGTTAAAGTGGGGATTGGACTGCTGAAGTAGTGGGAGGCCTAGAGTAATAGGCTTAGCCAAAAGTAAAAGTATGTTCAAGTCCAGCACAAAGGGGAAAGTCAAGACATGTAGAGGAGATGTGATATACATCTACCCTGTAATCTACATTGTCAAGCTTACAAAAGAGTTGTTTAGTATCCAGAGAAATGGCAGGGTATGGATTGTGGGAGCTGGAGGTGGAAGACCCTCCCATCTTTAGTAACCAGGTCCACCTCTATGGATTTGCTCTGTGGATTTCTACTTTGCCTCATGCACTTGGCCAGTGATGAGGGAAGTACCCAGATGTGGGATTGGAAGGAAAATTTCCCTTAAAGAGTCGAAGGCTCTAAGGTGGTTTGGGGAGCCACCAACAGGAAAACTGGTTCATTCCCATATGGACTATGATCAAGTGGCTGGCAGGGGAGCCAGGCAATGGGAAAAACCCAAGTAGTGCACGAGTCAGGCTGTGTACCCAAAGCTGCGTGCAAGTCCAGGCTGTGTGCCTGGTGGGTTCAGAGCCTGAGGGCTGGAATAGTGAAGAAGTGTTCTATTGCTCTAATCTGCATTACCAGGAATGTAGCCCCATGGGGGTCCATCTATGCTTTGTTTGTTCAGTTTGGATGTGAATAAAACCCACACTCTAGAATCCCATTCCTGGTTTTGGACATTACAGTTATTGCTTCCTGTGTTCAGATTTACTTGGGTGTCCCTGTGCAGAGTAGCCAAAACTAGACCCCCTGTGCCGAGTAACCTAGTCCTCCCCAAACCCAGTCCCCACCAGGTACTGCTGTCAGCTTCAACAGCATACCACCTGTCATTTTGCAAAAAGGCAGGGGTGAGGATGGTTACACAGTACATCTCAGGGTTTGACTGTATATAAGCCACAACTGTGTTTACTTTGTAGGTTCCTGTGCACATCTGCTTAATTCTGTCCCTCGTTCTTGCTTTTTATATTTTGCCACTATGTCACTGTTGGCCTTTGATTCAGCCAGATCACAACACCCACATATTTCATTTCCCCCCTAACCAAGCTGCTGTGATGCTGACCAAAGACTGTTCCACTGCTCTCTCTCTCTCCCCCCACCTATCACTCTTTCACACTGCCTCTGTTTCTTGCAACTCTCACTCTCCCAAAAGAACTGCTCTTCTAATGACTCAACTGCTTTCTCTCTCTCTCTCTCTCTCTGTCTCCCCCCCTCTCTCACCACTTCAAACAAAATAAAAAAAGGTGGAGCTCACCCAGCAAATAAACATGAAAAGACAACCGTAAGGGGGAAAAATCAGAGCAGCTGGATGGAAGGTGCAACTTCAACCATAGTCTATCCAGCAACAAAGCACTATGAGTGCTGAGTATGTCTGAGCATATACAGATTCTGGATATGTACTGTGTATATATATATATATATATATATATATATATATATATACACATATATATATATATATATATATATATATATATATATATACATCTGCAGTTTACTAAATTTATAGACAGCAGAAGAATATTTCTATGATAATATTAACCCCCCACAAAAAAACACAAAACTTTTTTTTTTATTCCTTATTTAATGTAATTTTCACATTTTGCAATCACAATAATCCTCTCCAAGGTGTGGGTTATGCTGGGTTTTATCCATTTCTGGTATAGATTTGGCCACTGTACAGGTGGTCTACGGACCAAACCACAAAAGGTGTAGGTAAATGCCAGTGTAACTCACACCCGGTCCTTGATTCTTGCTTAACTGATCTCTATTAACCAATATTTGGGCATCTGTTTGTATTAAAATGATTTGTCTATGTCAACCTGACCCAAAGAATTAATTGAAAAAAGGCATCCTGACCATAATGTTTCCAAAGTTAACCTATTCTAAAGATGTGTTTTTAAAGTGGGTTAGCTTCAGAAACATTAATGTAGCAGTATTTTTTAGCAGAAAAAAATCATGTGCTTTTAATTTTTATTGAGTAATGCATTTCTGGCAAAATATCAATGTATCTATTTTTCTTATTGTTGTATTTCAGGCTGTTCACCCTCAGGCCTTGCAAATCATGAACAAAGTGGCCAGTAATCGGGGACCCATATTCAGAAATGTATATTTGCCCAAAAAGCCTGCTATAGTGAGTGGTTTAGTGTGAAAGGCATTTTCTGCAAGTGATCTAGATTAACACTTCAGACTGATGTGTTCAGGGAATTTATTGTTGTTGTTGTAGTTAGCATAGGAAATGGCACATATAGGAGTGATCGTAAACACCTTTTGAGGCAAAAATCAGAACCTGAAAATCAGGAAACAAAGCAATTGGGGAAAATGTTGCTAACAGTAAGTATTAAAATGCATAAGTCTGGAATATTGAATGTTGTTATCTGAAATTGTCCTGGAATTATGGTCGTGTTGAAGGAGTGGATGTTGCTTTCATTTGATGCTGCTTTTGGGGCAGGGGCAGTCAGTTGTTCAGTGCTTCCTTTGGATTTGTTTCAGCTTGCTCTGGTTTAATATTAGGCATGCTGGTTGCACTTGTGATAGCTTCACTGTTGCCTGTGAGAATGGAGTTCCAATTCAGTGGATCTATGTTTGAAGTAGCCTAGTAATTACATGACAACCCTTTTGATATGCATGTGTGTGACAGCTGTCATTTTTCAAATCATGGCCAAAATGTTTTTTTACAACCTGAAAGGTGATTTCACAATCCCCTGCTCAAAATCACCTTTAGGCGAGGAGTTGACCATTTTCTCTGCCCTTTTTCATGAAGCAGTTTCTGCTTGCAATTCTGGAGACCCCATCTCCACAAAGACATAGACAGAGTGGAGGCTGTTCAGAAGAGGGAAACCAAAATGGTGCAGGGTGTGCACCAGAAGATATATGAGGAGAGACTAAATCAGTTTAATATATATACCCCCGAAGAAAGGAGAGAGAGGGAGACACGATAGAAACTTTTAAGTATCTCAAGGGAATTAACAAAGTACAAGAGGGTAGTATATTTCAGAAAAAGAGATGTGCAAGAACAAGGGGGCACAATTTGAAGATAGAGGGGGAATGGCTCAGAGGTAATGTTAGAAAGTATTTTTTCACAGAGAGGGTTGTGGATGCATGGAACAGCCTTCCTGAGGAGGTTGTGGAGTCAGGAACAGTGGGAGAATTCAAGAATGCATGGGACAGTTCTATGTGATAAAGGTGAGTTTGAAAGACCGCCTATCACATAGAGTGAACAAACTTGACCCCGTGGTCAAAAGAGCGAAGGATATTGTAACAACCATCGCAAATAGCGATGGTCACTACATACCAAAATCATACAAAACTCTTTTTTACGCGGGGGTTGTGTTCTAGTGCTTTGTAAATTCAAAACCTAATGATCGACGGACAAAGTGACCACTAGCAAGTTATTGGATGCTGAAAGAAATGTATTCTGCCTCTAGCTGGACCCAAACCCAGGGCTGCTTGCACTGCAAGCAGTGGTGTACACCACTATGCTATGCAAGCAGCTTGGTAGAAATCGGCCTCAAAGGATACTATATCCTGCAATAGCCACTACAGCGCCTTGCTGTACTCGCTATACAGGATATATTGCCATATTGCACCACTCACTCTCTTGTAGAGCACTATTATTGAGTCGCTCAACAGTGCAGCGCTCAATAATCAGCGCTCTACATGGGTGCTACTCATGGGACAGACATAACGCAATTCTAGTGGGGGTAGGAGGAAGTAAGCTGTTGATTAACTAGAATCTGCAGCTTATCCATCAGGTAAGGAAATGGGCAGACTAAGTGGGCCAAGCGATACTTATCTGCAGACAAATTCTATGTTTCTGCGTTTCTATGTTGCACATCTGGTGCAAATATATTAAAAAACAAATGTTCCATATTTTAACCCCAAATTCCTCACTTGCAGCCCTATTGGCTCTGGCCAGAGTTTGTCTATATGTGCAGGCACTCAACAAGGATGCCCCCTCTCTCCTTTTCTTTATAATTTATAAGTAGAGCCAATTTTATTGTGGTTGAAGGGCAACCCACAAGTTTGTGGCATTTCTTTCAGAAGCATGGAATTTAAGCTCTCAGCCTATGCAGATGATATTTTATTGCTCTTGTCCTACCCGATTACTTCTTTGCTGTCTGCCCTTGACAAAATTGTTAAGTTTGGCAACCTTGCGGACTGTCAGATTAATCTCAGTAAGACTAAGGTTCTCTCTTTAAGTGTCTTTGTGGATAAGGCATTTATGTTCTTCGTGGGTTTACAATGGGAAACCAGAGTCTTTCCTTATTTAGGCATTCTCCTTTCTCACCACCTCACAACTCTGTATAAGCTCAGTCTTGAACCTTTATTACAGACTATTTCTCAAGACTTGCAGTGGTGGGTTGGGCTTCCATTGTCATTTTGGGGTCAGGCTAATATAATTAAAATTAATATTTTACTATGTCTTTTGGGAATCCTTAATGATATTCTTCCCCGTACATGGTTCACTCAAATTCATTCGACTCTCTCTAAATTTTTATGGAAAGCAGGGGCATTTAGGTGGGCATATGGCAAGCTTACATTTCCTACTACTCTGGGTGGTATACGACTACCTGAGTTTTATTCGTATTATCTTACACTTAATGGCTCGAAGTATTTTCATTAGGGTAACCCAGCTGATATCCTTTAGTCTTCTTATGTGCTGCAGTAGTTTCTACTGGAGAGTGAGCTTTGTCATACAGTTCATATACAGTATCAATCTCTCCTATATATGGCCCCAAGACACTTCCCCACCGCATAAAAGCCATGCTTACTTACTGGTCTTCTCATGCATGTGTGCAACTGCGTCAACATCTTTGCTTGATGTTAATACTTGCCCTGCACAGCCAATATTTGAAATTCTAATCCACAGATTGTAAAGGCACCTATACCATTTTCATTTCTCCCCATACCTCCTTCTACTTCTGTTGCTGCTTTATTGAGTGGGGAATGAATATGTGATTTAGCCACTTTTAAGACACCGTTTGTACTAATATCGAAGTTTTATTTTAGGTTTTTGCAACTGTCTAGGTCAGCTTTATCCCACTTCTGTTCACCCCTTGGGCTAACTCATCTTCTCATCATTTGAATAAGATGATTTTGGCCACCTCTTCTCAGCACACCAGTTCCCAACTATATTGTTTATTTCAGTCCCTTGACCCTTCTAAGCCTTCAGGCATCTCATACTACCGGCAACATGCTTTATCGTTGGCTTGGGGATCACGGAAATGGGAGGCAATTTGGAAAGATGCCTATAAATTAATTAAACAGGATCATTATAGGCAACTACATCTTAAAATTGAACACAATTAGTATTTTATCCCAGTAAGGTTGCATAGAATGGTTCAGCAGTCACAACCAACATGTTTTAGGTGTTAGCATATGGAAGGCTTGCTCTTTCACATTTTGTGGCAATGTGTGAAGGCGGTGTCATTCTGATTAGCAATTAGATCTCAACTGGACTCTTCTTTTCATAGGCTTCATAGGTTTCATTGGCTTAACCAAGCTTTATAAACACCAGGGTCCATTGTAGCTTGCCATTGATGTCTACTAATACCCCGTGATGTTTTTGCTATTCATATAGCGGTCCAGGGAAATCTTGAATGCCTCCATTGTTCCACTCCCTACCACTTTAATCAGCAGGTTATTCCAAATTTTAACCACTCTTACTGAAAACCAGTGTTTACGTACAAGTGTATTATATCTATCACCTTTAAGCTGCAGGGGGTGGGCTCTTGTGTTGTAAATCTGGTCTCTAAAGTTGAGGCCCAGCTGTTACCACAGTAGTTGGTCTGACAAGGCCCGATAGATCATGCACATATCCCCCCTTAATTTGCAATATTCTAAGGTATACAGGTCAAGTTTTTTAGTCTTTCTTTGTAATCTAACCACTGCACTTCTTTAGTTCTTCTTGTCGCCCTTCTCAGTACTTTCTCCAGGGCTATAATATCACCCTTCTTCCCAGGGGACCAAAACTGCACACAGTACTCGGTGTGCAGCCACACCAAAGAGGTATAAAGAAGGAGCAAAACCTCTCTACTCCTGCTCTTAATGTGGCTATGCATACAGCTCTGGTTATCACTAGTCTTTTTAACCACCTGGTTACAATGCAGCTGGAACTTGAGGTTATTGCTAACCCTGATCCCCATATCCCATTCATCATACACCACTCTGAGCACCTGCCCAGTCAGTGTATAATCTACTTCAGGTTTTTTCCCCCAGGTGCATCACTGTGCATTTGTCGATGTTAAATGTAGCCTTATTTTCCATGCCCAAGTCTCCAATTAACCCAATGCTTCCTGTAGTATTGCTGCATTAATTTGGCTATTTACCAGGAAACCCAGACACATATCATCGCAAATTTGAAGAACCAGATATCAGCTTTTGTCCTCATTGTTGAGATATATAGATTAAAAAGGCACGGTCCCAGTACTGATCCCTGGGGGACTCCACTGGTTACATCTGCCCAGTTTGACAATTTGCCCAGTATGCATACCCTTTGCTTCCTCCACAGAAGCCAATCCCTAATCCAATCAACTATTATTGGCTGTACACCCAATTTAATGAGGGTTTCAATCAACTGCACATGAGAGACTTTATTGAAGGTCTTGGCGAAGTCCAGAAATACGACATCCACAGAACTGTCTTCATCTAGTACTTTACTAATCTTATAAAATTCAAGTAGGTTAGTTTGGCATGATCTACCCTTTGTAAATCCATGTTGTGTTTCATCCATGGCACCCACTATCTCAATGTTCCTCATGATCATGGCTTTTGATCTTGATTCATTCTTTACTCCAGAGATTTGTATATTAGGATGGCATCAGGAAATTTATTTGTGTTGTCAACGTAACTACAGTATATTAATCTCATTGCTACAGCAGCAAAAATGGCTTTACTTAGACATTGGTTAGACACTTCTTTACTTGCTTGACCAGAATGGCACCAAGAAATCCTTAGCACATTAAACTTAGAGCTACATATATCTAATGTACGTCATAAACAGGCTAAGTTCTTGGAACAGTGGGGACCTTTATATGCTTGGCTTCTTACTTGTTAGTTATTGCTTTGCCTTGTATTTGAAGGGGTCCCTTTACTATTTGCACTCTTTATTTATTAATTGACATCTTGCACTAAACCTTTGAGCCAGAAGCTCTTTTACATAGGTTCCACGTCATGGTACAAATAAAGGTACAGTAACGATTCTAACATGGGTACAATGAACAAAGAATAAATGGATTAAGAAAATTAATAAACATTCAAACATATTCAAGCTTGTAAAACAGGCAATTGTGTAAAAACAGTCTAAAATACTACAATTTATAAGAGCTAAGGGGACTTCTAGCAGTACTGGTGGTAGCTTTTCATAATATACAATTGTATAAGAGATAAAAATGCACCTGAGAGGTTTTGTCAAAGTAGGTGAGAGAGAGTGAGGTAATAGGAAAGGGGATTAGGTGAGAGGGGGATTAAAGGAGGGAGAGAGGAGGAGGACAGCTGTAGGGGGTATTACAGAAGTGGTGCAATGGGAGAAGGAAAGAAGAAAGAGGAAGAGGATTAGGATGGAGACATGGAGGTGGATATAGAGGTAAGGTGAGAGGGACTGTGGTGCAGTAGAAATGTTGTGCAAAGGGGAATGGAGTGGGGGCAATGTGTAGAGACAGACTGGGTGGAGAGGAGTAAAGGTGTGATAGAGGATGGAGTCAGAGGGAAGCTGGAAAGTATCACTTTTCACTAAAGCAATCACAAGTGGCATTGGCTACTAGATGTTTTCACAGTTTGCACTTAAAAGGGCCTAGTGTGACTATGCGAATGATATTACTAGATTGTGAGTTGAACCATTGAGGGGCTCTGGCTGCAAACGCTCACTGAACCTGGGAAGTAAGTAATTTGGGGTTTCTTATACTTATTGGATCCAAGATTGGTCATTAAAATGTTTTCTTTTTCAAGCAGGGTTTTCCTTCTAGATTGTGGTATGGGGCAATTTATGTAGGGAAGGGGGTTTGGTTGGGGGGGGTTATATATTTCTCTTTCTTATGCCCAGGTTCCCTTTCTGATTTTAATTTGTCTTGCTGAAGTTTTCTTAGGATTGTGATGTTTGTTTTTCTTGTTACTGTTAAAAATTCAATAACACATACGTAATTTCAAAATAAATGTGTTATAATGTTTGTGAGTTAAATTGACCATGATTGAAAATGGGACCACAATGAACCACCATCTCTCAAGTGTGCTACTCCTACCTGACTCACCAGGTAAACACACACACAAAAAATATTAAACTACAGTATTGTTGCATTTAGAGAAATGTGCCATTTTCAGCTGATAAACAAAAGACACAGGGTATAACATGAAAGACTAAAAAAAGAAAGAATGGTTTGGTGAATGGCAAGCAAGTGAGCAGATGGAGGGGGTGGGGCTGAGCTTAAGTGGCAAACTGTGAATAGACCAAACACCTAGTGATCTGCTCAGAGACTTCAGTTTCCCACTGTCTGTTTTCAACCTGCAGAAAAAAAGAAAACATTTCAGTGCTGTTGCCTCTGTCTCACTTAGCACCCTAGAGAATGGGAATGGTTGAAATTTGGTCAGGTGGGAGGGCAGGATATTGGAGACTCCATGAGTAAATTAAAAAAATAGACAAAAAAGTAACTAGAGAGGGCTAAAAAGTAATGGAAAGAAATGGAGGATAATGTTGTTGGTTGTGAGTAGGATATAATGCCCAATCTAGGGAAAATGCTTTCTGTGGGTTCATGGTTGCACCTGGGTTGTACAGTGTGAGCCAATGGGAACTCTAGGGCCTGGTCAAGCTGGCAGGTGCTTGGTGGCTAAGGAGGCGTAACCATGCTGCAGGAAGGTGGTGTTCCCAGTCTGGGTGTGTAGCTTGGCAGAGCACCTGGTCAGGGAGCTCATGGTTGGGGGCAGGTCCTAGAGGGAAGGGTAGACAAAGTTATTTATCTGTAGGCTACTCAGGGGGAGTGTTTGAGAGAGTTGAATGGAAAGATGGATATAAATGGAGAAGGGGAGAGGTCGAGAGGGGGAGGGGTGAAACCAGGGAGGCAGAGAGAGTGAGAGGACAAAGACTCAGCTGAGAGAGTTCAACCTGAGGGAGTTTTGAATCTGCACTTACACTTAAAAGAGCTTAACACTTTAAAATGATAGCCTGCTTACAGTTCTAATCATTACAGCAAAACAATTCTTTATCCTAGAACTTTGTTTTAAAAATTTAACTTAAAGGAGCTTAATGCTTTAACATTATAGCCCAGTTACAGCTCTAATAGTTACACAGAAAGCATTGCTACAGTAAGTCCATTAAAGAGTTAGCAGCTAAGAGGAAAAAATAGATAAAAGATGTAGAAAGCAAAGAAAGACCACATGGGCTTGTCCAATGGCTTGCACCCTGTCGAACAGGGAGCCAGTCAGGAAGCAGGCAGAAAAGGTGCCAGAAATTCAAGCTGGTGCCTATTGTAGTTCAGAGTCCCTACCTTTTGGCTGAGGGCTGGTCAAGCTGGTGGGTGGACGGTGGCTGAGGAGGTGTAACCGTGCTGCAGGAAGGTGGACCACCTGGCAAGGGAGTGCCTAGTCATGGGCTAATCCTAGAGGGAACTGTGTGGTGATGCACTTTGACAAGAATAATCTGGGGGTGAGGTATACACTTGGAAATCAAACTCTAAGATCCACAGATGGTGAAAAGGACCTTGGAGGTGATGGTATTAAGAGACCTCAAGCCTGACGAACACTGTAAAATGCAATCAAATCTTGGGATGTGTTTCGAAGGAACATTATGAGTAGGTCAGAAATGTTATTTTGCCTATTTACAGGTCCCTGGTGAGACCACACTTATAGTACTTTCAGCAGTTCTGGACACCCCAAGATGTGGGGAATATTCTAAGGCTGGAGCAGGTAGAAAGGAAAACTACAATAAAGATTACTACTCTGAGACATATGGATTACAATACCAGACTGAGTACACTTGGTCTCTTTTCCTTGGAGATGAGGTGACTGAAAGGTGACCAAATCTCTTAAAAAACACAACTTAAAGCAATGTCTAACTACTGAACTGAAGGCTTGCAGTAGAGATACTAGAGGGCATAAGCTTCAAATCAAGGATGAATATTTCAGGACAACTAAAAGGAAGAATTTGTTCACACAGAAGGTAGTGACTCACTGGAATGCATCACCAGAGGAAGTTGTAAATAGTTCAAGTTTAGTTAGTTTTAAAAGCAAACTGGATAACCCCCCTTGTCTTGCACTCAGCACTTTAGCGAATGCCATGGAGTGTTGGCATGCCCCCTGCACCTCCCCAGAACTGGCCCTGCATGTACCTGCCTGATTGGCAGGGGACAGGGTGCACAAGGGATGCATGCTTTGGGGCATGGTGCTTTGGTCTACTGAACCACTGCTATGCAGCTTTCTGACCTCTCAGATATGTGGTATATAGGTGATCAGATCATTTTGTGCATAGGAACCAAAGACAGCAGGGAATGTTTCAAATGTGCATACCCAGGCCTGGTGATCAACAGCAGCCAATCCAATCAGATGGACTATCCACCAGCAGACTGGATCCTGCACTCTGTGTGGAGTGGAGAATTGTGTGATATGGCTGCTCCTCCCAGTACTGTTGTTTTCCAGTAAGGGAACCTACTGGTCTGCACATGTTCACCACCCTGCCCCAGGCCCTCATGGTATAGTCAGAGGGCTGCGGTAGCTTGGTGTGAAGGATGGTGCCATGTCCACCACCACGTTCAGCCAGTGTGAAGGGCATATAATGGCTAAAGAAGTGTCCCTGCATATGTATCTGGCTCCATCCACCATTACTCCACACAGCAAATCAGAGATAAAGCATGGTATGTAGCCATGCCCCACCCCCCAGCCACCCACCTTGTCAGCAGCAGGACAGGGGTGTGGGTCACTCTCACAGAAACTGCACATTTAAAGTTATGCAAGTATACAACACACATTTTGAAACTACTTAAAAACTACCTAGTAGTACAGTAACAGCATAGTTATGTGGTAGTTACAGTGTAATTAGTGACACTTAAAGAGCAGGTGCTTAGTAAGGGTACATATCTTAAAGAATGAAGGTTTGGGGTCTTTAGATGCCTCTGCAATCATTCAGTTTGCTTGAATGTGTTTATTTACTTACTTTTCCATCTTTTTATTTGTATGTTGCCAAGTGCTAGTGAAAAAAAAGAGTCCAATGGCGTCCCTGTGTGATGATGTCATAAAATCCATGCTAGCAAGGCTGCCAGTATATTTCAATAGAAAACCACAATGTTTTTACTTTTCAGATATTTCTTCCAAACTGACCTAAAGGTGGAGCTGTGAGCAGACCCAGCCTGCCCCTTGTACTTCCAGACTGACGTACAGGTGGGGCTGTGAGATAACCCAACCTGCCCCTGTACTTTCAGACTGAACTACAGGTGGAGCTGTGGGACACTCCAACAGCACTGCACAATCTACATGCAAATCAGGCCATAATGAGATGCTATTATGGATGGTTGCCCACTGACTGCCTAAGTAGGCTCACTTGCATGTCACTTTTGAATACAGCAAATGTTTTCCCTGGGCAAATGTCCTAGCACCGGAAAATGTGTTAGCCCTGCTAAAACACTGCACACATGTATTTTGCCCAATGCAAACCAGTCTGAACTACAGGGCTGGGAGTGCAGTGCAATAATAGCCCAGCAACTAAGACAGCTCTGAATATAGCTTCCAGGAAGTGCAAACCAAAGCAGCAGCCAAGTGCACACAGACGTGGAAAAAAGTATAGGTGACCTACGTGGCCAATGTGTGGGCTAGCAAAGAAGTGGATGCACTAAAGCTGCAAACAACAGTGCAGGTCAAATACTGCAGGACTGTGTTATGGTTCAAGACAGGTTTGCATGTTGCAAATACATTTGTGCAGTGTTTGCGCAGGGCTAACATGTTTGCCCAGAGCTAGGACGTTTTCCCAGGGCAAGCATTTGCTATATTCAAAAGTGATGTGCAAATAAGCCTACTTAGGCAGTCAGTGGGAAAACATCCATATTAGCACCTCATTATGGCCTGATTTGCATGTAGATTGCGCAGCTCTATTGCAGGTCCTACAGCTCCACCTGTAGGTCAGCCTGGAAGCACATGAGGCAGGCTGGGTCTGTTCACAGTTCCACCTATAGGTTAGTCTGCATGATAAATCTGAAAACAGACTTGTAGTTTCCTATATTGAATACACTGGCAGCCTTGCTAGTAAGGAGTTTATGACATCATCACACAGGGAAGCCATTGGACTCTTTTTTTCACTAGCACGTGGCAAAGTACACTTAAAAAGATGGAAAAGTAAGTAAATTAACAAATAAAAGCAAACTGAATGGTTGCAGAGGCATTTAAAGGCACCAAACCTTCATTCTTTAAGATATGCACCCTTACTAAGCACCTGCTCTTTAAAATTATCCTTCAGAAATCATTTCCTCATGAACTTACTGCAGTATAGCATATTGGTTAGACGCACTGACCTGCAAACCTTGAGAACTGGATTAGAATCCCAGAGCCACCACTTGTATACTGTGCGACCAAAAAAAAAGAACTCAAAATAAGCATACAATCTAATATTGTAAATTGCTATACAATAAAAAATCAATAATTTACATAATTACTTATTGGCTTTAACAGTGTTATAGTTATTAAGGAATGTGCTGCTTCTGTGGCTTTGTTTCCACATTTAATGTCTAACTAACATGTATTTACAAAGTAAGTATGCAGAAACTGACATTTAAAATAAAGTGTAAGAAGAGTACAACAGTGCAACCATGTTGTAGTTACTAAGGAATGTGCTGCTTCGTTGCCATGTTTCCACAGTTAATGCCTAATTAACATGTATTTGTAAGGTATCCCATTATTTAGATGACTCAAACTGAGTGACTCAATTTGAGGGACTCTATTTGAGCACCTCTGGGGATAACAGTGGTGAAAGGACAGTGATGGAGGGGTGAATAGTGACTAATATAGCAATAGCGATGGAGAGTGGTATAGGGATAGTGAGTTATGGGGCATTGTTAGGCAAGGCAGCTTAGAGCTGCTCATCAGGCATAGTGGCTAGAGTCCATGCCCATCATGCTTGTGGACCCAGGTTCAGGACTGGGTATATTCTTTTAGAATTTTGTGTAATGGGGGTTGTTTAATTTTTTTATGTGGCTTTGCAGTCCTGTTCCCAACTTTGTTTCCCTCCCTGGGCCTCAGGTTGTTGAATTTCTCCCCCTCCCTGTAATGCGCCCCTTCCCCTGGAGTTGGTTGATTTAATATGGGGGGGGCAGGAGGCATGGGGGCATAGTCAATTTTGCAGATGGTGTAGTGCACATTGCCATTTGGGGGTTTTGGTGATGTGCACTCACTGTACTGCAACTCACTGTTATTCAGTAGATGTTATGACATATTACTATTTGCAAAGTAAGTACACGGAAACTGACACTTAAAATAAAGTGTAAGAATATGGGTATAACCGTGCTGTAGTTACTAAGGAATGTGCTTCTTCTGTGGCTTTGTTTCCACAGTTAATTCCTAACTGACATGTATTTGCAAAGTAAGTATGCATAAACTGACACAAAATAAAGCATAAGAAGAAGGGTGTAACTACTATACACTTACATTGAATGTCAATAATGTAGTTGTGATGAATGTTTTCTTTCAGAAATCATTCCCTCATGCACTTACTGCTTAATAGACATGCAATCTCATATTGTAAATTGCTATACAACTACATTGTTTACTTATACAATAAAAATAATTTGTATAATTACATATTGGCTTATAACAGTGCTGTAGTTACTAAGAAATGTGCTGCTTCTGTGGCATTGACCCATACCTCTTCTACACCCACACCCCTCTCCTGCTACTGCCCAGGTGTGGGGTGGGGCACGGCTACATACCATGCTTTATCACCGATATACTGTGTGGAGCGGTGGTGGCTGGCACCGAATTCACAGGCAGAGACCCTTCCTTAGCCATTACATATCCTTCCCACTGGCTGAACAGTGTGACAGCCATGGCACTATCCTTCAAATCAAGCTACCCCAGCCCTCTGACTATAGCATTAGGGCTGGGGGCAAGGCAGTAAACATAGGCAAACCAGTAGGTCCTATTACTGGAAAACAGCAGTAATGGAAGGACCACCCATAACCATAACCCACAATTCCCGACTCCACACAAAGCACAGGATCCAGTCTGCTCCTGGTCAGTCCATCTGATTGGATGGCTGGTATTGGTCATCAAGCCTGGGAATGCACATATGACACATTACCTGTCGTCTATGTGAATAGGGTCCAATATTAGATTACATGTTTTATAAGCAGTAAGTTCATGAGGGAATGATTTCTGAATGACAACTTACATCATATCTACAGTACTGACATTTGATAAATATTTGTGTGTTTAACTGCAAATACATGTTAGTAACAGTACCATTATTTCTTGGCCACAATATTGTTATAATGCCAATTAGTAATTATGCAAATGAAATGTTTTTGTGTACAGTTACATATAAATTCACAATATTAGATTGCATGTTTACTACCTTGTATGTTCATGACAAACTGAAATACAGACATAGAACATCATCTAAAGAGTTGCCAGTCAGTGCATTTAACTGTAGCAGACTGATGTTACATTGTATTCATATTTTAGTTACCATTGTGATTACACTTTAACGTTTTTCTATGTGATTAAATAAATGACAGATAGACATAGACAGTTGAAACAGTGCACACAACCTGCATTTATATGTAGTTACATTTGTAAGATTTAGTAATGACAAAAGTAGTAACATAGTAGATACACAATAGATTTGCTGTTACAGTTTGTAATACCTATTACATGCCTAGTTGCCCTTATAAGAACAAATAACATAATGCCAGAAGAAACAGAGTGATAATTGCACAATAGATTTTCAGTTACACTTTGTAACAGCTAATACATGTGTAGTTACACTTGTCAGAATTAATTGATTTGTGCTGAAAGGGATACAGTAGTAGTTGCACATGTATGCAAATCATGTAACTACATAACACGCAAATGTGAAACTAGTTAACAACTACATAGTAGTTACATGTAACTACACAGAAGTTTCAGTGCAGTTGCAGCAGTTATACCATAGTTACAGGGTAGTTAAGGACACTTAAAACAAAGTGTTACCAAATAAAGGAGTTAGAGACCCTACAACAGATTAAGGTGGACAAGACTAGGGGAAGAGTGTTACAAGACCTTCGTAAAGATCTAAACTGTTTCCTATTTTATAGAGTGGAGCAAAATCTCAACTATCTTTAACAGAAATATTACGAGGGAGGTCCAAGGGCGTTAAAACTCCTCACCTGCCAGTTAATATCACAAAAGGCCAAGGCACACGTAACAAAGATACTACACCCTGAAAATGGAGTTAAGGTAACCTAAGGCCCCTGACATAGCAGAGGCCTTTTACTCCTATTATAAACTACTATATCAGGATAAGACTAGTCAGTCAGTAGAACAAAATGACACTTACTGTACTTAGAGAAGCTGAATCTTCCAAATATTTTGCCAGAACAAAATGTTCAGATATCTACACCAGTCACACAAGCAGAAATCTTACAGATACCCAGGTTCTGATGAGTTTCCTTCAGAATGTTATAAATTATTGAAAGATAGTGTTGTACCCCTGCTGAAAATGGCTTACAGTGCTGCCTTGACAGAGGGGAGCTCTGATGCCCCCTCTTGGAATTATGCAGTAATTTCTGTGCTCCTCATGCCAGGCAAGGATCCAACACTCTGCCCCTCATATCACCCAATCTCAATTCTAAAGGTTGATTATAAATACCTGATGGCCTTCTTGGACAGAAGGATGGACACACTCCTTTTGCAATTAGTAAATTTAGATGAAATGGGTTTTGTGATGGGCAGACAGGCAGCAGACAATATCAGTAGAACATTACACATTACAGAACACCTTAACCATACTAAAATTGCAGCAGTAATAATAAGCATGGATGCCAAAAAGGAATTTGACCAGTTTAACTGGATATTCTTAGTTAGGGTCCTTGCCAGGTTTGGATTCTCCTCCTCATTTGTTCAGCTTGTTCAAACATTATATACAAAACAACACAGGCTTTTATTAGACCCAAGAGATACTGGTCTCAGAGATTCAGCCTAGCCCTAGGTATTTTACAGGGCTGGACCCCTTCTTCCATTCAGTTCACCCTATACATAGAACCCCTAGCACAGAATGTGTGGATGGATAGAGATGTTAGAGGGATCCAGGTGGGAAGACAAGAGCACAAGAATGCCTTCTGTGCAGATGATATGCTGCTGTATCTGAAGGACCTACATAACTCTCTCCCCGGGTGATGGAATTGATAATAGAATTTTCCTCTTTCTCTGGGTATACATTAAATATCCACAAAACAGAAATATTAAACATTAATTATACTCTCCCAAGGGATCTGCAGTGTAGGTTTCCCATGAGATGTGGAGTAGTTAAAATGAAATATTTGTGAATCTCTCTGAGGGATAATCTGGGACATCTCTATCAAGACAATTATGTCCCTTGGCACATTAAATGAAACTTGATATTTCCAGGTGGTCCACTCTCCCCCTTCCCTTATGTTCCAGAATCCAATCCATAAAAATGAATGTTTTATCTTGTTATTTGCAGTTATTCCAATATGCACTAATGTACCTAAATAAAACATGGCTGGTATTACTGCAAAAGCAGTTTTATAAATTTATATTGCAAACGCCAAACCTAGAGTATGGAGTGCATTCTTATTGATGAAAAAAGAGTGTGGGGGATGGGTTTTCCCAGACCTAGCAACCTATTGGTTAGAAGCTCAAATAAAAATAGCCTTATTATGGAATAATTCAAATTATTTGCCAGACTGGAAGCAGACAGAAGAGAGTTCATCTGAGAAAATTCCATTAACAAACTTTCTTTATGATCCAGTACTTAGTAAAACATGAGTCCCCTCTCCATATCAAATGTTAGAAGTCATATTTAAGGCATGGGATCGGTTTATTGAACATCCTGATATATGAACTCAGTTATAGTGTTATCAATGACTGGCATGGGATAGGGCTTTCCTCCCGGTGCCATAGACCCTTGGTATAGATGGTAGGCCAAGAGAGATTTTAGAACACCTGACCAGATCTTAGTAGATACTACATTTAAAACATTTGAAGAATGCAGAATGAAATTTGGATGGCAGTATAGTGATGGGTTTAGGTACTTCCAGGTCTGAAACTATGTCCAGACCTTCATCCCTCAACCAAAGAGGCAGCTATAGAGTGACCAATGTGCTCCTAACCTATTTATTTTATTTATTTATTGAAATGTTTAACCAGGAAGGCACACTGAACAACAAGTTGCTCGTCTCCCGGTGCGACCAGGGGGAGTACAATGAGGATGTACAAACAGATATTATACAATTATACAGGAAGCATTGGATACAATAGGCATACAGATGGTAAGCAGGTGGACAGCATAGTTATATATTTGAAGTACAAGGGGGATGGACACTAAGGGGCATGGATAACAGACTTTATGGTTAATAAAAAGATGCAGTGGCTAAGTCTAAACAGAACTGGAAGGCTAGAGGAACAGATAGGCAATATTGTAACAGTACAACAGAGAACAAAAATAGTTCTGAGTGCTGATGGGAACAGAGGCACTCTGTTAAGTGAGAGGGAAGGGTGGAAGATGGGCAGGGGGAAACTAAGTGCTGTATTGTGATGTATTAGGATGGGGGAGGTGTTAAGGGGGGCTACCAAAAACCTATTTCCATTCAGGATGCTGAAAATCCTGCAAGAGGACAGGAAGTTGGCAAGTTAGAGGTGAGGGGGAGTGACACAGAACCCAATTCCCCTCATGATGAATGAGCACCCTAATCAGGGACTGGGTGTGGCATGTATGAGAAGAAGGATGGAGTGAGGGTGACAGATAAAGAATATGGGGCAGAGGGTGTTCATTTGGAGGAGTTACTGTAAATAAGGAGAAGAGAGGTGTATAGAATAGCAACTGTAAGGGAAAGGGTGAAGATATGGTGAGAAAATTTGCAGGAACAGGGTAGCAGCAGCAAGTTAAGGAAGATTATAACAGGAACAGCTAGAGGAGAGATAGTTGTGTAGTGCTGTACTAAGAGAGTAATAGAGGAGGAGTGACATATTTGAGGGAAAAGGGAGTTCCAGACATTAGGGAAGCAGTAGGCAAATCCAGACTGATGAATGAGGGTAGTGCGACGGTGGATAGTTGGCGTGCACGTGTTATAAGATCTGAGGTCATGGAAGGGTGGGGGAGGGGTAGATATGGATGCAATGAGGTAAGTAGGAAGTTCACCAAACCATTATTTGGAGGTCAGTTTTGCACTGTAAGAGATGTGCCTATTTGCTAGCAATGGAAAAGACAGAACATGATAGAGATGGCAGTGGTTAGTATGAGAGGGAGCGTCAAAAGCAAAATGACAGAAGGGGTTAAAGCTCAAATTGTTACTGCACTGGAACAGAAGGGGGCAATCACAAGGCTTTATTAATTCCTACTTTCCTTAAAACAGAATACCACTCAATATCTTACCACAAAGTGGCAGGGGGAGGTAGGGGTCAAACTATTAGCTAAGAAGTGGACTATGATATTGTAGGGTTCATTTCGTACTTCATCCATGCCTAAATGGCATGAATATTCATGGAAAGTGAAAGTGTGATTCTTTATCACATCAGCTATAAAAGCACGGTGGGACCTTGCCTCAAACTCTGTGTGTTAGAGACAGTGTGGGAAGGTACATGCAGACCTACATATTTGCAACATGCACACTACTAGAAACCTTTTGAAGTGTAACAAACATGAAAATGCAACAGATGTTTACCATTCATTCTCCCTTACAGTTTCAGCACCTTATATTAAGGTTCATGCTGGTGGGAGTAAAAGGAAACATTACTTTTTGTATGTGTATAGTTGCAGCAAGTAAAGCTATTACTTGGAAATGGCTACAGCCTGACCCTTCAATTATTACAGATTGGTCCGCTGTCTTTGAGGAAACAGTGGAAATGGAAAGACTAACATTTCAGAAGAAAGATAAGATGGAGGCCTGCACAGAAAGATGGAATAGACTGAGGATAACAAGGGCGGCAGACTCACTACAGGAAGAGAGGGCAATGATTTCACATGGAGATGGTGTCCCTTCAGATTTATTGTGGTAAATTCTTGGATGAGAGGGCAGTGGACAGGCAGTCCAGGGAAGGAAAGGCCCACACCAGATTTAAATCTGGGATCAAGTTAGATACTATTACTTCCCTCAGGGTCAATCTTCTGCTGCATAGACACCCAGCATCATAATGTGGTGGAATAAGCTTGATGGAATAATATCCCAAATCTCTCCAAAGGTATTTTATGTTTTTCATTGCTCAACTGTTTGTGTTTTATAAACCTTACCATTCTTACCTTTCTTACAATAGCTATGCTAAATGTTACATTATAGTGGAGTTTGTCACTCATTGTAACAGCCTATGAATGGCAATTTTCTTAAAAGTTTATACAGTGATAACACAACGTACTAATAAAGAAAGTATAAAAAAAACTGTATGTGACTCCAGAAACTGCAGAAGTCTTCTATAGATGACTGGAGAAGCTGCTTACAGTAATTATTTTTAGCAGTCTGCATAGCTTTTTTGCATTCATTTGTCTTCTATATTCCATCCAATCAGAGGAAGACTTAGAAATGTTAACTCTTGCCCAAGATGTATCTCTAGATTGATGAGATACAAGCAGGTCACTATGCAACCATTGAGTGGCAACTCCTCTATAACCCTACATCTTATTTGGGATTATGTTTGTTTTGCAAGGCCTGAAGAATAGAACCAAATAAATTGATTGCATTGTTTATATTGGATGTATGATATAAGGATGAGAAACCTGTCTTATGTAAATCTGCAATAAGGGCACTATAGTCCAGTTTAGAAAAATCCCTAATAAAAAAATATATTTGAGAGGCAGTTTCTGGGTACAGGCTTTCCAACTATAGGAAACAAAAACTAGTGAATGATCGCTAATGGAGTCAGGCATTGTGCCATAAGTAATGACTCTGTCCTTTCTATTGGTTAGGATCCAATCAATAAGGGACTGGTGTTTGCTCCTTACTGATACCCAAGTTGGACTAGTGATCAGCTGGGACAGATGGAGCTTCCCAAGCAAAGAGTTAAACAAACTTGTTTTGTTACCAAACCAATCTAGATTAAAATCACTTAAGGGAGAATTTTGTTTTTTTCAGGAGGTGCAGGAGGCCAGGTAATGTATGATATCAGCCCAGTTAGCCCTTGTTTGGGGCATTATAGACACATACAATATGCAATTTCTTTGTATTCCCAAGGATAGGTAATGAGTGTAAGGCTTCACAGGAATACTGGGTATTTAAAGTAAGTGCAGAGAGAGAGATTCAGCTGTTCTCTGAAATAAATTGCTACACCACCTTCCCTCTTTGAGGTAGGTCGGTTGAGTCTAAGAAGCTTGTATTCAGACAAAGCACACATAGAATCAGGGACTGTAGGCATTAACCAGGTCTCATGTAGTCCAAGTATATCTGGGGAATATTAAGTTACCCATGCCTCAAGCTCAGCAAAATTAGCCATAAGGCTACAAGCATTCAAGTGAGCCATTCTGAGCCCCTTAGTGTCAAACCACTGTGGGGAGCTAGCAGGATTAGCAAAGGTGATGGGGCCTGGGATTGGTTCAGTGTCACCAGATAAGGTAAGACATAGATGTTTATGTCAAACACTAGTAAGATACTTTAATAGAGAACATCCCATAGACCAGTAAAAAGTAAATTTGGACAAGTAGTGTAAAATAAGTGAGGCTCGAATTTGAGCAAGAACCCATGTTCAGTTTGGGAGAGTATTATCAATTAACAACAGGTTTGAGAAGAAGAATGTTGTCTCTATATATATGCAATATGATTAGCCTGACAATCGGGGATAAGGGTAAGGTGGTTCAGAAGGGCTAATATGACTACTAGAGCAAGTCCCATATAGACATAGATGAGCAGAACATATTCTATGTACAGTTCTAAACTACAGTATTATGGATAAATTATAGGTATACCCAGACAAGAGTGTTTAGCAATCTTTCTTGACTTGCAAATCAAATGCATAAATACATGTGGCAGAGACTCCATGGTATAGCACTATATAAATAACAAACTAACCAGCTTTAGTAAGCCAGAAACAATCATAGAACTAGAAAGCAACTAGTTACAGAGTTAGCCCTTTAAAGTAGCTGGCCCAGCCTAGGAGCTAGAGGAACAGGCAGACCCTAGACAGGAGTCAGAGAGTAGCCAGCTCCTAGACCTAGACCAACAAATACAATGTAATACGGAGGTACTGCCTTGAAGGAAAAAGCATATGCAGGTAGCCTGCTTTACAGATCTAGCTGTAGGAAGCAACATAACTTAGTGGGGAGCCTAACCTGAAAAGGGGCAAGATAGGCAAATATTAAATCTTACACAGTTAATTATATGGTTAGTTAATATAGTTGTGATACAGAATTAGCAGGTGATGTACATAAGAAACAATTCACTATCAGCAGCCAACTAGTTGAGTTACAAAAAAATGTTTTAAACAAAGATTTCAGATATAAGGTATGAATAGCAATGCAGAAATTAATGCATGCTATATACAGGTGTGAGTCCAGAAACAGTATAATACTAAAAGAAACAGCAACAGATCACTTTCACGGAAGAGCCAAGAGCTTACTGACCGAGTACAATTACGGAGAGAAGAGGCAGCATAAGCCTGTCAACAGATTAAAGTTACCAGCAACAAATAAGCAGGGTGGAGTGGAACAGAGGTCAGTGAAAAATTGGACAGCATGACTGGCTGACGGCCGATTCCCACTGCTAATACCCACAGTGTGACACCCTTGGTGCTGCAGACCTTAGCCCTCCGAATCACAAGCATGGAGGACCACTTGGGTAGCTCCATGCATATAGGAGGAGGGAAACACTGATTGGCTGATCCTTGTTGCTTGTCCAAGCTGGAGGTTGTGGATGATTCGAGTTGGTGCAGAGCTTTGGTGGCAGATCCAGTTGTGCCAGCAGTGGTAGAGCAGGGGACCCAATCTCAGGACAAAGTCTTCTCTCTGTTTCCAGGTAAAAGAAGCAATTCAGTAATAAAGTAGTGCACAACCACACTATTTAAGCAGGCACCAAGTCTGGGGAATTTCAGGTTTAAAATTGGTGCGTTGCAAGAGGCTTGAACTCTGATTGGCTGATCCATGTGACTTCTCTGAGCTGGCGTTCACGGCCAACTCAGGTCCAGCGCAGAGCTTCAGCAGAAGGTCCGGTGGAATCAGCAGTGACAGAGTAGGGGTCCCTAGCTCAGGACAATGCCTCCTCTCTGATTTCAGGTGAAAGCAGCAGCCCAGAAAACTTCTTTCCCCGACTTCATAAAACAAACACTGGCCAGAGCAGATACAGCTGCAGATGATGAATTTGGGGTAAAAAGATTGGAAATTATCCAAGTTATGAGCCTGCATGTGAAAAATATAATGTTGGCTCATAAAGTTGTTGTGTTTTAATATTTTGACACCAAATTGTCAACATAGACTTCTTATGACCCTGTGTCATGAAGAAGGACAGAGAAAAGTTTAATCTCTTGGCCTAGAGGTGATTTCACACAAGGCCTTCAAAATCACCCTTTGGGATTTAAAAACACCTTTTTTGGCAGGAGATGAAAAATGACAGCTATGAAATTCATGTGGTGCTGTACAGAAATGGCTATGTTGAAACTTTGGGGTAAATATCTTGAATGTTACCAAAGTTACAAGCCTGCATTTGCTTTCTATCATGCCCAACTCTCAAGTAGTTCATCAAAGCTTACAAGGCTATCAAAGCTCTGGTCTTTGCTGAGAAGAATGTACGAATTATGTGACAGTGTGGCACTTCTGCAGAGCAGTGAAGTGCATCTGTTTGGAACCCACAGCTGGCAGCTGACCAACATCAAAGGGGAGATAAGGGTATATTTTAAATATATATATAAGTCAGCCCAAAGCATCAGTCAGTTTCTTCCATTTCCTGCAGCAATATCCACCTTGACAGTCCTTCATCGACCCCGAGTCCCTGGACCACCTCCTGGCTGCAGCTGATCCATCAGTCATTATTCACTGTCAAGTTAAGTCATTGTGCCATTTGGCCATCGCATAACCAGCCACCCTGGGGACAACCGATGAGTGGCTTGAACTTGGAGGAGTCCTCTGCAATGCTGACCCACCTGATCATGACATCAGATAGCAGACATCAGGGTCATCATCAGTACTGCAATTTGGGGAACCGAACTACCAGCCAGGACCAGGATGGAATCACAATCGAGTTGACTAGTGTGTGAATCACAGTGGCGTGCTTGGTGCCAGACTGCAACCCCCCAATAGGTATGGACTTACTTCACAGCAGGGGAGTTGGAACACAGGAGGAAAAAAGTGCCAAGCAAAGTAAAGATCAATGGCAAGCATAAATAAGAGAAATATTTTACGGATTTTTTTCTTCTACTGCAGTGCAATAAAATCTATAATTTAACAAGAATTAAAATGTCTTGCCTTGTCCATTTTGTTCCCATTGATAATGAATGCTTCTGTATTTGTATGCCAATACTACTGGCAGCTTGGAGTTTTTTTTTCACAGTTTGGTCAGTCTCAGTCAGTTAATGATGTAATTGAAGGAGTGACATCTAACAGACATGCTCTGACATCCTTGAGAATGTGTGCCAGTGAAACCTCCCCCATCCCCCTGCATCTTCAACAGGCTGACTACATTACTGAATCTCATTTTTATGTATATATATATATATATATATACATACATATATTTAAATTAAGTGTTTTCAAAATCTGTAATGCCAGTATACTCATAGCTGTCATGGACAAGTGATTGTCTAAATTGTTTACTCTCAAAGCTGTAAACTGATCATTCTCATGCAAAAGATCAAGCTGGTTTCTTCATTTTTTTTAAACATGAACATTCATCTTTAGTAGAGATGTACATCTCCTGATATTTATTCAAACAAAGAATACAGTATTCTCTACCATACAGTTTTTTTAACTGTGTTTCCATTACTTTAGTGAAACATAGCAGATTATATTATCCATACAAGGTGTAATGAAAGGCTGCTAATTTAAATAAAAACTGCATAGCATGGTATTAATTGCTCCTTGGAGCCCTGATCCAGAGTGTTTATTTAAATAATTATTTTAATAATTATTTAAATAAACAGTCTGGTTCAGGGATCCAAGGAGCAATTAATACCATGCTATGCAGTTTTTTATTTATTTATTTATTTATTTTTTTTTAGAAACAACCTTAGAGCAAGGTGCTCATCTACAAAGGTTCCACATCAGCAGTACAAGACAATTTCATTATTAGAATTCACAAAGACATATACTCGTAATTATACAGACAAGTGAAAATATTCGACAGGTAGTTATTTAAAATGTTGTTTACAATATTATAAAAAGAGTTCATATTCAGACCTGGGATGGATTAAGAGCAGCCAAGTATATAGGCTTTGTCAAATTATAAAGTTAAAGCTTATTAAAAATGAAAAAATAGTCATAGAGAAAAATTTGGGACCTTGATGTGGCCAGGTGGGTTGGGGGGTGGAGGAGTTCCAGGCTATAGAGGGGGCGGTCAGAGAGTGGGAATAAGTTGGGGTTAAAGAGCAGAAGAGATTTAGAGTGGTAGAGGATAGAGTCTAGAAATGAGAAGGAGTAGGGGTGAGGGCAAGGAGCAAGGAGCAAAGGGCAATGGGGGGACATTAGGGGGTATAAGTGCATACACAAGTTAAGAGGCATTGAAGTTTCATCACTTTCACCAGGAGTAGGTGAAGAGACTAAGAGCTGAAATTAGAAGGTCATGTTGCTTTCCAACAAGCACAAGCACCGATTTTGACTAGGTGCTGTTTCATTTCAAGCTTGAAGGATGGAAGGTTCCCAATATTGTTTATTTCAGTCGGGACCTCATTCAGCCATAAAGGGGTCCTATATGTGAACAAGTGTTGCCCGAGAGTTGTTCAACCAAAAGGGACACTGAGTGAACACCTGGCTTTGCCCCTTGTACCCTACTGAGAGTGTGCCAGGCGGAGAGAATTCAGAATGTAGGTGTGTGTTTGGCCTAGCAGAGCTTTTTTCCTGAGGAGGCATATCTGGAACTTTATTCTGTCATTCAAGTTAAGCCAATTGGTTTGTTCATACAGGGCACATATGTGGGTACAGTTTTCTGCCTCTAGAATAAGTCTGCATGCCTTTTTAAAGAGCAGCTTCTTAGTATATTAATAACTGCTCACCCCCACCTTAGTGCATAACTAACCTGGCTATGAGTTGTTTGCAGAAATCATTCCATGAAATGCTCCATTTTTAAAAAGTTTTATCCTCCGTAATTTTAGTTTTGGACCACGCTGAGAAAAACAGACCAACTTCCCGATACAAATGTCACACCCCCATGCCAGCCCATGCAGCCCCATTTTGTAAAGTCACAAAATGAAGGTTGCATGTGCACACTCCATTGAGTTCTATGGGGTGATATTTCTATACATTTCTATACCATTTATAGTTGCAGTTTTAATAAATCAAAGTGACTGATCGACTAACAGTGTCCCTATTAGTCTATCTGTCACTTTGATTTATTAAAATTGCAACTGTAAATGGTATAAAATATATGCAAATATCATCCACCAAGAACGCAATGGCATGCACACATGCAGCCTTCATTTTGGATGTAACAAAATGGGGCTACATTGGCCGGCATGGGGCGTGACATTTGTGTCGGGAAGTAGGTCTGTTTTTCTCGACGCAGTCCAAAATTAAAATTATGGATATAACATTTTAAAACTAGAGCATTTTAAAGAATGATTTTTGCAAACAACTCCTGGCCAGGTCAGTTATGAACTATGCTGGGGGGAGCAGCTACTAGGAAGCTGCTCTTTAAGGACTATAGCTACCCATTTGAGTGCAGTGTCCAAGGCTGCACTGTATATTGTCAGTCCCTAGTCTATTATTGACAGAACTGAGCTGGAGATGGAGAGGCGGATAGCTGTAGGCATTAGGTATTGTCTCTGTGTGCAGAGAACACCTAGTCTGGTATTAACTGCTTTTACTACCAGGTCTATGTGCTGCAAGAAAGAAAGGGTGTAATTTATTGTAACCCCAAGGTACTTATATGAGTGGACTTGCTCAAGAGGGACTGTTTTAATATTAGTGATGGTCAGAGTGGGATGATTTTCTTATGTTAGTGACTAGAGAGAAGCATAGTTTTTTTTTTTGTTTGTTTTTTATAACTAAGTAGTAGTTTTTGTAAGCTAAACCAATCCTCTAGTTGGTAGAAGGTAGACTTAGGTCATTTTGGAATATATCAATATGGGTATTGCTACTAAAGATGACTGCATCATCAGTGTACAATATTATTTTACCCTTGCAGATCTCAGAAAGAGCATTCAGGAATAAACTGAGTAGCAAGAGGCCAAGGATAGACCCCGGGGGACACCAGGAGTGACTTCTCTAGCACCTGAAACAGCTGTTCCAATTTTGATGCTCTGTGATCTGTGCAGCAGGTAGTCTTGAAACCAGTGGTCTGGGTTGGTGGTCAACCCCAGGGTCAATAATTGCTCTAAAAGAAGGGTGTGGTTGACCATGTGAAAGGCTTGGTGAGATCAATTAATATGGATCCCACCAACCTACCACCATTCAGGGCCATATGTACATAGTCTGTTAACTCTACCAGGGCAGTTGAAGTACTATGGTGCTTCCAGGAACCATGCTGTTGGGGACATTGGAGACTGTATTTCTGGATATAATCTGAGATCTGATCAGCCACAATCTTCTCCAACACTTCAGAGAGGGGGGAGAGGATTGAGAGGGGCCAGTAGCTGGCAGTGCAGGATCGGCCCCTCTTTTCTGTACTGGGGGTAACCAGGGTCTGCTTCCAGATAGAGGGGAATTAAGCTAAGGTGAGAGATTTTTTTAATATTTTTGAGATGGGGACTATGACTTCATCAAGAGCAAGGGCAACCAGTTTTATGTCTATTTTATCACCACCAATTCTGTTTTTTCCAAGAATTTTTTTTACATAAATCCTTGCCTTCTTAACACTGATGTATTTAAAGTAGAAGTTAGGAGGTTTATTGTCAGATCTTATGGTATTCAGGGAGGGTTCAGTAGCCTTGAGATAGTCAGGAGGGAGTATGGAGCTCAGGTCCTTAAAGGCTGCATTGAAAGACTTAGCTATGATGTGAGGGCCCAGTGTGGGGGTACCACTCATGTTAAGCATCGTGGGATGTTTCCTGTCCTCTTTCTCTAAGAGGTCCTTTATTTTCTCCCTAAATCTCTTGCCATCACCCTAGTTCCTTTCCATCTGATGCTAACAGAATTTTGCTTTAGTAAGCTTCGCAAGGTTTGTGCGCCTATTCCTGGCTGTTCTGTATTTCTGGTAGTCTTTTTGGCTGCTTGCAATTGGCAGTGCATCAGAATTTTCAAAACCATCTATACAGAGAGTCTGTACTCTCTGTATGATTGCATTTGACTGTATGCAGCTAGTGAGGTTCGATACTAGTCCAGATGTCTTTGTCTGCCATAAAACATAATCTTACAGAACCTGTCCAGCCTATGATATTACCTACTTTAACCAATATCAAAAAATATGTGCTCCAATATAGGGTATCCTTTCAGCTGATGTATGGTTCTTTTTTTTCTGTGTTAACAGGAGCGCGTGGTTTTCAACGCAGTTCAGTGTACACAGTACCTGATTAGCCATTGCCAAGTGCCCCTGTTGCTACATAGAACAAATTAATCTACATCAGCTGAGATGATACCCTCTATAGAAGCACATCTGTTTTTTGTTAAGGTAGGTATTGGCTGGGCAGGATTTGTAAAAGATTATGTTTTATGGGGGACAAGGACATGTTTGACTAGTACTGAACCTTATTAGCTGCAGATAGGCAAATGCGATCATAGATAAGGACTTCAGACACTCAGTATAGTTGTTTTTGGAAATTGTGGCACTCTGCATATCAAGGTATTAATCACTTCTTGAAACCCAGAACCAGATTGTTTATTTAAATTAAAAGAGTATATCATTATATTTCACTGAAGTAATGGAAATTCTGTATATTAGAGAATACTCTGTGCTTGAATAAATATCAGGAAATTTACACAGGTCAGCTCCACTAGAGATGAATGATACTGTTTAAAAAAAAGGAAAAAACTGATTAGACATTTTGCATGTGAAAGATCAGTTTACAGCTTCCTAAGTGAACTATTTACACAATCACTGATCTGTGACAACTACGAATATACTGAAATAACAGATTTAAAAAAAATAAATTGAAAACCAAATTATGTGATTCGGTAATACACTCAGCTAATTTGCAAATGAAGGGGACTAATCACAGCAACCTTTTTCAAGGCTGACACAAGCAAAGCTGTTAGATGTCAGTCTTTCAATGAGATAAGAAACTGACTGGGACTGACAACTCTGAAAAAAAACTCTGAGCTGCTGGTAGTATTGAGATACAAATAAGGAGGGACAAATTATCAAGTCGAACTAAATAGAAAAGAGACATGTTAATTCGTGTTGAATGATAAATTTTATTGCACTTCGGTAAAAAAAAAAAAACACCTTTTAGCTGTGGTTACACTCCTGCCTGTTTCAGGTTGAGAGCATTTCCCTTGCGTTCAATGTTAAGATAAATCCATAGTAAACAACGTGAAAAAATAATGTATTATTCAATTCACAGCAGATCTTGTGAATATAAAGGCACACATTTTAATCAAGTTCTGAGGCTGTTAATGATTTGATTAAGTGCTCCACATTTTGCCTATTTTTTCCACATTTTTAGAATGAAAGGTTGAGAGATATGCAAGCATTTTGCAAGCATGGGAGATTAATCAGCAGATCTGTTTTTTTTAAAAGGTCGGAGGCGCTGTTCTCGGAATGTGTATTTTTGGATGCAGTTCAATGGTATATGAAAATTTAAATCATAAAGCAATCAAGTATCTTGTTAAAAGCACTTAGTGCTTGTCATGCTGCATTGTGTGCAAACCATCAGCTTGCTTTTACACTTATATGATCATATGTTGCTGTTTACAAGCATTCTGGACAATTCAGTTTGTTATACCTAGCCAGTTAGCTAAACTCCTTGTTAAATCTACTGTACTGTGATGTCCCCCATGTCCTCCGAAGCCAAACTCGATAACTTCCTCAACTCTTTCTGTTGCTTTGCTCTGGATGCCCACCCTCTCACTCATCACTGCTACCTCTGTCATTCACTTGCCCTCCCTTCTCTGGGCAACTAACGTCTCTCACTGCACTAAATTAATCTCTAGATTCTGGTTCCACTCTTTCTCTTCATACCTTTCTTCCTCCTTAATACTACCACCAAAAGCTCACCACTCATTCAGATCCACTGATGCTCACACCCTCTCGATTCCTAACCAATCAACACACATAGGTCAATCAGGGTTCTCGCACCACCTCCCTAAAATCTGGAATGCGCCCCCCCAAATTTGCTATTCCTCATCCCCTGCATCCATTTCATGTGCCCTACTTAACTTCTACTCTACTCTTCTACTCTACTAACTGCAACTGTATGTATCCCCTCCATCCATATTCTCTATCCTGCCACCACCAAGTCAACAACTCCAAAGCATTTAACAGCTCTTTATGTATTAGCTCTTATGATGGACTGATTGTGCAGTCCCCTTGCTCTCTTTTACTGTATCTGCAACACATCTGTTGTTTCGACTTACTGTACCCTAATTTTAACTGTATTATGTGAGTGTGATTAACTGTTGCATTGGTGCTATAACTTTTTTTATCAATAGTATGTATCCAGCATTCGTATATGTATAGTATTTTGTGCCTGTTATGGCAATTGTGTATTTATCTCCCCCCCTCCATGTACCCCCCCAGGACGTTCTGTGAGATGAGCAATTTTGATTGCTCAGTGTACTTTTCTGGAGAAACCTTTCAATAAGTAAATAAAATGAATAAATAAATCTACTCTTGTGCTGACCAAAAGAAAGTCTGCTACTCTCTCCTTCAGCAAACTAAAATCCCAACACACAAAGCAACATAATAAGCACCAAGTGTTTTTAACTGAGTACTTGATTGCTTTACATAAAGTAACACAAAGTGTTGATGTTCACTGTAATTTTTTATAATATAAACTTATAATTGGTCTTCAGTATTATTTAAATTTGTACATATGATTAAATTGCACCCAAAATAAAGGAAGTGTAAATTACAAGTGGAGATAATAATCAACAGCTTGCTTTGAAATCAACGGAACCTGTTTCTATAAACACTTAGATTTATAGTCCAGCAAGTGCTAATAATATCTTAAAAATTTTCTGAAAGTTGCAATAGGAATTTGACATGCTGGTTACCTTGACACACACTTCTGTATAATGTGAAAAGATCAAGCTGTAAGTCCGTCACATTTCTTCTACTGCAATATTGATTTACTTAAACATATTGCAAGTGTGCTTACATAATAGATATGAGGAGCAAATGTTCTGTTTTATGAAGGCATGGCTCTGTTTAAATCTGGTGGGATGCAAAGTCATTAAAATAGTGTACCAAGGGAGGGTTGCGATTTCTGCATTAGGGTGGCAGACAAGTGATGGAGTCAGCATAACCTGAGCTACCTTCAGGAATGGAGCTGGAGAGCAGCTGCTCTGCTTAACACATCCATTGATGGAAATTTTGGAGAGTTTGGGCTACATAAACATTGGGAAACTCTGGTTAAGTTGGAGTATTCAGCAGAGCAAACAAATCAGATACTGTACCTCCTGCTTTCTGGAAAACTCCTAAATGATGTCTATTAAGTTAACTCATCTTGTCAGTGAACATCAAAGACAGAGGGACCTGCAGTGCTATCTGACTTACATCCCCCCCTTGTCTCTTTGCATTTCAGTCTCCCATAATTCAGCCTACCTTGTTCTTCCCACATAAGAAACAAGCATGGAAGAAGCTGAACTGTTTCCAAAAATGGCAGAATCCATTCTGCAGTGATCCTACAGGACAGCTGAAATCAGAATAGCTGTCTGCAATGGTGATATGGACTGCTCCCAAACCACTGAGAAACCTCCAGGGAGTAGCTACAACCACAGGAGAAAAAGGTAGAGAGAGATTTATCTAAAGCTAATAATTACAGACACAAATGTGACCTGCCGACAGATATCTGAGCTCATGATGAAAAGAGAGTTGCCAATCACAAAGACAGAGAAAGAAAGAGAGAGAAGAGAGAGAGAGAGAGAGAGAGAGAGAGAGAGAGAGAGAGAGAGAGAAGTAATTCTGGTGTGCAGGTCACAGACTGACACTCTCTCTCTCGCTCTCTCTCTTTCTCTCTCTCTCTCACCTGAGAAACATGGTTTACAGGGGAAGCAGTGGCAACTGGAGAGGACATTTCACATTCATTTATTGTGCCTGGACACAAAAAATGTCCCCTTCCCTATCTCGCTGTCACTGTCTCTTGCTCTGTACAGTGCCACAGAAATACCCCACAACAACAAATACATCCCAGTCCCTCTCCGCTCCAGCCACTGACCTGCTCCTGGAGAACAAACACAGAAGACATGTGTGGTAGTGGAGGGGAGAGGGTAGTTCCTATGCACCAAGTAAAAAATAGTGCAGTGGGGCTGCTGATACAAACAACAAGTGGACTGCTCCACAGATGCAAAGGCAAGTGATGTGCATGTCTAAAAGGTTTTTCAGTTGGAAAGAATGCAAAGAATCTAGAGTAAATAACCAGAAAAGTAGGGCTACTCGGCTACAACGTGTGTAAAGAATGACATTTAAGCTAGGCCAAGTTAAAAAGTGATTTATTCAATAATAAATAGCAGCTCAAATAGATACAAATACACAACAGCATCCCACGTGCTCATGCAGATGTATTATCAACGCTTTATCAATGTGTGCTATGTCACTAGCATAGCCCTATTTTATAGTGTGAATCTTAAAGGGCCAGCTCTTAATAAAGTGCCTAATACATACCATCTTATTTTATAAAAAATACTCTTTTCCCAAAAGAATATATATACACACACACACACACACACACACACACATACAGCCACCATTTTTATCTACCTAATATAGTACAACTAATAAAACAACTATATATTGCCCATATCTATCTGAACTTAGAAACATTTCAGACTTTGAGGGCAGAACCCATATAAAATATATATATATATATATATATATATATATATATATATATATATATATACATATATATATATATGTATGTATGTATGTCAGACTTTTAGTATAGAACCCATATTAAAGCAATTTCAATATCTTAAATTTTACACACCTTCTAGAATTCACAAACATTTACCATGCCAGACAAAATCACACCATCAAGGAATATTAGTATCCTTTTTCTTTTAGGAATGGAATGATACTGAACATGGCATTAAGTCCTTTCTCTCTATGTGATCCCAACAGGCACTGCCATTTGCTTTCAGCTTTAAGCAGTTTATTATCTTTAAAAAAGTGGCTAAAGAGAATATTACTCCCCTAAAGAAGATTCTGAATATGTATCATATAGAGAACAGCTTAATTCTGTAATTCAGAAACATGACACTAGAATTAGAAGAATTAAAGAGACAAAATTTGAAAGTGATAGAAAAGATTACTTGGAAGGACATCTTTGACTGGAGTAAAAAGAGAAATGACTACAAAGTGAGATCTATTTTGAAAAGGACAGAATCATCTGGTAATTTAGATACCTATACCAGTGGTTCAGATTCAGAGGTTGAGAATCTTAATCAGATGGTAACACCAAGTGTAAACATGGGAGCATCACAGATTAATAATGAAAATGGAAAAACATCAAGTACTCCTTTTTTATGCAACAGTCAGAAGGAACCAGATACACCACCACTAAATCAACAAGGTCTGTTTACTCTGAATATTCCTACCCCTTCCCCCATGGCCCAGCTGAAGCAAGTGTTAAATCAAGCGGAAAAGGAGGACATCAGCAGAAACAGCTACACAAACTTTCCTGAGGTACCGAAAGTTCAGGGTACATTACGGAGGAGCCCGCAATTTGTCCAATTCCAAGATACAGGATGTGGAGAGGAACCAGGGGCAAGGGGAGGAGGAAATATGTACAGAGGAAGATGAAACCAGAGCCGGAGTCGAGGATATCAGAACAGGCAGGCCAGACAGCGGAAATAGCTCCTAATAATGTTTCACTGGTGGTAAATATTTCTGACTATATTTTGTCTGAAGTTGAAGAAAAAGTATTGCAGAAGGGTCTGAACTTTGTCCCAACCACCAATTTGAGTGAATTTAATATAATGTTAGATCTGCATAAATTCACCAGGAAACTAGATCTGCATGCCATGTTTCATCAGAATAGAAAGGAAGAAACTACAGATAAACCTCATCCAGCCCCATATTTGAGGAAACCATCATCTTTTATACCACCAAGGAATAGTATAGTGAATGTTTTTCATAAGTCTTCTGAGTGGGGCTTTCACGATTGACTACAGAAGATTCTGTTTTGAGATTTCAGAACTGTAGTACACAGGAGAAAGAAGCAATTAAGACACTACAAAACAATGAGACTATTGAGATTAAGAAGGCAGATAAGGGTGGTGCAATAGTAATTCTTGACAAAGTTAAGTATGAAAAGCATTACAAAGTCAATTAAGTGATGCTGATTTTTATTTGAAACTATCTAGAGATACTACATTGGATTGTAAAAAATCGATTGATTTATACCTCTATGAGTTTTTTTCAAATAGTGTAATTTCTAGACAGATTTATGATTTTTTGTGGGTAGAATTTACTGTACACCCTACATTTTATGGATTCCCAAACATACACAAAGACCTATGGAAGCCTCCATTTAGACCTATTGTAGCATCTATCGGATCTGTTACAGAGCCTTTGGCTAAATATGTGGATCAGTATATTTGCAATTTAGTCCCCCTCTGGCATGCACATGTGAAAGATACTACTCAGGTTGGTCAGCATATGCAGAATATACAAATTGAGGAGGGAGACTTTTGTAGCAACTCTGGACATAAAAGCTCTGTATACAAGTATTCCCCATAATGAAGGCTGGAAGCTATTAGGGAAATTTTATGTCATAATGCAGCCTTTTCTGATCCATTTATTGGTTTTCTTTTGACTCTGACTGAATTAGTAGTCACCAATAACATTTTTATGCTTAATAATGATTTTATTCATCAGATTAAAGGGACAGCCATGCGGGCGTCTTTCGCCCCCAATTATGTTAATATTTATTTGATGCAATAGGAAAAAAGGTCAGTATTTTTGAATCAGAATCCTTTTTTGGTAAAATTGTTTTTTTTATATTCATTTTATAGATGATATTTTTATAATTTGGAGAGGTTCTTTATAATCTTTTGAAGAATTTGTGCATTATTTGGAGAGTACCAATTCTAACCTGTGTTTTTCGAAACAGGCAGAACTGCAACAAATTGAGTTCCTTGATTTAAGTATTTTTAAGAATCATGAAGAGGGTTTAGAAGCGAAGCTATTTGTTAAACCTACAGCCAGGAACTCTTTGTTTAAATTTGAAAGTTATCATCCAAGACATATTCCCAGAAATATTCCGAAGGGATAAATAATGAAACTTAAGAGGGATATTTCCTCTGTGGCCCAATATGAGAAAGACATGGGAGATCTAATAGATAGAGTTGTTCAAAGAGGATATAATAGAAGGGATCTTGAGTGTACTAAAGAAATAGTGAATCAGATGGATAGAGATAATTTGCTAAAAAAAGTGGCTAAAGAGAATATTACTGATCATTTGTCTTCTATCCATTTTATTACAGAATATACTCCATGTAGTTACAAAACTGGTAACATATTGAAAAAACATTGGGACATATTGAAATTAGAACCTAAATTGGGAATGGAAGAAGTGGAATCCCCCTGGCTGGTATACAAAAGAGGACAGAATATAGCAGACCCGGTGATGAATAGTCATTTTCACCCTTGCAATAATATGAAATGAGGAACGTTGCTAAGTGGGATTTTCCATGTCTAAACTGTAATTTATGGTCTTATGTGCAGACTGGCACCACATTCATACATCCAGAGACTGGTAAAAAATAGTTTAACAGAGATTTTATAAACTGTGTCTCTTCATATGTTGTGTATGTGGCTAAATGCCAGTGTAATAGTTTCTATGTAGGAAAGACTAAAAGGAACTTTAAAGTTCTTATATCTGAACATCTAAGATGTATAATGAATGGTAATTTAAATAATGCATTGGCATTACATATGAAAGAACAAACTGATGGACACAGTTTTAAATTTCTAGGTCTGCGAAAAGTGTATCCCGGTCTTAGAGGAGGTGATAGAGATAATAAACTGCTTAAAGCTGAAAGCAAATGGCAGTGACTGTTGGGAGCACATAGAGAGAAAGAGCTTAATGCCATGTTCAGTATAGTCCCATTCCTAAAAGTAAAAAAGATACTAATATTCCTTGATGGTGTGATTTTGTCTGGCATGGTAAATGTTTGTGAACTCTAGAAGATGTGTAAAATTTAAGATATTGAAATTGATTTAATATGGGTTCTATACTAAAAGTCTGAAGCATATATATATATATATTTTTATATGGGTTCTGCCCTCAAAGTCTGAAATGTTTCTAAGTTAAGAGAGATACATACAATAGATAGTTGTTTTATTAGTTGTACTGTATTAGGTAGATAAAAATGGTGGATATGTGTGTGTGTGTATATATATATATATATATATGTATTATTTTGGGAAAAGAGTATTTTTATAAAAAATGATGGTATGTATTAGGCACTTTATTAAGAGCTGTCCCTTTAAGATTCACACTATAAAATAGGTCTATGCTAGTGACATAGCACGCATTGATAAAGCGTTGATAATGTGAAACATACATCTGAGTGAGCCCGTGGAGTGCTGCTGTGTATTTGTATCTATGTGAGCTGCTATTTATTACTGAATAAATCGGTTTTTAACTTGGCCTAGCTTAAAGGTCGTTCTTTACACATGTTGTAGCTGAGTAGCCCTACTTTTCTGGTGATTTTCAATTTGAGTTTTGTGGAGGCACCAGCTTTTTAAACAAGTTACCACCTTGTTCTTTGTTAAAGAATGTAGAGTCCTTCTTTGAAAGCGAAAGGACTGCAGGGCTCCGCCCACCGTAGCCCTAAAAAGGAAAGCCTTTGCCCCAATGTTAAATGCCCTTACAGAGTGACAGCTAGACTTCTTTTTTGCCTACCTTGTGGTGGTCCAGGTAAAGGTAGAAGGGGAAAACTTCACTTTTCATGAACTTGAGAAAGCTGGTAGGTTTCTTGATGGCTGGGACAAGAAGCATGGATAAGAGGATTAGTGGAGGACTGATCTACTGCTGACAGAGGTGTTTGTTGTGTTCCCCTATCTGGTTCGTGGACTGGAGTGGGTGTAATCACCCCCTGGTACTTGAACTGATCACTAAAACACCAGGATGCTAATTGGGGCTTTACTGGGATAATAGACTTCAGCTTAGTGTCTCTGTACTCAGTGCCTTTCTCTCCCTTCCCTTATTTTAAATTAAGGACTCATATGGACCGCTGAACAGTTTTTTCCCTGGTACTGCTATTGTCAAGCTGTGCACCAAGGTACAGATATAGGTGGCAAGATGGTGGTGGCTATGCAGTGCTTCAGCTCAGTGATGGCAGCAGAGTGAATCTGGCCTGACTTCCACTCTGGACGACTGTGGACTCTTACACATGGTACAGGTGATGGCATGTATGTATGGTTCCTGCAGTGGGGGGGGGATTTTGTTTGCCCCTAAATTTTTACTGCTAAGTGTGACGGTTGGCAGATGATCTCGCCCAAAATTCGTGCTGTGTGCTTCTTGGAGCTACAGTATGTACAGGGGACTATAATCTTGTTTAGAGGGATGAGTTTTGAGATCGTGTAGTGGGAGTTTTTTCATGGCCATAAGTTTAGGGATGGGGAATCAGGCAGAGATGGTCTGCATTAGTTTCCTGTGGGCCTCTCTGTTCTCTAATGGGGGTACTACTGTTAGGCCATACCTGATAGTTGTGGGGCAGATCTAGTAACCTGGGTACTAGGATCAGTTTGTGGCTTCCTCCTCACTCTGCCTTTTGCTACTCAGAGCCATATGACACTGGTATGGTATGGTATGGTATGGTATGGTATGGTATGGTATGGTATGGTATGGTATGGTATGGTATGGTGTGGTGATGCAGGTACTGGGGGTTGGTATGGAGGATCAGTAGGTTCCAGGGATTATAGGGAACTTGGACAAACTGGATGGACCTCTGGTCTTTTTCTACCTTCATTGTCAATGTTTCTAAGTTTCTATGTGTTATGACTCTATGGCTCCTCTTTGCACTCCTGGGTGGTGGGGAGGAAGTGGAGAGACTCAGAGCGTGTGTGTGAGAGGAGGTTGCATCGGGACATTCTCCATAGATGGATTGTGAGTGCAGGTAGGGGATTGCATGAGTAGTAGTGAGTGCTGGTGTGCTAGTTTGCTTTTGCTGCAGGGCCTCCCCTCACTTGAAGCTCGTTGCTTGATGTTTGATGGCGAGTTATAGAAGGTTTCATCCCTCATGGAAGAATTTGAGACTTTATAGATGGGGGTGAGGGAAGGGCACTGGGGAATGACAATGCCTACAGTGGTTTGTGACTCCGCAATACATATGGGGGAGGGAGGGGGTAATGCTTGGTGGTGCAGGCACTGGAGGTCAGGGGTGTGTACCTTTGATTGTGGGGTTCCCAGGTAGTGAGGGGACCTTGTGCTGGTGGAACTCCATGGGTGTGGTGAAGCTCTTACTGGTTATTCTGTGGTGTACTGTGAGAGACGAATGGGCTGTGGCAGGTTTCAGGTGGTAACTCATTACACCCAGTGTGCAAGGGATGACTACATGATGTTGCTGGTACTGTTGGGAATTTACAATGCATTCTGGTAACCTATAATATAAGGGGACAGAGGATGGGAGGCCACATACAGGAAGGGGATATTAAAACTCATTACTGCTACAAGTAATAGAGAGTTGGCAGTTTGCATATAAGGGTTGTATTATGTCTTATCGCAAATGAATCGTGGGGGGGTGCTTGTATTTGTTCCTCTTTCAATGTTTTCATATCCCGATGTTATTGGAATGGTTGTTTGTAGTGTTCAACAGGTTGTTTATAGTTACTGGATACTTGCTGGACAGCTACCCTTTTGTGCAGAACAGTATGGTAGGGGATTTAGTCCTGCAGCAAGGCCCGCTGGATTGGATGAGGCTCTGGGTCTGTGTTTGGCTAGGGAATACCAGCCCCCAGAACATGCTAGGGAGTGGCTTATAGGGCTACAGATAAATTGTCAGTTTGTACCTGGAATGTCTAGAGTATTTCTTCTCCATCAAATGGAAAATAATTTACATGGTGTGAGTGCTGCAATGCTCCAAGAAACCCACCTTAGCCCGATGGAACATGGAAAGTTGGTACGTGAATGGGTAGGGTAATGCTATACTGTGTCCTTTAATGGTCAAAAGCATGGAGTGGGAATCCTCCTGCATGAAGGCCTTTGTTTTGTTCATAGATACATAGATACATAGATACATAGACAGTGTCGGCAGATAAGGGCCTATGGCCCACCTAGTCTGCCCATTTGAGCTTGTAAGTTCAGTTTGTTTTCCTAGAAGTCTGTTTCCCCTTACCCCTACCCTCTAGAATTCCTTTATGTCTATCCCATGCATTCTTAAATCCCGTGATTGTTTCAGCCCCCACCACTTCCTCTGGCAGGGTGTTCCACTTGTCCACCACCCGTTCTGTGAAGAAATTCTTTCTCATGTTTCCTCTGAATCGTCCTCCCTCCAACTTCATCCCATGCCCTCTAGTCCTGAAACATCTTTTTGCTTAAAATAGTGTTTTCCTGTACCCTGTTCCTCCCTGTAAGATACTTGTATGTCTCTATCATATCCCCTCTCTCCCTCCTCTCCTCCAGGGAGTACATGTTCAGTTCCTTCAACCTGTCTTCATAAGACTTGTGATGCAACCCATGCACCATCTTTGTTGCCCTCCTCTGAACCTTCTCTACCCTGTCTATGTCCTTACGTAGGTATGGTCTCCAGAACTGTACACTGTACTCCCGGTGGGGCCTCACTAGTGTCTTGTATAGCGGAATTATGACCTCCCTTTTCCTGCTGGTGATGCCCCTGCCTATACATCCTAGCATCCTATTTGCTTTACCTGATGCCTTGTCACACTGTTTCCCTTCAGGAGTGGGTGGTGGTTGACCCCATTAATGGTAGATACATCATTGTGTATAGACATCTGTGGGGAGGCTGTCAAATTTGACAGTGTTTATGCATCAGCAGAAATAGACCCTGTGTTTTTTTAATCAATTATAAAATGGGTAGAAAGAATACAGCTCCTGATTGGCCTAGAGGTCCTTTCAGTTGGGCCATTACCCCAGCACAATGGCCCAGCTGAAAGTAGTTCAACAAAAATATGTTTAAAAATACATTCAACTTACTACAAAGGATCCATTTCATAATCTGAATAAGGCAATCCAGGGAGTGCATTATGGTGGGCTAATGGCCCTTCTCAGGTGGTGGAAGCACTCAACTTCACCTCATGCTTCAACTCACATGAGATTGGCTGTTATTCCACCATAGCACACTCCCTGTAATGTGCTTTTGCTTAATTACTAGCCCTCCTCCAGAAGACAATTTTCTGGGTTTAGTTTTAGGGGGTACTTTAATTGTGTCTATCCACTTTCTGAACTGTCCACAGCTTCCACCATACTGGACTCAGTTATCGAATGATGGTGGCTGGGCCTGACTGAGTTAGACCTGGTGGACATATGGTGAGAGGTGAATCTGGGAGCCAGAGAGTTTACTTTTGTCTCTAACCCTCACCACTCCTGGCCTTGTATTTACTATGTATACTATGTAATAGTGCCCCAGAGGTGATACAGGATGGTATGTTATATGACCATTAGCTTAGTCACAATTTCTAATCATGTCAGGATTCTTGTCACAATAAAACTAGAGCAAAAGCAAGTTACTGCTAAGGCCTAGAGGTTTCCTACTTACATGCTGACTAACCAGAAATTCCAGAAACACCTAGGTGAGAGCTGGAGATTCTGTTTGAATGCTAACGCATGATGGACCCTTCTAAGATTACCCTTTGGGAAGCAGGGAAAGCCTATATGAGAGTGGTAGTGATGGCATATATGGCTGCCATGAATAAACAAAAAACGGATTGGCTGCAGCTTCTTAAGGATACAACAAAAAAGTCAGAGTTAGCAGGCTGTCTGGGACCCCACTGACACTACTTTCTGAGAACTTAAGCTGGCACATGAGGCACTCATTAGAGAATTGACAGGATATAAAAACAGGGCTCTTATTTATGCCAACCAAAGTTTCAATGAATGAAGCAACAAGCCCAGTCCTCTGCTGGAATGTCTCTTTAAGGGTAGGTATAAGTCCAACTGGATTGCAGCAGCGATAGATGGGGAAGGGGATTGACTTTCAACAGCAGGCAGATACAGTAGAGTATTGTTGAGTTCTATTCCAACCTGTGAAAGGGCGAGCAGGGGTAGGGAAGATGCAATAAATGCATTCCTGGGACATCTGAACTTGCCCGAGCTCACTGTGGATCAAATTGAGGCCTTAATCAATCCCTTGACACAGGGGAAAATTAAGCTGGCAGCCTTCTCTTTAGTAAAGGGGAAGCAGCAGGCCCAGATGGTCTACTATTGAATTTTATAGGTCTTTGGATGATACCATGTGGGCCCATATGCTAAATAGGTTTGAAGTAGCAAGTGAGGAAGGGGGATTGCTGACTGCCTATAGTCTGGCCATTATTACCCTTATCCTCAAGGAGGGTAAGGACCCTACACTGTGTTCAGCCTACAGACATATGTCTCTTTTAAACAGTGACATCAAGGTGTTAGCCAAGGCACTGGCCAAGCTGTTGAAGGAGGTTTTGCCACTCCTCGTGAAGGATGATCAGAGTGGATTTGTTAAACATAGACATGCATCACAATCTTAGTTGGCTGCTAGGTGAGGTGGAGACTGCAGCTCAGTGCCAGGAATGGAGGGGGGCATGCGTGATTTCCCTGGACCCGAAAAAGCCTTCAATAGGATTGAATGTGGATATTTATTCAGGATTCTGGAGTGGTTTGAATTAGGGGAACAGTATATTGTATATGTGAGGCTTTTGTATAGTGATTTCAACGTGAATGTCATGGTGAATGGGGAGACCACCAGTGTCTTCTGGTTAAACAGAGGCACTCAGCAGAATGACCCCTGTCACCCCTTCTTTCTGCACTGGTGATTGAGCCATTGGCAGAGGTGATTAAGCAGGCTGAGAAGATCAGATTTCTTAATATGCAGGTGATGTTCTGCTATATCTTAATGTGTAGCCAAAGACTGCATCCAGAGACACGAGTGGATCCATAGTGCGTAAACAGAAATCATTCATCCAAGGAGCTGGTCTCGTACACTGTCCTCAACATGAAGCATGTAAGTCATCGTTCTTCCTTTTATGCAACTTTTATTCAATAAATAGCACAAAGCTGAAAAGATTTACAGTACACTCCACATGTACACACAAAGATCTCTGATGTTTCAAGCCGCCTTGACTCTTTATCAAGGAGTGACTCCTTGATAAAAAGTGAGGGCAACTTGAAATATTGGAGAGCTTTGTGGGTGTACATGTGGGGTGTCAATCTTTTTAGCTGTGCTATTTATTGAATGAAAGTTGTATCAAAGGAAGACTGTTGACTGCTGTGCTTCATATGGAGGAGAGTGTATGAGATCAGCTCCTTCAGTGAATGATTTCTGCTATATCTTACCCAGCCTGAGGTGTCCCTTCCACTGCTAACTGCTCTGGTAGAGGAGTTTTCTACATCCTTGGGATATAAAATTAATTATGAAAAATCAGAACTATTATGTATGGGTAATATTGACACTGGAAGATTGAGCAGATTCCAATATTGCTTAATAACCTCTTATAATGAGTATTCGGCAGTTGTTAAGGTTATCAACAGCTCCAGATGTTCCCAGAGCAAATGACAAATACAGTTGGGTGTCATCTGCATAGCAGTAAAACTCTACACTGTATTGCCAAATGAACTTGTCCAGGGGCAGCATATACACTGCCAATAACATCAGTGACAGGATCAAGCCCTGTGATTGTCCACAAGACAGAGGCACTGGGAATGAGGAGAAATTCCACATCACCACCCGCTGCACCCTGTCTGAGAGCTAGAACTCGAACCACCTAATGACAGTACTGGCAAGTCCACAAAACTCACAGAGCCGATCCAAAACCACGACATGATCCACAGTGTCAAAGGCTGATGAGAGATCGATGAGTATAAGAACTGACCTGTCTCTATCTCTAGCCTTGAGCAGATCATTATGCACCCTCACTACAGCTATTTCAGTGCTGTGTCTTTGGATTGGGGAGATGGGCCGTAGAGTTATTGGCTACTTGAACCCTAGGGGTTTGAGAGCCTATAGTTCAGAGAAGCCCACAAACAGCTGGTGGACAAACTTCTGGAGGCCTGGGAGAGGATGCAATTGCTTCTGAGAGATGAGAGGAGAGGCACCCCGTTAGCCCCATCTCCTCAAACCCAGAGTTCTCCCCTTGGACTACAGGACTTAGGCATTAAGCTGTGAAAGTTGGGGGGCATCCAGCATCTGGGAGATTTGTTCAGCTTGTAGGGGTTGAAGTTCTTCCGGGAGGTATTGGTGGAGTTGGGGATCCTGCAATCGCACTTATTCAGATATTGTCAGGTTCAGAATTTGGCCTGAGGGAAGGGTCATCTCTGCCATAGGATTCCCTGCTTCACTGTTTGAAGTGCACCCTCTTGCATTCATGAGTGGACCTTTGGGGATTACTGCCCAAGACCTATAGCTGCCTACATAAGAGGATACTTGACCATTCACTTAAAGCTAAGACTTAGGGGGAACACAATTTAGGCTGTGCTATATATGAGACATTACAAAGGGAACTGTGTAAATTACATATGGGGCTTACTATATACAACCGATATAAAGAGGCCCAATACAAATTTTTGCATCCCTTGTATCTCCCTCCTGCAGTACTGAATAGGTTTAACCTGGTTGTCCCATCATTATGTGGGAGGTGTGGTATTGAGAGGGGTATGTATCTGCACTGCTTTTGGCAGTGTCAGGAGCTCCAACCATTTTGTGCTGAAATAGCACAATGCATCTAGCAAACAATTCAAATTAGGGCTACAGAGGAGTTTGGGCTATATTTCTTGGGATACAATCTAGAGGGGTAGAGGAATGGGAGTTTTACCCCAGGGTGCTTAGAATAATGCTAATAATAGCAAGAAGGTGTATACAAAACATCTGGGTATTGCACTCTTGCCCTTCACTCCAGATGTGGAAAGATTTACTTCATAATGAGTTACGGCTGAAGTATTTGACATATGACCTGGAGGATTGGACAGACAGATCTGAGCAACAGCGGAGCCAGTACATTGATTCCCTCTCTCCTGCGGAAAAGGCCATAGTTAGGCTAGGGAAGGGATGGGGACTGGCCCTGCTCAGACAGTGGGCTGGGAGTCCTCCACACCATGTAGGTTCCACCCCTCACTCAGGGGTGATCTCAGTGGTGTGCACTGGATAGTTACTTAGTTCAACACCAGTGAATGTTGGGGCACACTGTGCCTTTCTGATGCTGCTGCTAGGTGCAATGTGCTCATGAGAATGGTTGTCCACCTGTGAGTCCAGTCATGTTTGTATGTTGATTTTTTTGTTTGTTGCTATCAGCATTTTACACTGGAATTTTATTTTTGTTATTAGTTATTGTAGCTCATCCTATATTTGTATATAATAACTGGCTCTTTTTTTTCCCCCTAAGAAAATCTGTGGCATAATTTGCCGTTATAAAAGAGTGTTTATAATGGCAAACATTCACCAGCTTTTCCCTTCTCTGGTACGTGCCAGCCACCTCTATGCCCTCTCTCGTTGCCGATGCCATGGCTTACAGACGGATGCCTCATCACCACTTCAACTCACCAGTAAAAGAGACTCCCGCCTGAAAATAATGAAACTCAACTAATTTAAATAAAAAAGGCAAAAAACTGAAACTTCATCTCTGACCCATCCGACTGTGAAGAAGGAAAAAATCCAATTGGGCAACAGCTAAACTGAGACTTTTTATTTTATATAATTGCTGAGGTGAAAAAACAAGAGTCAGCAATTATATAAAATAATTATGGGGTGATGTGTGTAAACTCGAAGTTTACACCCCCCTTTGGTGTTAGATGCTTTAATAAACCCTTCGAGCTTTGATCTCGGGGTTTACATAGCATCTAACATATTGAGTGTACTTAAACTTCTCATTGCACACACCACCCCATACTTTATTCTATATGTATTGTAAAGAATATTTTATCACTTTTTGGTACTGATCTGTTGGTACTGTTTCATGTTGTTCACCTATGTTGGCATTTTTAAACAAAATCTTTGAATAAAAGGGGGTGCAACCCACGTTTGGCAACAAACATGGGTTGCTGGGGGTCAGCCAGGGAGGGAAAGGATTCAGCACCTGATGGCTGCTCTCCTTTCCCAGGGGGAGGATCTGCATGCTCCACCAAATGACTGCCACCTGGTGGAGGCCAAGTGGTAGCATGGGTCAAGGAGGGCAGTAGATGGGAGGGCTATGGGACTCCGTGGTGTGTGCATGCCTCCACATGCATGCATCTATGTGCACACCCCAGTGTGGGGAAAAGGGATGAAAATGGAAAAAGGAAAGTTGCTGGCTTTGTGAAGCCCTGCCTGTCTTCCTCTGCTCTCATCTCACCAGCTGACCACCACCCTGACTTCTGCATGTGTGTCTCTGGGTGGAGGGGAGGATGGCCCTCCCCTTCTCAGCCCCTCCATGGAGGACAATCTATGGGGGGGAATCTCAGGCATGGTATATCGGTGAGGTGAATGCCAAACAGGGTTGGCAGGGACAGGACTGAGAGCCACTGGTGCCAACTCAAATGGGCAAAAAGCTCTATAGAAAAAAAATCTTTAAAAAGATTTTAAAAAAATCAGATATAAGTATGCTGTGTAAACATATACTTAAGTTAAAGGGTTTCCCTACTTAAGTACTCTAACACCCAAGGTATGCAGTGATTCCCTTGGTAAACAGAGCTTTGTCCAGGCTTGCTTAATGGCCTGTACTGTCTTCATGTCCAGTCTCCACTGGTAGGCTGTTCTATACTGCAAGTTCACAATCCTCTGGGAGAAGAAGTGCTCCTCAACAGTACTCCTGACCTTGAGGATCCAAGAGATTGGAAATCTGCAACTGTGGTCCCAATCCACAAAAAAGGGTCTAAGCAGGATCTTTCAAATTTCAGACCTATTATTCTTACCTCAGTTGTGGGTAAATTTTGGGAAGCTATAATTAAAGATGAGTTGTTGGATTATATGAAAACCACTGGAAAAATGGATGGTGAGCAGCAAGGGTTTACTGTCAGAAGATCCTGCACAACCAATCTCTTGTACTTTTATGAACACTTAAGTAGCCATATTGACAACAATGGGAGTGCAGATGTAATTCTGCTTGATTTTACCAAGGCATTTGACATAGTACCCCATTGGGCTATTATTAATAAAATGTGTTATATGGGAATATACCACCAGCTACCATGTTGGGTAAATAACTGGTTACTCTATAGATTAAAGAGAATCTTGACATGTGGATTCCTTTCTGGGGAGGGATGAGTGACAAGTGGAGTTCCCCAGGGATCTGTGCTGGGACCCATTCTGTTTCAGATCTTCATAACTGATGTGTATACAAACATATCAAATCTTACAATAAAATGCGCAGATGATACTAAACTGGGTGGTCCTTGGGACACAATCAGTGATATCCATAAACTTCAAAAAGATCTCAACACAATTTCTACTTGGGCCTACAAGTGGGATATGTGATTGAATATATCAAAATGTAGTTTAATTCCTCTGGGAAAATCACCCACATGTATGCTTTGTGTGGCATAGTCATCAAAAGTGTCCAAACTGAAAGAATGCTGGATATCCAAATACATAACTTACTCCCAAGGACCATTGTCTAAGGCAAACAAGGCCTTGGCCGCCATTAGACTGAACATCACAAGCAGAAAGACTGAGGTCATTTTATCTCTTTATCGGGCATATGTTTGACCAATATTGGAGTGTGGAAGTCAGGTATGGTGTCCGTATGGAGCCTTTGAATTGTCCAGACTTGACAGATTTCAAAGGAGAGCCACAAAATGTTATGTAGGTTTGAATAACATGTCATATGATGAAAGGCTGCAGGTTTTGAATCTGCACACATTAGAACACCAGAGGCTTAGGGTGGATCTTGTATTACTGAACAATATAGTTCACAGTTTTTTCTTCTTAAACAACTAAATCTACATCTAAAAAGCAGATATATTTCTACTAGAGGACATCCCATTCAACTTAAGCCAACAAGATTTAAAACTATCAATCAAAAGTACTTTCTCTCCATTACAGTCATAAATCTCTGGAATCCTCTTCCAAAAACTCTGATTACAGGTGCTGCAGACAAATGTTTTAAAGACAGATTAGATGAGTTTTTTAAGGATGGTGGTACCATATCATACTATCAATTATTTCAGGAGCAACTATGGGCTAATGCCTTTTATGCTCCTCAGATCTTGTGACCCTTATGAACCTTCAGGGCATGTCCCTATGTCTCACTGAAGGACAGCTGAACATACATCTCTACATGTTTGGTCTTGTTGATACCCTTAAGTATACAGAAAACTGAGATCATGGCATCCCTCAACTTCATTCTCTAACAAGAACATACAAAGAACCTCCAGCCACTCTTCATAGCTGTTGTCTTCCTTTCATTTCATTTTATTTGTATTTTTCATACTTGTAAGCCAATTGGCATAAATGCCCATTTTCATTAGTGACAAGTTTGACATATGACAATAAAACAGAATCAAATACAAAAGCAGGTACAAGGCAAATACAATAAAATCAATTGGGATCAAAATATGAGCAAGTCATTTTAGAACATATGTAATCCTTAAGTAAACTTTTAAAAGTGGGGACAGTAATAGCATTCCTAATGTCAGCTGAGAAAGAATTATAACATAGTTGGGCCCTGTATAATAATAATAATAACAATAATAATAATATTTATTTACTTAAGCGCCTTTCGAAATACCAAGGTGCTGTCTTGGTATTTGGTAAAGGAGATGTCTGACTATATGATTTTTTGTAAAGCATGGCACTGTATATTACCTAAACAAGGTGATCAGGTATCACATGAATATACATTCATTTTGAACAGACCTGAAACTGATGAGGGAAAGGTACCTCAAAATTGTTTTGCATTAGTATAGCCAAGCCAAACTTGAATCTCTTCTCCAAGGAGAAATAACTAGCAGCAGAATAGAGAACACAATGATAAGTACATGTTGGTAAATTGGTTATAAATCTACAAATGCTGTTATATGCTACTCGTAGTTTGGAGATAACAGACTCATTAGCCACACAGTAAACAGAAAGGCCATAATCTACCACAGAAAATAGAAAACTACATGCAAGCAGTTTCCTTGACTCAGGGTACTAACAGTTCTTAATTCTAAATTAAATGCCTATTCTCTGATGTATTATTTTAATTATATATTTAATATCCTGTTCGGATAATATGGTTTCATCAATACTGCACTGCCCACGTCACATACCTCATTTTTCCCACACCTTTGCCTCACTCTCCCTTCCATCACTTCACCCTTGCTCTGATTCTTCTCCCCTAGGGCCATCGACCCCCTAAGTTCTCCATGTACAGCTGCGCCATGATCCAGGTATATCTGTGGCGATGCCTCCGAAACCGTTATCTGAATTTCACTTAAGCAGCTCACGCTTCCCTAGTTCCAAGTCCTTCCAGGAGCCTAGCTCGGATGCCACTTGCTGCCTCTGGGCTACCGGTGCCTTCTGGTGCCATAACCAGTCTTCGTTAATTCTCTCCACTTCTGTGAGCTACGTACCCCTTTGCTCCACAACAAAAACCTAAGGTTTGGAGCTGGTCTGCTGGCGCCTCCTGGTGCCATAGCTGGTCTTCGCTAATTCTTTTTGCTTCTGTGAGCTATGTACCCTTTGCTCCATAACAAGAACCTAAGGTTTGCGAACTGTGCCGCCGGCGCCTCCTGGTACTATAGCCGGTCTTCATTAATTCTCTCTGCTTCTGTGAGCTACATACCTCTTTGCTCCATAACAAGAACCTAAGGTTTGCTTTTGTCATTGCCCCCTGCTCCATTGCAGCCACACTGACTCAAGGTACCTACAATTATTACTTAACAAAACCCCCTTCCTGCGTCCCTTTACTGAATATACCTTCAAAGAAAGAACAGATATTCAATTTGCCTGTCCTACTGGACTCATGTATTACTGTTTTACAATTCATTCTTTACCTGTGTTTCAACTGTGTTTTAATGTCTGTACCTTTGCCAATTATGTTATTCTGTCTTTTGACCATGTGTAATGCAGGTCCACCTTGTAAATGAGCTTGCTCAATGGTGTCCACCTGGATAAATAAAGATTTGATTGATTGATTGATTGATTGATTGATTGATGTATGCCAGGGTACTTAAAGCATTCCACTTGTTTGTGTGGTTCACCATTAAGATCATAAATCAGTGTTTCAGGATTCCTAGCTGTCCTTGGGCCTAAGAAAATCATACATTTGTTGTTTTGTTTCTGTTAAGGACCATCTTCTTATTTAAGAGCCATGTCTGGAATGAGTTAAAGTCTGCTTGAACCACATCTATAGCTTTGTTTACACTGATGCTGATATTAACTATTACATCATCATTGGTATACAAAATAACTTCTGACTTTTTGCAGGAGGTAGAAATGGGGTTTAGTAACAATGTAAAAAGGAGGGGACCCACTATGGATCCCTGTGGTACACCACAACAAATAGGAAGGGGTCCAGATGAACATCCAGCAACCAACTTGACTTGGGATCTTTCAGTTAGGTAATTTGAAAACCATTTTGTAATGTGTAGTGAAATCTGACATTTTAAAAGTGCATCAACCAACAATGAATGATCTACCAAAGCAAAAGTCTTGCAGAGGTCGATTAAAAAACATGTGCAGCACATTGGCCTTTATCTATGACATACTGTATACTGCTCGTAAACCTCACCAAGGCTGTTGAAGTACTGTGTAGGGCCCTAAACCCATGCTGCACCTCTGATATGATTTTATTCTCCTCCAGGAAAGTTGAGACCTGGTCAAAGATTATTCTTTCAAGTACTTTTGACAATGGTGCCAATAGAGAGATGGGTTGATAATTGGTTACCACATCCCAGCTACCACTCTTGTAAATAGATCTAACTGGGGCCACTTTCCATGTATCAGAAAAAATACTAACTCTTAAGAAGTGGTCAAAAAGTAAAGAAATTGGTTTGGCCAGCTCAGAAACAGAGTCAATTTTGGAATGTTATAGTCAAGTCCATCAGAACCAATATTAGGCCATGGATTATACTTACTGACATATTTCAGGACAGTGCTTGGGTAAATGGTATGAAAATAAAATTTTGGATTAATGGTCTCAACTTGATTCTTGCAGCATGGGTGTGGAGTATCAGAAGGTGGTTCAGGCCTAAATTGTCTATGTTACCAAAATAATCAAACATTTTAGTTATTACTTTTGGATCATTTATGAATGTTTGATCGTTCTTTAATGTGGAGGCTTCTGTTTTACACTACCTCCCCAGATCATTTTGTTGGTCCTGCATTGTCCCATCTTGACTGCCTCAATGCCCTTTTTGGATTGCATGCAGTACCCTACCAGTGCCTTCAAAAGAGGCAGAATAACTTCCCCTACCCTGCAGGTCACCCCCTTTTGATTTACCCTGTCATTCTGCTGGTCCACTTGACAGCAGCTGCACACTGCTTGTCATGCATTATCCCTAGTCTGTTATGACCCCAGGTCCTTTTTGTTCTCCACTACAACACGAAGACCCCCTGGCAGTGCATATGTTCTACCTCTATTCTTCCTCCACCAGTATAGCACCTTGCATTTGACTATATTAATTCTGAGGCTCCAGATGTTTGACCAGTAACCAGGTTTACTCACATCATCTTGAAGATTACCCTATCTTCAAGGGAGCCTACTCACCTGGTCAGTTAAGCTGGCCAGCTTAGTGCCATCAGCAAACAAAAGTAAGCTACTGGAGATTCCAAATTCCAGATCAGTGATAAAAATGCCGAACAGCAGTGTCCCCAGCACTGATTGCTGAGTACCCCTTTTCATTCAGAGTAATGTCAGTCCACCATAACCCTCAATGTCCTATCACCAAGCCAGTAACTAATTCAACTCATATATGCCTCTTGTATGTACCACACTGGTGTGTTTTGCTCAACACATGTCATGTTTCATTATGTCAAAGGTCTTGCTGAAGCATAACTAGACTACATATTTGGCCTTGGCTCTGTCCACCTCCATGGTCACCACCTTAAAGAATGTGATCAAGTCAGTTGGACGTAATCAGCCCCTCATAAAGTTATGCTCACTGGAGGCAAGAAGTTAGAACCCTGGCCTTGAGGAAGTGCTCCATTATTTTGTGCTTGATAATGGCATCCAGGGCTTTGCCAGGCAGTGATATCAGATTAACCAGACTGTAGTTGCTTACATCTGATCAAGTTCCTTTCTTGAAGTTAGGGACCACATTGGCCACTTTGCAGTCTTCAGCTACCTCACCTGTACAGTTACACTCCTGAAAGATTATTTATTGCAAGTGTCTGGACAATTATTCCCTTAAGTCCACTATGACCTTGGGGTGCACCCCATCTACCCCTTGGCACTATATTAGTTTAATCTTCACCAGGTAGTGAGCTAAAAGGGTGGGGGTGAATTGTGGTGTACTATTTGCTCTGCAAGGTGCCCACCCAATTGCAGGAATACTGATTTAAAGTCTGCATCCACAAATAGTAGGTAAAGTGGGGTGGTTCTTGTTCTTGTTTTGGTTTTGTTAAGTCACCCCTGGGTTTTAGTTCTGGTTTTGGTTTTGGATTCATGACCAGTATGAGACCAATATAATATTCATCCTTTCCTTCAGTTTTATAATATAATAAAAAGTAAAACAAGTTAATAATGGTGAAAGGAACAAGTCAGCAATTACTTACTACCTCCCCCACAACATTAGCACTCAACTATCAAAGTACAGTACTGCCTGTCTCTTACACACACAAATAAGCATTTCTCAGTGCTAAATGATTGCTTGTTTGTATTTGCTGGGTAGATGTTTTGCACTGATAGTGAATGGCAGTAATTAAATTAATAAATCAAGTTATAATACTGAAATCATCATGACAGTAAATGAAGAGCTTCACACATAGCCTTGTTAGATTATGACCTTGAATTTTCAAAATACTAGCTTTTTCCCCCTAGCGTATGAACATGTCATTTATGAAATGCTAGCCAAAACATTGTTTTGTGGAATGACTAAGAAAACAAGTTTTGGAGGTGGATTTAATAATGAAACCTGACATGTTCATTCAATGGGAGTAAAAAAAAAACTTGAGTATGTTGAAATGAGGGTTAAAAAACAGAAGTAATGAAAAGTTTTGAGTAAATGTTGAAACATGTCAAAGTTTGTTCAGAACTTTGTTTTGTTTTGTTTTCACTTTTGACCTCAAATGTTCAACATAGTCATGGATAATACTGGATGGGCAACCGAGCAGAACCAGTGTGTTCTGCCACAGAGGGGTCTGATTTCCTGTGACCTCCAGAACGAAGCTCAAGAGGTCCATGGGAATCAGACCCCAAGGTGGCAGAACACACTGGTTCTGCTCTGTGTTACCCATCCAGTATTTTTTATAATGTATGGTACCCCAAAAATGATTTTAACGTTTGTAGGATTTTAACATATATTATTTATATGCAGAAATAAAAATGCTGTCTCCTGTTTGTTAATGGTGAGTCATATGGTTGCTAGGGACTGGGCATCCCTACGTCAGCAGTGCACACTCCCATTGGCTGCCACTTTAGTCTGGGTAGGGTTTAAAAAAAATGGAGGTGGAATCTCTCACTTAGCGAGAGCAGAAACGGATACTATGGCAAAAATTGTAAGTTAAACTTACATATCTGGTTGATCCTACATTCTGAGTAATGGCAAATGAACTGTTCCACTTTTAGAAAACTGCTTTTGCAGTTACCGTGTACCCGTAAATGATGGTGACTCACGGCGGTTTTCTGTATATGCTTTTAAACCATGGCTCGAGCTTTCAATTCTAAATGAATGGAATGCTGTTCTGTACGTATGGTCAGAACAGCATTCCATTCATTTTGATAAGTGTGGCTGAACAGCCTTTCAATGAGGTGGGATTTCTGGTGAGAACAACGTTCTACCATACACTACATTTTATTACACCACCTTATGAGCATGACATGTCTCATTTCTGAAAAGCTATCCAAAATGTCATTTTGTGGCACATGTGTGAAAAGATGTTTTGGGCAGGGCCTGAAAAATTATACATTATATGCAGGACATGTGGTATACAAATGGCTATGTTGAAATGTGGGGCCACAGTCTGGTAAAAAAGCAAAGCTAGCAGTAAAGACTGAAGAATGTCAATGTTTTTATAATATATTTACCCAGGATAGTTGTGGGACACTAATCAAGGTTGGTGGTGGAAGAGTACATAATGAGAAGGTTTATTTTCTGTTTTGTTAAAATGTGCAAAAATTAGAAAGCTATACAAAAGTCCCCCTTTCAGTCAAATATGCAGCAAGCCAATAATCCTAATGGATGCACAGTACAACATTTTATTTTATGCAACACATTATAAAACTTTTTGTGTAATTTCTTCTTTTTTTCATGTTTCTGTGTTTACTTTCTATTATCACGAGACATCTTGTCAATATTTCAGCTGAAAAATAAAGTATCTGATAAAGTTAACTCCCAGAGGCATGCCAGATCAGAGGTATGCCCCAGGGCTCTGGAGCATGATAATAATCTCTTGGGCCAGTTAAACATCCCTTTCATATTTTGCAAAGGGCTTCGGCTAAGGAGTGGAGGAGTCACTCTTGCTGGGCCAGACAAAATTTGGGACAAGAAACAGATGTGTTGGTATATACCAAGCCTCAAGTCCAGATCAAACCAGTTTTCTGAGAGGACTCTGCTCCAGACAAAGAAATGGGGCCTGGGTGTGATGTCATAGGACATGGATGCTGAGTGTGGGGGGAGTCTAATTTCTGGGAAACCTTGGTAACCCGAGTTTTGTGAAGAACAAGTTAGTCACACTTGAGACAATGAACAGCTAACATATAAGGTCTGAGTTTGCCTGATTCGCACTGTGTAGTAAGCAACCTACTATTGCTAAACAAGAGAGAGAGACTGAGACAGGGTTTTTCTGTGTTTTTGTCTGTCTGCTGTGTGCAAAATATTTTCTTTTTTATTTCTGTAGAATTATTGTTTCCCATAGCCTTTGTGTAGTATCCTGTATCAGATCTGTATAAATATATTCTTTTTTATATACTTCATGCTTCTGTGACTGAGTCATTTGAGGTACATATAACTGATTTATAACTGATGAAAGCTATGCTTCTGTAACTGAAGAGCAGGCTGCTGTTAGCTTAATTTATGTCTAAACTAAGGGGTTCTAAACTGTGACAGAGAGGGGTGGGTCATTTGTCCTTCAACAAGGAGCACTGCACTGTGTGAGCATTGGCTGTAAAGGGATTCAGACCTAAAGATACCCAAACAGATTGTCTGTGCTGAGTGGTGGCAGCTACTGAAGTGTAAGAAATCTGGAAACTGTGGCACAGGCTGAGTCTGGGAAAGATCAGTTTGCCTCACACACAAGAGCACACACTCACACACACACACACACACACACGCTAACTAGCTTTTAGTTACAATATTTAGGCTACATTGTGATAAGTCTCCTTACTGTATCAAGTTATACAGCCTTATAGAGGTCCATTCACAGCAGCACTCATGCATGTGTACTTGATCAGGTCACGCTGGCTTGTAAAGCGCATGCACACACAGACACATACAGTCACACACACACACACGCACACACACACATATGCACACACATGCACACACACTCACATGCACACACACACACACACACACACACACACACACACACATATGCACACACAGACAGAAGTTGGCTGGCTTTTAGTTACAATGTTTAGAATACATTGTGCCAGTAACTTTCAGGCAGACTGACACTCTTTTTTTTTGTTATTTATACTTTATATTCCTGCTCTTCCCTGATGGCCTCTTCTTAGTCTGAACCCCCTCAGCCCCATCACCCTTTCTGCCCTGGAACTCACCTTCACCAGTGCCCTCTGCCACAGGGCTGTGGTTGTGCTCAGCCACCATCACAGCAGTGTTTTGCAGAAGAGGCAACACTTCTGAAATGCATTTCCCATGCCTAGGCATCAGTACAACAATGTCAATAGGAACCATAGCCAAGTCAGTTAGGATAACATTTGAGGCAACTTGCAACTGTACAAAGTGCCATAGGGCTGACTTTTGTCCTCCCCTCCCCACTGATAGTACAGGCCCAGTTTCACCTTCAGCCGTGACAGCAACAAAGTAAGAACTTTTTAAAAGTAAATTTTTCACTAATCTACCCCAGTGCATGGATATACATTTGTCTGACTTCTTGCCAGAAACACCAATGCTTTCATGCTGTCCCAACCTTTTCCCTCAGTTATGCAAAATATTCAAACAAATCAGATTCTCAGTACAAACAAAAACACATCTTCTAAATCTCAAAACCATCAATTAAAATACTCACTGCTGTAAATCCCGGTGTACTCTGTAATTTTCATTTTATGCCAGGATAATTTGACTGTGTAACAAATAACTTGCCAGAAGTTGCCTGCACACTCCCATAACTCTCATCCTGGATACCACCATAACTGATGTACATGGTATACTTTCTATATTGTTTTTTCTTTCACCAGAATGTATTTCTTGCACCTTGCTTTTATTGTTCATGTACATGCACCTGCTGTTGTCACTCCATTTGTAATGCTGTCTCACTCTCTGCTGTGTTTCACAGAGGAGGTGAAGTACCAGATCAGGAACAGGGGAGGTGAAGCTACGTTTGGAAGCTCAAGTGTCTCTGTATGGAAAACATGCTCAGTTCTCACACAGTCACCAGTCAAACTTCTTCCACTGACCCAGGATCAGGGAAGGACAGGCAAGATGGCAGTGACCACATCAATTAGGACCCCAGTGAGCTGCCTGAATTCATTAAATTATTTTAACAGGAAGGGAGTAAATGGACAGGGAGAAACAAATGATGCTAGTTCACATTGGGACAGCACTTCATTCAGAAGGAGCTTGACAAGAAACTTTGTTCTGTCATGCACAACTAGGGACTCTGTGTTGCCTACATGATGTTGGGGCATAGTCAGGTTAGCCAGGTAAGATGTTTAGTTTTTGCTTAGTCAGGTACACAGTGTCATGGAATTTATTATTTTTCATATGCCTTACTAAAATGCAAAGTGACTTCAAGAGATACAAATATCAACCTTTTCTTAGGAAGTCCGAAGTGGATTTTTATTAAATGAGCTCCAGTCACAAAAGAATCCTCAGTGTAAAACTGTAAGCAACAGGAGAAGCAAGACATTTTCTACAGAATAGGAACTCCATATTATTAACTATACCCTATTTTAGGGGAAAGGGCAATAACTACTGCTCCTTCCCTCCCTTACCATTCCCCATGTCTTATCCTGAATTTATTTTGTTACAAGACACAGGTGGATATAGGACCTGTGACTTGTAGTTGTAGAATGCCAACTGATGGTATTAACAACATCTGCCAGTAAGAGAGCTGCAATTCAGCACCTTAATTTTTCAAAACATCACAACCAATGACTGACATTTATAGAACAGCAACCCAATGCCATTGAAAGTCAAAGTCAGAACTTGTAACCCCTTACAATACAAATTAATGCATTGCATAGCATGACTGAGTTGCAATGTGATTCCTTTAAAATATTTATGAAGTTCCATACTGATTTTAGGACATGGTTAGCTTCAATCTCCAGAAATCCTTTAAGTTAACAGTGAAGCCAGTGACCAGACACTGGCTTATTCTAAGTGATTTGGTGCTTTTGTGCTTTCTCCCCAAACTCGATAGCTGTGTGGGAATAATGGCATTGTGCCAGATTCCAGAGACCAAATTGAGAAATATGCTAAGTATTCCACTTTACAGAACTGATTATGTGACGCTCATAGTAGACAAAAATCACAGGGGTCTCCAGCACTTTTTATCTGTCTAATGGGAGTCGCATAATCAGTTCTGTAAATTGAAATAAGGCATCCATCAATGTTTTATAACTAGCAGGATTTTTAATGACAGTAGTCCCCCTATGCTACTCAGCCTGCCTAAGGTCTAAATGATTAGTTTGGTGTTAAACTTTTTAATTTTTGCTGTGTCTAAGATACTACAAATAAAAGTTGTGTTTTTGGTTTTTTTTTCAGGGAGTAGCAGATTAACAGCTTCAAAGGGACACTGGGGGATCCTGGCTTCAAAACAGAACAAGATTAGTTACTTGATCAACAGTCTCTCCTCACCATCATCCAGATGCTTCATTAAGCCCCCCCCCCCACAGCTGTGCCAGTGTAGAACAAGATAGGTGGAATTTTTTAAATCACATCTGAAAGGTGACTTTGCAGTGCAACTATGAATACATGTTTTGGAGGTGATCTGAAAAATTACACCTGTCATGTTCATGAAATGGGGTAACACAGTGGATATGATAAACATTAGTGGTCAAAATCTGCAACAATAAAGTTATGAGTAAATGTTGGAAAAATTCAATGTTTCTTCATAACTTAGTAGTTTTTTTCAAATTTTTTGCAAATATCTTTTAATTAAGAAGAACTTCTTTAGCACACAGTACAATCAATATCACATGATGGAGGGTACAAAACAGTGAATCAGTAAAGAATAACAGTTACTAGCACTACAGTCTATGAGCAATGCTATCCTTCCACTCACACTCAGCCCAGCATGTGGAGGGAGTTAAGGGGTCAAACTAATCCTAATCATCCTGTGTCTGTGTTTGCATTTACTATGCTAGTGGGGGAGCAGGGGTGACAGGTCCAAAGGGGGCATAAGGTACTGCTAGAGCTCCCACCCTGGACTGCAGGTCCAAACATGAAGGGAAAAGCCCTCAAAACACTTGTAGTGAACCATGCACTCTAAGGCACAAATATTAAGTCATGGTACATAATATAAATGACCCAAGTGTTCCATCTGGAGGTAAATATGTCAAATTTCTCTTTAAAGCTAAAGGTTATTTTCTCCATTCAATGGATAGCATTAACAATGTCCTGCCACATGTCTAGGGTGTTTTGGTAAGGGGAAAGCCAGTTTCTTGTGATACATTTCTTTGCATCAAGCAACATGATTCCCAACAGTTAACATGTCCGTCTTTCAGTTCTTCAGGGTATAGATAAAATAAATAGAGTTGAGGTGTTATGGTAACTGGGGTGTGCAAAACCTCAGATATGACCATTTCTATCTCCAGAACAAAGGGCTGCAGGTTTGGGCAATCCCACACATTATGTGTATTGGTTGAATGTTGATTCCCACAGTTTCTCCAGCATGCTGCAGTTCCACCCCTCACATACCTGGCAGTAACTGTCAGTGTTCTGAAGTACCAGCTATGATGCTTTAAGGTGTATTTCCCTACACTCACACAATGAGATTATCCTACTAGCTTTTCAACATCCCCTCTCCCAGTCACCTTGTTCTAAACCAATATGTAGCTCCCACTCCCACCTATAAGCCACATATCGCATGTTCCCTTATTCTGTTTCCTAAAAGGTTTTATAGATGACTGAGATGAGGTGGCCAATAGACTGTATTCTAATGTGTAATAATAAAACCTGTACCACAGCTGAAACTTGTGTGTGGTCCCAGTATTCTGGGGGTCTTGCGCTTAGGAAGCGTAGAAGCAGGAGATTTTATAAAAAGTCTTTCCACTCCAGACCAAATATTTGTTGCAACTCCTTGAACATTTTGAGCCCCCCCCCCGAAAACATCTGGTTGAAGCAGACTAGGTTTTTCAGCTGCCATTTCCAAAAGGAGGAATCTAGGCGTGCTGGTGCAAAGTCCTCCAACTGCACCAGGGTGCAAACCCATATTAAGTGAGCAGCCAGACTGAGGAGAGACACCACTTCCTGCCAAGTGTCCCCTACCCAATAAAGCCATGGGTTCTCTTCCAGTCATGCTCTCAGTCAAGCATCTCTGCTGAATAAGTAGCCTCTCCTTTCCTGGGGGGCATCAGGAAATCCTGTATGGCTAGCCACTGCCACATACATGCCGGTAAAAACATATCCATAGTTGAGTGGCTCTATAATATAACTGGAGGTCTGGCAAGACTAATCCACACCATCTCTAATGAAGTGGTACGGTTTTGTACTGGACTCAGGTCTGTTTCCCCTCACAGTCCTAACTGGAGATGGCCACATGTTATTTTTTCCAGTCTGCATGGGGGACAGGTACTGGCACATGCTGTAAACTATACAGGAACTGTGGTAGGACCACCATATGCACATAATTCACATGTCCAATGAGGCCAAGTGGAAGAAAATGCACTGTTGTAAATTAGCCATCAGCTTTATGGCCAAATGGCCATAATTAAACTCATAAAGACTATCCATGCACATTTGGAGCCTGATTCCCAAGTATTTAATCTCAATAAGGTGCCAGCTGAAGTAGAACTATCTTCCAGTATGGCACCAAACTTGTCTAGAATTTGAAAGATTTCAGGGAGGGTTGTCTGTGGGCGAGTCACACACAGGAGAACATCATCAGCATAGAGGGCCACCCAATGGTACCTGCCTACCACTTGGTTGTGCTTTCCCTTATGGCCTGCACCAGGGGATCTATAAAAATGGTGAACAAAAGGGATGACATTGGATAGCCCTCACGGGTGCTGTGCACTAACTAAAAAGAGTCAGAGATATGCCTGTTAACTTTCATGAAGGCTTGCAGGGAGTGGTAATTTCTGGAGCACGGACTGAAAATACTCCAAAAACCTCATTCTGTGAAAGATAACCTATCAAACGTGAACATGTTGGTGAAATTTTTAAATCCCACCGGAAAGGTGATTTCACGGAGTGACTAAGAAATCACTTTAGGTCCAGATTTGAACAATTTCACATACCTTGTTGATGCAGATGGGTTGGCCATGCCCATGTTAAAAATCTGAGGGAAAAATATAAAAAACAAGCATTTGACAATGCCAAATGTTTGCTTGCTAGTATAGGAATTGGTACTGCATAATAGGAATGGCAGTGAAATATTGAACGAATGCCAACCCCCATCCCCACCCTGCAGAGACTGGCAGGCATTGGGGTGTTCCTTTGGGTCATCGAGCATAACACTCATGCCATTCCACCTCACCCCAGCCTGCAGAAAATGACAGGTGTCACGGTGTGCCTTGGGGTCTTCCGGCCCTTATGCTCACTCCATTTCATAAAGAAATAAGCAGAGATGGTGCAGTAAAGGAGAAGGGGTGAATGCTAGGGCTAAAGACCCCAAGGCCCAACTTGATGCTGGTCAGTGGCTGCAGGGTGGAGGTGAAATGGCATGCGCATTATGGCCGATGACCCAAGCCACACCCCCGACACCTTTCAATCTGTACAGTGTAAGGTGTTATAGTTGGAAACCCTAATGCCCAGGTATTTGTTGGCATTTTCACTCCTAATTTTCAACATCTGCTTTTTGGGACACCACTTCATGAACAATGACACTATTATTTCATTACTCAATCCCTAAAGGTGATTATGCACAGCTAATGCGCCCAATCGGGCCAACCTGTGTGAAAATACATTTTGAGCAGGATGTGAAAAATGGCATCTGTATTGTTCATGAAGAGGTGTGAAAAAATGGAAATGTTGAAAATCTGGAGTAAAAATATGAAAAAGTGGCAAAGTTACTCGCATAGATGGAAATTGCATAATGTATGCTTATAATGCATTCATTTTTTGGAATTTTTTCACCAAATTTTCAACATGGCCTTTTTGGGACCTCCCTTCATGAACAGTGGCATTGTGATTTCATTAGTTTGTCCCAAAAGTTGATTTTGCTCAGCGACTGTGCCATTCTGTGCCACAGGTGTGAAAACACATTTTGGGCAGGATACAAAAAATGACAGCTGTACTGATCATAAGGATGTGTAAAAAAATTGCAATGTTGGATATTTTTTGTGAAAATATTAAAAACTGGTGAAGTTACGAGCATGTGTACAAACTGCACAATGCCCGCTTGTAACTAAGTCATTTTTTTTTAGTGTTTTCGCCAAACTTGCAACATCGGCTTTTTGGGACCCATCTCATGAACAGTGGCACTGTTGTTTTGTTAATCTGTATTAAAGGGTATTTCCATGCAGTGACTGCAAAATCATCCTTTTGGGACCAAGAAATGAAATGACAGTGACAGTCTTCATGAGGTGGGGTCTCAAGAATCCCATCTTGAAAATTTGGGACCAAAACTCCCAAAAATGGCTGAGATATCAAGCTAAGTTGAAATCCACCATTGATTGCCATTATAGGGCTTACCTTGATGTTCTTCAGTTTGCGGTCAGCTTTTGAAGAGTGCAGATGTGTTCCTGTTGCACAGAAGATTGCAGGGCCGGACCACCAGAGGTAAGTATGGGTGAGGGGATGCAGGGAGGTGGGGTGCATAGAGGGGCAGGATGGGGAGGGGCAGTGAGGATGATGAGGGATCATTTCCTTTTTCTGTAGGTTAAAAAAAAGACCTCTGGGGACAGTTTTCTTTTTAAAAGGTAATATACTATGAAAAATAAATTGTGGCACACTGGGTGGGCTCCCAGTGTGCCATACTAGTGGAGCATGGGATCAATGCCAACCCAGGGATTGGGCACCCAGAGGTCAGCTGAAAAAAGGGGGCTTGTGGGGTGCATCTGACACTGGGAGTAGGCATCCAATGTCATAAAAAGATAACAATTACTTTGGCACATGGGGGTGGGCTCCCAGTGTACCACAATAGTGGAGAGAGGCATGCTGACACAAGGATTGGGCATCCAGTTGTCAGCAAAAGATATGTTCAGGCTTGTGGGGGGCATGCCGACATGAGGATTGGGCACCCCGATATCTGCTTTGGGGGGAGTGTGTGGTGGGCTGCCAATTATAATAAGCCACAGTGGAGCTCATTTATTTATTTCACCAGGAAAGGCACACTGAGCAAACAAGTTGCACATAAGTCCAACCATGCACATTACTGTGCATGGTAATGTGCATGGCTGGAATGTGCCTAGTTGCCGGGAAGGGGGGAGATCTGCCTCTGCAATGACAAAACTGTCAGTGATTGGAGCGGCAGATTTTTTTCAAATCTGGTGCTTGCTCTGAAACTGCCATCATCGTTAGCTTCCTTGTTGATTGGTGGTTGTGGGACGCACCCCCGAAAGCATTTTCTGGATTGGTCAAACACTGCCACACCTCTGCAATGCTCTACTCACCTTAAAATGTTTCTTGTGTTCTGCACTCACAAGCAAACATAAAAATGACCAAGTTATGAGTACAAATTCAAAATGCCTTGAATTATATTGACAGTATACCTGATTTCCTCAGTTTCTGTCTGGCATTGAAGAGTGAAGACATGTCTCCAGTCCAGAAAGGATTACTGCATTGGGCCCTGTAAGTAAGTAGGGTAGGGGGTAAGGGGTTGTGGGTGCTGAGTGGTAATGGTTACAGAAGTGCGGCTATGGTAACAGACATCAGTGGAGCATTTTCTTTTTTACAGGGATAAAAAAATGAAAAAAAAAAGACTACAATATATTGTTTTCATTATTTCAGGTACTGGCACTAGAAATTGGGTACCTCAGTGTTAGTGTCATGTTTGGTGGCACCAGGCGTAGGCTCTCCACTGTTGCACAGTGGAAATGGGTGTGGTGGGGGGTACTAGCCAGCACTGGGAATAGGGTATCCCAATGTTACAAAATTCAGAAAGAGCATGGGAAGCAATGGGAGGTTGGAAGGATACTCGGCAGTGGGAGTTCGTTTCACAGACTTAGCATGGGAAGTAACAGGGAGGTGGGAGGGCTACCTGGCAGTGAGAGATAGTTCATTTCATAGACTGAGAATTAGAAGTAATGGGAAGTGAAGGGGAGGAGGGAGAGATACTTGGCAGTGGGAGGGAGTTGATTTCAGACTGGGGCACCAGAAGCAATGGGGTGGTGGGAGGGATTTTTGGCAGTGGGAGTTTGTGTTTTGCAGGCTGATAATAGCACCACTCAGCTGGCTACTAGGCAACAGATGAAAGGACAGATCCACTCTGGATTGAAGCAGCTCTCTATTTTCAACTATGAGAGGTTTCCACCCAGCAGACCAAGTATGGAGTAATGATCAGCCTGAGCTGCATTGAACCCAACAGTGACACACCTCTGAATACCCTTCTTTTAGTAAGATGTTCCTTTCACACTGCATGTACAATAAACATAACAATGGCAATAAGCCAGGCGTTAATGGAATATCAGCACAGAACTCTTTCAATGGACAGGCATGAATATTTAGTACATAAAAAATAACAAGCCAAAATCTGAGCTAACCATCAATGTTAAGTTTAGGTTCCAGAACAAACAAACTGGCCGAATTCTGGTACTATTGGTTCCTTTTTACCCAGTAAGGTCCTGCAAACCTCTGGTATCTAGTAAATGTAAAATCTACCAGATAATATGTGTTGTGCTTGGTGGTTGTTACCCATTCTGCACATACTGTGCTACATTATAGCAGGAATGTGAAGAATAGAGTAGAAGTAAACCCTGAAACAGGAAACAGAGATGTGCAAAACAACCATTAGAAAAATAGTTTATTCACTTGAGTCAGCTGCTAGCAAAATATTTTTGTTTGGGGAAGGGGGAGAGGTAAAGGAAAGCTGGAAAGAAAGAAAGAGGTAAATGCCACAAAATCTATAGATAAATATTTTGCACTAACATGATTGTTTCTCAATGTAAGCCCCCTCTCCCTGTTGTCTAGGGGTATGCCTGATGTTACTTCTGGGAAGGGTGTGCTACCACAGTAGAAAAACAGTTTTGATTATAATTCTTTTTTTGCTTTACTAGGTGTCTGCACTGAGTTGGATCTACTGGCATGACAAGGGGGGGTGCCATCTTCTGGTACTGAGCTACAACAAATCTTTTAGCTAGCTGGCAAACAGTATCAGTTGAAATAACAAAGGTCCACAACAGCAATAGCTTCAAACAGGGGGATCCCATTTAATTAATAATGAAACTCATGGCGCCATTCAAATAGTCCCTCAATTCAGATCATGGAGATCATATTTCAGGGGAGTAGAAAGCACTGGTTTATATATTTGCAAGCTGGAAAAATAGAAAGCCTCTCCACATGGTGGAGTCACAGAAGATTGATCCATCCTGTCAATGACTGCAGATTGTGCTATACAAGTGAGAAGGTCCCAGGACTGAAATGGAAAATTCAGCCTCCCCAGCCCTTGTGACAGTTATCTTTCAGTATGAAAATGAATGAGCAGGCCTGCTGGCATAAGACTGGTGACCCCAGATCTGGCATTCTAGGGTCATTGGGGACCGGCCAGGGGGAGGAGGAGGAGAAGGATCAAGCATCCCAAAAGATGCTCCCCTCCTTCAGACAGGGAGGGATCTGGCTGCCTCTGTCATTCCACGATCTGGGTGATATTAGTTGGTGGTGGCACCACATCACGTGGGGGGAAATACTGATTGACTGGTGGGGGGCATGCTCTGTGTGCCCACCCCCACACTATCCATGCCTGGTGTATGGGTGAGGACTGAACACAGAAAAGGCCCACAGTGTCACAGAATGAAGCACCACCAGCCTATCAAGCCCTAACTCTTCAACTGCCCAATGTCCCCCTGAACTGATTAGTCGGTGAGGAGCATGGGCAGCTCTGCATCACCCCACACTGGAGAGACACTGGAGAGAAAAATCCATTGGTAAGAGAGGGCAGGAAAAAACAGAAATAGAGAGTATGAGGCTGAAAGCTGCGCAGTGCAGATAGGGGCAGCTGTAGTGTGAAGGAAATAAAAATTATGAACATGAACAGTCTGGGTAGTTGTACCAGATAGTAACTCTCTGCTATATTGTACATAAAGTAAACCCAATAGATCTGCAACAGGCAGAACACTTCCCTGACTCTTTAGTTATGTTGGAAAAAAAACTCTGCAGGAGCTGAATAAACAGTGGCTAGTATTCATCTGTCTCTAAAGTAAATGCATACTGTAATATATAGTTAAAGTCTCAGGATATCACCAAAATCCTAAAAAACCAAAAAAAAAATCATCTGAATATGAGGAAGCTCTATATGCAGTCTTTTAGGTTGCAATTGGGTATCTTAAGTAACTGTTCTGAAGCTGGTTGCCATGATACCTGCTGCACTATTATAAGGAATTTAACACATTATGCATGGCATTTCCCTGTTGCAAAGCTCATTATGAATTCCCCTCCCAAGTTACTGACTTGAGGTTGGTTTCCACTCATCCTGCTTGCTGTCAAACCCTGATTTACCACACTGAATGTTATGCAGAAATAATTCTAATTTACTTCCAAATGCACAGCAGAACTGTAAAGCATTGTGAGATTCCCAATTTTGTATATTCTATGACCCAAATGAAGCTGGAGATTGTGTGTAAAAGGCATTTCTTCACTACTGTGGTTTGCCTTTGGAGCAACTGGCTGCTCCCAAGTAGCTGGCAGTCTCAAAAGGAAATGAGATTCCCAGTAGCTAAATGCAGGCCTGTAGCAAGTTGTTGCATGATTGCTCCATCTTGCAGCTTGGTACTGCAAACTTGTAGATCTTTTGACCTCTCTGAATATTAGCCCAAGCTCTCAGCTAGCTAAACAAGCATTTGTCAATGCCGAATGGTTGCTTGCTGGCATTGGCATTGGTAGTGCAGGAGTTAGAGAGCTGCATAATAGGAATGGCAGTGATGTATTGAACTGAAGCCAACCCCACCACCACCCTGCAGAGAGTGACAGGCATTGGGGTATGCCTTTGGGTCATCAGGCTTAATGGCCATGCCATTTCACCACAACCTACTCTGCAGACACTGAGAAGTGTTACAGTGTGCCTTGGGGTCATTGGCCCTTATGTTCACCCCATTCCATCAGGAAATATGGTGAGATGGGTGCAGTATAGGAGAATGGGGTGAACTTTGGGGCCAAAGAGTCCAAGGCACACCTCCATGCCTCTCACTGGCTGTAGGGTGTAGATGGGGGGTGGAATAGTATGAGCGTCACAGGCGACAATCCGAAGTCACGCCCCTGATGCCTGTCAGTCTCTACAGGATGGAGCATTATGGTTGCAAACCCTATCACCTCAGGTATTTCTTGGTATTTTCACTCCAAATTTTCAACACTGCTTTTTTGTGACCCCCCACATTATGAAGTAGCAATATCAGTTCGTCAGCTGAAAGCTGATTTTGTAGAGCGACTATGGCATTTGGCACCACAGGTGCAAAAACACATTTCGAACAGGATGCAAAAAATGACAGCTGTACTGTTCATGGGGAGGTGTAACAAATGGCAATGTTGAAAATCTGCAGTGAAAATAGTAAAAAAACTGGTGATGTCATGAGCATGTGTAGAAAGTGCCCAACACACTCCTGTAATGTAATTAGTTTGGGAATTTTTTACAGCAGATTGTCAACACAGGCATTTTGGGACCTCCACTCATGAACAGTGTCACTGTGATTTTCTTAATCTGTCCCAAACAATGATTTCCCACAGTGACCACGCATTTCTGTGCTGAAAGTGTGAAAACACATTTCCGCCATGTTGTGAAAAATGACAGCTGTACTCTTCATAAGGAAATGTGGAAAAATGCCAGTGGTGAAAATCTGGACTGAAAATATTACAATTTCATGAACTTACGAGGGTGCATGGAAACTATGCAATGCTCACTCATAACAGTCATTTTATGAACTTTTGCTACCAAATTGCCAACATTGCTATTTTAAGACCTCTGCTCATGAACAGTGTCATTGTGATTTTCTTAATCTGTCCCAAACATTGATTTCACACATCAACTGCGCCATTGTGCGCTACATGCACGGAAACACATTTTGGGTGAGATGTGAAAAATGACAGCAATACTGATCATAAGGAGGTGTGGTAAAATGGCAGTGTTGAAAATCTGGAGTGCAAATATTAAAAATTCATGAACTTACGAGCATGCATAGGAACTGCGCAACGCACGCTCATAAAACAGTCATTTTTAGGAATTTTTTCACCAAACTTGCAACATAGGCATTTTGAGAGCCCACCTTATGAACACTGGCACTGTCATTTCATTACTCAGTCTTGAAAGGTGATTTTGCACAGTGACCGTGAAATCACCCTTCAGACCCGATTAACGCCATGATAGTTCCAAAATTCATGAGGAGAGGTTCTAAAAACCCCATGTTGAAAATTTGGTGCCAAAATTCCAAAAAATACCTGAGATATGCATCAAAGTTGAAAAAAACCCTATTTATTGCATTATACAGCTTACCGGCATTTCCTCAGTTTGCGGTTGGCTTTGAACAGTGCACACGTGTTCCTGGTCCACCGAAGATCATCGCGCCAGACTCTGGAGGTAAGTATAGAGTGAGGGTGATGTGGGGAGGCAGGGTGCGCAGAGGGTGGGTGCGGATTGTGGGTGGGGGCCAGGGAGACAGCTAAGGGACCATTATTTTGTTTACAGGTTTTTTTTTCTGAAAGACGATGCAGGACGTTTGCCATGCTGGGGTGGGCTCCCAGTGTGGCAGCTGGAAAGCCGTTGGGGGCCGATGGAGCCAGCGGGGATTGGGTACCTATCGGCCATAAGAATTTTACTCCGCTGGGGTGGGCTCCCAGCGTGGCAACTGGAAAGCTGCTGGGGGGGGCGGGGGAGAGAGCACTTCAGTTATCTGATCATGCTCACTGAAGCAGCTCTCTTCCTTTGAACTGTATGGCACTGTATTTTCAACTGCTGTCATAGACAGCTGCAGCATTCATTGGCGAACTGTGGCCGCGCCTGCAAACACAGTGAGAGAATTGGAAGACAGGGTGCCACACCTCCAGAAAATCAGATGATGACACTATGTTTCTTGCACATGCGTGCAAGCAAACATAAAAATGAACAGTAGCTTGTCTGACATTGCTGCCCCAATCTGCTTAGTGCTTTATACCTCCCTCATTTGTCCTCATGATAGAGCCTTGCTGTAAAAGCTCACTAAGTTTTCCATGAGCTTTTGATGCACTGCAGTCATGGTGTGTCCTTTTAAGTTTGCAATGAGCTTTTAGTAAGTTCAAGAGGAGCACCCAGTATTCTGATTATAAGTTTACATTTATCTTGTCACAATAATTAATTTTTTAATAAGACCTCTTCTAGATAAAAACTGCACAGGGGTATTCCCCATTTTGTAACCTCCCAGGTTGTGCCTGAAAACAGGCATTTTTTGTCTAGTGCATCTACTTGCTTAACAAAAACTAAATAAATAAATACATACATACACACTGTACAGTACACACATACATAAATAATCTGACCCACAAGTGAAACACGGAAACATAGAATTTGTCAGGACCCCATGATCCACCCAGTCTGTCCAGATGTTATCTGCCTAATTTCCCTCCACAGACTCTATCTGGTGTCTGGGGACCCTTCCAATTTCCTGCCTCTTTTCTAATATACCCCTACTTTTATCCCATGCATGCTTGAAGCCCTCCACTGTTTAAGCCTCCATCACTTCTGCTGGCAGTCTGTTCGAGACATCCATCACACTTTTGGTGAAGAAATATTTCCTCAAGTCTCTTTTGAATTCCCCCCTCACCTCCAGCTTCTTCACATGTCCCTTGGACTTGATGCTCTTCTTCATTTGAAAGAGACTACCCTCTGCACCCTGTTCACACCTGTGAGGTACTTGTAGGTCTCTGTTGTGTCACCTTTCTCCTCCCTTCCAGGATGTACATATTGAGATCCCTCAGTCTCCTTGTTGCACTTCTTGTGCAAATCCTGTGCCATGTTAGTTACCCTCCTCTGCACCAACTTGACCCTGTCTATGTCCATTCTGAGGTGTGATCACCAAAACTGGAAACAGTACTCCAAGTGGGGTCTCACCAGCAACTGATACAGTAGCAACACCACCTCCCTCCTTCCTCCTCCTCCTGAAGATACTCTTTCCTATGCACCTAAGCATCCCAATAACCCTACCAACTGCCTTCTCATGCTTTCCTGCTAGCTTGCAGTCCTCAGATATTGTAACCCCATGGTTCTTTTCCTGTTTAGTGGCTACCAGTACCTCCCCCATTCCGTACTCAGTGCCTAGGTTCCTATGCTCTAGGTACATGATTTTTTTTACTTTTTGGCATTGACCTCTAACTGCTATGTTTTTCACCACTGCTCAGGTTTCTCAGTATCCCTGCACATCCTTTCCACCCACTACTGAGTGTCCAATTATTTCCTGTTTTGGTATCATCTGCAAATAGGCACACATTTCTTTCCAGTTCTTCTGCAATGTCTCCTTTGAAGACATCGAAGAGGACTGCTCCCAGTACCGATCCTTTTGGTACTCCACTGGTCAATCTCCCATCATTTGAGCGAGTGTGTTAATCACCACCCTCTGTCTCCTCCTATCTGTTGACCAGATTCTAATCCAGTTTTCTACTTTGGATCCCATTTCTAGGCTTGTCAAATTCATAAATAGCCTCCTGTGTGGCAGTGTTGAAGGTCTTGTTAAAGTCTAGAAAGTCCATGTCCATTGGCCTCTGCTGATGCATTTCCCTGGTCACCAAGTCAAAGAAATCCATCAGATTTGTTTGCATGAACTTCCCCATAAATCTCTGCTGCCTGTGGTTTAACAGTCATTGGATTTATGATACCCCACCAGTATTTCTTTCAATAGGATTTCCATTAATTTCCCCACTTGACATTGACATCGCTACAGTCAGTGGCCAGATTTTCTGCACTGAAAATCGTTGTTCAGATCCAAGCCCTGCTCCAAGTTCTGGAAATGGAAACAATGAGAGATGACTGATTGCCAAATCTCAACTATAGAATCCTAGTCAGGAAATAAAAGGGAGGGACTAAGTGTGTAAACCAACCTAACAGGTAGGTAGAAAGGAAAGATATGGTTGTTAATTCTGTTAATCGTGACTGGCACTGGTGACAAATCTGCAGAGATGAAGCTCACAGTGTCAGTGTAGTAGCAATTCCAACATCAACAAAAAGTGTCACAGAGCACAGGAATCACCACAGAAGGAAGATGGGAGCAAGACAAAACATCAAAAAATAGGTCTGCAACACACAAAAAAGATAGTACTGTAGCAGAGGAAGACACAAACAGTCTAATTCTGAAATGATCATCAACAAATACCGAGAAACAGGCATCTCTGTTAGTCATTAGCTGATGAATTATATGCAATTTTAATAATAAAATCCAACAAGATCATGTTGTATAAAATGTGATTTTTGTCTGCTGGGTGATGCCGTTGACTGTTTTGGCTACTTTTATCATACTGATAGGATGAAAATTAGGATCTTTGAAAAGTGGAATTCCATCCAATATGTAGGACCTGTACTGCTCTAACTTTGGTTCATTTATACCACTCAGATGAATACAGACAGGATAGTAATTTTGGTTTCTAGGTCTAAGAATGCAAATAGTGGTCAACAGTCCCTTTTATACAGGGGTACAGTTAATGGGTTCCCTTTCATTCCTCATAATGTAATAATGCATCTTCCTCCTCCGTTTTCTAAACTAGAGACATATTTATGTTCTTATTAATTGGCAGTTGCCTGGGGAGCTCTTACATTTCTCAGTATGTGGGAATATAGTTGGCTGGTCTTGAGAGTCAAACTGACCACATAGTTTTCTTTAAGCTCTCCCGTGGCTGTAATCCAAACTGTTGTCGCATCATTTGCGATGTAGTTTCCAGCTGGGGCAGTTCCTCTATAATGTCAGAGTCTCCCAAAAGTGGCTCTAATGCTGCAACTGAATCTTTCTCCCCCAGTTGAGAAGGTGCAGGGGGACTTTTTCCATCTCCATGTATGTAGCTCTGAGCAGAAGCACTTCCTGCCTAAAAAGCAGGTAACTCTTTTTTTTTAATCTGGTGACTCCACGGGATCAAAAAGTACATTCTGCTGTTGTGAATTATTTTCCAACAAATGTCCATGTATTGTCTCCAGAAACATCAATCAAATTCACATCCATGCTTCTTGAGGCCAGTCATTTTCCACAATCTCCTCCACAACCTCCTCCACCTCCATCTCAAACTGTTCTGAAGTCTCTATCAGCAGGACAGAGGTTCCCCCTACTGGAAGAGTAGGGGAATTTTTTATTCATATCAAAGGAACATACAACAGATCAATATAACATTAGACAAGTAAGAAACAAAAATAAAAAACAAAACTGAAAACTCAATAAAGTATTACATCATACTATTGAAATCAATACCCCATTCTACCCAAAGATTAGGGGAATATCATTTCTAAGGTAAAAAATCATACAGAACTCAACAGAATTATCACTTGAGGAGGGAAGGTAAAAACATCAACACCATACCAGTATTTCTCCATACAAAAAAAATTGAAATTCTGTTAGTCTATACATGTATTAACAGAAAAAAACAAGCAGATATCCTTGTGCCTAAAAAAACCAATAAAGTAAATGACTAAAGAAAAACAAAACTCCCTCTCCCCCTTAGTTCAAAACCATGAAAAATACTTCTGATGTCAAAATAAAACAGTCGCACTTAAGCACACATCATCCCTGTAATGGAACCTGAAAAGAAAGCAATCATGGAAAAAATATACAGCATACTTCATAATTCAGGTTCATATAATAGAAAAAAAAATTGTCATTGTGTAGCGGTACCTGAAACTCAACTTAGACACATGGAACTCAAACCTCAAAACCCAAAGTTTCCCATGCTGCATGATCCAATCATCAAAAAGTGCCTAAAGAAAAAAAGGTCAGACCTCTACTTTCTACATAAACCTTCCTAAGCTCCTCAAAAAAAAAACTCTCAAAATGCATCTGAAAATTCCAGTTGACCAGTGGCTTAGGTCCAATCAAAATAAGCCCAATGCTTTGCCCAAACCTGAGGGGGGAAAACTTATTGTATTGTATTTGTAACTTGTATTTAAATTTCTTCAAATCTGTAAGTACCATACAATAGAGATCCATTATTGAAATTTCTATTTGCTGGAGTACCAACCTACAGCGGCTAATCCAAATCCAATATAAAAAATTGACCATAATCATGTGTAGGGTACTGTTAGGAATTTGAATTAAGGATCTGGGAATAATCCCATAAAACAATAATGCCAGGTCAGGAGAAAAGTGTAATTTCCAAATTCCTGCATCCTGTACTGTACCACCACCCAAAACTGTTTCACATACTGACAATCAAAATATAAATGATCCATGGTTTCTATGGTTACCCCACATGTTGCTCTCAGACAATATTGGTCCTGCAACTGTTTATGTTTCTGGTTTCCCCATACATTCACTTTCCCACGAATTGCCAACCACACAGTGTCCCACATTTTTTGTGGAATCTGACCATCTGTAATATAAGTAGAAATCAAATTTTGATCTATAACTGTAAACCCCGCAAAGGGGTACTTCATAAAACACTCCAATATAACCTCTGTATACAAAAGTTTCCTAAGCATATGCAACACTGACTCATATTTCACAGTCCAGTTTTTTACTTTATCAAAAAACCCTGTCCACTGATTATCTAGGTGAGGACTTCATTTGTTTTTATGCAGGAATTTCTTTGCCTTCCATTCCAACATTAACCCATTTAACTTTAAAATGCCCCACTGCATCCACAAAGTCTTACTCTTCTTCATTAGGGAAAGTAAATTATTATAAACAAAAATTGAAAAGAAAAAGACTATCGGATTTATCATGTGAACTCCACCTTCTTTCAGTGGTTTATAAGGCACATTCTGTTTTATAAGATTTAGCTGGCTACCCCAGAAACAAGAGAAAAAACATGCCAACACTTTTGTTTCAAAGTTATGAGGAATTGGAATTAAAAATGTGTTAATTAAATAAATTCTCTTTTTCTTGGACATTTTCTACACATTCCACCTAGCCACCTTATCCATTCCTGTATGCAAAGCTTTATTCCAATTATCTCCTGCCATATCCTCACTCCTGAAATAAATACCCAGAATTTTACATGGGGTTTTGACCACAGGGATACCTGCCACCCATGTTAATGGTGTTGTAAACTCTTGTATTGCCAAACACTTAGATTTCTCTGGATTGAAATGTGCCACAATTTCCTCCCCCAGAGCTCATAAAATATCATATGCCAGTTGAAGGGATGATTCATTTTGTGCCAACAGGCAAATATCATCTGCATATGTTATTACTGTAAGGTTCTGTGTAACCTCATTTCCCAGTCCTCTAATAAAAGGTGACTGCTGTAAAATTCTGAGTACTGGATCAATATCAAATACATATAACAGGGGACTTAAAGGACACCCCTGTCGGTCCCCCCTCTGAATACTACACTGCATTCCCAATCTACCATTCTCATATGGTCTAACATAGGCCAAGGCATAACATAATTGCAACCATTGAATAAACAGTTCAGGCATTCCATAAGCACTGAGACACTGCCATAAAAAAAGGGAAACCCCATCAAATGCCTTTGCCTGATCTAATCTTGATACAAAACCCTCTTCTTGCAGATCCCTCCCATATTTCCCCCCATGTCCATTATTTCCCTTATCAAACACAACACGTCTGTAATGCACCTTCCAGGAACCCCACAAAATTGTACAGGACTAATCAAGGCCTCCATTACCGAGGCCAACCTATTCCCCAATAATTTGGCAAGAATTTTAAAAGCAGCATTCAGTCAACTGGTCAATTCATGATTCTCTGTCATGCGCAGGTTGGAGGAAATCATCAGTCGGATCATGGACTCCTGATGGAAAATGGGATGAAGGAACATTTGGAGTTTTAAAACATTCATGCAGGCCAGCAACAGAGACTCAGAATTTAAAAAAGGTACCCAACAAAGTTGAAACTCATTCTCAAATGCAGTCTGCTACTAGGAATACAGGCTGTGCCAGGCCTAAAGACTAGGGGGGACATTATGGACTCAAATGAGGGTACTGTTCTAGATGTGACAAAAGGAAAGAGCCAGAATGTGAATGATGGGGATAAGGGAACTGGTGGAGAAGGGTTACAGTGTACTGGCAAAGGTAAAAATGTTTCTGGGAATAATGTAGAACAACAACAAAAGGCTCAGATAGAGGGTACTAGGAGAGCGAGGGATAGACCTACAGGTGATGACCCAGAAGAAGGGAGTTCTGAGAGACATCAAAAAATTAATGAAGAGCCACATAAAGGCCCTACACTATCTTATTTGTTTACAAATAAACTTGAGCAGGTTCCTAGATGCAATGCAGTAAGGATAAGTTACAGGGGAGGTCTCTCAGACATCCTGATAGGTATTATATAGCTAGGCAACTGCTGAAAAATTCTATGCATTTCAAGGCAGCAGAGATCTATGCCTTAATTCATATTTCAGGGGAGGACACATACAATGTGAGTTTCAAAACTAATGTTGTGTTGGAAAATTGTTGGTGCAAATACAGTACCTTAAAACAATCTCCCCTTTGGACTCCCTTTTATGTAATCCTTCTAACAAAGCCTACAATTCAGATGATTACAATAATGTTTCAAAATGAAGGGGTCAGTGTTGGTCATATCTATCACTGGCTTCAGAACAGGTGCAATATTTTGAGCCCAGCTGAAGCTATAATTGACACTGAGGGTTTATGGACTGGGGGTAGAGATTTAAAGTAAAACTTTTTCAGGTAAATTGAGAAATCATGCATTTTCCAAACATTTTTTTTCTAGGGAAAGATCAAGGTGCATGTTTCTATGGGGGGGCAGCATAGGACATGCTACAAATGTGGGGCCTGCACACACCTCAGTAGCACTTGCGATATGTTAAAATACAGTTTATGTGGAGGATATAGCCACCCAAGTGTACGATGTAACAATGTATATCACTGTAACCTCTGTGATGAAAAAAGACATGCTTATCACCAATGTCCCTGGGCTAGTAGGAACAGAGCGGAGGGTTGGGATCAGGAAAACTTAGTGCAGACATCCCAGAACAAACATGGAAGAAAGGAAGATAGTCCTCAAGGGGGAAAATACCCACCTGAACCAGAAAATAGAGGAGATAGCCAAGCCAATCAAACAGGAAATGAGGAGACCCCATCAGAACAGATAGGGTTGGTGCAAGATAGGGATTTTTCAAATACCCAGACAGAAAAGCCACAAGCTCAAGGTACTCAGAAGCAACCAGAACAATCAGCAGACAGTGAGAAAATAACACAGACACGGAGGGTCATGAAAGCAGCAGCAAAACAGAACCAAACAGGGTCTGAAATGCCAACAGAAAACCCTTTTGCCCCATTACTGGATGGAGGAGAAGAATCTGAAGCAGATTCAGAAATCTGCATACAGTCAGGGAAGCACTCTGATGTAGAGGAAGCTACAAATAGGCCCCTCAATATTGCCAAAAAGAAAAAAATTGGACAAGAGAAAAAAGGGAGGGAAGAAAAGGAAAAATATGGCCACACAAGGTGACAATGATTGAATTAAAGACGAAACTGTACAAGGTGCAGCTTGACTACTTTAAGTGTGACCTCTCTAAACATTTGTAGTTTAAAAAACTACAAAAAGCAGGTAGCCCTTTTTCATAACTTAGTGAAACTGAACACTGACATCATCTTTTTAAAGGAAACTAGATTGAAATCCATGTTCGAAATCACACGAGTTCAAGGTAGCTTGGTATGGGGCCCTTCCTTTCAGACTTTTGGTGATGATACAGCTGATGGGCTGTGTATCTTGTGTAAATTGTCTTCTTTTCCAGTTTCCAGAGTTATAGATGTAATACCGGGAAAAGCTTTAATTTTATATGGCAGGAATAGGGACTTTTACTACAGAATAATAAATACTTATGCTCCACAGTCAAAAACTACTAGAATTGAACTATTTAACCTTATAAAACCATGTTTATGCACTAGAAAGCATATAATCTAGAGTGGAGATTTTAACTGCTCTATTGATGTCTCAAGTAGAAATGAAACTGTGAAATAAATATACTGTGATTCCATGGCCCCGAAAACAATAATAAAAGATGCATCATTAGCAGATGCCTATAGACAATTACATTTGGATAAAGGAGCTACCTATCACAGACACTTGTATGACACAAGAATAGACTATTTATTTTCTTCTAAACATTGTACACTGATAATTGTAGTGGTATACCTGACAGAATTCTCAGACCACCATATGTTAAAAGGAGAATTTAGTATGGCAACCACCACCCCCCAATTGCTTTCACAAGGGAATAGATGATAACTCAATAATGTTATTTTTAGCCAAGATAAAGTAATCGTCCAAGTAAAGCAGTTATTTTTAGCTAGGCTATCTGTCCAATGTATGTATGACTCCTTATTGGAATGGTGGAAAGATGCAAAAGCAGATTCAAAACATCTATTTTATGACTATAGGAAAACAAAGATCAAATGATAATTATATAAAATATCTAGGTCTCTGGATTCAATTATGTAAATTAATGTCTAAACCAGGTAAGGACCACATAAAATACACCAAACAAATTGCAGAAATCAGAAAACAAATGTTTTCTTATCAATATGACAAAGCAAAATCTCTAGAAATAGAAATGAGGTACAGGACAAACAAATCAGCTTCTGCAGACCCCTTTATGGCTTGCAAACAAAGATTAGAAGCTGCTTTGATGTCAGGATTACACAAAGCAAATGGCTCCATAGAGAGATCTAAAATAGGTATGTTAAACACTGCCCATACACATCTTGAGAAAGAATTTGGAAAAGAAACCCTGCAAAATATTTCATTGGATGGCATTGACACATCACCATCCCCATATCTAAATGAAGCAAAAGCATTTTTAATTAGTAGCCCTATATCTCAAGAGGAGGTGTTAGCAACTATTAAGAATCTTAAAGTCAGAATAGCCGCAGGTATAGATGGTTTAATGAACAAATTCTATAAAGATTTTGATCAGGATCTTAGTATACCTTTAGCCGAAGTATATAAGACAATATTACAAAAAAAAGGAATTTGTCAGGATTTTGGAATGGCTGTACTCAGCTATATTTTTAAGAAAAGAGATAAATATTCATTAGAAAACCGGAGACCTAGAAGTATTTTAAACACTGATTATAAGATCCTAGCAAAATTATATGTGATAGATTACAGAAAGGGTCCAAGGATTTAATAGATAGTGCCCAAATATGTTCTATTGCATGAAGGAACATCCAGCAAAATGTGTATTCATTATGGGAAATCTTTGAAGCAAGGAATGGGAAGAAGACAGAAGGTTATATTTTCCTATTAGCCCAAGCAAATGCCTTCGACAAAGTAAACCATCAAAATCTAGTTTCCATATTACAAAAATACAGGATACCTAATATGTTTATTCATTGGTTGTTCAAAGTATATGAAGGGGCAGGTTTCAAACCTTCTATTAATAGATACTTAGGAGAGGTTATTTTGCTACAGTGAGGGATAAGGCAAGGTTGCCCTTTAAGCCCACTGTTATATACATTTGCTTGAGATCCTAATATAAGACAAATTAAATGGGATAAACAAATCATTGGCTTAACCCCATATGAGCAGTTAGTGCCTGAAAAAATATCAGCATACATTGAAGACGTGGTCCTGTTTATACAGCATAAAGAAGCAGGAAGAAAGGCACTTAAAAATTTTCAGGAATTTTCCACCATATCAGGGGCAAAAATAAACAAAGAGAAAAGTAAAGTTATCCCCCTGAAACCAGCTTCAGAAGCTGACCAGATATCAGAGGGTATTAATTTATTATCAGAGCCACAGAAGATCCTAGGGGTGTGGTTTAATGTACCTGATGGAGCATATTTTAACTGGGAAAATAAATTAACTTTATGTGAGAATAAAGTAAGGATATGGAAATCCTGGAAGCTAGGAAAACAAACAAGAGTGTTGATAAAGAAATTTCTCCTCCCATTATTTTTCTTTCTTCATTACATTTATGATCCCCCTTACAATTAGAAACCCATTTACTCAGTGCATTCTTTCAAATGTTGTGAGGAAATAGATTAAACCCCATAAAAAGGGATATTACCTATCTGACTGTTCAGAAAGGTAGTCTGGGAATGATCAACCCAGTCATTTTTTTCTATTCTTTTTTTATCACAAATATTCTTCAATGTGGAAAGTCAGAGAAACTAGCTCCATGGCAATTTTGGACAGAACGAGCCCTAAAAGATGTAACGATGAAATGGGAAGAGTTACCCCCAAAATTATCACAACATTTTAACATACCAGCATATGCAGTAGTTTGTTTAAAAAAAAACTGAGGCAGTGGAAACTCAGTAAAGAAGAAATTATAACTACAGGAAGAAAACAGTTACCTCAGAGAATTCTTAATATCCCAGCAGTCCTACTAGTATTCCCAGAATGCACTCCTACATAAATGAATTTTGCTTTAAATATCATCAAAGATAAAAGAATATCAAAACACAGGTGGGATATAAACTGGTTATGCTGTCATGGCAGGCTAGGGGTCCATGGAAATCTGAAACATAAAATAATACAGGATAGATAGTGTCCTAAACAGACCTGTTTACAAATAGAAGAAGCCATGCAGCATTTTATTTTTGAATGCCCTGATACTAAACTTTTGTGGGACTCGGCATATAAATGGCATTGGACTTTTTAAGTAGAATTAACTATCAGACTTTGATTCTAAGACATTTTAATGGTTTTTGGGGAGGTTTCATAGAAGTACATTAATAGCAATTGTTGCCATATGTAAATTCTATCTTTGGCAACACAGATGTCCATATGTATTACAGAAAATTCATTCTCCACCCCAAGTGGTTATAGCACAAATTGAATCAGCTATTAGTCAAGTGATGCAGGAAGATAGGAAAAGGATGTCAGATGAGGGGTCCAGATCTTTATGGAGACATATAGACATGTTCCTGTGATTTTAGGAAAAATTACTTGAAAGGAAAAAAAAAGATAAGAAGGTTTTGTAAAACTGAGAATGGAGCAATGAATTACACATAGGTATTAGGAATATTCTCCATATATGAACAAAACATGTATCTCTGCATGTTTATGATTGTATAACTGCTTGAAGAACAATCATCATGTATTGCTTTATTGATTTATCTGTGATGCAATTTTTTTCTTTTCTTAATAAAAATTCCCCTACTCTTATTGAAAAGTGCCACGGGATCTTTTAAGTCCACTTGAGCAACCAACAGAATAGGCAGACGGGACCTCAGTTTAACATCTCATCCAAAAGATGACACCTCAGGAGTGCAGCAACCCCTTCTTGATGCACTACAGTGTCAGTATTGGGATTTATCCTATGTTCCCGTTGTGGGGCTAGAACCCACCACCTGCAGATCTTTCAACCTCAGAGACGAGTGTGCTACCTGCTGAGCCACTGACACTGCTAATGATAACCCCCAGGTTTTTCTCTTGAGCCATTTGTGCCCCACCCTTACTCTAATCATGCAGTACTCTGTTTTAGGGTTCCTTCTTTTAGTGCTCAAACCTTTTGCACTTTTTCACATTAAATGTTAGTTGCCATAATCTGGGCCACTTTTCCAGTGTTTCCAGGTCTCTTAATTTTTCTAAGGGTGAGCAAATGTGAAATTGGGCAGCTTCTGTTTGGCTTTGATTTTGACTCCCTGGCTTTGGTTCAGCTTTGATACTTTGTCAAAGGAAAATATGGGTCCTTGGCAAGGGACTCTGGCAGGTAAAAAATAGTTAAATAAGCACCCCTCTTCCACCCCTCATCCACTCCAGTCACTTGCATTCTCCCCAATTACTTCAATTATTTTTTTTTTTAATGCACAGTCAGAGCCTTTCACAGACCCAGGAGCAGGATATATATAATATATATATATATATATATATATATATTTAAATAAAAAATCTATAGGGATAGAAACACAGAAACATAGACAATGATGGCAGAAAAATACCTTATGCCTAGCTAGTCAGTTCCCTATCTGCCCCATTGTCAATATGTTTTTTCCCTCACTGTCTGCTCCTCAGCTCCCCTCATTACTACAAACCTGAGCAACCACCAAACCATTTATTCTGTGCCAGCCATGCTTGAAACCATTTATGGTCTTTGCTCCCACCACCTCCGATGGCAGACTGCTGCACAGCTCCACCACTCTTTCCTTCATCAGTGTGCTGAACTAGGAATCCAAATGTAATATGGACACAAGACCTGATACTTATAGTATCTCACTGATGGTTTCATGTATGCAAGGCCCCTGGAATTCTGTGGTTCTGCAGTTGCAGAATTTGCCACAGAATTTGCATCATGCTGCAGAATATTTATAGTGCCGCAGAATTCATTGTTTTTGGTGAATTTTCATATAAATATACTGTTTTTCCATAGTGTCAGGCTTTCTTTCCCACCTCATTTATCCTGAAGCCCTCCTCTATGTTTCGCATATGATGTCATCGATGACATCACATCATATTTAGCCAATGACAGGACTGCATTCTGCCAGAGACATGAATAAATCATGCCGCAGAAATCAGAAAATGCTGCTGCAGAAGTCAAGGAGCCCTGCCACAGAAATCAGAAAATTCTGCCGCAGAACACCAGGGGCCCTGCATGTATGTTACTTGACTCTGGGCTGCCCCACCCTTAGAATGTTACTAGACTCAGGATCTACACCACCCTCAGATGATTTAACTATGTGTCTATTAAGTTAACTACTATGTATTATATTGCCACTGTAACACCTTATTATAATTGTAACACCTTGTTGTAATAATTGTCTGTATATACTGACGTGGAGCCTTTTCAAAGGTGTCAATTGACTCAAAGGATTGCAATTCTGATTTCTATTAATAAATAAATAAAAAATAAATTTCAAAAATGTAACATCCTCACATCCTTCTTAAACCTCCCCCCCACCATATTCCAGTCATATAATCGAAGTTTGTGACTCTGAACTCCCTCTAAATAGTTCCCCATAGTCCATTTATTTTTTCCCTGCAGGATCTTGAACTTCACTCTCATATCCCCTGTCTCTTGCCTGGTCTCCAGTAAGTGAATGTTAAGTGCTTTGAAATGACATTAGTAAGATCTGCTCTGTTGGCCATGAATCATCTTTTTAACCTGCAGTGCACTGTCTCCAGTCTGTTCTTGTCCTTCCTTAGGTGAGGACTCCAGAACTGAGCACAGTATTCCAGATGAGGCCTCACCAGTGACCTATATAGAGGTACTAGTTCCTCCTTTTTCCTACTGTCAGTACCCCTTCTGATACACCCCAGCATCCTATTATCCTTACTGTAGGCCTTGTTACACTGGCTTGGATGTTTGGTGACATCACTAATGATGACTCCCAGGTCCCTTTCCTCTGCTGTAGTGCTCAGTTTAATTCTCCCATCCAGTGCTCCATTCTGGTTTTTGTTTTTCCCTATGTGCATAACCTTGCATTTTTGGGGTTAAATTTCAACTGCCAAACCTCAGACCACCTCTCTAGCCTTTGTTGATCTCTCTGCATCTCCCTGATCCCTTCACTGCTCTGTGCCTTAACACAGAGCTTTGTGTCATTTGCAAAGAAACACAACTTGTCCTGGATGTCCTCTCCAATGTTGCTGATGAACATAATGAAGAGAACAGGACCAAAGACAGATCTCTGAGGCACCTGACTCATAGAAACATAGACTTTGATGGCAGATAAGGACTGCTTGGCCCACCTAGTCTGCCCATTTCCCTATCTAATGGATAAACTGCAGATCCTAGTTAACCAACAGCCTACTTCCTCCTACACCCACTAGAACTGCCTTATGTCTGTCCCATGCATTCTTGAATTCCCCCATTGTTTTTGACTCTACAACCTCCTAAGGAAGGCTTTTCCATATATCTACAACCCTCTCTGTGAAGAAATACTTACTCACATTACCTCTGAGTCGTCTCCCCTCTATCTTCAAATTGCTCCCCCTTGTTCTTGCACATCTTTTTTTCTGAAAGATGCTACCTTCTTGGACTTTGTTGATTCCCTTGAGGTATTTGAAAGTTTCTATCATGTCCCCCCTCCCTCCTTTCCTCGAGGCTATACATCTCTTAAGCTCCTTTAGTCTTTCTTCATATGTCTTCTGGTGCAGATCCTGCACCATTTTGATTCCCTCCTCTGGACAGCCTCCACCCTGTCTATGTCTTTACAGAGATGGGGTCTCAGAACTGTAAACAGTACTCAGATGTGGTCTTACCAACTGTCTGTACAGAGGGCCAACAACTTCCTGTTTTCTACTGGTGATGCCTCTCCCTATACATCCCAGTATCTTCCCTAGCCCTCCTTGCTGCCTTCTCACATTGCTTGCCCACCTTTAGGTTGTCTGATATGACTACCCCAGGTCCCTTTCAATTTTTGTTGTTGCCAGTATCTCACCCCCTATTGTGTACTCTTCTCCTAGGTTTTTGTATCCCAGGTGCATTACTTTGCACTTCTTTGCATTGAATCTAAGCTGTCATACATTTGATCATTCTCCAACCTTGCCAAGTCCCTTTTCATCCTTTCCACCCCCACCTTGCATGTCAACCCTGTAGCAGATCTTTGTGGCATCTGCAAAGAGATATACTTTCCCTTCCAGTCCCTCTGCAATGTCACTTATAAAGACATTAAAAAGGACTGGCCTCAGTACTGAACCCTGTGGTACCCCACTAGTAAACCCCTTTCTTCTTTGTGGACTCCATTTACTATTACCCACTGTGTCCTGTTGTCCAGCCAGTGTTTTACCCAGGCTACCACTCTGGGACTCACTTCCAGGCTGGCTAATTTGTTTATTAATCTTTTTTGCTGGACTGTGCCAAATGCCTTGCTAAAGTCTAGGTAGGCCATGTCCACAGCCCCTCCCTGGTCTACTACTTTAGTCACCCAGTCAAAGAAATCAATTAGATACATCTGACATTACCTTCCTGCTGTGAATCCATGCTGCCTTGGGTGCTGTGCCCCACTGGCCTCTAGGTACTCAACAATTCTTTCCTTCAAAAATGATGCCATCATTTTCCCTACCACTGAGGTCAAACTGACAGGTCTGTAGTTTCCTGCCTGTCTTGCTCCCACTTATGTGAACGGGAATCACATCCACCCTCCTCCAGTCCTCAGGTACCACACCATCCTCCCATGATCTTTAAGAAGGGTAGTCAGTGGTGTTACTTGTTCTTCCCTTAGTTCCTTTAGAGTTATGGGGTGAATCCCATTAGTCCCCATTGCTTTATACACCTTCAGTTTTAAGAGTTCTTTCAGAACCCTTTCTTCTGTGAAATGACTAATATCAACCCCCCCCCCATCCAGAGTGCTTCTATTGACTGGATTAGGTATCTCCCCCTGCTTTTCCATTGAGAATACTGAGCAGAAGTATTCGTTCAGTATCCCTGCTTTTTCACTGTCAATCTCTGCCCACCCACCTTCCTCTTTATTCAGCCTCAATATCCCTGCCTTAGTCTTTCTTTGCTCCCTAATGTACCTATAAAAGGTTTTAGCCCCCCTTCTTAACCAAGTTTGCTATCTTTTCCTCGGTTTGGGCCTTTGCTATTCTGATTACCTTCCCCACTTACTTCTGCTTTAACTGGTACAGTTCTCTGTCCTGCTTCTTCTGTGTTTCCTTATACTTCCTGAATGCTATCTTTTTCTAACTTTACCTCCCCCCAACTTCTTTTGAGATCCATAGTGTTTTTTTTTCTTTCATTTTGATTTATTTGCTTCACACAAAGGCTTGTTGCCTCTGTGATGGCAGTTTTGATGTTTCCCCCATTGTTGCTTCACCCGTTCTTGCCTGTTTGTTTGTGTTTTTCTGAGGCACTCACCCATTTTGACAAAATCAGCCCTCTTGAAGTCCACTACCTTCACTTTTGTATGGCTTGACTGTACAGCTAACTTTATCATGAACCACACTGTTTGGTGGTTGCTTGTTCCCAGATGGCTACCCTCTTCAAGATCGGAGATCCTCTCTCTGACCCCATTTGAGAGTACCAGGTGTAAGATTGCTCCCTCCCAAGTGGGTTCCAAAATTAGCTGTCTGAGCCATGCCCCCTGTAGGGCACCGAGAATGGCCCTGCTCCTGGATGTGGCTGCAGCAAAGGTGATCCAGTTAACACCTGGCATATTCAGGTCCCCCATCAGCAATATCTCTCCTTTCTCTGCCATCCCAAGAATGCCTTCTAACATTTCCTTGTCCATTTCCTCCCCCTGAGACGGGGGTCTGTATACAATCTCTTTGTGGATTGTGGTGCCATTTCCAGTCTCCAGGGTGACCCACAGTGCCTCCTCTCCTCCCTGTTTACCCTTTAGTTCTGTTGCTTTGATTTCTTCCCTTACATAGAGAGCTACTCCTCCTCCTCCTCCTCTTCTTTCCTTCCTGTCCTCCTGCAGATTTTGTACCCTGGTATGCTGACATCCCAGTCATGGTTCTCTGTGTAGCATGTTTCTGTGACTGCCACAATATCCAGGCATCCCTCTTCCATCAAGGCAACCATTTTGAGGAGGTTTTACCTAGACTACAGGCATTGGTACTCATTCCCTCCATTTTTTTATGGCTTTATTTCTTTTTGCCCCATCCCTGTCCTTACTTCTGTTGCCTTTTTCTCCATTTACCCCTGCCTTTCTCCCTATTAACCTCTTAACCTCCTTCTTTTAGGATTTGACTCTGTTTACCACCACACTCTGCTGTCTCTTCTTCAGCCAGTTTCCTACCCATGTTACTATGCCTGTTGCTGCACTCCGATCCTGCAATTTTTTCAGCAACCTTCTCTGAGTTGAAAGCCTTGCTGAATTAAAAGTATCTATTACCTTTGTTACTCAGTAAAAGAAACCTATCAGGTTGGTCTGACAGGACTGCCCTGCAACAAACCCATGCTGTTTACTGTCCCGAGGACCATTGCTCTCTAGGTAGTCCACAAAGTCCTCTTTGATCACTGACTCCATGAGTTTACCAATTACAGAGGTATGGCTGATAGATCTGTATTTCCCCAATACTCCTTGACCCCCACCTTGTAGTGGGGCTATGTCCTCTATCCTTCAGATTTTCAGAACTACCTCATCAGAGTTTAGTTATTGAATAGTCCTACTAAGAGTTCAACCAGTTATGCAGTCAATTCTTTGAGCTCCCTTGGATGCATCCCATCCATCCCAGGATCTTTTATCTACTTTTAGGGCTTCAAGCCCCTTCTGGACCCTTTCTCTGATAGAAAGGTCACTCTGTGTACATGCTGTGGTTGTGGGCTTTAAAATCAGGTCTGCTAGGTCTCCTGGTTTGTAGTTCAGTGCTCTAACCTCTAGTCTCTAACCTCTAACCTGTAGGCTATATTGCCTACCTTGAGGAAGGAGTGTAGGAAGTGATTGGGGTGGTGAAGGAGGTTTACCATTGGTCTAGGTCTAGACACCTGGGAAGAGCTAAAGTTTTTTTTTATTATTATTATTTGGCTGAAGATCAGCATGATCCAAAGTGGTCCAAAAGTTTGAAGGAGCTAAATTGAAGGTAAAAGTGCTGATTTTCTTCATATTCACTTTATATGAATCTGGCATTGATTCATCCTTACCTCTAACACTGCCCTCAGTGTCCCTTTTTCCACACATCTTAGTATCATTATCACCATTTTCACTCTTTAAAGTGCTTTCCAAGCAGCACCTGTAGTAAAATGGCATTGGTTTGTGTTATGAAGAAGCTCTTCATACAAGAGACCTTCCAGCTTGTGATCCTTCATGGGGAACTTACTCTTTTCCAGCTTTGCCCTAGCAATCAGGACCTCCATTTGGGCAGCATTCTACTTCAGGCATGGGATACATTACAATATTCCTGCATATAAAAGTAAACAAAAGGTCAAATGTTTTGCCTACATATAGTGCTTCTGTGAAATTTGTAAGTGTTTTCCTGTTGTGGCTGTTATGATTGCACAGTCATTTATGTTTGCTCCTTCCACAGAGTGTCAGTATTTTTAATGTAATGTAGTTAGTGCATGATATAAGGGTTGTCAAGGCATTCAGCAGGTGACAGTAAGACTGATGCTCATAAAGGTCACATAACATAATTTGGGTATTGGTATATATACAGGATTCTTGAGAGTCTCACGAATGAGCCTTGCTACTCATTGTAATTGTACCCCAAGAGTTGACTATTACTGCAATAGTAGGTGACCATTCTCCTCTTCAGAAGTGTTTCCAGTTGGGTAGGGGGAGATAACCAGCAGTGTTGGTAGTCAGGACTCCATGTATGACTTCTAAGAAGCTCCTGTATTGGTGCTCTGCTTATTTTACAGTGATTAGTATGCTATTTTAATACACCTCCTAATCCCATTCAAAGCATGCCCCCATTAAGAGAAAGATATGCCAGTGGCAACACCATGTGGGAATTTCACATATGTTGCCCCACTTGATCACTAATCAGGGAATGCTTTAAAAAAAAATCAAAGAAAAATTACCCAAATCAGAGATGCCCATTTAAACAAACTCTGATCAGAGCCAATAAGGCTGCTAATGCATTAGTCTTTATTTATTTATTTATTTGTTTATTTATTTATGTATTTGTTAACCGGGTAAGTACACTGATCCAGTAGACCTTTTTCAGGCATGACCCAGGCCATCAAAATGGCAGATGCACAGTACAAAAACAGAAGATATCAGCATTGGTATAACAGAAAACAAGAGGATACAGTAGATATTTCGATTCTACACTGTACAGACATAATGAGCACAGATGAGTTACAGTCATCAAACCTTCAACATTTAACCCCTGAAGTGAGAAAAAAAGAAAATGAGAAATTAGAGCATTCCAACTCCATCAAACAGCTCCAGGCAATGCGATACTTATTTATGTGGCCAGTTTTCAGTCATACTGCAACAGTAGTTAAGTTTTTACCAGAGAGGTGCATCTTGTAAAACCCCCTATACATAGGGAGATGTCAAAAGACATTCTAGTGCTTAATTGGTAGTAAGTGCATTTGAGTGGGCTAGCATTTGAAGTCTGCAATAGTCATTAGGATCTTCCAAAAGTGCAGTTTAAAGGTGGAAGGGGATTTTAGGGACTGGAGCTCAGCTGGCTGAGTTCCAGAACCTAGGTGGATTACTGGAAAACACTCTCTGCCCCATTGATGTAGTTATTTTGGGGCATTCAAGGACAAGGCACGAGGAGAACCTAAGCTGTCTTGGATACCTGCGCCTGAGTGGTGCTTCATTGCAAGGGCAGTGTGTCCTAGCCAACTCCCCGGCTGCCGCTGCTCGACCCACCCACAGAACCCAAGCCAGAACTAGGACCACAGGAAGTGGGTCCAGCCTTCAGGGACTCACGCCTGAGCGACGCTTCATTTCACGGGTGGTGCACCCTAGCCGACTCCCCAGCCACCGCTGCTCGACCCACCCATGGAACCCTAGCCGAAACTATGACCACAGGAAGTGGGTCCAGCATTCAGGGACTCACACCTGAGCGGCACTTCATTTCATGGGTGGTGTGCCCTAGCTGACTCCACGGCCGCCACTGCTTGACCCACCCACGGAACCCAAGCCGAAACTAGAACCACTGGAAGCGAGTCCAGCCTTCAGGTACGGCTTCTGAATTCAACTTTGGAGCCATTCTGGCTGATCGATCCTGATTGGTGCGGTGCTCGTGCAGGCAGACACTGATTGGCCCACCTGCTACACTAGGACATAGTGATTGATGCACCTCTGGACATTAATTTTAAGCAGGATTTTTGCTCGCCTCTCCCCTTATAACTGCTGCTCACATTTTCTTTATTTCTTTTATTGTGCCTGTACCTGTGGATATTATTTTCTTTTTTTTTCTTTTTCCCTCTCTACCCAAATCATTAAATGTATGTAAATAATGACAGTGTAGAAGTAGTCTTCAGAGCTTAGCTTGAAGATAGGTTTAGGACTCATTGACACTAACTGTTGTTTAATTGTAACTTGATGGTGTGACTTGAACTGAAAGTATCCCTTCTCTCTCTCTCTTCACCCTTTTGCCTGGCATTCTCTGCCTAAATGCTTCCTTGCTCTGCACTGAATTATACCTCCTAAAACCTGTCTGCCTTTACCTATGACCTATCTTCCTGAGAATTCTCTATACCTCTCCTGTAGTCTAAGCCCTTCCCCCTCTTCCACTCGCTTCTGTTCTTTCCTGTACCACTAAGCCCTCAACAATTATCTGTGGCCCACCTCACCCCTGCCTACTTAATCTGCCTTCCTTTGTCTGTATCAAGTACCCCAACCCCCCCGCTGATGATCTGTCGCCAGCTGCCCGCCCTCCGATTACTTGTCTGCCACTGCATATAATGCTGTGTCTCCTCTTTCTTCCTTAGGAACTCGCGCCTGAGCGGCGCTTCATTTCACAGGTGGTACACCCTAGATGACTCCCAGGCCGCCGCTGCTCGACCAACCCACAGAACCCAAGCCAAAAGTAGGACTACAGGAAGCAGGTCCAGCCATCAAGGACTCACACCTGAGCAGCGCTTCATTTCACGGGCGGTGCACCCTAGCCGACTCCCCGGCCGCCGCTGCTTGACCCACCCATGGAACCCAAGCTGAAACTAGGACCACAGGAAGTGGGTCCAGCCTTCAGGTACTGCTGCTGAATTCAAATTTGGAGCCGTTCCAGCTGATCAATCCTGATTGGTGCGGCGCTCATGCAGGTGGACCCTGATTGGCCCGCCTGCCTAGCTAGCACATAGCGATTCGTGCACCTTTGGACATTAATTTTAAGCAGGATTTTTGCTCGCCTCTCCCCTTGTAACTGTTGTTCACATTTTTCTCCCACCCTCCCAGGCCCCCTTTAAATACAAGTCTCGCTCCTTCCTCCCTGCTGCTTGGCTGCCACATTGGCTTACTCTTACCTCATTCACTTCCAATCACAAGTAAGAGTAACAGGGCCCTCCAGCCAATATCTACTCATTATATTGCAGTCTGCAGTTGCTACCTATTATACGGTCACCTCTGATGTCTGTGCAAACCCTTCTAAGAGCCATGGCTTACCTTATTTCTCACTGGTAATACTAGCAAACAGCATATTCATTGAAACAATACAGAATGATGAGAAAGGCCATAGCCTGATCCTGGAACTCACCCTCTCCACTTATGCTGCCCCTACCTACTGCACTTCCCTCCTGATGGGGCCCCAATCCTTTTACTATACTTTCTATTCCTCCCAATCCCCTTTCCTACTCCCCTCACCTATGTCTAATCATGCACTCACAGTCACATCCCTATACTATAGAATAAGCATCCTTTTCCCTAGCATTAAATCTATGCCTATGGCAATACTCAGAGGATGATCAAAAAGAAAAAAAGAGATTGCATCTATACTGAACTCTGTGAAAAAAATTGATGCTCTTACTTCTCCTCTGCTCAGGTAATGTGGAGCTAAATCCTGGTCCCCCGATACAATTTAACTCACCAACGGAATTTGCAGCTGCCTCAGGGCTCAAAATGATGCTACTAAATATACTGAGTTTGACTAAAAATTTGACCAGCTACAAGCATGGGCTGCTCACACAGAACCAGATCTTACAATTCTTACAGAGTCTTGGCTCAAAAAAGCCTCTACAGATCAACAAATTGCACTACCAGGCTACAGACTATACAGGGCAGATAGGGAATCTGGAGGGGTGGTGTTGTCATCTATTCTAAATCTAAATTTACAGTTTCTGATATCTCTTGTAAATCTAAACAGAAGGAATACGAGATTGTATCCTTGAATCTTCACCTTCCCTCCACAGAAGTTATCACTATTATAGGTGGATATAGGACCCCGGCTGGCGGAACTGATATTCTTAACAAACTTAAATCTATAATCACGGCTTCCAAGTCTGAGACAATAATATTTGGGGATTTTAATATGGACTGGCTCACCCAGAAATCTCACAGCCTGAAATCCCTCTGTGATGAGTTTGACCTCGTACAGCTTGTTAATGAACCAACAAGGAATAACACATTGAACCTTGCCAACAGCTTACTTCTAGATGTTATATTAACCACTCGCCCCCATAAAATTCTATGCTCTGTGGTGTTTCACAATGATATAAGAGACCATGGGGTTGTCGTTTGCATAAGATCACAGGCCAAGAGTTGGCAACAGCCCAAGTACATTTCCAAAAGGTCTTTCCGCAAATTCCAAGCAAGAAATTACCTGACCAATCTAGAGGAGGCTAGATGGCACGATCTTTATCTTGCCAAATTTGTAGATGAGGCTTTCTCTGTTCTCAACAACAACCTTAATACACTGGTAAATAAGCATGCCCCCTATATTAAGGTTAGGGTGTGCCATACCTCTCACCTCTGGTTCACTCCAAGTCTTAAGGCTGCAATCACTAATAGGGACAAGTCCTGGGCCCATGCCAGATGCAGTAAGAGTCACTCAGATTGGCAGCCATTTAGAACAGCCAGAAACGCATGTGTAAAAAGCATTTGGGTAGCAAAAGCGCACTGCTATGTTTCTACCCTAGAACAGGCCAAAGGGAACCCACAAAAAATCTGGAGGACACTTAATTCCATTGAAGGACGGCCTAGTGCTCCCTCCCTTCCAGCCAGGATCCTTACCAATGGCAGAACTATTGAAGGTAATTCCCAAATTCTGGAAGAACTCAACTCCCATTTTGTCACTGCAGGCTTAGCTTTTGACTCCTTGCCTTATGCAGGTCAAGGGGTTAATCAGGCAAGTGCTAGCCATACTTCCCACACCTCGACCTGCTCTTTCCAGCTGCGTGCACTTAATTACAGAGAAGTAGAAGACGCACTACTCAATCTTGACTCTAAGAAAAGTGCGGGAGATGATGGGCTTGAACCGTTTTTTCTAAAACTAGGTTATGCCTATCTCACTGCCCCTGTTCTTCACATTCTCAATCTCTCTATCTCTACTGCCACAGTTCCTTCTTGTTGGAAATCTGCCCATATCCTTCCCCTATTCAAATCAGGTGACCCTTGTGATCTAAATAATTACAGGCCTATCTCAATTTTGCCTGTTCTCTCTAAAGTATTTGAAAAACTGATTTATAATCAATTAAAACTTCAAATTGAAACCTTCTCACTGTTAAACCCAGCACAATCTGGTTTCCAGTCTAAACACAGCACTATCATGGCTTTGGCTAAAGTCACAAATGACTGGATCTCTGCAACAGACAACAAAAAGATCACTGCTGCAACCTTCTTAGACCTGAGCAAAGCGTTCTATACAGTTGATCACAATTACTAATTGCCAGCCTTATAAAGCTAGGTGCCACTCCATCAACTGCTCAGTGGTTCACCAGCTATCTTTCAGGGAGGACCCAGAAAGTTAAAGTTGATGGCATATTCTCAGGCTCGTTGCCGATTGCCAGGGGAGTCCCTCAAGGCTCCATCCTAGGACCTATCCTTTTTTCCCTGTATATCAATGATCTTGACTCTCATATCATCAATTCCAACCTTCACTTCTTTGCTGATGACACAGTACTGTACACTTCTGGCTCTACATTGTGTGAAGTTAGGAACGTACTGCAATCTGACTTTACTCAGCTGGAAATTAACCTCATCAATGCCAAGCTTCTTCTTAATGCCAAGAAAACTAAGGCTATGATTTTTACTCATAGTAACTCTTCTCCCTCCCCCTCTGTACCATGGAAGGACTTTGTTGTTACCTCGCTAGGCGAACCTCTGGAAGTAGTCCCCAAATTCAAATATCTTGGCATTTGGCTGGATAACAAACTTTCTTTCAATGATCATCCTGAGGACCTCTCTAGAAGGCTAAAAGCCAGGTTGGGTTTCTTTTACAGAAACAAGTCTTTCTTTCTGAATGAGATCAGAACCAGGCTAGTACAGGCCACATTTCTTCCCTTGCTTGATTATGAGGACCTAATTTAAAGCTCTGCTGCAACCTCAAACCTAAACAAACTGGATGTACTCTATCACCGTGCCCTGTGGTTCATCACCAATTCACCATACTGAACCCATCACTGTGACCTTTACACAGCAGTCGTCTGGATGTCACTTACCACTAGACGGCTGTTTCCTGCCAGTATCTGGACCCTTAAGATACTCTTGAACAAACTACCAAGCTACCTCACATCCCTCATCAGTATCTCCAACTGTGCATATTCCCTCAGGAAATCTGACTTTATCTTCCTGGATGTGACTAGGACTCGCACCACTTTTGGTAAATGTGCTATCACATATGCTCTTCCAACAATATGGAACCGGCTCCAAGCCACTCTGAAACTTTCCAGTATGGTCTCGGTCAACATCTTCAAAAAGTTAACAGCATCCAAACTAAAAGATATCTGTAATTGCTTTTAAGTCTCTCCCTGAGGAGCCTTTATAGCCTCAAAATCAATCACCTCAAACCGATACCTACCAGGACATGAAACCATTCAGCTAACCACCAAATTCTCACCTATTATTGCCTTCGCTATCTCTATCCTCTTCACCCTAATCTCCCTAGCACTATTCCTTTACTCATCTTATATTTTCTAACCCCTCCTTCCTATTCCACTACTCCCTTTTGTTATCGTTACACCCTCCTCTTACTCACCCACTATCTCCTCCCACAGTACACTCCCTACCTGCACAGCTCCCTACTATCCTACATTAATAATCCCTACCTATTTGGTCAAATTCCTGCGTCAGGTAATAAATGAACCTTACTGTGCCTCAATCTGTCAGACTGTAATTTTATAAACCAATGTATAGCAATCCTATGTGTATATGTTTTTTTTAAGATGCTTTGTATATGTTGTCTTTTTATGTTAAGCCACTTGGCTAGTATTATGATCTAGGACCTCCTTGTGAATGAGCTTGCTCAATTGAGTTTTCCTGCAATAAACTTGAACTTAAAAACTTGAACCTATTTCCTGGTAAGCATGCCCAAGAGTGGAGACCCTATCCCATTGTAGAGTGCCCTACAGATGAAGGTCCATACAGGAGGTCCCTGTGAGCTTGAGGGGGCAGCCATCCTAAGGATTTGCACAGAGTACAGTGGTGAGTGTTACAGGGAGCCATGGAGACAAACTTACATATGTTATTGTAGGCAGTGTTCAGTCTAGTCAGAAGCCGGGCTGAGATGGGTTGTAGGATAGATGAGCAGTACTCTAGGATCAGGATCAGAATGTACTGACTTATTGCCAGTCTTGCTTCAGCTGAAAGTAGGTGCTTTCCATGGTAATAAGTGCCCAGACGCTGATTCACTATTTTTATATTATGCCCCACATGAGACGCAAAGGTGAGTGAGGGGTCCAGTGTGACTCCTAGGTAGTTCATATTCTCCACTTCTCCAGAGTGGATCTGTCCCATGTTTGAATGTTCAAAGAGGGCATGGAGGCATCTGAGCTCCTCCCCAGCCTTTGGCTTGAGCCAAATAGCAAGGCTTTAGTTTGTTTTCCATTAACTACCATTCTGTGCAGCGTAAACCATTTTTTAGTGGATGTATATTCCCTAGATAGTTGCTGAGACACCTTGTCAGCGGATCTGTCACTACAGAAAAGCACAAGGTCATCAGCATACATAACTCTATTGTTATGAGTGGTTTCAAGTAGCAGTGAATTCACAAAGATAGAGTATAGTAGTGGTCCTAAAATGAACCCCTGTGGTACACCCCTCAGAACCCGAAGAGGGCTGGATAGCAATCCTCCCATCCTTACTGACTGGGTTCTATCAGATAAGTAGTTCCTGACCCAAGATTCTGTGCCTCATGAGAAACTCAGTACCGAGAGTTGCTTGCATAGCATGCCATGATCCACCATATCAAATGCATTAAAGAAATCAACGAATATGGCACCAGCGAAGTTCCCTTTGTCTGCCTCTCTGAGTATGTGATCTGCAAATTGTGTTAATGCTGTTGTGGTGCTGAAACCCTTTCTGAAGCCATGTTGGAGCTGGGATAACTTGTTATTTGCTGCAAGATGGTCTGTTATTTGCCTGAAAACTACTTTCTCCAGTATTTTGCTCATGTGTGAGAGTATAGAGACAGGCCTACAGTTCTCCGGTAAATTTGTCTCCACTGATTTATAAATTGGTGCTACCTTAGCCTCTTTCCAGAGTGCCAGCACAGTTGTAGTAGTCAGGGATAGGTTGATGATGCATTCTATCGGCTTCCTTATAAGGTCCAGAGCTAGTTTCAGGAACTAGGGGCATAGGCCATCACTTCCCACACTTCCAGTATTCAGTAGCACCTTTGAAAGTTTACAGACTTCAGTTTTTGATGTGATTTTGAAATGAAATGTTGGGCTATTTTGACTTAGCCCTTCCTGACTTGGAGGTGAGGAGTCCCTGTCCACTGGAGGAAGGAGGGCTAGGTATTTTTCAAGGTAACAGCATTTGTTATTAAGGATACCGATGACCGTCAATGGGTTTGTAACCAGTCCAGAGTTTGAGATTAGTTGAATATCACTTTTTGAGGGTGCCCATTTTATTAAGGAGTTCACTGAGGTCCAGAAATTACAGGGGTCACCCAGGTGCTGTGCCTGTTGCCCCTTAAAATAGGTGGCCTTGAGCTGCTTCATTATGTTATTGCATTGGTTTCTCAGCTTCTTGTAGTTGTCCAAGTTCCCTGCCGAGGGGCTGCCTTTTAAGCATACCAGGTCTTATCCCTGGTTTTCATTTTGGCCAGTAAATCTTTATTGATCCACTTGACAAGGAATATAGAGTAAGGAGTGACTTAGTTGTAATTTCCTTTTATTATTGGGATGTAAAAATCATACATTTACTGGACAACAAGGAAAATTTAAATGGGGCATTGATTCAGCTACTCTCTAGAAGATACTTGAAATGGGGAAGGGGGGCATCAAGTAGCCGGGATGCTATGCTATAGATTCCCTCACAATCAATAGGATTGCATTACACCTGTGCTGTGGTCAGCACCCCACTGACCTTTCCCATGGAGGAGTTAAAACAGTAAAGTTCAGCCTTTCTGATTTGGTTATGCCCAGCAGACCGCTAACAAGAAGTCTGAGACTGCTACAAGCTTCTCTAAGCAGTCTTAAACAAGTGACAGAGGGATAGTATTGGTGTGTAGTGGTTAGATCTCAGGTTTGGGAACCAACATGTTCAGGTCCAAATCCCACCAGATCACTTATTCACTGTTACCCTGAACAAGCTGCAGTAGCTGTAAGTGTAAGAGATCATGAACTATCAGGAATTAGTACTATATTTTGCAACAGTTTAAACTAGGTTTTGGTCAGTTTCTATTTTTTTTCACTTACTCTGATGCATAACAGTGTCATTGCTTGAATTATGATCCTGAAATGGTACAGTTTTTTGAAAGGGATCTGGCATGCTGCAATCACAGTTCTGACTGACCACCCTTAGCTGTAAAGTCAGTGGTAGAGTTACTTGCTGATCAGAGTTCATGTTACATTTTACATCACCACTCCCTGCAAACTTAGGTAACTTGAAGCCATTACCAACATGACTGCTTGTGCTTTTGTCAATTCCTTCAGTCATTACATACCATGGAGGTAAAATACTAATGTTTCTGCTATGTCAGATCTTTATTAGTTGATGACAAAATTGTTCAGTCACTGACACGTGCCCATTATATTAAGTACAGTGTGTAGTTAGGAGCTTCCCTCCAGTTGCAGAAGTGGCACAGAAAACAAAAAAAGAATTGTTGCAGCCATAGATTCATGAATAAAGTATATCCTGGTAGGAGAAAAGGGAGTGTGAGGGTGATGGGGGACACAAGCAGACACAGAAATGTAGAGGTTTTGTGCATACCAATGAAGTAATGAAACTCCACTGTGCAAGTATAATTTAATACATGCCAGTTTGTGTTCCTGTCGGAACTGCTCCCTCTTCTCTTCTTAGAAAGACATTGCATAGCTCTTGCTATGTAATCATAAAAATTGTTATATTTTTTAACACAGGAACCTGTTAGAATATATACTTTTTATATAGAGAAAAATGGATGGGGTGTTACACATTATAGAAACATAGAAACTGACAGCAGATAAGGACTGCTAGACCCATCCAATTCTGCCTGTATACCTTATCTTTAGCAACGGCCACTGACCCTACTTGGTCATCAGCTTTAGCCTCTCCTTCCCACCTCTAGAGTTCCGTTATGCCTATCCCATACATGTTTAAATTCCCCCACTGTGCTTGCTCCCACCACCTCCTGGGGCAGGCTTTTCTATGCATCCACGACCCTTTCCATGAAGAAAAAACTTCCTCACATTTCCCCTTATCCTACCCCCTTCAGCTCTTATATCATGCCCCCTCATTCTAGTATTTCTCCTACACTGAAAATGTTGCCCACTTGCACCTTATTTATGCCCTTAAGATACTTGAAGGTTCAGTCACGTCTGCCCATTCCATCCTCTCTTCGTGTTGAGGTCTTTCACTCGCTCTTCATATGTCTTCTAATGCAAGTCCTGTACATCTTTGTCACCCTTCTCTGAACCGTCTCTACCAAGTCTATATCCTTATGCAGATGTGGCCTCCAGAACTGTACACAGTATTCTAGATGAGGACTCACAAGTGTGTCATATAGTGGTATCACCACCTCCCTCCGTCTGCTAGTAATACCCCTTCCTATGCACCCCAACATGCCTGTGGCCCTCCCTACAGCCTTTGTACTCTGCCTGACCACCTTTAGGTCATCTGAAATGATAACCCCCAGATCTCATTCTTCCCTGGTGACCGCCAGCAGCTCCCATCCATCCTGTAGCTCTCTCCAGGGTTTCTGCATCCCAGGTGCATGATTTTGCACTTCTTCGCATTGAATATCAGTTGCCACACATCGGACCATTTTTCCAGCTTTCCTAGGTCCCTTCTTATTTTCTCCACCCCATCTGCAGTGTACACCCTGTTGCAGATCTATGTGTTATCTGCAAACAGGCAAACCTTCCCCTCCAGCCCATCCACAATGTCACTAATGAAGACATTAAAAAGGACTGGCCTGAGGACTGATCCTTGAGGTACCCCATTGATCATCCTCCTCTCCTCAGATTGGATCCCATTTACCACCACCCTGTGCATCCTGTCCCCTAACCAGTTTCTAACCCAGATTACCAGCTTGTGGCCCATGCCCATCCTACCCAACTTGTTGACCAGTCTTTTATATGGGACAGTGTTGAAGGCTTGAAATCAAGGTAGGCAACATCTTCTGCTCCCCATTATCCACCTCCTTTGTTACCCAGTCAAAAAAATATTTCAGATTTTTTTGATATGACCTTCCTACTGTGAATCCATGCTGCTTTGGATGCTGGGCCCCACTGGATTCCAAGTGTTCCACAATTCTTTCCTTAAGCAGTGACTCCTTAATCTTACTCACTGCTACTGAGGTAAGGCTGACTAGCCTATAGTTTTCTGCCTCTTCCCCACTGCCGTTTCTGTGAAGATGGACAACATGTGCCCTCCTCCAGTCCTCTTGAACCACACCCATGTTGAGCGACTGACTGAACATGGCTGCAAGTAGCACAGCTAGCTCCCTCCCTAGTACCTTTAAAGTCCTGGAATGTATGCCATATGACCCCATTGATTTGTCTACTTTTAGTTTTGTGAACTCTTCCAGGACTCTGTTTTCTGTAAATGGACTGGTGTTCATCTACCTCCCCTATCTGTATCTGATGCCCAACTGTGGTCCTGTCCCTCTCCTTCTTATGTGAATACTTAACAGAATTATTCATTCAGTAGTTCTGTCTTTTCGGGTCTCCTGCCACACCCTCCCCTTCATCCCCTCTGTGCCTTACAACCACCCCCCGCCTTACTTCTTTCACTGATATTCCTGTAGAATGTCATGTCCCCTTTCTTCACTGTCTGTGCTAGTCTTTCCTATGTTTGCACCTTTGTACGCCTAACAGCTTTCCCTGCTTCCTTCAGACAATTTACAGTAGGTACACCCCCATATCCTCTTCCATCTGTATCTCCTTATATTTTCTGAAACCCAACCTTTTGGCCCTTACTTTTTCTGCTACCTCTTTTGAGAACCATAGTGGTTTTCTCCTTCTTTTGCCTTTGTTCCTCACCCTAATGCTCTGGTTTTTCACCTCCACTTTGGCCCCTTTAAGGTGTGCCCACTGCTCCTCAACCCCCCCCCCACTTGCCAGGACTTCTTTAATAACTATCCCCATCCAAACAAAGTCCGCCTTCCTGAAATCCAAGAATTTAGCCTTTGTGTGGCTTGACTATGACCCTGAACCTGTGTTAAACCACACTGTTTGGTGGTTGATGGACCCCAGGTTACCTTCCACCCAGACTGCCATGATTCTGTGCCCATTGGTCAGCACTCGGTCCAGAATTACCCTGTCCCTGGTGGGTTCTGGCACTAGCTGCCTGATGCTTGCTCCCTGCATAGAGTTCAAGATGTCTCAGCTCATGGCTGAGGTAGCTGCTGGGATGGTCCAGTCCACATCTGGTATATTAAAATCCCCCAGCAGTAATACCTTACCTTTTGTTGCCATCTCTTGTATTTCGTCCTCTAGCCCCCTATTCTCCTCTTCCTCCTTCTGAGCTGGAGGCCTGTAGATCACCCCTGTGTGAACTGCAGTGCCATTGCCTGGCTCAAGGGTGACCAACAGTGCCCCCCCTCCCCCTGTCTACCCTGTACTGTAGTTGCTTTTATACCTTCTGTGATGTATAGGCACCCCACATTTTTACTTTCCCTATCCCTCCTGTATAAGGCATAACCTGGTACATGTATCTCCCAGTCATGATTTGCAGTGTACCACATCTCAGTTATTGTCAATATGTCCAGGTTGGCTTCTACCATCAAGGTCATGAGATCTGGGATTTTACTTCCTGGCCTGCGGGCATTTGTAATCATGGCATTCCACATTTTACTGCCTGCCCCTTCTATTCCTGATTTTGCCCTCATGTTTTTTTCCCTCCATCTCTGTCATCCTTCTTTTCCTGCCTCCCTTCCACTGCCTTACCTTTTATGACTGGTTCAGGTGTACACATCTTCAACTTTCCTCCTTTCTGGCTGTTCTAACCTGTGGAGAGTGGGCTGCTTGAGTCTTTCTACTCCCATCACCCCTCCCTTGACTAGTTTAAATGCTTGCCAGGAAGCATTTAAACCATTCATTGAGGACTGCCATTCCCTTCCTGGACAGATGTTGGCCATCACCCTTATACAGGCCCACATCATTCCAGGTGGGTCCCAAGTCCCCAATGAAGCCATATCCCTTTTCCCTGTACCATCCCTCCAACCAAGTGTTAAAGCTTCTAATGCAGAGATTCCTAGCCTCACTCCTGCCATGGACTGGCAGCACCTCCGAGAATGTCACAGGGTTTGCTACCTTCCCAATGTGCCCTCCTAACTTCCTGAAGTCCTCGTGCACCTGCTGTATTCTTACCTCATCCATGGCTAGGCCTTTTGTCCTTAGGTGGACAATGACCTCTATCCCCCTCTCCTTACTACTGCTATAGTGATCCTCTGGATCTGCTCCCCCTCCCTCTGAGCTATGCCTCCTAGAAGGCACTTTACCTCCATCTCCACCCCGCTACCTGTGCCCAATTCCATTTCCCAGACAATTGAGTACCCCCCTAGGAGTAGCTTCCTCTTTCCTTGGGGTCCTCTTCCTCTCATACCTGGGTCTCTCTCCTGGAGAACCCGCTCATCCTCCATGGTCTGAACCTTGGGTTCCCTTTACAGGACTCACCTTCTCCTCCAGTACAGCATAGGGGTTCCTAAATTGGACTGGATGGGGGATGTGCCTCTGACCCCCTCCCTCAACCTTTCTGAGCACACCATCATCCATCCAGCTCCCTTCCCAGGCAACTGCTGAGGCAGAGTGGCTTGGGATATGGTGGCCTCTGGGTAGAGGCAAAGGACCCAGTAATCCTGCCAGCTTCGTCTGGAGACTTGCCACCTCCATCCTTAGTCCGGAGAGATTCCTGAATATGGGCCGGCACCACAGTACCCAGAATGTCCTCCTGAAGGCCACTGCACCACTCCCACTGCACTGCATCACTCCCTGCATCTTCCCTTTCTGCTCTCTGTCACCTTCTGCTATCTAAACCTTCCTTCCTTCTGCTATTGTTAGTCTACTGGTTTTCTTGCTTTTACCCCATGTCCTGCTTTTAGCCCTCTGTCCCAAGTATGGTCCCTAGTTTTTTTTCCCTTTTTCATGTCTTCCCCTCTCTCTCTTTCTGTCTTCTTTGTAAGTACTTGAGTGATGAAAGGGATCACCCTTACTTGTACTGCTAAATTATCAGTAGGATAGAGACTGATGAATCTATCTGTGCTTAGCCCTTTGCTGTAGGAAGCTGTAATCTATTGGCTGTCTATAAAGGTGGAAGAAACCCCAGGATGGGTGAGATGGGGGAGAGTAAGCAGGTTTAGCCTTCACTGGTCTGAAAAATAATCAGCTGGCCCGCTCTTGCTCTCAACTACACTCCATTCCCCTTGTTTTCAGTACCCAATTACTGTGCTTTTCCCTGTGAAACCTGTTAGCAAAGGAAAAGAGAAATAGAAACAAAGATTTTTTACCCACCTGAGTTGTGTAATACCATGTAAACCACAAGTGTGAAGCACAAGTGGTTTGTGACGGTGTTACATACAGATGGTGTGAAATAATAACAACCCATTCTGTATTTTATATAATTTCTGGTCAGTTTAGTGCTATGTGTTACAAAACAAGTCATTTTCTTTTTCTGTGGCATTTTTTTCTGCGAGCATGAGATGGCAGTGACATTCACTTTCAGTTTGGCTGGCTGACACCGATACCATAATAACTGGGTTCCATTCTGTAATAACCAGATGGTTATAGCATTACAAAGTGGTGCCAGTCCAGTCAATAAATGGGCTTACCAGTAATTATATACAGTAGATGATAATGCATAGTGTGCTATGAAGTTTTTTTTACTCACTTGAGGTATGTGATGTCCCATAAGCCTCAAGAGTGAAGTTTGCAAGGTTTACATGAACATCACACTTAAGGTGCATGAAAAAAACTTCATAAGCACACAGCCACTTATGTTTCATGTCTCATAATAATTGGTACAGGGACATAGGCACTGCAAAAGAAGACAACCAGGAAGATCCACACAAGTCAATTTTCCAGCTGTTGAATAGAAGAAAGGGAAAATAAAGTGTGAGTGCTCCAAACACTGTAATAACTGGGTATGACATCATACCCGGTTATTGATCAGACTGATAATTAGTGTGATAAAGAGGTAACCAGTTATGATAAAGTTATTATAATAAAAAAAACAGCATGTTCTACAGGAGTACTGGTTGTAATTTTAAAGTTGGAGATGTTTTTTGTATCTAAGTCCCTACACTTCAGTGAAATTTCATCAATTTCAGAAAGGGGCAAAGGACATCTGGAAATAAAATCTGGGGACAGTTCAGAGGTATAGTGACCTCAGTAATGTTCCATTTTTCTCAGTTTGACAAAAAGAACATAGCCCAGAGCATCGAAAAACAAGGATTATAGAAATGGAGTAGGTGTGTGTGTGTGTTTATGTATGCATGTACACGTGTATGTGTGTGTGTGTGTGTGTGTGTCTGTGTGTGCACTCTTGTGTATGTGTGTGAATGTGTATGCGTGCATATGTTTGGCAAAATTACAAGACACTCTCTTTTTCTGAATGGATCAATTTCTGAATGTGATAGATGCCACCAGCTTTAACAGTGGAGGTGTGCAGCCTTTTTTTTATCATTATTATTATTTGAAAACATGCCCTTTTTCAAGCATACAATGTGCAATTTATACCACAGAACAAATAACTAACATACAGTAGAACATATCAGCTGCAAGCACACTAAGTTGTTTCCAACAAATGTTGAAAATGCAGTGGGTTGGTCCAGCTGTACTATGGAGTTCCTTCTCAATATGTTGTTTCTAATGCTACATGGTAATAAAGTGAGCACTTTAGTACATCTTTTAACTCTTGGAATACTTTCAGATTTGGTGTGAGTGTGTGCATGTGATTGTTTGTTGCTGATTGTTTTTTTCTATCTTTTCTCTGCTATTGCCAGCACTCAGCCTTTGGCCTCATACTTTATTCTCTCAAAAAGCACAGTGTTGCCACATACTCCATAGTGTGCCCACTAGCACATTATAACTTAATTATAAACATACAAACATACAAAATTTGCCAGCAAATAAAGGACTAGTGGTCTATCAAGTCTGCTCAAATGCGCAGCTAGCACCCCTTATTCTGCAGCTCCATAAGTTTGGCAATTATGTTTGATAATTAGCCTATGTTGCTGGTGTGAGACTAGAGCTTCAACCTTCTGATCTTCCATCTCCATAGGTGAGTGTGCTACCTACTAAGTCACTGACACCTTTATGCATGATTTACTTCCAATAACTATCACCAAGTTGCCTTGAAATACCACAGGTAATGACTCTTAGATTATATTGGTACGGGACAAAATGCTGGGCATTTCTTTTGAGTACAAAAAGTTCAGGCAAGTGCTGGACAACTTTGTGCTGCTTTAAACCTATTGTAGGAGTTCTTAAAAGGCAGTGTGCAGATGCACAAAGTAGATTCAAGTGTGTGTAGGCTGTGGAAGCCTCATCTATTAAACAGTACAACAGAATCCTCATTAACGTATTGAGTACATTGGTACTCTTTGTGGGTGGATAAAATGAGACAGTGTTCTTTGAGATTAAAGATGTTCAACTTATAAGAGTCATTTGGGCAGACCAAAAGTAACCAGAGCAAATCCAAATTGATTACAGAGCAGATCAAAGGAGAAATAAAGTGCTGTAGCCAACATTACCACTGTTTCTTAAAGTAGTAGTGTAACAAAATTTTGTAAAAAAAATTGACTCTGCCTTTTTTCACTGTAAAAGACTCCAGGCATCTTATGATTTTATTTAGTGATAAAATGTTCTCGTTACCAGTGCTTGAGTATTTTATAAATGCTTTACTTTTGCCTTTTTTCTCAAGTAAAAAAGATAAAGATGTCCACCACATTTGCTTTGCAAATGCCATTTTCCAAGTAACTTGAAAGGAACTAGGTAACTTTGAAAGGACCTGGCTTGGGATTAAAGGAGTAGGACAGTCAAAATGTGCAAAACACATATGTTGTACAGAGTGTTTTGATTTGTGTGTGTAGCTCTGGTATGCCTTCCTTTTGTTTGCTATGAAGAGTTTTTTTTCTAAATTAGCTTTCTAGTAATACGGTTGTTATATGGTCCCTGGGCAACTTGATCTTTACAGGGTTTATTGCTCTTCTTTGTTCCTACAATACCTCCTGTCCCATGTGACATGTGTTTGGGACCATGGATTCAGCAAGTACTAGAGATAGAAGTCTGATGTGTTGACCTCCACTAAATAGCTTTAATTCAATATTTTGGTTTTCTATGCATGTGACAGGTCTTGTCAGGAGGAATAAATGTTGATTCTATGTTATAATGGCAACGGCCGAAAGGTGATTGCCATTAGGGCAACTGTACATCATTGAAAATCAATTTCGGCGCTGTACCCCACTGGTGCACTACAAAAGGGCACCGGGGACTTAGGTTTTTCTATTTATATGGGAGGCATGCCCCTTGCATCCCCCATTTACCTCCATTTGCCCCATTACCCCACTACTAAAGGATTCTCAATTCCAGGGGGGAGTGCATATTGGGGATTGCAAAACCTACCCCCAAAAATCTGGGCTGGGTGCAACAAAATGTGCATGCACCCAGAACCAAACACATTACACTCAGAATCCTAGCCCACCACCCACCCACTATGCCATGGGGCCAGCTCAGCAGCCCACCATGGTACCACAAGTCACAAACCCTTCCTCCAGTTCTGCCCCCATAGTCAGCGTGCTAGCCCCCATGCCTTATACATGTCAACAACATCTTGTCATGTAATAGTGAACCCCCCAACCAGTCACCCTCCCTGTAGGTAGCCCCAATGACATGCACTGTGATTGAGTCACCATTTTTGTATGCGCCCAATCATGGATGCCTATGTCACAGGATACTGTAAAGGTTTTGCTTTTAAAACTTTTCATTTCATCAAACTACACACAGCCATAAAAAGCAGACAAATCACCCCAGTTCATCAATTCTATAATTAGTTAAGACTTTGGGCCCCATATTCAAAGTCCTCGGCTGCATTGTGCAAGAGCCTGAGCCGTGGACTGGCCCGGTAGCACTGAGGGTTGAGGCACTGTACGTGACAATTTGAGCCACACTGGCAACCTGGGTTCAGGAATGAACCCAGGTCATTGGGGGTCGGAAGGGGAGAGAGAGATGATTGAGCATCCAGAGGAAAGCTCTCCTCTCCCTCGGGTGGGTTCTGGGGATCCACGGCATGGTAGTGACACCCAATGAAGACCAGGGGTACTACTTGTGCCTGGAACATAAGGTAAAGTGGGTGGAAGACTCTCTCAGCTTCTCCATGCAGGTGTCAGTGCAAATCCAGCTCAAGGGGGCAACCTAAAGAAAGAAAACCCAGGGCCAAGGATAGGTGAAGGTGTGTCCTGTCTCGGCCACTCTTCCAACATGGGCTCGATTTCCTGGGTGTCTGTCAACTTCTACCCAGCACATTTGATTATAGATAGAGCACCAGGGTGGGTGATCCCACCTCAGGGGGCTCAGAGCCAGGGGATCCTCTGGGCAGAGTCAGCCTGGAATATAGAGCTTCAGACCGGAAGCTAGAGCCTGGCTGGCAAGGTAGCTGGAGAGAGTTCCTCAGTCCCAGTGAGAAACAAAGTCTACCAAAAAAAAAGTGCCTGTGCCATGCAACTGGGATGCACCAGCATAAAATGACGATATATTCAGAAGATGCGCCATGATATGTGATCGCACATGTCTGGCTGAATATCCTGAACTTGCAAGATCATGCAGTGGGAGATGCGTAGTGGGGCAGGTGATCTGAGCCCTATGCAGAGCATAGGGAAAAGTGTGATAGGCAGCCACATGCGGTGTGCAAACAATTGCAATAATCAGCTGGGATATGCAAATGGCCTCAAAGGCACATTCTGAGCCCATTCCCCACATGCACAGCTCATTACTGAAATGTATTCAGGCTATTTGCATACCCAAGGCATGAGCAGTTCCAGCTTTGCAGGGCTGCAACACAAGCTCACAAAGGTGAACAGTAGATACTGCAGACTAGCAGGCAGGTGTGATGGAATGTTTGTGCATGGGTGGGTGGACTGCACTGGCCTGAGTACAGTGCTATTACCCATAGCCATGTACAGGGTCAGACTGGGGTACAGGGTGCCCACCTGGACAAGCAACAGGGGATCACACAGGGTGACACAATCTGATCAGCATACCACATGTATGAGATACACCAGCTCCATATGCAGCATACAGTCAACTATAGTGCCCCACACACCCCAGAGAAGCATGATGATAACTGCAAGGAATGGCAGTGTGCAGAGGGTGACCAGGTACTGAGTGGGTGGGTCCCCCTTATGTGCACCTATGGTGTACCATCGTGGGTGTGTGCCACAGGTCAGTCCCTGGCCTGTGCCAGGCTGCCACTCATGCCACCAGGCTACCTGGGCACTGTAGCTCCAGATATCACCCTGGGTACATGCCACCACCAGGTGACACCCTGCAGGCCACATGGGTGCAGGCCATGGCCCCTGTTAAATGTGCTGCAGTGTGGCCATCTGCTCCACTGGTGTGCTAAGGAACACCAGACAGCACTGGCATGTGGGGGATGGCTCTCTGGGTGGTGCCCATTGGGGCCAGCACCTGTGACTTTGTGTACTTTCATCCTGGCATGACTGCTGTGCATGGGTGCCTGGATCAAATTGTGGTGCACCTCCAAGAGCTGTCTCAGGATGGCCTGTCGGCAATTCCACATCCTTCCTGTGGGTAACTGGAAGATTTAGGCCATCCTTTTGTCTGCCTAACTTTGCGTGGCACACCTCTGGGATGCACAGCAGATGCGCCACACATTTTGTTTGATGAATATATGGATGCATGGCATATTCATGTACCATCCCCCTTTTTTGTGCTGTATACATTATTTCTGTGCAATCCCACGTTCGGAAATGTGTGATGCATCTCTCCATTTCGAATATCCCACTTCCCTGCATTTTCTGAGGTACGCCATGCATCTCCATTTTGAGTAACACGTCTCCTTTGAATATGTGGCCTTTAGCTATTTTCTTACAGAATAACCCACTCAGTGATCCCTCACATATCTACTAAACTGCAAATGTAGCCATTAGTGCTCACCGGATAAGGAAAGTTACTTAAAATCATAGTTCTGTTGTTAAAATGACTCTAAAACAGCACTTTGCTGAATCCATGGTCCCAGATATATCACTGTCACATGGGACAAGTGGAACTGCCGGAACAAGAAGAAAAATTAACCATGTTAAGATGGAGATTCCCAGGGGCCATAAAACTACTGCAAAACCAACAGCTAATTTAGAAAAAAATCCTTATAGCTGACGAAGGGAAGGACACACCAGGACTACACATAGAAATCAAAACACATGTTTTCACAAATTCTGACTGTACTACTCCTTTAACAAAAAAACAACAACTTCATAGTGTGCAGCATAAGAGAAATACCTAGAAAAATTTATTTGAAAGGTATACTACTATTTTCTTACTTGTGGTTGAATTTAGCTTTAAAAACTACATTAAAACATTTTTCATTGCACTGCTGCTTTAAAACAACAGGAAGAAGAGGACCAACATGATTGGGTGAACTATATCACATGACTGTGGTAAGATATGTGTAATTGAATGGGTGACTGTCAATTGAATTAAAGTGGGTTTTTTTTTTCTATTTTGTCTGATGTACTACCTGTCGACAAGTATCTCCTTACTGCCAGGCAGGAAGTAGAAGTTTTGATTAACAGATACCACCTTCAGCATTGGCACTGCCTCAGTTAAACATCTTCTCTATTTTTCCTCCTCATGTCCCTCACCTTGCATTTGACTATGTTGAATCAGAAATGCCAGGTGTCTGACCAATCCCTCAACTTGTTCTGGTCCTCTTGATGTTCGTCCCTGTCCTAAAAGGAGTCCATCACCTATGCCAGCTTAGTGTTATCAGTGAACTTAAGCAGCCTGCTCAAGACCCTAGCTTTCAGATACTTCTTGTGTAATACATGTAACATGGTTATTACAATTCAAAAATACAATAAACAATTTCACAAACAAAAATGAATATCCAAATCTAGTACAATATGTTGAAAAAGTAAAGAGAAGTGAATCTAAATATTAGAAATGTTAGAGACAAGATATTTTAAATAACAATATACAAAATGATTTTATATATATCATATATATATATCTATTTATAGATATAGATACAGATATAGATATAGATATATATTATACTGGCCCAGTAGGGCAAATATAGTTAGGGTTGCACGGTCACTTCTATGTTAAACCTTAAAGTTTGCACTTTAATAATTTTCAATCATTTGTCTGATTTGCCTGAAATTTTGCATGCTCAACTACCAACCATATATCTCTGGATCTGGAAAGTTTCATTCTGGTCAAATGTATGGTTGTGGGACCATAGGGCATTCAAAATGTGAAAAATCACCAACTTTTGCGCATTTTTCGATAAGCCATAATGGACTGAAGAATGTATTTGAGTTGATTCAGATTTGTATGTCTACATGATGCCTTGGTTGAACTGGTGCCTTTTGAAGATTTGGTGAAAAAGTATTGCTCTGTTTAAAAGTTATTCAAGTTTTTCATGTCCTATTATAGCCTATGGGAAAACATATATGTACATTGCGAAAATGTTTGTGAAAATTGTTTTTGAGTGCAACATTTTTTCATGCACGCCAACATTTTTTCATGCACGACAACATCCCATTAAAAGGTGCAGGGAATCATGAAAACATTTTTGTCATCTAGAAAGCATTTTTGTTGCCTCAACAACAGTTCTCCACAACATTATACCATGTGTTGTTTTCTTTGTAAATTCATTGTGCCAAGGTGGATTGCGCTTTTGGGCTGAAATTTGCAGTGTGGCAAGCTCTGATCCCACAGATGTGGCTTTTGGTGGTTTGGTCCCAAAACATTCAACGAGCCCATTGTTATAGTGTCACAAAGTTGAGAAATTTCCCATAGGATGACATTGCAGTGGCTTTTGGCGCCCATATCTCGAAAACTGAGCAAAATGCGGATTTTTTTTCTACCCACAGCTTAAGTCACTGTAAGGAGACCTAAGCACAAGCAGAAGTTTAAAAGTCATAGATTACATCTGCACTGGAATTTTTTCCTAGGTTGTACGGTTACTGAGATATTGGCAAATTAGTGTTAAAAGGATTCCTTTTCAGGCCTATGAGGCCATTGTATGACTCTGTTGTTATGCGTAAGTGGGAGCACAGGGCCCAGAGGGCCCACGTTTCCTCAGACGCATTTCATTATACACAGACTGGCAGGTCGGTGGGTTTGTGGGGCCCAAAGTGCACACACTCCAGCCAACACATACCAGTTACATAGAAACATAGACTTTGATGGCAGATAAGGACCACTTGGCCCACCCAGTCTGCTCATTTCCCTACCTATTGGATATGCTGCAGATTCTAGTTAAACAACAGCCTACTTCCTGCCACCCCCACTACAATTGCCTTATGTCTGTCCCATGCATTTTTGAATTCCCCCATTGTTTTAGACCCAACAACCTCCCCAGGAAGGCAGTTCCATGCATCCACCGCTCTCTCCATGAAAAAAAAATTTCCTCACATTACCCCTGAGCCATTCCCCCCTCTATCTTTAAATTGTGTCCCCTTGTTCTTACACATCTCTTTTTCTGAAAGATGCTAGCTTTCTGGACTTTGTTGATTCTCTTCAGGTACTTGAACATTTCTATCATGTCCCCCCATCCCTCCTTTCATCAAGGGTATACATATTAAGCTCTCTCAGTCTCTCTCTTCATATGGTTTCTGATTCAGACCCTGCACCATTTTAGTTGCCCTCCTCTGGACTGCTTCCATCCTGTCTATGTCCTTGCGTAGATGAGGTCTCCAAAACTGCACACAGTACTCCAGATGGGGTCTCACCAACTGTCTGTACAGAGGGATAACCACTTCCCTTTTTCTACTTGTGATGCCCCTTCCTATGCATCCCAGTATCCCCCTGGCTCTCATTACTGACTTCTCACATTGCTTACCTACCTTTAGATCATCTGACATGACTGCCCCTTTCCATTTTTGTTGTTGTTAGTACCTCCACTGCTATTGTGTACTCTTCTCCTGGGTTTTTGTTTCCCAGGTGCATTACTTTGCACTTCTTCGCATTGAATCTAAGTTGCCATATGTCTGACCATTCCTCCAACCTTGCCAAGTCCTTCTCATCCTTTCTACCTCCCCTTGTGTATCAACTCTGTTACAGATCTTTGTGTCATCTGCAAAGAGGCATACCTTTCCTTCCAGACCCTCTGCAATGTCACCTATAAAGATGTTAAAGAGGACTGGACCCAGTACTGAGCCCTGAGGTACTCCACTAGTGACCCCCCCTTTCTTCGGAATGTGTTCCATTCACTGTCACCTTCTGTGTCCTGTTTTGTAACCAGTTTGCTACCCAGGCTACCACCCTGGGACCCACTCCCAGGCTGGCTAACTTGATTATTAATCTTTTGTGCTGGACTGTGTCAAATGCCTTGCTAAAGTCTAGGTAGGCCATATCCACAGCCCCTCCCTGGTCTATTACTTTGGTCACCCAGTCAAAGAAATCTATTAGAATCATCTGACATGACCTCCCACTGTAAATCCATGCTGCTTTGGGTCCTGTGCCCCACTGGCCTCTAGTTACTCAACAATTCTTTCTTTCAGAAGTGATTCCATCATTTTCCCTACCATTGAGGTCAAACTTACAGGTCTGTAGTTTCCTGCTTCTGCCTTGCTCCCACTTTTGTGAAAGGGAATCACATCTGCCCTCCTCCAGTCCTCAGGTACCACCCCATCCTCCCATAATTTCTTAAAAAGTGTGGACAGTGGTGTCACTAGGTCCTCCCTTAGTTCTTTTAGGATTCTGGGGTGAATCCCATCAGGCCCCATTGCTTTGTCCACCTTGAGTTTTAGGAGTTATTTCAGGACTCTTTCTTCTGTAAATGGACTCGTGTCAATCCCCCTACCCAGAGTGATTCTATTGTCTGGTTTAGGTAACTCCTCTTTATCTTCTTTTGTGAATACTGAGCAAAAGTATTCATTCAGTATCTCTGCCTTTTCACTGTCTCCCTCTGCCCACCTCCCCTCTCCCTTATTAATCTTCACTATTCCTCCCTTAACCTTTCTATGTTTTCTAATGTACCTATAAAAGGTTTTACCCCCCTTCTTAACTGAATTGGCTATTTTTTCCTCGGTTTGGGCTTTTGCTATTCTGACTGCCTTACCCACTTCTTTCTGCTTTAATTGATACAGTTCCCTGTGATGCTCCTTCTGTGATTCCTTATACTTTTTGAATGCAGCCTTTTTCCTCCTTAACTTTCCCTGCCACCTCTTTTGAGAACCATAGTGTTTTTTCACTCCGCTTTGTTTCCTTTATTTGCTTCACACAAAGGCTTGTTGCCTCTATGATGGCAGTTTTGATTTTTCTCCATTGTTCTTCCACCCCTCCTTTTTGGCCATTTGCTACTGTATTCCTCATGTATTCACCTTTGCCAAAGTCAGCCCTTCTAAAGTCCAGTATGCTTGTTTTTGTATGGCTCGTCTCCATGGTTGTGTTTATTGTGAAGCACATGGTGCAGTGGTCGCTTGTTCCCAGATGTCTACTGACTTCTAAACGTGTGATTCACTCTCCATTTGAGAGTACCAGGTCTAGTGTTGCTCCCTCCCAAGTGGGTTCCAACACTAGATTTCTAAGGCCTGCCCCCTGAAGGGCATCGAGAATGACCCTGCTCTTGGATGTGGCTGCAGTACATGTCATCCAGTTAACATCTGGCATATTCAGGTCCCCCATTAACAGTATCTCCCCATTTTGAGAATGTCCTCTATCATTTTCTTGTCCATTTCCTCCCCTTGAGATGGAGTTCTGTATACAACCCCTGTGCAGATTGTGATGCCATTCCCTGTCTCCAAGGTGACCCAGAGTACCTCTTGTCCTCCTCCTTTACTTTTTAGTTCTGTAGCTTTGATCCATTCCCTTATATATAGGGCTACTTCACCTCCCCTTTCCCCATCCCTGTCCCTTCTGTAGTCTGTGTACCCCGGTATGTTGACATCCCAGGCATGATTCTCCATGTACCATGTTTCTGTGACTGCCACAATAGCTACCACTTCTGTAACACAAGTTCATTACACTGTAAATATATGGTTTTATCTTTTGGCTTGAAATTTGCTGGGTATAAAGGCGGTGCCCCAGAGATGTGACTTACGTTACTCAGGTGTAAAAAAAAAATGTATTGGTTCCATAGATATGCCATTACAAAGTTGAGAATTTTCCCTTAGGATAACATTGTGGTTCCCACAGTGCTTTTCGGTGCTTGTATCTCAGAAACTATGCGAGATACAGATTTATTTGACTCATCTCGCATGGAGGTTTTGCTGTCATGATTACAATGTCACTTGAAATGTTTTCATAGCTGCTACAGTTGCTGAGATACTGGAAAATTTGTGTTACAAGTGTTCTTTGCCCTAGAGGGCTGCAGTATGGCTCTGTTGTTATGTGTACAGTGCTCGCTCTAGCAAAGTTGCCCGGTGCAGAGTTATGTTGCTCGGTACTGGTCTGTTCGCTGTGTTATAGAAGTGGTAGCTCATTACCACAGTGTGCGGTGCTCAATTATAGCAGCTGTTTAAAACTGTTTTAAATGCTGTTCCTCACACATCCACGTGATGGCAATAAACAGCCATCACAGAGATACTGCCAACTTAAAGTGTAAATGCATTTGTCCCACAGAAACAACCGGCAGATGGGGTCAGGTTTCAATTTATTGCATCCCTTTTTTTCAGGTCATTTTGCTTTTTCTGTACATTCTCGAACTGTGGTGCAGCCTTTTTCCATTTTTTTAAATTATTAGTTTAACATCTGCCCAGCATGAGCTGTGTTTGTGCATTCTCTATTGTTTTGAACATAAGTAAAATAAAATGAAGCACCGGTATCAAATGGGTGCTTACAATATATACTCAAAATAGCGCATGGGAGTTGGTTGTGCTCCTATGACTCAAGAAGGTTTAGGGAGTAGACTTTCACTGGCAGTTGTTAAATGAAGGATTTAATTGCAAAAAGTTCATGTGATCACACATGCCAATAATAAATTCAGCAGAGAAAGAAAAAAAAATTACGCTGCATTCTTGACTGAGACATGCTCTCTGTTACACAGCTAACTGCATTTGCTTATTTGTTGCAGCAGTCCATTTTGCAATAAATTAGAGTCAGAGTGCTGTGTGAAAATCTGTGGTAATACAATGCTTAATATGGTCTACCAAAATGGTACTGCGGAAATCTGGTACATTCAAGAACTTGCTGAAAAATTAATTCCAACCCTCCCCCGACCACTTACACACACAAACCTTGCCTTGAATTTATAACTTAATCAGCCCCCCAACACTCGCCCTCCCAATGTGTTCAAATAAATAAATAAATAAGCCTGGTTGCAAGTGAGCTGTCATTCCCCTGCACCTGATCACCTGCACCTCCTCCCCCCATGTGTATACAACCCTGACCCTGGAGGCTAGCAGTCCCTCCCCCCACTACTGATATTATTCAGTTTTTTGCCTCCCTTTTGCAATTGTTTGTCTGGGCAGTCAAATTCATCACCCAAAAGAATGACTGTAATGCTTTTGTTTTATTTAGTTTTTGTGCACTCTTTTGTTATATTTGCAAACATGTTGTATAACATATTCTGCGGATTCTAAAGATGAAGAGGTGCCACTATGAAACAACAAACAATGACACCACTGATTATATGGAATGTGGCTCTCCTAGTTGCAGTGTTAGGAGGTTAGTGTTAGGAGGTTCTCTGTTTTTGGATGCCCCTCTTGAACTGCCAGATAATTGTAGCTGTTAATGAGCTGCTAATTACACCAGGCCAACTGGGACACTGAATGAGATTAGCATGAGTACTATAGCATGCTAAAGTAGGGACATTTTAACTACACTAAGCTTCACTGGAGTAGGCCTTAGCATGTGGTGTGCTAGCAGAATGATAGAAAAAAAAAGTTCAATGTATACAGTTTTTGAACAACTTTATTAGTAGAGGTTGCACAAAATGAAATCATGCCCATTAGTGGTGGTTTGAGGTTGAAGGGGTTCCTACAAAGTTTTTTTTAAACAAACTAAGAATCAGAGGCCAACAACTTTAAAGAACAAATAAGCCACCAGCATTATACCACTTAAGTATTGCATGCATCCCCTTACAGACGTGACCACTACCTACAGTTTAGAAACATATTTGATGCAGCAGTCCATTTTGCAGTAAATTAGTCAGAGTTCTGAATGCTAATATGTGGTAATGTAATGCTTAGTATTATCAACCAAAATGGTGCTGCAGCAATCTGGTACATTGAAGAGTTTGCTGACAAATTAATTCCAACCCCCATGACCGCTTACACACATAAACCTTGCCTTGAATGTATAACTTAATCAGCTCTCAGAATAAACAGATTTTACCTCTCTGTCTGATTTCTTTAAAAAAAGATGACCAGTTGCCCCCAACACCTGCCCTCCTGACATGTTTAAAATAAATAAATAAATTTCCCTGGTGGTGAGCTGTCATTCCCCCACACCTGATCACCTGCCTCTCCTCTCCCAATGTGTACAAAACCCTGACCCTGGTTTCTAGCAGTCCCTACCCCCACTACTGATATTGTTCATTTTTTTTACCTACCCTTTATAATAGTTTGAGCAGTCAAATGCAGCACACAAAACAATGATATAACCATCTAGCAGAAAGGAGCACACAAATACTTTAAATGCAGCAAAAGCATTCAGTGCAATTCTCTGTGTTTTAATGTGCAAGATGGCAAATGGACAGGCAGAATACAGAGCCATTCTATGGGTTCTGTCTATCCATTTGCCATTTTGCACATTAAAACACTGAGAAATGTGCTCTAATGCTTTTTTTGCATTTAGTTTTTGTGCACAATTTTGTTAGCTGGTTAAGGAGCATAAACAGAATTAAAAAAAAAATTGCACCACTATATTATAGCACATACTATATGTAAGGTCATATCTGGACTAGGGATTACAGTTACCTTATTCCCAGATGAAATGTACAAGAGCAAATATAGTTCTCCTGTTTGACATTGTTAATGACAAGCAATTTATCGGGGAACACGGTGACAGGAGAGATGTTGGGGCTGTGCGGAAAGTGCCAATGAATATGTAGAGTGGGTCAGTGTACCGTACATTATTAACAAAATATTTTAATTGTGCACCTTTTCTTTTTCCCCATTTCGGCAAATTAAACTGTACAGTAGTATTACAAAACATTGCTAGTGCTGCAAATGTTGCTATTTGCCTCAGAAATTCAATTTTCCCCATAGACAGTGATCACATTCCTCATCTGTCTGCACTGCAATGTTTCTAGAGATACTTATTTTTCATGTGGCTGCTATTTTAGTACTCTGATCTGTGAAACTGCATAAAAGGTTAGAATCACCCCAGAACCACTTGCTAACAGTCTAACCTTCTGCAAGTCTCTTTTTTTTACTATGAAAGACCAGTGGATAAATGTGGTTGAGACTTTCCTGTCACCTGAATGATCAAATCTTGGTCAAATGTGGGAATTTCATCCAAGCAATCCTGAGTTTTTAAGGTGAAACATTTACAGCCGCAGGGGTGGGGGACCACGAGGCACCATGGACGTGATACAATAGCAGGGCACTATCAGCAGATCATTGCTACAGGCAGAGCAGTAAAATGTGATAAAATGGATTTCAGGGTTTGATTATTATGACATGGAACCATTGTAATTCATTCCATTATGGTGTACATTAAATTGTCACGTGGATGTAATAAATACTTGGAAACATCCAACTCTTCTAAAATTACTTATTTCTATTAGGTTTATTCTGTAAAAATTAGCCAGCTGAGGCAGCTGATACTGATTGATAAGGAAGTCCCTACTGACAGAGTTAAAGTCAAAAAAAGGTCACTTTTTTAAATGAATACAGTTCAGTAAAAAACAATGTATCGAAACAAAAAATAATGGTAAACAAATGAGAAATAATAGAAAAAAAAGCAGCACATAACCATTACTATCCAAAAAACCACTACAATAGAAATAAAACAATGCATTACAGTGTCTTAAGTACAACAGCATCCATCGCAGCAATAGGAATAGGTTAAAAATACAAAGGGAGGAAATTAGTGATCTATTTGATTGGCTAAGTAATCTCTAATGTCTCACTTGTAGTTCAGTCTGCAAAAAAATACATAAATGAAGAAATACATAAATAGATAAACAAACAAACAAACCAATCAATCAATAAATAAATCCATAGACATCCCCATAATTAGGACAGGTGGTGGACAAAACTTCAAAAAAAGATATGATTTTAATATTACAGTGCTTTGATGCTCAGTCATACTATGCTGTATCCCTCATAAGCTAAAGAGGTGTTCATGAGAATGGGTAATGTAATAAGAAATGACAGGCTGTTTTATAAAAAGACTTCACAGCAATGCTGAAAAACAGCATCTCTTCCTCACCCCATCTTTCACCGTCTCTGCCTCTCATGAAGCACTGTTTATATAGATGTAAAAATAATAAAGGGAAAATGAGAACCTCAGTTTAGAGCAATATCTTGTTTCCTTACATTGAACTGAAACCCATGTCCACATAAATTCAGGTATGTGCTAGTGGTGGGGCTGGGGGTGAGGGTTGGGCTCCTGACTCCCAACAGGACAGTCCTTATTGAAAATGGCAGAAGAAAATACTGGACATTAGGTGGTCAGATGTAATGGGCTGAAAAACTAAGCTGGAAAACTCAAGTGACCCAAACTGGCTACTGGACAATTAAGGACTGACTACCAGAACCAGCAACAATTTGCCACCCAATACTTGCTTCAGTACAGCATGTGCCAGTTTAAAACAAACAATACTGAATTCCTGTTCCTTAAACCTTATGTTGTGTCTCCCCCCCCCCCACTGCAGTGCAAATTCAGTTGACAGGTAGACAGGCTTAATACCATGAGGGAGATTTAAATAAAAGAAACTTCAGTGCACTGCACTGTGCACATTCAAGATTCCTATAGTGAGTGAGTTATTTGAGCATTAATAATACCTTTTCAGATAATTATGTAGGCACTGGTACTCAAAGCAGTATGCTTTAAACTTTTCCCCAAATATGCACAAATATTCACTATTGGAATCATACATGTGCACTGATGTTTCATTTTATTTCTACTTCCTTCCTGGTATTGACATCACACTCCTGCGACTGCACTCATGACACCAATGCCTGGAACAAACACAACAGTAGTCCGCTGAATAAAAGAGGAATTGTGCAGTAAAAGCCTTGCAATAACATAAGGCTTTATAACTTTTAAGTACCTCAGTGGAATCAACAAAGTCCAAGAGGGTAGCATCTTTCAGAAAAAGAGACTTGCAAGAACAAGGGAACACAATTTAAAGATAGAAGGAGGGCGGTTCAGGGGCAATGTGAGGAAGTATTATTTCACAGAGAGGGTAGTGGATGCATGGAACAGCCTTCCTGAGGAGGTTGTGGGGTCTAAAACTGTGGGAGAATTCAAGAAAGCATGGGACAGACATAAGGCAATTCTTGTGGGGGGTAGGAAGAAATAGGCTGTTGGTTAACTAGGATCTGCGGCCTATCCTGTAGGTAGGGAAATGGGCAGACTAGATGGGCCTAGCGGTCCTCATCTGCCGTCAAAGTCTATGTTTCTATGTTTCTATGTTTATTCATAACCACAGTAAAATCTCTGTTACTGGTGCATACTTCAACTGAACTGTTGAAGCATAGAAAAAAAAAATAACACACTTTTGATTTTGTGGCTTAGTTTTTACATGATTTGCAGACCTTCATTGGTTCCCTTTCACTTTGTGGAAATGAGCAGTATGCTCAAGTAAGTGCTACCTTTTACATTACAAAATTGTGAATGAAGCAGTGATTTTTGCAAATGTAATGGTGCACACCATCACAAACCCCAAACAAACTGTATATTTCTGCATGGACTCTTAGCAGTGGAGCTTTACAATTTTTCTAATTTGAATTACTCTCAGATCTTTGAGTGAGTAATGGAAATTTAATTTGCTAAGTCCAGCAACATGCAGAAAAATAGGGAATTTGTTTAGATTCAAGTGGTTCGACGGGATTCTTGGAAGTGCCCCTCCATTGAAAAATCAGAATAGTTCTCATCCCAGGTGGCAATCGCAGTACACCTGTCCAATATCCCATGGTAGAGGACATAACTGCAGAGTACCCCCACCCCCAATAACAAGACCATGAATGTCATGTCAGACAGTAACATTTCAGGTACAGTGCTGAGAACAGATGACATGCAAGACAAATATTCTGTAGATTCTAAAGATGAAGAGGTGCCACTATGAAACAAACAATGAACTCATTGATTATATGGAATGTGGCTCTCCTAGTTTCAGTGTTAGGAGGTTAGTGTTAGTGAAATGATAGAAAAAAAGATGTTCAATGTATACAGTTTTTAAACAATTTTATTAGTAGAGGTTGCCCAAAATGAGATCATGACCATTAGTCATGGTTTGGGGTTGAAGGGGTACTTATAAAAGGTTTTTAAAACAAACTAAGAAGCAGAGGTCAACAACTTTAAAGGAGAAATGAGCCACCGACATTATAACACGTAAGTAGCGCATGCAGCCTCTTTCAGTTGTGACCACTATGTACAGTTTAAAAACACAGTAACACTCCAGCCATTGAAGGTTTCAGTACTACATTTTTTGTAACTTTTTTTAACAGCTCAGCACTTTGGAGACAGGGGGAAGGGAGGTTTGCACTAGTCCCTTCACAAAAGAAAGGTTCCTACAAGAGCTCAATAAGCTCAGGGTGGACAGAGCAATGGGACCTGATGGCATACATCCCAGGCCACCAAAGGAGCTAAGGGTGGAACTAGCAGAGCCATTATCAGAACTGTTTAGTGAGTCTCTGAGCATAGGAGAGGTCCCAGAAGACTGGAGAAGGGCTCATGTGATACCGCTTCACAAGAGTGGTAGCAGGGAGGAGGAAGAGAACTACAGACCAGTCACTCTTACCTTGGTAGTTGGCAAGATTATGGAGGCACTCCTTAAGGAAAGGATAGTGCAACACCTGGAATCCATAGGAGCACAGGATCCAAGACAGCAAGGGTTTACAAAAGGAAGGTCCTGTCAAACTAATCTCATAGATTTCTTTGACTGGGTAACGAGAGTGGTGGACCAAGAGGGAGCAGTTGATGTTGCCTACCTTGACTTCAGCAAAGCTTTCAACACTGTTCCACATAGAAGATTGATAAACAAGCTGGTTAGGCTCGGGGTGGGTCAGAAGTTGGTCAACCAGGTGGCAAACTGGTTGATGGGCAGAAAACAGAGAGTGGTGGTAAATGGTATGCAGTCAGAAGAGATGCAAGTCACAAGTGAGGTACCTCAGGGATCAGTCCTGGGGCCAGTCATCTTCAATATCTTCATCAGTGACACTGCAGATGGACTAGTGGGTAAGGCTTGTCTGTTTGCAGATGACACCAAGATCTGCAACAGAGTAGATGATCGAGATGGGGTGGGCAGAATGAGAAGAGATCTGGATAAACTAGCAAAATGATCAGAAGAGTGGCAACTGGGATTTAATGCAAAGAAGTGCAAGATCATGCACATAGGGAAGAGAAACCCTGAAGCCAAATATAGTTTGGGAGATGAGTTGCTGGTAGTCGCAAAGGAAGAAAGAGGCTTGGGCAGCATCATCATCATCGATGGCCTGAAATCATCCAAGCAGACTTCTAAAGCAGTAGGTAAGGCTAGGGGGATGTTAGGGTGTATTAATAGGGGTATCACAAGTTGTAAGAGGGAGGTAATAATCCCTCTTTACAAGACACTGGTTAGGCCCCATCTGGAGTACTGCGTGCAGTACTGGAGGCCACACCTTCACAAGGACATTAACCAAATTGAGGCAGTCTAGAGAAGGGCAACCAAAATGGTGCAGGGACTGCATCAGAAGACATATGAGAACAGATTAATGGAGCTCAATATGTATACCCTGGAGCAAAGGAGGGAGAGAGGTGATATGATCGAAACATTCAAACATCTTAAGGGCATTAACAAGGTGAAAGAGTCTAACATGTTTTAATATAAGATAAATAGCAGGACAAGAGGACACATCAAGAGATTAGAGGGAGGCCAATTAAGGGGTATTGTGAGGAAGTTCTTTTTCACAAAAAGGGTGGTGGATGCATGGAACGGCCTACCTCAGGAAGTGGTGGCTATGAATACAGTGTAGGGCTTCAAACAAGCCTGGGTTAGGCATAAGGGAGCAATACATATGAGTATGAATAGAGAGGCCACTGACAGCAAAGGACGATGGCACATTTATAAGGTAAAAAAAGAAATGGGCAGACTGGATGGCCTTGCAGTCCTTATCTGCCATCAACTTCTATGTTTCTATTACATTTGGTTTGTCTCACAAGACCACAGTATCTGTCTATCAGCAGTAATTTCCTCCCATTCTGTTTACCTACTAATGATGCTTGACAAGGACTACACCTTGATGTGATAAAATCAACGTGAGTAGACAGACCCATTTCCAAATCAGGATCTCACGAGTGCGGAGCTGCAACTGGCTCTGTAGAAACAGTATCAAAAATCACTCTATGGAAAAAAAGAACTAACAATTTATAAATTCCATTCATGATAAGACATTCTGGATGATGTTTCAGAAGTCTGACTCACTTTTAACAATAATTTGACTCTGGTGAACATATTTGCAGACAATAGTCCTTCTAGACGCATGCCAGTCCTGATATACGGAGGGGAAATTAATTTGAATTTGCTGTTTTTTTCTGCTTATTAAACTATTATGCTTTAAAAAAAATTATAATATAATGTTATGATTTGATGATAGATCTGGGCAGAAGGTTCAGGGCAGTGACATAATTCTATGTGGTTGCATTTTTCAATTTCGATATTTATTTCTTGGAGTTCTCAATTTCAGTACGTAGGTTGGGGCTTTGATAATGAGTGCAAAGGTTTTGTTCAACTAGTGTGGGGTTGATTCTTCATGTAGGAGAATTGACAATAAGGTGGGGTAAACACTGTGCATTTACACACTAAAACCCCAGTGTGATGGCTGTTGTTTGCATCAGGTGAGTGTACTATAACTGGCAGGAAACAGAGAGACAGAGGCAATGGGGACATGACATGCAGTGAAAAGATTTCTACTTTATAAGGTAAGCAAGGCAGAGAGGACGTGTCTTATGAACTAATCTCAGTAGCCTGATTCCAGGGCAACATTACAATGCTTCCTGTCTCAGCTTGTGACACTGTGCTGGGAGTCCTGGGAGGGCAAGATTAAAGACATTAATGGGAAGCAAAGTGAATATGACACCTTGCAGCTGGCTGCTGAGCAGAGTTGTGTAGCCAAAAGACTGACTTCCCTTGCAAAAAAAACCCCTCCTCCACCAGTAAATCAAGCAGTTGTCACAAGTGATGATATCATACAACATATGGTACTTATAGACACATCCATGAGGGCTAAAAAAAAATTACTAGGCTAAGACAACTTACTAAAGGTGTGTTATTGGCTGCTTTGTCAACGTCCTTCCCTCAATCTGACCCCACAAACCACCACGCACAACACAAACACATATCAATAGGCATTACATTTAGTTAGAAAAAGATGGCACTTTTCATTTTGCATATGATTTCATTCTGTGTAAATTAAAACTTACCGAATGATTTGTTTTAAGCTGCTTCATTGCTAGGGACTTTTACCTGGCACTGGCAGTATAGTAAAGAACATGAAAAAAAGAGAGAGAGTATTTAGCCTCCAGTCATGCTGACACCTAAATCCAGTATTACAGTTGATCGGGGAATGGGGATGGGGTTGTGGGGACAGCTACTGGCGTATTTAAATTATGGCCAAAAATTGAACTGTAAACAGTGCCACTTGGTACATTTTTGCTGCGGATAAGAATGAGCTATCCAAACCAGACCTTGGCATACCTCGGTAGACTGTTAAGCCATACTGACATGGTACTGCGGCATTGCTCGGTACCTCTCGGTACACCGTGCCTGCCACGGAATAATGAGGTACTGGGCAACTGATCTGTATCAACCACTGTAAGTGGGAGCACAGGGACCAGAGGGCCCATGCTTCCACACACACACATATCATTATGCACAAATGGGAAGCTTGGTGGGAGTGTGGGTCCCATCAGGCCCCTCACTCCCACTGACACATACCATTTATTAGTTACATTACACTTTTCCAAAAAGTAAGAAAATTCATTGCAAAAAAACATTGTTAATGCATCAGTTAGGGTTGTTTCCACAGTGACAAAAGTAAGGAAATTCAGCGTTAGAGTTTTCAACCCTAACTCCAAATCCCTACACAAACATGCACACACACACACACACACACACACACACACACACACACACACACACACACACGCACACAACACACAACACACATACAAGCAGGGGAAGGTAGAATGCTGCCATCCCAGTGTCTTGGGGGGTATATCCACATGCTGTGCAAATATGTGGTAGGTGTTAAGAAGGCTATGTAGAACATTTTAGATGAAAATTCTTTAAGATGGCTTAAAAAACAATAAGGCTCCTGGCCCTGACCTAATTCCTTGTGAAGTATACAAATAGTTGAAATCAAAATGAGTTGAGCTGCTGGCAGACTTTTTTAATATCTGTTTAACTACTAATCATATACAAGTCCCATTTAGGGGCTCTGTGATTGTACCCATTTTTAAGAAGGGTAACAGGGAGAATCCAGCACACTATCATCCTATAAGCTTAATTGACATCATGGAAAAATTACTTTCAAAAACTTTGCTTAATCTTCTGACTGTGAATATACAAAAACTGGGTGATTTATTCCAGGGCCAGGCTGGTTTTCATGAGTCATTGCCAGCACTTGATAATTTGTATATTTTACAACACTTATAAGAAAAATATGTTAAAGTGAGAAGTCAGAATTTATATATGGCATTTATTGACTTTATGTCAGCTTTTGACACCGTAAATAGAGAACTGTTATGGTATATTATGAAGAGCAATGGAATTAATCCTGTGCTTATAAATGCCATTAAACTATTATATACTGATACATGGGCTCAGGTTAGAAATATTGGGGGGAGCTTAACTGAGCATTTTAATACTAATTGTGGTGTGAGACAGGGCTGTATCCTTGCTCCCACACTGTTCTCAATTTATATAAATAATTTCTTAGTAAATATAAAAATTTCGAAAACTGATTCTCTTAAAATTGGAAGAGACTCATGTGGAATTCTTGCTTATAAGGATGATTTGTTAATGTTATCATTATCCCCAAAGGGACTTCAGACAAAGTTAAATAAACTGACTGTTTGCAGACCAGAACTTCTTGAAAATACTTTTGACCAAATCAAAGGTTATGGTATTGGGAGGCACTACATGTAAGTATAAATGGTTTATAAAGTCCAAAAGGCTGGAACTTGTGAATGAATACCAGTATATAGGAATTGTGGTATTATCTTCTTTTAAATGGAATAAGCATTTTGAGGTTGTTTCGGTAAAGCTCTGAGTAGATTTAATTATAAATGTGGTGGTAATTCACGTGTTCCACTTTTGAGAACTCTGGATGTGAACTATAATTCTCAAGTCCTTTATGGATGTGAGCTATGGGATCATAAATATATTGTTAAATTAGAAAAAACAGCAATAAAAGTGCTTAACAGAGCTATTGGTTTCCCTAGAACAACTCCCTCTCATTTTGTTAGAACCAAACTAGGTCTCTTTAATCTTACTGTTCTAGATGAATCTTGTGTAGTTAATTTTTGGATTAGGCTTAATCTGTTACCAGATCACCGTTATTCAAAAAAATACTTGTTAGAAAAATTGAAATGGAAATTTCTGGACTGCAAAAAATCCAGTTGGTTGTCCTGCTTAAAAAAGATTTGAAACTCAGTTGGTTATTTGAACCAGTTTATATTGACTACCCAACATACTTGTACCTCTAAAAGCTGCTGACTGTTTCTTAAGCAGCTGATTATTGAGAAATATAGGATTTTCGATTTAAATTATATACAGAATTCAAAGTTTGCAACTTGGTATACTCAAAATGATTGTCATCACTATTGTCAGTATTACTTAGAATATCTGGAACAACCTAAAATGCACTAGACATATGCAAGATTCTGGATAGGTTTTTTCCTGTCTAAAGTGCTTGTGTGTAGGTTTAAGATCTATGATCAAGAATCCTGTTACTGTTTTTGTAGTACCAATGAGAAGGACGATCTAGAACATGTTGTTCTAAAATGCCAGTGGTACAGGGCAACTAGACAAAGATGGTTGGGGTTGATTTTAGCCTCCCTTATAGATTTTCTGAATGAGATAATAATAAGGATTCTTTTTACTACAGAAGATGGGTATGCCATTAGAAATGCTACTCTCTTTTTATGCAATATACAGAAAATAAGGAAACAAATAATAAGTAGTATTCAGACATAGAGTCTGTGCTGGAATTACCTACTGCACTGCACAATATTTTTGTAATTTATTTGTAAATTGTATTGTCTATTTATTTATCCATTTGTTTTCATTGCATAAACTTTTGTAATGATATTTTTATGATTGAACAAATAAAATGAATACATACAATATAAGATGTTTATGACTATTTCATACTATTTTGCTACACCTGCTCATAACTTAATGAGTTGAAGTATATGGGCCACCCTCTACTACATTTCCATAGACGGATACATACTGTATGTCCACCTGTGGAGGGATAGGGATGCAGGGTGTAAACCAACCTACTGTGTGACTGTGACTTATGTATACTGTTCTTTTGTGTGGATGGAAGTATGGAAGCACAAGATGTGAAGTATGATGTGGTTCTGCTGTTAGCAATGTACACTCTTCTACTATCTGCATATAGGGATGTGACTGCATGTAGGTATGTGACTGTACCGTGAATAACTCCACACTCCAAACCTGATCTATGCAGACTGTTGTAGAACCTACATGGACCAATAGTGTTCCCAACATTTTATAAAGACACTGGGCAGGATTCACAAACTGCCCAGAACCTAAATCCCACTCCGCAACTGCCTTTGTGGACTGGAATTGCCCGCTGCTGTAGCAGTAGCGATTCACAGCCACAGCAGTTGCAGAGGGTGTTATGGCTGCTCCCAACAGCTGTTGCACATTCCTGCAGCTGCAGGAATCTCCCTGGAGACACCTCCTGCAAGCTGCCATAACCCATGGAGCCGGTCATAATCTGGCTACAACTTTGTGAACACCCAGCGCTGCGGGTAACCTGCGGCTCCGCAAGTGGCAACCCACTTGTGCAGCAGTTTACCCACAGCTGTGGGTCTTTCAGAAGCTCCATGAATCCTGCCAAATTTTATTTTATGTCAATGTGGGGCTGGGAGTGCACTGTCTTTTGGATCAGGCACTGTCATCTGTACAGTGACACAGTATGTCAGAATCCATAGAACACAGTGTTCATATGTCACTGTGGCACCCTGCCCTCCTAGTCCTACATGAAGATAGTGTATATCTGTATGTCACATTATACATATGTCACAGTGAGAACACAGGATAGTTTGGACTGTGCACTACCATACCTCTATTGAAATAGTACAACACAATCCATGTGTTATGCTATCCATATGTTTCACTTTTCTCATTGTGACATATAGGTAGTGTGATATTTGTACTGTGTTGTAGTATGACAATGGAGGTATGGGACAGCTGGATACAAAGCACCATGTACTCTCACTGCAACATATGGATAGTGTGACATATAGATTGTGTTGTACTTTTTTCTTAATGGAGGGATGGGAATGCAGTATCTGAACAACCATGAGGTGACACTGTGACATATGGACACAGTGACACATAGATAGTGCTGTACTATGATAATGCAGGGATAGTAGGGCAGAGTACATAGCACCCTGTGGTCCCTCTGCAACATATGTAGAGTGTTGTTCTATCTCAATGGAAGGATGGAAGAACAGGATCCAACTCACCATGCTGTCCTATCATGACTTATGGGTACTGTTGTACTATCTGCATGGAGATATACAGTTCATGCAGTGGCCATCGTATGTGGTTGCACAGCATGTGGGTATGACCCCAAAGACACTGGGATGGCAGAAGAAGTGATACAGTTGCTGAAACATGATGATGGAAGCCTCTTGTGGTATGTTTACAGAGTTTCATGTTCCTTCTGTTACCTTATGGAGTCTGTTTCTGATTGGTTGCATTGATTTGTATGCTTATATGTGTGTTATGTGCGTGTGTGTATGGGGCAAGGGATTCAGAGTTAAGGTTAAAAACCCTAATGTTGAATTTCCTCATTTTTGTCATTGATGAATCAACCCTAACTGATGCAATAACAAAGTTTTTTACAATGAATATATATATATATATATATATATATATATAGAGAGAGAGAGAGAGAGAGAGAGATGATTGTATAAAAGTTTGGAAGTGCTGATGTATACTTTGAGGTACCACTGAAGCACTCAAGTTCATGTGGTGATCATATAACATTTTTGCAGTGCTGAGGAGATGCCTGGTACCTGGAGGTATACCTCAGCACTGCCAGATTTTCATGCAATCACCACATGACCTTGAGTGTCTCAATGGTACCTTGAGGTATTCCTCAATACTTCCAAACTTTTATACAATCACTACTGTATATATATATATATATATATATATATATATATATATATATATATATATATATATATATATATATATATATATAGCAAACTAATAAAAGCATAATAATATTTCAATTACAAATATTTTCACTGAGGAAAGGCATGAGTGGGGTCAAGATAGAGCCCTATTACAAGAAAGTGCCCCAAAGAGCAAGCTATAAAACAACTACAAACAGTACTCTCTCAAATAAACAAGTTCCAGCCAAAGCTGATAGGGTTGTGAGGCTATAAAAAAAGAAAATAATGATTATAACAAATATAAATATAAGGAAGCCCTGCGAGTCTGTAAGACCAACATAAATAATGAAAAACGGAAGATCGAATTCAAACTGGCCCATATGAAAGACGGTGAAAATTCATTCTATTCTTATTTAAATGATAAAAAACATTTATCAAACATAATAGGTCACCTTAATGTATCTAATACAACAATAGGAGAACTGTTAGACACGGTCAATGAATTTAATCAATATTTTTTTCAGTCTTTGCCCCGAAAGAAAACTCTACTACATTTAACTTAGGGAATACAGTCACCAAGGAGTTAAAAATAACAAAGGAAGAAATATTCTCTAAATTAGAGACTATCAAAATAAACACCTCCCCTTATCCCAGATTCACTTCACCCCCGGGTGTTGAGGGCTATCAAATCATGACTAGTCAAGCCAATGTACACCCTCTATAACAAATAACTAAGTTCTGGTGAGGTACCTGATGACTGGAGGAGAGCAATGGTGATGTCTATTTATAAAAAGGGGAATCACGGTAATTCTGTGAACTACAGACCAATTCGCTTGACTTGTATCCTGAGAAAGGTGATGGAGTCCATAATTAAGGACCAATTAGATACTGATCTGGAGTCAAGATGCATTATTGATAGATCCCAACATGGCTTTAAATCTCATAGGTCATCTGTAACTGCAAATCTGAGTTTTTTGTGTTTCTTGACCTTTGTAAAGCCTTTGACAAGGTTCCTTATCAAACTCTGATGGAGAAAATGTTAAAACTTGAGATGAATATGTCCATCATTAAATGGGTTAATGAATGGTTAAGGGATAGGGAGCAGGTTGTAAGAATTAAAGGCTTTCTTTCAGACAAGGGGACGGTGACAAGTGGGATACCGCAGGGGTCTGTGTTGGGTCCCTCCCTGTTTTCCATCTTTGTCTCAGACTTGGACAAATATTTAAATGGCTACACTATCAAATTTGCCGATGACACTAAAATAGCAACAGATGTAACCTGCTAGGCAGGGTATCATAAACTCTGTAATGACCTCTTAGCCATGTAGTGTTGGGCAGAAAGAAATGGTATGATGTTCAATTTGGAAAAAAGTGTTATCATACATCTAGGAAATGGTAACCCCTGTAACAGCTACATATTGTCAGGTAAACCCCTGATGTCTTTTGAAAATGAAAGGGACTTGGGAGTAATTGTTTCTAGTGACTTTAAGTTTAGTACACATTGTACAGAATTAACTAAAAAGGCAAATTAACTTATTAGCTGTATTAGGCACTCATTTACCTCATGAAATAGGGCTTGCTTAATTCTTTTATACAAAGCACATGTACTGCCAGTCTTGTACTATTGGTCCCCATTGTGGAACCCCGGCATACGTAAAGATATTTAAAAAACTGAGGGAGTCCAAAGAAGGATCACCAAAATGGTTGATGGACTCCCTAAAGTTGATTATGACACTAGATTACGTTCCCTAACCCTTTACCCTCTAGAAATGAGGAGGCAAAGGGGAGATCTACTAACATTTAAAATTATTAGGGATCCATCATTATTAGCTTAGGTTTAGTTCGGGTCCAAATGGATATCTTTCTAAGAAGCCATAGTTTCCAACTAACATTTACTAATCCCAAAAGTCAGATGAGAAGAAATTTCTTCACTCAGCAAATTATTTCCTTGTGGAATACTCTTCCAAAGGATATTGTAGAAGTTGATTCCTTTAATAGTTTTCAGACAAAACTTGATGACTTTCTACTAAACTCTACAGGATGGGAGTAATCCCGTTATGGCAGGAGATATATATATATGGGTTCTTAAATCTTCTATACATCTATATTATCTCAGTATGAATCCTAGTATGTGAAGAGCTACCAAATGACCAGATATTTTCTTGTTGGTGCATATAGTGCTGTTTAGTCACAATCAGAAAAAACTGGCATGCTACTAATTCAGTACTTTTAAATTTATTTAGTCAGAGTACATGCTGCTGTGTGTGTGTGTGTGTGTGTGTGTGTGTGTGTGTGTTCGCCCATAAGAATGAGATAGCTAACACAGGCTACAAGTTGCACTGTCTGTAATCTGACACTGAAGTCTGACTTTCAGAGGTTCAGTAATGGTATGCTGCTAATTAAATCCTCTTGAATGTATTTAGTCAGAGTACATGCTGCTCCTGCCGTGTTGTGTGTGTGTGTGTGTGTGTGTGTGTGTGTGTGTGTGTGTGCCCATAGGAATGAGATAACTAACATAGGCAGAAAACTGCACTGTCTCTAATCTGACACTGTAGTCTGACTTTTAGAGGTTCAGTAAACTCCAGACAACATATAATGAGTTAACCCCTAGGTTGCTGAAAGAAATAGAATAAATCTATTACACTAAGCTGGACAGATGATAGAAGCAGCAGTTTAACAAGTTTTTTTTTTTGTTATTATCCTGAGACGTTCTCAGGTACAATACAGTAAAATTCCCCCTCCCTTCAGATGCTGTTAACATAGAATAGCAAATAGTAAAAATCAGAGGGGGAGTGCACTAGTTTGCAGCTGTGGAGGAATACTTCCAAATGTCCAAAAGAGTTCCACAGTCAGCCATTATAGAGCTACAAACTGATCTCAATAGTGCTGTAGGCTCCACCCACAGCCCTAAAAAGGGGAGATCCTGTGGAACAAATTTGGGGCCTGTTTGCAACTTGTAAAGAACCCATCATCTCCAGAGTTCCTCAAATGCTGGCATAGCATTCAAAAAACAGTGTGTGCTTTCTCCAGGTAGTAAATGGGGTCCACCAAAGCAGTCCATTGAGGCATTTTGGGGGACCATGTCTGAAGTCATAGATAAGTCATAACTTTTTTTGTACAAACCAGCAAAATCAACAGAGGCTTAAAGCAGCAGTACAATAAAAAAAGTTATTCCAAAAAGCTGATTTTCTGCTATAGTTATGCAAAATATTGGCAAAACTGTTGATTTGAGTGTTATGGATGCTTCCTATGCTGTGTACTGTACATTTGCATTTTTGGCTAGATTCTTACTGTCCTCAGGTCCTTAATAATATTTCTATGCAAAAATGAGGCAGCCATCTTTTTTCTTGAGAAATAATTACTTTAAAACGTTCGTAGATTTCTTATTACTAATCTATTCACAACTAGATCTGTTTTTAAAAGTCTGAGATCCTCCAGTGGCTTGGAGTTTAATGTCCCTAGAGTTAGATTAGAAATCGGGAGATCCTCAGTAGGATATTGGGGTGCAGTAGTCTGGAACTTAATTCCCATTAAATTGAGATACCCCATTTAACTAAATCAAAAAAGCATATTAAAATTTCATGAACAACATCACACTTCTGTATTATGCTGTCTTTCTGCAATAACTTAAATCTATGGACTGTTTCTATTTGGTATAATTTTCCATTCCTGACTCTGTATAATGCTATTAATGTATATTCTTTTTGTTTTCACCTTTAAATGTTAATTATGTATGCTTGTAGTAAGAATGGAAACTGTATAAATGTATTTTGGATCTCCTTCAAAATGAGTTTGCTCAATGGAACTTTAATCCAATTCATGTTTTTTTTTTAATAAAATATACTACTACTACTACTTTTTCCTTTTTTGATTGCAAAAATATAGAAATTGACATATTTTGTCATGCACAGTTATAAACATATGTTGGAAATTCATACACAAGATACAACAAAAATACATTACTTCAGAGTGTATCTATATTAACAAGAGAAGAAAAACAAAGTATTATAAATACTTATTTTTAACTAAAGTTATAATAATTTAGCATATGCTTACTAGATAATGAGTTACGTGATAATATTAAATAGCTTAATATATTTAAAATATTTATTGAACTGAGACCACAGATTTAAATACTGTTTTGTTTGTTTAAGAGATGTATAGTGGGCCTTCTCCAATTGATAACTCATAATCACCATATTTAACCATATTTTCAAATTTAGGGGCCTTTTGATCTTACCAATGCATTAAAATGACTTTAAATGTCTGAATAAGGGAGAGTCCTACAACTTTAAGCCTATGTTTATTAATTCGTATCAAGGGTCCTCCGCATATAAGTAACATCCATTTAACATCCTTATTAAAATAAATTCCTTCAATTACCGATAATATTCTCAACATCCCTCCCCAACAATCATTCAAAACTGAACATGTAATGAACATATGTTCCATTGTAGATATCTGACCACAACCCCTTGGGCATTTGCCGGTGATGTTAACATCAAATAGGTTTAATGTATGGAGTGTAAGATATATTTGCTGCAAAATATTAAAGTAAATTTGTATAAATTTGGCAGATTTTATACCTAATTATTTCAAATTAATAATCTGGTTCCACTGAGCATCAGAAAATTTAAGATTTAACTTATTTTCCCATTTATTTTTCAAATTAGCTTCAGATTTGGTACACTCATCATTATTTAGCATTATTTTATACAGATACAATATTAATTTATTCCCAGCTGATGCTCCTAATGTTGCTAAGATATCGTCAAGGGAAGAGTTTTCAAACCCTTCACTATCAGACAGAATATAATGTCTGATTTGAAGATATGCAAAAAAGTGTTGTTGTTGTAAGCTAAATTTGATTTTCAAGTCATTAAAGGGAAGGACAACTTTACCATCCAGCATTTGTGCAATTGATTGTAATGCTGACTTATGCCATTTTTTAAAGATTGGTTCATTGAATGATAGTGGAAAAAAATGTTCATATAGATAGGAGTAGTTTTGTTACATGCTATCTTCAGATCCATTACCTTGCAAAACCTGTCCCATACATAGCATAAGCTCTTTGTGGAAGAAAGGTATTGTTTATCTTTGGTTCTTTTAGAACCATTCATTATACAATGAACCAAATTGTCATACGGGGTCGAATTATTTTCAATTTCTAATTCAGTAGGATATTTCCTCATTTTAAATATATCATATAAATAAGTCAAGTAAGTAGCAAAGAAATAGTACCTAAGAGTTGACAACTACAATCCCCTCTCTCCTTAGGAATATATGGCTTCTCGATCGTCAGTCTAAGGCATTTACCTTTCCAGAGAAATTTCCTCTGGATAGACAAAATCTGTTTGAAAAAAAAAATGTCCGGCAATAATACTGGTAATGTTTGAAAAAGAAAGATATATTTGGGGAGTATATTCATTTTCAAAGCATTTGTTCTACCTACTAAAGCGATAGGTAAGTCCTGCCAATGAGATACATTTTATACTGTATTATTATTTAATGGTGTAAAATGGAGTGAAACCAAATTTGTTACTTTTTGATCTATAATAACCCCCAAATACTTAATCTGCATTACTTTATTTATATCACATCCAGAAGGATGTTTAAATCATTGTGAATGACAATGTGATTCCATTAATTCATTTTTTTTTTGCCAATTAACCTTGAAAACTGAAATTTCCCCAAAACTATATTCAGAATAATATGAGGGTAATTAATATTCATATTAGATGTATATATTAACACATCATCTGCATATAAGCCAATCTTGTGAATAGTTTGTCCAACAGTAATCCCTTTGATGCATGGGTCTTCTCTAATTAAAATAGCAAGTGGTTCTATAGCCATAACAAACATAAGTGGTGACAGAGAACAGTCCTGGCACATACACCATGAGAGTGAAAACTGATCAGATATATTATTATTGGTTTTAACCCTTGCCATGAGACTGGAGTAGCGTATTTCCATTCAAGATCTAAACTTGGGGCCAAAGCCGAAATGTGACATTATTGATTTTACATAATTCAACTCAATTCTATCAAAAGCTTTTTCAGCATCAATAGATAGTAATGAATATTCAGGATCTTTAAACAAATCCACTATATTTATAGTTTGTCTGATGTTAGATTTTACATTTCGGCCTTTAATAAACCCATTTTGGTCTGGATGTATAATATCTGGGAGGACTCTCTACAGTCTCGTGGTGAGGATTTTAGCAAGGATTTTGGTATCTGAATTAATTAATGAAACTGGTTGAAAGGTACCAGGATATAATAAATCGTTATCCTTTTTTTAAAGTAATATATTTGCTTCCTTGAAAGTAGAAGAAAGATTTTTAGTAGAAAAAATGCTTTCAAAAAGTGTTTGCAAATGAGTAGCCAAGATATCCCAAAACTTTTTATAAAAGTCAATAGTTATGCCATCCAGTCCCAGTGCCTTAGATGGAGAAAGTTTCTTAATTGCTCCTTTTATTTCTTGTAATGATATTTCCTGTTCTAGAAATATACTATCCTCTTGAGAGACTGCAGAGATGGAAGTGTTAGTTAGAAAATTATTAATATGATCCAGCTCTGTTTGTTCTGATGTGTATACATTTTAATAATATTCTTTAAATATATTATCACTTGGTTTATCTATAATCATACCATTAGAATTGTAAATGACATTAATATGATTTTCCGCCTGTTCCTTTTTCAGCTGCCAAGATAAAAGTTTGTCAGGTTTATCCCCCAGAACATAATATTTACTTCTTGTATATAATATTTGCCTCTCTGCAGTCTCTGAAGAGATCAAGTTAAATCTATTCTGACATTGCAGTAACGTTTAGAATATCTCTGCATCCAGACTTTGTGAATGTAAAGTTTCTAACTGAACAGTTTGTTTTTCAAGATCATTTATTTCAAAACTTTGTTTTATTACTATGATATTTACGTAAGAGAATCTGACCACGAATAAAAGCTTTAAATGCATCCCACATAACCTGACAAGATGTAGCATGATTATTATTATTATTTTAAAATATTCATTTATATTATTTGGTATATACTAAATGAACTGTTCATACTTAACAGAATGGGGTCAAGCCTAAATGCAGGTGGAGTTATTTTTCCTTCCAAAACCATATCCATAATAACTGGGGCGTGGTCTGAAATTATAATATTTTTATTAGTTATATCTCTGATCATATACGCCAGGGTTTCTGAAAATAATATAGTAATCAATCCATGAATAATTTTGATGAATGACTGAAAAAATAAACATTGTTTCTTAAATGGATTTCTTACACACCATAGAGCTATCAAGTTATAATCTAGGGCATTTTTTTTTAATTTTAATGACATTTGGTGTAGGTTACTCTGAGTACATTGATGATTTATCTAATTCTGGGACTCATGTGGTGTTAAAATCACTGCCTATTACATATGGGGTACCAAAGTTGGCCAATTTCACGAAGATTTCATTATAAAAGTATGGCATATTGTCATTTGGACCATGAAGATTAATTAATGTAAATTTAGATTGACCGTATAAAATTTCTGAGATTATAAATCAACCATTAGGATCTATTTTATTATGTCCAAATGACAGCCCTGACCCTTTTTTTAAGAGATATAGCTATTCCTCTAGCATTGTCACTATATGGGCACTGAGGTCTCTTTCCCATCTTTTAGTATGAAAAGTAAATTCATCCATGAGTAAATGTGTTTCCTGAAACAAAATGAAATTCACCTTTTGCTTATCTACATAATTGAAAACTTGTTTCATCTTTGTTCTGTCACATGTTACTACTACTACTTAAATGATAATGGAAAGTTAAAACGTTACCACCAAAATAAACTGGAAGACATCTGACATTGATTAGGAAGAAAAAAAGATGGCTCAAATTTGGGCCCATTTTCATTGCAATGCTACTTTAAGTTGTCTTTTTCATATCTTTGAACTATAAGGAGATATATGTAAAAGAACTAAGGTAGGGTAAAGGGGTAGCAGGATGTCGAACATCTGAGCAATGGCAGTAGAACTGGCCATCCAATAGGAATGTAAATGAGGACAAAACCAAAAGGCATGTGCATGGTTGGCTCAAAGTTCACTGCAAGTCCCCCAACAAACATCAGCTTGTGTCCCCAAATATTTAGTAGACTATACTGGAGTCTTAAAAAAATTGCATCCAACACTTCCAGGTGGACTCCTTTAAATAGTGTGCCATACAGATTTTATATGTACTGTAGGTAGGAAATAATTTTTCCATAAAATAGGGTTACAAGAAATCTGAAAATCCATATTCCATTGCTTGAGAATAAAAAAAAATGAAGAATCTGTCAAGCAATCCTGAAGAGTAGAATAGAATATACATTGCCAATCAGATGCTCCTGTATTCTGCCCTTTTGGAGGAGTAGAATTAAAGAAACTAGAGATGGGAGTGACTCTGAAAGACATATACAAGAAGGGGGTAGAGTTTGTATGTAAGCCCAAATTAGTACTGAAGGCACTGATAACCAGCTTTCAGATTGTTAATGAAAGGTTTAAACAGCAGTGGCCAGAAAACAGATTCCTGAGGGATGCTATTGAATAGCTTCTCCACTCAGAGTAACATATTTCAACCACAAACTCTGTTTCCTCCCTCCATGCCAGTTAACAATCCAGTATGTGTATACCGTGGCCCAGAAATTCAAACTGTGTCACAAAGTAACACAATAGCAGGAACAGGTGCAAGTTCAGTGCACCTATTCAAACACTGTGCAGGCCAAGATGCGCTTGCACCACACAACTGAATATCACGCCAACTGCACCATGGTGCAACAAGGGATGCGCAGTGGTGCAGGTCTGATGCATGGCAGCATAACCAGGGATGCACAGTGGAGCAGAGTATCAGCACATTAGCACAACCAGGGATGCGCAGGGACAGGATGCAGGGGTCCACCACCCATGGAAGATATGGGCAGAGGAGCATGCAGCAGAACAGACATCACCCCCACACCCCATGAACCACCCAACCTGAGGAGAGCTGGAAGAACCACCAGCCCATGGACACCAGCAACAATCCCACAGCTGGGGCATGGTGCCCCAGCACACCCCCTGACAAGCTGTGACCAGCACACAAGGAGGTCTGGCCACCCCATGCTACACCAACCCACCAATGCAGAGCACACCCTGAACAGTGATCCCCAGACACCCTGCCCAGGATCAGTGCCCAACAGTGCAGAACACCTCATGCATGCCACCACCCCCACTGTGACAATGCAGCCCTGTGCACCATGGAGCCATGCAAGGCAGCCCCACCGTGAGCACCCTGCAGTGGGCAGCAGCAGACACCAATGCAACAAATGCAGACACAGTGCCACCCTGCATGGCCCCCCCTGAGGTACAGCTGAGAGACCCACCATGCGTCGGCACAAAAGGTACCCCACATGTGACAGATCCTGCCTCGGACCTCACCACCAGTGGCACAGCACCCTGCACACCCTCCCAAGGACACACCCTGTCCCAGCACTGGCCACAACAGCCAGCACAGATGTGCACGGTGGTGCATGGAAGCATGCGCCACATGGGATGCAACACAGTGCATGGACAAACACCCACCCATACCCAAGGGCATACCAACACAGGGACACAGTAGCAGGTCAACAGACCCACTGACTTGTGGCCACAGCAGCCGTGTACCCATGACTAGCACCCCTCCATGACACAGGTGTACCAGCCACCCTGTGCATGCACCATGAAGCTGTATGCCACCAGCATGCGGCTGGAGCACAAGTAACAGACAGTGGATCACATCCCCTGAAACAGACACAAGCGGCAGCATGGAGGGGGGGCAACAACAGCGGAGGCTACAGTGCCACCCGAGGCAGATGTGCACCATATCAGTGACAGGAGGCAACCTGGCATTGTGCCAGGTACAGGGGTTGTCCAGCTTGGACAGCCACCACTGACATGCCAGCAGACCATGCATAGCACAGACATGCAAGGGTGTCAGCTGCATTGGCCATGGATGGTCTGACACGGCGCCATGGACACAGTGCATGCACGGTGGACCACTGTACACAGGCATCCAGTGCACAGAGAACAACACACAAACCACAGACAGTGACTGATTCCCCCACCCACACCATAGGTAGTTCCCTGCCAGACACACACACACGTCCATGCCTGCACCACTCCGATGCCATGCACACCACTGCAGCTAAGCATCTGTAGCCCACTGCAAATCATAGACCACCACAGTTGTCATAACAAAGCAAATGTATTAAAAAGAGGTACCAAACAAAACTATTTACAAATATTTACAATGGGGAAGGGCCACATACCAGGTGGGGGCAGGTATGGGGCAGGGGTGAACAAATGGGAGGGGGAAGAAGGGGTGTGAGGGTGGGTCCAGGGGGGTTAGGTGTTTCCGGGGGCATGGAGGGCCTATTGTCTGCCCCACTGTCCACTACTGTGGTGCCTACTTGTCCTCCTCCTCCTCTGGACCCCGTGCCGCTCCATTCACTGGAGGATCTCCAGAGACACCCTTTCCAGCTGCAGCAGCTCCTGAATGCCCCTCTCAATGGCCATCAATCGCCATCCACCTAGGACAAGATAGCAGAGTCAATACGTGTGAATGTCCATCCCCCTGCAGCCCACCCATTGTGCATGGCATACAGCAGTGGGCCATGCCCCTGTGATGGTGTGGACCACCCACAGTGATCATGTCTACAAGACCTGCCTACACAGGTGCACACAGCCATGTGGACCGCTGTACAAACCCACCGCCCAAGTCCCACACAGCACCACCGTGGCTGTACAGTGACATGGCTGTGTGGTGCGAAGACAGTGGCACTGCCATGTACCCGGTACACGCATGGACCACCAGCGATGCACACCCACACATGCAGTGCCACAGGACAGTGCTGAGTGTACCTTGTGGCGTGCACATCAGTGGTGTCAATGGCAGATGGCCATGCCCCGCCGCCTACCCCTCAATACAACATGCACAGAATTTCCTGGAAGAAAGGCACTCACCTGCATCTGCGACATCCAGACGTTGATGCAGTATTGGCCCTCCAGCTCATCTCTGTTGCCAGGCAGCTTCATCCTCACGTTGTGCCCATGCCTCATGGGCTTGGCGCCTCTCCTTAGGGCCTAGGGTTCAAACATGGAGAGGGGAACATCAGTACAAACCAGTAGCAAAGACCCCTCCTGGTGTGTGTGATCCTGCACAGCCCAGCCATGCCGCAACCCCACCACCACCACCACCCACACTGGATGGCTCCCACCCCCCTGTGTGGTGGACACATGCCCACCATGATACCCGGACAGACGCTACCAGTGTATGGATGGAGCACCTACCTGGACGTGGCACTGCACCTCACCTGGTGCCTGCCCGTAAACAGGCAAGCCTGTCTGGGTCCCTCTGCTGGAGGTCCCCATAGCAGTGGTGACACTGCTCAGCACTGTGGGTGATCCCAGTGGCCTCCTCCAGTGCCTCTGCCACCTCCTCCCACACAGCACTTCTGGCCCTTTCTAAGGGGTCATCCTCAAACAGGGCCCCAACATGGGGCTCTACAATGGCCACCAGATTGGCCAGTTTGAGAAGGCTTCACAATGCTGCTGTCATCCATGCCATCTCTATTGCAGCCAGGATCACAAAATGGCACTCTGTAGCACACGTCCGCCATGTACAGATGCTGCACGGTACAGCACTGCCATTCCCCATCGCGCTGTCACCAAACAGCCCGATAGGAGTGTACCCATGTGGATGCATGGTGCCTTGGGGGCAAAGGTTGACTGAAGGGTCAAGGGTCTGTCGTGCACAGACCGCCACAGTGTGATTGGGACTCCCTGCGTGTAGTGCAGTAGGGTGCCTGTGTGTGATGCCCTGCAGTGGCCTACTGCACTGTGGCACCATGGTGCCTACGGCACTCCAGGGCACAAGTGCCATACACATGAACAGTGCACTAGCTTCACTGCCACAGTGGTGGCCATGCCCTGCACTGCATCCCATGCTCAGCACATCATCAGCGCAGCAGGCGTCAGCATCAGCACCCTGGGTATGCGCTGTGCAGTGCCTACTGCGCACATCACAGAGCTGCGCCTTTGCCTGAGCATGCTCAACACAATTGCACAAGGTGCAACAGCTCGAAATTCAGCCAGCATATGCAAATCAGCTCATCAGAAATTCCATGGCGCAGCTATTGCATTAGCATCCACTTAAAGTTGCGACTCACCTCATTTGCATGCCTTGTGTGACGTGGCTGACTGGGTTATGCCTGTTATGCCTGTTGTGTCCCCTGTTGGTTTCTAGAAGGTGCCCGTGGTAAGCAGGCACATGACAGCTGTCACCTTTGTCTCCACTGACAAAGCATGGCTCCGTCATGTGGGTGCCTGCATCTCATCACTGCACAGCTCACAGAGCTGCCTCAGGATCACCCGGTTCAGGAAGTACCGGCCCACAATCTCTGTGTCGGTGTAGTGCTCGAAGGTGGTGTGGGCTTGGTACCACCTGTTGGGGGCATACCGCTGACAGGCCCTTCCATGGCTGTGCCCCCCTGCTGCCTGCCTTCTCACACCCCTCATTACCACCTCCATCTGGAAGGTGGCACTAGCCATGTCCCTGGCTGGTGTCCCCCCCAGCAGCTGTTATGCAGTTCTCCCCACTGTTCTTTGTGATGCTCCCCCTGCACCAGGTGTACCTCTGGCCTTTGGCTGTCCTGTCTACTGCCACTGCCCTCAGTCCACTGTGGCACTACCTTGTCTCTCCTGCACAGTAGCACAGGCTCCCCACTCCTGTCTTGTTCCTGTTTATTCCCAGGTGTGCCCTGTCCTGCTTCTGCACAGTCCCACTCACTGCTACCCTGTTTCTGGTTGCTGTCACCTTGCTCTCACCTCTAGCTTTCCTGTAGCGTTCTTGCACATCTCCCTTATTCCTTTTTATTTTGGATCATTTCCGCTATTGCGCAACTTCTGCTAGCTCCCCAATTGCACATGGTGCATGCTGTTGAATATCACACTGCACCATTTATTCATGGTTCCTCCCCCTACGGTTGCGCATGCATTCATTACCATTGCGCTCTTGCACATTGCAACTTGCGTGGTGCAGCTGCCTCCTGCTGAATATCGCACAATGGTGTATTTTCGGACTTGCGCTGGCGCATCTCTATTGCGCATGGCACATTCCTTTTGAATATCTGGGCCCTTGTGTATATACTGCACCATGAGAATGCAAATACATTTGGAAGATAAAAACTGATATTTCCAGTGGAGACATAACTACTGTATGAATAACCATTCAAATCATGTTATTTTCAAATTAGCTATGTTATTTGCACAGTAGTTACACCTGAATTGGCTTCCCTCAAGCAGCACATAAAACAATGGTGCTGTCACTTTAAAGTGACAGTGTCAGCCCTTTATTTCTAGTTGGAAAACCACATTTTATGACTGTTCACCTTCTCTAAAACTCATTGAAGTAGTTGGTTGTTTGATCTGCTTCCTTTCGTAGTAAAACTGAAATGCATGTGAATGATGCATTATACCAAAACTTGTTTTGGTTCAAATCCTTTATCTACTCTTATTGCATACCTGCTTAACATTAAAAACACCCCCATACAGTGCAGCCACTCATGATGCAATAGTCTCCCTTCCTCCCATACCATCAGGAGTGGCTAGATTGTGGAGGGGTGTTCTGAAGTCCAAGAACGATATATAAGATTATATACATCGGATATGCCATGAGGTAGCTCGAAATATGCATGTTATTTGGTTTGAAATGTCACTGTTTTTGCCACTGTACAATAACACCAACATTTCAAATCAAATAGCATGCATATCTTAAGCTACCTCATAGGATATTCTCTATGTATATCACGTACAGTACTGTACTACCAAATGATAGACTGAATGAACTTTATTATGGCTGCATGGGTGCAGCCAAGCTAACGTATTGCTTTTATGTTGAAGAGAGAAACTACGGTGGAAGCCTGTGACCGGATACCTTCCATCTGTTCTTCCACAGTGCTGTGGTCAGTGCTTTTCTGTTGTTTCTCCACTGTCCCTCTCCTCTGTGGCCACATACGTCCCCCTGCATGGACACATTATTTTATTTCTTCCCATCATTTCTATTTCAGTTTTGCAGTTGTAGTTGAAAAAAAAGAACCCCAACATGCCCAAGATGGCCACCATGAGCTCAGTGCACATGGGCAACGTCACTTCCACAGTTTGGCATGCACAAGTTCACTTTCTCCATTGTGTTGAAGTTGAGCATGCACACTGAGCTCACAGTGGCCATCTTGGGCATGGCAGGCTCTTTTTTTTCAGTCCCATGTGTGCTCTTAAAGCTGCTTAGAAGCTGTGTTAGCTCTGACCAGAACCTGTTAGTGCTTCAGTGGGAGGAGCCCTGCAGACCTCCAGTTGTCTGAAAAGGGAGACTTTTCCAACTGAACAACAGTATGGAGTTGCTTTACAGTCATCTCTGCATTTGTGAAGCACTCTGCTCTCAATAGCAGTCACACTGCATTATTTTATTCAGTTGGTGGTTATGGTGGAACATTGCAGAGTCCACTGTGTCCAAGATGGCTACCAAACAGTACTATGCATGCACAATTACTGGCACATGTGCAGTAGGGCTTGGTGGCCATCTTGGATAAGGCAGACTTTCACATGTGTTCCATCATGACAGTCGCAAAAGTTCTTAACCTATGTATTTTTCCACTTCCCCACCAGAGCCTCCATCTGAGCACCTACCCCTCACCCACCCAGAAACATAACAGTGAAACTGGGGGATGCCCAATTCCCCAGTGTCATAAGCTGTTTTTTATTATAGAAATTCACCTGCACCTGACCCTCCATCTCAGCACCCACAGCCCCCCCACCCAGAAACATAACAGCAGTGACACTGGAGGTGCCCAATCCCCCAGTGTCACAATCAGGATTTTCCTCCCCCCACTGACACTCCCTCTCAGCACCCACCACCCTACACTTGAGCCTGAAACATAACAGTGACACTGGAGGGGTGCACAATCCCCCAGTGCAGGAATCCTCAGTCACTGTTTTTTAACCTGTAAAAAAAATGTGCATCAATGTCTTTTGTGGCTGTTACCCACCACCTGACCCTCCCATTCAGCACCCACCACCCCGCAACCCCACTCTCAGCCCTTACTTACATATCGGGGGTCCAACACTGTAATCATCTCTGAACCACAGACACATCTTCACTCTTCAAAGCCAGACTGCAAACTGAAGACACAGGTATTTGGTTCAATATACTTCAATGGTGTTTTGAACTTAGTGGCACAACTTGGCCATTTTGGTATATTTTGCCCCCAGATTTTCAACATGCTTTTTGGGGACACTGCCTCATGAACAGTTGCACTTATAATAGGCAAATCTGTCTCAAAAGGTGATTTTGCAGTCCATGCACAAAATCACCTTTTGGGCAGGAGTTGAAAATTTTCTTTGCCTGTGTTCTTGAGGTAGAGTCATAACTAAAAAGGGTATGTTGAAAATGTGGTGTAAAAATATTAAAAAACAGCAAAGTTATGAGCCTATGTTGAATCTTGTGAATACAGGCTCATAACTTTGATAATTTTCAATATGTTTACGCCAAATGTACAATTTGGCCATATCTTTACAGCACTTCATGAATGCGACAGCTGTCATTTTTCAAATTCTGGCTCCCTCTTTACCTGCACTCAAACACCTCCTTAAACCTCCCCCTGTTTCATCCTGTTACTGCTCTTTGTCCTAATTCTTTCCACATCTTTACCCCTATCCTCTTACCTGTTCTCCATCTCCTGCTTTATTCACACCCTCATGTGGCCTATCACTGTCCCTCTTGGCTTTAAAAAAAAATTGTTACCTAAAACACTTTATTACATTTTTAGATTTCTTATTTTTCACCCATGTTAATTTGTACTGTACATTTCTTTAGATTGCATCTGTATGCTGCTATCCCTTTGTTGTATGTATACGTTGTCCCCGGGTGGCACCTGGAAATGAGCTTTGGTTCAGCATGCCTTTCCAGGTTACCAAACTTTGAAATAAATAAATAAAATAAATACAATTTTTTTTTTCATCCTGAAAAGTGATTTTGTGGTCTCTGCATGAAGTCACCTTTTGGACAGGAGTTAAAAATGTTTTCCACCCTTGTTCATGAGCTGGGGTCATAAGAAGGCTACGTTGAAAATTTGGTGTAAAAATATTAAAAAAACAAGAAAGTTATGAGCCTATGTTGAACTTTGTGAATGCAGGCTCATATCTTTGGTAATATTTAATATGTTTACCCCAAATTTTCAACATAGCCATGTCTTTAGAGTACCTCATGAATGTGACAGCTGTCAGTTTTGACATCCTGGCAAAAATGTCTTTTTTTTTACATCCAGAAAGATGATTTCATGATCCCTGCATGAAATCACCTTTTGGACAGGAGTTTCAAGTTGTATTGGCCCTTGTTCATGAGTTGGGGTCATAAGAAGGCTATGTTGAAAATTTGGTGTAAGAATATTAAAAAACAACAAAGTTATGAGTGTACATTGAATTTTGTGAATGCAGGCTCATAACTTAGGTAATTGTCAATATTTGTACCCTAAATTTACAATTAGTCCATATCTTTACAGCACCTCATGAATGTGACAGGTGTCATTTTTCAAATCCTGGCCAATTTTTTTTTTTTTACATTCCGAAAAATGATTTGCAGTCCCTGCATGAAATCACTTTTTTGACAGGAGTTGAAAATGTTCTTTGCCCTTGCTCATGAGGTGGGGTCATAAGAAGACTAGGTTGAAAATCTGGTGTAAAGATATAAAGAAACAACAAAGTTATATGCATATATTGAATTTTGCAAATGCAGGCTCACAGCCTTGGTAATATTCAATATTTTTACCCCAAATGTTTAACATAGCCATTTCTTTACTGCACCTCGTGATTGTGACAACAGTCATTTTTCAACTCCTGCCCAAAATGCATTTTTGTGTCCCAAAAGTTGATTTTGTAGTCCCTGCGGGAAATCATCTTTAAGCCAAGAGTTGAACATTTCCTCTGCCCTTCTTCATAAGCCAGTGTCATAACAAGGCTATGTTGAAAATCTGGTGTAAAAATATTACAAAACAACAAATTTATGAGCCTTTGTTACATTATGCGAATGCAGGCTCATAATTTTGGTAATTTTCAAAATCTGCGCCCCAAATTCCTTAGCTGCAGCCCTATCAGCTCTGGACAGAGTTTATTTTTAAACTAGCATTGTGTTACCTGCCTATTTTGTAATCAGAACATAGTGATGTATGTGCTGAAACTTCTTGCCTGCTTCCCCAGACCACCATGAAAAATAAATGTTTCATCTCATTAAGGACAATCCTGATGTGTGAAATTTTAATAAAAGATAGATAGAAAGATAGATAGATAGATAGAGTGGTAGATATTGCACTGATGTACTTTACCCAGCTGATTGTCATGTACTACAATGTCAAAGAACTTGCTGCAATCTAGATAAACTACATCTATGTTGATGTAAGACCATTCAGCCCCCTGCTGAAGCCTGTAATGGTGAAATGCAGGGGTGTTCTCTCTCAGGTCTCTTACCACTACATATTTTTGTAAGTATGCTTGCTTTTCTGAAATATGTGGATGTTTACATGGATTTATTTAGATAATGAACAATCTTTTCTAATACTACCATTGGTTTGGTATTGTGTGTGCAGCTCCACCACTCTTTAGATCTAAGTCCATAGCCCTGCCGCTATCCACATCTCTAGTCATTTCTTCAAAGAAGGTAACCAGACTGATTTGGCATGCTTTCCCTAATTAAGCCATTTTAAAAGGGGACAAGAACTTTGCCCTCCATCAAATGTTCCAATATTCTCTCCTTAATAACTGGATGAGACTATGGTACTCCATACCATGGGATTCAATGACTGGTTGAACAACTGGTGCAGAGCTCAGGGATTTGGCTTCATTGGGAACTGGGGCTCTACCTGGAGGGATGTAGGCCTATACAATGTGTGATGGTCTGCATTTATCCAGGAGAGGAACCTGGATCTTCAGTGATAGGTTTAAATGCTTCATTGGCAAGAATTTAAACTAGCCAAGGGGGGGGAGGCACTGAAAAGGAGAAGGGAAATCCTAGCCCCCCCAAAAAAATCAGAATAGTTAGTAAGGTATACACCAAGACATAGCAGTTGATAGGGAGATGGGCAGGGGTAAATTGAGAAAAAGACAAAGGCAGTAAGGACAGGGATGGGGCAAAAAGAAATAAAGCCATAATAAATGGAGGGTAATGAGTACCAATGCCCATAGTCTAGGTAATAAGCTCCCCAAAATGGTGGCCTTGATGGAAGTGGGATGCCTGGATATCGTGGCAGTATCAGAAACATGGTACACAGAGAACCATGACTGGGATGTCAACATACCAGGGTACACAATCTACAGGAGAGACAGGGAGGGAAGAAAAGGAGGAGGAGGAGGAGTTCTCTTTGTAAGGGAAGGGATCAAAGCAACAGAACTAAAGGGTAAACAGGGAGGAGAGGAGGCACTGTGGTTCACCCTGGGAACTAAAAATGGCACCACAATCTACACAGGAGTTGTATACAGACCCTCATCTCAGGGGAAGGAAATGGTCAAGGAAATGATAGAAGGCATCCTTGGGATGGCAGAGAAAGGGGTGATATTGTTGATGGGGGACCTGAATATGCCAGATGTTAACTGGAGCACCTTTGCTGCAGCCACATCCAAGAGCAGGGGCATGCCTAAGACAGCTACTTTTGGAACCCACTCAAGAGGGAGTAATCTTAGACCTGGTAATCTCTGATGGGGACAGAGAGAGGATCTCCAATCTTAAAGTGGGTAGCCATCTCGGAACAAGCAACTACCAAATAGTGTGGTTCACAATAAATTTAGCTGTAGAGTCATGCCATACAAAAGTGAAGGTACTGGCCTTTAGGAGGGCTGATTTTGTCAAAATGGGAGAGTGCCTCAGAGAAGCACTAGCAAACTAGCAAGAAGGAGGAGTGCAGCAACAATGAGGAAACATCAAAACCGCCATCACAGAGGCAACAAGTCTTTGTGTGAAGCAAATAAACAAATCAAAATGAAAGAAAAAACCCCTATGGTTCTCAAAAGAAGTGACAGGGAAGGGAAGGGAGAAAAAGATAGCATTCAGGAAGTAGAAGGAAACACAGAAGGATTAGGACAGAGAACTGTTCCAGTTAAAGCAGAAGAAAATGGGGAAGGCAGTCGGAATAGCAAAGGCCCAAACCAAGGAAAAGATAGCTAACTCAGTTAAGGCAGGGATAAAACCTTTTATAGGTACATTGGGGAGCAAAGAAAGGCTAAGGTAGGGATACTGAGGTTGAATAAAGAGGAAGGTGGTTGGGCAGAGAGCGACAGTGAAAAAGCAGGGATAGTGAATGAATACTTCTGCTCAGTATTCACAGTGAAAAAGCAGGGGAAGATACCTAATCCATTCAATAGAAGCACTGTGGATAGAGGGGTTGATATTAGTCCTTTCACAGAAGAAAGGGTTCAGAAAGACCTCTTAAAACTGAAGGTGGATAAAGCAATGGGGCCTGATGGGATTCACCACAGAATTCTAAAAGAACTAAGGTAAGAACTAGTAACACCACTGACTACTCTTTTTAATAAATCATGGGAGGATGGTGTGGTACAAGAGGACTGGAGGAGGGCAGATGTGATTCCCCTTCACAAAAGTGGGAGCAAGACAGAGGCAAGAAAATATAGACATGTCAGATTGACCTCAGTGGTAGGGAAAATGATGGAATCACTTCCGAAGGAAAGAAGTGTTGAGTACCTAGAGGCCAGTTGGGCACAGGACCCATGGCAGCATGGATTCACAGCAGGAAGGTCATGTCAGACATATCTAATTGATTTCTTTGACTGGGAGACCAAAGTAGTAGACCAGAGAGGGGCTGTGGACATGGCCTACCTAGACCTAAGCAAGGCATTTGACACAGTCCCACACAAAAGATTAATAAACAAATTAGCCAGCCTGGGAGTGGGTCCCAGGGTGGTAGCCTATGTAAAACATTAGCTTGACAACAGGACACAGAGGGTAATGGTAAACAGAGTCCACGGTGAAGAAAGGGGGGTGACTTGTGGGGTACCGAAGGGTTCAGTACTGGATCCAGTCCTTTTTAATGTCTTTATAAGTGACATTGTAGAGGGACTGGAAGGAAAAGTATGTCTCTTTGCAGATGACACAAAGAACTGCAACAGGGTTGATACACAGGGTGGGGTGGAAAGGATGAGAAGGGACTTGGCAAGGTTGGAGGAATGGTCAAATGTATGGCAGCTTAGATTCAACACAAAGAAGTGCAAAGTAATGCAGCTGGGAAACAAAATCCCAGGGGAAGCATACACAATGGGGGGTGAGACACTGACAAATACAAAAATGTAAAGGGACTGGGGATAGTTATATCAGATGACTTAAAGGTGGGCAAGCAATGTGAGAAGGCAGTAAGGAGGGTTGGGGATACTGGGATGCATAATGAGAGGCATCACCAGTAGAAAACAAGAAGTTGTTAGCCCTTTGTACAGACAGTTGGTGAGACCACATCTGGAATACTGTGTGCAGTTCTGGAGACTCCATCTCTGCAAAGACATAGACAGGGTGGAGGTTGTCCAGAAGAGGGCAACCAAAATGGTGCAGGGTCTGCACTAGAAGACATATGAAGAAAAACTAAAGGAACTTAATATGTATAGACTTGAGGAAAGCAGGGAGAGGGGGCACATGATAAAAAAAGTTTAAGTACCTCAAGGGAATTATCAAAGTCCAAGAGGGTAGCATCTTTCAGAAAAAGAGATGTGCAAGAACAAGGGGGCACAATTTGAAGATAGAAGGCAAACAGCTCAGAGGTAATGTGGGGAAGTATTTTTTCACAGAGAGGATTGCAGATGCATGGAACAGCCTTCCTGAGGAGGTCATGAAGTCAAAAACAGTGGGGAAATTCAAGAATGCATGGGACAGACATAAGCCAGTTCTAGTGGGGGGGGGGGGTAGGAGGAAGTAGGCTGTTGGTTAACTAGGATCTGCCACTTATCCATTAGGTAGGGAAATGGGCAGACTAGGTTTGCCAAGCAGTCCTTATCTGCCATCAAATTCTATGTTTCCATGTTTCTATGTACCGTATATATACTGTGTTTAACTTTTGTTCAGTTATATTATCTGTTTTCATGATCTTGTCCCTCATCTCCTTTTTTTTTTGTTAAGCACTAGACTGCTTGATATCTTGAACCTCCCTGGTTCTAAGTCATAATTGTTTATTTATTGGCTCTGTCTGTATCCCTGTTGTTTTTAAGATCTTACTTACTTTTTTATCTGACTGAAGATCCCCCTTATTTTTTCTTTTCAAATCTAATACTACTTTTTAGATTCTTTTTCTTCAATCAGTTCCATAGTTGTTTTTATTACTTCTACTCTTCTTCTAGTATCAGACTTTATTCCTACCCATGAGTTTTTCCTGGGCTTTTTTGTTTCCCTTGCTGTTATTATTGTCAGTATAGGTGGGATCTACTCTTTCTTTCACCTCTTTAACTATCTTGTTTTGTGTAGGCTGTTCCATTCTTTTTTGAGATTTAATTGCTTGCAAAATTTCCCTTAAAACATTGTTGTGAATAAACACCATTTTAATATCTTGCATTTCTGTTTTAAAATTAGACTCAAAGTTTAGCAGATAATGAAATTGTTCATGATTTAGCTTAGATTGCTCTACATCAGTATCTTGATTAGACCAAATAAATGATATGTCAGGACCATTTGAAGGGGGGAAGGGGAGGCACATTTAGTTTTCTTTATTAAATAATGTGTTAAGAATTTTTTATAGTCATTTAGATATCTCTGGTCTTCATAGGTATTACTACTAGAGAAAAGAAGGAATAAACAATCTATTCTTCTAGTTTGTCCATGCTGAAATCAATCCTGTTTTCCTTCATTATTTATATTTGTCTCCTTTTCAACTTCCAGCAGTCTAGGTGGGCAGTTTGGCTAAACATTTGGGGCCAGATATTCAAAACTTTGCCCCGGGGCTAAATTAACACTGCCCGGCAGACAAACTTAGCCAGGAGCATAAAACAAGACATATTCAAAAGGAATAGCCTGGGGCAAACAGCTTCTGAATATAGCATGGGAATGAGGCTGGGCAAACTGGGCTGGGAGAGCAGGGCAAACTTAGCCCTGGAATAAGACAGCTCTGAATATGGCAACCAGGAAGTGCAAACCACAACAGCAACACAGTGCACAGCGATGTGAAGGTAGGTAGAGATGAACTATGTGGCCAATGTGAGTGCCAGCAAATGCGTGGACCCAGTACAGCTGTAGGCAGCAACGTATGTGAAAGTACAGTGTGCAAAACTTTAAAATATTCCCTGAACTGTTAGCGCAGCACTAACACGTTTCCACAGATTTAGCACAGGGCTAAACTGTTAGCCTGGTGCAAACACGTTTGTCCGGTGCTAAACTTTGCCATATTCAAAAGTGACATACAAATGTGCCTACTTAGGTAGTCTGTGGGCAAACATCTAGATTAGCATCTCATTATGCCCTGATTTGCATGCAGTTTGCACTGGGCTAACTGTTTAGCCCTGCGCTAAACCCGCGCAAACAGCTTGGGGAATATTATACAGTTTTTGAACACTACTTCCACATGTGCTGTTGCCTGCAGCTGTACTGGGACAACACAGCATAGGCACAGACGGTGGTGGTGCTGCATGCAACTGTCATATTTTAGGTCATGCTACAGTGCACAGCAGAAACTACAGTAGCAAGGGGGCCAGTAGTGTGTGGACACAGCAATGCCTATGGTGTGTAGAGCAGTGATGATGACTGCACTATACACAGTGAGAGGTCCGACCTGCAGGTGTTTACTGACAGTGGACATAACTGTTACACTGTTGTGTGACCCACAGATGCTGCACCTGTGGCATGGGATGCTCACAGTGACATGTACATTTCTGGCTTTGTGTTCTGTGGCAGTTGTACAGCTGTGAGGTATGTGGCCGGGGGGGGGCATATATTATCCGAAAGGCACATGGTGTTGGGGTATTCTCAATACTGGCCCATGTGCACTGCATGATGTGTCCCAGCCTTGTGGCCACACCTGGTCTGTGGCATAGCCTCGCCACCCATACACACTCCCCTCAACATCCTCCATGCCCACAGTGCTGCATGTGTGTGCTGGCATCTGTTGGTGTCCATAGAAGTATGGTCCACAGGTGTGTGCTGTATGGCCACACTACCATGCTGTTCACTGGCGGCAGGGTCACCACTTACTGCCTGGCATGGCTGGGATTGGTGGCAGATGAGATGATGGCATCATTATGATGCCATCAGTTAGAAGCATGCTTCCTCTATATTTGGCTTTATCTATGTGTCATATTTATTTGTTAAGTTGGAGCAAAACCCATGCTAAACCAGTGCAAACACTGTGCAAAGCCATAGTGTTGCACAAAGCTGATTGCCCAGGGTTAAGACAAGCTTTTCCTGGGCAGTGATGTGCACCGCGCTAAGTGTCATGGTAAGTCTTGCAAAACCACTTAGTACGACGCTAGTCGCTGAATATAGTATTGCGCCTGAATTCATGTCAGTTTGCCCCTTGCATACATTATGATTTTGCCCAGCGCTAATGCAGTTTGCCCGCGGTATTTGGCCTTTTGAATACAGCAGACCCACGCTAATCCTGCGCTAAACCTGCGCAAACGTTTTTGCCCGGCGCAAAGTTTTGAATATCTGGCCCTTGACCTTCTATCTCATTTACATTATATACCGAGTTATCTGGGGATTCCAAGAACCTGATTTTATTATGTAAGAAGTAGTCCCATTCTCTGTGAATTGCTTTCCTCTCATTAAGTTTCGGAGAGGAAGTAATTGGAGCTACAGTACCATGTCCCTAGAAATTTGTTTATTTGGGGAAATAGTAAAATGTGTGATTTTTTTTATTTCTAAAAATTCCCATTGTCTCTGTAGTGCTAGACCATAAGTTTTACCTCTATGTTCTTACACTATTTTTGCATTTCTGAGAACCACTGCTGATTTTCCACTCATCTTTAAGCAAAAGCTATCTTAGTAAATGCAATTAGAGGCACAGCTTCCGTTACTAGAATTATATTGTTTTTTTCTCAAAAAGTATAAGCTAACAGAAAAACCCAATAAGACCTAAGTAAATCAAGAAGTTCAGGGGTAAAGTTATTGTATAAAAAACTGATTGGTTCCCTGACAAAAATCTATAGTCTTTGCTTTGCTTTAATTATACACCATACATTTAAACAGTACAGTGTCAGTGTTTCAGGATGCCTCTCACTCAGAAATTCCACATCTTATGTCTGAGCCATGGGCACATGAAGGATAGTAGAGAGATTTTATTCCCTTATTGCCACAGTATGATTTAGTGGTGGGCAGACCACTGTTAGACTCAAACTCAATGCACTGCCTCTGCAGCAGCAGCTGTTGACCTAGCAATGTCTGTTTTCATTGTCTTTGCTACGATGATGCTTCTAAAGCTGACAGAACTCATTGCTCAGTTTTGTAATGGACACTTGAAAGAACAAAACAACAAAACATTCAAGTTTGTAAAATGTGGTAACATTTAAGTACAGCAACTATGAACTGCCAGTTTTAGCAATTTAAGATTAAAGGTTAAAATATTACAATAGTGTCCTTGTCCCTGGATTTCAGAATTAGTACCTAGTTTTGAGGAGCTCGGTTTTTCACAGCAAGTCTAATCTTGCCTATGTTAATCTAAATCTATTATAAATATCTGTTGCATACCTTAAACATATCTATCTCATACATAAAATGAGCTAATTGCCAATCAGTGTTGCTGCTGTAGCTGTGATTATTGCACTTTGTGGTCAAAACAGTGGTGTAGCATCCGATGTATCACCTATATTTCTAAAACGTTCACCCAGTATTTTCTTCCACTCAAGTCAAAGACTCAACAAATATTCTTAATTTTGTTGTCAGGAAAAAGAAAGATAAAGATTTACCATCAAAACTCATTCAAAAAATCTTACTACTGGGATCTTTTCTGGTGAAAGTTATTATATATGTTACCAGTATCAAAGCAGGTACTGAAAGGTATTGAAAGCCAGATGGCACGCCTCATGGTTTCTGACCCATTTTGGTTCCACGCTGGGAACTAAAAATATTTCTAGGGCTGCTAGAGCTATTACAGCTTAACCAACTATTATATATAACTTTGAAATGCAACTATTTGCACTGCTCTTTCCCAGCAAAGCTTGAGAATAGCTCTGGCTTCCTAAGGTGTACCAATGGCATCTGGCTGATCTACTGTAAATGCCAAAACCAGCTCATGCAGCTTATATCTTGGCAGGCCACATAACACTCTGGTGTGAAATTTAAAGAAATAATTAATTATTAAAACTACATTTCAAATATATAAATACAGTATAAAATGTCTAAAATGTTAAGACTCAAAAATCATAGATCACTGCACAGAAGTTTAAAAACAAAAGAAACCACCACTTCCCTTATATGAGCTATATGATTCCTTTTAGTTCTCCTTTTCACAACTTTGGTCTTGTTCAGACTTCTGTAACTACTTTAATGGAGCATGTTTTTATGAAAATTCCAATACAGCTGCAGGTGTCAGCTTCAGGAACTATTTTCCTAAATAAGTCCAGTGACATAGCTTTTCACCACCTTGCAGCACTTACCCATATGGTGTGAGTTCACAGTTTGAGTTCCACAGTGTGAGTTTAGCCTTCTGTGTTTTCAGCTGTTCCAAATGGCTCTGCCGTCTCCCCACTGCTCCAACAGCTCCGCCACTTACCAGCTTTCTTCTTAGTGGGGAAAAAAGACATACAGGAGTGGACCACACCACTGAGGATTGCATAAAGAATTACTGGAAAGATTACACATGCAAAGGTAACAGTGACATACCTTTTTTAATATCAAACAGCACCTTGTGTAGTCCTGCTTCTCTTCGCTACTCCACAGCAGAAAGAGCATGTAGTAAATGTCCTCAGTCCCAAAACAGTGGCTAATTTCAAATGTTTGTTCTAATGTCAAGCAAAATAACATTGGTGAAGACTAAAGATAAATGGTATTTGAACAGCAGTGGCCTCTGTTCAGCAGTGTGCATTCTTTGCAATGCATCATGTAACTGCCTGCCTAGACTGAGCCTAGATGTTTTATGCCAGAAAAAAGCTATTATTCTATATCAAAATGTACTCAAAAATGTGAATATTTTTAAGATTTGTAGTACAATGGTTTTCCTACTTTGTGTACACTTTGAAAATAAGATGTGGCGACAAATGAAGGCTTTTGGCATCACATACCAGTCAATCAATGCACTTCAACTATTATTTTATTATAAGGAAGAAGGGAGATGGAGGCTAGTGGGTGTGTTGGGTTGGAAGTTTTGCTCTTATGCAGGGCTGGGGCAGCTTTATTATATTGTGCATGGGAGAGGGGATGTAGGATTTTGTCAGGGGATCATCAAGCTCAGGAGATGTGGTCCGTGTCAGTCACAGCACTTCTACTATTATTTTATTAAGAGGAGGAGGGGAGGAGGATGTGAGGATCATTGGGTGTGTTGGTGGGTGTTTGTGGTCTGATCTGGGGATAGAGGGCTTGTTACACATTGTTGAAGAGTGGGAAAAGTAGAATTTGGCAGGGAAGTGGCATGCATCAATTGCTTTATTATAAGAAGGGGTAAATTTCAGATTTTAGGATATTAGATGTTCGATACTACAGTACCTTATAACCAGTTTGACATCCAAGGTGTTTTTTAGGATATTGGATTTTGAGCACCAATATAATTATATCCTAATATCCTAAAAAAACACCTTTTATCTTAAATATGTGTTTTTAAAAAGTCATCTGGGCAGCCCTACTTCTGATTATTGTCATATGCACCCATTTTGCACTGTTTTAACTGATGTCACCCAGATATCATCTAAAGATAAATATTTCAAATGCATCAAACACCTAGCATGCCAGAAAAGGTGTTAAGGTACAATTGTTCCCATAGCCTATGGGAGCAGGGGATTATGGTCCAGTATAGAACAGTCTATTGCAGGACAGCTCTTTGCCTCACCACAGAAGTCCTTCTGGCATTTCACAGGGTTTCAAAGGGCATGAGTAAATGATGCTTTCACACAAATTTCTTAAAACGTAAGGAAATTTATAGCAAAACACTATGTCAAGGCTCATTAGATTGCTACTGCACAAAACCCAAAATGCACAAAGGTTGGATATAAACTATGAGGGTTGCAAACACAATGCCCACAAAGTTTGGCAATGTCCTATTAGGGATTTGTATGTCTAACTCCTTCCCTACCAGATCTCTTACCCTCATGACTCAAGGACAGCCTTCAGGTACAAGACTGTGCAGTAATGGTATGGAACCTCATACAGGGTCCATATGTTAAAACTGGTATATAGGAACCCTAATCCCCTCCCCCTTGTTGCCATTGTGAAACAAATTAGTTAGCCAGATGGCCAATGGCTAGAAAGAAATGTTGGTTTTGCTACCACATTTTGATACCACCCAACTGAATACCTGCCTATGAAGTGATTCTTGGGCCCTAGAAAATTATGACTACTAAAATACTGAAATGGCTAACACTTTTTTAAACCAACTAGCCAATATGACCTCCAGCATAGCTCACAAACTGATTTCTACCACCACATTAGTGACACAATGCCAAGCTATAGGTGTAGCACCATACTAACGGCTGTGCTATGGGTTTGTCTATTCAACTATTTATTTATTTATGTATTTATTTATTTATTTAAAGATGACAACCAGGGAAGGCACACTGAGCCAAGGCTCATTTCCAAGTGTGACCTGGGGAAAGGGACAAGGATACAGCTACAATCAAATACACACAGAACAGTAGTAAGTTTTCATAGTATTCAACCCGATGCAAAAGGATCAACTATAAAAATTGGTACATCAACAATAAAAATTGGTTCAGGAACAGCACAAGGTGGTATCATACAGACATGTGCATGAGTAAGAGACCAACTCTACAATATGTGCAGGAACAGAGCACAGTGGCCATAACAATAAGGAGGAGCAATATTTCATAACCGTGCACAGTTGTATGAAGGACAGATAGAAATACATAGGGCTTGCATAAAGTATGAAGTGCTAGGGGGACTGATTAGAGAAGAGAATACTCATCTACACTTCCTGGGTACAGGAGTAAGTGCAAGAGCTGGCACGAGGAAGGGATGAGATGGGGAGGGGGGGAGGGGGAGGACAGGGAAGATGGTGGGATGGGGTCAGTGAGGAAGGTGGCAGAGAAGGGGGGGTGAGTGAAGTGTTTTTGATGGAAACAGTGGTGGGCAAATTACTTACAGTGAGTGGTAGTGAGTTCCATAGAGTGGGAAGCCTGAAGGCAAAGGCCTGTGTTCCAACTAGTGAATGTGAGGTGTTTAAAGGGACACTGTCAACCTGTTTTTCATCATATTATTTCTAGTTGAAATCCTGCATTTTATAATTGCTTACCCTCCCTAAAATTCACTGATGTTGCTGTTTGTTTTTTCTGTATCCTTGCTTAGTAGAACTGAAATGCATGACAATGTATATTTATAAACAGCCTTGTTTTTGTTTACAATCCTGGTTCTGTTCTTACTGCATATGTCCTGAGCATTACTGTAGAAACACACATAAACAGTGCAGTCATTCATAAGGCAGTACTGTAGTCTCCTAATCTCCCAATGCATCATGAGGGGCTAGACTGTTTTATGGATGTTACCAAGTCCAGGAAAGCTGTATTTGGAGTTGATCAAGGAATGTAAACAAACCTGTTTTGGTGTGATAACACCAGTATGTTGGGCAGTCTTTTTTACTTTTTTTTAACAAAATATGAGTCAGTATCAAACTACCAGCTACATCAATGATCTTTGCAGAATTTTGGAAATAACAAAATATGTTTTTAAACTAGGGGCACTTTGAGACCTAAGGAGGTTGACAGTGTCCCTTTAAGGTGAAGGAATGTGGGTCATGGGAGTGAAGTGTACAGCAGGCACAGGGGGCAGGGGCTATAAGGGAGGAGAAGTAGGAGGGAATGGTATTGAACAAGTATTTGGTGATGAAGGAAGCACAGTGAGCTAGCAGATGATTAGCTAAAGAGGGGAGGGAAACAGTGTGGTAAAGGAGGCAGTGGTGTGTTTGCTATGGGAGATTTGTAGCAAAGCTGCAGAACGTGAGGAACAGAGGGTTGAGCTTGGTGAGGGAGAATTGAGGAGCTGCACTATACACCACATCAGCATAGTCGAAGGAGGGGCTGATCGACTTGGTAATAATTTATTTTCTGATGGGAAGGGAGAGACTGTCCCTATGCCTGTACAACATGCCTAGTTTTGGGTGGAGCTTATCATGGATGGTATCAAGGTGAAGGGAGAAGTTCAGTTTGGGATTCAGCCAAACTCCCAGGTACTTGCAACTGTCACCTACTGAGATTATGGAGCCATCCAGGGCATAGAAGCAGGGAGGTGAGGGCAGTTTGGCCAGCTTGTGGGCTGCACCAAAGGCCATCGTGACTGTATTTTTGATATTTCATTTGAGTGACTTGGAATTGAGCTACTGAAGCAAGTTCATGAAGTCAGATTGGAGAGCAGGTACAATTATGGCTAGAGAGGGGCCAAATGCAAAGACAACGGAATCGTTGGTGTACATTTGGACTTGGGAGTCAAGGCAGATGAATGGGATGTTATTTACAAAGATGGAAAAGAGGGTGGGACCAAGGATTGGACCCTGCAGTACACCAGCCATGATGGAAAGGGGGGTATTTGGTGTCTCCCAACTGCACAAGCTGGAATCTGTCTGAAAGGTAAGCCTTAAACCATTCAGTGGTGGAAGGCAAGAGGCCGAAGGAAGTGATGTCGTCTAATAGGATTTTGTGGGCAACAGAATCAAAAGCTTTGGCTAAGTCTACAAAAATAGCCAGAGTAAGGTGACCCCTGTCCATGGCTGAGTGGATATGGTTGGTGAGGCAGAGAAGGGCAGAGAAGATGGGGTGGGGTCGATGAAATCCGAATTGGTATGGGGTCATGACACTGTTGGAAGAAAGGAAGGAGTTTAGTCTTTTGGAGATGAGGGATTCTAGGATCTTAGAGAGGGAAGAGAGAGAGAGACTGGTATGTAGTTGCCTGAATTAGAAGGATCACCCCCTTTGTGAAGGGAAATTACCTTGGCTAATTTCCAGGCCATGGGTAAGGTGCTGGAGGAGAGAGAGAGAGAGAGAGAGAGAGAGGTTGAAGAGATTGGTGAAGGATTGCACTATTACTGGAGCAGATAATTTCAGGAGGTGGTTTTCAGTGAATTGAGGGCAAAGATCACCTCAAGAGGGGTAATGAGGGAGGAGGAGGAGTGGCTGAATGGGGAGAGGGGATGGGAAGAATGAGAGCCATGAGGTGGGGGGAAAGTATGGGGTGACTGGTCAAATGGTTGGATGCGAGGGACGGGGGACCAGTCATTGGCAAATATACACTCTCATGTCATACTGCTGTCCCCTGCCTTTTTTGCTACATTCTTAATCTTACTCTCTCTTCACATCACTCAACAACTATTTGCAACCACCCCTCTCCCCCACCACTACCTCTTCCCACCCCCTCCTTTGCAAGCAACCATGACCCTCTCACATCCTCAATCCTTACCTCCTCTCATTTATTTCCCACTCCCTCACTGCTCCTAGACCCCTTCCCCCTCTGCCACCTTCCTCCTCTCTGGGCCCTCAAACCTAAGTCATACTCCCCAGGCTCTACAAGGAAAAAAACCCTCCCTAAATTCCTTTTGCCCAGACTTTTATTACTCCTCCTTAAAGGTGATGTAGAATTGAACCCACGGCCTGTCTCCCCCACCTTCCACCCTCCTCCCTCTAAAGGGCTGAGCATTTACCACATAAATGTGAGGAGTCTCTAACCAAAACTAGACCACACCAAGGCCTGGACAACCCAGTATTCCCTAGACATACTATGTATTTCTGAGACCTGGTTATCCGCTAAAGTCTCAGATTCTTTTTTTTTTTTTGCATTATTTGTTTATCCCCTCCATGCTCCTGGTGACCCCACTTCTGCAGGCCCCATTTCCAAGTCCTCACCAACCCCCTTGGCCTTATCTGAGCTCCCTCATCTCACAACACAGCTGGTCCCTAGGATATCCCAGACGTGACCCTTCACTGGGAGAGTCCCCCTCCTCCGAGGGGAAGGCACCAGGGGGGAGTCAGTGCACTTTTCTACAGTAGGGCCCAGGGATGCTGCTGAGAGAGGGAAACCCATCGAAGGCACCTGAGGAATCGGGGGATGTAGAGCTGTCATCCGGCGGGTCACCAGTGAGCGGTATTTCAAGTTTCTAGGTTCCCTCATTGTGCCACTCTGCAGTGCCTCCAGTCTCCACTGGGAGCCACTGCATGAACGAGGCAGTCCCCAAGCCCACCCCAGGATAGGAGAGCAGTCCTTTGGATGCTCAATCCTATCCTCCCCCTGCCAACCCCTGGCTTCCCGAGTCTGTTCCTGAACCCAGGTTGCTGGCGTGGTGACCGGGCCGGCATTATAGATTCTTTAATAACTATCCCTGGGTACTCAATCTCCCACCAGGACAGGGGCAAAAGTGGCGGTGGTGTAGCCACTTATGTCCATGAGTTCCCTCAGGCTTCCACTGTCCTCCATGAAGCTGCCCCTAAATCTCATGAGCGTCTCCTCACTAAGTTGGAACTCCCAACCTCTGCTTCCCCCTTTGTTGCAATGTGCTGCTTCTCTCCCAACCCATCCCCTGACTCCATAGTCTCAAAACTCGCCACCTTAATTTCCACAACTTCCTCTGGTGAGCTTCTCATCCTGGGTGACTTTAACTTGAAATGGTCCACGCTACAATCCTGTCCAATCACACATAAGATTGAGGCCCTCAGCCTCACTCAACTTATATCCAAACCCACTAGGCCTAACCACCACACCAACAACCACACACTGCTTGACTAGATTTTAGCAACTCATCCTCACAAATTCTCCTTGGCCAGCACTCTCCCAGATACATTCAGTGATCATTGCATCACCCACTGCCTCAGGAAGTCCCTTCCTCTTCCAGCCCCTCCCAAATATATGTGGGTCAGGCTTCTAAGGTCTCTGAACCAGCAGTCCTTACTATCCAATCTATACCACATCAATTGGTCCAGAGTCTTCTCTGCTCTGGATGTAGATTCAGCACTGTCAGCTTTCACCTCCACCTTCCTGAATATCTGGAATTCCCATGAACCCATCCAAAAATTGAGACTCTGGCATAGGCACCTTCCCTTGATTTCACCCCAACTGTTGAAACTCTGTAAAGACAAGGGATCAAGCATGGAGAGGCTACAAGGCTTCCTCCAACACCTCCAACCTTCATAAATACAGATTGTCAAGGAATGCATGAACCAAGGCTGTGCAATCTGTTAAGGAAAACTTCTTTAAATCCTAGCTCGAAGGCTGCCATCCATCTCCATCAGTCTTTTGGAAGACTCTTCATTTCCTACTAGGCTCCTCCACCCATTCCCCCCTCCTTGCTCCCAGTCCTCTAATGGAGCTAGTGTGGTAGCCTCTTCCATAAATCACTTCTTCACCACCTGTGCCTTTCCAACGGGGACACCACCCACCCTCTCTCCTCCCTGCACTCACCAACACGTTTCTCTCCCACAGGTGCACAGCTCACAGAAGCCCCATTCGACTTGGAGTGAGCTGTGCACCTGTGGGAGAGAATCAGCAGGTTAAACAAGGCAGAACAAAGGATTCATGTTGTGCAGGTGAGTTATTGGGGGGGTACCATGCATGCGTGAGTGGAGAGGTGCAGACACGATGGAGGGGGATGTGATTCAGATTGCTCTAAGTGAAGAACACAACAGTCAATCAATCAATCAAAATCTTTATTTATCCAGGCGGGCACCATTGAGCAAGGCTCATTTGCAAGGTGAACCTGGTCATGAATACATCAAAGTACAGTACAGAAGCAGGTATACAAAAAGCAATAATATACAAGGAAGAAAAAGTATATACAGTGTATGCAGTACAATACAAGGTTGAAATAAATTAAAAAAAAGTATTATTTTACAATTGAAGAAGTCAGCAGATGTACAATCAACCATAGGCATACAGGGGTTATAAGCAGAGATCTTTTGAGTGAGGCAGCCGGCAACTACACATATAGGGGAAAGAGGCCATGTATGGGGTGGCAGGCTAGAGAGGTAAAGAAAAGGAGGGATATATTACCGACGACTCTGGGAAAAATTGGGCTAAAACCACAGAAAGTGACGATGGCTGTCATGTACTTGTTTATTATGATAATGATGGAGGAGGGGTAGATAATTGGGACACTACTATGGATGGGGTGGGACTTTAGCCAGGCTGGACCAGACAGGGAAGGGTGGGTGCAGCTGAAAGAGTTAATAGGGAAAGAGTGAGAGCCAGGGATAGAAACGTGGCGAGCATCAGGATGGAAAAGGGGAAGTTGCAGAATTAGTGGGCTAGCAGTGAGGAAAACATTTGCAAGGTGCTTTCAAATAGATCGTAGAGTGCCTTGAAGATATTCAGGCTAACAGGGCAGCTCAGCTTCAAGTTCCTTTGTAAACCATTCCACAATGTGGGTAAAGAGAAGCTTAGAGCAGCTTTGCCGAAATGAGTTTTGACCCTTGGAACTTGGAGGGCAATTAGGGAATAGCTCCTTAGAGCTTAGGTGCCTAACACACTCCGGGGAATACAATCTGAGACATATGGGGGCAGCTTGTTGGTCACTGCTCTGAAGGCCCATAGGGTGGCATTTCTATTCCTTCTACAGTGAAGGAAAGTCCAGCCTAACAATGAGTACATGGAGCAGTGGTGTGTGGAAAGTGGAAGGCCAGCAATGAACCTGAATGCTCTGTGGCAGAGGGTGTCCAACTTAGCCAGTGCAGAGGCAGTGCAGTGGCTGTAGAGCAGGTCCATGTAATCTATTAAAGATAGAAAGGTAGCTTGAACCAGTTGAATCTTGGCCTCCTTTGTGAGCAAGTGGTTAATTCTGTAGAATAGTCCTAATCTTTGCCTTAGTTTCTTCTGTAGATCTTCAAGATGGTCGTCGAAGGAAAGTTTATGATTGTGCCAAACTCCTAGATATTTGATTTTACCTACATACTCTAGTGTTTTTCCAAGAACAGTGGTCATTTGTGGTATGGGCGCCCCCAGCAGGAATTGCCACATGCAAGGATGGGGAGAAGAGCATGGCTTTTGTCTTTTTCGCATTGAGCAAAAGCTTTTTGTTTATGAGCTGGTATTGTAGAAGGTTAAATTCAGCTTGGAGGTCTTCACAGGCTGCTTCCGGTGTGGGATGACTCAAGTACAGTACAGTACAGTGTCGTCTGTGAATAAGTGGATGTTGGCTATTTTGATGGGGTCATTGATGTTGTTAGTGTAGACTGCAAAGAGGAGGGGACCAAGGATAGAGCCCTGGGGCACACCCCTCAGCATAGGTTTTAATGGAGAAAGATCACCTTCAGCTTTAACCTGATGTTTCCGTTCACTGAGGTAGTCTGAAAACCAGCACATAGATTTATGGTCCAGGCCTAAGGTGCTTAGGGAGGAAAGAAGCAGGCTGTGATCGACTGTGTTGAATGCCTTACTAAGATCCAACAAAACGGCACAGACATGCTTCTTGTTGTCAAGGTCTAGGAGCCAATCATTGGTCACCTTAGCTAGGGCTGTTATGGTGCTGTGCTTTGCTCTGAATCCAGACTGAACCGGGTTTAATAGGCTTCTGGATTCTAAGTATACCCCTAGCTGGCCACACACTATTTTTTCCAGTAATTTAGTCAGGATGGAGAGGAGGGAGATCGGTCTGTAATTATTTAGCTCGCAGGGGTCACCTGCTTTTAATAGAGGGATGACATGGACTATTTTCCATTGAGGGGGGGAGGCTAATCTGGGAGAGTGACATGTTGAATAGGTGGGTGATTGACACTGCAAGCACATGGTAGGCACATTTCAGATAGTATGGCTCTATGAAGTCGGAGCCTGCTCCCTTCCTGGTGTCCAGTTGCAGCAGTAGGTCTTCCACCTCTTTTAGAGAGACAGGCAGGAGGGAGAAGGCCTCCTCGGTAGAGGGGAAATCGTGGGTTGGTGAGCCCTGAGCTGTGCGGAGGTCATTGGCAGGGGAAGTATCAAATGCTAGTCCTGCCGTTGCAAAATGGTTATTGAGGGCTTCCAATATCTCCGATTGGTTAGAGATAACGCTGCCACCAGACTTAATTTTTGCTGGAATGGAATTACCAGGTGCATATCCAGACATGTCTTTTAATGTTTTCCAGACCTTTGAAGGATTTCTTGAGGCAGAGGCTAGCTCCAAACGATAGTAGGCGGCCTTGGCTGCTCTGACCAAGTTGGTGCACTTGTTATGTGCTCTCCTAAAAAGACACCAATCCGAGTCGTTCTTGCTTCTTTGGGCTTTTTTATATAAAGTATCTCTTTCTAACAGGGAAGCTTTCAGCTCAGGCGAGAACCAATGACAGGTGCTGCTCCTGACCTGCACCTTAACCAAGGGTGCATGCTTATTTAAAGCCTCACTTAAAATATTGTAAAAAATAGTATATGCCCTGTTAACCATTTTGGCTAGGAAGAATTCCTGCCATCGTGGTGAATGTTTCAAGTCGTGGACATATGCAAACAAATCAAAGTTGCGTTTGCACCTCTTGATAAAGAACTATGCCACAAATTGTGGGTTGTGCACAGATCTAATGGTGGTGATTATACAATGATTGCTAATATCTGAGAAAAATGTTCCGACATGAGAAAACAGGTGTGGCTTGCTAACCAAAATTACATCTAAGAGGGAGCTGCTGTTAAGGTTCTTTTTAATTGGGTGAGTAGGCTCACCAATGAGTTGCACCAGCTCTAGAGTGTCAGAAAAGGATTTCAAAGGAGCTGATGCACTTGATAGCCAATCGTAGTTCAGGTCGCCAAGAATAATGGTTTCCAAGAAACTGAGCCCCAGTATGAAACTGAGGTGAGACAGGAGATGAGGCCCGGCAGAAGGGGGCCTGTAGCAGTCTATTACACAGAATGCACTGGAAGGAGAAAGTTTGATCTTTAGGGTCAAGCACTCAAATTCTTTGGGGGAGGATGATGCATCTATGCATGCAGCTGAGTATTTGTCCCTTACATAAATTGTCACTCCACCTCCTTTTGATTGCCTATCCTCTCTCTCAGAAGAGTAAATAATTTGGGATATATATTTCATTGTCTGGGGTGGCTGTCCTAAGCCAGGTCTCAGTGATCACTAGGAAGTCAGGTAGGGTGTGGCTCATCCAAGTCTGGATAAGGGTGAACAACACAACAATGTATTAGCTCACTAAGGTAACAGACAGAATTGATGCAGTCAGCAGAGCAACATCTAAAGCAAGCACTAATGAAATCAATCTGTACGTCTCTACCAACGGTAAAAGAATACAGCATTAAATCAAAAACAAACACAGATATATAGCTAGAAAAAGCACCTTAAATGGTGCAGCCGGAAGAAGCTAAAATGCTAGACATTGTCTGTTTTGGTAACAGCGGTGCAAAACAACACTGCAGGATGGTAAAGCTTGTTTTCAATTAATTCACCTAGTGGGCTGCTTGCTCCATTCCAATGGCTGCTCTAAGTCAAATGGGGCTTCTGTGAGCTGTGCCCCTGTGGGAGACAATCAGCAGGTTAAAGATTGCAGGACAAAGGATTCGTGTTGAGCGGGACAGTTGCTGGGGGAGGGGTACCACACATGTGTGAGTGGAGAGGTGCATGCAAGATGGAGGGGATGGCTGATTCAGATTGCTCTAAGTGAAGAACAAAACAGCACAACGGCGGATTCGCTCATTTAAGATAACAGTCAGAATTGATGCAGTCAGCAGGACAACGTCTAATTCAAGCACTAATTAAATCAATCTGTACGCCTCTGCAGACGGTAAAAGGATACATCATTAAATCAAAAACAAACACATATATAACTAGAAGAAGCACCTCAAATGTTGCAGCCAGAAAAAGCTTAAATACTAGACTTTGTCCGTTTTGGTAACAAGGGTGCAAAACAACACCATAGAAGGGTAAATCTTGTTTTCAATTAATTTACCTTGTGGGCTGCTTGCTCCATTCTGGAGGCTGCTCAGAGGCAAATGGGGCTTCTGTGAGCTCTGTGGCTGTGGGAGAGAATCAGCAGGTTAAACACAGCAGAACAAAGGATTTGTGTTGCGCAGGACAATTGCTGGGGAAGGGGTACCATGCATGTGTGAGTGGAGCGGTGCAGGCAAGATGGAGGGAATAGCTAATTCGGATTGCTCTATGTGAAGAACACAACAGCACAACAGATTTGCTCATTTAAGGTAACAGACAGAATTGATACAGTTGGCAGGGCAACGTCTAAATCAAGCACTAATGAAATCAATCTGTATGCCTCTGCTAACGGTAAAATAACATAACATTAAATCCAAAACAAACTCAGATATATAGCTAGAGGAAGCATTTTCAATGGTACAGCCAGAAAGAGCAAAAATCTACACTTTGTCTGTTTTGTTAACAGGGGTATAAAACAATACCGCAGGAGGGTAAAGCTTGTTTTCAATTAATTCACCTAGTGGGCTGCTTGCTTCATTCCAGTGGCTGCTCCTAGTCGAATGGGGCTTCTGTGATGTATGCACCTAGTGGGCTGGTTGCTCCATTCTGGCTGCCACTCCAAGTCAAATGGGGCTTCTGTGAGCTGTGCACCTATTGGGCTGCTTGATCTGTTCGGGCAGCCACTCTGAGTTGACTACAATAAGACCATGCATAAAATAGTACACCTGTCCCAAACATATAACTTACTTTGACTATTTTTATTTATATACATTTTTTGCCCCTGTTCCTCCCTGTCATGCCCCCTACCATTCAGTTCCCTCAGCCTTGTCACCCAGCTCCTCTGGTACCTACCTTTCCACTGACATTCTGACTTCTGAACTGTGGCGAGGTGCCCCATCACCAGTGCTGGACCTGCAAGGGTCAAGACTTCATCCTGAGGCCAAGAGGGGTTTCCATATTGTTTTTTTGCAGATTTCCCCTTGAGCCTAGACTATGCAATGTGTGAGGTGGATGAACTCCACCCCCTTGGAGACATCATAACACGTCTAGCCATGGCTGTGCCAGCTGGCATGCCCAGACCTGCACTGCCAGCCAGACATCTTCATCTTCAGTTGGTAGTGTTCCAGTGAGTTGCAGCAACCTCCTTTCCCAAGAGAGAAGAGCTGTCCTTCGGACGTTCAATCCTCCCTTCCCTGGCCAACCCCCGAGCAACCTATATCCATTCCTGAACCTGTGTCACCGGTGTGGCAGGAGATAAGGCACCAGCACCTCAGCACTCCATACATACAAACATACGAAGAAGCCAGCAGAAGAAGGCCATTTGGTCTATCAAGTCTGCAGGGCCCACAGCTTAAGCTAATGTCCCTGCCCTCCCTCCCCACTTCTCACATCCTCCCTACCCATGATCCTTACCTTCCCCCTATGCCTGTCCCAGCCTGTCTTAAAGCTGCCCATTGTCTTCAATGAGATGACCTCTTCCGGCAGTACATTCCAAGTGTCCACCACCCTCTCTGTAAAGAAGTGCTTCCTGACCTCCCTCCTAAACTTCCCACTCTCCAGCTTAAGACTGTGCCCGCCCCCTTGTGTTATGGTTGTCACTCAGCTTAAAGAGATTCTCCTTATCAACCTTATTTATCCCTTTCAAGTACTTGAAAGTCCCAATCATGTCCCCTCTCTCTCTCCCTCGTCTTCCAGGGGATACACTTTCAGTGCCCTCAACCTCTCTTTGTTTGCCTTACCCTGCTGACCCATTATTATCTTTGCAGCCCTCCTCTGGACCTTCTCCAGCATGTTAATGTCCTTTCTGAGGTGTGGGCACCAGTACTGAATGCCATGCCACTGGGCCAGCTGCTTTGAGTAAAGCGATTCACAACTATATAATGCGTATATCACTTTCAAATTTTGTAACAATTCTGCTGCTTTGAGGAGGGTGTACAATACTGTGTGCCTAGTAAGGCACAGGTTATAGTAGATGTAAACCTTCACTGGTATTCACTCAGCAAGTATTCTAATTACAGATCTACAATGTGTATGAAACACCAGACCTGTGTGGCATGACTCTGGACATATACTTTGTCTATGAGTCATGAAGGTAGGAAATGGGTGAGGGAGTGCAGATTAGGGGTGATATATACCAATTTTAAAATGTTGCCCACGTATGATGCACCATACCATTGATGTATGGCCTTGTACCTATAGACTGTCCTTATGAAATGAGGGTAGGGGAGATGGTAGGGTGGGAGTGTGGGTGGGAGTTAGACATAAGAACCCTAATAGGACATTTCCACACTTTGTGGGCATTGTTTTTGCAACTCTAATAGTTTATTTACAACCTTCGTATTTTACATTTTGCGAGTAGCAAACCCGTATGAGCATTAATGTAGTTTTGTCATATATCATATATATATATATATATATATATATATATATATATATATATATATATATATAAAAACACATGAGATAGTATGTATTTTTGCCCCCCATCCCCAAGAAAAATACCTAGAATGGAGATGTACTTAATCTCAATGTGCTTTTCCAGGAAAATATTCTAAATAAATAACTGAAAAATTCCTGAAGCTATGCCAATGAGGAGCTGTACTGCACAACAGCAATGCTGAATTCCTTACTGCAGTCCTCTTCCTCACACCACCCCATCCCCATGGAAAGGAAAAGAAATCAAGTTCAAATAGTGAAGGCTCCTGTTTTGCCAGACAAATGTTTCACTTAGATGTATTCTGTTTCTTCACTGTTGCTGGTCAGAGTTCAGAAGGCAGTCTTGTGGAAAATCAGCAATCCACAAAGAGGTGACAAGAAGCATTTAGCCATGAAGCCTGTGTGGACATGGTGGGAATATTAGAGTGAAGTGGCAGCAGGCATGGTTCTAGGGTTCTGGAAAGGCTGATTTTTTTCAGAAGAGACAGAAGGGCGACTCATCTAAAACTATATGTTTTTCCTCATGTAACTAAGGCTAGTCTAATGTTTTTCCATTAATTTAAAGTTTTCTGAAGTTTCAACTCACATTTACATTATCCACCAGTCCCCATGCATTGAATAACTACTGGCACCTCAGGCAAAGTTGTGCAGTAAGACATAATTAAGATGATACTGAATTTATTTTCTGAATATTTAATTTTTTTATTCTTTATTAGGAACTAAATTTCCTTGAAACCTGAACCATTACCCTTTCATGTTCTTCCGCTTCTGTTTCCTGTCTACAAGTTACATTGTATGCTCTGCTTATGACATCATAATGATTTTCACTACTGTGTACTGTGTTGCTGAAAATGATTTTGATCTCATGTAGACAAACATTAGGACTCGGAGCAGATGGCATCTGATGGCAAGGATCCTATTTCCTGACATATTTCCCTAGTAATATAGAACAAGCATTTGTCAATGCCAAATGTTGTCTCGCTGGCATTGACATTGGTAGTGCAGGAGTTAGAGATGCATAACAGGAGTGACAGTGAAGTATTGAACTGACGCCAACCCTGCACCCACCCAGCAGAGACTGACAGGTGTTGGGGTGTGCCTTTGGGTAGTCAGCTATAATGCTCACACCATTTTACCTCTCCCTACCCTGTAAACACGGACAAGTGTTGTGGTGTGCTTTGGGGTCCATGGGCATTATACTTGCCCCATTTCATAAGGAAATACACTGAGGTGGGTGCAGTATAGGAGAATGGCGTGAACTTTGTGGCTGAACACTTCAAGGCACACCTCGATGCCTGTCAGTGGCTGCAGGGTGGGGTTGGGGGTGGAATGGTGGGATCATTACAGCTGATGATCCCAAGTCACACCCCTGACATCTGTCAGTCTCTACAAGGTGGGGTGTAACAGTTGGAAACCCTAATGCCATAGGTGTGTGTTAGTATTTTCACTCCAAATTATCAACATGGGCTTTTTGTGACCCTGCCTCATGAAGAGCAGCAGTATCAGTTTGTTAACTGAAAGGTGATTTTGCACAGCGACTGTGCCATTTGACGTCACAGGTATATAAACACATTTTGGGCAGAATGCGAAACATGACAACTGTATTGTTCATGAGGAGGTGTAAAAAAATAGCACGTTGACAATCTGGAGCGAAAATATGAAAAATTGTGAAGTCATGAGCATGCATAGAAACTACGCAATGCACCTCCGTAACCCAATTATTTTTATTTTTTTTTTTAAACCACATTTTCAACATAGGCATTTTGGGACCTCCCCTCATGAACAGTGGCACTGTGATTTTCTTAATCTGTCCCAAAAATTGATTTCTCACAGTGACCACGCCATTGTACACCTCAGATGTGAAACATTTCGGGCAGGATGTGAAAAATGACAGCTGTACTGTTCATAAGGAGGTGTGAAAAAATGCCAGTGTAGAAAATCTGGCATGAAAATATTGCAAATTTGCGAAGTTACAAGGGTGCGTGGAAACTGCGCAACACATGCTTGTAACAGTCATTTTATGGACTTTCGTCAACAAATTTTCAACATAGGCATTTTAGGACCTCTGCTGATTAACAGTGTCACTGTCATTTCATCAAACTGTCCCGAAAACTGATTTTGCACAGCGACCGCGTTATTCAGCGCCGGATGTGCAAAAACACAATTTGGCCAGGATATGTAAAATGACAGCTGTACTGTTCATAAGGAGGTGTGGGAAAATGGCAGTGTTGAAAATCTGGAGTGAAAATATTACAAATTCACAAATTCATTGCGTGGAAACTGCACACTGCATGCTTGTAAAACAGTAATCTTTCAGGTTTTTATAACCAAATTTGCAACATAGGCTTTTTGAGAGCCCCCCTCATGAACAGTGGCACTGACATTTCATTTATCAGTCTCAAAAGGTGATTCCACGCAGTGACAGCAAAAATCACCTTTCAGGACCGAATAATGCCATGACAGTGACTGAATTCATGAGGAGGGGTCCCAATAACCTCATGTTGAAAATTTGGTGCCAAAATGGCCAAGATATGCACCATAGTTGAAAAAAACCTATTTATGCTATTATACAGCTTACTGGCATTTCTTCAGTTCGCGGTCAGCTTTGAAGAGTGCAGACGAGTTCCCGGTCCACTGAAGATCATTGCATCAGGCTCCCAAGGTAAGTATGCGGTGAGGGTGTGTGGGAAGGTGGGATACACAGAGGGTGGGTGCAGATTGAGGGAGGGAGAAGGACAGACTGTAAGGGACCATTTTCTGATTTACAGGGTTTAAAAAAAAACATAGGGATTTTTTTTAATAGATGGCACGCTGGGATGGATCCCAGCATGCCACCTGAGTATTTTGGGGGCTGTAGCATATGGGGATTGGGAACCTCTGTCGGCACAATCAAGGTGAAGGGAGGACAAGAGCCGAAGGGGACTGGGCACCCCCCTCGGCACACAACAAATGGGCAGAGGGATTATGCTGATGGGGAGTGGGCTCTCCATCGGCAAATTAAACTGGGAAGGGGGAGTAAAGTCGATAGGGATTGGGCCCCCATCGGCAAAGAAAGACTGTTGGTGGGTGCATGATGCCTAAGGGGATTGGGCACCCCCTCAACACACACACACTTGAAATGGGAGGGAGGGGAATTATGCCCGAGCTGGGATTGGGCTCCCCCATCAGCAAATGAAGTGGGTCAGGCATGCCAAAGGGATTGGCAGCCCTGAAGTCGGTGCCTCAAAGGGGCAGCAGTCAATGTCGCCATGTTTATTGAACTGCTTCACCAGGAATGGCATGCCACTGCATGACAAGCATGGCTCTCATTGCAGTGGACCTTTTCTTAGATCTGGTGGCCAGTTTATGTGTTGTTGGTGTCAGCGTCTGCAGCTGCCTTATTGGGGAATGAGGGACACACCTACTGATGCGTGCCCTGCATTCGTTCACAGTGACGGCACCTCCAGATCTGCTACTACTGCAATAAAGACTTTGATTGATTGATTGATTGATGTTGGCTGGAGTGCAAGTGTGAGCCAATATAATAAAGGAAAGAAAATGATGAAAATATATTAAATATAAGCTCAAGAGTGTCTAAAAATGATAATTTCAAAAGCTTTCTTAGAGGTGTCAGTAGTGTTTAAAGCTCATCATAGGACCCTGTAAAGGCATCTATCCTAAATAGATACTTTTGCTCAGTATTTACTGAAGAGAAGGTAGGGCAGGGCCCACAGCTCAGCATCATGGACACAGGGGGGAGGGAGGTGAGCACTACTCCCTTCACAAAAGAAAGGGTCCTACAAGAGCTTGCTAAGCTCAGGGTGGATAAGGCAATGGGACCTGATGGCATACATCCCAGGGCACTTAAGGAGCTAAAGGAGGAACCAGCAGAACCATTAGCAGAATTGTTTAGTGAGTCTCTGAGCACAGGAGAGGTCCCAGAAGACTGGAGAAGGGCTCATGTGATCCCGCTCCACAAGAGTGTAGCAGGGAGGAGGCGGGGAACTACAGACTGGTCAGTCTTACCTCAGTAGTGGGCAAGATTATGGAGGCACTCCTTAAGGAAAGGATAGTGCAACACCTGGAATCCATAGGGCACAGGATCCAAGACAGCATGGGTTTACAAAGGAAGGTCCTGTCAAACTAATCTCATAGATTTCTTTGACTGGGCACCAGAGTGGTGACCAAGGGGAGCAGTTGATGTCGCCTACCTTGACTTCAGCAAAGCTTTTGACACTGTTCCACATAGAAGATTGATAAATAAGCTGGGTAGGCTCGGGGTGGGTCAGAAGTTGGTCAACTGGGTGGCAAACTGGTTGATGGGCAGAAAACAGAGAGTGGTGGTAAATGGTATACAGTCAGAAGAGACGCAAGTCACAAGTGGGGTACCTCAGGGATCAGTCCTGGGGCCAGTCCTCTTCAACATCTTCATTAGTGACCTTGCAGATGGACTGGAGGGTAAGGCTTGTCTGTTTGCAGATGACACCAAGATCTGCAACAGAGTAGATGATCCAGATGGGGTGGGCAGAATGAGAAGAGATCTGGATAAACTAGCAGAATGGTCAGAAGAGTGGCAACTGGATTTAATGCAAAGAAGTGCAAAATCATGCACATAGGGAAGAGAAACCCTGAAGCCACCTAATGGCTGGGAGGGAGTTGCTAGCAGTCAAAGGAAGAAAGAGACTTGGGCATCATCATCACTGATGACCTAAAATCATTCAAAGCAGACCTCTACAAAGCAGTAGGTAGGCTAGGGGGTGTTAGAATTGTAGTAGGGGTATCACAAGTCGTAAGAGGGAGGTAATAATCCCTCTGTACAAGACACTGGTTAGGCCCCATCTGGAGTACTGCGTGCAGTATTGGAGGCCACACCTTCACAAGGACATTAACCAAATTGAGCAGTCCAGAGAAGGGCAACCAAAATGGTGCAGGGACTGCATCAGAAGACATATGAGGACAGATTAACGGAGCTCAATATGTATACCCTTGAGCAAAGGAGGGAGAGAGGTGATATGATCGAGGCATTCAAACACCTTAAGGGCATAAACAAGGTGAAAGAGTCTAACATTGTTTCAATATAAGAAAAATAGCAGGACAAGAGGACACAGCATGAGATTAGAGGAGGCCGATTAAGGGGAATGAGAGGAAATTCTTTTTCACAGAAAGGGTGGTGGATGCATGGAATGGCTTACCACAAGAAGTGGTGGCTATGAATACAGTGCAGGGCTTCAAACAGGCATGGGATAGGCATAAGGGAGCAATACAAATGACTATGAATAGATAGGCCACTGACAGAGCAAAGGCCGATGGCACATTTATAAGGTAGAAAAAGAAATGGGCAGACTGGATGGGCCTTGCGGTCCTTATCTGCCGTCAACTTCTATGTTTCTATGTTTCTATCGTCAGCAATGCAACTAAGCCACAAAAAGTCTGAGTAAACAATCACTTATGCTCACCAGTGAGTAACTGCTTACTTATGCTTTACTTGGGTGAACATTCATTTCCAACACTGGTACCATGTGCTGGATTTTCAAAAGGCCCTTTGATCGATGCAGGGTGCATCAATCAACCACCTTGCATCAGATACAGGTGCACCAAATACAATGCAACATATTTTGCAAGAAAAGTGTCCTCTGTGGTAAAGTCCTCCAAACTGATGCAAAGAGGTCCATTGCATCAAACAAATGATGCAAGGGATGAAAATGATGCTAGCTGTGTAAAAAAAAAAATGGTGCACGTTGAGTACAAAAAAATGACTCAAGGAATGAGAATGACCCAAGTTGAGTCAAACATATGACACAAAGGCCGAGAATGATGCAAGCTAAGCCAAAAAATACAGCAGATGAAATGGCCAAGACTAAGCCACCAAAACATTCCAAACTAGTCCTGCAGGGGAATATAGGCCATTAATAGTACCATAGTCACATCTGCCCCCCTGTTATGGGTTTCTTTATATGCTCTAGTTTACATTAGACCAACTCTGGCAGTTCTTACAGTGACATGCATCTTACACAGAAACATAGAAACATAGGGCCCTAGTCTCATAGCACAGCAAATGAGACAAGGCACCCAGTGCTGACACAAGGCATGGTATGCCAAAGGATGAGCCAGATGTTCTGAAAGATGTGCAGAACACAATTCTCTAATGCTGGATGCACCAAACACATTGTGCCTGTGCCAAAGGGCAGCTGCACCATACATGCACCAGGAAACACCTGTGCCATGATGCAACAGGCCCTGCATCACAGAAAATGAGGCACCAACCCCCAAAATGTGATTCCCAAAGATACGCCAAATAGATACTCACTCACAGCAGCTAGGCCAGAAATACATGACGTAAGGACAGGAAATAAGAGGCAGTGGCGTAGGAGGCAAGCCCAGTGTGAACTCCACAGAAGTCAGAGTTCAGCAGTGGAAGCAGCACAGCAGAAGAGAGAATGTCTAGGGCAGTGGCAATTCTGGCCATGGGCCTTGCCCTACTGTACTGCCAGCAGAGAAGGGCACAAAGAAGGGCACAAGGTAGACAGCACCAAGCTGGTTCTGCACAGGTGCAGGCAGGGCTTGGGAAAACCTGAGAAGGAGGAATGCAAGGAGGGTGTACAACATACGCACCTCACACAGGAACCTCAGGGAGGACCATTGCATCGCACGATACTGGCTGTGCAAGGCAGCCATTGAGGACCTGTGCCAGGAACTTCATTCTGACATGCAAAGTTGAACACAGAGAGGGCATGCACTCACCATTGATGTAAAGGTATGTACTGCGATTCATGTCCTGGCAACTGGGAGCTTCCAGACACTGAGTGGGGATACAGTTGGAATATCCCAACCATCTGTGTTCAGGTGTATGGGCTAATTCGTAGAAGACTTCACAAGCAGGGTACACCAATACATCAAGTTCCCCAGGGATGCACAGCAGCAGCAGGCTGTGAAACAGGGCTTCTGTGCAATAGCTGGGTTCCCATGTGTGTTTAGTGCAGTCGACTGCACACATATTGTAATAAGGGCAGCAACATTCAACTCTAAGGGCTATGTGAATAAAAAGTGCTTCCACTCAATCAATGCCACTCAGGCCTGTGCCAGGCATTCCCAAATGGCATGCTATGGGATGGATGACTAATAGGTATGTACTGGACATGTACAGAGTGATGCTGTTACCCTGCAGTGCAGTAATGGCCATTGCACACCATAGTACGGCACCAGAAACACCTGATGCAGCAAGCACAATGCCAGGGATGTGTGCAGTGCATGGAGGGCCATGGGACATGCAAACCATGCCCACAGGTCAATGCAACTCAGGATGCCATAAGTGTGCAAAGGAGCAAAAATGCACCAGAACATGCATGGACACAACATAGACACCTGTAGGTGGCTTGTGACGCCATGCATGTCTGCACACAACAGTGTGCTACACTGCAATGAACTGTGCGTGACACTATGTGCCAGCATAGCATTGTCGTGCAACAACACAGCCATGCTGCAGGCAGGGAATGACATCCCTGACATGTGTGTGATATACTGTCAGCAATAACACACATGTTCTTCCCCTTGCAGGTGACAGCAGATATGCACAGCAGCCATGGCTAATTACACCAGTATGGAACCCAGTGACACAAGCACAGGTGCAGTATAATGAGTCACACACGACAACAAGATCCTTGGTGGAATGAACAATTGGTGTACTAAAGATGTGATTCTGATGCCTTGACTGGTCTGGTTGGTCACTGCAGTACACCCCAGAAATGGCATGTAAGATGATCATAGCATGCTGCATACTGCACAACATCAACATAGACCTCCACCTATACATGCCAGATCCAGAGGAGATGCAAGATGATGATGATGGCTTCGGGGAAGATGATGAACAACTGGCTGATGGAGCCACCCGACCCTACCCATGTGTATAAGCAGGATACCACATCAGGAACACCCTCATATGCAACCATTTCACATAATGGTAATGTTGCGACACAGTGATCCACAGCTGTCACTGTGTGCAACACACATGGACAATGTGTGCTCAACACAGTAGTCACTGATGGACAAGGTTCAGAATGCCTAATACTGTGGCAGCGAAGCATGCTTAGCAAAGGCTGTGCAAACAACAGCCAACTGGGCATGTCTGCACCCCACTGTGGGTGGCAACACAGTGCAGACAGATACGCAGGGCATGCATCGGGGACCAACTACATGCACACTGTCAGCCCTTGTTGTTGTGATGCAGAGGTGTCGCTGCCAGCAGCAACACACATGCATTGGTAGCACTGTGAATGTGAATGTGCCAGATGTCTGTGTGCAGCCCTCAATGGCACTTGATGATGCTCAAATTACAAAATACACAGGACACAGGTTTGCACCATCATGGCTCGATGTATACGGTACATGATAACACATAACGCATTAAGCCAGACATGTAAGTGGGGTAGTGATGTCAGTGATGCCAAGCAGCTGTGCACATTCACTGAACAGTAACGGTGTAACCTCGGCACATAGGGAGACACTATCCATGCAATGCCACTGCATGCTGCACACCCACCCACTCACCTGCCCCAACAACATCCAGTGGGAGGATGCATACAACACCATACAATGCAGCAGCAAATGCCACAGTGACAACAAAGATGTGGCAGGTGCCACACCATGGTCCAGGCCACATAACACAAATTGCACTATCCACCACTCACCTGGTGCTCAGCACTGGACAGATGTGTCTGCAGTGTGCATGACACTATGGCACAGCTAGGCACAGAACATACCGCTGCCAGCAATGACCACCCACGCTGGACCAACATGACGACCCTGCATGCTGGAAGCAGGAAATCTGTAAAGGCAGTATGTTCACAATGAACAGCAGCATCACGAGGCACTGCTAACATGATGTCAGCCATATCGGCATGCTCCTGATACACATGTGTACGCATGTGCATCACCATCAGTTGTGTGGCAGATTACACTGTGGCTGAGTACATGCCTTACACAGTGGCCGCACACCACCATAACATCAGCACACTGTCATGGTGTGCAACAGCACCCACGACGTGCAGCCAACACAATTTGCCTATCCACAAGCATGCACATGACCACCATGGTGTTTGCCTAATGCCAGCATACAGTCCAACATGGACCGGTGCACCCATGCTGGCAGGATGGTCAGCTGCATGCAGTGTACATACATGTGAATGTAAATTTGCTGTTCAACATGTACATTGCATGTACGCCTTTGTGCGCGCGCGCGCTCACACACACACACACACACACACACACTGTCCACAGAATGCATTGGCCACAAGCCCAAAAAACATGGGATGGGCACCTGTGTCCCAGTGCCAAGGTCATGCATGATAGCAGGTGACCACATAGTTGCATACCATGACCACAGCAAACAGGTAATCCATGACCAGGCAGCACTGCATCACAAGCAGTGACACAGATGCCCTAGTGTGCACGCAGTGCAGCGTGCATCCCACAATGCACTCTGCTGTTGCAACACAAGTTGCAACACCGGTTGGTGCCACCTGCAGTGCATACCAACTAGCACATTCTGCCTCTACACATTACTGCTAATGCAGCAGTACAAGTGGCGTTGTTGTGTGCGCTGGTGTAGAGAGGTGTTGCGACACGTCTGCATTTGCTCCATGAAGCAGGCCAGCATCGCAAGTGTGTCTATCGTTGTGTGCTCTACAAAAGGTCATGTGGGAGTTCAAACAAGCACTGTCCTGCTACAGGTCATCCACTGCAGCTGCAATGTGTACCGCGGGTGTCCAGAAGGCCTGAGTCCTGCAAGTAGAATCATGTGCGTGAAAGTGCCAAGTGCAGCACAAGCAAGTGTGCAAGCATATTTTATTTATTTATTTATTTTATTTAACATACTTTAGGATTACAACCTTTGAGTCAGAGACTCATTTACAAAGGCTCCACATCAGAGTACAGTAAACAGAACATACAAAATACTTAGTAACAGCATGATGGAATTACAGGTTACATATGAGAATTATATGAACAATAGGAGTACATGATTACGGTTGTATACAGTCATGTTTCAGGTTACATTTTGGAAAAACATTAGGCAGAGTTTGGCAGCTGTTATAACCAGATCTCAAACTGGTCAGACTAGCAAAGTAAACATATGCGAGCAGCCACAAAGCCTTGTCAGGAGGTTGGCAGTGATGTGGCAGTAAGGTGTAGGTTAACAAGCTGGTGCATAGGCATCACTGAGAGGTGAGAATGTGGTTTTTGAGCGCTACCTTGAAGGGACCTAAGTTGGGGATGGAGGGTAGATCCAAGGGGAGGTCATTGTATGATGTAGTTGCCCTGAAGGAGAAGGACCTTTGGGCTAATGAGGTCCTGATCCTCGGGGTCGACCATATCTGTTTGCTGGTGGTGTGGGTATTTCCTGAGGTGTGGGAGGATTGGAATGTGGCAGATACCCCCAATGCGGAGAGTCCCAGGTGAATTTTTTTTGTAAGGAGCCAGGTTTGGTAACGTATTCTCTCATCCAGGTCTAGTAGGCTTGTCATGGAATACAGGGTGCAGGTGTGGGTATGTCTATCTACCCCTAATGGGAGTCTGCACACTTTATTTATGACCAGATGGATTTTGTTCAGTGCCGTGTGATCGGCAGCTGAGTAAATGGTAAGCCCATAGTCAACAAGAGAGAAGACCAAGGTGGTGACAGCCAGGCTAAGTGCTTCGGGGGTAGACAGGTCTTGTGCCTAAACAGTAGTCCTATGCAGGCATTGATGGCTAAAGACAGGTTATTAATGTGCGAGTGGAAGGAGAGGGTGGGAGTCAAAAGTTACACCTAGGTATTTATATGTGTGTACCAGCTCAAGAGGAAGAAGACAGTGGGAGAGGATTGTTAGTTGCATATTCTTGGCCTTATCCTGATGATGGGCAAAGAGCATGGCTTTAGTTTTTTTCACACTGACTATGAATCTTTGGCCTATGAGCCAGTTTTCCATTTGGTTAAATGCATATTGTAGGGATGGCTGCAGAGAACTCAGGTCTTGGTGTGAGGCAAAGAGGACTGCATCATCTGCGTACAATAACAGATTACCGGGGCATGACTTGGGCTGGGTGTTCAGATAGATGCTGAACAGCAATGGGCCAAGAATTGAGCCCTGGGGAACCCCAGAGCCAACTGGCAAGGTGGAGGACAGGGTAGTGTGTATTTTGATGCATTGCGACTGGGCTGTGAGGTAGCTGGTGAATCACACTATGGGTCCACTGGATAGGCCTAGGTGTTGGAGAGTGCATAGGAGTAAGGGGTGGGACACGGTGTCAAAGGTCTTTGACAGGTCAATGAAAATAGCTCCCGCGAGGTGTTTCTTATCCAGGGCAGAGTGGATGTAATTGGAAAACTCAGTCAGGGCTGTCGTGGTACTGTGCCCAGATCTGAAGCCATGTTGCTCCCTGCACAGCAGATTGTAAGTGAGAAGATAATCAGTAAGTTGGGTGGCTATGATCTTTTCAAGGGCTTTGGGGGGGGGAGAGGATGGAGATTGGCCGGTATTTATTGGGGAGTATACAGTCACCACTCTTTTGCATAGGGGTGATACTGACCATCTTCCAGGTAGAAGGGAACTGCCCCAGACATGGGGAGCAGTTTAGGAGGTCAGTCAGAGAGGAGAGAATGGAGTCGAGTACAAGCCCAAGAATCCTCATATCAAAAGAGCCCTTACTGTAGCAAGAGCCACTGAGGGCTTTGGTGTGAAATGGCCTAGCATCGTTCATGGACACTACTTTGAAGTGGAAGGGGGATACTGAAAGTTAGGAGGCTGGGTGGCCGGTGTAGGCTCAAAGAATTTGCATGGGAGCACAGCACTAAGGTCGGAGGATGCATTATGGCAGTCGGCTATGGCCTGTGGATCGGTGGTAGGGACATTGTTTATGGTAAGTAGGAAGGGGAGGAAGCTGGGTTTTGCCATTCAGTTCCTTGATGTTATCCCAAAACAGCTGTGAGTTCCCCTAGGAGGAGGCTAGGGTTGGTTTGTAGTTTTCAGATTTTGCCTGCTTTATTGCCCAGGTGAATTTGTTGCAGGCTGCTTTATAGACCTGCCTATCAGTTTGTGAACTGGAGGAAACTGCTTTCCTCCAGAGGTCATCTCTGTGTTTTAGCTGATGGAGCAGTTTGGTCGAGACCCAGGCAGCATTGTGCTTATTGGTCTGTACATTAGCAAAAGGGGCATAAATATTGCAGGCTTTATTAAATGACCGGGTAAAGTAGTCTAGGACTTCATCTATGGTGGGTGCCCGAGAGATTGGGGACCAGTCCCAGCAGGTTAGGTACTTCCTAAGTTTAATGAGGCCACCAGGTTTGAAGTGGTGTCAGGATATTTTGAGCAGTTTGGGCCTCTGCTGAAAGCATAACCAAGTGAAAATAATGGGGGAATGATTACTTAGTGAGTCAGGGAGGACCTCAAGATTAGAGCTTTTGTTGGGATGGTTTGTGAGTAGGAGGTCAAGCAGAGTGCTAGAGCCCTTAGTGGAGTTCACTCTTGTGGATTGTGTGACCAGCTGGGTGAGATCAAGAGCAGTGAAGGTGTCTTTGATCTGCGAGGTCATGCTGGAAAGCCAGTTCACATTTAAATTCCCAACTATGACGTGCTTTGTTTTGGGATGGGAGGCTGGCGATGAAATTAGCAATGGACTGCATTGTCTGAGCTTGGTTTCTTGGGGGGACGTATGCTACAGTCAAAGTTAAGGGGCTCCTGGGGGATCCAGAGTAAGCTTTAGCGATAGGGCTTGGGCATTGTGGTCTAGTGAGAGTACATGAAGCACATGACATATGATGGAATCTCGGATATACACCGCACACACCCCTCCACGCTTACCTATTCTATCGATTCAGTGGAGGGTGAAGCCTGGGAGAGAGACCATTGAGTTAGGTAATTTTTTGGAGAGCCAAGTCTCTGTAAGGGCCAGTATATCTGGTTGATGTTATAGCAGCCAGCAGTGTAGGTTTGCTGTTTTATTGGTCAGGTTGCAGATATTCATAGCAGCTACCCTAAGCCCATGGTGTGAGAAGATAGGACTGGGCGTGGTGTGGCCAGGGTTAGGATGGACATTCCCTGAGATGAGAAGGAGAAGGGTAATGACTCTGAGTAGTGTGGAGGACAGCTGTTGGAGAGTCCTGGAATGTTGTCACCTGGTTATCATGTAGGAAGAACAAGGAATGGCCAGAGCAATGAGTGAGGGATATGACAGAAATGTGACCTGGCATTGAGGTAGGTGTAGGTAGGAGACCATGTGAAGATGTATGGGAGAGGGTGGGGGTGGATAGCCAGCCTTGGTAGGGTTGGTGGCATCAGTCATTATGTGGGGGGGTGAGGTGCATGGGAGGGGTCCTCGAGTGGTGGGCTAGCGGGACCAAGGAGCAGGAATAGTGCCAACAGGAGAAGCCTAGAAGTGCAAGCGGGGGAGGGACCAGAAGGGAGCACTACTGAGGCAGGTGCCTAGTGTGAGTATAAGGGAGGCATTATGACAGTCAAAGTTGTGGCAGTCACCATGGCTTAGTGGTAGGGTGCCAGACTGCAGTGCGGAAGGTACAGGATTTGAAACCCGGGAAGGGACACTGCTTAGGGACCCTAGAGAAGCCCTATGTCTAGGAGCACTGGGCTGTCCAACAGTGGGTAGAAATGGACAAAACTAGGGGTGCAGCAGTGACTCCTAGAGGTGGTAAGTGGAGTGACACTACAGGGGTAGTGGGTCGAGAAGGAGGAGTGGTGGGAGGTCCAGAAGGAACTAATGCATGGGTGGCAGTAGGAAGTATAAGGAGAGCAGCTGGGTAGTAGAGTAGGGAGGCGGTCAGGAGAGGCAGCAGGAATAGAGGGGATGGGAGAGCTAGTTAGGACAGGGCACCTGGAGGACTGAATCCCTCCATTAACTTAATTCTATAACCTGCTAAGGGAAAACTTGGGATTAGTAAAAAACCTAACAGGAAGTCACGTGACAGGGGAAGTGCTTAAATTAAGGGCCGAGCATGGGAGGGGCAGTCGACTCACAGCGTCGATGGGCTAACACCCCCAGCAAAGATGTGCAAGGAGGATGTCAGTAGTTACCTCTTGAGCCTCTTGGGGGACCACGTTTTCCGGTCGGAGTGCTGCAAAGGCAGCTGCTGCATTGTGTAAGCAGCAGACAAATGTGGTGAGCCACAAGAACAGGTGTACTGTACAGACAGCAGTTTGTGGGCCTCACAGCTGTAACCTAACACATGGCCACTGGCAGAAGGACACAATTAATGCCACTATACCATGTCCTCTGAGAAAAGATCCCCAAACTTCACTGATGATGACACAGTCCTGCTCATCAGTATGGTGGAGAAATGGTCCAGAAAGATACTACCATCAGGTAGTGACAACACCACTAAGGATAAGCGGATGCATGTATGGTGGATCATTCATTAACATCTCAATTGCCAGTCCAGTGTCCAATGTACTGTACAACAAGTTTGCCACTGGTGGAATGACCTTGCCAGTAGGGAGTTGGACCTTGTAGACAACCTACGGATGACGGCAAGGGCAGCAGACATGGCCATGTATGGTGGATGTCCACGGATGACAGGTATGTAATGCCACTGGACTATGTACAATGCATGCCACTGTAGACATAATTGTGTGCATGGTGTACTGTACTGCTTTGTGAATGACCACTCACTGCTTCAGTCCCTTCATGCACCCACAGATGTCCAATGGCACAGCACCACCCAGACACAGGGACGCAAGAAAGATGCCTCAGGTTCATCACATACATCGGAGGATGGAGCATCCACTCCTGCAACAAGAGGTAAGTTGGCATGAGATACAGCATGCATGTACCACCACACAGTCGCATGCTGTAATGTGTACTACTGGACAGAAGAGGTACACTATACACACATATGCACTGCATGTCGACCGCTGTGTATTACAATGTATCATGCATAACTGTGATAAGCATGTGTTGTGCTGAACCATGTACAAATACATGCTGTATGCGTTGTGGCAGGGTAGCACAGTCAGGATATGTAGGTGTGTGCTGTTTATGTCTGTGATGATAGGTAGGCTTACAGTGTCACAATCGCAGTAGTGGTGCAACCATACAATGATGTCCACACACACCCCTGTGCTATACGTGGTCCCTGCACATGTGCCACATTGCCATGGCATGTGAAACATGCCATGCCACACACATCCACATGGTCATCACACTATATACCCACCTACACACAAGTTGTGTGACAGTTTACCACTACCCCATCACTGTACATGTAAGGGTACACAGGGACATATGCAGCCACGTCACTGTCTAATGTGCTGTAGCTACTACAACTGGGTGCATCATACAGTCGTAGTCATTGCACACATGTGACAAGCATACCAGGCCAGAGATGTCTGTAGAAGCAACACACAATTGGTTATGTTTGTATAACAGGGATGCAGTAAAACATTCACATGCCATATATAGTATAGTAACACAATATTCCATGCACCGTTGCAGGTACTGGCCCTTCCCATCAGAAGCAAAGTCCAGCTCGCAGCACACATTGACATGCCCTTGAGCATGCAATGTGCAGACTGAAGGGAGCAGAGGCTCAGGCATACAGGGAGCAGACATGTCAACATGCCCAGGGAGAGTACATGTGGGACAACAATGGTGATGGTATCCAGAACTCAGTGCAGCAGTGGAAGAACATGGAACACAGTCAAGATGGGCATCCGGATACACAACCCAGCAACAGTGTGGACACTGGGAGCGATGGCATGGATAGATACAGTGACACAAACAGCAATGATGTGGCTGGGCAGGTTGTCATTGAGGCAGAGTGGGGTGAGGCTGACAGGGCCAAAGCCCTAGAGGGGCAGCATGGGTCATCATCCTGTAGGGAGGACGATACGCCTGATCCACTGGTCATTGGTGGCCATGAGCAGCATCGCCAGGCCATGCAGGCATTTGTGCATGGACTTGCGGCACACGTAAGGCCCCTAGCATGACATGTAGCACTGATACCTGCTGACATCAGCAGGCTGCATGACTACCTTGATGGATATACAGGCTAGTGATGTTCACACAGCACACGCGTACATGAGGCACAGAAGTACTTCTTCCCAGGGGACACAGCACATATAACGTAGTACTGTGAACTGCACTACATACCTCCATGACACCTGTGCCTGCCACATAGTTATCATGAGGTGCTTACCTGTTGGACAAACTCAGCTGTGGACTGTGTACGTGGTTATGCTTTGAACTCTAGGTACCTTGTACTATAGGTTGTCGCAACCTGCACCACCATCAGTGCTACAACATGCGTGACCTGTCATACACTTATTGCATTGTAGTTAAGTAACAGGTATACAGCTGCGTATAGATGCATAAGTGCCTTTATATGTGTAACATGATAGTGTGAGTCTTAGTAAGTAGGATCACTTTTAGTACGTTTTACGAGCATGAGGCCTATATGGATGTAGTTGCCTCTATATTACTCATTATTGTTACTGTTGTTTAGTGTGTATAGACACAAGTTGATGCCTGTATATGTGTATGATGTTACCATAGTGTCATGGGTACTGGCATGATGGTTATTATGTTAATAGTTGCAATAAATGTGAAGTTACAGAATAGTCAGACTTGTGTGTTGTGCAAAGTTCCGCTGTATTGCTGTTGCCTTAATAAACGCTTTAACATTTACATGTTTCAATGTGTCTGTCATGTGTACAGTAAAAGGGGTACAATATGTAATGTGCTCAGTGTGGGAAACCATGATATTATGCAGGAAGAAGTTCTGCATACCTTCAATGAATGTTGCATGGTGGGCGGGTGCTCTGACGTAGGAATAATGTGTGGCAATAGTCATCCAGGTGTAATGTACTAAGTGCCAATGTGTTATTTGTCACCTACCATGGGTACACTGACATACAGATGTCAGTCATCTACCCAGGGCCTGCACTGGTGGTGCAAGTATGTGTATGCAGTGGATGGGGTGGTGTCATGATGTTATGTATATGGGGCAGGACAGGCACCGAATGGTACATGCAGTGTGCATTGGACTGTGTGGTTGCACACAGGATGCAAGGTGGGCACCTTCACGATGCAAGCCCCAGTGCTGTGGAGCGCATGGGGCTGGTTGGGTACAGTGCACAGGTTAGCCATGTACCTGTGTGGGGGAGGTGCTGAGGCCACCTGAGGATACAGTGAGTGTACAATGGCATGCAGGTGCAATGGGATTCAACCGCTCTTGTTGTTCATGCACTGTTCACATGTTGGTGTGATGTCCAGAGGTTCTGCGTACAGGGACATGGTGGTGAAGGGTGTGTGCATGCAGTGGGACACATGGCGTTGTGTATTGTGATGGTGTCAACACCTGTGAACAGGATCGGTACATGGGCTGGGCACAACACATTGTCCGTACAGTCTATAACATTACCACCTATGAATGGTCATACCTGCATAACAGTTGATGTGCTGTGCATCTACTTGCACAAATAACGATATACACTGCACATAGGTGCACAGCATGACACATACATGACACAACAGTTGTGTGCAGGCACCTACATATTACACTTGTGCCCTTGGTAACAGCCGGTGTGTGTCATGGGCATGACACTGGACATTGTGTGGCCAGGAAGTCCCTAGTCATGACTTTCACATGTCAATGCCACTGTGTTGCAATGCTTGTCCATGCAGCATAGCTCAGCATGCATACAATGTGTGCGTGGACACACATCACCATGTACCATTGGCCACCAGTGCACAGTGTGTGATGTGCACATTCTTGTAGCAGCATGCTAAGACAACAAGCCATCTGACTTGGCAGTGGCCTCACATAAGGCAATGCACCAGTTGCATATTGTACACTGGCACAGTTGACAGCATCCTGTGCTGTGGAATGCTATGCACCACACATGTATGTCTGCTGTATCATGGGATTCTTTTAGTTACACATGCCATGTGCACTGTGCATATGCCAAACCACCAGTCGTCAAGGTGTAACCCCTCAGCTTGGGTGAGCATGCAGCATGCTCTCCATGCCAACACATAGCAGTATTCATTGCCAGTGTGGTGGATGGCATGCATGTGTGCTGTTCTGTGCTGTATGACATGACTGTGTTGTCTGCATTTGTCAATCATCCCATCCGCCAATGGATTGGGGCAGCCATCATCCATTCAGTGTGTGCCCATGTACCCATGCTGTACCTCAGAAGTAATCATGGGGCAACTATAGTACAATGCTATGACTTTGAACCCTTGCTCTTGTGTCCACCACTGCCTTTTGGATGAGCAGTCACCTGTGCATACCCTGAGGCCTTGGTTCCAGATCATGTACTACCATGGGTGCCGGAGTCTACTTTTGCTGTTGGGGTTCTTCCAGACTCTCATGGACTGTCTGACTGCTGTAGTGGCATTCTGTAGCTGCGTGTCATGTGCCATTTCTGTGGTTACTGCAGTAACCTTGGGTGGCCTTCCTCTTGTCCGTGTCTGTGTTGCACCCTGCTCTATAGCTGCATCTGTCTGATCCTGTGGCAGTGGCTGCACCATAGTGCTGTTATGTATATCACTGATTTCCTCTCTGTACTTGCATTTCCTACCTGGTTGTGGTGTTGTGTTGGCAGACATAGTCACATTGGTTTTCTGACATTCATGTACATTATTCTGGTTGATGTGCTGGCTGGCCACTGCTGCATCACCAACATGTACCACTGGGTGTACATGTGCTGTACCTATTGAAATGTTTGTTCCCTGTGTTACCTCACTGTATATGACTCTTTGCAAACGACATAAAGATCTGCAACAGGGTTGATACACAAGATGGAGTGGAAAGGATGAGAAGGGACTTGGCAAGGTTGGGGGAATGGTCAAATGTATAGCAGCTTAGATTCAATGGAAAGAAGTGCAAGATAATGTACCTGGGAAACAAAAACCCAGGGGAAGAGTACACAGTGGAGGGTGAGATACTAACAACAAAAAAAATGGAAAGGGACCAAGGGGTAGTCATTTCAGATGACCTAAAGATGGGCAAGCAAGGTGTAAAAGCAGTAAGGAAGGCTGGGGGGATACTGAGATGCATAGGGAGAGGCATCAACAGTAGAAAACAGGAAGTTGTTATCCCTCTGTACAGACAGTTGGTGAGACCCCATCTGGAGTACTGTGTGCAGTTCTGGAGACCCCATCTCTGCAAAGACATAGACAGAGTGGAGGCTGTCCAGAAGAGAGCAACCAAAATGGTGCAGGATCTGCACCAGAAGACATATAAAGTGAGTCTGAAGGAGCTTAATATGTATACCCTCGAGGAAAGAAGGGAGGGGGGACATGATAGAAACTTTTAAGTACCTCAAGGGAATCAACAATGTCAAAGAGGGTAGTATCTTTCAGAAAAAGAGATGTGCAAGAACAAGGGGGCACAATTTGAAGATAGAGGAGGGATGGCTCAGAGGAAATGTGAGGAAGTATTTTTTCACAGAGAGGGTTATGGATGCATGGTACAGCCTTGCTGAGGAGGTCGTGGAGTCAAGAACAGTGGGGGAATTCAAGAATGTATGGGACATACATAAGGCAGTCCTAGTGGAAGGTAGGAGGAAGTAGGCTGTTGGTTAGCTAGGATCTGCAGCTTATCCATTACGTAGGAAAATGGGCAGAGTAGGTGGGACAAGCGGTCCTTACCTGCCATCAAATTCTATGTTTCTATGTTCACCATTATGTTGGCATCATTGAATGTTGTGTGGCTGTGCTCCGGCAAGCCATACCCCAGTTGTCTGGGATGTGTGATATCATCCTCCCTATGCACAGTGTCCTCCATGGCATGTCTGGACCAGTTGCCATGGTCTGCGGTGTTTGTTTCAGGTGGCCCCATGTATTCTTGCTGAATGCGCGGTGCTTCAGGCATCATTAGATGTGTCGCCATGTCAGCAGTCATGTAGCTCGTTTCACATACTGCAGCTACTGGCATTGACACCTATTCGTGGCCATGGTTATGACTGTCTGCAGTGTGCTGTGGCTGCCCTTTGGCCACCCGTTGCTGACTGTGGCTCAATCTCAGAGGCATCTCCGACTATTGGTTCCCAATATCTGTGTTTTACATTGTTTCCATACCCATGGCAGTGTCATTTTTCCCAGGGTGTGCCTGTGCCCCTGTGTCGGGCATACACTGTGCTTGCCATGGTGGCACTACATGCCTGTCCCAGACATGTGTTCACTGCTGCTTTAGAGTGGGTACCATGTTGCCAGGACAACTGTATGTAGCACTGTATGTTGCACCACCCTGTCCCTGAAAAAATACTTTCTCACATTGCCCTTGAAATGTCCCCTTCTATCTTCAAATTGTGTCCCCTTGTTCTTGCACATCTCTTTTTCTCAAAGATGCTACCCTCTTGGACTTTGTTGATTCCCTTGAGGTACTTGAAAGATTCTATCATGTCCCCCCTCTTTCTCCTTTCCTCGAGGCTATACATATTAAGCTCCTTTAGTCCCTCTTCGTATAGCTTCTGATGCAAACCCTGCACCATTCTAATTACCCTTCTATGGACTGCCTCCATCCTGCCTATGTCCTTGCTGAGATGGGGTCTCTAGAACTGCATGCAGTACTCCAAATGGGGTCTCACCAACTGTCTGTACAGAGGAGTAACAACTTCCTGTTTTCTACTGGTGATGCCTCTTCCTATGCATCCCAGTATCCCCTCAGCTCTCCTTACTGCCTTTTCACATTGTTTGCCTACCTTGAGTCATTTGATATGACTACACGCAGGTCCCTTTCCATTTTTGTTGTTGTTAGTACCCCCCCCCCATTGTGTACTCTTCCCCTGGGTTTTTCTTCCCCAGGTGCATTACTTTGCACTTCTTTGCATCGAATCTAAGCTGGCATATGTTTGACCATTCCTCCAACCTTGTCAAGTCCCTTCTGATCCTTTCCACCCCCCCTTGTGTATCAACCCTGTTGCGGTCTTTGTATCATTGCAAAGAGGCATACTTTTCCATCCAGTCCCTCCGCTATGTCACTTATAAAGACATTAAAAAGGCCCCGTCCCTGTATTAAACCCTGTGGTACCCCGCTACTAACCCCGGTTTCTTTAGAGTGGACTCTGTTTACTATTACCCTCTGTGTCCTTTTGTTCAGCTAATTCTTTATCCAGGCTACCACCCTGTGACCCCTCCCAGGCTGGCTAACTTGTTTATTAATCTTTTGTATGGGACTGTGTCAAATGCCTTGCTAAAGTCTAGGCAGGCCATGTCCACTGCCTCCCCGGGTTCACTACTTTGGCCACCCATGGACAGGACTCACATTCTTTGAAAATCCCAAATAAGGGGATGTTGTATTATTTTAGTGAGGCAGGCATGCCTTCCACCATGGCATAGGCATTTTTTTTGGAGCAAGCATGGCGCAAGCCAGTATGGCGCATGCAGACCTGTTTTTGGTGCAAACACCAATTGAAAATCAGAACCGATGCAAGTTTTGAAACATCCAGCTCCTTGCATCAGTTGTATTTGAAGCAAGCACCCTGCATCATTCTCTGGCCTTTGAAAATCTGGCCCCATGTCTTACTTGTTAGACAATAAACTGGGATGCTGTCGAGGTCCATGTACTAGTCACCCTTCCAACCCCTTAAAAAGAGTAAATGCAACAGGTACCTGGTTACAACAGCTCTTCTTTAACAGTGCATGTGAAGAACAGCTCTGTAAGGAGAGCAAAATAAGGACAGCAACAGGGGTAGAATTGTGAATGACAGCTACTGCTACCCCTGTAGCTGTCCAGTCATAGGGAGTGACTGTATGAAGGACAGAAGAGCCAGGAAATGTTGGTGGCTGGCTGAGCTGCTCCCATGGTAGAGAGGGCTAAGGCATGAGCATTTTGACCAGTGTAGATCAGGAGACCAGGGTTCTGTTCCAGGTCTCTGAGGTTTTGTCTGTCAGATGAGTGTGTAAATTTTATTAAGTCCAGTCTCACAGATCCCCCACCGCTGAGCTTTACTTTTCCCCCATGATCCAGCTCCCCCTTGGACTTGATTAATTTAGAGATGGGAGTGTAGAGGCAGAGCCCCCCACATCGGGGGGTGCAATGGGTGATGCCCATCTGCAAAAACAAGATTTCATGTTGTGCCACAGTGGTGGTCCATGATGCGTTTTTTGTAGGTGCTGTTGATGTAGGCACTATTGTTGCTGTGCTTTTCTGGGCATTGCTATTTTTGTCTTTGTGATTGTAACCTATTGAAAATGCAACATGTTCAAGATGCATTCCTTCTAAGTTCTAGACAGTGCATACTGCAGGTGTTCATGGGCTGGAAGATGAAAAATGGTCCATCAAGTCTACCCTTCCAGTAGGGCTCCATGCACCCAGGAATGACAGCACTGAAAACACGCCTGAACCCATATCTTATGCTTAAGCTTAAAGCACCAAGTTTGCACATTTTCTGTTGATGCTATGCACACATCCATGCAGATGCTTTAGCTATATTAACAGTGAAGCCCATCAAGATGAAGTACTCTGATGACAGCTCTGCCAGTGATATCTTGCAAGACACTACAGTATTACAATGTAATCCAATGGCAATTGCTCCAATTTGTCACAAAGGAATGTGTGTCATCTTTATCACAGAGTGCTACATCTTGGTGGGCAGCTCCATAGTAGCAGGGATAGATGTGAGAGTGAAATGTTTGTAATGTGAGTAAGTGCCTAAAATGAATTAAAAATTAAGTGGTAAGCTACTCAGTTTCTAATTAAATAATGTGTAGCATTAAGAAAATTCAGAAAAGTACAAAAAAAAAGATTTTTTATAAAAAAAATATTTTTAAACCATCTTGTAATTTATAGTATGAACCAAGGCCCCCTCTTCTATGAGGTACAGTACACATAATTTGTGTCAGGGACTCTTCAGAAATGTTAGATCAAGTTCTGTGGCAAGGTTTAAATGTCTGTTGCACAATAATAATTAAATTATACAAAGCCAGCATTACAGTTTTGAGGTACTCAGCAAGGACGGCCTATGAAGAGGACTTCTAACGCCCACCACATAAATATAGGTCAAATATTTTTCCTTAGACCTCCAGTGTTATGCTTTTCAGCAGCTGTTCTGGCTCTCCATATTTATCGGAATCTATTTAGGACTTAATGTTACTGTATACAACATTAACAGCTTTTAGGCACACTACCCCCCAACTTCCTGGCAGCAAACACACAGCTGAATAATAGTTCCCCAAAAGGGAGCCTGAAGTAGCCTAACCATGAAGCACTGAAGACTCCCCTCCTTCTTGAATACCTATCAGAGGCCCTATACACAGTAGCAGTTGGGGGTGGCAGGCTTTGGGTGCACATAGAGGGCCCAGTTCTCAAAAGACTTTGATTGACTCAAGGTGCCCGAGTCAAACATAAATGACGCAAGTGGCACATTGCATAAAGAAATGTATCCTGAGCTCCCTCTGGGGTGCCAAAGTGCTACCCCTCCAGCCCAGATCTCTTGCTATAACAAATATTAATCTTAATGTATATGTATCTGTTCCTTTGCTTTCTTTTTCTATTATTCACACTTTTCTTCACCAGGCACCAGAGCTGACCCATCAGGTTGACAACCTCCCAGGTCCATCCATAGCTCTTGTGCTTAATCCCAAAAGGATTACAAATTGCCTTCTGCCCCAGCAAGCACTTTCCCTTTGATGATTTTAACCCTTAGACTGCCAACAGAATTAGAACGTATTGGAGTTCTGGACAGATATATCAATCCACAGCCCTTCAAGGGTTAAGACAGATAAAATCCATTCCTGCCCATCTCAGCCCCACCACCTTCATAAATAGCCTCGAGAGTGCCATTGAGTGGCCTTGGAATTTTAAATTTGCTGTTATCTAGTCCAATGCTGTACCATAATTATCTGCCTCTTCCTACCCCCAAACTATTGTAAGGTCTCCTCTTAGACATCACTCTGCCAACTCATTATACAAGAAAAACCCATGGTGCATATCTTAGCCACAAAACTCACTGTACCCACAGCCTCATGGAGTCACTCTGTTGTTTATATTGGCACACATTTTGGGTCAAACACCGTAGGATGATACTCTATTGTTTCCTATTACTGCTGGACTAAGAACTGGGTTCATACCCAGTATGGCTTTGTGTGTACCCCAGAAAGCTCTACTGGTATGAAGAACAAGCATTGTGGCCCATTAACAGTGACAGGAAAAGGCAATAAATCATCAAGCTACCTTCAACTAGGATATGGTGCTAAAATAAAAAAAAAATGGGGTGACTCAAGGGGGCTCTACAGGCTGGGTTGGGAGGGTTTGAGGGGCTGAGATGGTAAGGAGGAATTATGGTTCCATAAAGCTACAAACAGGCAGATTAATGGACAGCAAGGAGTGGGTGCAGTCACTGAGTAACTTAATGGGGCAGTTTCTGTGTAATTTCTGCAGCTAGCCTCAAAATGTGCAGCCAGCCCAAAATGCTGCCTTGATTTCTGCTGCAATTAACACATGCTGCAGAACCACAGAAAATACGGGGAGTTGGTATAAACACACAGGGTGGGATATTCAGAAGGGTTGCGCCCCGGCATGATATTCAAAAGGGGAAAGTGCGTGTCACAAATCCAGATGCACCAGGGCGCACTAGTAGTGTATGCGGTGCAAGTAGGGGGGCCGTGCCCATGCATACCCCTGCACATCCTGATATTCAGCCCAGAATGTGCAGAGCCGATGCAGGCGCAACCCCTACATGCGCCCCATACAGTTGTTCCAAAAAATAAAGGAGCAACAGCCGTCCACCCATAGGTGAGCTACCATATTGCAGGGTACAACACGGCAGCTACCAGCTCTGGGTGGCCACCCGAGCTCCGGAAGCTCCCTCCATCGGGTAGCGCCCCCACATGCCTGATCATGGCCAGAAGTATACAGATGATAACCTCCTATATCCCTGGTGGTCAGTAGACCGCTCATAGCCTGATCATGGGCAGAGTCTAATAAAGATTAGATCCCATCCTTGGTGGTACAGCGTTGCCCCTCCCACCCTCCTCTGAGCCCTGCCACCGCTCCCCCAGTCAGCGTCAGGCAGCAGCTCCTCACCCGCAAGCCACCTGGCTGCCGCCGGCTGACTGCGTGACAGTATAGCTGTACACCCATTGGTCCACAGCGTCGCCCAATGGGCGTGCAGACTCATATTATTCCATAGTCCAGATATGTGAATGGATTCATTCACATGTCTGGACTGTGTAGTACGGTACAGTCTGCATGCCCATTGGCCCATGCTGTGGACCAATGGGCGTACAGCTGTACTGTATGCAGTCAGTCAGCGGGTGGCTTGTGGGTGGGGAGCTGCCACCCACCACTGACTGGGGGGGAGCGGGGTGGCAGGGATCAGTGGGAGGGTGGAGAGGGGAGTACCGCTGGACCACCAGGGATGGGATCTAATCTTTTATTAGACTTCTGCCCACGATCGGGCTGCAAGCGGTCCACTGGACCACCAGGGATATAGGAGGTCACTTCTTTATACTTCTGCCCGAGATCGGGCTGCAAGCAGTTCACTTGACCACCAAGGATACAGGAGGTCATTTCTTTATACTTCTGCCCATGATCAGGCTGCAAGCAGTCCACTAGGCCACCAGGGATATAGGAGGTCATTTCTTTATACTTATGCCCTCGATCGGGCAGTGGGGCACTTTGCCGCTTGTGCAGGGGGTGTCGGTCCCTGATGGCTGCAGCCTGGCAGGGCACCAGGTGCAAGTCGCCGGGGATGGGTGCACCTGCATGCAAATGGGGCCATAATGACATACAAATGGATCCATTTGCACCTTGCATGCATTATGGCCCCATTTGCATGTGCACCTTTGAATATCACGGTTGATGCACCTAGCGCACTGGCACTTGCGCTAGCGCATCCCCCTGCCCCTCTCTGGCCACTTGCACTGGTGCAGTGCCACTGCACCATGCGCAGTGCAGGTGGCCACAGGGCGATATTCAACAGTGCTGAGCCATGGCGCAGCACCATTGAATATCACTCTGTCAGCACCCTGGCACATCCCAGTTGCGCAGCGCTCAGGCTTGCGCCACAGCCTGGCGCAGTCTGAATACCCACCCACAGAATACAAACAGTAATGACAGAGCTAATTCTTAATGCCTGGACTCCAAACATTGATAACAAAAAATGATAAGTTTCTAGCCCTGACAATTCCAAATTTAGACCTTTCAAATGATTATTCCTTTAAAATTGAAAACTTTTTTAGAGGTGCAAGATGGTGACATGAGTTGAGCTAAGGGCTTTTTCCCTGTTAAGGGAATGCCAAATAATTGTTTGAAATGTAGACAGAATCCATCTCATCACCACTGAAAAAAAAATGAAAGAAAATTGGAGCTGCAACTGGCTAAGTGAAAATAAAGATCCCTTTCTGATAAGTCAGGCCTGATGGATACATTTTTGTCTCATGGGAGTCCTGGTCCAAGACACACGGGTCTCAGGAAGATAGCCATGGCATCCCATAACAATGCTGACCTGAGAGCTGCTGATATAAACTCTAATAAATCCACAGCCTCTTCTACTGTAGTGTTCCCAGCTAAAATGCAAACTATACTTGAAATAAGTTCTGCCATCCAGAAACTGCATGGTGTCTGCCTAAACACTAACAAACAGATGGGTAAACTTCTTGCACGAATGGTTAAGTTTAAAGATCGTGCTTTATCAGTCAACAGAGTGAACATGAATGTATTAAAAGGACTGAGAAAGAAAACAAATTTAATAGCAAGTCTCTTTCTGCCAAAGTTCTATGCAGTGACAATGTGGCTTCCGTAAACACATGCATCTGTATGGCTCTGAGGAGAAAATTAGAAATTGTAGAAAACTCTTTAGATTTAGATTTAATTGTTTAAGGAAAATACCTTTAGGCAACAAGTGCCTATTTCCCCCCCCCCCCCACAATTGCCATGGATCCACTCCTTTGGGCTCTCATGCTGTTCCTTACCCCCATCCACCCAAGTGGCATCAGTTATTCACCACTTATCACCCATCTGACCCATGTGTCTGACTTACAGTCATGCCTGTTGATTCTGACCACTCCTCAGTGGGGGGATTAAATGGGATGTCAGCAGGAGAGGCAGGAATGCTCCATGCTGCATGACCTGGGGTGACGAAGGGAAGCCAACACAAGGCCATCATCCAGTACCTTGGTAGCAATTTTTCTGTTTTTTCTTCATCCCACCCACCCCCCTCACCTATTGTCTGCACATGCTCATGAATGGCCTGGGTGGGAGTGCCTGATGGCAAGTGGTCACCTATGCTGACATCTGCACAACCACTAGCTACCACCAGGAACCATGAAAGAGCAATGTGACAGCCTCCCAACATCTCAGGAGGGAAGTGTCCCTGAGACACTTTTGAGCTGTCCCTGCTGGCTTCCACTCCTGATGTCCTGGGTTTGGGGCGCAAACTCAGGTCTCCAGTGTGCCAGAGTGATCTCCATCATTTGGCGTGATGGAGCCAGCTTCAAGTGCCTTTTTCCAAAGGTATGGAAAAGGAAACTGAGCACTCATATACACAATACGGAGGCAAAGTTCAGTAGCTCAGTGCAATAGTTTTATTTGGCATCAGTGCTCAGATGAACAACAATCTCAGCCCCTAACTCCTATTAATATCTGTAAACATTCATGTCAGCCTAGGACATCAGGACATCAGAGGCTAAGGGTGTTGTTTTTCTGAGCACGATGCCAAATAAAATTATTGCATTGAGCAACTGAACTTTGCCTCCCATTCTGTTTATGAGTGCTTAGTTTCCTTTTTCATATATGTGTCTGGCTGGCCGCCTTACTGAATGTCTCCTCTCTCTTTTCCTGTTTGCACACCACTAACCTCTTCTCCTATTTTTAATAGTAACCTGGTTCTACAAGTACATAACCTACATGCAATATATAGTTCATATTATACGTTGTCATTACATACAATAAACTATCAGTTGTCACCATTTAAACCAATTGCACATAGCAGGCTCTAGAAGATACATTCTAAGACCAGTTTTAAAATGCCCCAAGTGCTGCCTATCTAATACATTTACAGGGTATGAGTCTCATGCCTTTGTTGTCCTATATTTAAAACATTTTTGTCCCATGTTTGTTCTGTTGCTGGGAATTTCTAATTTCAAGTTCATAATTGATCTTATAGTATGCCAGTTTGAGCATCTCAACAGAACTGTATACAGTCTTCAAGCACATTGTGCAAAAATGTCCAACACCAGACACCATCAAAATACATAATATGAAAATCTAAGAACAACCACTCTAACCATTTGTAAAGTTTACAGTGATGAGTAACCCTTCTAACTACTAATACAAACCTACAAAGCACACTGTCTGCTGTTGAGGCATAAATTGGTAGATCATAGTCAATAATGGGCAGGATTAGGCTCTAGACAACTAAGCTTCTTGTTTGTTGCACAAAATTCCTTTTGTTTCTATATAACAGTCCCAATCTCAAATTATTTTTTGGAACTATATAATGTATATGTTTAGCATAGCACAGTGCACAATCCAGAAAAAAAACTACTAGGTATTTAAAATGTTGTTCCTCTTCTAAAGTATTTCCTGCCTCAGTCTTAATTACTAGTTGTTCATGATGTCCAGTCTTCTCTGAGCTACCAAAAAACATAATTTTTTTTTAAACATTCATTGTTAGTTTATTACCATTAAGCCATATGCTGGACTCTTGTAAAATCATCCTGAAGCATTTTTTTCTAGGGCATGGACACCTTTACCTCTTATTGCCAGGTTGACATCATCAGCATAGAGGATGTTTTGCAGTCCTGGCAAACTGAGAAGAACTCATTTAGAAAAAGGATATAAAGCAGGTTCCCAATATGGACTGTTTTGAAGCTGCTATATTAACTTGCCTTAATATAGACATAATGTTAGCCAATTTTACCTTCTACTGTCCATTACTTAAATAATATTGAAACCAATCAAACATTCTGTGATAAACCAAGTATAAACAACTTGTTTACAAATATATTATGATTTACCAAATCAAATGGTTTTGATAAATTAATAAAGACTGACCCAGCCATGTACCCACTCTACAAGGCATCACTCAAGAAATGTGTATACTTCAATAATGCAGTTGTGGTGCTACACTTTCTCCTAAAACCATGCTGATTACCTGTTAGGAAATTAAATTCTTCACTATGACCAACCAGTTGACCATACATTATTTTCTCAAATACCCTGGGAAGTGATGACAAGACTGAGATTTGGCTATAAATACTTACAACACTTGCCTCACCCCCTTTATGTACTGGGATGCCCACAGCCTGTTTCCAAAGTTCAGGTACTGTTGCATGCACGGGGAAAAATCGAACATATTCATAATTGGAAACATCACCTCATCAATAACCAAGTTCAGCAATTTGATGTCCAACTCATCACTGCCAGTTCTAGTTTTAGTATTCATTGTATTTAATTTTTTGACAACAACCTTCCTTGTTATTTTTTTAAAATAAAACTCCCTGTTTACTTTGCTATCCGTATTCCATGGGATGATACACAGCATGAATTTAAGCAAGGGAGATGATGTCTGACAAACTTAATGAATTTCTATGAAAAGGTTAGCATTGCTCTGGATATTGGAAAACCAGTAGATGTCGTCTATTTGGACTTTAGTAAGGTATTTGATAGTGTACCACATGCAGAACTAATCAGGAATTTAATTAAAAATAAATCTCATTTCTAATATAAAAAATTGGATTAGGTCTTGACTTACTGATAGGGCACATGTTTTCAGGATAAATGGATATGAACAGAGTTAAGTGGAAGTGACTAGTGTAGTTCATCAAGGGTCATTCCTAGTTCTGATGCTTTTCAATATATTCATTTCAAGCTTGCAGGTATTGCAAGGTGGGTGGATGATAACATTTGCAGATGATACAAAAACTGACCATGTATTAGATGTTCAAGAAAATGTGGATAAACTACAGAATAAAATAAATGAGTTACACAGGTAGCCACTTTTAAACAAGATGAAATTTAATCCTGAGAAATGTACAGTAACACATTTTGGTTATAATAATCCAAAAATAAAATACACCATGGGAGACACAATCTTAAGGGATTCAGATTGTGAAAAAGATCTAGGTATTTTGGTAGATAGTAGTCATAAACACTCTAGGTACTATGATATGGTAGTTAAGAAATGCAATCACATATTGTCATGTGTTAAGAAAATATAAATAGTAGGGACAGTGAGGTGATCCTGCCTGATTATAGGTCTATGATATATCTGCACTTGGAGTATTGTCAGCAGTTTTGGGCACCACAAAATATGAATGTTATAAACAGACTGGAACAGGTCCAGAGGAAATCAACAAAGATGGTTATGGGATAGGAAGGTTCAAACTACAATGAAAGAATAGAAAGTTTAAGACTATAAAAACTTGAGAAGAGAAGACAGAGGGGATAGAATAACAGTTAATGGGTCATTAACTTATCCAAATTTAAGAAATGTTTTACATCTGGAGTTTAACCCCATGGAGAAAAAAACAAGGGGCATAAATTTCAGTCGGCAACTAAGAATTTTAAAACTGATAGAAGAAGGAGTTGATTCTCCCAGAGGGTTGTGTGTGTATGGAATAGTCTTCCATCAGCTGTTGTGGACAGTGTAACTCTACATAGCTTCAGTCAAAAAAAAAGATTGGATCAGTATTTACAAGAGAGGGAAATAAATGATTACATCCATTTTTAATTAAATGGCAGACAAGCTTGATAGGTCCAGAACCTCCTGTTGTCTGAAATTTTCCTATGTTCCCCAATTATAACCTCACCTTTTTTTTTTATTTAGTACACTTTGTGTTGCCGCTGGATCACCAGTAATTTCAGCCCTTAGTCACGGCCCCCACCGCTGGCAATTGCCAGGTTTCTTCCCCTGTCACCTCTGGCTTACCCCCCAGAGGGCAGGGTTGTGGAGCTGCTTTCCCACAAGCTCCACACTACAAATATCTGGTCAGGGGGAACACTGGCACCGGAGGCTAATTGGGGCTTGGAGGGAAGGGCACCATGGAGGTGATTCTGCAGCATTTTTCTCCCCGTAAGCAGGGCGGGGATGTGCAAAGACGTCCAGCATCCGCCCTGCCCCAAGAACTTGCTGACGGCGCATTGCAGTGAATCTAGCCTCCGCTGGGAGCCACTCGTATGCTGGACATACTACCCCCCTCCCTCCTGGAGAAGGAAAGCAGTCCTATGGATACTCAATCCTTCTCCACCCAGCTGGCCCTCTGACAACCCAAGTCCATTCCCGAACCTGGGTCACCAGCGTCACAAGTGGAATGCCAACCACTGCGCCGATGGGCCGGCTCTAACCTCACCGGTTTTTATATTAGGTATTTCTACAGACAAGTAACTTAAAAATGTATTAGCAACCTCAAAGTTCTCTGTTACTAAACCATCATCCTTCTGTAAGGTCTTTGGTACAATTTTTCTGTCCCTACCTTGGATCCGATTCATACTTTCTCAGAATGTATCAGGGTTCTTTGCCTCCTGTCTTTGCTTTTTGCAGAAAATAGTCAGCTTTCATAGTCCAAATTACTATTCCATAGCTGTTTATAAGCTATTTTCTCCCTTTGTGAACTGCTTTCTTTAAATTTAGCCACATTTTTATCTCTTTCTTGCACTGTATCACTGATTTCCCATTACCCAATTTAATGGCTTACCCTTCCTCTTAATTCTCCTAATAGGTGCATATTTATCACAAATCAGATTCAATTCATAAATAAAATAATCAAGATTCTCATCCACTATTGGAATACAATTCATGTGTTATCAATCAACATTATCTATCATCGTTTAAACTCTGTTGTTGTCATTTTTGAGAGTTGTCTAATATTGATTATTTCAGGTTTTGGTTTCTCCATCTTAGCCGACCAATGCCACAAGGTGTGGGAATGATCACTTAGCACATCTGGGAACACTTTGATCCTTCTCACACATACATTTTATATGTGACCATAACTTCTTTACATTAGTTGACAATAATGTCACAAGAATTGGATTCTACCCCAATGCCCCTAATAGATAGACTGCCATCCAATTTCTAAGTTACAACAAGGCAGTTCCAGACTTGGCACTTGGCAATTTCTTAATCAGACCAGTTTATTTCTATATGTCAATCTGTCTTCAACATATCCCAGATATTTACCCATCAGCCCATTATAAATAAATGCCAATAGATGTTCATGGTTATGCTCAGATAATGTAGGCCATCCCAACTGATCATATAACTATCATTTATGGGTTAATCCAGGAGCCCTCAAGATAAATCTGGCAAGATTATTATAACAAACTTCTAATTTTATTTAGTACTGTTTTCTCCCACAAGAATGAAATATGTCCCCGTATTCAATCATAGGGATAATCATCGCATTTACCACTCTTTTCCTTATTTCCATGGTCATTGCTGATCTAACCCTATAAAGGGTCCCTATTCTTTTGTTCACATTTTTGACCAGATTGTTAATATGTATATCCCAATTCAGTAAACTATCAATCCTAAGATCCAAATAATTATATGTATGTGTCTGTTGGATTGGGGTTACCCCAGAGGAAACCTATCCCAGGGCCATGCCATCCAATGTGTCACTTCTTTGATGCAACAACATGGTCTGCAATTTCTTTACATTCAAAACAAACCTGCTATCCATTAAGAAAGCCTGAAATTCATTAAAGGCTAACGGGAGCCTTTTTTGTATAACTTCGATAGATTTATCAGATGTATATATTTATTTTTATTTTATTTATTTCGTTTTTGTTGACCGGGTAAGTGCACTAGACAAATCCTGCCTATTTTCAGGCATGACCCGGGGGGAGGGGGATACAGATGAATGCCAACTGACCTTGAACCAGATTAAGCTGTTGGTGGTATTTTTAGTGAATGAGGGAAATTTGGCCAGGACATCGGGGAAATTCCCCTACTCAGCTGCGGTCTGCTGCCTGTAGGGGGACTGGCCATTTTCAAGATGGCCACTCAAAGTTCTGCCTGGAAGGAGAAGGAGGACGACGGAGTGGGAGAGATGGCCTCGACTCCCACTCACGGAGAACTAGAGGCTTCAGTCTTGGCAAAGTCCGAAGTGGATGCTGAGACGGCGTTACCGAAGAATATACCTAAATGGGAGCAGGTAGAGAAAGCTGGCGAAAAGTCTACAGACACCTCACAAAATCAACTTATTTTACAAAAGGTGACGGAGCAAACAAGAATGGTATCCTTAGTGGGTACAGAAAAAGGAAACCTTTTCCGGTCACATCGCGGTTCGGATTCCAGAGATATGCGGTCTGTAGGTTTCAATATGCAGACTGACTTTGCGACTTTGAAAAGATCGGAGGAGCGAGACACCGGAGAGCAATTTGGGACTGGTATGATGGAGAGAATTCAAACCACGACCTGTGTACCTTCTTGTGATGAGGTCTGCAATATTACTTCAGGTACTGTGTCAATTACCTTACAAAATGATATTAAAGGAAAACAAGCGGACGGAGCGGCGGCTGTTGAAGCGCCCCCTCGGCAACATGCAGCTCAGCTAATAGAAACCGGCCAGATTGACTGCAAACTGAAAGAGAATGTCTGCAGTTCAGCAGCGATCTCACAGGTGGTCTGCAGGTGGGACATTAGTCTCTCTGAACGGAGCTCCGATGTGAAACGCTATAGCAGTACTGTAGCTGCTGAACTCTCCACTTTCTAACTTACAACAGGCTGGCAGTCTTGTCGCAAATCTCAGCGAGTGCCTTCAGCCTGAATTAACTTCGTCTGAACAGTACGTGAACCCAATTATGACTGCAACTGCTGCTTCTTCAGCTTTTGGTACTACTGAAACTGCTAACTTAACTAAGGCATCGGGTTTTGTTCTGAAACATTTACTGCAGAAAGAATCGTTTCCTGCTCCAGTAGTGACTTATCAAACAACCGAGGGTTTGCAAACAGGGGTCACTGAGTTCTTTTTCCCGGTTGATAGTAGAGGGAACACTCTTACTTCTAAACCAAATGCATTACAGAACATAAATAAATCCTCCCTTTTAAGAGAAGATGGTAAGGAGGTTTCATGGTCACCAAATAAAGCATTAAATGAGGCAGGTTGGCGGCAGACAGACACAGGTATATGGAAGCCTGATCCAAGTTGGAATTCACAATTGTCACTGTCTCAGCATTCCCCAGAGTGGGCTCCTGTGGTGCAACCTATAGAAAGTAGTATTGGGGATAATAATATTGAAATTGATATGTTGGAACCTCAGGTTAGTTCTGCTGAATTGTTAAAACCTCTTTGGCTCCACTAAAGGAACCCCATCAACAAGCTTCATCTTTAAAATCCCATTAGTGCTTCCTGTACCTCCACTTCACCTTCAGCTCAGAAACCCTTAATGTCTGAACTATTTACAAATTCACACAGAGGCAGCCCCCAGACGGAATGCAGTTAGATTAAGATACAAAGGTGGGTTAGAGGTTAGGCCTGATAGGTATTACGTAGGAAAACATTATTAAAGGATTCCTTGCATTTTCTCCTCAAGATGTTTACGCCTTTATAAATATTTCGGAGGAGGACAATTTTGATATAAGTTTTCAGACACAGCATGCTTTGGATATGTTTTGGATAAGATATGGTCGTTAAGTTTTCTCCTCTTTGGACTCCTTTTATTGTCATTCCCTTATCTAAACCTTTAATTAAATTCATCACTGTTATGTTTCGAAATGAGGGGTTGTGGGTAGAAGATATTACTTTTTGGCTGAAGAAAAGGTGTGATGTTTTAAGTGAACCAGAACCCATTCTTGATTCAGAGCAGTTTTGGACCGGCGGTTGGAAATATAAAATTAAGCTTAGACAAACTGAGGCTGGGATAGCACACATACCAAATTCCTTTTTATTGGGGAGAGATAGAGGTGTGTGTTTTTTTACAGTGGACAACCTCGTGCATGCTATAAGTGTGGAGCAAGGACTCATCTTTCTAGCGTGTGCGATAAGCCCAGATGTGATAATTGTGGGGAGGTGGGTCACTTAATGTTTTGCAATAATCAATCATGCTGTGACTTATGTGATTCAAAAGGCCATGTTTTTAAAGTCTGCCCTTGGGCTGCTCACAACTCAACATCTAATTCTGGCTCTGAGGTGTTTACTCAGAAAGCACAGGAAGCCTCAACTCAGGTTTTTCCTACACAAATGTGTCACCCTACCCCAAGTACCACTCATATGAATTTAGCTGATGTTAAGGACTCAGTGGATTTAAAAGGAAAGGTTAAAAATGTGGACGACAGCAAAAGTAAACCATTGTCAGACAGCAAGGTAGAAAAACAAGGGCAGCACTCCACAGTGAGGAGCGTGTCAAATACCAAGGTAGAATTGCCTAACATTTTAAGTATTCCCCCCAGTTTGTTTTTCTGAGGCTGTTACTGAAAAGGTAGATAGCACAAACGTAGTAAAAGAGCCTTTGATAGCTTTGCCACAAAGAAGATCATCCAGGAACTTACAACCCAAACCTCCCCAGCAATGCACATTGAGACCAGTAACTCTTACACTGCCCTATTTTCCTCATGGGGAAATATGGAAGCAGGAGGTAAAGATCTGATTCTCAAAAATCTTCTTTATCAACCAGGTCGGGATGTTAAATAATTACAAGGAAAAAAAGAAAGAGAAAAAATAAGAGGTTGAGCATTTTAAAAGGACATGATGCTGACTTGAGATTTTAAATGCTCACAGCTTATTGAATAAAGCTAAGAGACAATCACTTTTTCACTTTATTCATGATTATCCATTTTCAGTCTGTTTTTACAGGAAACTTGGATGTACACTATTGAACAACTGGTAGCATTCAAAGAGAGTGGGTTTGGGGCCCTTCCTTTTGGTCTATCGGGAGGACTCTGCAGATGGGGTAGGGATTTTGTTTAATTCTTTTTCTTTTCAGTTACAAAATTTAATAGACCTAATTCCTGGTAGAGTTTTAATTGTGGATGGGAAATGGTTAGGTCTAAGTTTCCGTTTCATAAACATTTATAATCCTCAAACCAAATCAGGTAGAGTACACTGTCTCAATATGATACAGCCTTTTGTTAACTACGGCTAGAATTTTATGGGTGGAGACTTCAACTGCCCAATTCAGGTGTTCATTATAAAAACAATAACAAGAAAATATACTGTGATTCTAATTGTCTCAAAAAATAATTAAAGTGGCTGGTTTGATAATTTGTAATGACTCTACAAACAAAGAAAATAGTTTTCATTTCAGAAAGGCAAATCCTTCTCGTTGATAGACCACATGCTTGTTTCACCAAACATGCACATGTTATCATTTAAAATATTCCCATGTGAATTTTCAGATCATTCCCTTTTAGTAAGTATGTACAGTTTTTCAGACAGTCTAGAAAAAAGGCATCTAAGATGGAAACTGAATAATTCCTCTTTAGAGGTTCCTTTTATATGACTAGGTGTTCAAAATCTACTGAAGGCCAGATTATCTGTAGTTTTTTTATATTCTGATATAGGAGAATGGTGGCAAGGGACTAAAACTGACTTAAGAAATTGGTTTAAAACTAAAGGACGTAAAATTAAAAATGATAATTTTCTGCACTATTTGGGTCTAAGGCAGCAATTACAGAGACTATTAACAATAGCTTACTCATCAAAATGGGATTATTCAGCTCAAATTGCTGTGCTGAAAGAAAAGATGAGAGAGTACCAATATAATAGAAGCAAAACAATGCAGGTTATTTTAATTAATGGGGTTAAAAAGTCACCAATAGGAGATCCCTTCGAAATGTGTAAAAAGTTACGGGAGTCAATGAGAATGGAAGAGTTGAAGAGATCAGATGGGAGTATAGCTACTACGGTAGAGGAATTACGTACAGTAATAGTAGATCATTTCCATGCTTTAAATCCATCTGAAGGAATCAAAACGGAAGATATAGTTGACTATTTAAACCAGATACCTGTTCTGAGTACTGTGGTAAATAGGTCAGACAACTGGGTCCCCACTACACACAGAAATTTTAAATACTATCAAATCTTTGAAATCAAACATTTCACCAGGAATAGACGGCCTTTAATGATCTATACAAAAGCTTTCCAGAAGAATTTAGCCTATGTTTGGAACTTTTGTTTCAGTTTTTATTGACAAAGATATAATTTTTCCATCATTTACGGAAGGATTATTGATATATATATTTAAAGTTGGTGATAAACATAATATAGCCAATTGGGCCAATTACGCTCCTAAATTCTGACTACAAAATTTTGCTAGCATTTTGAATAAACGATTACTTAAATATGCTGGTAAAGTCATCTCACCTTTTCAATATTGTGGATTGCCTGATAGAAGGATTCAGTCAGCCCTTATGCTGATTAGAGATGTGATTGATCATCTCTCAGATAGGGGTATTACTGGATGTCTGGTTGCAGCAGATTTAGACAAAGCCTTCGATAGGGTACACTTACCATTTCTGTTCTTGACTTTGAGGCACTATGGGATTCCACATCAATTAATTAATTTAATTGAGAAAATATACAAAAAAGTGGTTGCATTTCCTTTTGTGAAAGATTGTATAGCAGACGGTTTTATTATAACCACAGGGGTACGACAGGGATGCCCGCTTAGTCCCCTTCTATACACCTTCGCACTGGATCCTTTTTTAAATAAGGTATGGATAGCACAGAATTGGGAGGGCATTGTGTTCAAGGATGATAGTCTTTTACAGTTAAAAGTACAGGCTTACGCAGATGACCTGGTACTATACTTCAAAGATTCAGCTATGATTTCCCACTTTATGGTTGCTTTTAAAGATTTTGCCAAAGTCTCAAATGCAAAATTGAATATAAAGAAAACACAGGGCTTATTTATAGGGGCTAGTGGACTTGAAGAAACATGCAGGAGGAATTCAATTATCCAGGACTTCAATAAAAATTCTAGGGATTAAATTTGGTTCTCAAAATATACCCAAGGAAAATTGGGAAGGAGTGATTGAAAACTCGAAAGTAAGGTCAAAAGATGGAAACAATGGAGATTACCCAAATTAAAAGAGTACATAATCAAACAATTTCTTTTACCCATAATACAGTTCGTAGCAATGATATTTCTACCAGCAGCATTTGAAACTAAAGTTTATAGTTTATTTTTCAGATGCTTTGGGGAATCGCCTAAACCCAGTTAAAGGAGTTTTACTTATTTAAGAAAGACTCAAGGGGTTAGGGATGATAGACCCAGTAGTTTATGCACATGTTTTTCATTACAAACACAATAAAAGAGGTTTGAAAGAAGAATCAAGAGCTGAAGTAACATGGAATTTAACAATAATGGGCAAATACTACAGGAGTTGGCATTTGTTACCTCCTAAACTTAACCATCATGTGCATATCCCTGAGTATTTTAGGCCTGCAGCACAGAAAATATATAAGTGGAAATTGCAGAAACAATCAGTACTGACTCATAATACCAAGGGGTTGTATCAGCTCTTGATGACCAACTTATACCCTCAAGAGGCGGGATTTAAAAATTGTCCTTCTGTGCTAATCCCCTTTGCACTTGCACAATTAAACAACCCTAGGATGCCTAAGAATCAGTGGAAACGTAATGGTTAATTTTCTATGGAAAATTAAATGTCAGAGGAATGCAAAATATAAGGCATTACATGAAAGGCTCTGTCCTATTTGGATTGTATAAACACTGAGGAAACAATGGAGCATTTTTTTATTGACTGTTCTTATGCTAAGGGTTTGTGGAATTACTTAGCTAACTTATGGGGTTATAGATGGATGCATAAGATGTCATATGAGTTTTGAATTTTTGGGAAAAGTACCCTTATATCAACGGGTTTTCATGTAGAGACTTTAACTCTCTTTTTAGGTTGCCTGAGGTACTATTTATGGCAAGCAAGAATCCAATGGGTGTTGTATCAAAAGAAAATTCTTTATTCTTGTGTGTGCAGCTTAATCATAAAAGAATTGGAAAAAATGTATGCTTTAGATGCTTTAAGGGTCAATTCGGGGACTTTACGAAAATGGTGGAAAGGATTTTTACACTTCATTAAGTATAAATAAGAAGGTTAAATGTCTACAAAAACGTTTGGCAACTATAACTAATGTATAACATGAATTTCTTGCTTATGTAGCAAGCTATTTTCGGAGCTGCATGATTTCACTGTTTTTTTTGATATTGACATTCCTTCTTGATTTGTTCTATTATTTGGTTTGCTTGTACAAATGTTATTGTATATGTTCTTTTTCTAATAAAACACCCCTACTCTTTTCGATAAGTGCCATGGGATCTTTAACATCCACCTGAACTACCACCAATCCAGGCAGATGGGACCTAGGTTTAACGTCTCATCCGAAAGACGGCACATCAGAAGTGCAGCACCCCTCTCATGCTGCACTACAGTGTCAGTACTGGGATATTAACCCAAGTGCCAGGTGTGGGAACTGAACCCACAGTCCTCTGATCTGATATGATAGTATCATTGACATAAAGATGGTACATTGCTTTAGAATCCAGAAAAGAGAGACCATTTACATACATGTTGAACAGCAAGGGTACTAGGATGGAGCCCTGTGGGACCCCGATCCAACAGGTAAAGAACATGACTCCCATCCACCCATCAGAACTTCATGGCTCCTGTTGTTCAAATGTGAATCAAGCCACTTTCCACTCTGACCCACCACCCCAAGTGATGCCACCATGGACAGGAGGACACCATCATCCAGGGAATCAAAGGCCTTTGATATATCCACAAACATGGCCCCCACTGGTGTCCTCCCATCCAGGGTCGCCTGGATAGCTCCCACAACTTTAGCAAGTGCAGAAGTTGTGCTATGTAGTTTCCAAAAACCTGACTGCATACTATTAAATAAACCAAAGGAATCCAAATGCTCTCTTAGTTGGACAGGAACTATTTTTTCTAATAACTCTGATATCTCAGGTGTGAGAGAAATTGGCCTGTAATTATTCACCTCCGTCCTACTGCACCTTTGAATATAGGTATAACATTAGATTGTTTCCAGTCTGACGGATACGATCCTGTAATTAATTAATTATAAAATGGCAAGAAAAAATCCACTCACCTGATTGGTCAACACTCTTCATAAGGTGTGAGGATAATAGAGTACAACATCACAGATGAATTCCTGGCAGCCTTACAACAAAATCTGAAAAAAAAAAAAAACATCATTACGCCTGTCACTGGTTGTCAAATCTCACCTCACAACAGCTGTCAAGAAAAATGTCTCAGCAACCTGATGTAAACTTCAACATGTACAATCCTGATGACTTAGACAAATGGTTTGGTTCTCAACTTGAAAATCCAGAACAGCAGCCACAACTGAGTACAAGTAGTAGGAAAAAAAAGAGAAAAAAAGACACCTTGAGCTTCACCCTGAACAGCTGGACCAGTTAGAAAAAGAAAGAAATGAGCCAACCACAAAAAGAGCCACCTCATGGGCTATGAAAATCTTCATAGACTGGCTAACAGAAAAAGACATTAAAATAAACTTCACAGAAATACCTCCACAGGACTTAAATACCATCCTCCGTAACTTCTGTGGCACAGTGAGAAACTCAATTGGAGATGGTTACAGTATCAGCAGTTACATTGGACTTCGTGCTGGCATAAACAGATATTTCAATGAACCTCCAATTAGCAGAAACATTAACCTAATGTGCAACCCAGACTTTCAGTTAGCAAATAACGTCTTTTTAGGCTACCTAAAAAACCTCAGACGTGAAGGAAAAGATCGCACAAAACACCACCCAGCCATTCCCACATCCCATCTAGAGCACCTCAGAAACTCAAACGCACTGTCAGTCGAAACTCCCGAAGGCCTAGTCTGCCGGGTCTGGCTGGAAATACAGCTTCACTTCACCAGACGTGGTTGCGAGGGTCAACGAAAACCAAAAGCAGACTCCTTCCAACTCTGTACCGACTCCACCAGACAAGAATATGTCACCATGACATTTAATGAAAAAACTAAAAATCACACCGACACAATGGAAAGGGGCAGAGACAACTACCGCGGCTGCATGTTCGCCCTCCCGGGACACCCGCACTGCCCAGTACAAGCCTCCAAAAAGTACTTACAGAAAATCCCCGCAAATGCACCGAGTCTCTGCCTACACCCTCGCAGACACCCAGCCAACCCATGGAGTGAAGAAGCCATCTGCTACACAAGATAAAGCATGGGAATCAACTACCTAGCCAAAATGCTCACTAAAATCTGCACTGCAGCGCAATTACCAACAACTTACACCAACCACAGCCTCCGCACCACAGCAATCCAAATACTGTCTGATGCTGGGCTACAGGCTCGTCAAATAATGGCTGTCACAGGCCACCATTCAGAAACCTCCCTACGCAGTTACTGGGCCCCTTCTTTAACAAACCAGAAAACTTGGAGCAGATTGCTATCAGCCTCAACCTCAGAACAAAACCAACTGTCCCCAACAACATCTGCAGCACTAAACGAACCATGGCCATCAACATCTGCAGCACCACTCACCTCCATAAAATCAGCCTCCTACCAGAACGGTCAAGTACACATTCAGACCGCACCAGGACTCCTGCAGCAAGCTCCGGACGTGAGACACGAACCCATCCTAACAGGAAATGACACCAACGGTGAAAATGTGAATCGCGACCAATCACCAACGATGCTGAATGCTGCCATCTCATCCAATCACCAACTACACACACAAACAATAATAACAGGCAATTCTACGTGTGTGTTCAACATCTATAACAAATAATTGCATTTACATTGCTTAACTTTAAGTTTTAAAAAAGTCCCATAACGTTGCCTTCATCTATTTAATATTAAAATGAATGTACAAGTTCTGCACTTATCTACTTTACTATTCATCTGCTTTGTAATCAATTGAAAAAGTTTTACAGCTATTTATAAGTTCTACAGCTATTTACAAAATGTTCAGATTAATATTTATTCATTCACAAATGTATGTAACTATGTATTTCTTTATTTAAAACTTCTTTCTAAAAAGTTCAACCAGTATTCACAGAAACCTCAATAAAAATGTTATAACACTGTTTCAAAAGCAATATTTGTCACGGACTACTTTCTTTGGTGGAAGTACACACAGCATTTCTCCTAACAAAATGATAAAAATAAAAAAAATAAAACTATCTAGATCTAATTTTTCACAGCCGAGCCATTTTATAGTAGCAATAATGCACTCCAGGGTGTGTGTTGTACTGGGATAACGTCATGCCTTGCTGTTGGTCGCACTCAGCCTTTGGTCTCGTGCCCAACAACGCAAGGCGTGACGTTATCCCAGTACAACGCACACCCTGTCGTGCATTATTGCTTAATTATAAAACAAGGATTTCAAGGGATAAGCTATAATTGGGGCATCATATTTCAGCAATTTCAGTGCAATATTATCTAGTCTAGTGGATTTAGAGATATTTAGATCCAATATTTCTCTAATTGCTTTTTGTACTTTTAGTTTCTTAAATACAAAAGGTTCAATGTAACTATAATTTCTCAACTGAGATGGTTGATATGATCCACAAGTGCTAGATGGATCCACTAAACCGGACACACCCATTTTACTGAAGTACTCATTCAGCCGATCCAACACCTGTTGAGATAATGGCAACATTTGATGACCAACATTTAACACCTTTAATTCATCAGTTCCATGACCTTTAATAAGTGTATTTATTGTTTTCCAAAAATCTTTAGGATTAGTTGAAATAATTTTATCCAACAGATGAGAAAAATGATGCTGCTTTAGTACAGTATTGCCTAAAACTTTCCAAAATCAGGGCCTGATTGGTTACTACTGTATTCATTCTGGGGTCCTTTATATGTGTCACAGTGTGTTGTACAGTCTGTTTATATAGTCAGAAAGCTAGTACATTGAGGCCCTGGCACCACCCTTGTATTACCTCTGCTTCAGGTCTCTCAAAGAAATTTTTTTTTTATTTTTTTTTATTCACTATGCTTTCTGCATCCATGCCTGGTAGTCATCAGCTGTCTTCTCCCTACCAGCCCCATCATCTGCTGTCCCCAGGACTTACCTCTGACACATCGGTGCCCATTGGATGATTCCCCATGGCAGGTGGCAGACAAGCCTAGCCAGAGTTATAGCTGCATTGTGGTCATGAGCCCCATGAGCAGTGAGGGGCCTGCAGAGTAGGAGAGATGGCGTCACTGTGATGCAGGTCATGGAGATATTTTGATCTTTGATCCCCTCCCCATGAGGACTTTGTGGGCTAGAACCCCCAAGGGTTGGCTGCACATGAATGTACAGACATCCTGGACATGAAGCACCCACCCTTCCTTCATGGCTCTGCTGCACTGCCTCCTGTGGTTACCCAGCTGACAGTGTCATTGCAGAGCAGGTGTCCCACCCTCCCCGCAGGAAGAAACCATCCTCTGGCACACTCAAACCTCCTCCTCCTGGCCAGCCCCCAATGACCTGGGCTTGCTTCTGAAGCCAGGTTGCCAGAGTCACAAGAAATAGCTTTACCACTGTGCTGATGGGCCAGGTTGTTTTTACATTTAAAATGTCTTGAATGCTCCCTTAAGTATTTTTACCAGTGGTGCTAATGTGACATCCCCTTGGGTGTGGAGTCACTGGGCCAATTGATCCTGTAATTTGGCAAGTTTTTTCTTCATGCAGTTATTTCAAGTATGCACCATATCCCATTTGCTCCCCTCTGAGTACTATCTTCAGGATGTCCCAAAGAATATCTACTGAAACTCCAGTGGTCTAATTATCCTGAAGGATCTGCATAATCTTATCCTTTGTAAAGGCAAGCCTTTCAGGGGGATTCAGTAGAGCATTATTAAAGTGCCACAAAGTATACTTTGAGGGGGAGCCCCAGTATAACTTTGTCTTTAGGAGCAAGGTCTGATAAGCAAATTGACTGAATAATGCACACTAAGATCAGGCCAATATGCTCCTTGGAGATGTGCACTAAATCTATACAGGCATAAATCTGATGAGGGCTGGAAAATTGGGAATAACTTTGTGTTAGGATACAAGTGTCACGAGACATCAGCCCATCCTCATTCTTTAATGATAGCGCTACCCCTCTGCTGTGCCTACGTCAACCAAGAGGGTGCACGATTAGTGGCATCTTTTTAATTTTTTTTATTTATTTGCATTTTAAAAGGGAGGTGGACTGAATCAAAAAGATCAATTTTCAGCCATGCCTGGGGGAAAGGGCACAACATGAGGAGTGACACAGTGCAAGTAAAAATCACAAAATATGTATAAAATCAATACAATCTTCACAAAAATATGATAGATAGATAGATAGATAGATAGATAGATAGATAGATAGATAGATAGATAGATAGAGGGAGGTGCAGTTGCACCCCATAGTTAGGCTTGAGTAGGCACTTCAATATTAAAGGGAATCTGCATGTTTCCTTATGAAATAATAGCGATGGTTACTATGAGGATCCAGTATGTACACTGCAGGTTATAGTTAGAAAATGTTTTCAGTAAGACAGAAAAATACATTTAAAATTGTGATGTGGAGGCATCCATTTTGTGGACAGGAAGGGTGCTGTGATGATGTCACAGCCTCACCAGCTCTAACAGTATGCAGTTAAGCAGGTTAAAACAAACTGCTCCTACAGACAGGGATCCTGTTCTATCATGAAAAGAAGCACTGTTTTTTTTCCTTTCACTCTGCCACACATAAAATCCTGGGTGTTCCTCATAATGTACTAGAATCCCTGACAGCACAGTCAAACTGTTCTTACCTACTTCACTGCACACTGTTATCACTGATGAGGCAGCGACATCACAACACCCTTCCTTTCCATAAAATAGATGCTTCCACATCCCTATTTAAAAAGCATTTTTCTGTCTTACTGAAAATAGTTTCTAAGTACAACCCAGCAATTTACATACTGGATCCTAATAGTAACCTTTATAATAATTTCTTAATGAAATGTACCGATTCCCTTTAAACTCAAATTCTGCATTTTAGTATCTTTCAGACATTCAACGGATTTGCACAAAATTTGATACGTACCTTCCTACGGGGTAGATCTCTAGATGTGATAAATTACATTCTGGTTGGATGTGTGGTTTCTGAGTTACAGAGTGGTAAAAAAAAAAACATGTTTTCACTCATTTGCTTTGCTGGGATTTTTCTTTGAACTTGCCTACAACCCAGATGCTTTGGTTTTTTGGTCTGAAATTTTCAGGGCAGAAAGGGACTTCCTCACAGATGTGCCTTTTGCTAGTCTGGTGAAAAAAATAATACGCCATTTTTAAGTTATGGCAATTTAAAAATTTGAAACAATTTCTGAGCATGTTCAGTAAACACTACAATACAGCTGTATGAAATGAAGTAGAAATCCTGGTTTGTAAGGAAACAATCCTACTTTGAATGGTCACTATCTTGTTTACAGTTTTGCCTGAAATTCAGATTTGGAAACCTCCCAAAATGGTATTCTGGGGAGGAACCAACACACATAGCTTGCGTATTGTGATCCTCTAAATGCATTCTGCACATTACTGCTTGGAAAATGTCCTTAAAACATTCTTAATTCCTATTGAAATTCTTCATTCGTGTCCGCTTAATACGAAGTAGGATCTATCAGATGACAAGATACAGCAAGATGTTACTCATATTACAAAATCCTGAAAGAACTGTTAATGCTAACATGAGTGTCCAATCCCTGTGATGGTACTAGACACCCACATCACAGTATGGGACACTGGGGAGCCCACTTTCACTGTGTCCAACAGAAGAAAACTCTCCCACATATTTTCTTCAATGGAGTGCCCAATCCTCACATCAGCAGTCAACCACCCCAAGGTAGGACACTGGGGAGCCCACTTCTAGTATCCCCAGTTATATAATAACCCCCCCACAGCAACCAGTACTGAGTAACACTGGAAAGCCCACCCCAGAGTCAAAAGATGTTATTTTTAATTCTTCTACACCTGCAACAAAGAAAACAGTCCCCTGATGTCCTTTTTTTATTTTATTTATTGAATTTTGTTGACCCGGTAAGCCCACTTGGCCTAGAAGTCCCTTTTTCAGGGGCGATCAGTGGGATGGGGGATACAGATGGTAAGCAACTGAAATTGAACCAGATTAAGCTGTTGGTGGTATTTTTAGTGAATGGGAGAAATTTGGCCAGGACGCCAGGGAAATTTCCCTACTCTGACAGTAGGGGTGCTGCTGCTATGGAGGCCAACATGATGGATGTTCATTCTGCTGGTGTACCTGGTGGAGAGCAGGTGTCCCAGCCCTCAGGTCCAGCACAGGAGACCAACAATGTTCTATATGATGGCATGGAAATGGAAGACAATGTAACAGTTACAGACTTGACTACACTAAGTACACCAAAAGGACTGTTTGGATTAGATGCAGTGTGGTTGGGTAGTATCTTGCAACAAAATAAAAGCATTGCAACAAAACAATGTAGAAGTACTTTCAGGAACTGCATTGCCTGGTGAGGCAGTTTCCAACATTGCTGATGTTCAGAGCGAAATTGTAGAACCTGTCCTTGTACAAGAAGCTGCAAGGATGATTCAGGCTAAGCTGGAGAAAGAGGCGGCTGAAAGAATTCAAACGGAGGGCTGGCTGAGTCAACTCAATGACACATTAATATCAAAGAGAAGCAGTCTGACAGAGTCAAACCCAGAAACGCTGCAACTGACAAGTGAGTCGGGGCCTAGTACTGCAGAACTTACCGCTTCTTCCTCAGAGCAGCTTCCGACGTCTCTGAGTAATTCTGTGTCTCCAGCAGTAGAACTTGTAGATGCCCAAAATGCAAACTTTAGTTTGAGGAAAGGCAGAACAGAGGAAAATCCTCCCTTTTCCACTAGTAAACACGCATTGTCCTCACTAGAGCATTCACTGATGAGTGCAGGATGGAAGCGTGGGGAATCGGGTGTGTGGGTCCCTAACCCGGCTCACAGTCCAATTCTGGGACAAACAACCGCTTCTGCATGCGAGCGGTCAGAATTAGGAGCTTCAGGATATCGACAGGGGAGCTCAGAAGACTTGCAGCCTGTAGTACAAAAAGAAAATATTACAAACAGCCTGCCCTTCATGGATTCCTCCTCCTTTGAGTCAGAGGAGTCAGTTGCTAAACCCACAGAGTGGGAAGACATTGCAGACGTAGCATTGCAGCAGACAGAAGCATTACCTGACTTTACTAAACAGGCAAAAATTGCATGGGAATCTTTTCACTGCAAAGATCCTTTTTCAGGTCCCCCCACCACCCACAAAGACAGAATGCTATACGTTTAGAGTATCTGGGGTGTCTAGAGAAAGCACCGGACCGTGTGTCTGTGGGACGCACACTATTAAAAGGTTCAATTTTTTTTTTTCAAATGAGATTCACGCTCTTATACGTGTCTCAGGATCAGTGATATATGGTCTTAGTTTCATTTCTCCACAGGGCCTAGACCATTTCTGGGCAAAATTGAACTCTCTTAAATTCACAGAACTATGGTTGCCCTTTAAGGTGGTACTTCTGACAAAACCATCTATTAAGACAGTGACTGTGTTGTTGCAAAATTAATCAGTCTCAGTTCATGATATAGTCTATTAGTTACAAAAAATTGTGATGTGCTAGGTTTTCCTTCCCAATTTTTGATGAAGAGTGCATATGGAATGAGGGTGGATATTTAAAGTCAGTTTAAGAAATAATAGTCTGGGCCCAGTTCATCTGCCTAATAGTATATTTTTAGGTAATGAGAAGGGGCATTTCTTTTATCCAGGTCAACACAGGGCATGTTTTAAATGTGGGGCCCATACCCATCTAGGCTCCACATGTGATAGGCTGTGGTGTAATCTATGTTTGGAGTTTGGACATCATGGCACAGAGTGTCAGGAAGATTTAAAATGCAACTTGTGTTTTGAAACTGGACATACGTACAGATCTTGCCCATGGGCTAGTCACAACCACACGGATAGAAAAAGTCAGGATATTGTAATTCAGGAGGCACAGAAACGAGAAATGACTAAAAGAAAAGCTCAGTCCCAAACATTTCCTCCTGAACCCAGGACTGATCAACCAGCCCCCTCCCCCTCCCTCTCCTGTAATGATTGAAAGACCTGAGGAACCAGAAATAACTGAAGCTCAGGCTCTACAGCTAGCTGTGGAACAGGCCCTCATTGCTAAGGGACAAACAATAACTGAGATGCCCCCCCCAATTGTTAAAAGTGTGGCAAAAAAACAAAGCCTGAAGCAAACCAAACCAAGATCCAAGGTTGCTAAGGCTAATTTTACAGAGGATGAGAACATAGTGTTTTCAAATAAATATGAGATTTTGTTGCACCATTCACAAGATTCAGAACTGGGTGGTGATTCTGAGGCCTCATCTTTAGCCCTTCCTTCTTCTGATACAGATGGTGAGTCGCATGACAAAGGAGAGGTAGCTGTTAGTGAAACTAGGGTTCAAACAAGAGTACATAGAAGTACTAGAGTGAGAAAGCCACCTTGATAACTTAAAAAAAAAATAAAAAACATTCATTGCAGACTACCTTTATTCCCCAATTGAGGGTAGCTACCATTAATTTTAATAGTATAAAAAATGCAAAAAGAAGATTGATAGCACTTTCAGTACTGAAAGATATAGGAAGTGATATTTGCCTTTTGCAGGACTCCTGGTTGAATACTATTTCACTTTTCAGATCAGCCAAACAATTGTGGTGTTGGGGCCCGTCCTTTTTCTCCTTTGGCACAGATGTCTGTAAGGGGGTGGGCATTTTGTTTAAGGGGGATAAATTTAGAATTTCTAGGCTGGTAGAGATTTCACTGGGGAGGACCTTATTGGTAGATTTTACAAATGAGGGAGTTGGGTGGAGGTTGATAAATATTTATGCCCCTCTTACAAAGAAGGAAAGGTTGGATTTGTTTAGCTTAATTAAACCTTTCTTAATGACAACAAAATCAGTAATTTGGGGGGGTGAATTTAATTGTGTGGTGGATGTTAGCGATGGGGTGCAAAAACTACAAAACTGTATTGTGACTAATTGTCTCCTCAATATATTGGCTCAGAGCCAATTACAAGATTTATACAGATCCTTACATCAGAGGGGAGGACATACTTATTTTCGAGGATCTCTGTCAACTAGGATTGACTTTGTGTTTACAAAGTCAAATATTGGGATGGAAACAGCAATACTGATTCCCTTGGAGATTTCAGGCCATGTTATTCTACAGGTTTGCTTGGGTACCATTAATGGCCCTACTTATGGAAGGGGCTATTGGAAAATGAATACAGCAGTACTACTAGAGAAACAGTTACAGGTTAAGATAACCAAATTCCTTAGATCATGAATGTCAGTAGCTGTTTTGACTGCTAATGTGAGCATGTGGTGGGAAAACACCAAAATGGGCTTAAGGAAAATTGTTCAACTGTATTCTATAAGTAAACTACAGTATCAATATAAACAATATCTGAAGTTGCGTTTACATTTAAGCAAAATGTATTCAGCATTAATCTGTATCATCTTAGTTTGACGACCATGCCTCGAATGTTAAAAAAGCTATGTTTGCCCCACAATATACAAGAGCCATGGCAATGCTATATGAACATAAGATATGCTCTCCGGGGAAAACAGGTTTTGGGGATGTCTTTAAAAGCTGTTCACAGAGGGTGTCAGCTCATTTTATGACTTTTCTTACAATAAGTACTGGTTTAGTAGTTCAGGATGGACCTAGTATTCTGGAAACAGTGTCAAAGTATTTGGCTGATATGTACACTGCATCTCCAATAGATGTGGAGGCCTTGAATGAATTTTGATCACTCCTTGAAGTACTTGATGTGACACCTGACTTGTTGTTGGCACTTATAGTGCCCTTTTCTATCAAAGAAATTGAGCAAGCAATAGGGAGTCTTAAAAAATACTGCCCCTGGTATTGATGGACTGCTGGTGGAGTTTTATCAAATCTTTAAGAATTTGATGACGCACATTTTGGTAGTAGTTTTTAACTGGGTATTGTGCACATTGCACATAGACTTTCATTTTTGTATAGCGGTACAAATTATGATATAGAAGCATGGTGACAGATCCAATCTTGACAATTGGAGATCACTTAGTCTACTGAATTCAGATTACAAAATCTTGATGAAAATACTGCACTTTAGGTTACTAACTATGACATCTTATTTAATTTCATCAGCCCAAACATGTACAGTCCCCAATTATTCCATACAGCATAATTTGTTGTTGATCTGAGAATTAGTGGAACAGGGTAAAGAGGAACAGATTACAGGGTATATTATTTCACTTGACCAGGAAAAGGCCTTTGATAGAGTCCCACATCTATTTATTGCACAGGTTCTTACATATTATGGTATTCCATGGTCCTTTACACAGCAGATAACGTTATTGTATAACAATGCACAGTCAATTCCCATGGTGAATGGACACCTGGGAACATATATTACTGACTCTAGGGGAGTGCATCAGGGGTGCCCACTAAGGCCTCTGCTTTATGTGTTTTGCTTGGATCCATTGTTATGTTTAATACAACAAGACACAGGAATCAGGGGTATCAGGCCACAAGGGGGAGGGTGGAGGTGCGAGTCACCACTTATGCAGATGATGTATGTGATATTATAGCTGATGAACAGTCAGGAGCTAGAGTTTTGAATTTGATAGAGCAATTTTCACAACCGGCAGGTGCATGTTTGAATAAAAGAAAAAGTATAATTTATCCTTTGGGGGGGTGATCTCTAGAAATGAGACGTGGCATGATATTATAGTTTCAAGTGATCTGTTTCAATATTTAGGAGTTTGGATTGGGGATAAGGATAATAGTGTCTTAAACTGGAACAAGAAGTTAGAATTAGCTTCTACTAAGGTAGCTATTTGGAAATCAGGGAACCAAACAAAAAAGAAGAAAGTGGCGTCGGTCAAGACATTTCTTCTTCCTATATTTTTATTTATTAGTGCAGTCTACCCCTTGCCCAGGGCATTAGAATCTTACCTCTTAGGGCTGGTATTTCAAATCATATGGGGAAGCTGGCTGGTTCCTATTAGAAGGGACATTTTGTATCTTCCAATAGCGAAAGGTGGATTAAATTTGATAAAGCCAATTTTGTTTTTACTATATTTTTTCAGAGTAATTTACCAGATTTGTCTAAACCTCAAACAGCACTGTGGATCCCATTTTCGGAACATTGGATTAGACCTATGTACCACACTTGGGAAAGACAGGAAGTGTTGACTGCTCAAGTTAAGACAAAATGTGTGTTTTTCAGACTGGTTTTTGGAAAGTTGAAACAGTGGAAAGTGGAATTGGGTGTCTTGGCCTCCACCACAAAATGGATTGTATAATATGATACAACATGGAATTGATATACCACAGGTCCAATTTATGGGAGTGGATTTACAACATATTCCAAAACTGTTGGAGACCTTGAAGGATCCATATATCCTGCCTAGACTTTGGGATGTCACTTGGCTTAGTGCACATGGTCGTTTATGGGTTAATGGGAATACAAAGCACAAAAAATGGGAAGAAAGAATGTGTCCCAGACTGTGTTGTGTGGAACAGGAAGAATCTATGATTCATTTTTTAATCCTCTGTCAATTTGTGAAGGAAATGTGGGGATTGTTAGCTCAGGAATGGAATCATCCCCATTGGAGTAGGCTTACTTATGCTGAAGTGGTAGGAGGCTTTAGCACAATAGATTTAGGTTTACCAAATAATATGGTTCAATTAGTACTTTCCTTTACAAAGTTTATCTTATGGCAGGTTAGATGTCAATTTGTATTACAACAGATAATCCACGATCCAGGGATGGTTGTTCGAATCACTGAAACAGAAATTGGTAAACAATGTCAGTTTGAACAACAATGTATGTCAGCAAGTGCATGGAAAATTAGATGGATAGTAGTCCCTTTAATGAAAGACAAAGTAGGATGATTTATCATTTTACATATACAAACATACGAAATTTACCAGCAGATAAAGGCCTAGAGGTCTATCAAGTCTGCTCGAATGTGCAGCTAACACCCCTTATTACATATGATATTTTTGCTTTATGTATCTTGTCTATTTTGTGCCTGTACATTTGTTTACTGTTGTTATAATTTGTGTTATGACATGCTCAGTTTTCTTCAATAAAATGTTCCCCTACTTGTTGGTAGGGGGAGTGCTGTTCTAGGAATGGACGGCAGTCTGCCTCAGGATGGCTGATGAGGAGGTTGTGGATCTCAAGCAGCCTGTGGTTTTATCCCTGACCTAGGCTGTGACTTTGCATGGGGATTCTGAGATGATTTTGGATTTATCCAAAGAGATTTCTGCAGTCCTGATTGATGTACCTCACGGTGTTGAGGTAACAGAGACAGCGATTTTTTCAGCCCAACCAATGCAGCCCCACGTTACTACAGTTTCTGAGAAGACTTGTATTCCCAAGACTGTTTCTCTACCTGACAGGGCTTTCTGTCAATCTGACAGTGCTGGAGTGCTTCAAGTGAGTCAGCAAACAGCTAACAGAAATGAGGGTACTGCGTCTGTTGTTTCTTATGCATCAGAGAGACTAGCCGCTGGAATGCAGAACTCGATTTTTGCTTTGGGTCAAGATGCTCCCTTTACGGGAGATGACTGGTCTAAGGATACAGCTCTTTTGAAGGCTGGCTGGATTCAGGGAGAAGATGGATGATGGCTCCCTGACTCAAATTGGGTGGACTTTTCAAGTACTTCTTTTGTTGCTACACAACCTTCAGTGGTGGGTTATGTTGGTGTTTCTGCACCTTTAGATACTGCCGTACCTTCACTTGATGTTTCTTCTAGAGTTTTGGGGAACGGGGGGGTTTGGTGTGGACACAGAGCAACTGGCTGCGGTACCTGGACCCTCTGGCCTTGGCTCTACTGATATTTAACCCAGAGTCTCCCCCTCCCCAAGTAGAGGAAACGATAGCGTGCGCCTTTTTTTTCAGATTTTTTTCAAAAACAATAAGGTGGAGCAGGCTCCTCGTTGCAATGCTGTCCACTTGCATTATAGAGGCGGTTTGCAGGAGCATCTGGACAGGATTTATGTGGCCAGGACTTTATTGATTCTATGCATTTTTGCACTCTTCATATCTTTGCTCTTATAAATATTAGGGTGAAGATTATTTTGATGTGAGCTTTAAAACCTTTATGGGGATGGATGCCTTTTGAAGGAAGTATGAATCTCTTAAAATGACTACCCTGTGGACACCTTTTTGGGCTATCCCTTTAAGTAAACACCTCTTTAAAACTGTCAATATTATGTTCAGAAATTAGGTTGTTAATGTGGGGGATATTCTTTTTTGGTTGGGGAAAAAGTGTGATGTGTTTGGCCCTTCTGAGGCCATCATGGATTCTGAGGATATTTGAACTGGGAATTGGAGGTTTAAGGTCAAGTTACAAATGGTTGAAAATGATGTTAGTCATATACAGAACAGCTTCTTTTGGGGTAAAGATGGGGGGGGGGTTTACCCTGGTCAGCCGAATGCCTGTTACAAGTATGGTAGTGGTAGGCACCTTAGTAATACCTGTGATAGTGTACGCTATGCCTTGTGTGGAGACTATAATCATGACAGTGCTGTTTGCAGGAATACATTTCACTGTAATTTGTGTGAAGAATAGGGTCACGCATATCATCAATGTCCCTGGGCAGGTCAGAATAGTACTGGTGGCCCAGATAAAGATACCCTTATTAATCAGGCCCAAGATAGATGTAGGCCCCATAGGCCATCTTCCCCAGCTGAGGAAGAACCTCGAGCTAGGCTGGCTAGCTAGTCTAAGACTTCTGCCCCTGGCCCTGCTCAAACTGATAAGGATCTTTCTCAAGCTACAGGTAGTCCCTCTTCTCATACTCCTGAGGATCTTTTCCCTTTACAGTCTTCGGCTATGGTACCTAATCTTCAAAAACCTATGCCTCCCCCAGGAACTGAATTTCAGCTCCCTGAGAGGGTGACTAGGTCTGTAAGTAAATGTAAGGCCCAATCTGTACAGATCCCACTTCAGAATACCTATCAGTTACTTCAGAATGGGGATATGGGGTCTGAATCTGATGTTTCTTCCAGGTCTGAGGTTGTCTCGGAAATGGAGTGTGAAGATGACACCACTCTGCCTGATAAGGGAGTTAAAAAGAAATTGGGTAAAAAGAGGAAAAAGGACAAGGAGTAATTTTCTCTATGCTGTTCTATGGCTTCATTACATATAGCATCCTTTAATATTCAGAGTATTCAGAACATTAAGAAAAGAGCTGCAGTTTTATCCTTTTGTAAGGATTTGAAAACTGACACTTTTATTGCAGGAAACTAGGCTACATTCTTTACAAGATGTCTCTCATACTAAGAAAATGTGACCTTGGAGGGTTTCTTTCTGGACATTTGGGGAGGATGCTGCGGATGGTCTGGGGATTTTATTTTATACATCTCATATTACAGTACAGCAAATTCTAGATGTTGTCCCTGGAAGACCCTTTTTAGTAGATTGTTGTTGGCATGGTTTTTCTTTACGTCTAATCAACACTTATGCTCCACAAAGTAAGGTGGCTAGGGTAGATTTGTTTAACATTATTAAGTCTTTTCTTTTTACTGAGAGACATGTGCTTTGGGGGGGGATATGAATTGTGGTTTAGATTTAAAGATTAAAGATAATATTCAAAAAAAAGTCTATTTTGATTCCCATGCCCTTAGAGATACTTTATTACTTGCAGGCCTTAAAGATGCTTATAGAATTCTGCATCAGGATAAAGGGGCTACATATTACAGAAGTGCTTTATCTACTCGTATAGATTTTATTTTTACATCCCATTTTTTGTATCCCCAAAAGTTTCAACTTTCTTTTTCTGAATTTACTAACCATGTTTTGTTATGTGATATTTCTTTTCGAAATATTCCTCCTAAATTTCCTGCTGTTACTTGGAGATGGAAGTTGAATATTTGTTTATTACAGCAACTAGAGATACGGTTAAAATTGGCCGATTTATTTTTTTATGGAAAATTTGTGGCTGAATTTTATGAGAACTTGATGCATTGGTGGATGGATACCAAAGCTGACTTTAAAAAGTTTTTTTTATCGATTTTGGTAAATGTACTGGTACTAGGGATTATTTACGTTATTTGCAATTTAGGGATCAATTCTATAAATTAATGTCTTTACCTAATGTTTCACATAGTAGGATTAAAACTCAACTAGATGAGATTAAATATAAAATGCGTTCCTATCATTCTGCCAGGGCAACTGTTCAGAATGCAGATTTTCGTTATGGCACAGCTAAACAACCTTATTCAGATCCTTATGCAGCCTGCAAGGATACAGTGTTTCATAAAGTTATGATGGGTACATATGATAGTGCTGGACATTTGAAAACTTAAGATGTGGAAATTTTGTATGTTATTCATTCCCATTTATTTTAGTTTTTGGGTACAAAACCAGTTTGTTTGCATCTGTGGGGTCAGAATGTACCTTATTCCATTCCTCAATTAGATTCTACTTTAATCATTGAGCTGGAAAAATCTATTTCTATCATGGAGGTCTGGGATGTTATCACTAAATTAAAATCAGGGGTCTCTCCTGGAGTGGATGATTTATCACATGAATTTTATAAACAGTATATAGATGAGTTGAGTGTTATAACACCTTGTGTATTTCATTCCTTGGTTAAGACAGAAGAGGGGCACGTGCGGAACTTTGTCTCAGCATTGGTAGTTTTTATTTATAAATCTGGGGATCGATGTGATTTGCGAAATTGGAGGCCTATCAGTCTTAATACAGATTATAAGATTTTCTCCTCAATTTTATGTAGTAAACTGCAAAGGGTGGTGTCTGTGTTGATACATCCTTTACAAACTTGCTCTGTTCCTGGGAGGAATATTAAACAAAATTTGCTGTTGTTACAGGCTGTGACTGAGTTTGGTAAACAAAATAAATTATCCGGGTTTGTCTTGGATTTAGACCAGCAGAAGGCCTTTGATACTGTTTCTCATGACTTTTTGTTTACTGTTTTAAAGTACTATGGGATATCTAATCAAATGCTGGCATGGATTACATCCTTTTATAGGAGTGCCTCTTTCTCCCCCATAGTTAATATATTGGTGGGGCCTGGTATTGATTTAAAATGGGAGGTTCGTCAGGGATGCCCATTAAGCTCTTTACTTTTACCTTTGTGTTGGATCCATTAATCAAATGGATTTTAAGTGATGACTTAGTTCATGGTATTTCTCCAGCTGTGAATATTCCCCCTCAAAAAATTTCTGCTTATGCGGATGGTATTTGTCTTATGGTACAGGATTCAGTTTCAGGAGTTAGGGCATTACAAATATTTAAGGAATTTTCAGGATTTTTTGGGGTTTGTCTTAATTATGATAAATGTTTTGGTCCACACTTGGGATTGGGGAATTTGGTACAAATCCTTGGCTCTGTGCATATAGTTCATTCTTATATTAATGTTTTAGGGGTTCATTTTGAGAATTGTGATGTTGCCTCGTTGAACTGGGAGGAGAAAATTGGTAATGGGGGAAAGGAAGGTTCAGATTTGGAAATCCTGGACCCTTTCAAAGAAGGAAAGAGTTTTTATTATTAAGAAAATTCTTCTTCCTATCTTTTTATATATTCGTTATGTTTTTCCCTTACCTTTGCAATTTGAAATTTGGTTACTAACTTGTTTTTTTTTTCAAATGCTTTGGGGCAACAGATTAAATCCCATTAAGAGTGATTTTACTTATTTGCAAATTGAGGCTGGAGGTCTTGACATGATAAACCCAGTGGTATTCTATTATTCTTTTTTTTTTTAGTTCTATTTTGCATAATGGACCAGGTGATTCTGAGGATTTATGGGTTGATAGGACGGATGAGCAGTTTAGCTCCTTTTTTCAATATTGGGGGGATCTTGGAGTTAAGGGTATTTCCATTCCTGATTTTGCAGTTCCTGGTTTTAGAAAAGTAAAGTTATGGCAATTACAAAATGTGGATGCATTTCTATTAAATAGGAAGCAAAGCTATTGTAGGATCATGGAAATGAACTTTGGGTGGATTTCCCAAAGTGTTGTCCCTCTAGATTATAGTTTGCTCTTAAACTTTTAAGAGACCCTAGGGTTCCTGTTCATATGTGAGATTTATCTTGGCTTTGTTGTTATGGTAGATTGGGGGTCCATGGGAATTGAAAACATACAGTAAGGCAGTGGAGGAGAGGGAATGTTTAAAGCCAGGGTGTGAAGATTTAGTGGAATCCTTGGGGCATTTTTTTTTATTATCTGTCCGTATAGTATACATTTCTGGCTTGATTTATGGAGAAAATGGAATTGGGGGCCTACTACTTATGAATCTTTAAATTTGGGGGATTATTCAGATTTTTTAAGGTGGTATCACCCTAGTACTTTAAATGCGATCTTTGCCTGCATAAAATTTCATCTTTGGCACGCCCAGTATCATTTTTATTTGCAACATGTTGTTCTATTGAATTATGTTATTATTTTACAAATTGAGAAGGCAATACAAAAGATTAAAACCTCTGATTTTTTAAAGATGGATAGGAGGACATTTGCTGTATTTTGGAACCATGTGGATTGTTTATTTTGAATGTTCTTCTTCCTTTTTTTATTGTTTCTATTTTTTGATCTCTGGACATTTTGTTGTTGTTTCATTGTTATATCTGAGTGCCTTTGTGTTTTCTTATGATGTTATTTCTCTGCAATAACAAATTCCCATACTCTTTTTTGATAAGTGCCATGGGATCTTTAGCATCCACCTGAACTACCACCAATCCAGGCAGATGGGACCTCAGTTTAATGTCTCATCCAAAAGACAGCATCTCAGAAGTGCAGCACCCCCTCATGCTGCACTACAGTGTCAGTACTGGGATATTAATCCAAGTGCCAGAAGTGGGAACTGAACCCACAGCCCTTTGATCTCACAGCCTCAGAGGTGAGTGTGCTACCTACTGAGCCACTGACATTAATCTTGTAAAAAGAAAATTGTCCCTAGTAGTCTCCCTGCCCCTCCACCATCCCCACCTTCCCTCTGCTAATCCACCTCCCTGCACTCCCCCTTACCCCATACTTACCTCTGGAGGTCAGCGTCTGTGATCTTTTCTGGACCGAGACACGTCTGCACTCTTCAAAGCTGAACTGCAAACTAAAGAATCAAGGTAAGTGCCATATAATGGCTATCTATGGCATTTTGAACTTATGTTGATATCTCGGGCATTTTTCAAACTTTGTAATCCAGATTTTCAACAAGGGCTTTTTGGGACCCCTCCTCGTGAATGCTGTCACTGTCATTTCATTAATTAGACCTGTAAGGTGATTTTGCGGTCACTGCATGCAAACACCTTTCAGGACCGATTAACAGTGCCAGTGTTCATGAGGGGAGGTCCCAAAAAGCCCATGCTGAAAATTTAGTGCAAAAAAATGTTGAAATATGCCTGCGTTATGAGTGTGCATTGCGCGATTTCTATGCACGCCCATAACTTTGCCAATTATTAATATTTTCACTCCAGATTTTCAACATTGCCATTTTCCACACCTCAACATGAACAGTACAGCTGCCATTTTTCACATCCTGCCCGAAACATGTTTTCACACCTGTGGCACAGAATGGCATGGTTGCTGTGAAAAATCAACTTTTGGGACAGATTAATGAAATGACAGTACCAATGTTCATGAGGTGGGGTCCCCAAAATGCCATGTTGAAAATCTGGTAAAAAAATTCCTAAAAATTCTCGAGTTACTTGCATTCATTGAATTTATTCTACACATGTGCATAACATTGATACCTTTCAATCTTTTGACACCAAATTTTCAACATAGCCATTTTTTCACATCACTCATGAACAGTACAGCTGCCTTTTTTCACATCCTACCCAAAATGTGATTTTGCACCTTTGACGCAGAATGGCATTGCAGTTGTATCATAATTATGTTTTGCCTGGCATGTCACAATTTTTCTGTACCGGGGCACATGAGGTGGGATAATAAGATGGCTATGCTGACAATTTGGTTACTGTTGTTTGACACATGGAAGTGCAGGGCCCAAAGGGCCCTGTACTTCCACACCTACATACATAAGATCATCTAAGTAGGGATTGGAGTGCAGGGTTCAAAGAACCCTGTACTCCCACAGTAAAATATGGATACTATTATACTATCTCAAAAAGAATGGAAATTCATTGAAAAAAACTCCATTAATGCATTGGTTAGGGTTTAGATTTTAGTGACAAAAGCATGACAATTCGGCATTAGACTTTGCTAAATCTACCACCCCACCCCTACCCTCCACACACCAACAGGCATTGGGGTGTGCCTTGGGGTCATTGGGCCTATCTCTTACCCCATTCTCCTATACTGTACCATCTCAGCTGCCTTACACATGAAATGGGGTGAGAGTTAGGGTCGACGACCTCAAGGCACACCCCAATGACTGTTGGTGTGTGGAGGGTGGGGAATGGGGTGGTAGGGTTGGGAACGCTAATGCTGAATTTCTATACTTTTGTCACTGTAATAGGAACCCTAATTGATGCATTAATGGAGTTTTTTGCAATTAATATATATATATATATATACATAGTAGATAGATCGATTATCTTATCTATATCTTATATATATATATATATATATACACATATATAATATATATATATACACACACATATAAATATACATATACACAAGATATCTTCATATGCCATAGTAAACATTGCAGAGGAAATCAGATGTCATCTAAATTAACTGCCCATTACACAATGGCACGTGGAAGGATGCATGCAAACTATTAACCAAGCTTCACTTAAAAAATAGAATACATTGCTGATATATCAATACCCTGTTGAACTAATGTATTTAGCATCAGCACTCGTAACTGCTCCTGTCTCTGAACATAGCCTCCACCTCTGCTTCTCTTGACAATGCCCCCGGGGCAGCTCTCCACCTAGCCATCCCCACCACCACTTCCCTGTACACCGTGCCTATCTTTAACCTGGCCAGTGCCAGCTGTTTAGGTGTTTACCAACTAGATTGCTCACTTGATACCAACTTGTGTAACACCTGTTATCAATTACATGTACCCTGTAACCTAATTGTATTTGTCTGACCACAGTGTGACGTGGCGCCTCTGTTGAACACCTATTGTTTTGCAAATCTATGCTATGTAACCAAAAACACAATGTATGTCTTTATGTGATGAAGTATCTTTGGAAACGAGCCTCTGGCTCAAAGGTTGTAAACTGATTCTTAGAAATAAATAAATAAATAAATTTAAAACATTAGGACCAAAACAAGAGATGGATTTTTCTGCTTTTCTGGTTTGTGTACATTTCTCTTTGAACCATAGTGATGAACCATTTTGGATTGATGTGCTTTTGATACTTAGTATTTCCTGTCAAATATCAGGTTATAGTCATCATCAACAGGATATCTTTCTTGTACTGTAGTACCTTGTTCAATAGTGTTGCAGGATAAGTGAGTCAGTGCCATGAGACAAGTAAATGTTCATTAAGGTAATGTCCCTGTCAACATACGTTCCTGTGGCAATCACCAATCTGCCATGAAGGTTGGTATACATGTTCATGCTAAGGAACAGGTATTTGCCTGGGAATCAGTATAGTTGTGCCTCTTCTTTTCCTCTTCTATAAGAGTGTGACAATATTTAACAGAAGTCTAGCTTTAGGAATTTTTTGTGTTCTCCTTGCGAGAGATGTGTCTCCTGTAGGACCACAAAAGTGGAATGGAATTTTCTGATTGCTGAGAGCACCATCGTGCACTTTATAGGGTTAACTCATTAATTCTGGGAGTAGATGACAGTCTGCTATCTATGCCTTGATAAAATCAGAGCATTGTTATAATGTAAAGTCAGGGGGTCCCACTTTAATGGTTGTCTAGCCCCTAGGGTCCAGATGCAGGGAGCATGCAGGTAAAATATTGAGAGTTCAGATCGTCCTGCAATATAAAATGAAAACAACATCCAGTACAGAGGAAACAAATGTCATAACAAGAACCATAACCAGTGGAGTAACACACATATAACAATGTGAGGGACACTCAGTAGAAGTGTCTACCACAGAGACTAAATGCAAATACTTCCAAGGTAGGAGAGCATATTAGGGAGCTCCCTATACTCTCAGGGAGCTAGTTGTGATGGTATGCCAGCCACCACAGTGGACTGGAAAAAATTTGCACCTCCATTGTGCATACACTTGGACTGCTCAAGGTACAGGTAGGTCAGATAATAGGGGTGAGGGTGACGTAACTAGTGTAGATGGGAGGCAAAGTAAGCCTAGGCCACTAGAAAAATGGTACACCACTGTTGCTTCATCTTCCTAATCCCCCATATACTGTATATATTTATAGTCTGCAATTGGGTAAGGTAAATATGAGGAACTGAACAATGACATAAAGCTGGCCTTGTTTCTGTTAATCTAAATTACAACTTAATTCAAAGTTTCTACCATCTTTTCCGGATTGGGGGAGAAGCCCTGCAATTGACTGGGTGAAAGTGCAACAAAAAAATTTAGGGTGAGCTATCTTGTACAAGACCTGGTAAAGTAAGGCCACAGGGTTGTATGAAGGGCATCCAGATGCCAAGAAGAGGTGGTGCCATGCTCCGCTTCTAGATGTACCAGGATCATGTGATAGTCTCAGACCATTTAATCCAAAGGGGTCTGTGTGTTTTTTAGGAGGTGGTGAATGGGCAATAAGGGGGTGTCTGGGCAAGTCCCGAGGTTACCTAGTCTCACCAAGTGCCCCCCCACCTGCTGCCTCCCCCCCATTAGCTAACACACGTTGCATTCTTTCCCATGTCAGAGAAAGAAATTCGAAGTCAGGGAAAAAAAAACAGCAACGTCTCTTCCAGGTGAGTCCCCTCACGTACAAAGAACACTAGATGATTCAAGCCATTAATTAGACAAGGGAGGTATGATACATACAGGAATAGCCCCAAATATAAATCTAGCATCCAGAAACTAATCAGGAGCATCATTCAGATTACCTTACCAGTCTCTTAACACTGAGTAAGTCCCAACAGTAGTCCAGCAAGCAATAGGGCAGTGCCTCATCAGGGCCCATTGGGATCTGTAGAGAAATGTCTGCCACACACAGCAGTTTAAAGCAAGGCAAGACAAAGCAATTTTATTTGAAGGGCAAACAATTCCAGATGTTCTGGGTGCCTATCAAGAATAAAAAAAAAAAAGACATAATAAAAAACAGCATAAATAAATAATACTATAACAATACTTAAATATAGACTATGATAAGGTAAAATAAGTTAATATGATTTCAGAATATCACAGCATGGAATAGCATAGAATATACTCAAAAAAATGAAAAAGCCAGGATAAAGAGGTGGGCCTTCAGCCTCCTCTTGAACATCTCAACTGAGGGAACCTCCCAGACAGAAGGTGGCAACAAATTTCACAGGGTCAGGCCAGAGACACTAAATCCCTGATCTCCTGCAGTTTTGAGCCGAACCCTGGGAATGTCCGGGAGGCCCCTCAAAAAGGACCGGAGGGAGTGAGCAAAGGACAACAGTTTCAGAACTTTCAGGAGCAATGTTAGCTAAGAGTTAACACTGCTAGGAAAGCAAACGTGTGGCAGGCAGCATAGCAGATTAATACAGTAAAGTCTGCAGTTGGGTTATGAAAAGGGACTGAGGAGTGATAGGTCATCATCTCAGACATAGGTGAGTACCTGATGAAGGGAAAAAAAGAACATTCTATCATGTAAAAAATCTAGGCATTCAGGTGTCTGGTACTCTCTTGAAGGTTTGAAGTGAAGCCTGAATATCCTTAAGGGCTGCTGAGGAATGTGGGTTCAACAGCTGGCTGTCCTCTTGTGGAGTCTGTTGTCTTGGGGGAGGGCTTTAAGCTACTGCCCATTTTCATTGAGGATTGTAAACTTGAATTCCCCTTTCCTGGAGGTCCTCAAAAGCAGCTGGTGTAGAATCATACAGTACTTCACCCTTAATTTGGTTCAGTATGGAGTCTGGTATCAGAACTTCTGTATCCAGAGAACCACAAGAACTTGGCTGTAATGCTTACACAGGTCCATAGCTCTCAGTGAATAGTCATTGTCAGAATACATGCAACCCCCTTCATAATCAAGCATTTGTCAATGCTGACTGTTCATCATGTGCACTGGTATCATTTGTGGAGGAGGGGGTTACAAGCCTGTGTTGGCAAATTTCAACACAGGTTCATAACTTCATTGTTTTTTAATATTTTGATACCACATTTTCAGAATAGCTGTCTTATTGTGCCACCTCATGAAGAAGGGAAGAGTACAATTTCAACTCTTGTCCAAAAGCTAATTTCACACAGTGGCTGCGAAATCACCTTTTGGGATGCAAAAAAACATGTTGGCCAGAATATGAAAAATAGCTGCTGTCACATGCATGAGATGCAGTGAAGAAATGGCTATGTTGAAAATTAGGTGTCAAAATAAAGTACTAAAAAGTACAAGCCTGCATTTGCTAATTTAAGTGCAGGCTCATAACTTTTTTGTTTGTTAATATTTTCACATCAGATTTTCAACATGGCCTTTTTGACACCCCACCTCATGAAGAGCGCCCCTGTTATTTTGTTCACTCATCCCAAAAGGTGATTTCACAGAGCAACTGCACCATTCTGTGCCACAGGTGTGAAAACATGTTTCAGGCAGGATATGAAAAATGGCAGGTGTACTGGAGGTGTGAAATAATGGCAATGTTGAAAATCTGGAGTAAAAACATTAAAAATTGGTGAAGTTTGGACAGTGCATAGAAACTGTGAAACATATGCTCATAACGCAGTCATTTTTATGTTGATTGCGCGCATGCGCAAGAAACATGTTGTGACAGGTTTGTACAGAAGCAGGTTGTGGAGGCACGGCACTGTTGTGGTCAATGCCCCCACAGCCTGCAGAGGCTTGCCCCGGTTCCACCAACACCGTGGCACACTGCTGCTGACACTAGTTCAGCCAGCGTGCCACAACTTTCTAAAAAAACAGCCGCTGCAATCAGGGGCCGCCTCGTCATTGCAGCGTCAGTCATCTGCTGCAATGAGGGAGTGACCCGTCAATGCAGGGCGGGATGTAAACCCCTGAGATTGGTTGTGAACATAGCGGTGGCTTGCTGCCATGTTCACAAACAATATAACTGTCCCCCCCACCATGTTTAGTTGCCGTCGGGGGCCCCAATCCCCGTTGGCATTCTGTGCCCCCACCCGGTTTTGTTCCTGCTGAAGGGGTGCCCAATCCCCATCGGCTGTAGTGGTCCCCTGTTTGTTTTGTTGCTGACGGTGGATCCCACTCCCTGTTCGCATTCTGTCACCCCCACTTCTTGTTCCTGCTGACGGGGTGCCCAATCCCCGTCAGCATAACGATACCCCCGCCTCTTCGCCGACGGGCGTGCCCAATCCCCAGTCAGCTACTGCTGCCCCTAAAGAAGAAAGCCTCTGCTGGTTCACTGGGAGCCCAACCCAGTGTGCTAGAGGCCCCTGCAAAGTAAAAAATGGTCCAGCGACGCCCTTTTTTTTTCACCTGGAAAGCAAGAAACCGCCCTCAAGCGCTGCCCTGCCTCCCACCCACACCCACCCACTACACGCCCTTCCTCCCCACACCCTCGCCACCCCATACTTACCTTAGGAGCTCAGCGCGACACTCTTTGGTGGACCGGGAACACGTCTGCACTCTTCAAAGCCGACCGTGAACTGACGAAATGCCGGTAAGCTGTATAATGTAATACATAGGGTTTTTCAACTTTACTGCATATCTCAGGCATTTTTGGGAATTTTTTCACCAAATTTTCAACATGGGGTTTTTGGGACCCCTCCTCATGAATTTTTGAACTGTCATGGCGTTAATCTGCCCGGAAAGGTGATTTCGCGGTCACTGCGTGGAATCACCTTTCGGGACTGGTTAACAAAACGACAGTGCCATTGTTCATGAGGTGGGCTCTTAAAAAGCCTATGTTGCAAATTTGGTGGAAAAAATCCAAAAAATGATTGTTTTACGAGCGTGCGCTGCACAGTTGCTATCAAGACGCCATAACTTCGTGAATTTGCAATATTTTCATGCCAGATTTGCAACATTGGCATTTTGTCACACCTCCTTGAATAGTAAGTTGTCATTGTTCACATCCTGGCGGAATGTGTTTGTGCACTTCTGGGGCAAAAGAGCACCTGTCGCTGCGGGAAATCAGTGTTCAGGACAGATTAAAAAAATGACAGTGACACTGTTCATGAGTTGAGGTCCTGAAATTGCTATGTTGAAAATTTGATAATGATACTCTGTAAATGACTGTGGTAATGCAGGCATGCCAAGTAGTTTTCACGCAGCTCATAAGTTCGCTGAATTTATATTATTACTCCAGATTTCCAACATTGCCATTTTCCCACACCTACTTATGAACAGTAAAGCTGTCATTTTTCCCATCCTGGCCAAAATGTTTTCGCAATTCCGGCGCAGAATAGAGCTGCCGCTGGGAAATTATTGTCTGGGACAGATTAAGAAAATAAGAGTGATACTGTTCATGAGCAGAGGTCCCAAAATGCCTATGTTGAAAATTTGGTGATAATACCCCATCGAATGATCAGAGCAAGTGTGCCAGACAATTTTCCACGCAGGACCCTGTAACTGGGCAAGATTTGTAATATTGTCATGCCACATTTTCACTAGTGGAATTTTTCCACACCTCCTTATGAGCAGCACAGCTGTTATTTTCCACATCCTGACCGAAATGTGTTTTCACAATTCCGGCGCAGAATAACGCAGTCGCTGTGGGAAATCAGTGATCGGGACAGATTAAGAAAATGACAGTGGCACTGTTCATGAGCAGAGGTCCTAAAATGCCTATGCTGAAAATCGGGTGATGAAACTCCATGACATGACTGTGTTACAAGCGTGCGTTGACCTGTTTCCACACACCCTTGTAACTTTGCAATTTTGTGATATTTTCACCCCACATTTTCAACAGTGGCATTTTTCCACACCTCCTTATGAACAGTACAGCTGCCATGTTTCACATCGTGGCTACAATGTGTTTTTGCACTCCTACTGCAGAATAGCATGGTTGCTGTGAGAAATCACTGTGTGGGACACATTAAGATCGAATGAGTGAGAGGGGGGAGTGACCGCTCTCAACTGAGCTCTGTTGGGACTGCTACAGATTTGTTTGTGGGCAGAGAAAGGGCCCAACGCAAAGCCCAGTACAAAAGGGCAGCCTGCAGCACTGGGAGAAACAGAACGAGAGAGCGAGTGAGGGAGGGGGAGTGAGCGAACTCACCGGAGCTCTTTCAGGACTGCTGCAGATTTCTTTGTGGGCAGAAAAAGGCATCAATGCAGGCAGGGGCCCAGCACAAAAGGCCAGCCTGTAGCGGTGGAAGAAACAGTATGAGCGAGTGAGACACGGGGACTGGGTGAGCTCAACGGAGCTCCATCGGGACTGCTGCAGATTTCTTTGTGTGCAGAAAAAGGCGCCAGTGCAGGTAGGAGTCCCTTACACAAGGGCTGCTTGCAGCAACAGGACAAACAGACTGAGCGGTAGGGCCCAAAAACCCTGTTGGTGGACCAGGGAGGTCCAGGAGGTGGTGCGGGGAAAGAAAGCAGCCTATAAGAAATTCAAGTGCTCAAGGAGTGAAAGGGATCGAGGAGAGTATGAGCTGATGGCTAGAAGGGCCACTAGAGTGGTGAGGGTGGCTAAGGCAAGGAAGGAGCAGAACCTGGCCAGGGAAATTAGGAGAGGAAAAAGGGTTCTTTAGATACATTGGGGAAAGACGAAGGTGAAGGGCAGATTAGCAGGATTAAATCAGGGAAGAGATGGGCACAAGACCCAGAGGAGCAGGCTGAGGTACTAAATGAGTACTTCACCTCAGTTTTCACCAGGGAAAATGGGGATGCTGCATCATACATGGGAGGAGACAGAGATAATGAGGAGGGGGGGCCCCTTACCAATTGGCAGGTCTGGGGAGAGGGGGGCATCACTGGCAGGTGGGGGGAGGGCTAAGCAGGGAGAAGAGGTACTGGAAGTGGAAATCACAGCAGAGAGAGTGAGGGAAGCCCTCAGCTCCCTTAAGACGGAGAAAGCACCGGGGCCAGAAAAATTACATCCTAGAGTGCTGAAGGAACTTGCAGATGTCCTGGTGAAACCCCTGGCAGAGCTTTTCACCATCTCTCTGAGGACAGGGTGGGTGCCCCAAGACTGGAAGGTGGCGATGGTGCCCTATCCACAAGGGGGATCAAGGGAGGTGGTAGGGAACTACAGGCCTGTCAGCCTGACATCAGTGGTGGGCAAGGTGATGGAGGGCATTGTCAAGGAGAGGCTGGGGGGACCTGGATAAGTCAGGGTGCCTGGACGATAGACAGCATGGATTCATCCCGGGAAATCATGTCAGACAAACCTGGTGAGTTCTATGACTGGGTGACAAGTGCCTTGGACCTGTAGACCAGTGGATGTCCTCTTTCTAGACTTCAGCAAGGCATTTGACTCTGTCATCACGTGGACCTGTTGGATAAACTAGAGAAATGGGGGTGGAAACCAGATGATCTGATGGATAGGCAATTGGCTCCAGGACCGACCCAGAGGGTCGAGTTGGTGGATAGTCTCTTCCCCAAGGAGGGTCATAGTGGGTCCCACAGGGATCAGTCCTTGGGCCCTTCTGTTCAACGCCTCACGATCTGACATAAGGACAGGAATCAGGAGGAGATGAGTCTCTTTGCAGATGACTCAAACTGGGGGCGGTGGTGGATGGGGAGGAGGGAGGGTGGCCTGCAGGGGACCTGGAGGCTCTGGAAAGATGGTCTAGAAAGTGGAAGCTGAGGTTTAATGCAGGAAATGCAAGGTCTCCACCTGGGGGCCAGAAACCTAGGCCAAGTGTACACCCTGGGGAATACTACAAGTCTCAATGGCTGAGAGGGACCTGGGGTGGTGGTGGATGTCAAGATGAACAACTCTGAGACTTGTAGGAGGGCAGCAGCCAAGGCCAACAGGATGCTGGGATGCATTGCTAGGGATCACCTCAGAAGGAGGGAAGTGATACTCCCTCTGCATAACTGCTTGGTGAGCCGCACCTGGAGTACTGCGTGCAGTTTTGGAGGCCGCACTTAAAGAGGGACATTAACCTCCTGGAGAGGGTCCGAGGAGGGCAACCAAAATGATTTGGGGCTTGGGGACAGGACCTATGAGGAGAGCTCAAAGAGCTAAATATGTACACTTTGGAAGAGAGAAGGGACCGGGGGACATGATAGAGGTCTTCAGGTACATGAAGAGGGTAAATAGGGAGGAACAGTGAGGGTGCTTGGAAGGAGGAGGGGGCCACTAGAGGGCATAGGTGGAAGCTGAGGGGAAGATTCAGGGAGAAAGGAGGAGGTGCTACTACTGAGAGGGTGGTAGAGCCATGGAATGCACTACCTAGGGGCTGGTGGAGGCAGAGACAGTGGAGGGGTTCAAGAGGGGTGGGACAGGTACAGGGAAGGGTTCAGGAAGCAAATCCAATGCAGCAAGAATATCCGGAACTGGGAAGGGAGAAGCCAGAGAAGGCGAGGGGGACAGCAAGATCAGCACCCAGGGTGGGGGCTGACCAAACGAGCAGACACGAAAGACCATTAGGCCTATTCTGCTGGCATTTTAGTATGTTAGTATGTTAGCGTGTGAGAGAGGGAGACTGAGCAACCTCAACACAGCTCTGTCGGGACAGCTGTGGATTTGTTTGTGGGCAGAGAAAGGGTGCAACATAAGAGCCCAGTACAAAAGGGCAGCCTGCAGCACTGGGAGAAACAGAACGAGACAGCAAGTGACGGAGGGGGAGTCAGAGAATTCACTGGAGCTCTTTCAGGACTGCTGTGGATTTCCTTGTGGGCAGAAGAAGGCATCAATGCAGGCAGGGGCCCAGTACAAAAGGCCAGCCTGCAGCAGTGGGAGAAACAGTATGAGCAACTGAGACAGGGGGACTGAGTGAGCTCAACGGAGCTCTGTCAGGACTGCTGCAGATTTCTTTGTGGGCAGAAAAAGGCGCCAATGCAGGCAGGGGTCCCATACAAAAGGGCTGCCTGCAGAGCCAGGACAAACAGAATAAGTGTGTGAGACAGGGAGACTGAGCAACCTCAACAGAGCTCTATCGGGACAGCTGTGGATTTGTTTGTGGGCAGATAAAGGTGCCAGTGCATGCAGGGGCCCAGTACAAATGGGCAGCCTGCACTGGCGGGGAAACCAGAATGAGCGAGTGACAGAGGGGGAGTGAGCGAGCTCAACAGATCTGTATTGTAAGTGCTGCAAATTTCTTTGTGGGCAGAAGAAGGCAGTAATGCAGGCAGGAGTCCAATGAAAAAGGGCAGCCTGCAGTGCCGGCAGAAACGGAATGAGTGAGTGAGAGAAGGGGAGTGCATGAGCGAGCTAAACGGAGCTTTGTTGGGACTGCTGCAGATGTCTTTGTGGGCAGACAAAGACGTCAACAGAGGCAGGAGCCCAGGACAAAAGGGAAACCTACAGCGCCAGGACAGACAGAAAGAGTGAGTGACACAGGGGGAGAGTGAGACCTTAACAGAGCTCTGTCGTGACTGTTGCGGATTTCCTTGTTGGCAGGAAAAGGTGCCAATGCAGGCAGAAGCCCAGTACAAAAGGCCATCCTGCAGCGCCAGCAGAAATGGAAAGAGTGAGTGAGAGAGGGGGAGTCAGCAGGCTCAACAGACCTGTGTTGGGACTGCTGCAGATTTCTTTGTGGGCAGAAAAAGCCCCCAACAGAAGCAGGAGCCCAGTACAAAAGGGCAGCCTGAAGCACCAAGAGAAACAGAATGCATGAGTGAGAGAGGGGGAGTGAGCCACCTCAATGGAGTTCTGTTGGGACAGCTACAGAACTCTTAGTGGGTAGAACAAGGTGCCAATGCAGGCAGGAGCCCAGTACAAAACAGCAGCCTGCAGTACCGGACGAAACAGACTGAGCGACTGACAGAGGGCCAGTGAGCATGGTCAACACACCAACACAATCAACATTTGGTGTTGACAAATGCTTGTTTGAAATGTTTTCACCAGACTTGCAACATGGGCTTTTTTGGGACTCCACCTCATGAACAGTGGCACTGTCATTTCATTAGTCAGTCCCATAAGGTGATTCCACGCAGCGACCGTGAAATCACCTTTTGGGACAGAGAAACGAAATGACAATGACAGTGTTCAGGAGGTGGGGTCCCAAGAACCCCATGTTGAAAATTTGGGGCCATAACTTCTAAAATGTTTGAGATATCAACCTAAGTTGAAACCCCCTTATTGATTCCAATTATTCGTCTTAACTTGAAATCTTCAGTTTGCCAATCGGCTTTGAAGAGTGCAGACATTTCCCGATCCACAGAAGATCGCTGCTTCTGACCTCCGGAGGTAAGTATGGGTAAGGGGGTGGTGCAGGGAGGTGGGTGTGCAGTGGGAGGGTCAGGATGGGGCAGGGGGATGGGGGAGACAACAAGGGACTGTTTTCTTTTTTGCAGGTTTAAAAAAAGACATCAGGATGGTTTTCTTTTTCTCTTTTTTTTTTTTTCAGGGAACAATGTTGTTTCCATTTCCGGACACTGGGAGAGGGCTCCCCAGTGTCTGTGGGGACAGGGAATTGAGGGTGTGGGAGGACAGCAGTAGTGGGAGATAGTGGGAGGAATTGATTTGCTGGGGGGCTCAAACAGGAATGGAGGGAGCAGGGGAGGACAGTAGCAGTGGGAGCGTATAGGAGGGATTAATTTGCTACTGAAACAGCGCTACATATAGAGTGAGCTGCAGCGCATTCACATGTCAGTTCGAGCAGGCTGGTACTCAGCAACTCATTTGTGACAGCAACTGCCACTGTCACTGTAAGCATGATGGTAGTGTAAACATGCAGCCAGGAAATAAATGTAATCCCTTGCATGGCTGTTTACACATCAAAGGACCGAGCTGTGCCACTATTGATTTGGCACGGTCCTTTGAAAACCTTGCCAACTCCACCCAAAAGCCAGAAAGTGAATCATTGGCAGCCTGCCTACTGATTTGCCTGCAACAGATCTTCCTCTTGAACAGAGCTCTCCATTTGATGCACCCCCCTCACACCCCTCTATAGCAACTCTCATATCAACATGTTTATCTGCTCTTGCATGCACGAACATAAAAATGACTTTTAATTGTCACAGGCCTTCTAATATTTCTGTGGCAGAACATAGATACTATGAGACAACAGTTAATGAGCTTAGCAAGGACAAAAAATACATAATGCATTCTAAAATGGTCTTTGCTTTTAGTGTGCAGCCCTGACACACCCAATTAATTTACTAAAAGGCCAGTAAAAGCAGAAGAATAAGAGCATGGGAATCAGTATTTGAAACACAGCTTCAGAAAAAGAAACTCAGCTTACAGGTCTAATGCATTTCTTCTTTAAAGCCAAATCATAAAATGCATCTGTCCAGTTTTACTTTTTTTAACCTGTCTGCTGTCTTTAAGACACTGTACTGTATGTAAACTTTAATGTTTGTATGCTGTAACTTTCTTCCTTGTAAGTCACCTACGTAAATGAGGCCTTGTCCCAGGAATATTCCCAGTAATCAACAACTAAAATAAACTATATAAAAATAAATCAAGAAACAATCTAACTAGAAACTCTGAAGACTTTGGTGGATTGTGACAATGGACCACAAAATGAATGATTTCTGTAAGTAAAACATAATAATTTCATTCTGTCATGAACTGAATTTTGAATGTGCCCATATTTATTTATTTATTTGCTTTTGTTGACCTGGTGGGTACACTAGACATAGAAATGCCTATTTTCAGGTACGACCCGGGAGGATACAAATGACATACAAAACATCAGTGTGACGCAGCACACATAAACCATACAGTAAAATAGTTAGACAGAAAAGTACAAAACATCTCAAACATTAAACAGACTATGAAAGTACATAAGCAAGCAAAGTAGGTTGTATAGAAACATGGATAACAGGATCATAGAGAAGAAATGAGATAAGTGCAACTCAGGTCAGAGATTCCTGTAGATCCTTTACTGTGATATTCCTTGCACTATGTAGATATTTATGGGCCACAGATGCCCAGATGCTGTACTGTCTCTGTACATAGTCAGATCATTGAAAAATAACTGCGACCAGGGCCAGATCTTCAAAACTTTGCCCCAGGGCTAAATTAGCACTGCCCAGCGTGCTAAATTAGCCCAAACCCAATAGCCTGCTATATTCAAAAGAGATAGCCCTGGTGCTAACCCTGCTGAATATAGCACGGTAAGGAAGCCAAGAAATCTGGCCTGGGAGTGCAGTGCAAACATAGTCCGGGAATGAGACAGCTCTGAATATAGCAAACAGGAAGTGCACATCACAACAGCAGCCAAGTGCACAGCGATGTGAAGGTAGGTAGAGGTGAACTATGTGGCCAATGTGTGTGCTACCAAATGCGTGGACTCAGTACAGCTGCAGGAAGCAGCGCATGTGAAAGTACAGTGTGCAAAACTGTATAATATTCCTGGAACCGTTAACGCGGTGCTAACATTTTTGTGTGGGTTTAGCCCGGAGCTAAGCCATTTGCTCGGTGCAAACAAGTTTGCCCGGGCCTAAACTTTGCCATATTTAAAAATGACTTGCAAAGGAGCCTACTTAGGTAGTCTCTGGGCAAACATCCAGCATTACTGTGGGGCCCACAGCTCCACCTGTAGGTCAGTCAGGCAGTGCATGATGGTAGCTGCAGGCTACATGTATACAGTACAGCATAGCATATTGTGCCCAGGGGAAAACACAGCATAGGCACAGGTGGTGGTGATGCTGCATGCAACTGTCAGACTGTAGGTCATACTACAGTGCACACCAGACAATACAGTAGCAAGTGGGCCAGTAGTGTTAGGGACACAGCAATGCCTTTAGTGTGTGGGGTAGTGATGACACTTCACTGAACACAGTGACAGGCCCATCTTGCAGGTGTTTTCTGACAGTGGACATTACTGTTATGCTGTTGTGTGACCCACTGATGCTGCACCTCTGGCATGAGATGCTCAGAGTGACATATACATGGCTGGCTGTGTGTGCTGTGGTGTTTGTACATCTGTGCAGTATGTGGCTAAGTGGGGCATGTATGATCAGACAGGCACACTGATGTTGGGGTATTCCCAATACTGGCCCATGTGCATTGTGTGATGTGTCCCAGCCTTGTGGCTGCACCCTGTTTGGGGCACAGCCTGGCCATCTGTACACCCTCCTCTCAACACCCTCCATGCCCACAGTGCAGCATGTGTGTGCTGGCATCTGTTGGTGTCCACAGAAGGGTGGTCTGCAGGTGTGTGCTGTATGATCACACTGCCATGGTGTTCACTGGGGGCAAGGTCACCACTTACTGCCTGGCATGGCTGGGACTGGTGGCAGATCATTGGCATCATTGTGATTCCTTCAGTGAGCAGCATGTTTCCTCTATGTCTGGCTTTTTCTATGTGTCATACTTATTGGTTAGGGTCACACAAAGCCTCACAAAAGCCAAGCAAACTCTGCACAAAACTATAATGTCATGCAAAGCTGGATTGTCCAGGGTTAAGACTACCTTTTTCTGGGTGGTAATTTGCACTGCGCAAAGTGTCATGCTTAGTCTCGCAAAACCACTTTGTGCGATGCTAGTCACTGAATATAGCATTGCGCCTGTATTCCTGTACATGCCTCCTCAGTTTGTCCCTTGTATACATTAGGATTTTGCCTGGCATTAATGTAGTTTGCACATGCTACTTGGCCTTTTGAATATAGCGGACCCACGATAATCCCACACTAAACCTGCGCAAATGGTTTGTGCCCAGTGCAAAGTTTTGAATATCTGGCCCCAGGTCTTTGGTGTCCTGTTATACAGCCACAGTTCCTCAGCAACAGCAAGTACTCCCAATAAAGAAAGGCACTGCCCTGAATCAGAAAGAATGACTAAATGTGCTCACAGTAAACACTTTAGCAGGAATACTGTCTGAGACACTTCACATGTACAGTGGGGTCTACATTCAAAGAGACAACAAGCAGGCAAAACATGATAAATTAAGTAAAGCAGGTGGAAATGAATGCATCAGAGCATTTAGTGAACAAATGGTGCTTTGATATCTGCTTGAATTTGGAAATGCAGCTGGCCATTTTAATGTCTGGGGTCGGGTCAACTGAATCATAAATTTGGTAGCTAGAGAATGCACATCAAAGAGCCATGGAATGCAACTGTTATCTCATAAAAGATGCAAAACTATGTTTGTGATTAGACAGTTAAGGAACCTCATGGAATTAACAACCCTGTCCAGGTTTCCCCGGTGTAGGTTCTATTTATACCGTACTATGGCTTTTTCACAGTGTGTTGGCAATTCAGATTAATTTAATCTCTGTTACTGCATGGGTATGCAAGCACATGCTTTTATTTAATACAGCAGATTATGATACTGAGAACAATATATGGGTTGGTGTGTATAGTCAGAATTGAACACACATCCAAGGAGTGGGATGCAACATAAATCCTGAGATCAAAGCTTGATGGGGTTTAAAAAGAATCCCACACCAAGGGTGTGTGTAAAATTCTGGTATATACACACACACACACACACACACACACACACACACACACACACACACACACGTCTTGTTTTTAATATTTACTAGTGGGCATTTTCAGTTGCTGTGCCAGTTGGAGACTGAATGACAGGGAGCAATTACAATTGCCCAGCAATGCACAATTACAACTGTGTGGTTGTAATGCATTTTTACAAACCAGTTATTTAAGTATTATGCCTCCTTTTCAACCCCCAGTATTGGTCAGTACTATTCATTCTTACTTTCAAATAAATACATGTATTGTAGATGGTACTACATTGTTTTATGTTACTGTACCATAGTGGAGCTTTTGTTGTGTAGCTTAGAGTAAGTCTTGAATCCCCAGTGAAGAATAAGGTCCCAGAAGAGTGTCTGTTGCATGCTAGTTCTACTTAGTTTCAGTAAGGGTGACATGAAATAATGGATATTAATATACAGCTGAGGCTATTGAGACAAATCTAGAGCAGACATATTTAAAGAAGCTATTATGTAATTATTTCAGATCCAAACAAAATCATTTAAGTATAATGCTGACCCCCAGATAATCAGTTACTATAGAGCCCTCCACCTTAGGAGGAGGCAAACTGTTTTTTTTTTGTTTATAAGTTTTGAAGTTTGGTGGGTGCATGGGGCAACTAATAAGTGTTGGAGCTTCAGGTAACATTTTACTTCATAAGAGAATTCATTATCCACACAAATTTCATCAATCAAGCCGGATTGGATTTTACTTACTTTTGCATACTTTTAGATAGCAATTACTTTGTGTTTCCACATGTCAGTTCCGTCTGGGAATGCTTTTACAAATTTCATTTACAAAGTTCCATATCACATTTGCTTTTCTTTACACTAAGAGGCATGATGTTAAATACTGAAATCCTGACTCAGTCCATAACAATTGCTCTACCCCCAGTCAACAGTGTCTCTCCCCATCAGACAAGCTCAGTTAAATCTCCCTGGGCTATAGGTAATCTCATCAGCAGTGCTTTACGCACACGTGTGACCCCTGCACTGGAGAGGCTTGATGGTTTGTGCACAGGATTTCCATTTTACTTCCCCATTGAACACCCCCTCCATCCAAAGGGAGTCAAAATCTGGGTGCAATGTTTCTCTCTTTGGGCTCCATTTACTTTCTGCAGCATTTAGGTATCTGTCCTTTCACTTAAATCGCTTTCACCCGATGCTACATTGTCCCAACTCAGTGATACATGGCTGCTAGCTTCTTTCCTTTTAGGTTAATAGTTACTGCAGGATTCTCGGTTCTCAGATTGTTCTTTCCATACAGGTGAACATTTGTTTTTTTCTTCATTGTGGTCCCTAGGCAATTGCACTGACACTCCTGCTGTACCATGCTATCTTTCTTAGGCTCTCTCACGACCCTCTTGACTCTCACATTCCTTTCCATTTTCACTTGTAAAGCATGAAAATATATCGGTACCGGTCTGAACTGTGAGAGGACTTTTATAGGAGTGTCTCTACTTTACCTATCACAGCTCCAGAATATTAAATCTCCTCCATAATTCTACCCACTATCCCTCTTGCACCTCCTTTTGTCTTTAAAGTCCTTGTCTAATCGCAAAGCTGGACAATGCAAGCCGCACAATTTTGTTGTGTAACTTCTAATTCCTGCTGCTGGAAACCTGTCTCATGGTTTTGGTTCCTCTGCTCTCCTTTTATACTGTAACGGGGTAGCAAATTTGGCAGCTTCTTTGGGAACACTCACAGTGAGATCCTTCTAGATACCAGTTAAAAGTATCTGACAACTGCTTTACTTTCAGTACTATACAAAACCACAAAGAGCTTGTATTCAGCTTTAAAAAAAGGTTCTTGCAGTTCAGACTCTGGTTGTCATCCCGTTAGAGAAAGGAAAATCTCCTTTTCCCTCATGTTCACCCTCCCCCTTTATTGGGCTCAGGTGTTACTTGTTAACCCTCTCCCTGAAGGATAGCCAACAAATGGATTTGGCAGGGCAGTGAGATCTAAAAGGGTCAACATTAAAGCAATAGGGATTTGATACAAGTACCCCCCCCCCTACACACACACACACACACACACACACACAGCCCCAGTCAAAACCTGTATTGCAGGGTTATGAAGGGGTTTATGAGTCAAAGAAGCATGATGGATTACAGTCCATCACAAGGACTGTCAGTTTTTAATATTTATTTTTGGTCCTATGGGACCAGTGTGCCTGTTATAGGCTACGTGCTTGGCGACTGCATTAGTTCATTGTTATTTTTCAATTAAAATGTGATTTTATCCAGCCTGGGTTTCTCACCTCATAGTTCCCCCAACGTTCTGCCCTCCCAATGCCTCTATTCATTTCTGAGGACAAGAAAATGCATATCTGATAAGATGGCTCTGAACTGACATGAACATGTGCACGCATGAGTTATGCAATAAATGCTAAAAACTGACAAGTGCCCCAATGTGAACAGAAAATACAGCTACCCTCCCCCAAAAAAAATGGGTGGCACTTTTCCTGCTTTAGCAATTTGGTTTAAAAACGCAATACTGTAATAAACACCAATAACATTATATGCACATTTCATCAGCAACATTATTTATTTATTGAAATAGTTTCACCAGGAAAGGCACACTGAGCAACAAGATGCTCGTCTCCCGGTGCGACCTGGGGGGAGGGAGTACAAGGGGGTTGGATAACATGCAGGTTATCAACTGAGCAAATAACAGAGGCAAATAGCAGCACATGGATACAATTGATTAAACTACAAGGAACAACACATGGAGTACATTGGATATTGTATGGAACGTATAACAATTACCTGACATATAGCAGCAATACAAGCGAAAATTTAGCACACAGTAGTATGCAGGTATAAGCAACAGGAGACATAGAACACATGATGGTGCAGGACAAAAAGGCACAGGACAAAGGTGCATAGGTTAGGGCTATATGCCAGCATTTATAGCAAAGCTAAGGCCTCTGGTCGGGCAGTGGGGAGGGGAGCAATTGGTGCAGGGCCGAAGCAGGTACAGGAGCAATTAGTGGTGAGGAAGTTAGCTAGGGCAGTAGAAAGAGAGTGGGCAGAGGAGGAATGCCGAATTTGAGGTGGGAGGTCATTCCATAGCTTGGGTAACCGGTGTGAGAAGGCGGCTTTCCCGGTAGTAGTCTTCTGCCTAGGGATTTATAGTTGGCAGTAGTCAAAGGATCTAAGATAATGGGCAGGGGAGGGAGCAGCTGAGAGCATGGAGGAGAGGTAGGAAGGGATGCTACCAAGCCATAGGTTAGATACATATCTAGCACAGTGTGAAATGCGGCGGTTTCTGAGGGACGGTAGTGCCAGGGAATGGTAGAGGTCACAGTGGTAGGTAAGGGGTGAGGCATCAAGAGCAAAGCGGCAGAAGGCATTAAAAAGTGTGTCCAGCTTAGACAGGGTGGACTTAGGGGCTGCACTGTAAACAGTGTCACATTAATCAAAGGAGGGAAGTATCATCTTCTGGACCAGTTCACATCAGACGGGGGAGGGAGACTACTGTGGTGCCTAAAAAGTGCACTGAGCATGGGTGTAGTTTTTTTGAAATAGCATCAATGTGGCCTGAGAAGGAAAGATGGCAGTAGAGTCATACCCCCAAGTAGTGGAATGGGGAGACATCTTTGAGTTTTTGACCATCCAGGGTGTGGAAATAGGGAAGGGATGGGAGTCTGGACAGGCATTGTCGTGTGCTAAAAGTCATCGTGACAGTTTTTTTTACATTTAGGGAGAGTTGGTGAGAGCTGAACCATTGCTGTGCTTTGTTGAAGTCGGCTTGGAGGTTAGTTTGTATCACTTCAGGGTTGGAGCCTGAAAAGAAGAGTACAGTGTCATTTGCATACATGTGGATTGAGGTAGTAGAGCAGATGAGCAGTAAGTCATTTAGGAATATAGAAAACAGTATGAGTCCCAGAACCGACCCTTGGGGGACACCGGTAGTTAAGGGAAGGGGGAAGGAGATAGCATTTGCAACTCTATCGGACTGGGTTCTGCCAGAGAGGTAAGATCTGAACCAGTTGGTGGCAGCAACAGAGAGGACTGATTCAGTGAGACAAGGGAGCAATATGGTGTGGGAGATGGTGTTGAAGGCTTTCACAAGGTCAATGAAGATGGCTGAGGTGATCAGCCCACTGTCCATACCAGCCAGGATGGAGTCAGTAAGGCTTATCAGGGAGGATGCAGTGGAGTGTCCCTTTCTGAAACCTGACTGGTAGGGTGTGAAGAAATTTGAGTTGGTGAGGAAGGAAGGAAGTTGGGTGAGCACAAGATGCTCTTGTAGTTTTGCTAGTACTGGGAAGATGGAAATAGGGTGGTAGTTGGAGGTGGAGGTACCTCCTTTTGGGAGGAGTATGACAGTGGCATGCTTCCATGCTTAGGGGATGGCAGCAGTGCCAAAGGATTGGTTTAAGAATTTGGCAAGTGGAGTTGCTATGGCGGTGGTGGAGGGGTAGAGGACTTTAGGGTCCAAGCCATCTGGGGATTTGCCTTTTGAAGTGTTGAGAGAAAGTAGTGCATCTAGGGCATCCGCTGCAGAGATATCATTGAAGGAAAAGGAAAAGGAGTGAGGCCTAGTCAGGTTCATTATGTCTGTAGAGGGTGTGATAGGTGTAGGGTTTGGCAGGGCAGAGAGGACAGTGGCAGCAGAAGTGGAGAAATATATGTTGAACTCGGTAGCGACTGCTGTTGGCTCAGTGAGAATGGAGTTGTTAATATTTAGAATTGGAGTGGGATTGGCAGCTGGTGGGGTGAAAAGGGAGTGAATGACCTTCCAGAATGTTGAGGGGTTATTTAGGTTGGACTGTAGGGAGCTGCTGAAGTACTCTGCTTTAGCTAGGCGAGTGGCTCTGGCACACTTGTTTCGGAGTATGCTGTATGCGGAGAGATGTTGTGGGAGGCGTAAGGATTTATGCGTTTTCCAGGCTTTGTCATGGGCAGTTTGACATGCAATCAGTTCTTGGGTGATCCACGGCAGGTGGTTGCCTCATACCCTTATATGTCACAGTGGGGCATGTTTGTCCCAGATGCTGAGGAAAGTATCTTTAAAGTGGAGAAAGGCATTGTCAATGGAGTCCAAAATAGGGGCTGGGGCCAAGTTTGCTGATGCAAAGTCATCTAACACTGGGGCGAGATTGAGGGATTTGAAGGAGCATTGGACTAGAAATTTAGGGGGAGATTTTGAGCAGTGGATTTTGCGCACTAAGAAAGTAACATGGTGGTCACTGAGCGAGTCAGGAAGAATACCGGCATTTATGACCCGGTGAGGATGTGTGGTAAGAGCCCGATCAAGGAATGAGTGGTTACCAGATTTTAGTTTAAGCCAGGTGGGCTCAGTAATGATTTGAGAGAGGTTTAGTGCAGCAATTTCAGTCCTGGTTTTGTTGAGGTCAGGAGCTAGCCAGTTGTGGTTTAGATCGCCCATAATATGAAGTTTCCTGTTGGGGTTAGGCAGGAGATTTGCTTGAGGAGGTTGGTGACAGCAGAGGATGGTGTGCCAGATCGGCAGTATATTCCTGCAATGCAGATTGGTAGCGAGAAGGGGAGTGTCAGCTGGAGTAAAATTAATTCATAGATTTTAAGTTCAGACTTGGCTAGGATAACCGAATAGTGCAAGTCCAAGTTGACGTAGATGGCAACTTCGCCACCACTTTTGGCTCTTAAAAATAAGAGGCGATGTTAGAAGTATCTGTATGTACCAAGTCCCATTGTTATAGCACAGATTCAGAATATATACATAACATCTATGCTATCTATGTCCAACAACTACACAAGGAATATCAGCAAGCAAATATGGATGGCATTGGCCAATTTTCATTTGCTTTTGGGTTCACATGGTTATAGTTTTTTGACTTATGTCCATTGCTAGTTGAGAGGCTCTCCCACACAGTCTGTGCTTGTCTCTACTTTGTGGGTACTCACTGTAGGCTTCTGTGTTGCTGAAAGTAGACCCTTAGGTAAACAGAGCCTGTGGACCCACCCATGCCACACTCAGACCTGCAGCCAGGACACCACATATAGGACCATCAGACTTGCCCTGGCCCCAGCTCTGCAAATGCCCGGTGCTCTCCAACCCAAAGGTTGGAAGCTGCTGCTGACTCTTTTCTCTTTTCTAGAATCTCTTACCCTCTGAATTAACTAGACTGTACTGTACTATACTGTTCTACTCTAGCTCTTATAGCTCCTCTAAGCTTCTCCTTATTTCCTGTATTGGTTGACGGCACATACCAGGGGCACTAACTAACTCTCTGGCAAATTTTATTAGCCCAAGGGACAGTTTAGTAGAACACCAAATGGGTGGGATTTACATAATCAGTTAAAAATATAAATTTATTAACTCCCTAAGAAAAATTTGTGGGACATTGGGACCTTTAGTATCTAATGGCAAAATACTGGAATGTCAAAAGATATGACTCAAAAGTTTAATTAGGGCTGGGTCCCAAATTAGCAAATTTTGAGTTTGTGGAATTTACATAAAATTCCTCAAAACTTCACATACTTTTCTGAATATTTCTGAACTTCTTTAATTGGTCATAACTCAGTCAATATTACATTTGAAGATCTGAAATGTAGCATGCATAATGGGGCTTATGCATGAATATGTGGAGTGCCTATGCACCATTTATCCGTGGTACATAGCAACTCCACACCCATTGCACCCCCCACGTGGGATGCATCAAAGGGGCATGCAGTTTCTATGCACCTGATCCCATGGCTCTGTGGACAGCAATGTGCTGGTGGTGGGTGGGGAGCATGCAATGGGCTTGCCAACACTACAGCCATTTACTAAGGCACGTGGTGATGTGCACCAGGGGGTGCAGGAGGGCAGAAGTTATGCCAGGGGGGACCCTGCCATAACCACAAAACACACCCAGACCCACACACACTGCCACCCCATCCCTGTCACAGTACAGCACCCTCCCGGCCCTGACACAAGGCAGTCCCGGTTCCTACGTGCCCAAGGCAAAACCTTCCACCTCCCCAGCACAGTGTATCCCCCGTCCCCAGTGCAACACATGACCCTCCAACACATACAGGAGCCTCAGAGCCCATTGTTGCACACAACACCCTCCCCTCCACATATCAGCTCTGACCCTCTAAGAGCATAACATGCCCTCCACTCAGACACAAGTGTGCCTGGTCCCCAGAACAGCATGGCACGCCTCCTACCCCCAACACAAGATGGCCCTGACCCCGTGTGTGCAACACACCCCCCAACACACTGCTGTCCCACCCCATAACAAAGCAGGACTACCATTATTTATTCTTTATATGTTTAACCCTAAGCAACGCACACACAGCAGTACTCCAGTGCGCATATCAATGACCCCCAACCCAGAATGCTTGCATAAACATTGGTGGCCTGTTGTCCCCCACCCACCTGCAGCACTGACAACCCCCAGCCCCCATACCTGAATGTTGGTGCCATGGGGCTGGACAGCCAGTGGCACATCCCACCGCACACCTCCTCAGCTGCTGGTTGTCCAACTGAAGCTGACAGCACACTGCTATAAATAGGCAGTATGCTCCCAGCATCAGCTTGATTGTCAGCAGCCAAGGAGGTAAGCGGTGGGATGTGCCACTGGCTGTTCAGCTCCGCAGCACCAGGTATGGGGGGTACGGAGGTTTGTCAGCACCACAGGTGGGTGGAGGACCACAGGCCACCAATGTTTATGCGGGGGTACCAGGCCAGGGATCACTGATGTGTGCACTAGGGCACCGCTGTAGGTGCATGGGGGGGGGTTACACATACGCAGATTACATAATGGTAGCTCTGCCATGTTATGGAGATGGGTTGGCAGTGTGTTGGGGGGTGTATTGCACACACAGAGTTGGGCCATCTTGTTTTGGGGTGGGGGACATGTCATGCTGTTCTGGGGAATGGGCACACTTATGTTGGGGGGCAGGGGGCATGTCATGCATTTCTGGGGACTGGGCACACTTGTGTTGGGGGTGGGTGGCATGTAATGCTCTTGCGGGGCTAGGGCATGCATGTGGTGGGGAATGCTTTTGCAACTATGGGAATGAGGCATGTCCTCATGGGTCCAAGTGCCTGCATTTGCTATTCACGCACCAGGACTCACATCTATATGCATAGGGGATATACTGTGGGATCCAGCTGGATGCCTACCTGGGTCTGTTACCCACCTGGATCTGCTACCCCATCCCCATGGGAGAGGGGCTGCATACCGGTGTTCCGTTGGTGTGTGCAGTAGTACATATCGCACACCCTGCACCTGTCTGGGTTTGCGGAGCTATGTTGGCAGGATATCCACCTCCAGGACATAGTTCCCACCCGTTAGTGCATAGGGCCCATTTTATGGAAGAGGTACTAACAGAATGATACATTACATATCATTTGGATGAGGGGTAGAGAGGTATAGGTTTTTAAAGTCTTACAATGTATTATTTATGTGAAAAGTTCTGAAAATATTTCTATGCTTACAACTTAGCCACCTTTGGAGCTAGATAATTGAAAACTTAAAAGCAAATTTTCTTGAAAGAGCCATATAAACTGCTAAATACAGAGGTCATTGGTTGTGTAAATTGTAATATTTCACAGTTCAGTTATTTGTTAAGTTGTGTAAAAATGTTCATAATACTTGGATGTTTATAGCTCCACTGCTACTGCAGGTATACACTCAAGATTTGCCATGCAAAGCAGATATGTTCTGGAATCTAATTAAGCTATATAAATATAGTTTAGTAGGTTAAAATGTATTGTGGACACTTAAGAAATTACTAATTGACAAAATGTGCTCAAAACTCTGGATGCGTAATAGTTGATGCCGCTAGAATTCTACTTGTAAAACTAAACTTTCACAAAGTACTTACCACTGACTCACCCTACCTGTACTAGCATCATGATCTGACAATGCCCCTCCAACAATCCTGTGACAGTGATGCCCAGTGTCTCATGCTCCATCATGACTATACATATCCAGATACTTGTCACAATGGCCTAAGTTGCAACTAGCTGTAAGGTTTGAGGCTTGGCATCACTTGGTTCCACTGTTTTCAAATAGAAAAATTATAAATTGTTATCTACAGCATTGTTACATAGTCAGCAGGTGGTATTGTACATAAACAATGCTGCTCATGCATGTGATTCTGCAAGTCAAGTCAGAGAGCTATAGTGGTTATCCGGCGTATTGCAATAATTCAGGATAGTGCACAGCAACATCCATGACTATTCTTCATGGTTTGTAACCTGAGAGAGCGACCTGACACTTGGCACCACTACACTTTAATTATGGAGCCTCCCATGAATGCTACATTATTGCCACTTTACCCAGCCCTTACCTTCCTGTACAATGACTACTCAAGTGTATCGCTGGGCAAAAAGTATGGATATGGCTTTGACAAATGTATCACAACATTCGACAATTTCACAAAATCTCAAGAAACTCAGCTTTAATTACTGATGCTATTTTGGAATCTCTGGCTGTTCCATTCTTTGAGCAAGAGATTAGAGAGTTGACACACACAGCTTATTTTTTTCTATATTGGTTCTTCTCCTGTTCAGCAGTTCATTTCTCAGGGTTTTACCCTGTTCACAGGGATATAACCTGATCAGTCTTAACCCAGCCATCATTCAATTGGTTGCCAGGTTGTCCAACATTTTTTCCTTCCAGTCTCCCCTGGTGGGGGCAGTGCCTCTGTATGCCTTGCATAGCTACAGCTTCCCTTATGGCAGGAGCAAGCTCCCTGGACTAATAGTAGTATAAGTAGTAGTAAAATGTTATTCATGTTAATCTGCGAAAAAGCATGAACATGGTTACATCCCAGTTGAGCAGCAAGGCTCATTTACAATGGGTACCACATGCAGTAAAATATTCTTATGTTACAATTATACAAATACAAGTACACAAAAGTAAAAGTGATATTATACTCTCAGTCATATACATGGCTTACATCTCTCAAAGTGCATTCATAATAAAGTGCGTTCATCAGAAGTACATTGTTGTTAATGCTTATACTGACGTTGAGACTGCACAGTTGCTCAAGACATAAAGAGTGAAGAACATCTAGCTTATCCTAAAATCAGGACAACTCTGGGGTTGGCAGTGGGTTTAACCAACACAGAAATCCATAGCACTCACTGTGTTGGTGGAACCTACTGTAAACCCTCCCTGCCTGAGATGAACTGCCGAACAGCAGCTGTCTTGGCCAAGGCCTGCCTGCCAATGTGACTTCCTGGGCTAGCTTCTGAACCCAAGTCATCAGAATGGCAGTGCGACACTCTGCTGCTAGGCCATAGGGATGGACTCAAAGCCTAATATTTAAGATCTACGAACCTATCAAAATGGGTGAAATTCTGTTCTCTAGCTTTAAAATGACAGGGGCTTAAAATTCTGTATTTTACATAATTGTGAAATGTGATATTAAAATTTCTGAATGTGTGGAGGCTTATAACTTTAACACATTTACAGATAGAGATCTGACACCTGGTATATGCCTGTATGGACCTCAGAAATGTCACATACCACCTGTGGTGTAATTTGGACAAATGTTTTTTTTCTTAATTAGCAATAACTGAAATCACAATTCTGGCAAAATTGCACAGACAGAAAATTGGAATTTTACCAGAATTTCTGTGTCAGAAGATACATTTTGCCCAGCCCTAAGTTTAATATCCTGCTGGCAGCTATAATCATCCAACATCCTACCAATTTACAAAAAGGGATCACAATTAGTTGTGTTGAATTAGAGACCAATATGCCTGACATTATTTTCATTAAAATCATGGAAATATTGATAAGGCAAAATTGGTACCCAGTACTAAAAATAATAACAATATGGATATGAACTAACACGGATTTGTAAAAGGCCATCCATGCATCACTATCTTCCTTTGCTTTTATGAAAGAGTTAATGAAGTACTTGACTATAGGGGACCAACTGAAATAACTTTCCTTGATTTTAGTAATGCCTATAGAGAAGATTAACAATTTGGGGGTGCATAGAAACATAGAAGTTATCGGCAGATAAATGCCTCTTGGGCAACCTAGTCTGCTCTATTTTCCCTGCCTACAGTAACATATACATTTATACATACATTGTTGCCAGCCAAATAGGCCTAACGGTTTATCACGTCTGCCCGAACACAGCTCACTCGTAAGGTACAGTAGCTGCTCAACCTCCCTTTTTTAACCTATCACTCCCACACTCCCTTCCCCAAATATCCCTGCTGTTCTCTTTTCCTCCATCCTGTACTATGCCCCTGTGCCTGTCCCAACCCCTCTTGATACCTCCTACAGTTTTATTTTTTATCAGCTTATCTGGAAACGGGTTCCAGGGTGCCACCACCCTCTCCATTAAATAATGATCCATCAACTCCTCTCTGTACTGTCCCCCTACCAGTTTCAGACTATGGCCTCTCGTAGTCCTCTCCCCTTTCACTTTGATCAGTACCTCTGTTTTTACCCTGTTGATTCCCTTCAAATATTTGAAGGCCTCAATCATATCTCCCATATGTCTTGTGTCCTCCGGGGAGTACATGTTCAGCTCTCTAAAACCGTCCTCGTATGACATTTCCCTCAGTCCACTGATCAATCTATTCACTCTTCTCTGGACTGTCTCTAGGAGTGTGATGTCCTTCTTTAAGTGGGGTTGCCAGAACTGCAGATAATATTCCAGGTGTGGCCTCACCAGTGAATTGTACAGGAGAAGTATAAACAGAGCCTACTTTGTCTCTGGTCTTCCCCCTCCCCGTTTTACTTTTAAGATCCCTTTGTGTCTATACTATGCATTCTTGAGTCCCATAACCATTTCTGCCCACACCACCTCCTCCAGGAGGCTGTTCCACATGTTGTCCACCACCCTTTCCATGAAAAAGTGTTTCCTCATATTTCCTCTGAACTTCCACCCTTCTAACTTCATGGCATGACTCCTCATTCTTGAGCATCTTTTCATTTGGAAAATGCTACCTTCCTGTAACTTGTTCTTCCCTGTGGGGTACTTCAGTGTTTCTATCATATCCCCTCTCCTCCTCCTCCTTTCCTGCAGAGAGTACATATTTAATTCCTTAAGCCTTTCTTCATAGGCTTTTTCATGCAGGCTCTGCACCATTTTGGCTGCCTTCCTCTGAACCACCCTATCTATTTTCTTTGAAGATGGGACTTCCAGAACTGGACACAGTATTTGAGGTGTGGTCTCACCAATGATCTATACAGTGGTATTATTACCTCCCTCCTTCTGCTGGTGATGCCCCTGCCTATTCACTCCAGCTTCCTGTTAGCCTTCCCCACTGCCTTGTCACACTATTTAGCAACCTTTAGGTCATCAGTAATGATTATCCCCAGGTCACTTTCCTGCTTTGTGTCTATTAGTACCTCCCCCACAGTTGGTATGTTGCACCCAGGTTTCTGTGCCCCATGTGTATTATTTTGCACTTTTTAGTGTTGAAACTCAACTGCCAATTCCTTGACCATTCTTTCAGCTTTTTTAGATCATCTCTTGTTCTATCCACCCCCAGCCCATGTGTCCACTCTGCTACAAGAATGTTGTGTCATCCACAAACAGGCATACTTTTCCATTCAGTCCTTCTGTAATGTCACTAATAAAGACACTGAAGAGGACTGGGCCCAGTACTGATCCTTGTGGCACCCCACTGGTCACTTTGCCTACTCCAGAGTGAATGCCATTCACTACCACCTCTGGATCCTATTGCTTTGCCAACTCTCTACCCATTTGACAATTTTAGTGCCTACTCCTAGACTTCCCAGCTTGATTATCACTCTTCTATGTGGAACAGTGTCAAAGACCTTGCTGAAATCCAGGTAGGCCATGTCCACTACCCTTCCCTACTCCCCCTTCCTTGGTTACCCAGTCAAAAAACTCAATCAGGTTTGTCAGACAAGACCTGCCCCCTAGAAACCATGTTGCTTCGGATCTTATAGATTATTGGCAACAAGGTATCCCCCAATCCTTTCCTTCAACAGCTATTCCATTACCTTACCCACTACCGATGTCAGGCTGACAGGCCTGTAATTTCCTGCCTCCTCTCCATATTTCTACTTTTGTAGAGAGGGACCACATCTGCCCTTCTCCAGTCCCCTGATACCTACCCATTTTCCAATGACAGGTTGAACAGGGCTATCAGAGGTGCTGCAAGCTCCTCCTTAAGTTCCCTTGGTATCCTGGGGTGCACCCAATCTGGTCCCTTTGCCTTGTCAACTTTTATCACCATTAGTTCTCTAAGGACTCTTTCCACTGAAAAAGTACTTGTGTCCACCTCCCAAGGCTTAATGCCTTTGTGTTTTATCATTGGCCTGTTACCTGCCCCCTCCTCCATAAATGCTGAAAAGAAGCATTTGTTCAATATGTCCACTTTAGGGTGGTCCTCCTCTACACTATCTCCTCCCTCTCATTTTGGCTGTATTATCCCTCCTTTTGCCTTTTTTTTTTTGCTTATATACCTATAGAATGTTTTCTCCACTTTTCCCATTGATTTGGCAATGTTTTCCTCTGTTTGTGCATTTACGCTCCTAATGACCTTCTCAGCCACCCTTTGTTTCTCCTAGTAGCTCTCCCTATCTCCCTCCTTCTGTGTTATTTTGTGTCTTCTAAATACCATTTTTATGCTCTTACTTCTTCCACTACCTCCTTAGAGAATCATAGTGGTCTCTTTTCTCTAGCCCTTGCTAACCTGCCTGATACAAAGATTTGTAGCGTTGTTAATGCCCTCATTTACTTTTGTCCCTTGTTTCTCTACTCCCCTGATTTTCCCTAACACTATTAGAGTGTCCCTCAGGCATTCTCCCATTTTCTTGAAATCAGCCCTCCTGAAGTCCAGGACCCTTGTCCTCATGTGATTTGACTCTGACCCAGCTTTTATATCAAACCATACCATACGGTGATCACTGTTCCCCAGCTGGTTCCCACTATGACACCTGCCACACTGTTTCCATTGGTCAGTACGAGGTCCAGTAATGCCCCCCTCTGAGTGGGTTCCATAACTAGTTGCCTGAGGAATACCCCTTGCAGGGAGTCTAGGATGTTCCTTCTACTGGCTGATACTGCCACAGGAATGCTCCAATCTATGTCTGATAGTCTGAAGTCTCCTACTAGCAAAACCGCTCCTCTGTGAGCTATACATTGGTTTGCTAGCATCATTTCCATATCCACCTCTTCTCCCTGTGCTGGAGGTCTGTGGATCACTCTTGTGTGGATAGCTGCCCAATTCCTCCTCTCCAGAGTAACCCACAGTACCTCCTCCCCTCCCTGCTCCACCAGTATTTCCAGAGAAAAAGTCAAACTGGATAAAGTGATGGCTAACGAACAGGAGTCAAGGAGTTTGTATAAATGGCTCCCTGTCAGAGGAAGGTGAGGTAACTAGTGATGTACCTCAGGGCTCACTGCTAGGTCCCATTTTATTTCAAATGAGTAAAAGTGACCTGCAGAATGGTGTAGGTGCATTGACAGAAAAATATGCAGACAACACTAAAATGGGAATAACAATGAGAACAAATGAAAAATCAAAAGAATTACAAAAGATTTAGATAAGATCTCTTCATGGATTGGTAAATTGGGTATGAAGTTCAATGCTGATTAGTGAAAAGTGATGCAATTGGGACTGAAAAACCCTGAAAAGGATACTTATTACAAGGTAACATATTAACAAGTACATTGTGGAAAGGACACTACAAATTGATATCAATAAGGATCTCATCCAAGGAAGACAGTGCACAAAGGCAGTTTCCAGAGCAAGTAGATGACTTTACTGTATTAGGTGGAACATAAGTAGCAGAAATAAAACCATTACATTACCATTGTACAGATCCCATGTAAAACAATATCTAATTACAGGACCCAGTCTTGGTCACCATATATTTTATTTATTTCATTTTTTTTGACCGGGTGGATGCTCTTGACACAGAAGTGACTATTTTCAGACATGATCCAGGAGGTTACAAAGTTGCAGCTGGAACAATGACAGAACAATAACAGAATACAGAAATTTGGATAAGAAATGAATAGTACAAACAGGTAAGGTACAAGGTATTTTTTTTTTTTAATTTATTTATGACTGATAACCGGGTAAGTGCGGTGATCCCAGGGACCATTTTCAAGCAAGACCCAGGCCATGACACATAGCACAGGATGGCAGAGAATACAAGGTGAGCAACAAAAATATACATGAAGGAGATCAAATTAGGAGTACAGCAATTGAAGCACAATACATAAGTATGGTACAGGTCCAGTGAGTGACAGCGAAATGCTGTTTACAATATGATGCTAGTTACACAAACATCAGTGGTAAACAAAGGTTGGTACAAAAGTCAGGTGGGAATGATTGTGACATAGTATATTCGTTGGGAGCAGCTAGCAGTGTGTCATACATAAAGTTATAAAGACATTACATATAAGGTAAGTGCTGATACATCAGTAAACTTACAGACAAAGAGAACAGGCAGGAGGTAAATTGTAGTTGGGAATAAGTGAGGCTAAGTGGGTAACCCCTTGGGGTAGGTTGACCGGTGTGGCAAGTTGGGTACGTCTCTTGGAGTTAGTAGGCTAGAGTGGCCTGGAGTGGACCCCTTGGGACAGTGGCAGTAGTTGTTTGCCAGTAGGTATGTTTTGAGGTGGAATTTGAAAGTGGAGTGAGTGTTGATGGTCCAGAGTTCTGCTGGCAGACTGTTACAGTGCAAGGGAGTGGCTGTGGACCAGGCCCTGCTGCCCATGTTAGTAGATACCCTGGGAATAGCTAGATGATGGATACTAGTAGAGCGGAGGCTGTGGTGCATGGTCCGGGTTTTCAGTAGAGCAGCAAGGGGGGATGCAGTACCTGTGCAGATTACTTTGTTCACCATGCCACAAAGGGCAAAGTCAAAGCATCCCTGCAGCGGTAGTCATCCTAGGGTACTGTAGAGTGTGCAGTGGTGGGTGCAGAAAAGGGCCAGTAAAGCAAAGTGGCAGGCACTGTTGTAGGCAGTAGAGAGTTTAGCCAAGGTGGCAGCAGAGGTCCTGGAGCATATGGGAGAGCAGTAGTCCAGGATAGGGAGTAGATTTCCCTGAACAATGGCCAGTCTGGCTCCAAGGGTGAGGTATTGTTTGAATCGATATGCAATTCCCAATTTCTGATGGAACCTGCTGATAATGGAGTGGACATGTTTGGTGAAGGTGAGAGCAGGGTCGAGCAATTCTGCTAAGTATTTATAATTATCAACATCTTCAAGGGCAGAGCCGTCAGGGAAGAGAATGCAGAGGGGTGCATGGGTTTTGGATTTAGCAAGGAAAGGCTTTGATCTGAACAGCATGGTTTTTGTTTTCTTGGCATTAACTAAGAGGAGGTTGTTTGAAAACCAATTGTGGGTAGAGGCATGATTGTGCGAGAGTACTGAGGAGATAGTGGCCATAGATTTGTCACTGTGGAAGAGAACCAGGTAGTCGGCATACAGGAGGGAGTGGCAGTTGAGGCTATCAGAGGGAAATGAGTTTACAAATATGAAGAAGAGAAGGGGGCCCAGGATTGAGCCTTGCGGGACCCCCACTGAGACTGGCAGAGTGGTGGAGCTAGTTTGGCCCAAACACATGAATTGAGAGTGGCCAGTCAGGTAGTTCGTGAACCAGTTGGTGACTTCCTGTAAGTATCCTAGCAGGCTAAGTTTGGAGGTGAGGAGGGCATGGTTTACCATGTCAAAAGCCTTCTAGAGATCAATGAAGACTGCCCCCGTGGCATTTCCTTTGTCCGTGTTGGAGAGGATGTGGTCTGTTAGAAGGGCAAGGGCAGTGGCAGTGGAATGGTTCTTGCGAAAACCATGCTGTTGGTTGCATAGGAAGCTATGCCAGTCTAAGTAATGAGAGAATTGGTTGTGAACAGCTCTTTTGAATAATTTACTAAGATGAGGGAGGATGGATATAGCACAATAGTTATCAGTGGATTTGGGGTCACCAGATATAAGAATAGGGATTACCTTAGCTATTTTCCAGGGGTCGGGCATAGAGGATGTAGAAAGGGCAAGGTTAAGGACATGTGTTAGTGGTTTGGCTATGGCCGGGGAGACCAATTTGAGGAATGCTGGGGATAGGCCGTCTGCACCAGGGAAGCCATTGTTAGGCAGGCTTTGAGTAGCCTAAGCATGTATGCAGGTATGGTGGGTGAGTATTGCGGTTGGGCAGTAGAGCGTTTACTTAGATACATACTGTAGATAGGTTTGTGAACTTGCTGTTGAAGACATTGGCCACTTCAAGAGGGTCAGTGAGCAGACCATCCTGGGAGCTGAGTTGGGGTGCAACATGGCTGGTACAGGAGTTTAGAAGGGAGTTTATTGAATCCCAAAATTTTCTGAGGTCTCAAAGGTTGTCCCTTTGTATGTTATGGAAGTATGTTAATTTTGCAGAATTGGCTTATTGCTTACATTTGTTCCTCAGATGCCTATATACCTCCCAGTGGGCAGGAGAGGGGCAGTGATTTGAAAGTTAACCAGGCATGGTCTCTGTCCTTCATGAGGGTTAGTAAGTCACTGGAGACCCAGCGTGAGCCCCCCCTCTGACTCGCCTGGTGGTGGCAGGGAAAAAGTGGTCTTGGTAAGTGCCATAGCAACTTTCAATTTTAAAATTTTCAAGCATACAAAAGGCCTAAGTGGTTTTACCAGTCAGTTAGAATTCTAAGTAGTAGTGACAGTAATGAGAGAGAGAGAGTTAGGCAAAAGGTGGAAGAGAGGCAGGTAGGGGTAGTAGGTGAGGGAGTGCAGGAGAAGGAGATACAAAGTGTAAGAGAGTAGGACAGAGAGGAGGATAGGACAGGTGATTGAAAATGCAGAAAGGTTACAGTGATGGGGACATAGGTTACAGGTTAGGGACAGAGAACAGCCTAAGGTGGATTAAAACAAGTGCATAGGGCAAGGTTGACAAGGAGAGGTTGATGCTTATTTTTGAAAGCGGCATGACTGGGTGCTAAATGAAAAGCTAGGGGTAGGAATTCCAAAATTTTGGGGCTGCATTGGAGTAAGCCACGCACCCTTGGAGGTTTTACATCTAGGAATGTGTAGCAGGAATTGGTCCGCTGAACAGAAGCCATAGGAGGAGGACTGAGGAACAAGCTGGGAGTCAAACAATATGGGAGTATTTGATCTAATAATATGGGTCTGGTACAGTCTCCCGACTCACATAAGCCTGACACTCAATATCCCAAATCCTATTTACTGACTGAATCAAAATACTGATGCTTACATTACCGACTGCTGAAATCCTGAATCTAAAAATACTGACTCGCCATGTCAGTGCAGTGCTCTAGCAATGTCTCCCATCAATGCTTGCTCAACTCAACTCAAGTTTGCTCTATCATAATAATTATAAGCCACTTACTAAAACTGCATAAAAAAGTAATAATAACTGCTTCAAGAGCATACAAAGCAATAAATGCTGTGAAGTTCCATCAGTTATACTAGGATGTTATACTAGGAAGAGTTAGATGCACAGAAGGTGAAATACCCATATAAGTGCATCTTCCAGTGAACTGGAATGAATTACCAAGCTTGAAGTAAATAGGTATCCAAGTTATTTTTAAACAACTCAATATTGTTTGAATTTACAAGGTGTATTGGCAATGAGTCCCAAATTAGAATGATTCTTTGTGTAAAAAAATATATTCTGTTATTACATTTAGGGTAAATTAGCAGTAATTGGTATTTGTGACTTCTAAGGTAGCATGGTCTAGAAACAAATGTCATACCTAGTTCCATCATTAGTTCTGGATCTTTAGAGATTTTAAAGCCTGTGTGGCAGAAATAAGAGATCCTTTCAATAAAAATGATAGAACCTCTTTTGTAAACATAGGCAATGCGGAACATCAGGCTTTGAAGGATGTGGAAAATAACAAAGATCTGACATTTAAACCCAGCAATAAAGGCAGAGCAATTGTAATAACAGGTACTTCAAAATATATACAGGAGATTCAAAGACAATTGAAAGATGAAAAGACATACAAGAAATTGAGTTCTGATTACAGTTTTGATATTTGCATTGGTGCTTTTTGTAATTTTAGTATTTTAGCCCACAAATTCAGGCTCATGATGTGTACATTTGCCCAATTCTGTAATTACCACCACAATTAGAAACAATATGCTTTTGTTGGGATTTCAGCATTCGGTCAATTGTATGGCGGTCTTTTGAGTGTGTCAGCATTACAGAGGCGGGCAAATGGAAGTTGGAATTTTCTGAGTCAGGCAAACATACAGATTCCAGTAATACTATCCATAAGGGAGCCAAGGGAGAGGAGATGGTGAGCAGAGGGGGAACGCCAGTATAGATCTGCATAGAGCAAGCAGTGATGTTTTAACCATAGGGATGCAGTAGCATAGCAGCAGATATTATTGTAAGTTGTATCTCATTTTCTAAGAGTTGCCTTTGATGTATTTACATTGTTTGATGGCACCATAGGTGAGTGACAGGAGTAAAATGCCCCAGGCAACAGCAAGTCTGGTGGAGAGAGTGAGAACATAGCTCGTTCTATAGGCAATACCGATTTTGTTATTTAAAGATTTACAGGCTAGAATATATTGGTCACAATCAAGATTTTCATGAAGTAGGACCCCAAGATATCCAAAAGAGCTCACTGTCCCCAATGATGAGCCATCTGGGCAGGATATTTTAAGCTTACCACAGGAGGTTTTTAGTTTGGCAGCTGAGCCGAAGAGCACTGCCTATGTTTTACCAACATTTAGGACAAGTTTATGTTTGGTTAGCCAAGTTTGGATACTGAGAAAGGTAGAGGCGAGATTAAGGTTGATTTCAAGTATATTTTTGGAACTAGAATACAGAACAAGATCATCAGCATAAAGGATGGACGAGCTGGAATGGGTGTTCAGTACAATCCAGTCAATAAAAATAGAGAAGTGTACCCAGAATGGAGCCCTGGGGAACGCCGACATTGATAGACGCTTTATCTGATATAGCTAAGTTAAATTTCACTACTTTAACTCTATTAGATAGGTAGCTGTTGAACCAGGCCACTGATTGTTGTGAGAAACCAATGGATAGAAGGTTGGCAAGAAGAAAAGGATGGTCCACCACATCAAAAGCCTTATTAAGGTCAATAAATACTGCATTAGTTAGAAGGCCAGAATCCATGGCACAAATGGTGTCATTCATGAATTGAAGCAAAGCAGTTGAGGTGGTAAGCCCTTTGCAGAAACCATGCTGATTTGGTGACAGGAAATTATACTTGGAGAGAAAATCAGTGATTTGAGAAGACACAAATTTTTCAAGGATTTTATTCAGGACTGAGAGGTTTGCTGTGGGCCGGTAGTTAGAGATGTCTTTCTCATCGCCGTTTTGAAGAATGGAGTTACTCTAGCAGTTTTCCATATATCAGGGACATGGCCATGACATAGTGATGAGGTAAATATTCTGGCTAAAGGAGAGGAAATAAAGGGGGCAGCCAGTTTTAGAAGCTTGAGTTCAAGACAGTCTGAGCCTACAAATTTGTTATCCAAGATAGCATTTAGTAGTTTGAGGACATCAGCTCTGTATATGGCTTTAAAGTAGAAAGGTGGGTGTTCAGGTATGAGGCTAGTAGATGTGGTGTGGGACATAGGTTGAGCAGTAGGAAATGAGGTGGTGAATTTTGACAAATCAGAGAAATGTTTATTAAAAGAGTTAGCAATAGTAGTTGGATCAGTGCAGTGTACACTGTTTTGGACGAAGTTGTTGGTAAAGTGGGATTGTTTGGTGCTAAGAAAGGTTTTTTATGTGATTCCAGAATTTTCTTGGGTCCCCAGCAGCATCCAATAGGAGAACTTTGCAATAGGAGCTTTTGGCTAATATGATTTGCTTTTTATAGGCATTCCTATAAGCTCTGCAGGTGTTGAAATCAGATGGGAGGCCTGCATTTTTAAAATGCCTTTAACCTTTGTCCCTAGCCTGGAAAGAGGCAAGAAGTTATTTGTGGAGCCATCTAGTTTGCTTCCCATGAATGTGCTGCATAATAAGAGGAGTGCGCCTATCCTGAAGGGACATACACCTGGTAAGAAAGTAGTCAAGCACAGTCTGGCATCGTGGGCCTGGTATAGTTGGGACCTATCAATTAAAGAGACCTCATGTAAGAGTTTTGCTTGATCCAGCTTAGCATAGTCCTGAAAGATAATATTTCAGGGTGGGGGAGAAGGGACCACAGAGGGACTCCACATGCAGTAAATGGGAGAGTGGTCACTTATAGCGTCAGATAGTGTACCAACAGATGAAATCCTAGCAATGTGATTAGATAGTATCCAGTCAATAAGGGTACCAGAATTTGAGGTGGATGTTACCCTCGTCAGATTGGTTATGATTTGATGTAGGTTATAGTCTTGTAATAAGGAGAGAAAGGTGTTATGGGTTTGACCCAACCAGTTCAGGTTCATGTCACCAAGCATAAGTAGTTCATTATGTCTGATAGCAGAGACAGAATGGTCAATCAGCTCAGCAAAGCCTGAGTAGCCACTTCGGGGAAGATTGCAAGCACAGACTATGTGCAGTTTTTTCATTCCTAGGAGGGGATAGCATGAAGAGATTCACAGGAGGAGATGGGGGATAGGAGTTATGGAGAGATTAAGATGAGCCTTACAATATATCGCAACTCCCACACCCCTCTTTGGGGATGGCCTGTCACTCCATATTAGATTATAGTTTGTAAGGGTGCAGGCAGCATCAGGGATGGAAGGCTTGAGCCCGGTCTCTGATAGGCAAGGAATATCAGGATAGAGAGCCACAAAGGTCTCTAGTTCTACAAAGTTACTTAGTAGGCTTCTGATGTTGAGGTGCATTATGCGCAGATCCTTCAAATTGGTCCATTCAGCATTTGCATGTGTGTGTTGAGTCAGAGGGCCAGGGTTCATTTCAATGTCTCACAACAGTAAGAGGGCAAGTAGCAGTAGGTACCAGAGCTTACAGTGACCAAAAGGCTGCAGCTGAAATACATAGTACTGAAGTTGTTTAGTAGAGGTACCAGTAGCGAGATAGAAGAACCTTGGAAGTAGCATAGGGGGTAAGAGCATGGCGCTTGGAAAGTACAATGAACAGATTGGAAAAGGTAAAATCAGTTTCATTCAGTGATGACAGATTTAGAGCATAAGGGCATGGAACCTCTGTGAGCCATGAGATGATAAGTAGTGTCAGGTTGGTCAAGACCAGGAGTTGGTGAGCCATGGCGTTGGCATGTATTGATCACTAAGGGAGCAAGGTAAGGGATTCAGGAGAGGAAATAAAGAAAGAATGGGGCAGATAGAGAAGTGATCAGTGTAGCAAAGATACTCAAGATGTTAATTAATGGAGAAGTTGAATCTGGAATTCAAAGATGAACAGCAATTTCCAAGGGGGACACAAATACCAGCTGAGGGGTATAAATGTTAGGGCATATAAAGGAAAACACATTTTTTACACAGAGCGTTCTGAATTTGTGGAATAATGTGACAAGGTTGAATAAGGCCTTGTCCTATTTGTTATGTGGAAAGAGTGAAATGAAAGGTTCTGTTCTATCCTCTCCTTTTATGTCTCTTGTCTGATTGCACAATTACATTTTCTTGTGAGACCTAGCAACTGATCACTCTGACAGTCTTGCGATTCCCCCCTCCTGCTATCTCTGTGCCTTCACTTTCTGTTTCTGCCTTTTCCTTCTTCTTGCTTATTTATGGTTGCAAAAATATATGTGAATCTGTATGTGAAACTGGGATCCCATTGTTTGAAAATGTATATAATTGCATTATTGAAATGACTGTAAACATCTATTTGGAACTCAGAGGATTACGTTGAGATGCACCACAAATTCTTTTGCAGAGCTGTCATATGGAAATTAGTTTTTGGACACCATATTCTTTTTTTTCACCGGCAGGAAAGAAACTGTCAAGAACTCTGATACATTTTGTGTGAAAACAGGATGCCTCTTAATGAGATCATGATGTAGAAGTTAATTGCCATGCAAAGACTTCTTATAAAAAGAGAGCAATCTTTTGTTAGAGAGATACTGAAATTTACAATTAGAGATAGCCTCAGAGAAAGGACTTTGATCTACTTGAACTGCCTATTTAAAAAAAAAAATCCTGCACAATATTTTTTAACATAGAAATATAGAAATTGTTGGCAGATAAGGACTGCCTGGCCCATCTAGTCTGCCCGTAAGCCCTTGTGCTGGACTACTGCTTCCGACCCACCCGCTGCTGTACCTCTATGGTTCCCTATGCCTGTCCCATGCATGCTTGAATCCATCAACAGTGCTTGCTCCCACCACCTCCTGAGGCAGACCATTCCATGCATCTGCCACCCTCTCTGTGAAGAAGAACTTCCTCACATTCCCTCTTAACCTCCCATCTTCCAAATTCATGTCATGCCCCCTAGTGCTTTTGCTCCTCCTGTATTAGAAAATGTCTCCCCCTGCACCTTGTTTATACCCTTGAGGTACGTGAATGTTTCTATCATGTCCCCACTTTCCCTCCTTTCTTCCTGCAAGTACATATTGAGGTCCCTAATCTCTCCTCATAAGTTTGTGTTGGAAGCCCTGTACCATCTTAGCTGCCCTTATCTGGACCGTCTCCATCCTGTTACTGCCCTTATGAAGGTGCAGCCTCCAGAACTGCACACAGTACTCCATGTGAGGCCTGACCATGGTTTTATAAAATTGCATTACTACCTCCCTCCCTCCTTCTGCTGGTGATACCCTTACCTATGCAACCCAGCATGCCACCACTCTCCCAGCTGCCTTAGCATTCTCCATTAACATTTTCAGGTTATCTGAAATAACCACTGGTCCCTTTCCTCCATTGTGACTGTCAGCACCCCACCCCCATCTTGTAGCTTTCCCCAGGACCCTCCTAATTTTCTCCACTCCCTCTGGGTATCATCTGCAAACAGTCAGACTTTTCCCACCAGCCCTTCTGCAATGTTGCTAATGAAGACATTGAGCAGGACTGGCCCCAGGACCAATCCTTGAGGAATCCCACTGGTCACCCCCCTCCCTCCAGACTGCAGCCCATTTACCAGCACCCTCTGCCTCCTGTCTGTTGGCCAGTTACTAACACAGTTTATCAATCTGCCCCCCCATGCCCAACCAACCCAGCTTATTTATCAGCCTCCTATGTGGGATGGTGTAAAAGGCTTTGCTGAAATCAAGGTAAGTGACGTCCACTAACCCACCCAGATTTAATTCATTTGTCATCCTTTCAAAATAATAAAATGCTACTTGCAACTGTTATAACTGCTGCTGGTTTTTCTGTGCTTTCTGACCTATGCCTCAATGATAGATGGTCTCAGAAGTGGGATTTACACTGTACATACTCTAAGCCAGGAGCTTTGTGCATGGGTACTAGACCTGGTACCAGGAAAGCATAGAAGAATGGCATGGATCCTACAACTGCAAACCAAGGAGTGATTACCAGAAGAATGGCAGTCAAACAAGCAGAGACAAAAGTCAGCCAGCACCAGTGATGGAAGAAGAACAGGCAGGGACAGAACCTGGAAGCCGGTCTGCATTTTTCAAATGGTGGGCTATGCAACAAAGCGAGACAGAGAAACAGAGAAGAGATGCAGTGTAAGGAGCAGTGATGGTAGGATGCCATGCAAGCTATCAAAGCTGGAGGATCTGGCACAGGTCCGGCAGAGCAACTAAACAAAACCAACTTACGAGACATTAAACTTACAAAGTTGTGTCCCTTGGATGATACTGAAGCATACCTGACAACTTTTGAAAGGGTTGCTGCAGCCTGCATGTGGCCAATGCAGCAACTAGCAATCAGGCTGGTACCTTACCTGACAGGTAAAGCCCAACTTCCCCTCAGCAATACGAACAGTGCACAGTCAGAAAAGTATGACCTTGTGAAAACAGAAATCCTGAAAAGATATGACATCTCAGGAGAGACCTACAGGCAAAGCTTCTGGTCCCTAAAGTACAACTCAGTAGACAGTCCATGAGAAGCCTTCACCCCACTTAGAGCAATCCTTATTAAAGTCTAGGGACCATCTACCCATGGAACTGCTGGAGCCCTCCAGTTGTGATTCCAGCACTCTGAAAATCCTAGGGGTCATCCACCCACAGAGCTGCCGGAGCCCTCCCATTGTGATTCCAGGTATGGACAAGAGCAATGACTAACAAGCAAGGCTGCTGACTGAATTTAAAATTTGGTGCCTTTTTTGAACGTCCCTCCACCTGTGCATAAGCCCATCTCTCTTGGAAGCAATACACCTATAGGGCTTTTTGAACTTGATATATTGCTCTTTAAGAGCTTTCACCACAGTAGCTTGATTAATTTACACTGTTACTTGTTTTTTTTTTATAATTTTACTTGCCACTTGGAGCAGCTCACTCCCGTTTAAACTGCAAGCTACACTGCACCCTAAACTCCCCTGAACAACAAGAATATTGATTTCTGTGATTAGAGCTAGAATTCTCAGAGCAATTCTCTGATTCTTGGGGCATTGACCTACTAATTAATTCTGGTCTGTTACAGCTTCTCACCTGCCTGTGCTACTCCTGATTCCAAATGGAGCTTGCCCCGCAGTCACTGTGCGACAGGTCCCAGCCTGCCCCCCAATACCCTCCCACCCTTTTCTGTGTGCACTTATATAGGGAATGGTCCTCATGTGATCTGAACTTTTTGTTCTCTATCTACATTCCTACCAGCAAGTTATACTACTTGACCACTAGGTGGTGTCATTCCCTACTGTTTCTTTCTAGTCCCTTTGTTTATATTCCTGCAATAGGTCCAATTGCTGACTATTGCTCTATCTTCTATCAACAGTTTCTGCTCTGAAAATCACTGGTTTATCCATTCTCAACCTGTGCTTCTATTCCAAGTGTCCCTCTTTACCCTGCATCATCCCTTCTACCCATTCTTTCTATTTAACCTAGTCTTACCCTCCCATCTTTTTTGAGACAGTCCTAGTCAACTTTCTGTGGCTCCCTTTCCTGCCTCTGTCTTCTCCCCCTTTCTGCCTATTCCCACTTCTCATTAGGTGATGTCTCTTTTTCCCTTACATCATGGGGACCAAGCATGTTCTGTTTTGCCTAGTATCCTTGCTTACCACATTACTTGCCCTCAGCTATCTATCTCTACTCTCATGTACCCCCATCCCCCTGTTGGGTGCAACTAGCAATGACTTCACATACTCTAACCTACTGACTGAGGGTCCCCCACAACTACTCCAGCTGGGTACAATAACCTTAACCTCCTGAGGTCACTCTTGACACACTTCGTTAAGAAGTTTACTTCTACGGCAACTGTCTACTGTCCCATCACACTTGCCATGTTATGGATTACCACGTTATCCCTTACTCTTGCTGGGGACATAGAAACATAGAGGTTGATGGCAGATAAGGACCACAAGGCCCATCCAGTCTACCCATTTCTTTTTCTGCCCTATAAATGTGCCATCGACCTTTGCTCTGTCAGTGGTCTATCTATTCATACTCATCTGTATTGCTCCCTTATGCCTATCCCATGCCTGTTTGAAGCCCTGCACTGTATTCTTAGCCACCACTTCCTGAGGTAGGCCATTCCATGCATCCACCACTCTTTCTGTGAAAACGTATTTCCTCACATTCTCCCTTAATCAGCCACCCTCTAATCTCATGCTGTGTCCATTTGTCCTGCTATTTTTCTTATATTTAAACATGTTAGACTCTTTCACCTTGCTAATGCCCTTAAGGTGTTTGAATGTTTCGATCATATCACCTCTCTCCCTCCTTTGCTCAAGTGCATAAATATTGAGCTCCGTTAATCTGTCCTCATATGTCTTCTGATGCAGTCCCTGCACCATTTTGGTTGCCCTTCTCTGGACTGCCTCAATTTTGTTAATGTCCTTGTGAAGGTGTGGCCTCCAATACTGCATGCAGTACTCCAGATGGGGCTTAACCAGTGTCTTGTAAAGAGGGATTATTACCTCCCTCTTATGTCTTGTGATACCCCTACTAATACACCCTAACATCCCCCTAGCTTTACCTACTGCTTTAGAGGTCTGCTTGGATGATTTCAGGTCATCGGTGATGATGATGCCCAAGTCTCTTTCTTCCTTTGTGACTGCCAGCAACTCCCCTCCCAGCCTATAAGTGGCTTCAGAGTTTCTCTTCCCTATGTGCATGATCTTGCACATCTTTGCATTAAATCCCAGTTGCCACTCTTCTGACCATTTTGCTAGTTTATCCATATCTCTTCTCATTCTTACCACCCCATCTGGATCATCTACTCTGTTGCAGATCTTGGTGTCATCTGCAAACAAACAAGCCTTACCCTCTAGTCCATCTGCAATGTTACTAATGAAGATATTGAAGAGGACTGGCCCCATGACTGATCCCGGAGGTACCCCACTTGTGACTTGCATCTCTTCTGACTGTATACCATTTACCACCACTCTCTGTTTTCTGCCCGTCAACCAGTTTGCCACCCAGTTGACCAACTTCTGACCCACCCCGAGCCTACCCAGCTTGTTTATCAATCTTTTATGTGGAACAGTGTCGAAAGGTTTGCTGAAATAAAGGTAGGTAAATCAACAGCTCCGCCTTGGTCCACTACCCTGGTTACCAAGTCAAAGAAATCTATGAGATTAGTTTGACAGGACCTTTCTTTTGTAAACCCATGCTGTCTTGGATCCTGTGCCCCTATGGATTCCAGGAGTTGCACTATCCTTTCCTTAAGGAGTGCCTCCATAATCTTGCCCACTACTGAGGTAAGACTGACTGGTCTGTAGTTCCCTGCCTCCTCCCTGCTACCACTCTTGTGGAGTGGGATCACATGATCCCTTCTCCAGTCTTCTGGGACCTCTCCTGTGCTCAGAGACTCACTAAACAGTTCTGCTAATGGCTCTGCTAGTTCCACCCTTAGCTCCTTAAGTATCCTGGGATGTATGCCATCAGGTCCCATTGCCTTTTCCACCCTGAACTTAACGAGCTTTTGTAGGACCCTTTCTTTTGTGAAGGGGAGTAGTGCTCACCTCCCTCCCTCCCCCTTGTGTCCATGGTACTGAGTTGTGGGCCCTGCCCTACCTTCTCTTCAGTAAATACTGAGCAAAGGTATCTATTTAGGATAGATGCTTTTACAGGGTCCCCCTCCTCACATACCCCCCTTTTATCCTTTGAGCTTAGCAATACCCCCTCTGGACTTTCTCCTTTCACTAATGTATCTATAGAAAGTCTTGTCACCTTCTCTTACTGTTCATGCTAGTGTTTCCTCAGTTTGGGACCGTGCCTGCCTTACTGCCTTCCCTGCTTCCCTTAGGGCAGTTTGGTATGCCTCTCTATCTTCATCCCGCTGTGTTCCCTTATATTTCCTGAAGGCCAGCCTTTTGGCTCTGACCTTTTCTGCTACTGTATTTGAGAACCAAAGTGGTTTCCTTCTTCTTTTGCACTTCCTTTTCTGTCTAACACAATGGGATGTTGCTTCAAGTATTGCATCCTTAATGCTTGCCCACCTTGCCTGTACCCCCTCACCTGTGTTTCTTTTTGCCAGGGCTAGCTTAACTCTGTTGGCCATCTTATCAAAGTCAGCTCTTCTGAAGTCCCATATTTTTGCCTTGGAATGGGATGATTTAGATGTAGTGTCCAAATTGAACCATACCATGCGATGGTCACTGGTCATAGGATCCAACCTGGGTCCTCAAGGCAATCTTCTCCAATTTCAGCTCAGTGCTACCCATCAGTTACCTCAGGTTTCTGGCTTGACCATTGCCCACATTAACATCTGCAGCATTATGACCAATCTCTCTGAACTGGAAGCATGGTCCCAGGTTAATGATCCAGATATTCTAATGCTAGCAGAGACTTGGCTGAAACCTTCCATCTCAGATCGTAACTGTGTGCTACTGGGCTATTTCATGCACCATGTCAACCATCCCTCCATCAAAAGAGGGGGTGGTCTAGCACTATATTACAAGACCTACCAGGATGTCACTCTTCTTCGCACCCCTCCTCTTATGAACTGCGATGCCTTACATGCATTATTACTTCTCAGTGGAGCCAAGAAACTACACATATTCGAAGTGTATATATCCCCACACAATAGTAAGCCGGGCCTTGAGGAAATCATAGGACGTATCCCTGGCTTGACCAAAAATCACAAAGTAATCTGTCTAGGTGATTTTAACCTTGACTGGCTTGGGCTGCACTCTTCCTCCCTTGCCTCTACCATTAGCAAAGCCAACTTCTTCCAACTCATCTCTTCCCCCACTCGGCTACCACCAAATGGCCACAGCCGTACTATGATTGACTGGATTCTAACTAATAGGATTGATTGCTATTCCACTGCTGGGATCCTACCTAACTCAATAAGTGACCACTGCCCAGTCTTCTGTGTGCGAGACACCTCCTCTTTCTCAAATCCACACAACGTACTATAGTTTGCTAACTTTGCCCTACTTAACACTGCTGAGTTCTTATGGGATCTAAAACATACTGACTGGTCTCCCCTATTTACCACTAATGATGTCAGCCTTGCCACTGACTTCTTTAATATGACCTTACTTGCCCTACAGCATAAGCACATATCATACACTACATGCAGGGTCAGTGGGCAGTTTACCAAATGGCTGAATCGTCCTCTCCTGCAACTGCTTAAACAGCGTGACAAGCTATGGTCTAAATGGAAGTCTTCGTCGGATTTAGATGACCTTGCTTAGTACCAGGCTTTGCGAAATACCTGCAAGTGGTCAATCTGGGCTGCAAAGAGTGACTACTACCGTGGACTTATTCAGTCATCGGCTGCTGACCCCAGGAAATACTGGAATCAGATTAATGAGGTATTAGGGAACACTAAGCCATTGACCCCAAAGGACTTGTTGCTAAATGACTCCATCTGTAACAACCCTAGAACCTTTGCCAATGCTTTCAATCTGCTTTTCACCAATGTTCCTCATTGCCCACAGGCCCCCTCCTATGGATCCCACTGCCCTTCCTCTTCTACTTCAAATACCCCATCCACATTTGAGCTTTCTCCCATCTCTCACCTGGGCGTTCTTAGGTTGCTGAGGACCATCCCTGTACACGGCACAGCAGGACTGTACGGTACTGAACCCAGGATCCTCCGACTTCCTGCCTCTCACCTTGCCACTCCTGTTACTCTACTTTTTAATCTATTCATCAGTACTGCAACAGTGTCTTTGGCCTGGAAATCTGCCAGAGTAATTCCTGTCCTCAAGAAGGGTGACCCTAAAATTTTCTCTAACTATTGCCCGATTGCTCTTTTACCAGCTTTTTGCAAGTCACTGGAAAAACTCATTCACCGTCAGATCTCTGCCCATCTACTAAAATTCACTCTCCAGTCTCTGGCTCAACACAGTTTTAGGCCTGAACACAGTACCACAACTGCTCTCACCCAATTCACTAGTGATGTTAAGTCCAGTATAAACAAAGAACTACTTTACGGTGCAGTGTTTATAGATCTTACCAAAGCTTTTGATCTGGTTAATCACCCTCTACTTGTAGACAAACTACATACTCTCAGTGCCTGTAGTTCTACCACATCCTGGATCAGTAGTTTTCTTTCAAACCGGACCCAATCCATCTTCTTCAACAAAGTACTATCATCTCCAGGTCCCGTCTTCTGCGGCGTCCCACAAGGATCCATTCTAGGGCCCTTGATCTTTTCCATTTTTGTCAATGATTGTCCCACTACCTTTACACACTGTCACTCCATCATGTATGTGAATGACTTGGTGCTCTACTCAACTGCTCAGTCACTGGATGACATCAATGCAGACCTGTCATCTACATTTCAAATGATTCAAGACGGGCTCCTAAATAAAGGCCTGATCCTTAATCTGCCCAAGACCCAGGCTATGCTCTTTGGGTCATCAAGAAAAGTCCATACTCAGTCCCCCAAGTTTTGTGTGCGCTGCTGTAATGGCTCTACCATTCAGTCTACTGACTCTTTTAAATACTTGGATGTGACACTTGATCCCACTCTTGACTTCTCGTCACATATAAACAAGATATGCAAATCTGTAAATATCATGATAGGAACTGCGTATCAAGTGCGTTACCCCTTTACTCTTGCGGCTAGGATCTCGGTTGCTAGAGGTATCCTGCTCCCTAGGCTACAATATGCCCTCCCTATTCTATCCCACACTAATGCTGGAATTCTTCATAAATGGGATACTACCTACAACAACATATGTAGATTTGCCCTATCTGCACCCAGACTTACTCACCACTGTCTCCTGTATTCCAATCTTCAATGGCTGTCTCCTTCTGCCCTGTGCTCATACTCTCTGGGTTGCTTCATTGACTCTATGACAAGACTCTCCCATCCGGAAAGCATTGGGGCAATGCTCACCCCGGTGCCTCACTCCCACCTTTTGAGATCATCAAACTTCACCCTGCTCTCTGTCCCACACTGCTCTACAAAAATGGGTGACCATGCATTCGCCCACTTCACCCCTAAACTCTGGAACTCTCTCCCTTCCTGTCTGAAGGGCCCCCAATCTCACTCCTCCTTCAAAACTGCACTTTTTTCCCACCTAAAAGCACTTGATTCTTGTGAATGTAACTAGCCCTCTGGTCTCCTCTCTTTATATCTAGTTTTGTTGATTCTCTGAAATGTTGAATGTCTGTAGCCTAATGTCATCACCTGCTCTTGTTACTGCCTGCAAGGATGGATAACACTATATGTAAGCTCTGTTGTTTTTTCCTCCTGACCATCCCTGCATGGATATCAATCATCTGTACCGTTATGCTGTATTGTACTGCATTATTTGTACTTTATCACTGTACTGAATGTCAATTGTGTATTGTACCCTCTCTATGGCCCTGCACGATCAGGGACATAGTTACCTGCAAGATCTTCTTCATCCCTACTGTCCCTCCCATCCACTCCAATCCACCAATGAGGGATTGCTAGAGATCCCCAGGATTCATTTAAGAAATCTGGGGCCAGATCATTTAGTTTTATGGCCCCAACCCTGTGGAATTCTCTACCTTATTGGGTACGAGATTGCTTGACCATCCAAAGTTTTAAAGTAGCATTAAAAACTTATTTTTTATCTTGGCATATCCTGATTTATATGTATGTTTTATTGATTGATTTTAGGATGTTGTTTTTATTTTATGTATTTGATTTATTTATTGTAAAAGTGCTTTGGTTCTCTGGAAAGGTGCTTTTTAAAAATAAAGAATTGCTTGCTTGCTTGCTCTCGGGTCGAGCTTGAAAATAGGCAGGATTTTTGCCTAATGCACCTACCCGATCAACAAAAGCTAAATAAATAACAATGGCTCCAACCAGAGGGCAAAACAGTCCCACAGATCATTAACATATTTGCAATGGAGCAATTAATCAACATACTTCCTACAGATGCACAGCTTTGGGGGGCGTGGCTTAACCAGTGAACCGAATGGCAACTTAAGCCTTGAGCTGCTCCCTGCAGAAGAATTTATCCGACATTTCTTGTGTCTCAAACAACAACAGACCATGGATTACAGTAATAGAAAATACCGCTAGGGCTCTAGGTATTTATAATTACCTTCTGGCTGTAAACAGTTGAGATTCTACTGAAAAAGCATCTTCAGTCGTTTATGGCCTGCAGCATGGAGGAGATGCCCAGCCCAGCGCTCGACCTCACTTACTTCAACACTCTTTTCGAGAAGCTCCTACACCGTATGGACAAGGTGACCGAGGCTTCTCACCACACAACAGCAGCTATACAAAACCTGACCAGGCACATAGATAAAGTGGAACAAAAAACGCTGACGCATGATTCGGCATTAGAAGAGATTAGAGGAGTACAGAGGGACCAGCAAAGCAAAATTAATCTACTTTTGGCTAAAGTTGACGATTTGGAGAACCACAGTAGAAGGAACAATTTGCGGTTGTTAGGATTTCCAGAGAGAGTAGAAAAACGTGATACTATCCAGTTCCTACAACAGGCTCTTCCTGAAATCCTGGGCCTGCAAGCAGACTTTCGGCTGGAGATAGAACGTGCACACTGGACTCTCACTCAAATGCCGGCCAAAGGGGGAAAACCTAGGGCTATTTTAATGAAACTGCTAGCCTACAATACTTGGCAGGCACTGCTGCAAAGGGCCAGAAAAGTGGGCCACTTATGTTGGCAGGAACACCCGATCTCTATATATCAAGATTTTTCAAATATCTCTCAAATAAAAGACGAGACTGTACCCAGGTGCACCACAAGATGCAGAAAATGGGCATTCAGTACTCTCTGAAGTACCCATCCATGATGCATATAATACACAAAGGAGTCCCACTTTCCTTTAAGATACCAGCAGCACTGGAAGATTTTCTAATGAGATACCAAGGAGAACCCACCAAATCTTCTACCCATTCAGGTCCCCCAGAGTCCAAAGGAATGCTGACAGACTCCGAAATTCAGCCTGAGACCCTCAAAGGGCTTCCTCGATACAGCAGGAAAAGAACAGCAAAAGACAGCCATAGGCGAAGAGAGCATCTCCATATCAGAACGAACCTTTATTCGGAGACGACAGATCGGGAAATGCAAAGAGATGCAAGTACGGCTTTAGCTCGGTACATGACCCATAATCTTTATGAAGTGCTGAGATCCCCCTCGCCTCCCTCCAGAGATCCGCTATCTAAAGAAAGTCTCTCGATGGTAGCAGCCCCCCTGTCCACCATGAATTGGCCACTGGAAGAAGATCTTAATCATGAACCTCACCACAGGGACGGCTTGGCCTAAAGAAGGAGCAGTGTTCCCTAGGCGCAGAACCCAAATACCGCGAAGGACACCAAGTCATAGGAGAAATACCAGCAAGTGCACAGAGCCCTGAAGCAACCTCCTGAGCTGTGTTTTAGATAAGTAATCTATACGTGCTCTTTCATGCAGTCCCAGGGGGGATCACTTTATTGTCACTGCTTCTGGGCTGGGCTAATTTTTTAATTTTTTAGCTGATTTAGCTTAGAGATCATGAGACATTTGGACATATACCCCTTCAGGGTACACTGATCTCTAACCCACAGATGATATCCCTTGTGTATTCAACCGGGGAGAAAATTTTGGAGCAGGGGCAGAGATAAGGATAGAAAATAACTAGTACAAACACCTCGGGCCTTGGGGACTCCTATAGAGGTAAACAGATGTTTCATTGTATATGGCAGGGTCCAAAGAGAGCAGTCGTGCACTTTTTGCTATACACAAGGCATGACTCCACTAAACCCTGAGAATGGGAGTTTCTGACCTGAAAAAGAGGCCTGGGCATGCACCTTAGCACCAGACTGGATCTGGGTCACCTGTGCTGTTAGTGGGTAGATGCCTCGGGAGTACTCCTTTTATGACAAGCACACAGTAGTCAGTCAATTGTGGGACTAAAAGCCCCCCCTTTTCTCCTTTACTTGTATCTAGCATCACGGGAGTACGGGAAAATCTCCAGCGGTAAAGGACCATGGCTCCTACTACTCGTATATACCCAGAAAGGTCCCCTACTTCTACTTAATGGTCATTAAACAATCCAGAAGGTAATCGAGGTTGGTGCAGGTTGATGTATATTATCTCTGCATGTAGCCACCTCCCCCCCCCAGGTTGCTATACTGTTTGGGATGCAGAAGGAAGACAGGCCAGACTCTGTCTGGACTCTCACGCCCTCAGGAGCCATTTTGCTGATCCTGCCTTTCCAAGGGTGACAGGGGATCATATATGCAGGTGAGCTCTAATGGAGCACAGTAGTGCATTTTGTAAATATGTTTGACTGTTGGTTTTTGTATCTGTTCGTGTTTTGAATTAAGAGGTGGCATATGTCTAAAGATCAACCAAGTGAAATCCTGTTGCAAACAAGTGACAGGAGGCTGGTTCTAAGCAAAGGTAGTTCACTTATACTGATTAGGGTGGTCCTAGAAAGCCTTTTACATTTGGAGCAAGAACCTGAGATAGGCCATTTTTACTTAACTTTCTCTGAACAGTGCCTACTCCCCCACACTCCGGTGGTGTACATTTATTTTACTCTCCACTATCCCCCCAAGGGCTATGACTAGGGCTGATTTAATCTGTTTTACTTGGAATGTGAAGGGGTTGAATAGACTGGTGAAGAGGAAGAAGGCACTGTCTTACCTGAAACAGGCTAAGGCCCAGATGGCCTTCTTGCAGGAGACAAAACTTAATGGAAAAGGACATGAGCTCCTTAAAAGAGATTGGGTGGGAGTGGAGGTCCATGCCTCAACCCCAACAAAAATGTGGAGTAGCTATTTTTATACATAATCAGCTACACTGGTCTCTCATCACATCCAGGGCTGACCCACACAGCAGGTGGGTATTTGGAATTTTTCAGACCCCTACAGGGCCTATTCTGTTAGGGAATATTTATGGGCCAAATGAGGATGACTCAGCTTTCTTTCATCAAACCTTTCGAATTCTCCTCAATATGAATAAAGACAACTTACCCACCATACTGGGAGGGGACTTTAACCTAGTGCTCAATCCCATGTTAGATAAAACCATGATAAAAAAAGGGAATGTACATGAGAAAGGAAGGAGAGCCTTGTTAAATTGTATGAGTGACAAAGGATTGACAGATGTGAGGCGGGCACTGAACCCCAGGGGGAGGGACTATTCTTTTTACTCCCCAGTACATGGCTCGTATAGTCATATCAACTTTCTACTAACTTCCCACCAGATTACACAGGCAGCTATAGAGTCCAGTATACTCCCCATAGTAATTTCGGACCATACCCCAGTTTAACTGACTATTCTATGGGGCCTACACATTATTACCTGTACCTCCTGGAGATTAGATCCCCTGCTAACAAAGGATGAGGAGTTCCTGGTCTGGGCCAAAAGTGAAGGCACAGCTGTTTTTTCAAGATAACCCAGCTCATGCTACCACAGCCGGGGTTAGATGGGAGGCATTCAAAGCTACCATGAGAGGTAGGATTATTGCTTATGGAGGAGCCTGGAGGCGACGTAGGGAGCAAAAACTGAAAAAGCTAGAAGATGAGCTTAAAGTAGCACAGCAACTACATAAAGAACACAGAGGGAAAGTTGGGCAGGACCCACTTTGTAGGAAGATAGTAAGTCTCCAGATGGAGATAAACTCTCTCTTATCGAGAAAAGCTGAACTATCCATCTTGAAACTAAATGTATAAATACTGGGGGGGGTAAATGGGGGAGGTATTAGTCTATAGGCTGAAGAAGCAGCAAATGGACCACCACATAGCAGGGCTGAGAGGTACCTCGGGGGTAATACATACCAAAAGCATGGAACTGAATATGGTTATGGCAGAATACTATAAATCCTTATATGCCTCTTCTAGAAAAGTGGATCCCAGGCAATCTACTCCTTTCTCCACTCAACACACCTTCCCACTATAACTTCACAGCAGGTGGTCCAACTAGATGTCCCACTAATCACAGAAGGAGTGAAGAAGCCCTTCTTTCCCTTAAACCAGGGAAGGCCCCATGTGGGGATGATTATTCAGTGGACTTTTGGCAACTCTAGCTGACATTATTGCTCCAGTTCTTCAACAAACTTATTATGTCGAGGCTGATAGGCAGGGGATTCTGCCTCGCACCTTGAGAGGGGTGGTGATTACAGTGCTGCCCAAGAAAGGGAAGGACCATACCTCCCAGGTATCGTCCAATCTCACTCCTCAATGTGGATAGTAAAATATTTACTAAAGCCATGGCATAAAGACTTGGACCCTTATTACTGCAGCTTATACACCCTTCTCAAGTTGGTTTTGTCCCTGGTAGGTACAATGCAGACCATCTCAGGACCTTGACTAACCTAACCCAACTCGCCTCTCAACTGCCGACCCCAGTGGCAGCGGTAGCTATAGACTTCAAAAAGGCGTTTGACTCTTTGGAATGGGACTATCTCCATGCTGTCTTGGAGAAATTGGGAATTGGCTCTCGTTTTCGCTCGTGGGTAGCAGCTCTATGTAACTCCCCATCGGCCCGCTTGCTGACAAACTCAGCCTTGTCCCCCTCTTTCGAATTAGCTTGCAGCACTAGACAAGGCTGTCCCCTGTCTCCCTTGTTGTTTGTGCTAGCTGTGGAACCCCTGGCTGCCACTCTTAGGGATAACAAGAATATCAAAGGGATCCTCTCTGATGGCAAGGAATATACTACTCTTCTCTATGCGGATGACCTCCTGGTCCTTGCAGCAGATGTGCCTGAGGGACTACCTTCCATACTTAATACCCTCTGCCACTTTAAAAGGCTGTCAGACCTCCAGCTTAATCCCACCAAAACTGAGGTGCTTCCTCTTAACTCTAGGTGCCAGACGAAAGTACTGGGGAACACGGGTCTGAAATGGGCGGTGGAAAATATCACACATTTAGGTATTCATTTCACTGCCAATCTCTCCAAATTATGGGATTATAATCTCCACCCCCTCCTACTGGGCATGCAGGAGGATATGGCCAGATGGACTAAACTCCATCTTACCTTAGCAGGCAAGATAGCTGCGATTAAAATGATTCTGGCACCTAAAATGTTCTATCTCCTGCCACATATTCCCCTTTCTCTACCACAAAGCTGGACCCAGAAGTTAGATAAGGCAGTTGGAAGATTTCTATGGGAAGGGAACCCCCCCAGGTATAGTAGGAACAAACTTAGGGCACACTGGAGCCTAGAAGGGTGGTGTCTTCCTTGGTTCAATGGTTACAAGTGGGCCTTTCATATGGCGCAAACCTTACGGTGGGTGGGTACAGGAACTAATCCCCAATCTCAATGGGTGGTGATAAAACAGGCTGTAAGTCAGAAGCTCTCCTTATCACTTCTGGTCTATAACACCCCCCCCCAACAAATCTCAAGGTGTACCCCACCATAGGAGCCTCCTTGCAATGCTGGGAAAAAATAAGTAGAAAACTGAAAATATGCTTGACACCAGTCAAATTAATTCCACTGTGGGGGAATGAGAATCTGTGTATTGGAAAACGAGCTGTGTATTGGAAGGGGTGGGCAGAAAGGGGTATCACCAAGTTAGGAGATATATTAGCTCCATCTTCTATGACAATAGATGCTTTTGCCAACCTGCAGATCAGTTGGTCACTTCCCACTTCTGACTTCTGGAAGTACCTGCAATTGTGTAGCACATCCCAGAAATATATATCCCACATAACAAAGGGAGATGTCCAGACTGTACCCTCTTGGTTAACAAAAGAAAAGGGGCTAGCTAGTTCCATTTATGCAGCCCTTTGGGACATACTGCTGTTACACGAGGTCCCTACACCCTAATTGGTACCCTCAGAGGTACACCGTAAACAGCTAGCACTTAGGTATATGTTATACTAACATATAGGGCTAAGGGCATCTACCGTACAAGAGTAGATGTCAGGATATGAATGCATATTGTTGTAATACACTTTGCTTGCTAATACATATATTCTTCTATGTATTTTCTGTGTATTTCTTACTTGTAAGATGCCACGGCACCTGTGTCCTTGGAGTAATTATGATATGTAAGTCGGCATTGCCACCTTTTGGTGATTTGTACTACTACACTGAGTTATGTAAGACTCTGTATAAGAACTCTTTTGTTCATAAACTGATGACTATACAAAATTGTATAATGCTATCTTGGACCGTGGAGCCACCTCTAATTTAGTCAATAGGGCTCATCTCTGTAACTAGAAATGTTTCTATCTTACAGTAACCATAGTAATTATCATAGGTATATAATGTGATACACTAGTCTTGTGCCTCAGAGATCCCAAGAGACACAAAGAAACCTCGAGGTATAGGGAACGCTTAGCACTGGCTCCCGGTTAGTATTGGTAAGAACTGCTTAGGGCAACTGTGATTATATCCTTTGGTAGTAATAAACAAGTTTATTACTCTAATGCAATGTGTCTGTGATTACCTGCATTCCTAATATTGCCAAGAACCTGAAAGTGAGGTTTAGACCTCCTGACAAATTGGTGACCGTGTGCAGGCGATATTTGGAGTTTGTAAGTTTTCACTTGTTGCCAAAACTTTTCCCTTTTCCCATGGGGACAGTAGGTGCACATTCCCGTATCACCTCTCCCATTTTTAAACCAGTTTGTAGTCACTTACAAATTCTGGCTGTCATCCTTTTGGGTGTGGTCGATGCCGACTTGACTCACTCCATTACAGCTTTGATTTGTAAGTCTACAACTTTTACAGTAGCCCGGCTGTGTATAAAGTGCTCCTGCTGTGGATCGATACACAGCATGGCGCCTTTTTTGCAGTTTGATTTTTCGCTCCCTTCCACAGAATGGCCACCGTATCAAATATCTGCGCAGAACTGAGACTCGATGTCTCGAACTTCCTTACCTCCCATGGAAGATGGGCTGACTTGGCATGGGGACTAAGTCAATCCAAAAACCTATACTGGGGATTTCAACCCAGTACATGGAGACGAGACAATCAGCCAATAAGCGCTCAGGCTAAGGGTTGATGGTCGCGGCTCTCTATGCTACTCTGGAAGCCTCTGAAGGGAGGTTTTGAACCCTTGATCTGCAAATTTCATCTCTTAAGCAACAGATGGGTTTGCAGGAAACAGAATGTGTTAGACTGCAGCAGAACTTGGAGTCTGAACTCCAAACTCTGCGGAATGAAAAGGATTCACTTTTGCATCATTCAGCTCAAGCTGGAGAACAGAAACTTTGTATGTTGAAGCAGGAGTGTGAAAGTTTGGGACAGGATAAGGGACAAGCATTGTATATGAATGATTTGCTAAGTACTGCAAATGCTCAGTTGAGTGAGGAGATGGGAGAGCTACAGGATGAGATAAACCAGGTACGTAACGACTTAGAAGTGGCTACTAGGGACAATCGCAAACTGAGCGCAGTGTATAGAGTGTTTCAAAAGCAAAAGCAAGATGAGGTTGATATGGATGTTGCAACTGTGAGTCATGCTGAATGTAAAACCAAGATGGCAAAACTGCGCCATCAGCGGGAGGTTCTGGCTGGACATGTTAAGGCAATGGGAGGCATAGCCCTTGCCTTACATATGTCATCCGAAGGGGAGGTATCAGATGATGACATCAATCAATACAATGCCCAGTCACACCCCTACTATGGCCCAGAGACCCCACCCAGCCATCCACAACATGGCGGGTCCCCACTCCACCCTCACCATGTCATATGTCATCGACGTTGTGACACCCATCATGGGAGATGCCAACATGGTGGCCCCCATTATGGGGGGAGGAACAGGCCCAGGCCTGGTCCCGACGGCACCACCAATAGCCATTATTAATGTGGAAGATAGGCAAGAGATAGAAACAATGATTGAAACTGCAATAGGCAATGTAACTCTTCCTGAGAGAAGTAAACGGGCCATTAAAACTCAGATTAGGCAGCTTCTACAGGAGGCTGGCACTCAGGAGGGTATTGTCCACACTGCGGCCGAGGCTGCAGCTCAGGCCACACTAGACGGCACCTGAGATAATCTACCTCTGCCTGATCGACCCAGTAATCCCCTACAAATGGCCTACTCTGTTCAGCAAATAACTGACAGCATTGGTTGGATGAATCCGTCCGACAACTTCAGCTGTCACTTAGAAAAGGTGCATTCTAAATGCGAGATGCTTAGCCTCACTGCAAAATACCAGGTCCAAATACTACCCCAAACCATCGATCCAAGTTTGTGGGCCAAACTACCTGATGTCATCCACCAGGATGGGAACACCACCTTTTGATGAGATTGCAGTTGAGCTCATTTCTGCTCACAGCCCAGGTGTAGTAGTAGTGATGCTTGCATACCCTGTAAAACAGAATGCAAAGGAAAGTCCAACGACTTACCACCAGAGACTTTGGATGGCCTACCGAGCAGGAAAGCACTTGGCACAAGAAGCTGTGGATCTAGAGCTTATTGAATATAAGACCCTGTTCCTTAGGAACATGATTCCAGCAGTACGAGAAAAGGTAGAGCCAACCACCTACCCCAATATGGATAGGTTTGCCGACATCCTTCGGAAAACCAAGAGAGTTTACCAACTCTATATCCATGATCTGGGTTCCGGTTCCAAGAAAGTAGCCACCGTGGAGCCTGCTTCAGAGGCCACGATGCACTACACTGTGGAAGGGCAGACCCAACACCAACAGGCCCAACATCAGCAAGCCCCTCCAGCTGATAACCAACACCCCCAACAGACCCATCAACAACAACAACAACAACAACAGCAACAGCAATGGGGTAGGAACCGGAATTGGCATAAGAATAAAAAGCATGAGGGTAAAGATAAACCACAACAACAAAAAACAGGCCCTTCACATAGGGAGATAGCCAAAGAAAATCAGAAATTCCGAGAGCTCCTGAGACAAGTGCGATCTGTAGCAGATGCGGTTCCCGCACAGGCCCTTGCGGCAGTACAACCAGTGACCCAGACTCCAACAGGTCATGGGGATACTGGTAGTACCGGCCTTCAGGCTCATACAGGCCTGAACCCAGAAGCTCCTCCCTATATAGCATCAGTGCAGCATGGTGAAGTGATTCACAAGAGTCAGACCCAACCTCTCCATGCTCCCAGCAGTACAGATTGACAATTACAGGCCCCAGTCCGGATTGTAAACAAGCTAGTCTTGGATACAAACGGAAGGCCCTGCAGCGAGGCCGAGGTCAGGGGCCACCTACTAGTAGTCTTGCTGGATACAGGTGCAGCTGTATCTGTATTACATGATAAACATCCAGACACATCTCCTTGGTCCACCGGACAGAGGACCAACATGTCAGAAGTTGATGGTACTAGGCTACCTGCATATCATTCTCTACCCCTACCGGTAGAACTAGGCCATCTAAAGGCCTAACACACTTTCCAACTAATGGTAAAGCATGACCATCCTAGTATCATAGGAATTGATTTCCTTCACCACACGGGTGTGTGGTGGATCTAGCTAACATGCTACTGATACAGATTCAGGGTCAATATCATACCATTTTGATCCCTGATTCACACGTGCTGGCAACGATATCTGCCAATAACAAGGAGTATGATATCATAGATTCGTTCAAAGCCCACAAACTTTTCCCAAAGCTTCTCCCCATTTTGCAATGACATTTGGAGGTGTTTGCAGTTAACAAATATGACTGTGGCAGAATGCACACTGTCATCGAAGTGCCAGGCCCAGCACACGAGAGGCAAAGGCAATACCCTTTTCCAACTGAGGCCTTGCCTTCTCTTAGAGAAACAATCAAGTCACTCCTCAAGCAAGGAGTAATCAGAACTTGTGTTTCCAGTGCCAACTCCCCAGTGTGACCCATGAAAAAACTCACAGGCGCCTGGAGACTTACTATTGACTACCGGAAACTGAATCAAGTCACCCCCAGTTGTTCCCCAACTGTGGCATCAGCACCTGACATGCTACGACTCTTGATCCCTGACATGAAATAGTTCAGTGCCCTTGACATTTCCAATGGTTTTTGGTCATTACCATTGGCCCTTAAAAGTCAATATAAGTTTGCCTTCACCTTTGAAGGGAGACAGTACATGTTGACTTGCTTGCCTCAAGGATTACATAATTGCCTGTCCCAGTTCCATCTGCATATGATGGATGCCCTCGAGAGTTTCTCTACTCCCCAATGTCTTTTGCAATATGTGGATGATGTGTTGCTAGCAACAGCCACACGGGAACAACATCTGGATCTCTTAGACGAACTACTGACTCTCATCCAGAGAGCAGGCTTGAAATGCAATCCAACAAAAGCACAACTATGTCAGAAAGAAGTACTCTTTCTCGGTCTGAAAATAACTGACCAAGATCGAAGCCCTACCTGGAAGAAGGTACAGAGTTTGCAAGACTTGCCATTGCCTACCAACGTGGCAACTCTTCGAAGGTTTCTAGGTATGGTGAATTGTTCAAGAGATTTTATTTATGATTTTGCTCAGAATGCTGCTCCTCTGTATGAGTTACTCAAAAAGGACATCCCATGGACTTGGGGCCCTATACACACCCAGGCTGTGACATCACTGAAGCAGGTCTTGGCCTCCACCCCAGCTCTGGTCAACCTCAATCCAGCACTACCATTACATCTGGAATGTGCCACCTCTGACATTGCCATGTCAGCAGTGCTGGCCCAGAAGGTTCATGGCACCCTGAGACCCATTGCATATGCATCACAGCTCTTGACCTCAGTGGAACAGAAGTATAGCCTTTGTGAAAGGAACCTTCTGGCCACCTACTGGGCTGTCAAGCACGTCTGTATATCATTGGGTACTCTCCACTGATCATCAACACCAATCACACCCCAACTACCTTTCTGCTCTCAGACAGAGTGAAGGATGGGTCAGTCTCCAACACCAGACTGACACACTGGTCACTTCTTCTCCAGGATAGAGACATACAGGTACACCCAACAAAAATTCCATCTATGCTGGCTCATGGACTCCTTTTCCAAGGAGAACCCCATGACTGTACATTGCAGTCACTCCAGATCCAGGTCCTTTCCTCCCTGCCATGCCACAAATACTTGATAATACCTCTTTGTGTCGCGTCTTTACTGATGGTTCAGCATCCTACTATCAGGGAGAACAAATCACAGGGTTGGGTATTCTGGTGATTTACCCTTATGGAAACACTGTTAAAATATATAAGCGCTGCAGTGTAGCATCATCACAATATGCAGAGATGGCAGCGGTGGCCTGTGCCTACGAGTTCATCTAGTATGGGACTGAGGATACTATCATCTTTATAGACTCTAACTGGGTTTGTTGTTCTCTTACAGAATTCCTTCCTTTCTGGCAGAACTCCTTCCTCTCCTCTGATGGCAGCCCAGTGAAGTACAAGGAATTGGTAATATACTGTACATACATTCACTGGCACAGAAATATGCACACAAACTCTATGTACATAAAGTCAAAGCTCATTCTCTCCATGACCCCTACATGCCTTCCATGATACAGCAGACACCCTTGCTAAGGAAGGGACCCAAGGGGGGAACATCTGGATGATGGACCATCCAGAGGCCAATGCGGCTGTACAGATTGCAGCACTCAGGAAGAAACCCGAACCCTTCTCCCCCCTGGACCTCTCAGCAGCCCAACATGTTGATACTGAACTCAAAGTGTTCAGATTCCTTGACAAATGTAATGAAGAGAAACTACCCACACACAACCCCTACCGGAGGCATGAAGGTAAGTTACACTTGTCACCAGATGACAAGCTCATCTGGTACCAACCAGATGATTCCACCACCAAGTTGTGGGTGGTCCCCAGAGACCTGAGATCTGAATTATTGCACCAAGTGCATGATACACCCACTGGTGGACACCAGGGAGTGGAAAATACCCTCCAAAGACTTAAGACCACCGCCTGGTGTCCTGGTGTCACCAAAGATGTCAAACAGTACATAGACAGTTGCCTCATTTGTGCACAAAATAACCCCATCCCTACCAAATGAAATGCCAAACTCTTACCACAATGACACTCTGGCCCTTGGTATGCCATACAGATTGATTTTATTGGCCCTCTGACCAACACCAGCAGAAATAATAAGTATGCTCTTGTGGTAACTGATCTTTTCTCTAAGTGGGTTGAAGCTTTCCCCACTAAGACATGCACTGCAAAGACCACTGCCAAAATCCTGGTGGAAAAGATTTTCTCCAGGTGGGGCCTACCTCTCAAGGTGGACTCTGACAAAGGAACCAGTTTTACAGGTGAGTTGATGAAAGAATCCCTCGAACTCCTTGGAGTTCAACAGAAGTTCTACATACCTTACCACCCCCAAACCTAAGGTCAAGTAGAAAGAGCCAACAGATGGATTAAGCAAATGCTTTCCAAATTCATTGAGGACAATCCCAAAACCTGGGATTCTCTACTGCCATTACTCCCTATGGCAATTAGGGGTACACCCTCAGCCACTACCCAGCTCACAACCTTTGAGGTGATGACCGGAAGACAGATGAAATTACCTGAACACCTGTTGTTTGGCCTACACACCCACACTGCAGACCGTGTGTCTGTAGACCAATATGTGGAAAAACTCAGAAAAGACCTCATACACACGCACTTGTATGCAGCCAACTGCATGGTCAAGGCCCAGCAACAATCCAAAATACAGTTTGACAAACACGCACAAGAAGTGGATTGGCAGGTTAGAGATCAGATAATGGTACTCCGACTTGCACATCCCACCCATTCCTTCTCCAATAAGTGGGAAGGCCCACACCCCATTGTCAACAAGCTCAGTCCGGCAGTCTGTCAGGTTAGACTCCTGCATAATAATAAGTTGACTGACAAATGGTTACATGCAAACTAGCTGAAACTGTATAAAGGAGCTTAATTACTTTTCCTCACCCCGTTGGGCAGAATAGTACTAACTTACTAATCTTTGATCTTCCTTTTCAGATACACTGACAAGATGGCTATCTTGTTCCATTATCTCCTCATCTCAGGAGTTATTCCCTGCATCCAAGGCACGGTACTGAACCTCCTACGACACCTCGATCCTCCAGCACCTCCTCCAGAGGGAGTATCCATCAATATACCAGATAGTTTGATCACTGTCCAGGAAGGTTCCGATGCTTACCTCGCTGCCTCCGTTGTTGATCCTGATAAATCTACCCTACAGATTGAGTGGCAAACCGCATCACAAGAACAAATTCTCCCAGTGGCCAAACTCTCCAAAGGAACTTTCCAGGGTTGGTCCAATGCTAAATTATCCCCAAATGGTTCTCTGTCCTTGTTACAAACTGCATTAAGACATTCTGGTTTGTACAACATTACTGCCTTAAATCATCCTTCGTACTGTAATTTTTTGTCTAAGGATTCTGCTAGAAGATTTTGTACTGTACACCACATGGCTTCCACAGCCATGTATCTCTCTGTGTTGCCACCCACTGATAAACAGCTTTTGGAATGCCCAAAGCATACCCCTGGTCCCCGTAGTGGTCTGACAGCCACTGCCCTCCGAGGTTCATTGATTAATAACTTACAATTTATGCATATACCTGTTTTGTTTAATCTTACTTACTGGAATATGAAAGAATTTGATATGTGTCACAATACTAACACATCAGCATTTTATAGTTCATTATTGCTTGATAGTTTAGCTGCATTTCAGATTCGTACTCAAGACGCTATTGCCTGGGTCCATTCTATTGAACATAGAGGCAATTTCAGGAAAAGACCCATTCCTGATGATCAAACTCATAAATGTAAGACATGTGAAGTTGACAGTTCTGATGTCACAGGTGCAACAGGTACTGTCACAGGCCTTTTTGGTGCAGCTATGTCTATTTGGAATAAAGCAAACACTGCTGCTATCAAAGCTCATTCTGCCAAATTCTCCACTGGTTCGATTAACAATATACTTCCCCCATTATTACATCGTGTGGATGGCCTTAGTCAGGAAGAAAGATACACTGTATACAACATGCATGACATTGCTAAGGCATTCAGATTCAAGAGATAAGATTAACGCACTCATACAACAAAATAATAAAGAAGCAGATAAACAATACATTGCTAGAGAAATACTTCGCTCTGCCTATGGCTCATACATCATCACTACCATCAACAATCTCTTCCATGATCTAGAATCTGGAAGGATCCCTGATATCATACATGACAGATGTATTTCCAAATGGTATTGTCCACGATGTAAAACCCCTGGCTGTATTGCTATGTGTACGCAACAAACTTTAACCATTCCTCTCTCCACAGCCAGGAATCTGGGGTTTGTGACCAGACACCCTGATACTGGTCCTTGTTTCACTACTAAGAAGTGTTCCATAACAGATACCATGTTTGTTTCTTTTACTGTCTCTTTACCACGTTTTGACCCCACTACAACTTTTTTCGACAAGCTTGCACTGGTTCACTCCATTGGGCACTGGGATGAAGACATCTACAGAGAACGCCTGGATCTACCCCCTCTACTGGTTTTCCATCCTTTCCTGGACGCCTGGGTGGCTCTGCACACAGACTGCTGTGCGAAGAAGCAATACATTTACTTGTGCCGATGTGATGTATTTGATGTTATTCAACCTGTTTGTGGTTATTCCCCAAATAGCATTGATTGGACTTTTACCATGGATGATGACATGACCAAGAATGGCACTGATTCCTTGGATTCAACTTTGGCTCCAGATACACTCTATCAATCATATCATATCATGAGGAGGTTCATCACCTGTCAACATGGATTTCGAAGATGGCCTACACCTGCCCTGTCCAGTTGCAAAAGTGGAGACTCCCTACTGTTCGCAGTCAATATAATTCTGATGGAGAGTATTGTGTGGTAATTAACTTTAAAAGCTATACTTATGGATCTGTGACATGTGTTATTGATTACCCCAATTTTTGTTTTGTCCCCTACCAAAAGACTGTCATTGGACATACCGTCATAACCCCCGTCCCCCTCCTAGATGCAGACATCATTAATGGTAATCCCGATTATCTGCTCACACTGTCTGAATACTTACCATATTTTAATGTACACAGAGACCCACTGACACTTACATTAAAATCACTTTTAGACAGGAAAGACACACACCTCATCCACATCAGCAATAATATGACCAAGGCCAATGAAGCTATCCTCTCATTGATTAGTGATGGTGACATGAATGATGCATTGACTAACACCTGCTTAGAAATTCCTTTTAAAGGTTTTGTTATTATTCAAGCATTCTTAATCTTTATCTTGATTATTATGATTTGCTGCCTATGGCGCACACAGCGTCAACACCATGAGCAGCTTGAGTTCCTTTACAAAGCTCACGCATCAGGTTTGTAAACGATCACTGCTCCCTGGCCTTTCCTTAGATTTGCCCGTGTTGCCCTTGGAGGCAACAAGGGGGGAATGTTACTCGAGGTCCCTGCACCCTAATTGGTACCCTCAGAGGTACACTGTAGACAGCTAGCACTTCAGTATATGTTATACTAACATATAGGGCTAAGGGCATCTACCGTACAAGAGTAAATGTCAGGATATGAATGCATATTGTTGTAATACACTTAGCTTGCTAATACACACATTCTTCTATGTATTTTCTGTGTATTTCTTGTAAGATGCCAAGGCACCTGTGTCCTTGGAGTAATTATGATATGTAAGTCGGCACTGCCACCTTTTGTTGATTTGTACTACTACACTGAGTTATGTAAGACTCTATATAAGAACTCTTTTATTCATAAACTGATGACTATACAAAATTGTATAATGTTATCTTGGACCGTGGAGCCACCTCTAATTTAGCCAATAGGGCTCATCTCTGTAACTAGAAATGTTTATATCTTACAGTAACCATAGTAATTATCATAGGTATATAATGTAATACACTAGTCTTGTACCTCTGAGATCCCAAGAGACACAAAGAAAGCTCGAGGTATTGGAAATGCTTAGCACTGGCTCCCAGTTCATATTGGTAAGAACTGCTTAGGGCAACTGTGATTTTATCCTTTGGTAGTAATAAACAAGTTTATTACTCTAATGCAATGTGTCTGTGATTACTTGCATTCCCAATATTGCCAAGAACCTGAAAGTGAGGTTTAGACCTCCTGACACTGCCCAGTCAAACTAAGAAGTCCAAGCAGAGGTGGGAGGGGGCTTTACACCACGAGTTTACAGATCTTCAGTGGAAAGACTGCTGGAAAGGGTCCCAAAAATATTTTACAGATGCAAGGAGCAGATTAATACAAAATAAAATTCTTTACTTATGGTACCACACACTTGTGGTACTGCATAAGGCAGGGGTCCTAAGCTCCAACTTATGATGGAGGTGTAATTCCCAACCTGGAGACTTGCTCCATATCCTCTGGTCCTGTCCCCTAATATAACAGACATGGGATAATGTCTGTGAGATAGGGGCCAAAGTCCTACAGAAACACATTCCCAGGTCCCTCTCCCTACTTCTCCTGGGTATGAAATCAGAAGCCCACCACCTCCAAGAGTTAGAATATTGCTGGCTAGCCCTGTGGGCTATGCATGCAAAGTGACTCCTTGTTTGCAGATGGAGGACTACAGAGATTCCCAGTACTCACGAACTTTTGATATCTATGGCTCATGTTGTCAATATGTACAAACTCCATATGCTGGAACCCCTTCAACAGATATGCCACCCCCAAAAAGGGAGTTGGTTAAAAGACTCTATATTTAGGACTCCTACCAGGTATCGGATATATATGTATGGAAGTATTAATAATCACTTATTCATGAATGTATGTATAGGTTATTTCATACTGTCATCCCCAATGTATATAGTTGTACTGAAAAGTATATAGAATAGTGGTTCTCTGTGTTTGTTTTCTGCCTAGGGTGTCAGAAGCCTAGACAACACCTGAATCCATAAAGAGACTCACGTTGTTAAAGTATGGAGCATGGAAGCCTTGCCTTTCCAACACCTTAAGTTAGTAATCACACATATTGGGGTAAGTGCATGTGTAATAGGTAACAGTTATCCTTCATCTGCTCTGATGATGAGTTGTCTATGTAAACAACAACTCTTTGCAGTCTTTTTTGGTTAAGTTGCTTTTACTAATGTAAAAAAAAAAGGAAAATTGACAATAAACAGTTAAACAGCGAAAAAAAAAAAGTTGTGCAGCTTTGGCTGAAAGATCACTGACCAGTAGGTGATTTTGATTCAGACTTGTCTGAGCACAGTTCCAAAATCCAGAAGTCCAGGAAAGAATGAAGACACCTGCAGAAACAGTAGCAGCAAAAGACTGATGGGCATAAAGGGGTTAATGTATGACAATGCTGCAACTAAACTGATAGCTGATTGTGATTTTGTTTCACTGCAAACTAACAATGTTTCTCTCCAAGGTTATTTTAAGCAGCTAGGGTGAAACAAACATAGGGTGAACCAATGTTTAAAAAATATAATGGGTTACCATACAGAGTTTGGGTAAAACCTGAGACACAGGAACAGACAGAACAACTGATTATACCACAAATGTATAGAACTGAGTTGTTACAAATAGCACATAATAGTCCTAAGGCTGGTCACTCAGGGAGGGATCGTACTCATGCCAGATTACTGTACAGATTTTGCTTGCCTGGAATTCAAGAAGATGTTGCTACCTATTGCAGTTCTTGTGCTGAATGTCAGAAAGTAGCCCCAGTTACTAAAAAAGACAAGGTTCCCCTACATTTGATAGATGTGCATTTTGAGAGATTGCAATGGATGTGGTTGTCCCCTTAGACAAAAGTAAAACAGGTAATTGATTCATTTTGTTAGTATGTGACTACGCTACTTGATGCCCAGAGGCAGTTCCAATGCATATTGTCACAGCCCGAGAAGTGGCAGCAGAATTTGCCAAAATCTTTAGCAGAGTGGGCATACCTAAAGAGATTATTACTGATCAGGGTAGTAATTTTGGTGCTTCATTGTTGAAGGAGCTGTTACAGTTATTAGGCATCGTGCCATAAGAACCTTCACTTACCCACAGACAGATGGTCCTGTTGAGCATTTTAATCAAACCCTAAAACTCATGTTAAAAAGGTTTGTAAAAGAGGAAGGGAAAGATTTGGTGCCAGTACTTACCTTATCTGCTTTTTGCTTAGAGAGAAGTGCCACAAGCCTCAATGGGTTTTTCACCATTTGAAATCCTGTATGGCAGACAACTTAGACAGCACTAGATATAATAAAAGAAACATGGGAAGATCACCTGACTCAGAAAAAAAAATCTATTACATCTTACATGTGTGCTCTGAGACAGAAACTGGCAAAATATGTTGAAATTGCCTACAGTAATCAGGAAGAGGCTCAATAACAGCAGAATGTGTATTATGACCATGGGGTAAAATAAAATGTTTTTGAGCCAGGTGAAAAGGTCTTGCTGCTGTAGCCACTACAGAAAATAAACTGTTAATGCAGTGGCAAGGCCTTACACAGTGCTTAGACGTACTAGCACAGTTAACTATGAGACTGAGACCCCTGATGGGAAAAATCCTACCAAGATATTCCAGCTAACCTCCTAAAGAAATGGGCTGGGAAAACACTAAAGGCCACTTTGATAGTTTTACCAGAAATTTCTACAGAAGATATTGATATAGCTTTTGACAGACTGTAACAAATTGTAACTGTTGATGCTACAATGGTGAATTTGTCCTTAACCGACAAACAAACTGCAGAAATTCGTAACTTGGTAAAGACATTTAACAGTACTATAGAGTTTTTTTGGACCAGGTTCAGCTTGGCCTGTGGCCAGGGGCCCAGAAAGTCATACAGACTGCAATTTAGTTGTTATAAACTCTATGCTTTTATTGCAGCAGAGTAAAAAGTCCCTATTACAAACAAAACTAAAACAGCTAATAGCCCACTACTGTTAGAGCTACAAGTATACAGAAAATACAGAGATGTTCAGAATTTATATTACCCCTGTCCTCTGGGAAATTTGAGCGCCACTGGATAGTGATGGTATATGGTCTTCTGCTCCTCTCTCGAAATTTACTGGGGCTCACAATCTAAACTTCTTATATACAGCAGTTGTTCATGACAAGATAGGCAAAAAGAGGAAGTTTGGCAAGATAGATTTTTTTTAAAACATGATGGACTGCCTCTCATCAGCACTTTGTCTCCTTGCATATATCACTTTATTTTTACTTCAGTGTGTGGTACATAGTTCAGTGCTTGTGTATACTTGTGAGCAGAATGGTAAATGCATAATGTTTATAACTTGAGCTTTGATGTTTCTCTGTATCCCACCCTCTGAGGGATACTGGAAAGGTGTAAGATAAAAGCCCAAAAAAGAGTGTAATAGTGAAGTGATTGTCTCCTCCAACTCCAGAGAGTGTGGCCAGTAGCATGCAGGAGAAGAAAAACACCCTTAGAGGGAATCCTCCAAGGACCCATGGCTACTGACCTTCTTGTCCTCTGGGCATACTAAGAGGAGAATAATCCTAAATAAAGGCTGAGGTTTTAGTTGTGGTATGTCCAGGAATTAAGCTTGAATCTTGTTGGTCGAATAGTCCAGTTTCTGAGATCAACAATGAGCAGGAAGGTCAACACTGAAGATGAAGGTTCCGGATGATGAAAGAGATCCACATCAGAGCACTGTCCAAATGAGAAGATGGTTAGTGTGTGTTCTAGGTAGCTGGGGATGGTGATGGGGCACGAGTCTATGCAAATCTGGGAGGCTCCATGGCTGTAGTAGATCCATTATAACATTGGAGTACATCTGAGAACCTTGGTAGAAAGGCGATTTGTCCCAAGATGTCCGAAGAATTGCAGTGTACTTCTCAAAGATATCTGGCAAAGAAACTAGGCTGGAACTGAAGGAAGGTGGATTGCTGTAGAAGAGTGAATGAATTTATAAAGTAAGGTATGCTCGGACATGGGATAGTTGGAGCGTGGACTCATGTAGGTTCATGTATGCAATGCTCGAGTAAAGAGTAGGTCTCAGGTGGTTAGACTACGGAAGGCTAGACCCCCACGTGGGTCTGCCACAGTGAAGATAAAATTATGTTAGAGGAATGAAAAGTGCCCCCCTCATGGGGTACTATAGATTAGAGATGGTGAGACTCCCACATGGATTTGCCATCGTGATGTCTGTATGATCTGAAGTAAAGAGGCAAAAATCCCACCTAAGACTACCTGGTGATGATAGAGAAACACGTTTGAGCAGTAAGTAATGCTCATGCGGGCAAGTCTGTATTGAGATGATGGGAGCTTCCTGCAAGTCTGCCATTGCTGTATTATGACATAATCCAAGGAAAGACTGGTGAGAGGATTGTTAGGATGGGGGGACTCCATGTGGTCCACCATTGCCATGGTATGGAGTAGAGTAAGTTTGGGATGGCAAGAAACCCACGTGGTCCACCACTGCCATGGCATGAAGTAGAGTATGATTGGGATGGGGGGACCCCATGTGGTTCGTAATTGCCATGGTATGGAGTAGAGTACATTTGGGATGGCAGGACCACATGTGGTCCACCGTCACCGAGTATTGCACTGTCTGAGGTAGGGATGGAGAATAAGGATGAGGGCTGCCATAGCTGAAGGGCTTCTAATCAAAATGCAGGTGACACATCTAATAAATGTAGCACTCTTGAGGATTTACAGCTGAAGCTGAACAATCCCATGAATGGAAGCTGCTAGAATCAGCGTGGGCTGCAGGACCCAGCAGGAGACAGAAAAAGGTATGTCGTGGAGGCTCCAAAAGAAGCAGAGGCAGATAGGTACAGAGGCACCCAAGGAAGAGAAAAGCCAAAAAGAAATGAAAAGCACAGAAGGGGAAGCAACAGTGACAGAGAGGGTACAGAGGTGAAAATACAGAACATGATAGGGGCGGGACGAGAGACATAAGCACACCGGATGACACGAGGGAGAAAGGGACAGCAGAAGCAGGAGATCTGGGCAGACAACTGCAGGCAAGTCAGAAGCAACACAGAAAAGACTGAGTGGGAGGAGGGGGGAAGCACGAAAGGTAGAGAGTGGAGCAACAGGAGGGAACGGAGGAACAGAAACAATCCACAAGCAACAGCAGAAATGGGGGGCGGACAAAAAGAGACAGTCAGGGAGTGGCAACGAAAGGAGGGGAGGAGGCAATTGAAGGGAGAGAGAGGAGAGATGGGGAAAAAACAGAAAAGCCACAAGCAGTGGAGGGGGAACAAAACCAACACAAAACAGATTGTGAAAGAAGGAGGGAAGAAAAGGGGGCCAAGGCACAGCAACCACATGGGAGCTCAGTGCAGTGCCCCAGCCTCTCTTAAAGCTGTCCACTGTCTTCAATGAGATTACTTCTTCTGGCAGTGCATTCCAAGTGTCCACTACCCTGTCTGTGAAGAACTGCTTCATGACCTCCATCCTAAACCTCCCACCCTCCAGCTTAAGATTATGCCCCCTCATGTTATGGTTGCCACTCAGCTTAAACAGACTCTCCTTATTAACCTTATTTATCTCTTTCAAGTACTTGAAGGTCCCAATCATGTACCCTCTCTCTCTCCTGTCTTCCAGGGAGTACATGTTCAGTGCCCTCAACCTCTCCTCATATGCCTTACCCTGCTGACCGGCTATCATCTTTGTAGCCCTCCTCTGGACCTTCTCTAAACACTAAACACTTAGCTATTATCTTACAGTCTTTTTTCCTTCAACATTTTGCTTTCACCTGACATTTTGCCATAATCCCACAGTCCCCCAACACGGGGAGGAGGAGACCCTAAAAGGGGGTATCTGACTCCCAACCTTGTAAAGTTGTTATGATGAGATTTATTTGCTCTTAAATGTTTTACACAGCAAGTAAGTATACTAGCAGAGATAACTTACAATACTACCAAAAGAACCCTCTAGTCATGAGGTTAGTCCTAAGCATAAACATTTTAGCTGAGTACTTGCATTATGTGTTACATTACTAGCTACCACTTAAACATTTATAGCTTGTCTAGCAATATAAATCAAGTGTGTGCCTTTTGCCTAAAAGCTTTAATAATGCAGGCTGTGTCTTTGTGCCTTGCCAATTGGGCTATTTGTAGATTGTGAATTTGCTTGTTGTGGTTTTTAATGGTGAACCAGAGGCAGCATGACATGATTATGAGAATTGCTTGTAAGACAATGAAAGCTTTGAAAGCTGATTCCAGCCTGCTGTCAGACAGCATGTGATCTTGGTCCCCATGGTGGATCATGTCATTCATAACTTGCTCAGTGTTATACATTTTGTTACTGACCTCCACTAAGTGTGTATCCTTTCTGGCCTCTAGAGCTTGGAAAGCCAAGGTTAAAGTCTCAATAGGGACACTGAAGGTGGATAAGTATAGGTCAATGTCGGGGTTGTCTGGATCATTTTGTATAATGTCCTATCCAAAGATGGGGATGGGCTTGATGACTGTTTGGCGTAGGAAGGTGTGTTCTGTGGGTGTACAGCAAAAGTTTGGGGCAGTGACACTGCAGGTAAGATGTCCATAGGAGAAGGTTGCATTGTTGGTTACCACAAAATACTAGCCTTGTTCATTGTACGCCACTTTAACCATTGATCTATGTCACTTCATTAACTTAACAGGGCATGAGATGGGTAGATTAGCCTAATAATAAGCTATGTCATTCTCTATGGTGTACCCATACACAGGGATGGTGACATCAAACTCATTACACCTGCATATATATCTATATCCTTTTACAGAGAAACAGTCAAGCTGAGAGATTTCCCATCTTTTGACTTCTGAGACATACGCTAATGGGGGGGGGGGGTTGTCTAAGTGTTCCATATATATTTCATTTTCTAGGTAGCCTATGGAGTGAATGGCAGGCAGTTTGTCAGATACTGAGGTATCAGGATCAAATACAGGGAGGAACACCATAAAGGAGATGTACATGACATCCTTTAGGGAGCAGGACCCCTCCATATAACTGGATCCTCGATTGGGATGGGGAGTTATGTATACTAAGTTCCAGATGGGGCCAGAGGAGAGGGACCTGCAACTCCTTACAGTATGCAGTCCCAATCAACCTTTTCCTTTTTAGATATGTATTGAGGGCAATACCATTTGGCAAGGTGGGCATCTTTTATAAGGTCAAGGATGTGGCCATTTTCTACACTTTGCAGTAACTTGGTTATAAGAGTTAAAACATATCCTCCATAAGCAGTGCAAATTATTTATCTTCCTACCTTTTTCTCTTGTGCCTCATCATTGCTGGCCTGAATGATTTCATTTACCAAAGCAATCTCCAAGTCCAGAGCCAGTGGTGACTCTTTGGACCTTACACTGCTGTCTCTCATCCTTGAAGAGGTTCTTCACCCGTTAACTAGAATTTTCAACCTCTCTCTCTCTCAGCCTCAGTCAGTTTCCCACCAAATGGAAATCTGCTACCGTTACCCCGGTATGTAAAAGTGGTGACAAGGCCATACATGGGAACTATCGGCTGATCTCTATATGACCTCCCCTCTCCAAGGCCCTTGAGTGAATAGTTGCAGATCAGCTAGCTGACTTCCTGGACAAATAAAACATTTTGTGTACACAACAACACGGGTTCAGAAAAAGACAAAGCACATCAACTGCCTTCCTGGAATTTACTGGAGCCCTTCACAGCACGTTGGACAAAGACCATCTAACTGGGGCAGTATTTATCGATTTCACAAAGGTATTTGATACCATTCACCATCATCAGCGTACAGAACAGCTACTGAATGCTGGGCTCTCTCAGGACTCTACAGCATGGTTTAAAAGTTATTTGGAAAATCATTCACAAAGAGTAAAAATCATTGGTGTTCTCTCTCATACTAGACCTGTCCGCTCAGGTGTCCCCCAGGGATCCATACTGGGCCCACTACTTTTCAGCCTTTTCCTGAACTCCATCCTGCAATCTTGCTCTGAACAAATCATTCTCTATGCTGACAATGCTGTAATTCTCACTTCCCACAAGGATCCCAAGCCCTTACAACGCAATCTGCAGCTAGGATTCACCTCTGTTGGTCCTAAACCACAAAAAAAACAAATTGATGCTTTTTTGCAGATCCCATAACAAGCACAGGTTGCACCTCCTTACCATTACTGCCAGCCTTGGAAATACCCTTCAACAGGTGCAATCTTTTAAATACATTGGAATCTCACTTGACCCTAACCTATCTTATGGGACCCACATTGATAGTGTTGCCAAAGCTGCCAATACTTGTCTAGGACTACTCTTCCGGAACAGGCAACATCTTATCCCAGAAGCCATGAAGGTCACTGTACAGAGCTCAGTGGTCTCCATCATAGACTATGGCCTCATCAACTACGGCTCAGCCTCTGCTACTACTCTCAGATGCATAGCAACCTCACTAAACAAGGCCTGTTGGCTCATCACTGGAGCCCACCAACTCAAACATACATGTGACCTATATGCTCAAATAGGATTGCTTCAACTCTCCAACTGCATTAAGTATCTAACCTGCACTATGGCAAAAAAAATAACCACGGGCTTTACCCCTCCTAGAATCCAAGCTCTCCTGTACCCAAGCACTAATTCACGCAACACTAGAGGATCCGAATCTCAACTTTTGCAGGTCCCCTGCTGTTACACCTCTCAGGGCCAAAGATCCTTTTCTCATCAGGCCCCCAGCTGGATGAATGCCCTCAGTACAGACATCTCCTCCACCCCCACTCTAGGCATGTTCAAATCCAGGCTATGCCTGCATCTCTCTCTGCCTCTAGCTCCTGTGACTACCTCATCTAATCAGCCTTCCTCACCACTAACATAGCCTCTCCCATGATCCTCCTACTTGGCACTTATTCTTATACTACCCTTGTCTCCCATTACCCCTTCCCCTCTTGCCTCTCACCCCTCTCCCTCCTTCTACCAGCACTCCTCTCTGTGATATTGACAATGCTATGGGCTGCTTCTACACTCCTATGTGCCCCCCTGTTTGTTCCCCCTTTCTTTCCTCCCCTCTCTCTGTTGTCCCTTCCTGGGTTTCCCTATGTGTCCCCACTTAATTGCATATTATATGACTACTGAGCTGTGTACCTGAAATGTTGTAATCTCTGTTGTATTCTCCTGTATTGTACCTCTTCTGATATGGAACCTTTGTAGAAGAGCCTTGACTGAAAGGTACTTGTAATCCTAGACCTAAATAAATAAACAAATAAATAAAATAAAATAAAAAGGTGGTGCAAGCCTGTGGGAGGATGCCACATCATGCTGCCTCAGCATGCAGTCTTTTTTCCATGTTCTCCCTTCCCTTGGGTGCTTTGTGGGCAAGAACTGCTGTGTTCCTATCACAGACAGGAAGGACCCACCCTCCCATTGGAGTTCCACTTGTGCCACCACTTATGGTCACCTAGGTGGCAGTAGTAAAGCAGAATGCATGTCCCTCCCTCTCCTGATCAGGAGATCATCCTCTGGAATGCTCAGTCCTCCTCCCCTGGCTAGCCCCTGACAATCTGAGTTCACTCCCAATCTCGGGACACTAGCATTGCAAGCAGTAGCATTACCACTGCATCAATGAGACAGCTATAGCACTGGCAGTTATACAGACAATAATACACCATTACAGATTACAATACACATTGCACAAAATTACATTTACACAAGTATTTTAGTTTTCCAGGTTTAAACATAGATGTTCTCTGTTTCAAAGTGTTTAGTAACCATTCTCACCATAATTAGTGCTAAACTTTAGTGATGTATATATTGCCATTGATACTGTTTTTAATTCTGAGGTGTGGAGTTGGCACTTGATAAATGTTGAAGCTTTTTACCAGTTATTTGGAGGCTAAACCATTCAGACTGTGGTGCATCATAATTGCTGGATGTACTGTAACTGTTATGTTTAATTGTTTTGAATATTTTCTTTATGTGTTATTGTATTTTCCTTCTTCTGGTCACGTGAAAAAAAGCATTTTTTGCCTCACAATGTTTACCAGATAAATCAATAAATAAAATAAATGAAAATGAAATGTTCCTACTTACTGTATATTTAGTGTTTGACAATTCAAATGGTTAAATATGTACCTCCTGGATGGTCTTATCTCGCAGCCAAGCATGATTTTGGCTGCTCTGTTTTGTAAAACCTGAATTTTCTCCATGAGTTCCTGGTTGCTACATCGAGCCCAAAATATGTCTTCATAATTAATATGTTATAGAATTAATGCATTGCAGACTTTGCTGATTTCTGCAGGAGGGAATGTCTTCTAATTTTACTAAAAGTAAGATGACTTTGCAAGTATTTTACAAGAAAGTTTAGACAGACATGCTTTAAATGAAAGATGACATTGAAAAATGCTGAAGTGTTTCATAAAATTACTTTTAGTTTATATTTATTTATATTTGACCCTGGAAAACACTGCACACAAAAAGCTACAGAATGGGTCATGAGCAGCCTTCAGACAACAGGAAATGTTAAGTGGCTTTTTTTGTATTGCATAGCCTCTGAGAATTTTCCTTCAGAAATAGACTGAAACTCAATCAGATACAGCTTGTTGTGTCTAAGTAACTACAACTGATCCCTAGAAAATGTAGCATGGGGTTGTGGGAAGTGGTTTAGGCATTGACTGATGCAAGGACAAGCTAAAGCATTTAGCATTATACAGTTCTAACAAATCCTTAGTAAATAACATTAAAGCATTTTGTTTTGTTTACTTAAAGGTTCAGAATCATCTTGGATTGCTCTGGGAATTGCACACTGAGATTGTTTTTGCCATTTTTAGAGTCATACAAATGCTAATCCCATGTCACAGACATTTTTCAATATTAGATTTCTAGGGGGTGGATTCAGTTTGAAACCCAGTCAGTAATGCTCCACTTTAAGATTATTAGATTGTCTTGATTGTTCTGTTTAACCATGGCAATACAATCCCACAGAAATGTATTTTTTTAATATTATCAGAGTGCAGTATTCACAATGCAACCTTTAACAAGGCCACTCACCTCCCTGTGCTTCATCTCCCTCACAACTTTACAAACAGGCAGAAGTAGGACTACATAGAAGTGAGATGATGAGTGATCCTGGGAAATAAATTGATACAGTATAAAATAAATGTTCTCTTTCCAAGGCAAAAAAAATATACTTCACACCCAGCCAATATCTCTTTATCCAGGTTTCCTCAATTTGATATACTGTAACTCTCCTGCCAACAGTGTATTCTAATAGTCAGAGCACAGACCCGTGAAGCTGGAGACCCAGGTATTCTGTCACTTTACTCTGATGAAGGACTCTGGACCTCAGAACTGGGGAGTGTTATTCAGATAAAATGGTTAATTATGTATCCTAAAGAGGAACAGTTGTTGGCTAGTTTAAAATCACCAGGCTGTAACAGTTGGTAAAAGCAGCACCCACTATGATGAGATACTGCACATCAGTGGGGCTATCTTAGGCAAATGCCTTGCAAATATAGAAGCTGAAAAGCATAGAAAAATGCTGACAGAAGAATACCTCAAGGTCTATCCAGTCTGTTCTAAGATGAGATACACTTTCTGTAGGGGATCATGCCCATCTCCCCACACCCCAACACCAACCTGCCCTGATACCTAGACCAGCCCATTATGTCTATCCCACTCTGTCTCTAAACCCTAAATGGGTTTTGTGCTGACCAGTTTCTCAGATAGCTTATTCCACCCCTCCACTGCCCTCTTGGTCAAATAGTAATTCCCAATGTTTTTCTTGAACCTACCCCCTACCTGTTTTCCACTATTTTCCCTCTCCCTATTTTACTGAGGCTACTATCTGTGAACAGCATGTTTGAGACCACGTTGTTGATATATTGTATGTATTAAATAATTTAGTTATTTACCACTCTCCCTTCTGCTCTCCAATGCATACATGTTAAGTCTCAGCAGCTTCTATTCATATGTCCTTCCTTGCTGACCCTAAATTATTTTGGTCACCTTCCTCTGCATGGACTCCAGATGGTTGATGTCCTTCCTGAGATGAGCATTCCAAAATGGATTGCGTTGCAATAACACATTGCTTTTCCACTACTGTAGTGAGTGGTGAGACCCATAACTCATTAGCAGTTAAGCCACAAGTTTGTCATCAAGGTCTTATCGCTTATCTGTGGTGCTGAATGTTTAATTTCACTACACGTCATTAAGTCTTTTGTTAATACCACACTATTTTTAATGTTTTTTCAGAGGTTTATCTTAAAACTGACTTTCTTTCCATTGTAAACACTACCTGTGAGCCATTGCAGTAGCCCCAATATATTTGTGCATGAACACAAGCAAACATAAAGATGAAGAACATACAACAAGACCTGGTACATTACTCCAATGCTGTTCCCCTACAGCCAGACTCAAGGAGCTGTACTCTTTCTGATATACTGTAGCTCCCAAAAGTCAGTCAATATCTTCTTAAGCAGTTCTGACTAGGATATGTACTGCTGATGTAGAACAACGCGACACCTGGTCTGCCAAAATATGTACCTAAAATTGAAAGCAAAACTATCAGTATACCAGTATTATACCTTTCCCATTGCTGGAGTCCAGAACCCATGACCAAGGTACCATAATACAGAGTACAAAACAGGGGTTCACCCAAGCTCATTTTAAAATAAACAGGAATAGAATAAGTTTTCCTGAGTTTCTTGACAGCCGTTATAGGTGTACCTAGGGTACTACTGCTCATCCTGGCTCTTATGCTTATGTGAATTTTGGACATTAAAGAGCTGCTGACACCTCAAAGAAAACTTTGAAAAAGATAATATTTAGGTACAATTCAGCTTGAATTCCATATATAGTCTATAGATTTCTCCTCCCCATTATTTATTATCGAGGAAATTTGCATGAATACATGATCTTTATACCTTGGAGTTCATCTGCCTCTATAGCTTACTCCCTGCTTCAAGTCATAAATCCTGTGTTGTGACATCGAAGTCTGTTGCCATGGGAGTAACTGTGATGTTACAAGCACTTCATTGTGACCTCAAGTAAGAAAATAAGTAAGTAAGTAAGAGTTTACTTGTGTGTGGCGCCCAATCCCAGAGGCTTTGGGCACCAATATATAAACAAGGGCATGGCAGTATAAACAACAATAAAACAATAGTAAAACTAATACAATAAATACAGTAACAGATTTTAAAAACACTCTTAAAATGCCTTATTAAAAAAGTAGGTCTTCAGGCCCCTTTTGAATGCCTCCACCAATGGGACCTCCCTCAAAGACTTTGGCAGTGAGATCCAGAGGACCAGGCTGTCCACCTTGAAAGAGCGAACTCCCAAGGTTTTTAGCCTGGCCCGTGGAACCACCAGTAGGCCCTCGGTGGAGAGTGAAGGGATTGCACAGGGATGGCTGGAGTAAGGAGATCAGACAGGTAGCCAGGGCGCAGGCCATATAGAGCCTTATAGGTGAGCAAGCCCATCCTGAAAATGATCCTCCACCTGACAGGGAGCCATTGTAGATCCCACTGGACTGAGGTCACATGACAAGACCTGGGAAGGCCCGTCAGCAACCTTGCTGCAGTATTCTGCACCAGCTGCTGTCTGCAGAAGATCCCTTCATTGACCCTGAAGTATAGAGCATTACAGTAGACCAGCCTGGAAGTCACAAAGGCATGCACCAGTGACGGCAAGTCTTCTAGCAGAATCAAAGATCTAATCCATGGTGACATTCCTCAAGTGGTAGAAACCACTCCTGACAAAAGATGACACCTGAGAATTAAGTGTCAACTTGTCATCGAGAATGGTGCCCAGATTTTTCAACTTGGGGGATGCCAATAATGGAGTGGACCCCAGGACCAAACCTGTAACTACTCCAGAAACATCCCCATCATGCCAGTGACCAGGCTCAATCACCAGTACCTCTGTATTGTCTGGGTTCATCCTCAGCCAGTTAGAGGACATCCAGTCCTGAATCTTGGCCAGGCATTTGTTTAAAACTTCAACAACACCCTTAGCTCTGGGGACAAATTACATGTACGGCTAGGTGTCATCTGCGTAGCAGTGGAAACCCAAATTATACTGTCTCATAAGCCACCCCACCCCCCAGGGCATTATGTACACCACAGACAGCATCAATGAGAGGATCAACCCCTGAGGAACTCCACATGACAGGGGCATTGAGGATGAGGAAAAATTTCCCATCACCACTCATTGCCCCCTGTCAAAGAGATAAGACTCAAACCATTTGATGACTATCCCAGTGAGTCCATCATACACTCTAAGGTAATCCAACAGCATGATATGGTCCATGGTGTCAAATGCTGAGGAGAGATTGAGGAGAATGAGAATTGAATGTTCTCTTCTATCCCCCACCCTGAAGAGGTCATTTTGCACCTGAACTATTGCCATCACCATGCTATGCTTGGCTCTGAAACAAGACTGGAGCAGCTCATAGATGTCAAAGACTGAGAGGTGTGCCTCAAGCTGCAGAGTCACCATTTTCTCAACAACCTTATCTAAAAATGGGAGGTTGGAGATAGGTCTATAATTCACCAAGACGTCAGGGTCGAGTGATGGTTTCTTCAGAAGGGGCTTTACCAGCATCTTCTTCAAGGCATCAGGAAAGCACCCTTCTGAAAGTGAGCATCGGAAATTCTTGGTGAACACTGGACCAATGGCCTTGGCTCCTACACTGGTAGATGGGTTGGGCCAGGGTCCAGTTCAAAACAGGTGGCCCACAGCTTCAAAATCATCTCAACGACCTCAGTCACCTCCGCTGGACAAAAATCAGCCTAGACAATAGGAGTGTCTCTGTGGCCACCAGGCCAAACACTGCGGTACAGGTCACGTCCCATTGAGGAGATACCAGATTGAAGAGAGGACACCCTGTCTGAGAAGAACAGAGCAAACTCTTTGCGCAATGCAGTTGAAAAAGCTCTTTTTGTCTGTAGACAGACAGGATGAATCAATCTATTCACAGTCTGAAAGAGCTGAGATGGTCTATTCTTCATAGCAGCAATCTTCCTGGACAGGAACTCTGTCTTCTTATGGTTGTTTGCCCATTGATAATCATTATAATGATTTCTCAAGGCCAGTCTGTCCTCCACGGACCAGGTCCTCCACCAACAACACTTCAACTTCTGACCCCTTGTCTTCATCTCCTTGAGATCCTCATCAAACCGTAGGGATTACAAGTGAGAAGACATGGGTTGTATAGGGAGAAAGCAACAGGAATAGATTAACTCTTTGGAGCAAAGATTCTGTTTTCATGCAAATTAGACTAATAATAAATAATGGGGAGGAAGAATACAGAACTAATGTGAAACATAAGCCAAATTTATGTTTTGTTAAAGTTCTCCTGAAAGTGTTAGCTGTTCATTAAGCTGTCTATGTCAACAAAGCACATTATTTCCCACAGTTTCTGTGGAATCCTAGGTTTCAATAGCTGTTTTTAAACTTTCTAAGGTAGTGCCAATGAGTGACCCTGGAAATTTTAGATGCTCAAAAAAAACAGATTTTCTCATGAATAGACTGACACACTATTTTCCTATTATTCTTTTACAATCAGCAGATGTCAGTTTTCAAGTTCTTATCTTCTGCAAATGAAAAAATGTGCACTGGGTTACCATCAGCCTGTTTGAGTTGAAGCAAGCTTCAGATTTCCCTAATGCCACTTTCAGAGATAGTGTGCTGCCTAAAACTAATATTAGTTTTTAAAAGCATTCAGCCATTACCTTTCATACCTGAGGTATTTTTTTCTTTTCCCTTTGGTTAATCATGAGATTGTTTACCTGATGTTAGTAGGTGTGCTGTGTGAAATAGCATTCTGCCTGGCAGCTAACATATCTAGCTCTGTTCCACCAATTGCATCATCAGCATTGTGACCTTACTGAATGTGCATCACTGCTGCTTAGGAACAGCCACTCAGTATGTTCCAGGTCAGTCACCTGTGATGTCACTGTCAGATTAAAATACTGATGATGTAGTATGGGGGGCTATAGATAAATATGTCAGCTGCCTGACAGAGAGCTGTTCCACACATCCAACATAATACCATCACATAAAAAAGCTGTTTAATGAACAAAAGGAAAAAGAAAATATGTATGTATAGAAACTAACACATTCGGTCACTCACCACCAAATCAAAAGGACTCCAGCAGCTTTGGCATCATAAAAATTGCTTTACTGCATAGTAGACAGCAGCAATGGTATATGCTAACACCAGAAAAAGAGTGCCTGCCTGATGCGTTTTGGATCGAGCACATCCTTTATCAAAGGCTTTGATAAAGGATCTGTTTGATCCGAAATGCGACAGGCAGGTGCTATTTCTACGGTGTTAGAATATACCATTGCTGCTGTCTACTATGCAAAAAAGCAATTTTTTTATGCCAAGCTTGCTGGAGACCTTTTTGATTTTGTAGTGAGTGCTCAGATGTGTTCGTTTCTATGGACTTTTGCTTCGTGAGCAACACATTCTTAGTGTGCACTCTACTTGTCAGAGTTGAAAAAGAAAAATACTTCAGAAATAAAAAGTTACAACTGACTACTTCTTAAAATCTGTATAATTTTCCTATCTGCCAGCTTTGGTTCCACTAGTTCTTTAAGCATAAAATGATCCACTCACTCCTGTGCTCAGAACATACGTTCACCTTGATTCTGCTTTATTATTTGATGTAACATTCACACGGATGAAAGTGGAAAAGAAAAAGGCTACTGGGTTAATCATGCTTGAACTATTCTGCTTAACTGGGGGTAGATATAGTTATGCTTCAATGGGTTCAAGCAACTCACTTATAAAAGCTGAAAAACAAAACACGTAAAGCCTTGCCTCAAACTAGGGGAAGGTGGTAGCAGAAAGGGAGGCAGAAAGTGATCCCCACAGACTGATGTAGTGTGTGGAAAACCCTGAGGTATGACAGTCCCACTACAGAGCAAGCAAGTCAAGGAAGTAGGGGATTAACAAAAGGGGAAGGGTCAGAAAAGAAGGGGGAGAAAGGGGGCACAAAAAAAGGGGAAATCAACAAGCTGACAGCTAACAAAATCTGAGAGGCCATGTGTGCAAATGCTAGAAGTCTGGGGAATAAGATCCCGGACATAGAGGCCATCATGGGGGAAGCTGACCTGGATGTCGTAACCATTATCAAGTCATGGTGCATAAACAACCATGACTAGAACATGGTCATACCAGGCGACATCATGTTCAGGAGGGACAAGGTAGGAGGGAAAGGATGGGGAGTGGTGCTTTATGTGAAGGAAAGCATAAACGCAACAGACATACAGGGAATTTAGGGTAGGGCAGAGGTGCTGTGGGTTACCCTTGAGTTGGGTAACAGAACCACTATTTGGACAGGTGTGATCCACAGGCCTCCTCCACAGGGGGAGAACTTAGATGAGGAAATGTTGGAAGCAATTAGCAAAATGGCTAAAAAGGGGACGTGCTGCTAGTGGGAGACTTCAATCTGCCGGTTGTAGATTGGAACTTCCCTGCAGCAGCTTCAGCTAGGAGCAGGGACATCCTGGACTCACTGCAGTGGGCATTCCTCAGGCAACTAATCAGTGAACTCACTTGTAATGGGGCAATACTGGATTTGGTGGTTACAAACGGAGACAGTGTTGTGGATGTCAATGTGGGAAGCCATCTGGAAACCAGTCATCATCGTACAGTGTAGTTCAACATAAGCACTGCTGTGGAATCCAACCACACAATGGTGAAAGTCCTGGACTTCAGAAGGGCTGAATTTTTTTTTTTTAATTTGCTCTTTTTTTTGCCACTTCCAGCCACCAGTGCATCTGCCAATCATGGACTCCCGCGCTTCCACTTTCAAATTGGCCTCTGCTCTCCCGGCACCCCTGGCTTGCCCACCAGGGGATGTGGTTGTGGCACTGGCCCATACAGCTGCAGTCCAAGTGACTAATCCAGGGGAGTCAGCCTGGAAGATAATCGAAGTTGGGGGTAGGCTTCAATAATGGCAGCTGGTTGCGTTATTTTCTTGCTTTAGCCCCCAGGGTCAGGGATGTACAAAGACATCCTGCATCCACCCCGCCCCTCTTAAGTTTAAGTGCCAATCCCCTGATGTTTTCCTGGCCTCTGCTAGGAGTCCCTCATGCATCAGGCACTTGCTGCACCTTCCCCTCAGAGAAGGAGAGCAGTCCATAGGACACTCAATCCTTCTCTCCCAGGCCAGCCCTCCAGTTCCTCAAGTCCATTCCAGAACCCGGGTCACTGACGTCACAAGCAGAAATTCAACCACTGTGCCGGCAGGCCATCCAGGCTGATTTCATAAAGATAGATGAATGCCTCAGAAATTACCTAGCAGGGGGAGAGGACCTGGAGGGGGTGGAGGAAAATTTGGCCAAACTAAAAGAGGGCATAAGTGAAGGCAACAAACCTCTGTGTGAAGCAGTTTAGCAAAAGTAAAAGAAGAGACTGCTATGGTTCTCAAAAGAGGTAGCAGAAAAGGTAAAGGTTAAAAAGTAGCACTCAGAAAGTATAGGGGGACCCAGAGGGAGGAGGACAGGAAAGTGTATCTTGTAAAACAAAGGGAGGCAGCCAAAGCAGTGGGGAGTGCAAAGGCATAAACTGAAGAAAAATAGCTCACTGCGTATCAAAAAGGGACAAAACACTTTTTTAGCTGTGTTAGCGATAAAAAGAAGATGAAGGGAGGGACTGTATGGTTAAAGGTGGGGGGGGCAACTGTATGGACAGGGATTAAGAAAAGACAAACACTTTGAACAAATACTTCTGCTCAGTAGTCACAATAGAAGGGGAAGGGAAGGGACCTCCAAAAGGCCTCAGGAGCTTTGAGGGAAGGGAAGTGGACACCGGTCTGTTTTCTGCGGAGAAAGTCTGGAAAGCACTTGCTAACCTAATTGTGGTCAAAACTATGGTGCCAGGTGGGATACATCCAAGGGTGTAGAGGGAGCTCAGGGAGATACTGGCTGCACCTCTGACAGACCTATTTCACAGATCACTGGAGACCAGAGTGGTCATGAGGGACTGGAGAAGGGCAGAGGCAGTCCCACTTCACAAAGGTGGTAGCAGGGAGGAGGCGGCCAGTTATAGGCAGGGTGGGACAAATCACTTTTTGACCTGGTGGCCAGTTTGGCCACCATACACCAAAATCTGGTGGCCAAAACCTTTTTTAGGTGGCCAATTTTTTTTACGCTCGCTGGACTATAAAATATGGTAGCCATTTTTTTTTACTTGCCTTTCAGATAAGGAATTGTCTATTAACCTACATTTGAGAACATCTTTACCAGAGATTCTGATGTGAATTAGCCTGCCAGAACAGCATCAAGTATACACAGGAGGGAGAATTTATAAAGTACAAATTGAAAGTTCGCCTGCCTAATGCAAAAAGGGAAGCAAGAGTGGCACTCACAACAATAAGAAAATGAGAATGAAATCACCAGTGTCTACAGAGGACCTGCTGAAGATGGGACCATCAGAGAAACACCTCCATAACCGAATCCAAAAAGGGAAGGAAGGCACAATTATGAGAAAATAAGATGAAAATCACCAAAAGGATAACAAGTTAACAACTGAAGATGGGTCTGGCGGAGAAGCACTGTGGCTGGACTGGGGTCTGACTGACCAGAACCTGCTGATTTACAAGTGGAAACAAGTCCTAGTGCTATAAGTGTACACTGTTTTGTTTTTTTAAATAAAGCAATAAAACTTTCAGATGTTGTGGTCCTCTTTATTGTCTTGTGTGTTCTTTTTTTGGGGGGAGGGGTACTTTTTTTGTGACACACACAGTCACAACCTCAAGAGGACTTGGAGAAACAGGTGGACAGCCAAACAACAAGAGACGCAGTCAATAATATGCACACAGGTAGAACTGTACTATTAGTATGGGCTTTTCATTAATTGTGGCAAGCTCTAATTTTTTTTTGTTTTGCCCAACCCCCCAAAAAAGCCTGATAAAACCTCAAGAGGACTGGACGAGACAGGTGGACTGCCAAACAACAAAAGACACAGTCATTGATATGCACATAGGTAGTACTGGTAGGGGCTTTTCATTATTTGTGTGGCAAGCTTTAATTTTTAATTTGTTTTAAACTGGTCCCCCAAAAGCCTGACTGTCTGACACAACCTCAAGAGGACTGGAATGGACAAGACAGGTGGACAGCCAAACAACAATAGATGCAGTCAATGTTATGCACACAGGTAGTACTAGTATGGGCTTTTCATTAATTGTGGCTAGCTCAATTTTTTTTGTTGTTTGGCCCCCCCCCCCACAAAAAAAAGCCAGACACAACCTCAAGAGGACTGGATGAGACAGGTAGTATGGACTTTTCATTAACTGTAAAGCTTTAATTTTTATAATTTTTTTGGTCCCCCTGGCCCTGGCCCAACCCCATCCCCTAAAAAGCCTGACACAACCACTAATATGCACACAAGTCATAGTCCGGACTTTAAATTACTGTAGCTTGTATTTTTTTTTTTTTATTCTGTCAGTGGTCCCGGTCCCACCCAAAAAAGCCTGACAAAATCACAGGACGAGATGATGCCCAAAGCTCTTTTACAACTTACAAGTATATATTTATTTTCTAAAACAAACAAGAGAGGGACACACACACTAACACACAACCACAGGACAAGACACTAGACTAAGACAGTGGCACAGACTGTCAAATTAAACAGAACTGTAATAGGCAAGTACACAGGTCAGCAGCAGCCAGATAGTCCTGCTATGAACTTGCTTCAATCAACTTTGTTTGAGCTCAGAATTGGGGGTAGTTGGTTAGAAATGGCATAATAAGTAGCTTACTTTGCCCTCCCACCTGGACTGTCAAGCAAGCTCCCATTCTTCAGTCAGATCGACGGATACTACTTTCAGTTAACTCTGCCCTATGCCTATTGCCTGGAGTAACTCTGAGACCCAAATTAACTCTGAGAGTGTGTGCTCTTTTTTTGCTATGCACGCAGCACTTCAGCAACACAGTAAAACCTGCACAGAACACTAGAACCCCTTCAGATTTTGATCATTGCAGACAGCAAGCCCCCCTCTCTTACTTCAGCACGTCATCGTAGTCATACATTTCAAATGGCAATTTAATTTTTTCCCTTCGACCGCCGATACTGTAATATTACCCCCTCCCAGTCCCCAGTGAACAATTGTAGAAGCTTTCAAGCCCTTAAAAGGGCTTTTGAATGGATTTAAATTCTCAGACGCAATACAATAGTATATGATTATGAATGCTCTCCTCTCCTTCACAAACACTCTGTGAAATGGCGGGCTGCAGCGTTCCCATAGGCATTTATATTGAAGCACCCATGTGAATGCCTGGCATCTGCAAAAAGCATACCTTGTGATCTGGGCACTCCGTCCTCTCTTGAGTTGTGCAGACTCCACTGTTATTCCTCTCGCATGCTGGCTCAGGCTGTTGGGGAACCGCACACAGTCGCACTACAGTTCGGGATCACATGGCCATGGACGATTCTGCACATGCGCAGTGGGGAAAACAAAAAGAAGGGAATACCACGAATGTGTGAGGACGGTTCCACTAGGGGAAAACTCCCTTTAATTCCAGGCGCATGCGTGCTGCTTCCACAAGTGTTACTCGCCAGAATGGCGACTTTCAAGTAAAATGAAGTGGCCGGAATGGGGAAACAGGTCGCATTTGGCGACCTGGCGACCCTATTTGTCCCACCCTGGTTATAGGCCTGTCAGCCTGACTTCAGTGGTAGGGAAGGTAATAGAAACACTACTAAAGGAAAGGATTGTGGAGTATCTTGTAATCCAAAGGATTTCAGAATCTAAGGCAGCATTGGTTCACGGGTGCAAGGTCATGCCAAATAAATCTGATAGACTTTTCTGACTGGGTGACCAAGGAGGTGGATCAGGGAGGGGCAGTAGATGTGGCCTACCTGGATTTCAGCAAGGCTTTTGATACCATTTCTCATAGGATACTGGTAAGCAACTGGGAGAGCTTGGGGGTGGGTAACAAGGTGGTAACCTGGGTAAACAACTGATTAGGGGGCAGGACACAGAGGATAGTGGTAAATGGAATTTGATCCAAGGAAGGGAGGGTGACCAGCAGGGTACCTCAGGGATCAGTGCTGAACTGCTTCTCTTCAATGTCTTTATAAGCAATAGAGTAGAGTAACTGGGAGGAAAGGTCTGCCTTTTTGCAGATGACACCAAGATCTGCAACAGACTGGACACTCCAGGGTATGAGTTGAAAGGATGGGTAGGGATCTGAAAAGATCAGAGGAGTGGTCAAGCATATGGCAGCTAGGTTTTAATACAAGAAACTGCAAAATAATGTACTTGGGCCATAGAAACCAGGAAGCAGAGTACAAAATGGGTGGAGTGATACTGACAAAGACCAAGCAGGAAAGAGACCCAGAGCAATCATATCGTATGACTTAAAGGTGGCCAGGCAGTGTGAAAAGGCAGTTGGAAGGATAAGTTGGATGCTGGGGTGCCTAGGAAAGGGTATCACCATCAGGAAGGGAGAGGCGGTGCTCTCCCTATATAGACTGCTGGTAAGAACTCACCTGGAGTACTGTTTCTATTTCAGGAGACTACATCTCAAAAAGACATAGAGATAGCGGAGGCAGTCCAGAGAAAGGCTACCAAAATGGTGCAGGGTCTGCATCAAAAGCCCTATGAGAAGAGGCTAAAGGAGCTAAACATGTACGCCCAGCAGGACAGGGGGGAAGGGGGGGATATGATAGAGATGGTTAAACATATAATGGGGGTTAATAAGGTACAGGTGGGGAGTGTTTTTCAGTGAAAAAGGTGTTCGGAACAAGAGGCATGATATGAAGCTGAATGGGAGTAAATTCAGGAGGATTGTGAGGAAGTACTTATTCACAGAAAGGGAGGTAGATTCCTGGAACAGCTTTCCAGTGGAGGTAGTTGGGATAAACACAGTGGAGGGGGTTAAAAATTCCTGGGACAGGCACAAAGGAATGGTAGGGGTAAGGCTGGGAGGGGAAGAGATGGCACTGTAGATCAAATGAGGTCTACAGCAAAAGATAAAGAAAAAATATATAACATTATCAGACTGGGTGGGCCAATTGGCTCTTATCTGCTGTCACATTCTATGTTTCTATGGGAGGATACTTAAATTACAAATAAAAATATGGGGAGCAAGGGAGTTTTAATCAATTAGGCCACTTTCTTTTTGGACAGTTGCATCCTCTTCCAGTGGAGAACTTTCCTCTCCCCTGCCTGTAATTTTTCTGCCTAGTGCAGTGAATAGAGATTGCCCTGTCCTAAGAGAATCCCCTGAATTTCAAAAGGAGAAGGAGAAGCAGGAATTTCTCCTATAAACTGCAAACCTACTACGAAGTTCATTAGGCCTAGACATATACAGTAGCTAGATTTTTATGATAATTGACTGCACCACCTTATAATTCTGAAAAAACAGATAAAGTCTTCCAAACTGTTATGCAGGGCTCCAAATCTCTAAAGAATAGACATATATCATCTGCATATGCTATTAATTTGATAGGAAGTGAGTCTGGGTTAAAAGCTCAAGAATCTGAATCTCATCTGTCATTTCAGTCCTTCTAATGAGAATATATTCAAACCAAACATGTAAACCAAGGGACTGAATGGAACCCCTGCATCACAATCCTTAATATTTTAACAGTTTTGTCCTAGAAAAACATTAACCATCAACTGTAGCTAAGCAGCTACATAAAGCATCTGTATCCACTGCACGAAAGTATCAGGGATTCCATTGTATACCAAGGTTTGAAACAGAAAGTCATTGGATAATGATCAGACACCTTCTCCTTATAGAACATCGGGAGAAAACCATCTAACTTAGCCAAGTTACTTCTAAGGACAACCTCGCTCATCATGATCAACAATGATTAGACTGTCACCTATACTTCTACCTTTGATAGAATATATCTGATCAGAAGAAATCAGAAAGTGGTCACCTGACCCAGCCCCGAAACACAAAAGTTTATTAAGGATTTCTGGTCAGCATTCATAAGCCTGATTGAATGCCAATTTCTCAAATCCATTGAATCCCTTTTCTATGTATAAAGACTAAGAAAGAATAAGCCATGTTCTGGGAAGGCCTCGCTTCTGAAGCATTTCATTATACACCTCCAAAAGGACCAAGACCAGTTCAGATGTAAATGTTTTAAAGAATTCAGCAGGTAGTTCATCTGGGTCCAGGGATACATTTTTTTGCATGCTACTAATGACATACAATATTCAATTTCCTCTGCTATAACTGGGGCACACAAGGCTTGTTTTACAGTCTCTGGAAGTATAAACAAAGAGGGGTTTTAATGAAGGCCTGGGGAGACTGTTGTATAGGGATTGTGGTCCCAAAAAAGATCTTACACCAGTTATTCACAACTTATAGAATATCACCTCTGTCAGTAGGTACCCGTCCTTCCCGATCCTTAACTGCAGAAAATGTGCAGACTAGATGGACCCTTAGTCTCCTTTTGCTGTCTTTTTTCTGTTTTCTATATTTTTCTATGTTTCTTAAATGGCCTGTGTTTAATTCTCTCCTGGCATCCATTGAAAATATCCAACCAATTTTTTTCTGCCCCTCAAATTGAAATTCAGCTTGCAGAGATTTTTTCCTGGCATACTGATGTTTCCTAATTTCTTTAAGTTTTTATTTATTTATTTAGCTTTTGTTGACCGGGTAAGTGCACTAGACAAATCTTGCCTATTTTCAGGCACGACCTGGGGAAGGGGGATACAGATGAATGCCAACTGACCTTGAACCAGATTAAGCTGTTGGTGGTATTTTTTTTAGTGAATGAGGGAAATTTGGCCAGGACACCGGGGAAAGTCCCCTACTCTTTTCCATAAGTGCCATGGGATCTTTAACATCCACCTGAACTACCACCAATCCAGGCAGATGGGACCTCGGTTTAACGTCTCATCCGAAAGACGGCACCTCAGAAATGCAGCACCCCTCTCATGCTGCATTACAGTGTCAGTACTGGGATATTAACCCAAGTGCCAGAGGGAACTGAACCCACAGCCCTCTGATCTCCCGGCCTCAGAGGCGAGTGTGCTACCTACTGAGCCACTGACACTGCAAGTACTTGTCTGATGTGCACAATGTATAACCCATTTCCTTATTTTGAAGTGAAAGTAATCTGATTAAACACATTCTTAGATCTAAGTACTTTAACTTGCCCTAGACTATTTTATTTTTAATAGTTTTTAAAAAATGTTTGAAATTCAGATTTTGGGTCCTTCCTCCACTGAACAGGATTATCAAAGAGGTCAAAGACCATCAGTCTAGCTTGGTAAAGTTCTCTCCAGGCCAGGATCACAGTGGTGTTGGACAATAAAGTCTAGTTCAGCCTCCCAAACCCTTTCTGTTTACTCCCATTTTGTGCCTAGGAAATTGTATTTTTCAGAAGAAAAGTATCTGAAATTCTTGTGACCAGAACCCACACATTCCCCACTGGCAATAATTCAAGGATAAAGATGTAATCAAGGGAAGGGGATAGTGCCCTCTGTAATAGATATGCCAACTTGGTTTATGATTGCTTTGCCCTATATGAATCTATTAAACCTGCTGAATCCACCATATAGTTTAGAAACTGTGCATCACTAAATATCTTTATTGTCTTCCTGGTTAGTCTTCCAGAGATAAGCTATAATTATAATCCCTCCATAAACAATCTTCCTAGTAGTGAAAATAAATGTTTTTTCTAATTTAAAGAGGTCCACTGCAGTGGTCCTTGATTAGGGGACATAGACCATTATGATTCAGAACTGTTTGGACTTCCTAGTGGCATCCACTACAAGAACCATTCCAGGGTATATATCTACTAATATTGAGACAGTGACATAACTCCCCTGAAAAATAGTTCCAACCCTTGAACATAGCTCAGTCCCCCATAAACCAAAATGAGGGGCTCCAGCACCATGCCTTTCTAACATGTGAGATGTCAGAAGCTGATTTTAATCTGGTATCCTGAAGCAAAGAAAGATCAATGTCTTGGTCCCTTAGCATGGAAAAAGTATCCAAGTTTCTATTACTATCACTCACGCTGTTCATATTCGGAGACATGATTGTTATAGGAACATTCATTAGGAAAATTTAACTGGGTAGGGAGTTGGCTGGAGGGGAGCCAGCAGAGAGTTGTGCTGAATGGGACCAGATCAGTAGAAGGAGAGGTCACCAGCGGAGTACCACAGAGATCTGTCCTGGACCCAGTCCTCCTCTATATGTTTATCAGTGACAAAGGAGAGGGAATCCAGGGCAGGTTGTGTCTATTCATTGTCATAGATGACACGAACCTCTGTGGTAAAGCTGACAACATGGAAGGGATAATAGAATTGCAGAGAAACCTGCAAAGACTGGAAAATTGGTTTGAGGTATGGCAACTGAATTTCAGTGCCAAGAAGTACAAGGTGATGCACATAGGGAACAAAAAACATAGTGTATTGGATGGGAGGGATTCAGCAGGACATAACATCAAAGGAAATGGACCTAGCAGTTTTATTAGTGACTCTCTTAAACAAAGCATCCAATGTCACAAAGCCTTCAACAAGTCTAACAGGATGCTAGGGTGCATCGGGAGGTTCAACAGTAGGAAACAGGAGATACTGTTACCTCTTTATAGCTCACTGGTGAGCCCACACCTGGACTGCTGTGACCATTTCTAGAGTCTCCACCTGAAAAGGGACAGGGACAGGCTACAGATGTTGCAATGCAGGATCACCAAGATGATTCAGGGTCAGGAAAGCAGATCCTATGTGTATTGGCTAAAGGTGCTGAACATGTATTCACTTGAAACCAGATTGGGGGCATGATAGAGATCTTCAATTCCTAAAAGGAATAAACAAAGTGAACTGTGAATAGCTATTTAATATGAACAGAGAAGCTATACAGGGTCATGAGTGGATGTTAACTTGGGGGGGGGGATGTTAAAAAGGATGTAAGAAAGTGTTGTTTTGCAGAAAGAGTGGTTGAGCAATGGTATGGTCTGCCAGCAGAGATAGTGGGTGCCAAAACAATAAACAGCTTAAAACACAGCTAGGACTGAAAGAAGTGTATAGTAGCTACTCAGAGGGACAAGAGAGATGTAAACACAAAAAATAATAGGGAGAATAGGGTAAGTAAAGACCACAAAGGAGAAAAGGTCCCAGGTATGATAGGATAATAGGGGCAGACAAGATGGACCGTTTGTCTTTTTCTGCTGTCATCATCTATGTTTCTATGAAAAGCAACAACAAAAGACACACCATTTTATTCATTTTAATTTCATTTTCTGCCTCCTGCCACTTTTCATGGATATTTGAGGCTCCAGGGACTGGGATCCCACATTGGAAGAAAGTTCTTTCTGTGGGGAGGCAATGAAGAATGTCTCACAATCCCCCAACTCCCTGTCTGTGTTTCCACATTGCTTAGGTAACTGGAGCACCTCAAAATGATTCTTCAAAACAACAGCATTCTTTGTTTGCCATTTTTGCTTTTGGTTGTTGTTTCATGTGCCTTTTTTACTAGGGACCTTTGACATGGACTTATCAGATGGAGCTTGGGGAGGAGGCATGTGGGTAATATCTTCCTGTGGTTATGTAATGAGAGGAATATTGGCCAGCAGAGGTTGTTCTGTGACCAATGAGACTGGAATAGAATCTTCTCTCACTCCTGTCTCTTTGGCAGCTGTAGGCTCTGGAGTCTCTGACTGTGTTGGGTGTGGGGGGGGGGCAGGAAGTGGAGGGGTTGGAAACAAATGAGAACTACCCTGGCCTGCTCATGAAGGGCTTGGGGTCACAAAGGCATTCCCAGAAGGAGGCTGCCCTCCCTTCCACTGTGTCTGAAAGAGAATTTGTTCATAGTTTAAGGGTTCCCCTCTATTTTGTGACAACCAAGGTCACTTCTGGAAGGAATGCCCCTGATTGTCTCACAAGTTGCATTTCAGGGGACTGGGACAGCACATACGTGCATGTCCAGAATCAAGACACAGACTGAAACACAACTTGTCACAGGCATTGCTGGGATGAGATAAGGCACAACACTTGTGGCATGCCTTGGGCTAACCCAAATAAAAGCAAAAACCTCTGTCTCCACCAAAAAGAAACTACTCAGCACGTGATGGATACCCCTATCTGTTTCAGTTATACTTTTATCCTCCACCCCAGTCTAGATTTTTTTAGTGCCTATAATAAGAGCCAACCATTCTTTTATATCACATTTTATTAATAACTGCAAACTGTCTGATATATTGACCCCTCATTCTTAAAAAAAATAGCAAGGGTTTTGAAAACAGGCTTTGTGAGGGGAAAAACAACAAAAGGGCATCCACAACTGTATACATTTTAATTGCTGATGTTTCCTCCAAAACCTATCCAAGGTAACCTGAGTCTTAAAACTAATATTGTGTTGGTTGTCACCTGCAGTGTGAATAATGGCATGTATTTCTGCTGCAAAAAAGTTCATAGACATCAACAACTTATTAGCAACATACATTCTGTCAGAGATTTCCTCTAGTCCACCCCAATACTTCAGGTGGGTGACGTTACACTGTTTAGCAGGTTGCCCATGTTTCAAAACAGGTCTGACATCCTGAAAAGCTTCTGTCAACCACTGTCCTGACCCAAATGGCTTTGCTCTGCAGAGTCTCAAGAATTAGTGTGGTTAGCCCCAGCCTGTGACCCAGAAGTGGCATCCCCATTGTTAGTAACTTCAGGAACTGCAGTATCTGGATTAGCTGTATTATTACCATCATAATTGCCCCAGATTGGCATCACCATGATTAGTCTCCCTGGGTAATTTGTCCGGGTTAGAGTTTGTAGACTGTTGCCTTTGCCCCTTAGGCCCTGTACAGTATGCTGCTCAGGTTCATAGGCTGAAGATTAGTAGGTTCAGTGGCCAAGATAGATAAGGGGCCCATATTGTCTCTGTTAGGGTTGCAATTCCACCTGTATTTTGCTATTCTGAACATGTGATCTGTTTGGACTGACTATGTTACTGGCAGTCCCTGCAACTCTCTGAGGCTCTATCATTATTTCAGAGTCCACCCATCTTCCCCGAGTAGCTGTCTGCAATGCAACGTGCTTTTCAAAAATAAACTTCCCAGTCCCAACAAAAGTAAACATACCTAGGACTGCAGAGTTCAACTCCAAAGTTGCAGCTGACCTGACTGCAGAAATGCTTGAAGCCACCATACCCTCCCACTGCGCTTTGGGATGGTCAGAGTAGATTCCTCTAAGACTTAATGTCTTGGCATTGGCTGCTGCTGCTCCACTAAAAGTGTTCCCAGGAAGCATCTTTACTTTGACTGACAACTCCAGGATTCAGTCAACAGTCAATATTTGCTGTCAGCTTGCTGCAGACAAGAGTTTTATCCATGGACCAGGTAGTTTCTGTAGCAGCATGCTTGGGAGGTTTCTAAAATTCTCCACTGCCTCTCCATAGGGTCAGCTGCTGGTCTGAACCCATCATTATGTAAACCATTGCTACAGTGCCTCCGACATCGCGAAGACCGTCACAGTGATAGGAATTGGGCAAAACCCGCCAGTCGCTGTGGCGGTCTCTGCAGTGATTGGGAGTGCCTCACTCGGTGTTTGCTCCACCTGGTCCAACTCTGACTCAGAGTTAGAATCCTAGAGACCGGGGGTGTGGGGGGTGGAGCGGGGGCTGCCCCCGATGGATGCATGGAGGCATCCCCGAGACCTCAATGCCGACAGTCGACACTGCTGCTGTCGCTGTTGGGGATGTCTCCATGCATACTGTCGCTGCAGCATAGTAAAACATCTGCATCATCAGGTGTTCAGCCACCAACCCCCTTGTACTCCACGTCCCATAGTGAAGAAGTCAGTAGCCTTTTTTGGTGTGGCTGGCCCATGCTGCTAGATGACCAAAGACAGATTCTCCATAACAGATGTGATAGGCAATTCACTTGTCATGTGTTCTGTTGTAGCCATTCCTTGTCCAGTTTTTCAGCTTTTCTATTTTTCTTGCTCCAACCTGAATTTTTCTCACAGGAGTTTAAACTCTTCTTCCACTTGCATGCCCATTATGGGCTCATTTGCATGCTACCGCCATACTCGAGCATACCAGACTTGGTCCTCCCCCAAACCCCAGTCCCCATTCACATAAAAACATATCAACCCTGATAGTCTAATGTCCCTCCACAGCCCTGATCCCCACTCATGTAAAAAAAAAAAACATCATCCCTGGTGGTTCAGTGTTCCTCCCCAGCCCCGATCCCTATTCTCATACGAACACTCATCAACCCTGGTGGTCCAGTGTCCCTCCCCAGCCCTGATCCCTAATATAATAGACTAATGCATGTTCCCTCCCCCTCCCATAGTCTCCGATTGCCATCCCCACTAGAAATAAATCTTCCTGGTAGTCTAGTGGCCCTGCACAGCAGCAAGTAGTGACCCACCACCCTGCCCTCCCCAAACCGACCTGAGCTGGTGACTGGCACAGCCCTCAGCAGTCCGCTATGGCCAGCTGCCAACTGAACTGTCACTGAGCTCTTATAGTATACAGAACACACTCATTTGTTGACTGTTAACCAATGAACATGTACTGTATACTGTAAGCAGTCAGTGACAGTTCAGTTGGTGGCCAGCCATAGCAGTTTGAGGAGGGCTATGCCGGTCACCGTCTCATATCATTTTGTGGGGGCAGAATGGTGGGTTACTACCTTACATGGTGGAGGCCCACTAGATTACCATGGATATTTATTTCTAGTTGGGACGGTGACTGGAGACTGGGGAAGGGGGGGAGGGACCATAAGACTACCAGGAGGAAATTTGTTTGTCTAATACCAGGGGATCTGGGCTGGGGAGGGACACTGGACCACCAAGATTGACAGCTTTTTGTATGTGAACAGAGATCAGGGCTGGGGAGGGACACTGGACTACCAGGGTTAATGTTTTTTTATGCGAACAGGGATTAAGACTAGCAGCCCTTGACAGTGTATGGATGGGGTGTGGGGCATCCCCCCCCCTCGTGCACTGTTAAGGGCTGGGTTTCAGAAGCATTAAAATGTGCCAGTGCTGGAGGCCATTTAGTGCTTCTGAAACCTTTCAATATTGTGCTATACCACATATGCATGACAGATCCCTCATTTGCATTGTTGCAGCACAATATTGTGCGTGATGGCGTTATCAGGGGTGTGCCGCAAATATGTATCCTTTGAATATGGACATGCCCCTGACAGATGGCACTATTCTAGGTTAGCACAGCACAAAACTGATTTGTGCCATGCTAAGCTTATGAAAATAGGGGCCTTAGTGTAGAGAGACATAAAACATCAGGTAGATGGGAGAGAGGTATATTCTTTGTAATTACTTCAATCAGGTGCTGTTTGGAGCTGTTAAGTCAGCAAAGCTCCACTCAGAAAACATGCAAGTAGGGAAGATACTCAAGTGCAGAGACAGGAGTAGAGTACCTGGCTAATGAGATATCCATGATATTTAAAGATCAAATGCAAATGTATACTGAAGTGCCGAGACAGCAACAGAGTGCCTGGGTAAGGAAACATTCACAATATTTAAAGGTCAAATGCATATGTATTTTAAAAAATAACCCTTTTTGCTACTACAAGGATAATCAGGCATTGTGCATTACAAATTAACTGCAGGAATTGTAATATTGTATGCATAAATGCTATTTTATTGCCTCTCTTATTTAATGGCTTTATAGAAAGGTCCTCAGACTTTTTCAGACCTGCTGGTGGAATCATGGGTGAGTGGTGATGTCATTTAAGCAGGAATGACATCATTTGTATCAAGGTCCTGGCAGCTTAGTATACACACAGCAGATCAGATAATGAAATGGCAAAATCAGTTGTTACTTCAAACAGTATAAATGTACTATAAGATATTAAATTTCTAGTAACTTTCACAGCCTAATCAGTAAAAATTTGGGGACAGTATCTAACAAGAGAAGGGGGTGCCCAAACATCCTCAGGTCATGTATTTTCTTTCCCCCATTATCCTTACTAAACTAAATGTAGTTGTATTTTGCTTCACCCCATTTGCTGAGGTTCTACAACACTCTCAATATATGCATTTTCCCTGTAGTGGGCTCTCCTCCTCCCAGAATTTGTACCACTGCCCCTGTAACTCTTCCAAAATATTTACTGACATCCTGCATGTCTTCGTAATTTGTATTCTACCCTATCCTTTGCTAATGTAAGACCTTTATTCATGTTTCTTAAAATGTGCACCTTTTACTGTACCCTCGCAATATTTTTACATTTACCCATCCCCTCTTAAAATTTGCACTTTTACTTCTGCATCCATTCAAATATGAACCTTATCTTCTACACTCCCTCTCAAAATCAGTTCTTTAGCCCACTTCTGACACCACAAACATATATGCATCTACCCCTAAACTCCCATAAATGTACACCACTTCACCCATCTCCAGATATGTGACTACAACTATCCAAAAATCTGCACTTGTGCCCCTGTAACCCTTCTGAAATTTTAATTTGTACACCCAAAGTTTGCACTGGTAACCCTGTACTCATCCTGAAATTTGTACATATACCACTGAATCACTCCACCAAATTGTACTTGCCCTTAGCATCCCTCCCAAAACTTGCACTTGCATCCCTCCCAAAATTTGTTGTTGTAGCCCAGCATCCCACCCAAAATTTGTACTTGCACCTCTGTATACCTTCAAAAATGTATAATTGTACCCCTGCAGCCTAGCAAAATCTGTACTTCTATCCCTGCAACCCCTTCAAGAAATTATACTTGCACCCCTTCCAAAATGTCTACTTGTACCCCTGCATCCCCAAATTTGCACTTGTACCCTTGCACCCCTCCCAAAATTTGTACTCATACCCCTATTCACCCGCCAAAATTTGTACCTATAACCCTGCACCCCTCCCAAAATTTGTACTTTTACACCTGCACCTCCCAAAAAGTTTTACTTGTTACCCTATATCCCTCTCAAAAATTGTGCTTGCACCCCTCCACCCCTTCCAAAATGTGTACTTGTTCCCTTTCACTACTTCCCAAAATGTACACTTTTACCCCTGCACCAGTCGCAAAATTTGTAGTTGTTCTCCTGCACCCCTCCCACAATTCATACGTGTTTCTCTGCATTCTTCCCAAAATTTCTATTTGTTCCCTTGTACCCGTCTCAAAATTTGCACTTCTACCCCTGCATCTCTCCCAAATGTGTACTTCTACCCCTGCATCCCTCCCAAAATGTGTGCTTGTACCCCTGAACCCCTCCCAAAATCTGCACTTGCACCCCTGCACCCCTCCCAAATGTTGTACTTGAGCCCTGCAAAAATGTGTACTTGGTCCCCTGCACCCTTCCCAAAATTTGCACTTGTTCCTCTGCACCCCTCCCAAAGTTTTTACTTGTTCCCCTGCATCCCTAGCAAAATGTGTACTTGTACCCCTGAACCCCTCTTGGACTGTGTTCTTGTACCCCTGCACCCCACCCCAAAATTTGTACTTCTACCCCTGAACCCCTCCCAAAATTTGTAATTGTTCAGCTGCACCTTCCCAAAATTTGTTATTGCACTCCTGCACCCCTCCCAACATTTATACCTGCACCCTTCCAACAAGTTGTACTTCTACCACTGCATTCCTCAGTAAAATGTGTACTTCAACCCTTGCACCCCTCCCAAAATGTGTATTTCTACCCCTGCATCCTACCCAAAATGTGTACTTCTACCCCTGCATCCCACCCAAAATTTGCACTTGAACCTCTGAACCCCTCCCAAAATGTGTACTTGTACTCCTACACACCTCCCTAAATGTGTAATAGTACCCCTGCACCTCTACCCACATTTGTACTAGTACGCCTGCATCTGACCCAAAATTTGTACTTCTACATCTGCATACCTCTCAAAATTTGTAGTTGCACCCCTACAACCATCCCCAAATTTGTACTTGTACCTCTGAACATACCAAAAGTTTGTAATTGCGCCCCTGCACACCTTTGAAACTTTGTAATTGTACCCCTGAACCCCTCCCAAAAGTTTTACTTCTAACCCTGTACTCCTCCCAAAAATGACACTTGTACCCCCTGCACCCTTCCTGAAATTAGTACTTGCTCAACTCCCAAAATGTATACCTGCACCTCTGCTGAAATAGGCATCCCTCCCAAACTTTCCCCTCTCAGAACTCTTAAACTGGATAAAGAGCTGAGGTGCAGACTTTGGGAGTAGTGTGTAGAAGGTACATTACAAAATTTTGCTAACAGTCTTACCAACCAAATGGGATTATACAAAAAGAGGGGGGAAAGTTTACATGTCTTGTACACGCTATAAGGTGATGAGACAGAATGACAACCAACTAATCTAGATGGTGCAAGGTGGAGTTTGAAACTGTGTGGGCAGCTGGCCTGGTGGTGCTGAGAGCTGAGGTGCAGGACACTACACCTTGTGCCATGCCAGCAACCTCAGGTTGCCAGAGGTCAGCAGGGGAAGGAGAGGACTGAGCATCTGATGGACTGCTCTCCTCTCCCAGGGATGGAAGAGTTGTAGTCCCACTCCTTGGCTGCCCCTTATTGGAGGCTGGAGGGCAGCACTGGAGTTAGGAAGGCATAGGAGCGTGAGAAAGTGGCCTGCACATGCCTCCAATTGCACACAGTTATGCCACTGGAGGAGAGCGCAGGAAGAAAACCAGAAAAAACATTGGGACTGGCAGCCTTTGTGATGGCCTAGCTATGTCCCAATTGTGACTCACTGCAGCATCTGGATTGTGCTCTGTGGGGGGGGGGGCTGGCACTCCTCCCTCCAGCCCCACCATGGGGGGTTAATAATCCATGAGGAACTATCAGGGTTGGGCCAGATTGAGATGACCAGGCTGAGATGGTGAGCCCTCTGAGAAGGGGGCTGGAGTCGCCTGTCAGCCCCAAGGTGTGGAAATAGAAGAATAATAAAAAAGAAACTGTGTGGGCATGTTTTGGAATAATTGCAAGGGATAGAGTTGTACATTTTTGTGGGATTACACATTTGGAAGGAGGTACTAAGGTAGTAGTGCCCTTTTTATGAGTGCTTTGGAATCTCAGCAAAGGGAATGAATCAGAAAAGAATAAATTAGAAGGGTGTTGTGGTGGCTGCATTCAGGGCATGGAATCAGAACATAGGAAACTAAAGTTACATTTTAAGAGTTTGAGAGGGTTTTTTTGGGGGAGGGCATACAGTGCCCAAATGGTTGGTGATAAGCTAAGGGAACTTGTCAGATATTTGCCATGTTGTTTTATTGGTGTAAATCAATTAATAAAAGCCCCATCAGAAAACTGGTAGCAAAGACTGATTTTTGACAATTTTGACAATTTGATATACTGTGTTTACTAAGCTGACAGGACCTGGAGGAAAATGATGTAATTGTTGCTTGAATTACATCAGTATTAATTTGTGATTCCACTGGCCGGTTTGATAAAGTATGGGGGATTTTCTGTTAAACCATCAAATAAAAGATGCAACAAAATAGCATTCCTGCATGACTACTTGCAGTTTCTGAACTTTATTTGTAACAGTTGTGATCTAGTTGTCCCCATGGGAGGGCAAATAATGCTTTTTTAAAGTTTGCATTTGCTTTTTAATATGAAAGGAGTGAGTAGAGGGGCATCGTCAAATTTCAGGAGGAATGCAGTGCCATAGTTTGGGGGCAGAGTAGGCAAAGGACGCTTTAATAGTAGGGGACAAAAATAAAATAAATCCACAATATGATTAGCTTTTCAAAAAGAAAACCCAGCAACTTTCCCAGAGAAAAAGAAGAAACAAAAATATTACTTTGAAACTCAAACCATTCTTTCCAGATCAAAATGCAACATAAATACTATCACTTGTCTAGTTACAGTCCCTTGACTGCATCGTCAATAGCACCCTTAGGACTGGGGAAATGTCCCCTCTCTCTCCTCCCTCTTCAAGATCAGACTTTCTTTTAGGGATCTTCATTCCTCGACTGTCCCCCTCATCCCCTGGAAGTTCCTAGGGCTGCTACTAGTATGGGTAGTAAAGCTTTAGCTGTCGCAGCCCCCACCATGTGGAACAACATCCCCTTGTCTCTTAGAGCAGCCTTCTCCCATGCCACCTTCAAATCTTATTTCAAAACCTGGATCCTTGGGGAACTTCAATGTAACTGCTCACCCGGTAGCCCCTCCCCCCCCATTGGCTGTAGCTCTTCTCTCTTGTTGCTTCTGCTGCATTTGAGTCTTTACCTCTCTTGCATCTATGCTTCAGTGGTTGCCAGGCCAGTTGGGCAGTCAAGTTGCAGTATTGTGGGGAAAACACTTACTGTCCACCTTCGTCTTTCCACCCATGCTTTCGATAGTTGTCTAGTCGGTCTTCTGCCTCTATGAACCTGCCAACTCTATTTAAGTTTGCATTTACTGATTTTTTAACCAAAATTGTCATTGTGCTGTACCAACTGTACTCCTCGTGAACTTATATATCTTTCATTGTACTGTTGATAATTACCATGTTTTTATGTATTGCATTCTTTAAATCCTTAAGCATTGCCGTGTTGTTAATGTTTGGTTTGCATTTTGTCAAGTTGCTTATTTCTCATTTTTCAACCAGTATTTCATGTACTATACAAATTGCATTTCTTTGTAAATATGTATTTTATATATGTATATATGTATTCCTTGTCATTGCTGTTCCATTCTCATGGCCCAGGTCATGCCTGAAAACAGTCCTTTGGATCAGTGTACCTACCCGGTAACCAAAGTCATAAAATAAATAAATAAATGGAAAAAGGAATGAGGAAACCCCTGTTTATCCAGTACATGCTAATAGGCCAACTGACTATCTCATTCAGTCCTATCACTTGAGGCCGACCTAAATCATTTTTTCCAAAATTTGTCACAATCCATCCTTGATGAGGAATTTCATTCTCTGCTGTATACCCCTTATGTAGACCCTGGCTTATACATTCCAGTTCAGCTACAGAGACAACCTGCTGTTGGAGTACCAAATGACATTGTATTTGCCAAATAAAAAATGTTATTGTGGAGAACCATAAAACCACCATAGATTTGTCATAACTCCTTCAAGCCTGTGTCAAGACTCTGATCACTAGCTCATGATATTTCAATGTGTTAAATAAAGGTCCATCCTATACCCTGGCATCATAGCTTTGGAACTGTTCAATAAAAGGCACTCTAAAAATAAATGGTCTTGTGTTTCTGAGGCAGCTGCACATACTAACCTGGGAAAGAAATATTTATTTAGACCTTTTTTTTGTTTCTTATTTTTTTACACCGAGTCTCCCATGTGTGTTCAGCCATTCTGCATCCCACATTTGAGGTGGTATCCAGCTGTCAGTTTATTATCAATTTATTTATTCATTTTTTGGTAAGCGGGTAGGTACACTAGACAACTGCATGCCTATTTGCAGGGTATAACCTGGGAGGGCATAAAGCACGAGACACAACAGGGTAAAAGCACAAGTACATCAAGTCATCAAAATACAAATTTATAGAGCTAACAGCTCCAGGGTTTGGATAAGTACAGTATGAAGTATTGCAAGTTGACAAATAATTAGATAACTAACAAAGATGGTTAAGGCAAGTATGATCTGAAGTCCGAGAATTAATGGTCAGGAAAAGTACAAATGAAATATTACAGGTTGACAATTAATTAGATAAGTAACAAAATAGGTTAAGTCTAGTACATTCTGAGGTGCGATAATCAACTATGAAATGTTCATATGGTTATGGTCAGGGTGGATGGAAACAGGTGCATTTCATGGATTGAGTTAGGTAGGACTTGAGGGCTGATTTGAAAGATGATGTGGTGGGGAGTTGTGGATATTTGGGGAAGGGCATTCCAGTACTTGGGAATAAATGGAGAAAATGCCTGTTCACCCATCTTGGTTGAGCATTTGGGTGTAGCAAGTGAGGTAGAGTCTAAGGACCTGAGGGAGTAGGTGGGTTGGGAGCTATGTAGTAGTGGAATATGGATGACTGAAGGATTGGCCTGGAGTTGTTTGTGTATAAAACAGACTAGGGCATAGGATCAGGAGGCATGGGGGATAGCCACCCTAAGAAGGAGTAGAGAGCGATGGTACATGAGATGTAGGGATGAGAGGGCAAAGCAGCGTGTTATTGCATGTGACATGCCATTTGTGTAAAGAGTTTGAGGAGGAATTAGTGACGAGGAGAAAGCTATATTACAGGCAGGGAATGATAGCACCTTGGGTGATGGCCAGGTGGGTGTTTGGGGTAAGCAAGTGTCTGAAATGGTAGGCTATGCCAATTTGACAGTTTTTGTAGCTTTACACTGGTTAGGGATGTGGAGGTTCAAGTCAAGGGCTGGGTCAAAAGTAACACCTATGTACTTAACTTCTTTCACTACAGTGAGAGGAGAGCCATTTAGACACCTGGGGCCCAATTTTAGAAGGGACTTAGAGTGATGCAAAGGACTTGTGGCTATGAGATAGATACAAGAGGCAACTTGCTTCAGACATTGTGGCTAGTGTAGTTTTGCAAAGAAGCCTGCTGCAGACACTGAAACAAGTCCCTTGCACCAAATGCAACAATTAAGACCAGCTCCCCCCAGTCTAAAGTTGTTTCATTTGGGGACCCATTTTATGGGGCTTGAACCAAAGCTCTTGTGCAAGCTGCCATAAAGTGTGAAACATGTCACAACTGTGCCAAACCTTGTAAAATTGGGCTGCGGTGCATCAAAGGGGTTTGGTGTATGTGCACCAAACACTGTGGTTGTCACAGGGCTTGATGCAAGCTCTGCATCACCCTTCTAACATCATACCCCTGATGTCCATGGGGTACGAGCAGGATGACCTGCTTGCTCTGGAGCTAAACAGCATCATGTGTGTTTTGGATGTGTTGAATACCAGGCTGTTGGCCACCAACCAGTTTTGTATGTGGGTGAAGTCCTTTGATAGTTGGGTATTGATGAGTTGGAAGCTCTTGGTGCTGTAATATAGGGCAATATCATCAGTGTAAATTATAACTGAGCTGGTGGTGGAGACAGATGGGAGGTAGTTAATGAAAATTGAGAAGAGAAGCAGGCCTAGAATTGATCTCTGAGGAACACCCCAGGTGACGGGCAGCTGATGTAAAGAGGAGTCTCCAAATTTAATGAATTGGAACAAGTCATCAGGTAGTTGGAAAACCAGGTATTGGCATGGGGGGAGACATCAAGAGATGTTAATTTTGGGGTTAGGAGAGCATGGTCAACAAGGTCAAAAGTCTTAGACAGGTCAATAAAGATAACATCAGTGAAAGAACCTTTCTCTATGGCAGATTTAGTGTTGTCAGTAAGCTTAATGAGGGTGGTAGTGGTCTTGTAATCATTTTGGAGTCTGTGCTGGAATGGGATGAGGAGGTTGTGGGTTTACAGGTAGTCTGTTAGCTGGGAGGCAACAACTTTTTCAAGTATTTTGCCGAGGATGGGCAGAAGGGTGATGGGACAGTATTGAGAGATGCCTTTGTGGTTATCCTTTTGGGGGACAGGGACTACCCTAGCAACTTTTCATTGAGATGGGACCATGCCAGATGTAAGGGATGGATTGCAGATGTGGGTGATGGAAATGGAGAGAGACTGAGATCCAAACTTAAGTAGCCTAGCCTCAATCCTATCTGGACCTGGAGCGGCGATGAGTGGAAGGGAGTAAAGGAGATTGCAGACTTCTTTTCTGGTGACTACTTTCTGGCAGAAGGGGGCTGAGTAGGGGTGGGTAGATATGGGGGGAGGTTAAAATTTGCAGGTGAATTTGCTGCTAATCAGCTGAAATTCACTTCTGCAGAGCTCCACAAAGTTTTTACCACATTCAGAAACTTCAAAATGGTGAAGCTCCACCATGAAGTGCAAATTTTCACCCACAAAAGGCAGAATTTTGACTAAATTCTGCAATTCTCGGAAGAAATTCAGCACTTTGTAGGCAGAATGCTGCACTTTGCGGTGGAACTTCACAGTGCATAATTTTTAAAATTGTGCAGAATTTGCAGATTAATTAGTGAAGTGAAGTTTACTAATTTCACCCATTGCTAGGGGTGGGTGTGGCTGGGTGGTAGTCCTCAGCAGGGGGAGTATGGGCAGGGAAGGGGGAGAGATCAGTGAACTGAGTGTTGAATGCTTTTGTGATAAGGAGTGGGTTGGTACAATGGCACCACTTGCAATCATGTCCTTTTGTAGGGACCTGGTATGAGCTCATAGGAGCCCTTTGATGTGTCCCAGAACCTGCTAGGGTTGCCTGCAGAAGTTGTGAATTTCTTCTTGCAGAAGGAGCTTTTGGCTGTGCATGTTGCTTTTTTCCACAGGTTTTGCATTTCCTGGTAGTTGAGCCAGTCTTGTAGTTTTGAAGAGGCTTTTGAGGAGGCCCATCATCTGTCTCTTTTTTATAGCAAGAGAAGGTCACTGTTTAGCCAGGGGATGGGAAAGCCTCATACTTGCCTCATTGTGATAGGAATTAGCCTACTTTGGAGGTGGGAGATTTGGGACGGGAAAATATTTAAGGCAAGGTTTACACCTGTGGAGGCTAAGGTTGGGGACCAGTCAGTGAGGAAGAGCTTGGCATTGAGGTTGAAGGGGTCATGGTGTGATAGGTTCCTAATGGTTAAAACCATGGGGAGGGGGACTTTTGGAATCTGGATCTTCCATAGGCAGTAAGTGGGGCAGTGATCACTGATGGAGTCTGTGAGTATGCCAGATACTTGGATCTGATCAGGCCTGTCTGTCAGCATCCAATCTAATAGAGTGGAGGATGTACTGTGGAGGGAGAGGCGGGTAGGACTGGTGATAATCTGTGTGAGAAAGGCCATGCTGATGAGTAGTTCATAGGTTCAGGAGTTAAGGCTTAGACAAATAAGGTTTTGGTCTCCCTTGATGATTATTTTATTCTGGATTATGGAGGGAAGAATGGCATCAATGAGGACAGTTTGCCCTAATATGCCACATTTTGTGGGATTGTATACACAGAGGAGACGAAGTTAGCATGTCTAGCACAGATTTAGTGCCCCCCTCTGTTCAAGCCCAAAAGTAACAATGACTGAAAAAAGAAGTACTGAGTATCCAAAGTAAAAGGATTTTCTTGACTGAGATCCAATGTCCTCTGAACAAATTTCCATATAATTAGTTTTTGAGTCAACAGTGACACATAATCATGAAGCTGTGACAGGGTTACCCATAGTGGCCAAAGGAATTTCCCCTGTTCCGATCGAATCAAAAAGGGGTCCAACCACCATGCAAACCATGGGCCCCATGTCTCAACCTTTCTTTAAGAAAAGTACCCAAATAAAAAAAAAAAAATTCTATACAAAAAAAACTACCGGGTTTACCACACACAATGCTACTTCCTTAATAGATGAGTATAATACATTAGATTTAATTGGGTTTATGAAATGGGCATTGAAATTCTAGCATTCTCATTGGCCAGTGACTGTGTGCTAATGTGTCTAACAACACAGGAATAAGACCAGGCAATACCCACTGGGCATTGATATGGGTGATGCTGCACACAAAGAATGTTCAGAAATCAAAAAGTCACCATCTTGTTTTGTGCCAGAAGCGATGTCACCCTGACTGTGATATTCTACCAGGAACTGTACACAAACTTGAGAGTAGCAGACTGGTAACGACACCCCAAGCAGCATTGCCGGTTCTAATAGTGTCATCCTGTGAAAAATGAAAGCTTACAACTATTACTACGATCTAGGCTGTGAATCTCAAGCTACCCCTTGCCCAGCACTCACAGCGATGCTGAACTGCTCCTCCTCCCAATGCAGCAGCTCCCGATCTAAGCTGTGAATGTCAAGCTACCCCCCTGCCCAGCACTCACAGTGACGCTGAACTGCTCCTCCTCCCAATGTAGCAGCTCCCCGACAGCCATGAATCTGAACACGGAAGGGACTGTGCACCGCAGTTTACCATCACTCTCCAGTACTCCACTGTCCCCGGGACTGTGCATCAGGCTTTACCATCACTCTTCACTACTCCACTGTCCCCAGCTCACTCAGCGTCCCAATAAAAGTTGAACACCGGCTCTTTACCTGTAAAACTATTGCTAGTTGGGCGGGTGGTTGCCATGACAACTACAGAAAGACAAGTAAGGAAGCCTTAGCAGCTCAGGAGTCCAAGTAAACAAAAGAAAAAAAAACAGGCGGAGGAACTATTTTATTAAACAGTAACACAAACATTTAACTTTTTTACTATTAAATACTATATATTTCAGCTATCACATACATCTGTATTTTTGATAGTCATTTTCATAAGTGCAATAAGCCACTCCAGGGTCTGTGTGTTAGACACTTTAACACATGGCTAGGAGGCTGGACACACTCGGCCAGTGGCCTTGTGCCTCACTACGCCTCCTAGCCGTGTGTTAAAGTGTCTAACAAACACCCTGTCATGTCTTATTGCTTACTTAACCTGCTTCCCCAAGTCATAGGAAATTAATTATATAAACTAGATTTCATTGCTATAGAGGAGGGGAGGCATAATCTAAATGTAAAAAAAATAGGGATAATAAAATATTTTATCATATGTACCCTTGTTTTCTTTAATAATTGCCAAGCTTTCCATGACTTTGCTTTTTGTTTACCAATGTTGATTGTAACTTCCCAATTAAGTTTTCCATTGTTTATGCTACCAAATTGTAGCCACAAAATCTTAAAAGGTTCGTCTGTCATTTCCATCCCTCCTTCTACTGTGGGAGCAGCTTGCTTGTTGGACCCCAATAGATGCACCATACATTTCTGTATGTTAATTCGAGAGATAGAAACCCCTGTAAATGTGTCAACAACCTCTAATAGACTACAGACACTTGAACTGTCTTTTGTTAAAATAGACAGTTCCTATGCATAGGTTAAAACTTCTGGTGACACAATGTCCTTTTTCCAGGAGATCCCTCATATCTGCTGGTTTTGAACTAGTTTCCAGATCAAGGGGCAATGCCCAGGATATACAGCAATGGCCTCAGTGGGCACCCTTGATGAGCCCCCTGCAAGACTAGAATGCCATTTCCCAGCCAACCATTTACACTGGGATATGCATAAGCCCCCTCATAACTGTGTTGAATCCAAGTAATGAAGATATTGGGGAAGCCATATTTTCCATGGAACAAGAAAAAGAAACTGTGACAATAAAGAAATATTTTCTCATGATTCAGAAAAAGCACTATCCCAGACATATCCTCCCTTTATTGCTATGTGAAAAAAGTTTCCCTCAGTAGGACCAGATGTTGCAGAATGGTTTGGCCTGTTAAAAAACACATCTGTTAAGCACCGATAATTGAATTAAGAATCAGGGTGAATCTTTTTCCCAATACTGTCAGCATGATCTTATAAGTCACATTCATGAACCTAATTTGTCTCCAGCTCTGTATGCCACAACTACCCCCCTTCTTGAAAAGGAATATTAACATGGGCTCTTTCATACCTTGGCAGAAAATACCTGAGGATAACCATTAGTTGAACAGGTCCACTAAGTCCATGTGAAGAGGATCCAGTAAACATTTATGAAGTTTCACTGTCAGACCATCCTAGCCTGGGGTAGTGCCCACATTAATGCCTTTGATACCTTCTAGAACCTCTTCAGCAGTAATAAGCCTGGTAATGCTATCTTTTGTCCTTTGTTCTAGAACCGGGCAGGTAAAATCTATCCAGAATCCTCATTTTCCAGAGCTAATGGTCCCATCCTCTTACTGAGCCTGTGTTTTATATCCCTTCAACCTTTTTAAAATCTCCTCTTTCCTGAGCCAACCTTATGGCGTAGAGGGCTGAGATGCTGGTGCCTTACCTCATGCCATCCCGGTGACCTGGGTTCTGCAATGACCTTGAGCTACTGGGGTGCCGGCTCAGGAGGGTGGGGGAGTGTTGGAATGAGATTGAGCTATGGCTCTCCCTTCCATAGAGGTGGATGCCCGCTCCACCATAGTCCCGCTCCCACTGGGTGGCGGTCTGGTGGGTAGAAGCAGGTGGTTGGTTAGGAGCGGTGATGTAAGTATGGGGAGGGGTGGAAGGGGCCACTGGATCCTGGCAAATGCCCCCAGTGGGGGAGGGAGTAAAATAGAGAATAAAAAAAATAAATAAATAAACTCCTGTTTCCCCTGGACTTTATTACCTATTGAATCATAAAGTTGGGACATGACCCTGTTATTTACCCTATATGAAAAATTATCAAATGGGGAGTTAGCCAGCCATTTTCATTTTGTACCGTACTTTCTTTCAGCAAGTTGTGAAGTCACCCTGTTATATATGGATTTTTTCACATCCTCCTTCAGCTGACTGACTTATGACAAAAAAACTTAAACTGGTTTTCATAAGCACATATCAGTAGTTTGTGCAAGTGGGAATGCAGACTGAGGTATCTCCGATGCTCTTAGCTGGCTATATCTTTACTCAGCTTTTGGATGAAGCCTTGCAGGTCCTGTTTCATGTCCTTCCACCAAGCCAATGTCAGAGACATACAGTGCATGCAGTGAATGGTACTCTGTCCCTCAGAAAATTCCTGAGTAGTGTCCCTTAATTCAGTAAGCTGTAACAGTTCATTGTTAGCTTTCCATAAGCCTGTGCCTCCCATGACCCTGTCCTGGATACTGACATCAATGCATCTTAGAGCATGATCAGAGGTTTCAGAAGGTATTATAACTGCCCACCCTACAGGAAGGGTCTTGTACACCAGGATACAACTCAGATTTACCTAGGTAGAAAAATGGTCTAGTCATCACAAGTTGGTACTAAACTATAAAAAAACTAAGCTTATGCTGTTCAGCAACTCCCATAATAAGCACAGGAAACATCCTTTGACTATCACTAAGTGCTTTGGTACTGCCCTCAAACAGATATAATTCTTTAAGTATCTTGGAGTCACCAGAGACAGCAACCTATCATATGGAATGCATTCAGATAACATTTCTAAAGCTGTAAATATTCGTATTGGTCTACTCTACAGACACAGGAGATCTCTGACCCCAGAAGCCTTAAGGATAGCCAGGGCTGGATTAACAAGTTGTGGTGCCCTGGGCAATTTTGAATTTTGGGGCCTCCTGTGACTTAACCCCAAAAGTTAAATGATTTTTAATGCCTTAAAATGCATTTGGAGGGTTTTCCAGCTACTCTGAATGCCATTCTTGGGGTGGAAATAGAGGGCTATTGTTTGAAGTTGAATGGCTGGATTACATGCACACTGAATGTCAGAACTCAAACACAGTCATGTGTTACTGGCTCCTCCACACCAACATCTCACTGCCCAAATAGAGAGTAGCCCTGGACAGTCTGCCATTTAAATGTGTTAGCCATCCTTAGACCAGTGGGCTGATCTATCTGGTGTTGAGTTGGGCAGCAGGTAGGTGGGTGCTGCTGTGAGGGACAAGGAAGGTAACCCAGATACAATAAACCTGCTGCAGCTACTGTGAATATTTGCTGGGGTGAGGGGTCACAGTACTGACCACAGTCAGCAAGAGACCTGAGTAACTGTGGCTGGGGCTGCCTTACAAAACTTCAGTAACTGGTGGCATGATGACAAACAAAGCACTGGGAGAAGATTAAGAAGTGAGAGAAGCTGGCTGGAGCCTGGTGCAATGAAAGGCTGATTTTTTCTCCCACTCCCTGTCTCCCTCTCTTACTATAGTATGATCCTCTTCTCACGAGTCACATAATTTTATTTAAAACTTTTTTAAATGAGCTTTATTATTATTATTATTTTTTCACCTGAGATAAAGACAAAGTCAAGAAGATGAGAAGGCAAATAGGACAGAAATCTCTGGTGGTGATTTGGGTCCGTTCATCCTCTGGCCTTTCTGCTGACTACTTGCACTCATCGCTGGCAGATCCTACTACTTGACAGTTTCCCTGACACACACAAGGTGACGGCAGGTGCGTTCTGTACTGCCAGTCTGCCTTTGGCCTTAGCTGATAATTCAGCTGTTTTCCAGACCTCGAGACCCAATGACTGAGTTGACAGCCAGTCCAGAGAGTGGGCCTAGTGACAGGCCACAGACGCTGAGGCGCAGAGTGTGGAGGGACGGTCTATCTCTCTCTCTATCGACAATGATGACAGGATTCGGCAGCTCTCAGTTTTCTGGCGGCTGATATGTGGTGCCGTTTTCTAGATTCGGGTGGGACTTACTTCATTTTAGCGAGATGTGGCGGAACCACCATGCACCGTGCGTGATGCATGGGCCTGAGGGCTGGGGGGACAGAAAGGTTCTGCTCTGGGTGGGTGGGGTGCAAATCAGTGGAGGACCATATTGGAACAATTTCATTGGCTAGCTAGCATGTTATGCTTCACCTGACCTGCAGAGAGAACGTCCATGGGGCAACAAAAATGACGCAAAGGGCAAGCCATTTGGACGGTCGAGGTGGTGGGCTTGGCGGGGGGAAAGGAATGGTCGATGATCGACCCCCCCAAGGTTTAGTCACACACACAGTGGGAAAGAACAGGGGGGTCAGGGAAGAAGAAAAAAAAAAGTAAAAAGAGAGAGAAAAAAAAATCATTGGCTCCTCAAACTAGGGGGCCCAGGGCAATTGCCCCTTTTGCCCTATGGTTAATCCGGCCCTGAGGATAGCTGTGCAAAGCTCTATTATTTATATAATTGACTATGGACTGATCATCTATGGCTCTGCAACTGATACCGCCCTCCGGGGTATCTCCACTGCTCTTAACAAGGCATGTCGTCTCGTCTCGGGAGCCCACCATCTCACTCACACGTGTGACCTCTAGGTCCTAACTGGTTTGCTCCAGCTTAAAAATTGCATCAAATATCAAACGTGCCTGATGGCCAAGGAAATAACCTTAGGCATCTTGCCAGCTGGAGTACAAGATCTTCTAAGCCCCCATTGAAATTCACGCTGCACCCGAGTTTCTGATTCTGAGCTCCTAGAGGTCCCTCATTGCCGACCCACCCAGAGTCAACAATCATTCGCCTACAGGGCCCCCCTCTGGATGAATGCTCTCAACAATGACATCACCTCTGAAACTAAGCTGGGCCCATTTAAAGACAATCTTCGGTCACTACTCTCTACAGCTAGCACCTGTGATTATCTCCCTTAACCCTGTTTTCCCAAACTTCAACCTTAGCACTCAACCTCTTTCATAGTAACTTAGTACTCTTGCCTCCTACCCCTCCCCCTGCATCCCTGCATCCCCCCTACCCCCTCTCCACCCTTTCTCCCCCTTCCTTTCCCCATCTCCTCACATCCTCCACTCCCACCCCTCTCTTACTCCCAGCCCACCCCACATCCCTTCCTACACCCTGTGCCCTTTTTGTCTTGACAAAGCCTGCTGGCCAATATCAATGTAGTGTATGCATTTTCCTGTGCCTGAATCTGAGTACCATAATGTGTCTCTGTTGTTTTACATTGACTGTCCATTATGATTTTGTGTCCATTATGAGTTTTGTACCTCAAATTTACACTTTATTGTACTGTATTTTACTGTCCTGTTTAATCTGTTGTCCTTGCTACTCACGTGGAACCTTTGTAAAAGAGCTCTTAGCTCAAAGGTATATGTAATCCGAGACTTAAATAAAGAAATATATAAAAAAATTCTATGCAGTATACAATCCAACCTTTAAAAAGGGCATGCTCTCTGGATTTATGGAGTGCTTGATATGCATCCACCAACACTGCAGACCAGAGCCTTTCTTTCCCTGTTCTCCCTAACGTCTAGGGGGAAAATAAAATCACCCCCAATGGCTAGCTTCTTTTAAGTAAACAAAAAAGGTATAAGGTTTTAAAAAAAACTGTATGCACTTAGATTTAGATTGTGAAGGGTCGTACAAGCTTATGAAATGGTAGTATTGACCTGAGAGAGTTACATCTACTGTAATAGTAACATTTTCATTCTGTTTTTAATTTTTTCATTTTGTTTAATTTTTATACTTGTAACATAGAAACATAGAATTTGACAGCAGATAAGGACCACTTGGCCCACCTAGTCTGCCGATTTTCATTCCAGTTTCATATACAGTACTACAGATCCTAAATGATCTGCGGCTTACCATCTATTTACTATCACTGGAGTTCCTTTTTGTCAGTCCCATGCGTTTTTGAATTCCCCTACCATTTGTGCCCCCATAGGCTCTGCCTGGAGGCTGTTCCATGGATCCACCACCCTTTCCATGAAAAAATACTTTCTCATGTTACCCCTGAATCTACCCCCCCCCCCCCGATTCTCATATCATGGACCCTTGTTCTTGAACATCTTTTATGAGAGATGCTACCCTCGTTTATCTTATTTATACCCTTGAGGTATTTGAAAGTCTCTATCATAGACCCCCTCTCTCTCCTCTCTTTCAGGGAATGCATACTGAGATCATCTAGTCTCCCATTATATGACTTCTGGTGTAGACCATTAATCATTTTTGTCACTCTTTTCTGAACTGCTTCCACTCTGTGTATGTCCTGCTGGAGACATGGCCTCCAGAACTGGACTCAAAACTCTACTAATGTTATATACAGTGGCATCACCATATTCTTCCTTCTGCTGGAGATACCTCCACCTATGCACCCTAGTATTCCACCGGCTCTGCTCACAGCCTTCTCACATTGTGTGGTAACCTTCAGGTCATCAGCTATGATTACTTCCATGGTCCTTTCCTATTTGGTGGTCGTCAGTACCTCCCCCCATCATGTACTCCTCCCTTGCATTTTGGTGCCCTAGTGCATGATCTTGCACTTCTTTCCTTTGAATCTTAGCTGCCACACCCTTGACCACTCCTCAAGCTTTCTTAGCTCCCTTCACATTTCCTCTACCCCTCCTGGAGTGTCAACCCCGTTGCAGATCTTCGTGTCATCTGCAAAGAGACATACTTTCCCTTCTAGCCCTTCTTCAATGTCACTTTTCAAGACATTAAAGAGGACTGGGCCAAGCACCGATCCCTGTGGGACCCTGCTGATCACCCCGCTCTCTTCAGATTGAAATATGTTGACCATCACCCTTTGCATCCTATTGCTCAGCCAATTTTTGATCTATTCTACCACGCTGGGACCAACTCTCAGGCTGCCCAGCTTGTTTACAAGACTTCTAAGTGAGACGGTGTCAAAGGCCTTGCTGAAACCCAGGTAGGCCACATCCACTGCACCTCACTGATCTACTTCCCTAGACACCCAGTCAATAAAATCTATCAGATTTGTTTGATAAGATCTTCCCACTTTTAATCCATCCTGCCTCGGATCCTGTGCTCCATTGGATTTGAGATATATCAAAAACCTTTCTTTTTGTAGTGATTCCATTAATTTCCCCACAGCCAAGGTCAGGATAACTGGCCTGTAATTGCCAACCTCTTCCCTGCTCCCACTTTTGTGGAGAGGGACTACATTCACCCTCCTCCAGTCCTTTGGTACCACACCTGTTTCCAGTGATCGGTTGAACAGAGCAGTCAGTGGTGCTGCCAGCACCTCCCTGAGGTCTCTTAATACTCTGGGATGTATCCCATCCAGCTCCATTGCTGTGTCCACTTTCAGATTTGTGGGTTGGTTTAGGACTCTTTCCTCCATAAATGGACTGGTTTCCACCTCCCTCCCAGCTGTGCTTCTCTTACCTATGATCCTTCCCCTTCCCCTTCTTCTGTGCATACTGAACAGAAGTTCTTATTCAGGATTTCTGCTTTTTCTTGGCCCCCCTCTGCACATTCCTCTCCTTCCCTTTTTAGTCTCACGATGACACTCTTAGTCTTTTTTCTAATGTACTTGAAAAAGTTCTTGTTCCCTTTTGTTATTGCCTGGGATATTTTTTCTTCCATTTTCACCTTTTCAGTCCTGGCTGCTTTCCCTGCCTCCCTCTGCTTTTCCAGATTGCTTTCTTATGGCCTGGGGGAGCTCACATTTAAATGTGAGAGTGCCTTGTCCCACACAGCAAAACAGCAAGCAAGTTTTATCAGCATTAAAGATGTTTGCCTCATAGCCATCAAGAATGTCTGGCAGGACATCTCTAACCCAATCATTAGCACCTGAACCATCAGCGTTTCATTTTTTGCCAAGTGCACAACAGTAACACATGTTATTCCTTGTCTCCCAGTGCTTTAGCCACCCAACAGTTGGTCTAAAATCATATCTGCCCAGTGTCTCTGCAAATTGCTTTGTTTTGTGTAAAAGCAGAGGGCCACTCACCATTATCTCCCATTCCCGCATGCTGGTAAACCACACCAGGAGAGCCTCCTCAACCTCCCCTGTCTCTTCCACTTTCTCAATCAATCAATCAAAGAATTTTATTGTATGACTAATAAAAGTCTTCACAATTTCAAAGATATATAGGACAATAGAATATAAATACCTTCACAAGGTTGCTTATAAAATGCACAAATTTCACATAGGTTAAAATGGACACATAAGGGTTGTGCATTATAGATAACAATACCTCCCCCTCACCCCTCCACTCTCCCCACTAGTTTCTTCTTAGTATGTGGTTCTCGATTTCTCTATTTTTTTAGATTCTCATGTTTGTCAACTATTTATTTATGTTAATGTGATTCTAAAATATTAGTCACTGGAAGCACTTTATGTAATTAGGTTCTAAAGGAACTTAGTCATTAAAGATATCTTAATGGCTATATATTTTTAATTTTTGTTTTTTCGTTGATACTGTTCTAGAGGTGTTTATTTTCAGTAGATTGGTCTGAAACCAGGTCTGCATATTATTGAAATCCCTTTGACAGTAAGATTGGACATCATCTAAGACTGGACCTGAGGTGAAATATATGGTGTCATCCAAATACATATGCATCCAGGAACTGGAGCAACTAGAGGGGAAGTCATTTATAAATATTGAGAAAAGAATAGGGTGAGGATAGAACTTTGGGGTACACCAGCTAGAATGGTGATAGTGGAGGAGGAGTTTCCTACTTTAACAGATTGTAGCCTGTTACTTAAGTAGGAGATGAACCACTGTACTGTGGGGGGGGGGGCTAAGCCTGCTGCCTCAAGCTTGGTAAGGAGGTGTGGGGTTGGGAGACTGAGTCGAAGGCCTTTGCCAGATCAATGAAAACTGCTGCTGTTAAATGTCCTTGATAAGAGGCAGAGTGGATGTGTTCTGTGGCTCACAATAGGGAAGAGATTGTGAAGTGATGTTTCCTGAAGCCTGATTGGTAGGGGGAAAGGAAATTAGTTGATGCAAGAAACTCAGATAGTCTGGACAGTACAAGTGATTCCTGGACTTTGGAATGGGCTGGTAAGAGGCCTATAGTTTCCAGGCACTGAAGGGTTACAACCTTTATGCAAGGGGATTTCACTAGCCAATTTCCAGGCTTGAGGGACAGTGCCAGAGGAGAAGGATACATTTAGAATGTGGGTAAGAGACTAAGCTATTTCAGGAGCAGACAAGAAAAGCAGCTTAGGGTGGATCCCATCGGCAGTGGACTTGGTGATATTTAGGGAGCAAAGGGCATTCAGGACTTCTTGTGGGGAGATGGGTACAAATAGGAAGGTGTTAATACGGGAGTTGAAAGGTGTATTAGTTGTGGGGATGGTCAGAGAGGGCACAGGAGGTGAAGAATTTATTTAGTGCATCAGAAGTGCTGGTGGTGTCAGGGATAATCTGCCCATCTTGCTTCAGGGCAGAAGAGTTGAATTGAGAGGGTAGGTACAGCAAGGTGTGTACCACCTCCCAGAAGGAAGAGGGATGTACGTTTTGTGGATGTGATCTAAAGTAATCTGTTTTAGCTCATCTTATGACCTTGGTGTAGGCATTTCTGAGGGTGTTATAGACTTGTCTGGTTTGAGGGGCCTGAAGGGTTTTGAACAGAGATCATGCCTTGTCTCGAGCTTTGTACTGGGCAATAAGTGGGGCAGAGACCCATGCATGGTGTTGCTTCTTTACCCTGGTTTTAATTAGGGGTGCATGGTAGTCACAAACCTTGGTGAAGATATTTTAGAATCTAGAGAGTGCTGTGCTACAGAATGATATTCACAGGGAACTGGTATGGGACATAGAGTGCATACGTTTGTATACTAAGCAGATGATCTGTTGGTTTACCTGACAGATCTGAACCCTTTCCTCCTAGCAGAATGGACTGCCCTGAAGCAATCTGAAGCCTTGGCTGAATATCACCTAAATCAGATCAGGACAAAACAACAGTTCTGCAGGTGGCATATACTGCTCCCTCCTTCCTGATGACTCAGTACTGCTTTAAATGGAATCAGAAAGCAATGAAATACTTAGGGGTCAATATTTCTAGAAACCTAATGCAATTAACATATAAGTTGCATGTCTCTTACAACAGCATTTGTCTCTTATTTACATGGATGGCAATTGTTGCCTTTGCCCCTTATCAGTAAAGTGGAGGTAGCCAGAATGAATCTCCTGCCTAGGTTTTTTATTCTTAGCTGATGCCACCAGTCACCTCATAACAAGGGCAGTTCCTACAGTGGAACAAACAAATCTCCCTCTTTCTTTGGGAAGGGAAACAGGAATGAGTGGCATATAAAAAGTTACAACTTCCTAAATCTTGAGAAGGAATGGCACTCCCGCATTTGTAGTCCTATTGCTGGGCAGCACAGCTCAAACACATTAATTGAATTCCACATACAGGGGCCACTGGGAAGATATAGAATAACAAATGGCACTAAAACTGACACTTTCCAACGAAAAGGCACTCCTTATTGCTGCATGCTATTGATTGCCTTCTGGTGGCAGGCCCTCTTACCTCATCTTCAATGTCTAATTGACACGGCTAACACCAAGTGCATTCTAATGGGGGACTTCAACCTAAATTGGAATGATGAGAGCTCCAAGTAGCTCAAGGACTTTTGTGATGCATGTGGGTTGGCAGAGATAAGCCGTGCAGTCACCAGACCCAACAGAAAAAAACCAAAGTGAGGCATTCTTCTGGATCTCATGTTAGTTATCAAACCTCATAAGATTTCACATGCCGGGGTGTTTTTCAATGACCTAAGTGATCACTGTGCCATTGCCTGCATCAGACATGCTCCTCAAATAAAATCAGCCACCAAATATAAGCTAAAAAGGTGCTTGAAAAAGTTATTTTAGAATGCCTTCCTAAATGACCTGGGCAACATCAGATGGCTAGAAACATAGAAACATAGACTTTGAAGGCAGATAAAGACCGCTTGGACCACCTCGTCTGCCCATTTCCCTATCTACAGGATACGCTGCAGATCCTAGTTAATCAACAGCCTATTTCTTCCTACCCCCCCACAAGAATTGCCTTGTGTCTGTCCCATTCATTTTTGAATTCTCCCACAGTTTTAGAACCCACAACCTCCTCAGGAATGCTGTTCCATGCATCCACCACCCTCTCTGTGAAAAAATACTTCCTCATATTTCCCCTGAGCAGTCCCCCCTCTGTCTTCAAATTGTGTCCCTTTGTTCTTGCACATCTCTTTTTCTGAAAGATGCTACCCTCTCGGACCTTGTTGATTCAACTGAGGTACTTAAAAGTTTCTATCATGTCCCCCCTCTCCCTACTTTCCTCAAGGGTATACATATTAAGCTCCTTTAGTCTCTCCTTGTATGGCTTCTCTTGCAGACCCTGCACCATTTTAGTTACCCTCCTCTGGACTGCTTCCATTCTGTCTATGTCCTTGGGGAGATGGGGTCTCCAGAACTGGATGCAGTACTTCAGATGGGGTCTCACCAACTGTCTGTACAGAGGGATAACAACTTCCTGTTTTCTGCTGGTGAAGGCTCTCCCTATACATCCCAGTATCACCCCAGCCCTCCCTACTGCCTTCTCACATTGCTTGCTAACCTTAAGCTCATCTGATATGAGTACCCCCAGGTCCCACTCCATTTTTTTGTTGTTACTACCCCCCCCACATTGTGTAATCTTCCCCCGGGTTTTTGTTTCCAATGTGCATTATTCTGCACTTCATTGCATTGAATCCAAGCTGCCATACTTCTGACCATTCCTCCAACCTTGCCAAGTCCCTGCTCATCCTTTCCACGCCTCCTTGTGTATGAACCCTGTTGCAGATCTTTGTGTCATCTGCAAAGAGGCATACTTTTCCTTAAAGTCCCTCTGCAATGTCACTTATGAAGACATTAAAAAGAACTCAACTCAGTACTGAACCCTGCAGTACCCCACTAGTAACCCATCTTTCTTCAGAGTGGACTCCATTTACAATTACCTTCTCTGTCCTGTTGTCCAGCCAATGTTTTACCCAGACTACCACCCTGGGACCCACTCCCAGGTTAGTTAATTTGATTATTAATCTTTTGTGTGGGACTGTGTCAAATGCCTTGCTAAAGTCTAGGTAGGCCATGTCCACAGCCCCTCCTTGGTCTACTACTTTAGTCACCCAGTCAAAGAAATCAATGGGATTCGTCTGACATGACCTTCCTGCTATGAACCCATGCTGCCTTGGGTCCTGTGCCCCACTTGCCTCTAGGTACTCAACAATTCTTTCCTTCAGACATGATTCCATCACTTTCCCTACCACAGAGGTCAAACTGACAGGTCTGTAGTTTCCTGCCTCTGCCTTGCTCCCACTTTTGTGAAGGGGAATCAAATCCACCTTCCTCCAGTCCTCAGGTACCACACCATCCTCCCATGATTTGTTAAAAAGGATAGTTAGTAGTGTCACTAGTTCTCCCCATAATTCTTTTAGAATTCTGTGCTGAATTCCATCAGGCCCCATTGCTTTGTCCACCTTCAGTTTTAGGAGTCCTTTTAGAACCCTTTCTTCTGTGAAAGTACCGGGATCGACCCCACTATCCAGAGCGCTTCTGTTAATTGGATTAGGCACTTCCTCTTCTTTCTTTGTGAATACTGGAGCAAGTATTCTATCAGTATCCATGCTTTTTCACTGTCCCTCTTGCCTACCCACCGTCCATTCTATTCAGCCTCACTATCCCTCCCTTTGTCTTTCTATGCTCCCTGATGTACCTATAAAATGTTTTATCCCCCTTCTTAAGCGAGTTGGCTATCTTTTCCTCAGTTTGGACCTTTGTTATTCTGACTTCCCTCTCTGCTTCCTTCTGCCTTAACTGGTACAGTTCTCTGTCGTGTTCCTTCTGTGTTTCCTTATACTCCCTAAATGCTAACTTTTTCTCCCTAACCTTCCCCTCCACCTCTTTTGAGAACTATAGTGGCTTTTTCTTTCATTTTGATTTGTTTATTTGCTTCACACAAAGGCTTGTTGCCTCTGTGATGGCAGTTTTATGTTTCCATTGTTGTTCCACCTCCTTCTAGCCTGTTTGCTAGTGCTTTTTAAGGCATTCTCCCATCTTGCCAAACTCAGCCCTCCTGAAGTCCAGTACCCTCACTTTTGTATGGCTTGACTCTGCAGCTGAGTTTATCGTAAACCACACTGTGTGGTGGTCACCTGTTTTTAGATGGCTACCCACTTCTAGATCTGAGATCCTCTCACTGTCCCAATTTGAGAGTATGAGGTCTAAGATTGCTTTTATTTATTTTTTTACTTATTTATTTATGACTTTGATAACCGGGTAAGTGCACTGATCCCAGGTACCATTTTCAGGCATGAAGTGCTCCCTCATGAGTGGGTTCCAAAACTAGTTGTCGGAAGCATGCCACTTATAGGGCATCAAGGATGGCCCTGCTCTTGGATGTGGCTGCAGCAAAGGTGCTACCATTAACATCTGGCATATTCAGATTCCCCATCAACAGTATCTCCTCTTTCTCTGCCATCCTAAGGATGCCTTCTATCATATCCATGTCCATTCCTTCCCCCTGACATGGGGGTCTATATATAACCCCAGTGCAGATTGTGGTGCAATTTCCAGTCTCTAAGGACAACTACAGTGCCTCCTCTCCTCCCTGTTCACTATTTTGTTCCGTTGCTTTCATCCCTTCCCTTACATAGAGAGCTACTCCTTCCCCTCTTTTCCACTCCCTGACTCTCCTATAGGTTGTGTACCCAGGTATGTTAACATCCTGGTCATGGTTCTCTGTGTACCATGTTTTTGTGACTGCTACGATATCCAGGCATCCGTCTTCCCTCAAGGCCACCATTTCAGGGAGCTTGTTGCCCAGGATACGTATATCTCCTGGCAGGACTTCTACTTAGCCCCTTCCCTCAATGAGGCATTTAACATCTTTCACAGCCTTTCAGTGGATCTAATAAACAAACATGCCCCCTTAAGGCTGATCAAGTCCAAGAAAAGAACTTCTGGCTGGTTCTCTCCCATCTTAAAGAAAGCCCTCAAAGACAGAGACTTTTGGTGGAAAAGAGCTAGGAAGTCTCACTCTGATGCCGATTTGCTTGCCTTTCATGTCTCTAGAAATGCCTGCATAAAACTAATTAGGTCTGATAAAGCTAGATATTTCCAATCAGCCGGGGAAGACAATAAAAACAATGCTGCCATGTTCTGGAGCATCCTCCAAGAGGTTGAGGGTCATACCATCGATGCCTCCCATCCAGCCAAAATAGTCTCCGGTGACACCAGTTTCACAGACAGAGTAGATATATTAGAACAACTCAATGAACACTTTGCCACTGTGGGGCTGGCCTTTGACACCTCTCCAATCACTAAGATCAGCCTGCACTGGGATGCCACTGATGTCTCTAGCTCCTACATTGACACTAACCAGAGTTATTCCTCCACCTTCAGCTTCCACCCTGTAACCTTCAAGCAAGTAGAGGACCTCCTACTGTCATTGGATACAAAAAAGAGTTCTCGTGTCAACCTCATCGAACCTTTCATGCTAAAATTAGGCCACTACTACCTGATCACCCCCACTGCCCACTTATTCAACACCTCCCTGATGCAGGGTGTGCTACCCGTGCCATGGAAAATTACTCACATCATCCACTTGTTCAAGACTATTGACCCTAGCAACCTGAACAACTATCGGCCTATTTCCATACTATCCACACTTTCAAAACTGCTGGAAAAAATCATTAACACCCAAGTCAGGGAGCACCTGGACTCACAGAAACTGCTAAACGCTGCTTGGTCGGGCTTTAGAGCTAAACATAGCACATTTTCTGCCCTTCCTAAAATAACCACCGACTGGCAAATTGCCTTGGACTCTAAGAAGCATGTGTTTGCACTCTTCCTTGACCTTAGTAAAGCTTTTGATACTGTGGATCACAACATTATCCTAAATTCATTGAGTAACATCGGTCTCGATAGTACTGCAATTAAATGGTTCACCAGCTACCTTACTAACAGAATACAAGTCAAAGATTTCGGAGAACTGTCTCCACTAAAAACACTACCACAAGGTGTCCCTCAAGGCTCTATTTTGGGCCCAATCTTATTTGGAATCTATATCAATAAACTTGATTCACATCTGCGCACAGCTAATGTGCACTTATTTGCAGGCGATACTGTCCTATACACCTCTAACTCTTCTTTTGACATGACCCATGAGGATTTACAGCAAGATTTGATCTCTCTCTCTCCAGTGTAATATTATTAAGCATAAGCTTCTGCTTAAAGCCGAAAAGAGCAAAGCCATGATCCTCTCAACGAACGCAGCCCCAGGACCAACATGCAGCCTTAAGATTTTAACTTTATTCAGTGAACCCCTTGAAACTGTTGATACCTTTAAATACCTAGGGTTCTGGCTTAACAATTAGCTTAGCTTTCTGTGCCACCTGAATGAGCTGTCAAAAAAATTAAGACAACGCTTAGCCATATTTTTACCAATTATTTTACCAGGTGAGACACACTAAGCTGAAAGCTTGTTTGCAGGTTCAACCTGGGAGCACGAGGAAGTTAAGTGACTTGCTCAGGGTCACACAGTATGCACCTAGGGGGCTGTGGGATTCAAACCCAGGTCTCCAGATGTGCAGCTCAGAGCCTTAACCCACTGCGCCATACTGCCTCCTAATATTCTATTCATATTCTATCACATTAAGCACCTTTTCACCAAGGAAGCCAGAAAGCGACTAGTGCAATGCACATTCCTGCCTTGAGGCTCATCCTCAATCTGCCTTTTCACACCCATCACTGCCTGCTGTACCAAGAGCTGGTACGGTCCTCACTTCTCACAAGGAGGAAAAGAAACGTCTTCCTCTGATTCTATAGGGCTCAGTCTGATGAGCTACCAGCATGCATTTAGAGCTTCTTCAAGCATGCCAAGGAGTCATATGGCTTGAGACACTTCTCCCTACTCTGCTTCCAGATACCCAGAGTAAAATCATTGAATGGCTCGGCTGCAATTAACTTCTCCTTTCCTTCCTTATGGAATACTTTGCAAAGATCTCTAAAGCTCTCAACCCTCCCCAGTCTGTTCACCTTGAAAGCACTTATAGCAGAGTACCTGAAGGAAATCTGCAACTGTTATAGGTGACCTATGCACCCTTTAGTCTCTGGTGTCCCACAAGAATCTTCTGACACTTAAGTAATGCTCAGCTCCCACCTTCCCTAGTTGGGGGGCCCCAGCACTTTGCAACCTCTTTTTCAACCCCCCAGCTCTCTCCACGTTACCTCCCCCTGTCTCCTATACCGTCTCCCTTCCTCCCTCCCTCCTCCTCCCAAGTCCTATATTAGAATACCCACCAGTCTCCATATACTAGTGAATGCCCAGGGTCGAACCATTCTAACTTTTTTGACTTACTTTGATTGTTTGTTTAGTGTGTGACAGTTAGCGTTTAATTATGTTATCATTCAATGTATAGTCCTGACTTATCTAATCGTATGTACAGTGTTTTGTTTTGCCTACCCTATACCTGCTTGTGATTTGATTTATTATGTCCAGGACCACTTTGAAAATGGGCTTGCTCAATGGTGTTATGCCTGGTTAAATAAAGTTTGATTGATTGATTGATTGATTGACTGATTGAAATGGTGCTCCTTGACTTGGACTCAATGCTGTTTGCATTCCCACTGCCACTTCCTGTAGTGGTCTGTGACAATAACTTTGTTCAAACATATTTAAAAACATGGGGACACTTACACAAAATAATAATTCCAGCTAAGGATCACACCTTTTCAAAGTTTCTGCCCCAGACATGCAATTCCCCACAGCTCCAATACAGAATATGTTTCGACACTGGAGTAATTTTGGTCCCAGATGTAATTCCCAATTTTATCACACTGGAGTACAGAAGTCTTTTGAACAACTGAAAACAGAATTCCATTTGCAGGTGCCAGACTTTTATATTTATTTGCAAGTCATGAATTGTATGCATTTTCCTGTGCCTGAAACTGAGTACCATAATGTGTCTCTGTTGTTTTACATTGACTGTTCATCATGATTTTGTGTCCATTATGAGTTTTGTACCTCAAATTTACACTTTATTGAACCTTATTTTACAGTCCTGTTTAATCTGTTGTCCTTGCTACTGACATGGAACGGTTTTAAAAGAGCCTTAAATAACTAAATAAAAAAAGTCTATGCAGTATACAATCCAACCTTTAAAAAGGGCATGCTCTCTGGATTTATGGCATGCTCTATATGCATCCACCAACCCTGCAGACCAGAGCCTTTCCTTTCCCTGTTCTCCCTAATGTCTCAGGGGAAAATAAAATCACCCCCAATGGTTAGCTTCTTTTAAGCATACAAAAAAGCTATAAGGTTTTAAAAAAACTGTATGCACTTAGATTTAGATTGTGCAGGGTTGTACAAGCTAATGAAATGGAAGTATTGACCTGAAAGAGTTACATCTACTGTAATAATAACATTTTCAGTATGTTTTTAATTTTTTCATTTTGTTTATTTTTCATACTTGTCACTTAGAAACATAAAATTTGACAGCAGGTAAGGACCACTTGGCCCACCTAGTCTGCCCATTTTCCTTCCGGTTTCATATACTGCAGATACTAAATGATCTGTGGCTTACCATCTATTTACTATCACTAGAGTTCCTTTATGTCTGTCCCATGCATTTTTGAATTCCCCTACCATCTGTGCCCCCTTAGCCTCTGCCTGGAGGCTGTTCCATGGATCCACCACCCTTTCCATGAAAAAATACTTTCTCATGTTACCCCTGAATCTACCCCCCCCCCTTGATTCTCATATCATGGATCCTTGTTCTTGGGCATCTTTTATGAAAGTTGCTACCCTCGTTTATCTTATTTATACCCTTGAGGTATTTGAAAGTCTCTATCATAGCCCCCCTCTCTCTCTTCTCTTCCAGGTAATACATACTGAGATCCTCTAGTCTCCCATTATATGACTTCTGGTGTAGACCATTAATCATTTTTGACACTCTTTTATGAACTGCTTCCACTCTGTGTATGTCCTGTTGGAGATGTGGCCTCCAGAACTGGACACAGTACTCTACTAATGTTCTATACAGTGGCATCACCATCTCCTTCCTTCTGCTGGAGATTCCTCCACCTATGTACATTAGTATTCCACCTGCTCTTCTCATAGCCTTCTCACATTGTTTGATAGCTTTCACATCATCAGCTATGATTACTTCCATGGCCCTTTCCTATTTGGTGGTGATCAGTACCTCCCCCCATCATGTACTCCTCCCTTACATTTCTGTGCTCCCAGTGCATGATCTTGCACTTCTTTACATTGAATCTTAGCTGCCACACCTTTGACCCAAGCTTTCCTAGGTTTCTTCTAATTTTCTCTACCCCTGCTGGAGTGTTAACCCTGTTGCAGATCTTTATGTCATCTGTAAAGAGACATACTTTCCCTTCTAGCCCTTCTTCAATATCACTTTTGAAGACATTAAAGAGGACTGGGCCAAGCACCCATCCCTGTGGGACCCTGCTGATCACCCCCCTCTCTTCAGATTGAAATATGTTGACCACTACCCTCTGCATCCTATTGCTCAGCCATTTTGATCCATTCTACCACCCTGGGACCAACTCCCTGGCTGCCCAGCTTGTTTAAAAGAATTCTGTGTGAGACGGTGTCAAAGGCCTTGCTGAAATCCAGGTAGACCATGTAAACTGACCCTCACTGATCCACTTCCCTCATCACCCAGTCAATAAAATCTATCAAATTTGTTTGACAAGATCTTCCCACTATTAATCCATCCTGCCTCGGATCCTGTGCTCCATTGGATTCAAAACATATCACAAGCCTTTCTTTTTGTAGTGATTTCATTAATTTCCCCACCTCCAAGGTCAAGCTGACTGGCCTGTAATTGCCAGCATCCTCCCTGCTCCCACTTTTGTGGAGAGGGACTACATTTGCCCTCCTCCAGTCCCTTGATACCACACCTATTTCCAGTGATCAGTTGAACAGGGCTGTCAGTGGTGCTGCCAGCACCTCCCTGAGTTCTCTTAATACTCTGGGATGTATCCCATCCAGCCCCATTGCTGTGTCCACTTTCAGATTTGTGAGTTTGTTTAGGACTCTGTCCTCCATAAATGGATTGGATTCCACCTCCTTTCCAGCTGTGCTTCTGTTACCTAACTGTGGTCCTTCCCCTTCTCCTTCTTCTGTGCATACTGAACAAAAGTTCATGTTCAGGATTTCTACTTTTTCCTGGCCCTCATCTGCACATACCTCTCCTTCCCTTTCTAGTCTCATGATGCCACTCTTAGTCTTTTTCCTTTTACTAATGTACTTGAAAAAGTTCTTGTTCCCTTTTGTTATTGGCTGGGCTATTTTTTCTTCCATTTGCACCTTTGCAGTCCTGATTGCTTTCCCTGCCTCCCTCTGCTTTTCCAGATTGCTTTCTTATGGCCTGGGGGGGAGCTCACATTTAAATGTGAGAGTGCCTTGTCCCACACACAAAAGAACAATCCAGTTTTATCAGCATTAAAGATGTTTGCCTCATAGCCATCAAGAATGTCTGGCAGGATATCCCTAACCCAATCATTAGCACCTGAACCATCAGTGTTTCGTTTTTTGCCATGTGCACAGCAGTAACAAATGTTATTCTTTGCCTCCCAGTGCTTAAGCTACCCAACAGTCAGTCTACAATTGTATCTACCCAGTGTCTCTGCAAATTGCTTTGCTTTGTGTAACAGTAGAAGGCCACTCACCATTGTCTCCCATTCCCGCATGCTGGTGAACCAAACCAGGAGAGCCTCCTGAACCTCCCCTGTCTCTTCCACTTTCTCAATCAATTAATCAAAGAATTTTATTGTATGTCTAAAAAAAAGTCTTCACAGCTTCAAAGATACATAGGACAATAGAATATAAATATCTTCACAAGGTTACTTATAAAAATACACAAATTTCACATACAATAAAATGGACACCTAGGGGTTGTGCATTATAGATAACAATACCTCCCCCAAAAAACCCTCCCCTCTCCCTGCTAGTTTCTTCTTATTATTATTTGGTTCTCGATTTCTTTATTTTTTTAGATTCCTTGGTTGTCAACTATTTATTTAAGTTAATGTAATTCTAAAACTTTAGGCACTGGAAACACTTTATGTAATTAGGTTCTAAAGGAACTTAGTCATTAAAGATATCTTAATGGCTATGTTTTTAATGTTTGTTTTTTCATTGATACTGTTCTAGAGGTGTTTGCATACTATGGGAATCCCTTTAAAGGTTAGATTGGACATCATCTAAGACAGGTCCTGAGGTGAAACGCATGGTGTCATCCACATACATATGTATCCAGAAACTGGAGCAAATAGAGGGGAAGTCATTTATAAATATCGAGAAAAGGATATGGTGAGGATAGAACATTGGGGTACACCAGCTAGATTGGTGAGAGGGGAGGAGGAGTTTCCTACTTTAACATATGGTAGCCTGTTACTTAAGTATGAGGTGAACCACTGTACTGGGGGGGGGGCTAAGCCTGCTGCCTCAAGCTTGGTAAGGAGGTGGGGTTGGGAGACTGAGTCAAAGGCCTTTGCCAGATCAATGAAAACTGCTGCTGTTAAATGTCCTTGGTCAGAGGCAGAGTGGATGTGTTCTGTGGCTCTTAATAGGGAAGAGATTGTGAAGTGGTGTTTCCTGAAGCCTGATTGGTAGGGGGAATGGAAATTAGTTGACACAAGAAACTCAGATAGTCTGTACAGTACCAGTGATTCCTGGTTTTGGTAAGAGGAAGATTGTCCTATAGTTTCCAGGCACTGAGCGGTCACCACCTTTCTGCAGGGGGATTTCACTAGCCAATTTCCAGGCTTGAGGAACAGTACCAGAGGAGATGGATACATTTAGAACGTGGGTATGAGACTGAGCAATTTCAGGAGCAGACAAGAGAAGCAGTTAAGGGTGGATCCCATCGGGAGTAGACTTGGTGATATTTAGGGAGTAGAGGGCATTCGGGACTTCTTGTGAGGAGATGGGGGCAAACAGGAAGGTGTTGCTATGGAAGTTGAGAGGGGTATGAGTGGGGAGGATGGTCAGGGAGGGCACAGGAGGTGAAGAATACATTTAGTGTATTGGCAGTGCTGGTGGTGTCAGGGATAATTTGGCCATCTTGCTTCAGGGCAGAAGTTTTGGATTCATATGGTAGGTGCAGCAAGGAGTGTACCACCTTCCACAAGGAAGAGGGATGTACGTTTAGTGGATGTGATCTAAAGTATTCCACTTTAGCTCATCTTATGGCCTTGGTGCAGGCATTTCTGAGGGTTATAGACTTGTCTGGTTTGAGGGGCCTGAAAGGTGTTGAACAGAGACCATGCCTTGTCTCAAGCTATGCACTGTGCAATAAGTGGGGCAGAGACCCATGGATGGTGTTGCTTCTTTACCCTGGTTTTAATTGGGGGGCATGGTAGTCCCACACCTTGATGAAGATATTTAGGAATCTAGAGAGCTCTGTGCGACAGAGTGACATTCACAGGGACCCGGTGGGGCAAAGAGTGCATACACTTGTATAGTACAGAGGTGATCTGTTAGTTTACCCGACAGATCTGAACCCTTCCCTCCTAGCAGTACGAACTGCCCTGAAGCAATTTGAAGCCTTGGCCGAATATCACCTAAATCAGATCAGGACAAAACAACAGTTCTGCAGGTGGTATATACTGCTGCCTCCTTCCTGATGACTCAGTACTGCTTTAAATGGACTCAGAAAGCAGTGACATACTTAAGGGTCAACATTCCTAGAAACCTAATGCAATTAACTGATATAAATTGCATGTCTCTTACAACAGCATTTGTCTCTTATTTACATGGATGGCAATTGTTGCCTTTGCCCCTTATAAGTAAAGTGGAGGCGGTCAAAATGAATCTCCTCCCTAGGTTTCTTTTTCTTAGTTGATGCCACCAGTCACCTCATAAAAAGGGCAATTCATACAGTGGAACAAACAAATCTCCCTCTTTCTTTGGGAAGAGAAACAGGAATGAGTGGCATATAAAAAGTTACAACTTCCTAAATCTTGAGAAGGAATGGCACTCCTGCATTTGTAGTCCTATTGCTGGGCAGCACAGCTCAAACACATTAATTGAATTCCACATACAGGGGCCACTGGGAAGATATAGAATAACAAATGGCACTAAAACTGACACTTTCCAATGAAAAGGCACTCCTTATTGCTGCATGCTATTGATTGCCTTCTGGTGGCAGGCCCTCTTACCTCATCTTCAATGTCTAATTGACACAGCAAACACTGAGTGCATTCTACTGGGGGACTTCAACCTAAATTGGAATGATGAGAGCTCCAAGAAGCTCAAGGACTTTGGTGATGCATGTGGGTTGGCACAGATAAGCCCTGCAGCCACCAGACCCAACAGAAAAAACCCTGAGCGAAGCACCCTTCTGGATCTCATGTTAGTTATCAAACCTCATAAGATTTCACATGCCGGGGTGTTTTTCAATGACCTAAGTGATCACTGTGCCATTGCCTGCATCAGACACGCTCCTCAAATAAAATCAGCCACCAAATATAAGCTAAAAAGGTGCTTGAAAAAGTTATTCCAGAATGCCTTCCTAAATGACCTGGGCAACATCAATGGCTTGAAACATAGAAAAATAGATTTTGAAGGCAGATAAGGTCTGCTTGGACCACCTAGTCTGCCCATTTCCCTATCTAAAGGATATGCTGTAGATCCTAGTTAATCAACAGCCTATTTCTTTCCACCCACCACAAGAATTGCCTTATGTCTATCCCATTCTTGAATTCTCCCATAGTTTTAGAATGCACAACCTCCTCAGGAAGGCTGTTCCATGCATCCACCACCCTCTCTGTGAAAAAATACTTCCTCATATTGCCCCTGACCAGTCCCCCTCTGTCTTCAAATTGTGTCCCCTTGTTCTTGCACATTTCTTTTTCTGAAAGATGCTACCCTCTTGGACTTTGTTGATTCAACTGAGGTACTTAAAAGTTTCTATCATGTCCCCCCTCTCCCTCCTTTCCTCAAGGGTATACATATTAAGCTCCTTTAGTCTCTCCTTGTATTAATTCTCTTGCAGACCCTGCACCATTTTAGTTACCCTCCTCTGGACTGCTTCCATCCTGTCTATGTCCTTGTGGAGATGGAGTCTCCAGAACTGGATGCAGTACTTCAGATGGGGTCTCCCAACTGTCTGTACAGAGGGATAACAACTTCCTGTTTTCTGCTGGTGATGCCTCTCTTTATGCATGCCAGTTTCCCCCCAGCCCTCCCTATTGCCTTCTCACATTGCTTGCTAACCTTAAGGTCATCTGATATGATTACCGAAAGATCCCACTCCATTTTTGTTGTTGCTACTACCTCCCCTCCATTGTGTAATCTTTCCCTGGGATTTTGTTTCCCAGGTGCATTATTTTGCACTTCTTTGCATTGAATCCAAGCTGCAATACTTCTGACCATTCCTCCAACATTGCCAAGTCCCTGCTCATCCTTTCCATACCTCCTTGTGTATCAACTGTGTTGCAGATCTTTGTGTCATCTGCAAAGATGCATGCTTTTCCTTAAAGTCACTCTGTAATGTCACTTATAAAGACATTAAAAAGAACTAGACCCAGTACTGAACCCTGCGGTACCCCACTAGTAACCCCTCTTTCTTCAGAGTGGACTCCATTTACAATTACCTTCTGTGTCCTGCTGTCCAGTCAATGTTTTACGCAGGCTACCATGCTGGAACCCAATCCCATGTTGGTTAATTTGATTATTAATCTTTTGTGTATGACTGTGTCAAATGCCTTGCTAAAATCTAAGAAGGCCATGTCTACAGTCCCTCTCTGGTCTACTACTTTGGTCACCCATTCAAAGAAATTAATTAGATTCGTCTGATATGACCTTCCTGCTGTGAACCCATGCTGCCTTGGGTCCTGTGCCCCACTGGCCTCTAGGTACTCAACAATTCTTTCATTCAGATGTGATTCCATCACTTTCCCTACCACAGAGGTCAAACTGACAGGTCTGTAGTTTCCTGCCTCTGTCTTGCTCCCACTTTTGTGAAGAGGAATCACATCCGCCTTCCTCCAGTTCTCAGGTACCACACCATTCTCCCATGATTTGTTAAAAAGGGTAGTTAGTGGTGTCACTAGTTCTCCCCTTAATTCTTTTAGAATTCTGTGCTGAATTCCATCAGGCCCCATTGCTTTGTCCACCTTCAGTTTTAGGAGTTCTTTTAGAACCCTTTCTTCTGTGAAAGTACCGGGATCTACCCCCCGATCCAGAGTGCTTCTGTTAATTGGATTAGGCACCTCCCCTTCCTCTTCTTTTGTGAATACTGAGCCGAAGTATTCTATCAGTATCCATGTCTTTTCACTGTCCCACTCTGTCCACCCACCGTCCATTCTATTCAGCCTCACTATCCCTCCCTTTGTCTTTCTATGCTCCCTGATGTACCTATAAAATGTTTTATCCCCCTTTTTACTGAGTTGGCTATCTTTTCCTCAGTTTGGGCCTTTGCTATTATGACTTCCCTCCCTGCTTCCTTCTGCCTTAACTGGAACAGTTCTCTCTCCTACTCCTTCTGTGTTTCCTTATACTCCCAAAATGCTATCTCTTTCTCCCTAACCTTCCCTGCAACCTCTTTTGAGAACGATAGTGGATTTTTCTTTCATTTTGATTTGTTTATTTGCTTCACACAAAGGCTTGTTGCCTCTATGATGGCAGTTTTTATGTTTCTGCATTGTTGTTCCACCCCTCCTTCTAGCCTGTTTGCTAGTGCTTTTCTAAGGCATTCTCCCATCTTGCCAAAGTCAGCCCTCCTGAAGTCCAGTACCCTCACTTTTGTGTGGCTTGACTCTGTAGCTGAGTTTATCATAAACCACACTGTTTGGTGGTCACTTGTTCCCAGATGGCTACCCACTTCTAGATCTGAGATCCTCTCACTGTCCCCATTTGAGAGTACTAGGTCTAAGATTGCTTTTATTTATTTATGACTTTTATAACTGGGTAAGTGCACTGATCCCAGGTACTGTTTTCAGGCACAAGGTGCTCCCTCATGAGTGAGTTCCAAAATTAGCTGTCTGAGGCATGCCACCTGTAGGGCATTGAGAATGGCCCTGCTCTTGGATGTGGCTGCAGCAAAGGTGCTCCCATTAACATCTGTCATATTCAGGTCCCCCATCAACAGTATCTCCCCTTTCTCGGCCATCCTAAGGATACCTTCTATCATATCCTAGTCCATTCCCTCTCCCTGACATAGGAGTCTATATACAACCCCTGTGCAGATTGCGGTGCAATTTCCAGTCTCTAAGGACAATCACAGTGCCTCCTTTCCTCCCTGTTTACTCTTTTGTTCCATTGCTTTTATCCCTTCCCTTGCATAGAGAGCTACTCCTCCCCCTCTTTTCCCCTCCCTGTCTCTCCTATAGGTTGTGTATCCTGGTATGTTAACATCCCAGTAATGGTTCTCTGTGTACCATGTTTCTGTGACTGCTACGATATCCAGGCATCCCTCTTCCATTAAGGCCACCAGTTCAGGGAGCTTGTTGTTCAGGCTAGGTAGATCTCCTGGCAGGACTTCTACCTAGCCCCTTCCCTCAATCAGGCATTCAACATCTTTCATAGCCTTTCAGTGGTTCTAATAGACAAACATGCCCCCCTAAGGCTGATCAAGTCCAATAAAAGATTTCCTGGTGGGTTCTCTCCCCTCTTAAAGAAAGCCATCAAGGATAGAGACTTTTGGGGGAAAAGAGCTAGGAAGTCTCACTCTGATGCCGATTGGCTTGCCTTTCATGTCTCTAGAAATGACGGCACCAAAATAATTAGGTCTAAAGAAGCTAGATATTTCCAATCAGCCCAGGAAGACAACAAAAACAATGCTGCCAAGTTCTGGAGCATCCTCAAAGAGGTTGAGAGTCGTACCATTAATGCCTCCCTTCCAGCCAAAATAGTCTCTGGTGACACCACTTTCACGGACAGAGCAGATATATTAGAACAACTCAATGAACACTTTGCCACTGCAGGGCTGACCTTCGACACCTCTCCAGTCAGTAAGATCAACCGGCACTGGGATGCCATTTATGTCTCTAGCTCCAACATCAACACCAACCAGAGTTATTTCCCGCCTTCAGCTTCTACCATATAACCTTCAAGCAAGTGGAGGACATCCTACTGTCATTGGATACAAAAAAGAGTGATGGTGTTGACCTCATCGAACCTTTCTTCCTAAAACTAGGCCACTACTACCTGACTGCCCCCATTGCCCACTTATTCAACACCTCCCTGATGCAGGGTGCAGTACCCATGCCGTGGAAAACTGCTAACATCATCCCCTTGTTCAAGTCTGGCGACCCTAGTGACCTGAACAACTATCGGCCTATTTCCATACTATCCACGCTTTCAAAACTGCTGGAAAAAATCATTAACACCCAAGTCAGGGAGCACCTGTACACACAGAAACTGCTAAATGCCACTGTGTCGAGCTTTAGAGCAAAACATAGCACATTTTCTGCCCTTGCTAAAGTAACCACCAATTGGCAAATTGCCTTGGACTCTAAGAAGCATGTGTTTGCACTCTTCCTTGACCTTAGTAAGGCTTTTGATACTGTGGATCACAACATTATGCTTAATGCATTGAGTAACATCGGTCTCGATAGTACTGCAATTAAATGGTTCACCAGTTACCTTACTAACAGCTTACAAGTCAACATTTTCAGAGAACTGTCTCCAGTAAAAACACTACCACGAGGTGTCCCTCAAGGCTCTATTTTGGGCCCAATCTTATTTGCAATCTATATCAATAACCTTGATTCACATCTGCGCACAGCTAATGTTCACTAATCTGCAGACTATACTGTCCTCTACAACTCTAACTCTTCTTTGGACATGGCCCATGAGGATTTACAATGAGATTTTATCTCTCTCCAATGTAGTCTTATTAAGCATAAGCTTCTGCTTATTGCCGAAAAAACCAAAGCCATGATTCTCTCACCGAACGTAGTCCCAGGACCAACATGCAGCCTTAAGATTCTAACTTTATTCGGTGAACCTTTTGAAACTGTTGATACCTTTAAATACCAAGGGTTCTGTCTTGACAATAAGCTTAACTTTCTGTGCCACCTGAACGAGCTGTCGAGAAAATTAAAACAACACGTAGGCATATTCTACCACATTAAGCACCTTCTCACCAAGGAAGCCAGAAAGCAACTAGCGCAGTCCACATTCCTGCCCTTACTGCATTACGTTGACTTCCTCTACAGCAACAACCCCTCTTCAGTGCTCTGTAAACTTGACACTCTTTGACACCGGGCCTTAAGGCTCATCCTCAATCTGCCTTTTCACTCCCATCACTGCCTGCTGTACCAAGAGATGGGATTGTCCTCACTTCCTACAAGGAGGAAAAGAAACACCTTCCTCTGGTTCTGTAGGACTCTGTCTGATAAGCTACCAGCATCCATTTCGAGCTTCTTCAAGCATGCCAAGGAGTCATACAGCTTGAGACACTTCTCCCTACTCTGCTTTCAGATACCCAGAGTAAAATCTTTGCATGGCTCGGCTGCAATTAATTTCTCCTTTCCTTCATTATGGAATACTACACAAAGATCTCTAAAGCTCTCAACCCTTCCCAGTCCATTCACCTTGAAAGCACTGATAGCAGAGTACCTCGAGGAAACTGGCAACTGTTATGTGACCTATGCACCCTAAGTCTCTGGTGTCCCACAAGAATCTTCTGACACTTAAGTAATACTCAGCTCCCACCTTCCCTAGTTGGGGGGCCCCCAGCACTTTGCAACCTCTTTTTTCAACCCCCAACCCTCTCCACTTTACCTCCCCCTGTCTCCTATACCCTCTCCCTCCCTCCCTCTCCCAAGTCCTATATTAGAATACACACTGGTCTACATATACTATTGAATGCCTAGGGTCGATCCATTCTAACTTTTTGACTTACTTTGCTTGTTTGTTTAGTGTGCGACAATTAGCATTTAATTGTGTTATCATTGAATGTATAGGCCTGACTTATCTATTCGTATGTACAATGTTTTGTTTTGCCTGGACTATACCTGCTTGTGATTTGTTTTATTATGTCCAAGGACCACTTTGAAAATGAGCTTGCTCAATGGTGTTATGCCTGGTTAGATAAAGTTTGATTGATTGATTGATTTACTGATTGAAATGGTTCTCCTAGACTTGGACTCAGTGCTGTTTGCATTCCCAGTGTCACTTTCTGTAGTGGTCTGTGACAATAACATTGTTCAAACATATTTAAAAACATGGGGACATTTACACAAAATAATAATTCCAGCTAAGGATCACACCTTTTTAAAGTTTCTGCCACAGACATGCATTTTCCCCACAGCTCCAATATAGAATATGTTTCGACACTGGAGTAATTTCGGTCCCAGACGTATTTCCCAATTTTATCACACTGGAGTACTGAAGTCTTTTGAACAACTGAAAACAGAATTCCATTTGCAGGTGCCAGACTTTTATATTTATTTGCAAGTCTTCCACTTCCTAACTCAGGAGATAGAAAAAAATAAGATAGTCTAGAACTGCACCCCTGCTTCCATGTATTACATGCAACCAGGCAAGGACAGATGCTGGGCCAATTTTTTCAATTTTCTATAAAGCCCATACCGTTGTCCAAAAGTGTCATTAGATAAAACCAGAGAGTTATGGGCAATCGAAACCCAGACACTCATATCAGAATTTGAATGGGTGATGATCCTCTGAGTTCAATGTAAAATCTTTGCATCCCATGTTTGCCATGAATTTGCCTAGAAAACTGTACTACAAATCTTTAAGATGACAGTGATAATTGCTAAATATGCAATGACCAGAATGTCATCTTGCTGGTGGGGATGTGGTTACCATTTTTGAGGGGCTGTCAGGTTATCCATCCCTTCCTGATAAACATATATACAGAACAATACTTATAATACATTACTAGCTCGCTGTCTACTGGAACAGAGAACATGGGAAAACTTATATTGGCCATCATTATGGCTACAGCAAAATCCTTGTGAAGTAGTCTAGATAATACATATTTTTATTTGTTACAAAATTAGGAGTACACCTTTGAGCACTGGTGGTTATTTGCAATGGTTTCACATCTGAGACAAAAAAGAAGATACACAAAGCAATAATCCAAAAATCATTATGGTTAACAATACAGTACCAGCAGCTCAAGTGGAATGTAGTCATAAGGACATACCAGTAGCTCACATGGAGCATAATCAGCAGGACATAGGAAGAGGAGTTGGATATAGACAGTTGCTAGCAGACAACAGCTCCAGGGGTGCATAATTTGCAATTAGAGATGAGTGAAGTCCACGAAATTAGCTGCATGAGTTAATTCATGGATTTTGTGGAATTCGTGGAGTTATTTCATGATATTCACAGCCAAGAATGTCATGGATTACACCTCAAAGCCTGAAATTTCACCTGCAAATTTCATGCTTCACCATTTCATCAAAACATATGTGCAAATCACAGGAATCAAAGTTCCGAAGTTTTTTTGAAATGCCATGAATTACACAAAGCATGAATTTTCGGTACTTTGCACAAACTTCACAGGTGAAGTTTAACTTTGCAACATCTCTGTTTACAATAAGCATCAGAAGACTTAGGTAGCTATACAAACAATAAGTGTTAAATAACCATCTTGAAGAGAGATAATGATCCAAGGAGACCAGATTGGATTAGCTGTAGCAGATGCATTTGGATCTTATAAAGAGTTCTATTTTCAGTGATTTCTTGAATTGGGCAATTTCAGGGAGGCCTATAAATATTTTAGATAATTTGTTAAGCCATTGAGATTCCATTACTGTGAAGGAGCACTTCCTTTAGTTACTTTTATGAAATGTTACTTCTAGAGCATTTCTAGGTATACTCTTTGTAGTGTATTGGTTGCTAATTTGGTGAAAAAAATGAATAATCACTGGAAATATTTTTTTTCTAGAAAGATCATGATTTGCTCCTCATACAAAATAGTTATTAAAAACTAAATATGTTGTTTAGCCCAGAAAGAGGATATGGAGAAATTAAAGGTTTTACAATCTGCACCTTGGTTTAGAGAAATCAAAATGTCTCACTGCTTAGAAGATTATTTAATACTTCTGATTCAGCCTGAGTCAAGGCATGTAACTACGATAGTGAGATTGGAATGTTTCTCAGCTAGGTACTTAGTCAATCATACAAAATCATTCAAATATAGGGCTGGGCAAAATTACAAATTCTGATTTCACGGAATTTTCATGAAATTCTGTGAAATTGCGTGGCATTTTGTGATTTGTTTTGGAATTTTCATAAAGGTTTTAATTGATCATAACTCAGACATTATTATAGATAGAGGACTGAAATTGTGGCATGCATATGTCTATGAAGAGGTACTAAAACCATACCAATTTTCAGCAGATTTGGATCAGGGGTGGAGAAGTTATAGGGGCTCAAAGTCTGGTAATTTTTTATTCATAATAACATTTCTGAAAATATTTCTATGCTTACAATTTAGCCACCTTTGGAGCTTCAGTTGGAGAGAGATAATAGAACACTTATATGCCTACATTCTTGGAAGTGTCATAGAAACTGCTAGAGAGAGAGAGAGAGAGAGCAATTGGTTGTGTAAATTTTGTTAAATTGTGTGAAAAATCTCAAAATATTTGAGTATTTCCAGCTCCACTGTAATTGCAAGTATACACTGAAGAATCAGCATTCATTCCAAAGTAAATATGTCCCAGAATCTAATTAAGCTGGATAAGAGTGGTTTAGTGGGTAACCTTTATTGTGGATACTTTAGAATTTACTCATTGGTAAAATGTGTACAATGATTCATGGATGCATAATAGGTAATGCCCCTTAAATTCCACTTGTGGTATTTAAATTTCACGCAGTACTTATCACCACTGAAATTTGGGGATGGCAGTATAGCCCAAAGGTTACAATAATGTGCTGTGAATGAGCTAGGTACATCCAGCAGACTGGGATTTGATTTTCTCAACCTCCACTTGCATACTGTGAGGCTCTGAGCAAGTCACGTAACCTCCCTAGTGCTCCCAGGTCACCCCTGAGAACAGGCACATGTGTCTAGTGGGCCTTACCAGGTTACCAAAAGACTAACAAAAAAAAAAAAAACATACCTGCACTGGCATTATGGCTCTCCAGTACCCCTCCAACAATCCTGCAAAGTGATATCCAGCGTTATGACCCATTATTACTAAAGATATCTAGACACTTATGTCACAATGGCCTAAGTTACAACTAGTTGTTAAGCTTGGTGTCACGTAGTGCCACTGTTGTCAATTATTAAAAACACACATTGTTGTCTACAGGGTTGTTAAAGATTCAGCAAAAGGCATTGTACAGAAACAATGCTGCACGTGCAGTTGCTTCCACAAGTCATTAAGTCAGTGAGCTCTAGTGGTTATCTGGCATATTGGAAGAATTCAGGTTAGTGCACATGGTTCACCACTCAATACAGTGACCTGGCACTTGGTTTCACTATATTTTTACTATGGAGTTTCCTTTTTTCAGTAAGTATACTTTATTAAAGTTCACTAACACGAACAAACCACATAATACAATACAATAACATACATACCTCAAAAAAGGGAACAAATACACACAAAGAAAACATATAGAAAACTTAAATGAAAAATGACAAGCAAGCCAACCAAATACCACCCTCCCACCCTGCTACCCCCTCAGAGCTCAGCATATAGAACATTACAGTGAAAGGTGGAACAGATGCATAAGGGACTCTAAAAGCTCGAAAAACAATAAATATAAAATAGAAGAGAGAAAAAAGAATCGGTAAACTGCCTACAATTATTTAGACTGCAGTAATTACTATTGTGGCCATGTGGAGTATATGAAAAGTAAAGTGTAGAGGGATTCCCATCTGGTGTGAAATTGAGCAGGACATTTCTTAAGATAGGCAATATGTTTTTTCCACCATCAATGCTAACTGAATTTCTTGATGTCACTCCTGGTATTGAAGAATTGAGGAGTCCTTTCAATGTGTTAATATAATAAGTTTTGCAGTTGAGGCTGTAAGTGCCAAACAGGCTTTTTGGACAGTTGAGAGGTCTGGGAGTTCATAACCCTACTAAACAAATCTCAGGTGAAAAGAGATCATGCAAATGGCCAAAATCAGCCTAATTAGGATGGCAGAATAGCACAGTGGTCTAAGGCTCAGAGCTGCAAATCTGGTGACATCCAGCAGACCAGACCAAGGTTTGAATCCCACAGCTTCCACTTGCATACTGTGTGACCCTGAGCAAGTCACTTAACTTCCATGTGCTCCCAGGTTGCTCCTGTAAAAAAACTCTCAGCTTAGTGTGCTATTCCTGGTTAAACAACTAAAAAAAAATCCAAAAGAGGATCTGGGGAGTCCCTGATGGAATTCCAAAATGGTGTTGCCTTAATGCAATCCCACAACATATGTTTCAATATGCCCCCAACAAGGCCACATCTGGTACATAAGGGGAGGATAGTTTTCTCATTTTAAATCATTTAGACGGGGTGTAATAAATGTAATGGAGTATATGAAATTGTGTAAAATGGAGCCTATCCTGCTTAACGTACTTATAATGGGTTCACTACACAGAGTGCCAAAAATTGGGGGTGTTCTGCAGGTCTAATAGCAGCATCCAATAAAAACAAACCCCCATTGGGCTGTAAGAGTCCAATGTTTGAAAAAGCCAGCATAGCTTGGATAGTGGATGAGGCTGTGGGTTACAGTAAGAAGGGAATCATACACCCCATAGTCCTACCACGTCCAGGGTCAAGGGCCCAAGAAGTTCAATGTAGTGTGAGTCAGCTGCATTTACTTAAATCTGGCAGCATTTGAAAGGTGGTAATGACTCCTGATACAGTGAAACATAGAAAAAGAGTCCCCATCCAATAAATAATCTATATTTAGGTCATGAAGCGGGGGTCAAAAGGAGTGTGGGACAAGCCTGCTGGCAATCTGAATATTAGGACTGCCAAAGAGAGGTTGGGCCACCGATTTAGGCCATAACAGTCTCAAATACACACTTAACTGGTGATGGACCTTCAACAACCACAAAAGTGGTGAGGTGTGGAGGGGCTTTGGTAATAAAGATGGTTTTATGTAAAATAGACTGGCAAGCCAAATATCATGAGTGCGACAAAGAGAGCACTGCAATTCTAACCAGAGAGGAGTATAGGGCCTGGTTAAAGGGTCAGATTTACAATCATGCCATAACAGGAATTTACTGCTATGCAGGACCCCATAATACAAAAAGAAATGTGGGAGTCAAAGACCACTACACACTCTAGGCACTGTAAGTGTAAAATAGGCATGTCGAACGGCCCGACCCTTCCACAAAAATCCATTAAGTATTATTTGCAGTGGAGTAAACCAGACTTTCAGTAGAAAGACATTTAGCATTCACATCAAGAGGTGGGCGAAGTGGCCAAAATCCGCTACATAAAGCAATCCGCTTATTAAGGCGGAATCCATGAAGTAATCCACAATGCGAAGCGGAGTACTTCACCTTATAATTAGGATCACGGAGTCCATTGGAAACAATGACTTCACATTACTGCACCTTTCCACAACCACTTCTACACCAATTTTAATGCGAAGTGCATTGAAATCAATGTACTTCACATCACTTTGCCTTGTTGGTGAGCTCCAAGGTGAATTTTGCACTGATTCATGGGATTGCAGGTCAGATGGGCTCTAGATTGTTCTGCATAGCCTCAGTTCTGTGTAGTGTGTGTGTAGTGGTAGCTGGAGACAGTTTGATCTCAGAGCTCTGAGATTCAAACCCTCTAAAGAAAGTTCAAAAAGCCTTTTTGAGCAATTTCTTTTGCTCAAAATTTTGTACATCGATTGTAGGAAACCCTCCTGTGCCCATATCGAGTGTTTATTGTTTTTGTGTGGATTTTGAATGTTAATTTAGAACATTCAGTCTGTGTACTGACAGACACTGTTGAAGTGTGCTTAGGGGAGGGGCATATATGTGGTGGAGGTAGATTAACTGGGAGAAAGGCAGTCTTTCTAACTGTTTTGGTTATATTTTTGTTTTATAACTGTGTTCATGTACACACAGCAATATTTTCAGTAATTTTTGACATTTATTTGCTGATTATTGTGGTGCAGTGCATAATTTCAGTTTCTTTAAAATATTTGGTTATATTACTGAAGTGTTTAATTTGCTGCTCATTACCTGAAGTGTGTGTGTGTGTGTGTGTCTGCGCGCGACGCATGCCATCAAGTCAGACACATTTTATTGTGCCATACAGTAATTGCAGTACTGTGAACCTGTTATCCATCTGTGTTATTTTGTACTGCTTTGTGGTATCTTGGTAGTGGACTGTTACTGCAGTACACTGCACCCCCCCTCCCAACTGGCAAAAGGTTTTTTTAAGTTTTGGATTTGTGAGCACTGGTTAAGGTATTGTGCGTTTGCATCTACATCTCTTGAGTGTGCAGTGCAATCTTAATCTGTCTGTGTGTTTGCATCTGTTTAATGCCCAATCTCCATCTGCAAGCCACAGTTCTTTTTGGCTTGCCATCCACCCCAAACTGAAAGTTCATAAATCTAAATTTGTTTAGAATTTTCTTGGTGATCCCAAAAATGCCTACAAAGAGATGTACAAGCAAAGCTGTTTCTGGCCATGGCATTGCTGCCAGTGGCAAGACTGGTCGTGGGTGTGGTAGTATGCAGAAGTGCATAGCTGATGTCAGTAAAGGGATTTTTCTGTCAATGTTTTCTACAGTGCAATCTGTTGCTTCACTGGTAGTTGGAGAAGATGGTGCTGCCCCTGCTGGTGGTGTTAGTGCAGTTGCTGCTGGCATGAGTATTGCTGCCCCAAGTTCCACTTCTGACCAGTTAACCATTTTAGAGGGGCCCCCAATGAAGGCCTAACCGCAGAAGCGCAGGGGTCATTTGTGGTGCTTGTTTTGTTATCAATAAATTTGCACAAGCAGTGAACATTTTTTCTTGGCATTTTTTCATCTGGAATGCTGGCATTCTGCTTTTGTTAAGTAGGAATATAATGAGGGCAAGGACACCACTTTTGCACTTTATTTTATTTCAGCTGTTTTGGGGCATGGTTCTTACCATTTTTTGGAGGTAAACAAGGTAATGCAAAAGAAGGACGGAACACACATTTAGCACTACACACATAACAGTGCACAATGGGGGGGGGGACTAACAACAACAAAAATGAACAGTGACCTGTGTCAGATGACCTAAAGATTTGTAAGAAATGTGAGAAGGCAGTAAGGAGGCCTGGGGGTATACTGGGATGCATTGGGAGCCATCACATTAAAATGAAGTTCAAAAATGAATGTTCTCATCCCTATGTGCATGTGTTTGTTAAGACATCATCTCAGGTACATCGTGCAGTGATGAGAGCATATCTCTGCAAGGATATACACAGGATGGAGGCTGTACAAAGGAGGGCAACTAAAATGTTGAAGGGTATGCACCAGAATGAAGCGAGAAGAAGAGACACTAAAGGATATTACATATGAACACAAGGAAAGGGTGGGGGCATGATAGAAACTATCAAGTATCAAAAGGGAATCAACAATGTATAAGAGGATAGCATCAGCCAGAAAAAGAGATGTTCATGAAGAAGGGCCCAAAATTTGAAGATAGAGGAGGGACGGATTAGGGACAACATCAGGAACTTTTTTTCACACAAGGTGGTGGGTGCAAGAACAAACTAAAACTAATGATCAACATTCTGATGGGACAGTAGCAGTTGAAGCATTCCCATAATTTGTAGCTGGTGCCCATCAATTCGCTCCAGCTGCTGCTCAACATTGTCAAGACAGTGGTTAACAGCCTCCAACTCACTCCACTTCAGGCCCAAATTGGCCTGTGTGGCAGGTAGTTGGACAGGGTCACCACTGTCACCTGTTGCAGGTTGAGGTAGTGGAGAAGCCAGTTGATCCATGGCCCTCCCCCACTTCACACCACCACGTGCAGGTGGATGACGTGCTGGCCTTTCTTCCCCAGCAGGCCAGAAGAAGCATTTCTGCCCTGTTCTGCAACCTTGGCTTGCCACTGTACATGATGGTGGTTGTACAGGTGGGTGCGCTGACCACCTGTGCCAAGGTGAGTTCCTTTGGGGCCACGGTGGACCTCCACACCACACAGATTACATTTCACTACACTGCTGCCCCACATGCTGCCTCCTCTTCCCCAGCAGGGCCAGAAGGTGCAATACTGCCCTTTTCTGCAATCCTGTCTTGCCACTGAACATGGTGGTGGTTGTACAGGTGGGTGCACTCACCACCTGTGCCAAGGTGAGTTCCTTTGGGGCCATGGCACACCTCCATACCACACAGATTACATTTCACTACGCTGCTGTTCCCAGGCAGTGTAGTTTAGAACTCCCACACTAATAAGGTGTGGGGAGGACCAGGCACAGGTGGGGGGGCCCGGGTGTTGTTGGACCCTGGGGCTGCTGCTGCACAATTGGGGCCGGGGGTGACCTAGACTGTGTAAGCCATGTGATGTGTGTGGGCTGCCTGTAAATTCTCACTCCGCCTTTAAAGCGAAGTAAGGCAGAGTGAGAAATGCAAAGTCATTATCACCATTATTATAAGGCAAAGTGGCAAAGTAGCATTTTTTAATTGGCACTTCACGTAGCCTGAAAATTACGCTAAGTGGGCTACTTTGCGTCTACTTCGTGGATGGAATTTAACTTCGCTGCATCTCTATTCCCAACAGATACATAATACGGGGGAGAACGTTCATTTTTATGATGTTGACACAACCCCAGAGAGAGAAAGGGAGAGTAGACTATCCTTGTAAATCTTGTTGGACAGCAAGTAACAAAGGAGTTAAATTGTCTTTGACCAGGTGAGAGGATGTGCGGCCAATACAAATTCCCAGGTAGGTGATGGTCCTCGGCTCCCGTAACAAACCCATATAAACTATTTCCTGTTTACAAAGAATATTATTGAGGGGAAGGACCTTTGTTTTATTCATATTCAGTTTGTACCCTGAGATCACCGAAAAACTTTGGACTTCCCAGAATTCGGCCTGTAAGGTGACAGAACAGTCCTCAATGTGTAATAATAAATCATCAGCATATGCTGATAAGACAAATCTATGCTACCCTACTTGGATGCCCGTAATACTAGGATTACTTTGAAGATGATAAATCTATGGCTCCAAACAAAGGTTAAAGAGGAAAGGGGAAATGAGGCAGCCCTGCCTGGTACCACGCTGCAAAGGGAAAGAATCGGATAACACCTCATTACAATGAATGCGAGCTGTCAGGTTACTGTTCAGCAATTCAATCCAACTAGAAAATTCATGAGGAAAACCAAACTTTTTAAGGACTGCAAACAGATAGGGCCATGCAACTTGATCAAAGGCCTTTTTGGCATCCAGGGAGACCAGAACCGCAGGGGACATGCTCTCCCCAGATGCCAAAATCAAATAATGTAACTTGTGGAAATGGTTATTAGATAAGTGACCTCTCATGAATCCTACTTGCTAGGGGCAGACCAACCCTTCCCACACCTACATCAATCTATTAGCAAAAATTTTTGCTAAAAGTTTAAGATCTGCATTTAGAAGGGAAATTGGGCAATAGCTATCTAGGGAGTACTCCCCTCTTCCAGGTTTCTTAAGCAGCGTTATCAAGGTATCTGTGAAGGATGAATTGGAAACTCCTGATTCATACCAGAAATCATAAACAAAGACTAGTAGAGGGGCAATATCTTCTGCAAAAATGGAGTAAATTTTATCAACGAAGCCGTTCGGCCCGGGACCTTTGTTGGGGGGAGGGGCGACTTTGTGGCCTGTAGCATCTCTGACAGTGTAATTGGGGCTTTAAGAAATTCTTGCTGGGAAGATTCAAGTACAGAAAAGTGGATGGGATCCAAATAGGTTTCGATGTCAGCTAGCAATTGGAGACCAGGGTGTTCATCAGTATATAGATTGACATAAAAAAATGAAATATCTCGGCAAAACCCAATGAATGTGTAACCACTTCCTCGTGCGGATTAAACCATATTCCAGAAATAAAATTGGTAGACTGCAAGTTCCAGAGCCAAATGGCCAGCAGCCTGCCATCTTTTTCCCCGACTCCAAATATTTTATTTTAGTCCAATGCAGAGCCAATTCCTCCTTTTGAACAAGTAGTTCTGTATGTTGTGCTCTGAGGTCATGTAGCTGGGAACAGACATCAGGTGTGGAATGAGATGTGAGAGTGTACTCAAGAGACCGGATGTCCCTTATGAGGCTATCCAGTCGGGCTTGTCGAGTTTTTGCCCACGTTGTTGCAAGGCGAATACACTCACCTCTCAGAGAGCATTTCAATGTGCCCCATAATATATCAGTGGCCAAAACTGACCCTTCATTTTGATTCAAGAAATTTTTAAGAAACATTTGTATGGATTGAAGCATACTGGGATCCTGCAGGAGCTGAGTGTTGAGGCACCATGTGGTATCGGAATCCCCCATCGCACTGACAGTTTGGATCAGGTTTACAGGGGAGTGGTCAGATATTACCATTGAGAGTATCTCCGAAGAGAGAACACCAGCATGGGATTTCTGGTTTATAAGAAAGTAGTCCAGTCTAGAATATGTGCTATGTGGGGAAGAGTAAAAAGTATATTCTGTCAGTAGGATGGAGTATCCACCATGAGTCCACAAGGCCCAACCCGTCTATCAGATCCCAGAGGCTCCGTTGCCCAGGTGAAAATCCTTGCCTATACAAACCCAACCTGTCTATACCCAGTTGAACTAGGATATTCCAGTCCCCTCCGAGAAATATAGGCAGTTCAGCCAAGGGGGTGAGAATAGGGAGTAGTTTGGAGAAAAAAGTGGGGGAGTCTGTATTGGGACCATATATAGACCACAGCATGACCTCCGTAGGCCCCGCTTTAGCATGCAAGAAAATGAAATGATCCTCCACATTCCAAAACTCTTTAATCAGAAAAAAGGGAACATCTTGGCTGATGAAGATAGCAGCCCCCCCCTTTTAGTACTACAACCTGCTCCATAGGCCTGCCCCATCCATACCTGTCTGAAGCAGAGAATATCCTCTCTCCTAACGTGTTTCCTGCAAATACACTATTCCATCCCTCAGTTTCTGGAGATGGCAAAGCACAATGTGATGCTTATGCTTCTGCTGCCCCACTTTTATATTTAAGTAAAAAACATTTGGCTTGCCCTATAGATACAGGTGAAAAATACATTTGCTGTGAGAGTCCCCACCAAATAGCTTCTCCCCCTAGAGTCCCAAAAGAACCCAGCTGGGGTTCTCCTTGGTAAGAAAGGCACAAGATAAATAGATAATAATCCCCCCTCCAATTATAGTCTGCAAACACCCCTTCCAAAAATCCTAATAACCCAGGAAACCCTAGTCCTAGGGACCTCAACTACCAAACAACAAACAGACCCATCACAAAACTATAGAACCCCAATCCACCCCACTCTCACCCGAAAACCAACAAGAGAACATTTTTTCAATGGTACAAGTATATGTGCTAAATATATAAATCAAGTAAAGCTAACGGCAAACAACAACAAAGATCCCACATTATAAAAATTAAAAATCATAGCTATACTGTATCAGTTAAGAAAGGCAGGCATTTCACCATATAATTAAGATGAAAATAGCAACAAAGGGTATGGACTTTAAATTAAGATCCCCTGTATCAGCAAATGAAACTAAACAGAATGAACTGCTCCAAGAGGAAGAAATATAACAAATAAATCATACAAAGTTAAATCAGACATAGTAATGACTAGTCAAGAATCAATAATTCAACCCCCGACAGGGAAAGGAAAAAAGAGCAGTGTTCTAGTCCGCCACCCCAGCAGTCATCTGAAAAGTTCCAGAGTCCATACCTGAGCTTGATATAATAAAAAACATTCATCCAGAGACTATAGCTGCACATTATCTGTTGTATTAGGCATATAATGGGGATAGGAGTGAGATCATAATAAAAAATAAAAAAGGTGCAACCTGTAATAATTAACTCCCCACAAATAAGATATGGCATCAATAGCAGAGTGGATTATAAGTTGACCAAGACACTGTGTCCACTGGTAAATCAAATAGCAGTTCAAGGAATAAAGGATCCATATTGCTGTATGGTGTGCAGGAGGTCATAGAGTGCATAACGCCATCTGCAAAAAAAAGGAAAAACAAAAGTGTCCAACAGCAAAGTGCATCGAGCCATGGAAACAGAGTTCGAGAAGGAGGCTTGCTCACATTTTTTTTTTAGACTCTGTTTATCCTCTGTCACTGGAGCCCCAAACTCTCTCCAGTGGGGCACCCAACTAACCTTGTCTCGCCCACCTGAAATCCCCAGCCTACTTACTGGATGGTGGGGCAGCTCTCTCGCTCATCCCTCAGTCCACCAACACTGTGGATCTAAGCCCTCCAGGGCAGGACCACCAACTCCTACTGGGGACATTTCTGAATATCTAGTGGGTGGCCAGGACTCTGCACAGGGAGCATCCTGGAGCAGGCTGCAGGATCCAGTGTTGGGCGTGTTGGGCAGTCACATGACTCACCTTCGCCTACAAAGGCTCCAGGGTTTTTCCTTATTTGATATTCCCCAGAACCTGAACTTGCAATGATGCACTGCACATGATGGGAGAGTTCCCACCCTCATACGTAAGGTGTCCGCCACTGCTCCACCCATGTATGCGTATTGCAAGTTTCAGTAACTCCAACCATTGCCAGGAGCCAGTCAGACTGGGGCAAGTGACCCGACCCTACACCAAGAAAGGAGAATAGTCCTCTGGATGCTCAATCCTTTCCTGCCCCTGACGACCCCTGATGACCTAAGTCCATCCCGTACCCAGGTCACCAGTGTGGTGCAAGGTGTGGCTTCCCACGCCTCAACCCTCAGTGCCATTGGGCCACCTTCTTGCTCACATTTTAACAGTGTACAACACAAAAGAAAATAGAGATCTGTCAAATCACATTGTCCCCTACAAGCCACATTTAACATCCAGAAAATAAAATAGAGGAAACCATAGTTCCATGCAGTAATTGCTTTACTCCATCTGCCAAAACTGAAATGAAGTCCAGCCACAAAGTACAATCCTCAGAGGAAGCAGAAATCAAAAAATCTGCTTACTCACATTTGCAGCAACATGAAGTCCAGATAAAAGGTCTATAGACTATCTTTCAGGTTGAAGGCTTAAATAAATCAGGGAAAAGACAGGGTAGCTCCAGCTTAGCCTTCTCAGCAGAATGAAAAGAGTTTTTGTGCACCCTGACAAACTATCTGGAGCCTTGCTGGGTACAGCATCTTGAATTTGATATGAGTCGCTATGTGTTTGGAAACCAAAGGGCTATAAGCAGCACATTTCTGGTGCACAGCTAGTGGCAAATCTTTTGCAAACTGCAATTTGTGTCCCTCCCAGTTAGCCTCCTTCAGATACCGAACCTTTCCTAATATGTGTTGGCGGTCCCTATAATTAACTCACTTAAAGATGAAGGGTCATGAGGCAGAACCAGCCAGGGGCATGGGGTGGAGGGTTCGAAGAGCATGCTCAATCATATATGAAGGCTCTTCGGTGATGGGCTCGCCAGCTTCTCACAGAGATTTTGAATGAACATCAGAGTGTTAGAGCCCTTGGCGCACTCTGGTAACCCCAATATCACCACATTATTTTGCCAGTTGTGCCCTTCCAAGTCTTCGAGTTTCTCTTCAAGTCATGAAGCTTTTCAACATAGGGTCACCACCTCAGGCTCCCAGCTATCTCTTCAATCATCAATAGAGCTTATACAGGCTTCGGTGTTGGAGACATGTCGAGACAGAGCTTCATTCTTTAACTGCATTTCTGGAGTTCCTCTGTGATAATTTGGGGGGAATCTTTTAATGGAGAAATCTCCTATAAAAAATGGTCCTCGGTAAGAGCCTGTGAGGTGGAAGATGATTGGGCGGTTGATGGACCCTGGGCCTACGATCATTTAGAATTCTTGTCTGGAGACAGAGGAGGTGTATGACACATTGGCATGTTCTTCATCTCTACCTCCATCACTTAGATCAAAAATGGAAACCATCTGCACTTGGTGATAAGGTAAGACTTCTGAAACCCAGAAAGCCACAATATAACAATATACAGTTTTTAACACATACATTTCACTGAAAAACAGGATGAGATAGTGGAGCGGGCGATAGCATGTCTGTAGCTGCTGAGACTCATCACCTGACTCTCTACTATGGAGTTTCCTATGAATGCTACCTTTCTGCCACTTTACCCAGACTTTGCCTTCCTCTACAATGGCAGTCAATTGTATGACTGGGCAAAATATATGGACATGGATTCAACAAAAGTATGGCAACATTCCATTACTGTCACAAAAGTTCATGAAAAATCAACTTTAATTACTGATGTTATTTTGTAATCTTTGGCTGCTTATAACTTGGCCAGCCTTTGAGCAAGAGATTTGAGAGATGGCAAACACAGTCTCTTATTTTTTTTTCCATGTTGTTTTTTTTCTCCTGGTCAGCAGCATGTCTCTCAGGGATATACCCTGTTCACAGGGATATACCCTGATCAGGCTGAACCCAGTCATCATTCAACTGGCTACCAGGCTTTTATCCAACATTTATTCCCCCTCCCATCTCCCCTGGTGGGCATGGTGCCTCTGTCAGCATCTCACAACCACAGCTTCTCCTGCTTAAGGACCAATCTCCCTGGCCCAGATGCCGGGGTCACTGTGTTGGTGGAACCCACCACCAACCCTGCCTGACCTTGCTGTACTGATGCGCAGCAGCTGTCTCAGCCATGTCCTGCTTTCCAACATGACTTCCCTGGCTTGCTTTTGAACCCAGGTTATCAGTAGTGATGGGTGAAGTGGCCTCAATTCGCTCTGCGGAGTGATTCCCGAAGTGAAGGTCAATTTACGGAGTGCTCCACAATGGCGTACTTCGTGTTATTAATAGTACTTAGCGCAAGTCCATTGAAAACAATGGCTGTTGCTAATTTCCGCCTCCCTAACCACTAGTCTAGCACTTAAGGTTAAGTACATTGAAAACAATGTACTTAGACTTACTTCGCCTTGTTTTTAAGCTCCAAAGGTGAATTTTGCAGTGTTTCATGGGATTTCAGGTCACATGGGCTCTAGATTGTTCTGCACAGCCTCAGTGTGGGGTAGTGTGTGTAGGAAGCTGTAGGAGACAATCTGCTCTGAGAGCTCTCTGCAATTCAAACCTTCAAAAAGCTGTTAAAAAAGCCTTTTTGAGTAATTTTTTTTGCTGAAACTTTAGTTCATCGATTATAGAAAACCCTCCTGTGCTCATATCATTGAGCGTTTATTGTTTGTGTATGGATTTTGAATGTTAATGTACAACATTCAGTCTGTGTACTGAGGGACAGTGGAAGTGTGCTTTGGGGGAGGGGTGTATCTGTGGTTTAGGTAGATTAACTTGGAGAAAAAGACAGTGCTTTCTGTTTTGGTGATATTTTTCTTGTATAACTGTGTTAAGGTACACACAGTAATATTTTCAATATTTCTTGCCATTTTTTTTGCTAATTGTTGTGGTGCAGCAGTGCATAATTTTAGTTTGTTTAAAATATGTGGTTATATTACTGAAGTTTTCAATTTGCATGCATTACTTAGTGTGTGTATGAGTACCTGTTTGTGTGTGACGCATGTCATCAAATCAGACACCTTTTATTGTGCCACATAATAATTTCAGCAATTTGAAGCTGCTATCCACTGCAGCTGTTTGATTTTCGTACTTCTTTGTGGTATCTTTACTGGTACTAGTACTAGTGACTGTTACTGCCGCAGTGCATAATTTTAGTCTGTTTAAAATATGTGGTTATATTACTGAAGTTTTCAATTTGCTATGCATTACATGGTGTGTGTGAGTATATGTGAGATGTGTGTCATCAAATCAGACACCTTTTATTGTACCACATAATAATTTCAGCAATGTGAAGCTGCTATCCACTGCAGCTGTGTGATTTTTGTACTTCTTTGTGGTATCTTTACTGGTACTAGTACTAGTGACTGTTACTGCAGCAGTGCATTACACTGCACCCCCCTCCACATGGCCCGCCTCAACCGGCAAAGGTATTCTTTTCCAGATTCGGATTTCTGATGGTGAGCACTGGTTAGGTGTTGTGCCTTTGTGTCTGCATGTCTTCAGTGCACATTGCAATCTTAATCTGTCTATGCATTTGCATCTCTTTAGGGCCCAATCTCCATCTGTAACTCAAGTCACAGTTGTTTCTTTGACTTCCCTTCAGAGTACTGGACAGGTGTGGTGCTTAATTCTGCATGAACATTGTACTCATTAATATGCATTTTTTTTTTATAATTTAAACTTTATTGATACATTTCCATTATAAAGGGCAGTTACAGCAATTCAGGATGTAACATAGTACTTGAACAGTGAGAACTGCCCATGCCACCTCTCTCATCCCACCCACCCTTACAGCAGCAACACAACATAATCGCCCTAACGTGCAGTGTGCAATTCTGTCGAATGTATGGGTAGAACCAGAATGTGATAAACCTCAGTGAGGTAACAAGAGTAAGGAGTGAAGGCGATCCCATATCTTACTATATGCTGCTAGTCTATTATGAAGACTTGCAATTGCTTTCTCTGTTCAAAGATTAGCAATGATTTCATGTGACCATTCCTGGAAGGGAGGAGCCGATTGTTCCTTCCAATGACGTAGTATGAGTTTCTTAACTGAGAGCGCAACCATAGAAATATGGTATTTCCTAATTCTAACACTGACCAGGGACATATCCCCTAGAAGGCACACCTCCGGAATAAAATACTCCTGTAGGCCCAGTAGGGGGTCAAGAGCCATCTTAATTGAATTCCATAAGAAGAAAACTTTGGGACAGGACCAGAACATAGGCAGGAGGGTACCCTCTTCTTGCAAGCACTTGGTACATGTACTAGAGTTCAAGAAGCCCCATTTTTTAATTTAATAGGGGTACAATACATATTGTGTAAAATGTGATATTGCATGAGACGCAATCTATCTTGGGAAACATACTTATGACAGGATCTCCATAGGGATTGCCATTCCAACTGGAATTGAGGGAGGAGTGATTAATATGCGTTTTTAAGTCAGGACCATCATCACGAGTCACTCGTGAATCAAATCACGTTCTTCATCATCATCACAGTCACAAATGCAGTCACAAATCACTATTCACAATCATTCACATTACAAATCACAACATTAATTTTATTTCTAGTTACTTGGATGTATTGTAAGCCTGTTTTGTAGTATCTCTCCAGGCTTCACCACCCCACCATTGTACTCACTGTTATGTGTTTTTAAGTCTGGGAGTTTTTTTTTTTTAAACCATCTTTATTGATTTTTCTTTTTTTTATGATTTAAACTTTATTAATACATTTCCATTATAAAGGGCAGTTACAGCAAGTGAGGGTGTAACATAGTACTTGAACAGTGAGAACTGCCCATCCCACCCCTCTCATCCCACCCGCCCTTACAGCAGCAACACAACATAATCGCCCTAACGTGCAGTGTGCAATTCTGTCGAATGTATGGGTAGAACCAGAATGTGATAAACCTCAGTGAGGTAACAAGAGTAAGGAGTGAAGGGGATCCCATATCTTACTATATGCTGCTAGTCTATTATGAAGACTTTCAATTGCTTTCTCTGTTCGAAGATTAGCCATGATTTCATGTAACCATTCCTGGAAGGGAGGAGCCGATTGTTCCTTCCAATGACGTAGTATGAGTTTCTTAACTGAGAGCGCAACCATAGAAATATGGTATTTCCTGATTCTAACACTGACCAGGGACATATCCCCTAGAAGGCACACCTCCAGAATAAAATACTCCTGTAGGCCCAGTAGGGGGTCAAGAGCCATCTTAATTGAATTCCATAAGGTGGAAACTTTGGGACAGGACCAGAACATATGCAGGAGGGTACCCTCTTCTTGCAAGCACTTGGTACATGTACTAGAGTTCAAGAAGCCCCATTTTTTAATTTAATAGGGGTACAATACATATTGTGTAAAATGTGATATTGCTTGAGACGCAATCTATCTTGGAAAACATACTTATGACAGGATCTCCATAGGGATTGCCAGTCCAACTGGTATTGAGGGAGGAGTGAATTCCAGAAACTAGTAGGTCCAAAGGTGTCCCCATATTTTTTATAGTGCAACACCCTATATAGCTTAGATACTATGCCTGATGATCCGGACAGTAAGGAGATTTCAGGAATCAAAGCTGATACCTTCTGGGATGGGGGAGAATTCCCCTGTGCTACAGTGAGAAGGTGTCTTAACTGCATGACTTTAAAGTGAGATGAGACCGGGATAAGGAATTTATCAATAATTCCATGTGGTGACAAACTGTGCCCTTCCCCATCTACCAAGGAAAGCAGTTTTCCATCGCCTAATTGGGGCAACCAGTTGCAGGGAATCTGCTTACCATTAAAAGTAAAAGATGGGGAATTCCAAATAGACTGAGCAAAATCAATCTGAGGGGAATAATGAAGAAATAAACATAATTGTGTATAAACTCTTAAAGAGATATTTATTGTGGTGCAGTCAGACATCTTTACATGGGACAGCTTGAAGCAAAATAAGTTTAAGGGATCCAGGCGTTTGGCTTTAATTGCATCTAACTCAATCTTAAGCCATACTGGTTGCGTCATTTCGGGGCCTGGGGATATCCATCTCAGGCATTTTGCTGAATGACTTGCCCAGTAGTATAATGCCATGTGGGGAATCCTCAGCCCCCCCTCAGGTTTTGGGGCAGCTAGTTTATGGTAGGCCAACCGGAGATATTTATCTGCCCAGATAAATCTGGTATATGTACTGTGCAGTTTCTTAAACCAGCATATGGGAATAAAAGAGTTGAGAAGGGATAAAGGGTAATAAATTCTAGGAAATACATTCATCTTAATAATATTAATCCTGTCCCATAATGATATTGGAAGTTTAGACCTCTGTCGAGGTCATGAATGATAACCTGTGAGAGAGAGAGAGTCCAGATTATCCTTGACCCACACCAAGGGGTTACGGGATAGCTTTATGCCCAGGTATTTAATTGCTCTAGGAGTCCAACCTAAACCTAGGGGGCAAATATTATCCTTAAATACCTTGTGGTTTAATGGGAAAAATAAGGATTTACTAGCATTCAACTTATAATTGGATAGCACGCTGAACCTGGCTATTTTGCTCAGTAAGGGTGGTATTGAAGAAACTGGATGAGAGAGATGGATGAGCAAATCATCTGCGTACGCAGTGAGTTTAATCTCATGATGCCCAATTCTGATACCTTGTATAGAGGTATTCTGGAGAATGTTTTGGATGAGGGGTTCCAGATATAAATTGAACAAGAGATGCTATAGGGGGAAACCCTGCCTAGTACCTGAATGAAGTGAGAAGTAGTTTGAGAAGGCCCCATTAGCTGAGATTCTTGTTATAGGGAATTTATATAATGCGGCAAGCCAGGAAATGAATACCGGAGGAAATTTAAAGGCACTCAATACCTTGAAGAGAAAACTCCAATTCACCCGGTCAAACGCCTTCTTGGTGTCCAAAGAGACCAAACCTGCAGGAAAGTCAGCATCTCTGGAAGCCAAGAAGACATGGGATAACGTACTCAGATGATCTGCTGAAGAGCGTCCCTTTGTGAAACCTACCTGATTCATACCTATTAACTCGGGGAGCACCACGGATAACCTGTTAGCTAAAATCTTTGAGAGAATCTTGATATCCTGATTTAGGAGGGATATAGGCCTATAGCTCTGGACGAGCTCAAGGTCCTTGTCTGGCTTGGGAAGAAGCACTATCAAGGCTTCAAAGAGATGGCAATCAACCTCTGTCCTGGATAGAATATGCTGAAATAAACTATTAAGTATTGGCAATAAAAGTTCTCAAAATGTTTTATAGAAAAGAGAGGAAAAACCATCAGGCCCAGGAATTTTATCCGAGGGCAAACCACTGATAACCTCTGTGATTTCTTCCTGAGTTATAGGAAAGTTCAGAGAATCTATGTAATGTACTGGGAGGGAGGGTAGGTGTGAATGTATCAGGTAATTCTCTACATTTACCGGACTGGGGGGGTGCTCCATGTCCCCGTAAAGGGATTTGTAACATGCTGCAAACTCTTGAACTATCTCAGTGGGAGATGTTTTCAGAGACCCATCAACAGAAGCCCTGATAGAAGGGATGAATCTCACTGATTCTTGTTGTTTAATACGAAGTGCCAAAAGGCGCCCTGCCTTCTCACCTTGGTCAGTATAACTGGCTTTAGTGTGTATGATAGCTAACTCCGCCTTTTCCCGGAGTAATTCTAAATATTTGTCTCTGAACCCTAGGAGCCTCGCCTTGTCCTCATCTGAAGAGTTAACCGAGACATTGGATTTGAGGACCCGAATTTGGGATAACAAGGACAGTAATTCTCTCTCCCTAACTCTTTTCCTGGCCTCCTGGCCACCGAGAGGCTAATAAGGATGCCTCTCATGTAAGCCTTGAAAGCCCCCCATATAATATCTGGTTTTGCACTGTTTAAAGGGTTGGACAGAAAAAAGGCCTCAATATGCTCCCTTATGGTGTTGCAATAATTAGAATCTTTAAGCAATTGATCATTAAGCTTCCATCTTGTTTCTCTCTTTGACGCATCCTGAATTGTCAGATCACACAGCACCAAAGAGTGGTCAGAGATAGGGTCAGGCTGTATTGACGAGGACCTAGCCCCCAGCAAGAGAGTCTGAGAAATGAGTATGTAGTGTGTACGGGACTGTGAGCCTTGTACCAAGGACCTGAATGTGAACTCCTTGAAATCAGGGTTTAGGACACGCCAGACATCACAGAGCCCGCATTGATCCAATAGTTCTCTAAAAGCCCTCTGACCTGGGGAGACCCCCCCGATGCACCACCTGACCTGTCCAGGTTTGAATCTAGAACTTGATTAAAGTCACCCCCCAGGATAATCCTTATGGGAAGGAAAGGCAGGATTAAATTTATGAGTCTCATGAAGTAAGCGGGGTCATCAGCATTAGGACCATATATGCTGCCCAATAGCAGAGGTATTGACCAGAGAGTACCTATAACTAAAACAAACCTGCCCTCGGGATCCCTAATAGCATGAGTTGAGATGAAGGGAATGCCCCTGTTAATAATGATCATAACCCCACAGCTGTTTGAGGAGCCTTGCACCTCATAAACAATCCCCACTTCTTGCCTCCTCACTTGTAAGGCTTCTGTTTCTAATAGGTGCAATTCCTGTAAAAAAGTAACCTGAGTGCATAAAAGACTTAAGTGTTTGAGAACCTGGTATTGTTTAGATTTTTTCCTGATCCCCTTGACGTTCCACATTGCAAAAGTCACCTCCTTGGTCATCTACTAAAGACTTCTATAGATGCTATATTCGGCCCTGCACGCCGGGTGTATAACACAAAAAATCTAACCCCCCCTGTTGCTGCTGTAAGGCCCACCCACCACCCCAGCCCCCGCAAGAAGCCCACAATTAAACCCTCCCATACACCCCACCCCCAACAAGAACACATAACCCTCTCCCCTCCCAGCCCCACACTGTCACAAGCAACGCTTAGCACAGCACTGGGACCTGTCCTCCCCTCCCGCCCCCAAACATATCCCTGCTAATGATATCCCTCATACCACGTAATACAAAGCAATTAATAAACTGGCTTATTGAGGGCTTAATGTCTAAAGAGTGATCTCGGGCTTCCAGGGCCTGCAAGTCTCTGTTAATGAATCCACTAGTAATCGAGAGAGGAAAATACAACTGGATGTCCTAAATGTGAATATGCCAAATCGTCACGAGAGTCTTGAGAGGGGATTGAAAAATGTTTGTTCCCAATAGAGAACTATCTCATGAACCAGAGCCAGAGAGAGAATTAACATGGAGGTGTAAGCCCATCATTGAGATGAGAACATGAGAAAATGAAACCGGATGAAAAGTGGAAAAAGATCCAGAGATGGGAAAACCGTGGTTGTAACTACCTAGGGGATGCAGACCCCTAATTCCGAGAAGCCCCCCCTGCAAAACCAGAATGACTTAGTAAACAAAAGCAGACCCTCTCGAGACAGAATGACCGGACCAGCCTTAATTGGGTGAGCCGCACCCTCTTGTGGTCATAACCTGATCCAGCCCGCTAGTCAGAGGTGCCCTGAAAGCCTGGAATTGCTTGGAAATCTGACATCCCATCATACAAAATTTAAACAGAAGGCATAACCCAAAACCTTGCCCTGTGTGCGCCCCCTGGAAACTAAACAAGCAATATTAACTCAGATGCAGTCCAAATCAAACCCTCCGGGAGCCCCCCCAAACATTCTCCCTGAAACACCCTTCCCATCAACAGGCCAGGGCCTGTTACAAGTAAAGTCAGGCCTCTACTAGTAGCCCAGTTCTGTTAGAGGACATACACTCGAATGAAATCCGTCTTTAGAAAGAGCAGTGTCCACACAAAAAACCAAACAACTGATCCTTCTGAAGTTCATGGTAAATCCCGAAGATCAGGAGGCCCTCTCAGGTCGTCCGGAACAAATCTGGGAACACTGACTTAAGACTTTGTAGCGCAGCTTCAGGATCCTCGAAATTGAGCCATGAGCCATTTACTGAGACTTGTAACTTCACTGGGTACCCCATCCTGAACTTTTATCCCGCCGCTATAATCTTAGATACAATCGGGTGAAAGGCTTTCTGTTTCAACCAGACCGAACCAGTGATGTCTTGAGCAATTCTCAGCTTCACCTTCTCCCATCTGACTTCTTGCAGGGCCTTGACTTTCTGTAGAAAATGCTGCCTTTCTAAGTAGTTTAGGAAGCGGCAAATGATGGGGCGAGGAGGTGCATCAGGTGGAGGTTTTGGTCGCAGAGATCGGTGGGCCCGTTCTATTATATATGTTGGGCCAAAAGGATAGGGACCAGCGACCCTTTCAACCAGATTCTAGGTGAAGAGTACGATGTTATGGCATTCTTCCCCTTCAGGGAGCCCAAGAATTACCACATTATTTATCCGACTACGGCCTTCCAAATCTTCGAGTTTTGCTTCTAGATGAGACAGCTTTTGTTTCGTTAGTAGGAGCTCAGGATCCAGACTTTCCAATTTTCTCTCAATTGAAATTATACGGGCAGTGTTGTCTGATACTGTCGTGGAGATTTCCTCTAACTTTCTGGAGAGAGATTTCAGATCGATTGCCATATCTTTCATCTCTTCCCGAAATGGTTTAAATTCCTCTAAGAATCTGTTAAGTGTTAGGGGTTCTTGGTCCCCTGCTTGACACAAAGGTTCCGGTTTGTCTGGGCCACTCGAGGCTCGGGATTTTTTCAGGGCCTTCTCAGGAGTGGTGGAAGGGGGTATGTTTTTGCGTGGCTTTCTTCATGTAAGCCTACATTTACTGCAGAAGAACCCAAAACAGGAGCACATGCTGTTTAGAGACAAGAAAAACTCACAAGCAGAGGAACTAGTTAAAGTTTAGCTATATTAAATGATGATTTTTTATTCGGGAGGCAGGAGCTTAGTGGAGGAACATCTACTCAGCACTCTGCATCACGTGATCTCCTTAATTGATTTTTCTTTTAGACATTTAAGACATACATTGACATACACACAGATAAACCAAGAATGACTCTTGGTTCCCCAGCCCAAAACTGGCTGCAGATACTTAATGCATACACAGCTACCCAAAAGTAACATTGCCTCTAATAGGCCAGCTGAGCCATGTCCAACCCCCATAGTGGGGTGGGGCTGTCAATTAACTCAAATATATAGAATCTGATAACTCTTTGCCCACCTGCCCGTATACTGGGATTATATTAACCCCTCATATTCAGGTCAGACTAACAGCCATAGCTGCGTCCCTAGAAAAGAGAGAGAGAGAGAGAGAGAGTCCCCCCATCCCTACCTACTTTGCAGATCCTTATATTCCTACAAAGTATCCCCCCCTGAGTTGTTTCCCAACTAATTAGCAAATATGCAAGAAAAGGAAAGAACTTAGCAATTTTGCAAACTTTAGGACTATTATTCATTAGCTACTCTCAACCCAACAGACAGACCCCCGCACCATGCATCTATTAGCTGAATAGAGTAGACAGCTTCCAAAGACTGCCATCTTTTTTTATATAATCCGATCTTACCCTCGCTCAACATATGCTTTCGTATCCTTCCCAGGGTTCTCATGAGATCCCTGACCCTCTGGTCGTAAGTGTAGACAAGGCTGTCTTTCCCAATGCTTTAAAACAAAAGATTTGACCAGGGCCATAAGTAAGGAGATGTGGTACTTAGACGTATTCCCTGAGACCTGAGACAGGTTCCTAAGTACACAAAGCTCAGGCAATATAAGCTCCAAATAGTCTAAGATGGGGTCCATATTCTGCTTAATTTTATGCCAAAGGGGCCAAATCTTGGCACAATACCACATCACATGTAATATATCCCCCCATTTCTCATTACACCTGAAGCATAGGTCTGTCTGTATAAGGTTCCTTGCACACAGCTTTGCCAGACTATAGTACATATTAGAAGAAACTAACAGCTGCATATTCTTCAGTTTAGGTATAGTTATATATTTACAACTATTCCATACATCTTTCCAATTAGGTCTTAGGGGAGTCATAATTTTATCCCAATATGGGATGTGGGTTGGGGAACTTGAGTCTAGGAAATTTAAGAGCACCCTGTAAATTTGGGAAATAGGCTTATTTACAAAATTCACCCCAGTTACTTCTCCCCAATTAAACTCTTTCTTTTGAATTTCCACCATCCCCTTTTTCACCCTGCTTAGCAAGTTGATAAGCTGGATCTTCTTGAAGAAGGGAAGTCCCTCACTTAAAGGCAGAAGAATGACCTTGTCCTCCTTTATACAATCAACCAACTTAATTCCCTCTAACTGTCTAGCCCATTGTTTTATAATAATTTGGCCCCCAACCAGAAATTCGGATTGCCCATTATCGGTTGTTCCCCTGCCTTCTCTTGTCCCCTCCTTTGTGCAGGCATTAAAAAAAAAACACCACACATTAATTGTTTTTGCTATTGGAGTCAGCTTTGCTTTTGTAGTATGGGAAAAAAAGCAGTGCTTCTGGGGAAAGTCCCATTTCCCTTAAAATCCATCTCTCCATACAAAGCCAGACTGGTACATAGACCTCCCTCTCCTCCTGTCCATTCCACCTTCACATTATTCCTAACTGCCCCACCACATAATATAATTGAAGATCTGGCATCTTAAAGCCCACCACATTCTGTGGCAGATGCATAACCAAATGTTTCTTTCTTGTGGGCTTTGAGCTCCATAGGAAGGCCTATAACAACTTTCTGATTTTTATGAACCAAGACTGAGGGAAGAGATATGGAGCTAGGTGAATCGGGTACAACAGCCTAGGCAGCAGATTCATTTTGACCATTCCTAATCTAGCTGTAAAATTTAATGGAAGTTTATTCCATCTGAGGATGTCCCCCCGGACTGTAGTTAGTAGTTTTTCCATATTAACTTCTGCTCCCTCCTCAACGTTAGGAGTAATCCAAATACTCAGGTACTTGATTGCTTGAGGGGCACAGTGTATCTGCAGGGGTTCAAAATCCACCCTCAAAGGATGAGGCGTAAGGGGTAATATTTGTGTCTTGCTTAAATTCAATTTATAGTTTGATACCGTAGAGTATCTTTGTATAATTTCCAACGCCTGTTTAAAACCCTCAGCTGGATCCCTCGAATGCAAAAGTATGTTGTCCGCCAGCACAGACAGTTTGAGTTCCTCCCCCCAGATTTGAATTCCCTGGATTTTAGGCTGTAGGTTTAGTGCCCTTAATAGGGGTTCTAAGTAAATATTAAACAAAATAGAAGAAAGGGGGTATCCTTGCCTGGTCCCATTCTCTAATTTTATTTCCTGGGACAGATACCTGTTACATAACACCCTAGCTGTGGGGGTTGCACATACATTTTTAATTCCCCTGAGAAGGCCCTCAGGGAATCCCATTCTCTCCATGATGGCAAAAAGAAAGGAATGAGAGGCCCTGTCGAAGGCCTTCTCCGCGTCTAAGGATATCAATGCCATAGATGTCAGAGAATCCACCTCATAATTAAGGATATGGTGTAGTTTCCTTAGTGCATCATAAGCCCCCCTCCTCTTGGCTAATTAAAGTTGGGGCCACATTCAAAATTCTGTTAACCAATATCCTTGTAAGGATCTTGATATCCTGATTCATCAGTGCAATCTGTCGGTAGTTCTCCGGGAACTCTATAGGTTTATCCGGTTTTGAGATAAGTGTAATGTATGCTTGGTAAAGTGGAGAGTGGCATACCCCTTCCTGCATTATCCTTGTAAACAAGTCCTTGAGAAGAGGGAGTATTATTGAAATATGTGCTTTATAAAACTTGGCTGTGAGGCCGTCAGGACCCGGACTTTTACCAATCGGCAATGATTTTACTACCTCTAAAATTTCCCCTTCACTTACTGGAGCTATTAGGCTTTGAGCCTGTGCCGGACTTAGAACTGGGAGGGGTATGTTTTCCAAAAAAGCATGTATTTCTTCCCTACTAACAATCCTCTCCCCTTGATAAATCCCCTTATAATAGACTGCGAAGGCATCAGCCATTTCTTGGGGGTCAGTTATAAGTTCCCCGTCTACCTTTACTAAGTTTACCATTCGTGCTGCTTCCCATTCCTTCACTCTAGCTACTAAAATGCGTCCAGGCACATCACCCTGCATTAGGTACTTAGCCTGAATTTTCTCCAACCAAAAATCCACCTTGGTATAAATCAGGTCCACCTTTTCATCCCTCAGTTCCTTACGTTCAGCATCCACCTCTGCAGCTGACCCCTCTAAGGGCTCAAGAGACTCAATGGCCCCTAGAATGAACTCCTCTTGAGTTTGTCTGAGTTTGTTTCTTCTTGCTGCATATCTTTGAGCCATCCCTTCATAAAGAACCTTACAGGTTGGCCAGACTATGTCCTGCAATGTTGGTAGCTGAACCCTAATAATCTCACTAAGAGAGTCCTCTAATTTTCCGTATAGTGTAGTATCGGACAATAATGATTCATCCAATCTCCACCTATATGGTTTGGGGGGAACAGCTTTTAGTTCCCATGTCATCTGTATCGGAGAGTGATCAGATAAAATTCTACTATGGGTAGTCATTTCCTTTATACCCACCTTAATGCTTCCTGATTAACCAGGAAAAAGTCAATCCTGGATAGCATTTTATGGGCCCTTGAGAAAAAGGTCATGCTCTTTGATCCCTTACCATGTAGCCAGACAGGGTCCACCTTTGCAGTAACTTCCAAAAAGCACCCCCATAGCTTCCTGTTCTCTAGATGGGGGTTTCTTAGATGGTGGATTCCTATCCTACCAGTTATTTATACACAAGTTCCAATCTCCTGTTAATATGATCAGGTGTGTTGGCAACCCAACTACTTCTACCTCCAGTGAGGCAAAGAATTCTGGGTTAGGTGGGGTTGGGCCATAAATAGAGGCAATTGACAATTCTGACCTCAGGATAGATCCTGAGAGGAATATTCCCCTGTTGTCCCCTTTTATTACCGCCCTCTTTACCACATATGGGCATGTCTTCCCCACTAATATGGCTACTCCTCCCGAGGCTGTTGTATTCCCCACTCCAAACACTTGGCCCACCCACATTCTTTTTAACAGATCCAGTTCTTCTGTTAAAAGATGAGTCTCCTGTAAAGCCACAATTTGTGCCCCCAGTCATTGAATGTATCTCAGAATCGCCATTCTTTTCCTCTTACCCCTAAGACCTTTTACATTCCAAGAAATAATTAAAATTTTTGACATTATACATATACACTCCTGTATTTATTACCTCACTACGATCTGCCAATATCTTACTCCCAGTTGGTGGACTCTCTCTCTTTTCCTTTACCCCTCCCTCCCCCTTTCCCCCTTCCCCGATCCTTTGATCGGTCTCCTAAAACATTGACGATCGATGACTGAGCCAGTTCCTGAGTGCCCCCCCAGATCCCTCTTCAAGCTCCTACCAGGACTCCCAAGATAAACCAAAAGGAAATACCCCTCTTTCCGACTCTCTTTTATTCCCCCTTAATTTTGCTTCTCCTCACTCACCTTCTCCCATCCCCCAGTGACCAGAGGGAGATATGTTCCTGATACTGATGATCCCCAGTTTGTATCTGCATCACACTATTCTGCCTGGTGGTCTTTCACTACGCCCTAATCAATACTGGGGGGTTTGCTGTCATAACATCCTTCACTTGCAATTATCCATCTTATCCCTATACCAGCACTCCCCCCCATCAAATGACCCTCTCCCTTGCCCGAATAATCCTCTTTCCCCTGACCTGCCAAGGAAGCCAGCTCCTGAAGTCGCTCCCATTAGTTACCCTAGAAAGAGCTTCCTCTTCCTTCACCCCCCCTCACTATTCGGGTTGCGAAGGCTAGTCCGTTATACGAGAGCCCCACCTTACCCGACAAGTGAAGTTACCTAAAAATTAGTCACTGCTACTCCCCCTGCACCCCAATTGAATATTTAACTATCCTGGGGTTCCATACCCCTACCATAAACCTTCCACCTTTGTTTCTGAGATTCCCTGGTTTAGACCAACCTTCCCTCCCCTCCCCCATCGTGAACTCAATTATTTACTGGGATCAAATTACGTCTGCCCTCTGGTGGCTGCATGCTCAAATCACTTCGCTGCAGCTCGTATAAGCCCTGGAAAAGGAGGCCTCCCTTACAGTTTACCAACCAAAACTTTGTCCCCATTGCCTCCCTGTAGAGCTCAGTATCTCTTTCTCCCATTCATTTCCCAGAGCTGTCTAAACTCAGAAATGTAATCAACCATTTGTTTGCTTTAACCACCCTTGATAATTTCAGTCAGTGCATAACATTTCCAAATTTTCTGTATCTTGTCCAGATTAGTTAAATTTTCCCAGTACCACTACCAAGCCCATCAGGTCGGAGACTTGAATAGCGATGGGAGCTCAAATCTCAGGCCCTCTAGAGCATCCCACTCTGTTAGGTATTTTTTGTCTTCCATTTGGAGCTTCACAATTAGGGTTGCTGGATACTGCATCCAGAACTTGATCCCTGCCAGATAAAGCTTCTTTTTAATGTCCGAGTATTCTTTTTGTCGATCTCTTATAGAAGGAGTTTGGTCCTGGAACAGTCACAGAGTCGTCCTATTCCACTGTAGGTTTTTGGACTGCTTAGCTTTACTTAGAACAAAGGCTTTTTCTTCATAATTAAGAAACCTCAAGATTAATACCCTCGGGCAAGCTCCTAGGGGGGTCTCTCTAAGTGCCCGATGCGCTCTTTCCAAATTGTATGCATCCCCATATGGAGTAGGTCCTAACAGCTTCATCAGCAGATCCTGCATAAAAGTTACACAGTCCACCCCCTCCGCTTTTTCAGGGAGCCCTGCCATTATTAAATTATTTCTTCTGCTGTGCGACTTTTGTTCCTTCATATGATCTTCCAGCTTTTTAACTTGCTTTCTAAGCACTACCACTTCTTGCTCTATCCCTGTAGATTTCTTCTCTTGTGACGAAACTCTGGCCTCCAAATCTCCCATTCTTCTCGCTAACGCATTCAAAGTCGGTTTTACAGCTGAAAAATCCGCAACCAAACCCTGCAGCAACTGTTTGATCTCCAGGATGTTATCCGCTTTCACTTTCTCTCCCCCTTCCACACTCTCTTCTTCAGCCTGATCCTCTGGCACAGGCGAAAGGGGTTTCTGGTGTTTCACTGCCGGAACCCGAGCTGACAAGGGCTCTGAAGCTCCACACTCCATCTCGACCATTCTGCTAGGCCTCTTCTGATCACCACCAAACCAGGCAAATTGCATCCTACCTGCTCCTTTCTTTTCGTTTGAGAAGCAGAAAAGCATAGGGAAACTTCCCCACTTAGCTGGATTACCTGGTTGAGCTCTTACTTTTAGTTTAAAGATAAATTAGGCTGGTGAGGGCCTGGGAGCTACACTCAGGACATCCTCTCTCCTCTAGCTCATCACGTGATCCCCAAGTCTGCGAGTTTTAAGCTATAGCTCATCGGGGAAGAACAACCGTAGGCGGTAGGCATTCAGGTTTCTTCATCATCACAGTCACAAATGCAGTCACAAATCATGATTCATGATCAGGCCATGAATCACATTAATTTTTTTTAATAGTTACTTGGATGTAGTGTAAGCCTGTTTTGTAGTATCTCTCCATGCTTCACCACCCCACCATTGTACTCATTAATGTTTGTTTTTAAGTCAGGGAGTTGGAAAGTGTCTGCAGTACATACACAGACTGGAAAGAAGACTGAATGCACACATGCAGTTTATTACAGTATACTTGCACTGCTCAGAATACAAAGTGTCACACATATGGAAGAAAACAAACAAAAGGGCATAATTACATACAAGGGTCGGGGATGGTGGAGGAATACATTTTATAACACAGCAATGAAGGTGTGGGTGGCACATGGTGTGAGGAAAAAAAATAATGTGGGATCCCATGGTGATCCAGCAACAGTTCCAGCATGGATCTAATTTGCAACTGATGTTCCTCTATGTGATCCAGCTGCTGCTGAACAGCACTCACCCTCTCGTTGTTATCCTCAACAGCACTCCAGAGAACTGCCAAGTCACCCTGTGTTACATGCAGCTCTCTGGGGTCCACACATTCTACAGGCTGACCTGCTAGTGGTGGGGGGGGGGGGGGTGCTGGTGGAGCAGCAGGTGCTGCTGTGGCCCTCCTCTTCTTTAGGATGCTGCAATGCACAGCTGCACCCTCTGCCACAGAATGGCCAACAGGTGCAAGCATGGTTCGTTCTGTGGCAGCCTGCCACTCCAACTGCTGGTGATTGAGCATATGGGTGCACTGGTCCTCAGTTCCCAGGTGAGTCTCCTGGGGGCCACGGTGCACCTCCACCTCACATAGGTGGCACTTGACCACACTGCTGTCCCCCCACACAGTAAAAAGACTACCAAACAATGGAGGTGCAGGGAGGACCAGGCACAGGGAGAGGATGGCCAGATGAACTGGCAGCCGGCTGGTCACAGTGATGAACAGGGATGGGATCCACACCTGGTCCCAGGAGAATAGGAACATCCTGCTTCAGAGAATCTAGAATTGGTGGTGGTGGTTCAACGGCCTCAGAGTCAGGACAGGAGGCAGTGCTAGTCCTGCTTCTGGGGAGGACTCACAAGTATCGAGCGGTCCAACAGGAATGGGTGCACATGCCCTCCACACATGTGCATGGTACGATGCTTACCACTACCATGCTCTCCCAGAGCTGCCCCCACACCAGACATTCCCTCACCCTAGTCCATCTCTCCTACTGAGCTCCCTCAGTCTGAGCAATTACTACTCACACTGTCACACAACACACACACACACAGTCACACAGACAAACAACTAACTGCTTATAAAGGTAAGAAAAATAAAATTTACACAAAGAACAAATTAAATAAAAAAGAGTACAGAAAAGACAAAAAAATGTAGCTTTTAAAAAATCTGTTGGGTCTAAATCAAAGTTTAAATCTCCTCCTCACTCTGATCTCAAAGCATCAGCAGTCACAAAACACACTACTCTCTCTCGGTCTGACAGGAGAAAGTAAAAGTGTCTGCTTGTATGAGCCACTTTCTTCCTGCCTAGTTAAAGAGCATGTGACTTACAGTACTATAAGCCATGTGATGTGTGTGGGGGGGGTGCTGCCAAATCAGAAACATCAAGTGGATCACTTAGAATCATAATGAGGAACACGAAGTCCATTAAAAACAATGACTTCGCCTTACTTCGCATTGCCATTCCGCCTTAACATGATGTGGTAATGACAAGGTGGAGTTACCACTTTGCATTACCCACTCCGCATAACAGATTGGCAACACGAAGTGCCCACTTCGCGTTCACTTCACCAGCAGAATTTAAATTTGCTGCATCTCTAGTCATCAGCATGATAGCATGACACTCTGCTTGTGGGCCATGTGGGATGATTCAAAGCCTAATATTTAGAGTCAATGAACCCAACACAATTTTTTGGTGGCATTCTGTTCTTTAGTTTTAAAGTTATAGGGGGTTAAAAGTCTGCCATTTAAATAATTGTGAAATGTAATTCTAAAATTTCGGAAAGTTTGGAGGTGTATAACTCTGTCACCTTTAAAGACAGATGTTACAAATGTGGCATACGTCTGTATGGACCTTGGGGAAGTCATCATGTCACATGTGGTACAGTGTGAACAGATACTTTTTAAATTTGACAGAAATAACTGAAATCACAATTTTGGTGAAATTTCACATTTTTGTGGAAATTTCACAAAATTTCACAGAAGCAAAACTGTAATTTTGCAAGAATTCTACTGGTGGAAAACAAATGTTGCTGAGTCCTACATCCAATCGTATAATGTGCCACATATTATCCCATGCAGTTTAATCTATATAGAATCTCTTTTTCATGCAATAATACAATGTCCCATTTATGAAAATTGGAGAAATGCTTTCACTGGTACCCACTTAAAGATTTACTGCAATAGTCTTTATGACTTCTTATTTATTTTACTCCATCTAGGGTCAGCTGCTCAAGTGGAAGAAGTTGCAAGTTTCTTTAAGGTGTTTATTTAAAAAAGAAATTAATTATGGAATTCTTATCATGTATCAGTGGAAATTGTTGACACAGCATGTTTTGCTTCTTGTAAAGGCTTACCAAGTATAGAGAATATTTATTCATTTCATCTTCTTGGTGAAAGTAGTCTAAGCCCCATGACTACAGGTACAATATGTGAAAAAGATTTACGTGCTGTCCTTGGTGATTGGCTTTTGCTAATGCCCTTTTCTACATGCCTGCTGTGGAAAAAGAATAATCAGTAAAAAGAAATTTGCAAATATTATAAACATCAGTTGTTGGTTTAAAGAGAAAATACAAATAGGTAAACTTGATCTTGCAATATATGCAGTATATCAAATAGCATATGTACCTTTCTGAAACTACCATCTTTTATGTCCTACAGCAGTGCCAACCAGCAACACAGCAATGCCACAGTATTTCACAAAATGCTGCTGTATACTGCAGGGAACAGTATAATTCAATGTCAATTAAGCCCTTTTGTCATCCATTATTTTGTAACATGTCACTTACTTAAAGTGCTTGCATTGCATTGTGGCTGACTCCGCTGTATGTATTTATTATTGAATAATGTTGTAATGACCTATGTGTTTATACATGGTTGAACAATAAAGTCTACTACTACACACAGAAATCAAAAAGGTTCTAACAAGAGGTGTTGGATTTGACACCCCAGTTGATATTGCTGATTATAGTGTTTGAATTCACTATAATCCATTCAATTTGCATCTCATCAGAATTTGAGGAACTCTGATTCTAACTCTGATCCCATTCTGCTCCCTTTAAGGTGCCAGAAGCAGCACTGGAGTCAGAATCAGAATTTTGAATCTGTCTCTGAATACCAGCCAGTTTTATAAAATACCCACTCCAATCTGCAGTGCTAGGTGCATACTCTTTACTTGTTCTTATGGCTCTCTTACCTTAGTGGGCACTGCCAGCAGCCAATGCCATCTGATGGTGTGGAATAAGAATTCAGACAAGCCCTGTTCCAGTTTGTCCCCAATCTCTTCCTCCTTCCCTCCCTCCCTCCATCTGCTCTTTCTGACTGGCACTGACTGAAGTATCCTAACTCAATTACCCATCTACTGTCCAGTGGAGTCTCAGTATCTGTCCATTCCACCACCATCATCATGGGTCTGAGAACATGCCTGAGCTGAGTCCATTCTTTTTCTTGAGTGACCAGTACCCACCTTACCAAAATATGCCACACTGTCCACCACACCATGTTGCCATCTGAGACCTGTGACAAAGCTGCTGACTCAGTCCAGTTCCACTAGTGACCAGTCCCCTCCTAACCAAAATCTGCTGTACCCCCTGCCACACCACTTATCCATTTGAGTCACCATGCGAGTTATGGTGTGGCACTGATGTGACAACACTGGAGGTTGCCTACCCACACACACTTTGAGGAACAGTTCCCCACTTCACTTTTACTGTGACAGGAGGGGGTGGCACATTTCCCAGGTATTTTTTTTCTTAGGAGAGCAGCTAGTCAGGGAGAGTAGGGTCTCACATGATTAGCCAGAGCAATGGCAGTGCCAGGGCAAACAGGCAGGCTTCAGCTTTAGTGCGTCGTGTGCAGTTGTTTTTCTTTTGATGGGTGGCAGCTACTAGGGTCTTAGGCAGCAAGGGGGAGCCAAGACAAATGAGTCCCAGTCTCACTGGATTTACCCAGTCAACCAGATCAGACCAACACACAGGACTGGGGGACAAAGACACATGACAGCACAACAGTTTCACAGCTGCCAGCCAAAGGTAGGACGAGGAAGGGTGAGCTTGAAGGGTAGAGGAAGGAAGCTAAGAGGTTTTACTTCTTTCTTCTTGTCCTTCTCGCTGTGCAGTGGTGGGTGTTTTTTTAATATATTTTAGAAGTTGATGACATTGGATATAGAATGGAACTGGAATCCAGTTCCAGTTCCACCTCTGATTTCAGATGTTTTTGCAGATTTAAGTTTTATTGCCCAAGTACCAAAATTCCAAATTCTGAAAAAATGCCCAGAATCCGATGAATCTGATTCTGTTGGACAGATAGCATGAAACCCTAATTGCTAACACTTTAATCAGAAGAAATAATGAGCACACTTTACAAATACTTATTGTTTTAATGTTGCCAGGCTGCAAAACAGTGTATTAATAAATTTCGTTTACAACTGATACCACCAACGATTGGCCAGTGGGAAGGAGGTCCTGATACAAAGAATGGTAAAAATAACGTTTAGTCTTAGAAATCAGCTTTCATCCTTCAGAAATCATTGGATGGCATGGCTATTATATATTGTTAATAAATGGGTGGACTTTCTCCCATGAAGGGTAATGATGGTCTAGATGATGCCCTTTGAGAAGGGACAGCATACTACATCTCCTAAGAGGAATCATGTTTTACTGGCTAACTTTCAACCTGTAAAATAAGGCAAACATTGACATTTTAGATTTGGGACATGGTTTTAAGGCATTTGACTCCTTCTGCTAGTTAAATGATGCCTCTGGGGGTCATCATGAGAACTCAGCTACCAAAGGCAATTGCTCTTTGGAAGGTTACCTGTGGGAAACATTACCCTACCTAGAGTATATAGCGGTACCATTGTGCTAACTGTACCAACACAATAATGTGCTGTGTGGAGCCTTGACAACTGTTGATTGTATGTACCTTTATAGACTTTAATAAAGTACAGTTAAAAAAATATATTTTTTATAAGTAAAGAAAAGCCAATTTTACAAGTTGGATAACACACTCCACTGTGTTTGGTTATAAGGGGATAACCCATTTTTTGAGTGATCACGGCTCTTGGCTATACTGTACCTTGTGTGTAACCACCACACAAGGTGAGCATAATTTTCTTATAACCTCACACCTTGTAATGTGTTATCACTTACTTAACATACAGGCATTGGCATGCAGTACCCATGGAGAACAAGGTATGGCACAGGCCAGTTGCTGGATTCTGTACCATGCCCAGAGACCAAGGTATAGAGACCTACCCTGATTGTCTTCCCCCACCCATGCAACTACACAGTGCTACCTTGATTGTCTTCCCCCAACCCAACCTTTACCTTTTGGCCCAACAACTCCTTTTTTTTTTGCATTTACTCCTCAGCTAATCTGTAGTGGTCCTGTGACCATCCACCTCCATAACCTCAGTGACACATTAGTCTGTGGTATCCAGCAGAGCACCCTCCCTAGCCCTATCCCCCCACTCCTCCAGTCAGGAAGCTAGTCTTATGCTGAACTCCATCCCCTGACATTTTTAGGGCTACAGTTGGGTGAAGCCCTGCAGTCCTTTTATGAGTAAATGGCCTTGCAAATGAACAGCAGGTTGAAGTGTCAACACAGTGGCTTCTGCATCTGAGAAGCACTCTCTGTGGCTAAGGACGAGCAGCTGCCCTGGATTACATTCCCTGACTGCCTAAACTCCTTAGCTAGACAAAGGAATGCAGTGATCAGTCCTGCCTGAGGAGATCCCTGCCTAGCTCACAGATCCATACCCAGCTCACCGAATTCAGAGTTCAGTGGCAATGCTTTGGTAAGGTCCTGTGGAGAGCTGCACTAGCTTGGTTTCACTCTTGCACTGAAGTAGCTTTGTCTTGGTGTAGTTCGGAAGTTTATTTTACTTTTTTTAAAACTACTTCATTTTTCTGAGTACAAAGTCTATCTTTAGATTTGTGTCTTTTGTGTATTGCTCACTTACTACATAAACTGCATTGCACTACAATCAGTAGTTTTTCACTCCTGTAAGAATTACCTCATTGTTTATTTTAAAAGGGAAGGTGCAGGAGCTGGAGTGGCAATTGCCATGCTCATGAATCAGGAAATACTTCTGTCTGTATGGATTACTCTGTATGTGTGTGTGTTTTGGGGAGGGGTAGAACACCAATCGGTTTTCACCAGAAGGAAGTAAGAGAAGTTTCTAAAATTTCAACTAATATTTCAATGGCCTATGAAGCCAGTAGAGTGTTATGCTTGTGCAACTGTGTTAATTTGGTTTGGCCATTTGCACTGTCTATTCCAGAGAAATTACCACCCTGTAGGGGTACCAAAGGCAAGGAACACTCAAAGAGGGTTCCATCCCTAGAGGTACCATGGGATGATTCCCTTGGCTAAAGGTACCTTAGAAAGCATCCCAAGGAGAGAGATGATGTCACTGGAGGAGGAGGGGATGATGGTGGAGCAAAGAAGTGCTTCAGAAGGAGGCTAAGAAGAACTGCTTGTGTAGCTCAGGAAGGAGGAGTGGCTGGCTGCTTGTCCATTGAACTACAGGCCCAGCCTTCCAATTCAGTGGCCTACTCAGCCAGTGTAGTGTTATGCTTATGCAACTGTGTTACTTTGGTGTGGCCATTCGCACTATCTGTTACAGAGGAATTACCACCCTGTAGGGGTACAAAATTCAAGGAACCTTAGAAGAGGGTTCCACCCCTAAAGTTGCCATGAAATGATGCCCTGGGCTAAAGGTACCTTAGGAAGCATCCTGAGGAGAGGGGCGATGCCGCTGGAGAAGGAAGGCAGGATGGTGAACATAGAAACTGTAGGAAGGCAACGTTCTGAAGCAGCAAATTGCCTAGGCAGTGCAGTGAAAACAGCAGGAATGGTATGTGGTAGAAGATCAGGAAGCAGGACTGAGCTGCACGGGCTAGGGTTCAGAGTGAGCCTGAACCAGGTGAAACTAACTGAGGTGCATAGTATGGAGCAGCAGCAGGGAAGCAACTTGAGCTGAGCACGCAGAACCTTTGCAGTGACAATTGTGAGGAATGGGAGCAAGTAGAACGAGTTCTGGAGTAACAAAATATAGGCAGAGACCAGGAGTCTAGAAACAGAAGCCCCCCAAAAAGAAAAACAGCTGAACAAGACACATAAACAAAGAAGCACAGAAACAGCAACACAAAGAAGCACACAGCTGGAGGCAGCCATACAAACCAAAAGCAGGAGAATAAAAAATCAGAATCCCAGCAGAACCAAGCAAGTCAAAACACAACAAGATTGGGGAAGGCAAGCTCCAGCAGGCCGCAAAGGAGAAGACAGACCAACAGAACCTCCGGCTGCAAAGAAAAAGTGCTTCAGAAGGAGGCTGAGAGGAACTGCTTATATAGCTCAGGAAAGTGGAGTGGCTGGCTGCTTGTCCAGTGAACTATAGGCCCAGCCTTCCAATTATGCTGTACAGGGGTGCGTAATTCAGTTAAGTTTACTGTTCAGCTTTTTTTTCAGTTCGGGTTGACGCTCGTTACATAACACCATATTTAAATATACCTATCATTCAAAATCTCATTGGCAATTTTTATACTATACATATCACTGAACATAAATCCAGCAGCTGTGGAAAATCAATTGTGACTGCCAACCTTGGCTGATTGTGTCTTGTCTGTCATTTCTCTCTATATTCAAAACATTTGCACATCACTTTTGCTCCATTTGGGTGCGTTTGTAGTGATTGCTGGACTTACACATGTTGGCTGTTTTACACCAGAGACAGGGCATCACACAGCTCTATCTTTACTCCCTGTTTATTAGCTACTGGAGTCTCTGTCCCACTAGTTTTTCTGCAGTTTTTTTTTTTTTTAACCAGGAGAGACACATTAAGCTGAAACCTTGTTTATAGGTGTGACCTGGGAGTACAAGAAAGTTAAATGACTTGCTCAGGGTCACACAGTACACAAGTGGGGGCTGTGGGATTCAAACCCAGGTCTCCAGGTTTGCAGCTCAGAGCCTTAAACCACTGCTCTATACTGCCTCTGTACTTTCTCTGTCCCTAATTTGGCTCTTGTCCCCTCCTCCTCCTCTGCAACTTACCTATCCTCTTCTCATACCTCTCCTGTTTCATCCCTCCCTCATCTGCCTCCTCACCTTACCTACACTTATGCACTAATCTCTCTGTTCTTCACTTCACTTGTGACTGCCGACCTTGGCTGATTGTGTTTTTACTGCCAATTTTCCCTGAATATAAATCAACCAGTTGAGGATATTGACCTGTATTTTATTATGTTACTGTATGGTTTAGAAGTCATGGTTGCCTTTCTGTGTGTGTCTATGGAGTGGATTGCAGCACTGTTGTGAAGCACTGAGAGTTCTAATTTCTGAGGGGAAAATGAATAGTTGTTTTGCAGAGAACAGAGTCCAGCTATGTCGGGTTTTTTTTAAAAATCAACTTTTTTTTTACTGTCTTTTTATAGTTAATATTTTGTGTGTGACAGGTTTGCACTCATTGTCTGCTGAGGATCATTTGCACTACTGGAATCACTGAGTGAGCATGTAGCATGGAGCATGAACTAAGATAATTAAAGCCAGGTACTCATGTGTAATAGGCTGTTAAATCAGTTTTTAGTGGTGAATGCAAAAGTCCATCACCAGAAACTGCTCCATGAACTACCCAGGGGTCATTGGGCAGGGCTCTTGCCCTCCACAAGCACATGGATGTCAACCTCAGGTGACACAGGTGGGAACAGCTGGAGTTGGTGTTCAGCTCAATTTTCCCAAAACTTGTCCACACAGCTGTGCATTGTAGTCAAGATCTGGAAAGGGAACTAGTAAAGATCAATGAAGATTGATGGTGTTTAGAGGCAGTGTGAAGAACCTCTATTGTAGCCTAATCAGCAGCTGCAAAATGCTTTTCTGTCTTGAGTTCTGCCACAGAGCTGCATGATACTGCTTGCATTTTGCAACTGTCAAAATTACAACAGCTTGTCTTGGGAAATGCTTGTATTTTGTGACTGCCAAAACTGCAACAGCTTGTCTTGGGAAATGCTTGCATTTTGCAACTGTCAAAATTACAACAGCTTGTCTCGAGAAATGCTTGCATTTTGCAACTGTCAAAATTACAACTTGTCTCGGGAAATGTTTGTATTTTGCAACTGTCAGAATTTCAACAGCTGGTCTCAGGAAATGCTTGCATTTTGCAGCTGTCAAAATTACAACAGCCTGTCTCGGGAAATGCTTGTATTTTGCAACTGTCAGAATTTCAACAGCTTGTTTCAGGAAATGCTTGCATTTTGCAGCTGTCAAAATTACAACAGCTTGTCTTGGGAAATGCTTGCATTTTGCAACTGTAAAAATTACAAGCTTGTCTCTGGAAATGCTTGCATTTTGCAACTGTCAAAATTACAACAGCTTATCTCGGAAAAAGCAATCATTTATTTTCAAAAAATCTGTATTGCTGAACCCAGGATGGAAAATGTCTTTCCCACTGCTGTTTAGGTTACAATAGAGAAAGACTGATCAAAAATACAGTATTTATCTAACTAGAATAATGTAACTATGTGCAAGTCAGAGTATCTGATCATGGACTGCTGGAGCTTACAGTACATCACTCCAGGAAAGACATCCGGAACACTTCAGCCAAAGGAGAGCATGCCTAAAAAGTAAATACGCAATAAAATAAACATAATGATGCACAAGATATGAAAACAAAAACCGCGAAAAAACCCATGTAGAATCATGTTTACCAAGTTTCTTTATGATACTGAATGTGAGCAAAGTGCTGTGTTGTGAAAAACCTTTACTGTAGCCTAATCAGCGGCTGCAAAATGTTTTTCTGTCTGTTTTTTTACAGCAAGGAGGACACAATGACAGGGAGCTGAACTGACTAGCTCAATGTGACATGCCATGCCAGTGGATATGGCAGGATTTACATCTCATCTCCTTTTTCATAGTTTAACACTCTAATACATTATTACAATGCCTCCAAATACGTTTACTATAATCACACTGAAGTGGTTAACAAACTAGTAACTCACTAGCAGCTCCTTGGTTGCACAGTCAGCATGAGACACAGCCACACATACTATGGGGAAATAAACACTCAGTAACATGAACAGCGACATACACAGGCAAACAAAAAACATGTACAAATGCAGAGACAAACTCACAGGGGTCAGAGTTTCTAAATGATCTGTCCGTGATCCGCCCACAAAATTATGCATTTGCGTCAAAACATTATGCACATTTTATTTTTGTCTTTTTTTAACATTAATCACAACTTTTTTTGCAAATGCACACATTTTCTGAAAACATCAGCAGGGTTGACCATACGTAGTTGGTAGCATGCAGGAGCAGCATACATTTGCACCAATGTTCAACCCTTTTGAAAATCCAGCACACTGTGCTTTATTTATTTATTTATTTGATGTTTGTTAGCTGGGTGAGCGCTCAGAAACCATGCAGTCCCTTTTTCAGGGGAGACTCAGGAGACAATACAAACCATACATTGCATAATACAATACAAGAAAACATATTAATTACAAAATTATACAGCAAAATCAAATTGTACAGATGCTCACTTAGTAGAATTCATTAGGATACACTCAGCAGTATATATATATATATATATATATATATATATATATAACAACAGAGGGATTAGTGTACATACATAAGTAGAGTGAAAGAGAACAAGGTAGGAGAAAATGCAGCTTAGATGGTAAAGGTAATAATAAATATGATACCGAGCTGACAGAGATTAGCGAAAGCAACTGCAAGATGGAGGTTTGAGCAGGTATATAGCTAGTCATTTTTTAAATAGTGCTAGGTAGGGACACGAGAGGAGATGAGGTGTTAACACATTCCAGGCCATGGTGGCAGAATAGGTAAATGATTGCCTACCAGCAAGAAGGTGTTGTTTATGGGTACTTAATAAAGGTAGAGATGCAGACCTGAGTGGCCACACAACTTCTTTGCAATAGACAATATCCGTTAGACATGGAGGATTGAAAATATTCTCAAGCTTATATACAAAGTATAACATGAGGTCCTGTAGCCATGAGTCATAATCTGGCCAATTTAGAGTAGGCAGGATGTCACAGTGGTGTTTCCTAGGATCAGCCCCTAAGGCAAAGCACCCTATTCCATGATAGAGCTGACAGAGCTTGGCAACTGATAAGGGTTGGGCGGAAGTGCTTAAACTGTGTCTTGGGGAACAGAAGGAATCCCCAAGAAGTTAGGACTATTTTTTTTAATGCAGTATTTGGGAATTTAATGTTAACATTCTGAGAAAGTTGACTTTAAAGAAAGAAGTTATATTAAGTTCTTAACAATATCAAAGTCTGTAATTATTGAAGCTGAAATGTTTACAATGGAGCCAGTTCCAGTAGTGAAGAATTAAAGTATAATGGCATGATAGCACCACTATCATTATGACTGAGTGTCTACTTCTATGCTAAATCCTGATTTGGGTACATTTATAACTCAGTCATGTTTTGAGCTAGAAACCTTGAAACTGGCATGCATGCACTACATGATAGATTTCCTACCCTATTAACTTTGTTAGAATCTCATAAAAATGTTTTTAAGTTTCAATAGGACAAACATTTATGAAAAACGGAATAATGGTAAAAATTGCAAACCTACGCCCCCATGTTCAGAGCCAGTCACAAGAGCAGTGCAGCCTGTTGCACTGCACCAAAAATAATGCATGGCTGGCTCTAAGCAATATTCATCCAGTTAGTGTGTACTGACAGAGCGCACAAACTGTCTAAATACTGGACCATGTCAATGCAGCACTAAGCAGATGTGAAGTACACTGACACACTCCAAGGCTGCATATGGACCACAGGAGAAAATACTTCCCAAAAAGGGATAGCACCAGGGCTCCTGTGGGCCATGTTCAGCCCCAGCATACAAATGAGCCCAGTGGGCTTACAAGGCACTAAGGGACATTTCCATGCCCATTATGGGCTTATTTGTACATGCCATATAGCAACCCCTTCTCACCCATATTGTAAATTGAGAATGACAAGCCTGGTATTTATAGAACCCGCACACCTGATCGCCCTCTCTATCATATACATTGATAGATCCCTGGTGTCTAGTGAGTCTCCTTCCCCTGATTGCCCCAGTGTTATATACATTGATAGATCCCTGGCTTGTAATGGACCCCCTCCCCCCGGTCACCCCCATATCATATACATTGATAGATCCCAGGTTTCTAATTGACCCCCATCCCCTTAATCATTCCTAGTCTCCTGATCAATTGCAATCCCTGGTGGGCTAGGGTCCACCACACTGAATGCCAATACCCTCACCCATGTGTCTGCCTCCCCACACCTGCCCACCCACTGAGGACTCTTGGCCCTGAATCTCCTCACCCCAGATAATACTCACCAGTAATACCATAGCAGACTGTCAGCCAGAAAAGCCCTTTGCTCATCTCCTCACTGGCCGGCATCTGACAGTTGCAGAATGTGATTGCAAGTACTTCAATGTGTACATAGCATAGTGCCTGTGTACTTATGAGCTTGGATGTTACATGCTTGAGATTTATGAACTTGGACTTTGGCCTTTCTCTGTTTTCCACCCTTGATAGAAATGCTGGGTAGAAATAAAGGCCCAGCATTGAGGGTGAGATAAGAGTGCTGGAGGAGGAGGCTGGGGAGGATGGTGGGCATTTTCAAAATGCTCGAAGCTAAGCAGCGGAAGTTCTATTAGTTAAGTAGGGGATGCTGGAGGAGCTATTATCCCAATTGAACCTCAGGCTTTAGCCTTCCCATTCAATAAGTGGTACATAGCATAGTGTTTGTGTATACTTATGAGCTTGGATGTCATGTGTTTGAAAGTTATGAACTTAGACTGTTGGCCTTTCTCTTTTTCCCACCCTCTGTGGAAATGCTGGGTAGTTGTAGGAGTAAAGGCCCAAAAAGATTATTAATATTTTGATTACCTCCTCCAACTCTAGAAAGCATGACCAGTAGCACGCAGGAGAGGAAAAAACCCCTGTGAGGGAAACCTCTGAGGACCCATGGCTACTGACCTGCCCATGCTCTGGGTAAGCTGTTTCTGTTCCCCTGTACTGCACTATGTATGACATGGAACCTTTGTAAATGAGTCTCTGACTCAAAGGTCTTTCTGATTATCTCAAATTAATAAAGCTATGAGGAGATAATCCTAAAGGTGGGCTGAGGTTTTGGTTCTGGTTGTGTCTGAGAGTTTAAATCCTAATCTTGCTGGTCAATGAGTCATGCCCTCTGAATCTTGAGTGAGCAGAAAGTCAATACTGAAGTATAAAGAATCTGGAAGATGAAGGAGATCCTGATTCAGATGGCTGTCTTGATGATGGAAGATGGTAAATCCATTTCCAGGGTTTCTGTATAGGAATGGAGAACTGGAAACTGAACACGAGGGAGCTAAGTCTAGGGATGATAGAGCACTAGATGATATCGTCCACCAGTCTGAAAGAGTGGGGGAAAAGATCTCCACGAATGTCAGATGGGAGGGTCCTTCACTGAGGCCCTGAGATGGCATCAGCCAAGACCTCTACATAGGTCCAGGCACGGATGCAAACAGGATGCCCGGTAGGTTATTGTAGAAAGCAGGAAGAGCAGACAGAGGAGCAGGAGCCTCTAATGAAGCAGCTGAAATTCAGGGAAGAGACTCGTGATGTTGGCGGTGCCATGACATGGCAGAGTGAAATTAAAAAGGAACTCTCTGAAGGCAGTTCGATGAGATAAGCAACAGTGATGAAAACCAAGTGACAGATTAACATTAGAAGGCTAAATGAGGACCAAGTTGCAGAGTGAGGAAGCATGGTTGAAGAAACCCCCATGCAGGTCATTGTTGGAGGTCTTTCCTGGAGGACCTTAGAAAAAGGTACATGATGTCCATGACAGTCCAGAGCTGGGGATCCAGATGCAGTATGGAGGAGGAGGGGAGGACAGGCCCCCATGCTGGTAGTCTGATGATAAGCTAGGATCAAGGCATGCATAGGGAAAACAGAGAGGGTTTGAAGAATGATGCAGCAATTGTGAAGAGAATCAACATTAATGTCTGGTATTGCAGGTCCTGGAAGAAGTGGAATGTGATCAGTCATCAGAGTTCCTGGGAGCAGAAGTGGCAGGTATGGTGTAGTATGACAAGGCAGGACAGGGCAATCGCCAAAAAAGATAGTTGCAAAAGAAGGAACACTAAGACTCCAGAGCATACGAGTTCAGCTTGCCCAAACATTGGATGCTTACCAAGATTGTAGACAAGGGGAGACACGGTTATATCACATAAGCTGAAAGGGCTGTATGGCATTGCTCATGCATGGGATGTATACCAGGAAGTCAGATAGAGATCAGGTCGATATATGATGTATGAATGTTTATGAACTTAGTGACTGAAGTGACCTGCCTGACATTGTCTTTAGTTTTCAGTAGAAGTTGAATACCATCGTTTGCATCAATAGAAAGATAACAAAAATGTCCCAGTACAGTTAGGTAAATAAGCGGTGGTCAACGAAGATGTCCAGCATATTACGTTGAAACTTGAACTGAGATAGGAAAGGAGCTGGAAGCAACTTGCCATGAAGTGAGGCTTCCATGTAGGCCAAGCTGGAACAGCGGGACCCCTGCGGAGATCCACTAGAGAAAAGAGTAGAAAGTGATCAAGTGAGGGTGTGGCCTGAGCCTGAAGAAGATGGCAGCTTAAATCTGTGAGCTCTCTACACCCTGCCACACATCCAAACATAAATACATGATACAGCAGCTGATCTGTGGAGGAAATCTATGGATTGATTAGCAAATAAATCACAGACCATATATATCCTTTCCTTACCTCTCTAGCTGGTGGGAAACTGGAGATATCAGGAGTGGAAGATTTCCAGCAAGGCCGGCCTGTCAGCAGCGCAGAATCCCCAGTATGACAGTGGCACCATCACAGCAGGGGGATCTGGTCCTTAAAGAAATAAGAGACATGTTTGAGGCCATGATTTCCAAGATGGATAAACTGGAATTGGCAGCTCACAATAACACCACTGACATTGTGAACCTGTCTCAGAGGGCCAGTGTCTCAAAGCAGTGTTTGGCTGATCAGGAAGAAACAATTCATTGCATGGATGCCAGGTTCCAGACCAGGACAGGGCCCTGCACCAACTTTGGAATAGAGTTGAGGACCCGGAAAATCATAGCTGCAGGAATAATCTTTGGCTAGTTGGATTCCCTGAAAGAGCAGAAGGCTTGGATATGATAGTCTTTCTACAAAAAGTGCTACCAGGTTTGCTGGGGTGGCAGGGAGATGGGTGCTTGGAAATTCATCGTGCCCACAGACCATTGGCTCCCCGACCCCCCCCCCAGAGGCAGACCAGGGGTGATTCTGGCTAGATTCCTTTGATTCAGGGAAAGAGAAGCTATTATATCAAGTGCCATTTCCCAAGGTGCCCTAAAATGGAAAGAGGACAGAGTGCAAATATTTACAGATTTCTCCCAGGAGCTTTAGGCCTGACGTAGGACCTTCACAGCATCCAGGAGAGTCCACACAGAGCTGGGGGTGGACTACTCCTTGAGATACCCTGCCACCTTCTGGGTTATTATTAATGGCTCCCTCAAGTTTTTTGACACCCCGGAGGCACCTGAGGCCTTCCTCTATTCACATGCCCCCAGGCTTAACTGGGGTAAGCTTACAGATTTCCAGAGCCTGCCCACTCATTACAGGAGGGCTGACTGAATGGATTATTTGGGCCCAGAACCTGTTGCTGTGGCCTTTCCTAGGCCAGCCTGTCATCCCACTCCAGCTCAGTCATCCCAGTCCCAAAGTCCCCCCCAGGGACAGGCTGAGCCACCACAACTGCAAGATGTGGACCCTGGAGGGTGCTCATTTCAACAAATCCCCACGACTCCACTCCTGAATCTGCAGGAGGAGCCAGCCGACTCTGAGGGGGTGCAGGAAATACCCAGAGGAACTAATCATTTCCACCCCCTGATGCACATACTGGCGGAGGGCCTAAAGGGATGGGCACTCTCTGCAGTAAATGTCTTGCTGAGAAAGCCCTTGGAGAGAGCAACAAATCCTGTGTGGGTGGACAAGGTTGAAGGGGCCACAGCCAGGGCTTCTGGACTGACTGACAGATCTGAGTCTGGCCTATAGAACAAATTTTCTCTGGCACGCTGACCAAACAGCAAGGCCTGACCTCATGGCCCCACACAGTTGTTGATGGGATTAATTTCTGAAGGATTTGAGAAAATGGTTTCTATTTGGTGACTGTCTCCAGAAATCCCCTAAAGGTACCAGGGGGGTGGGGTGGGTCACTTTTGAAGCAGCAAATATGTTTTCAAGCTGCTGAGTTGGTTTTGAGCCCCTCGCCTTATCTGTGAATGGAGTTGATTTGGGCCAGCAGTACTGGGAGCAGCCATCTTGCTGTACGGCAAGACAGCAAGATTAGGTGGCACCTCTTAGAGGTGCAATAGACCCTGCACACATTAGTATTGATTCCTCACCCCCAGTAGCTCTCACAAGGGCAGTGACCTTGTTACTGTCTCATTGGCCTTTTTAAAGGGTTATAACACAAAGGGGAGTATCCCCTAGTGCCCAGGCTGTACAGAGTTCCGTAGGCAGCCAAGGGGAGCTTGGCAAACTGCCAGATGGAGGGAGGATGGGCTACAAGTGTCAACTGCCCAAGGGATTTGTTGTATATAGTGGTGACCCCTGACCCCTTCTGGCCAAGTAAAGGGCCCCATAAACTGACACACGGGACTGGCTGTGGCCCACGGCCAGCACCCTTAGTGACTCCCAACAGAGTCATGCTAGTCACGCTGTTCTGACCCCCAACCCCCCAAGTCTGGAAGGGGGTCACACATAATAGTCAGACAATGAAGTCTTCCCTACCCCAGAGGGGATAAGAGTCATTATTACTTACGATGGTCTAAACTTTTTTAGTTGGGTTTCCTAGAGGGACGATTATTGGTATCCCTCACCAAGTTAATGCGCATTGCACTTGAATAAGGTTACTCAGGGTGGAGAGAAACAGACACTGGGCTGTTCCAATAGTTAGACACCCCCAACCCCTGGTGACCAGCACGTACATCTGGGCTACAAGTTAGCTGATGCTACAGGTGCCTGCCAGTCATATAAAGGGCTTTAGGTGTTTTATACACCGCATTTTATCCCAGTCATTGATTATGTGCATTCATATACTGTATTGTTAGCACAATCTTATACTGACAAAGCAATCTTGTTCTTGTTCTAAGTTTTATTTCTAATTTTCTGTGTGGGTTGGGTTACAATCCAACTTAGTAGGTGGGATAATACAACTAATGGGGGGGGGTCATGATATGGGGCAAACATATAGTGTCTTCCACGTATAATGTAGATTGTGAGACTACAGGTGGAATGCTCACATATCACCTAATTCAGGAGTGTACTTGCCCCCCAGGTGGCCTGATCCCTAAGCATCCAGATGGAGGTGAGCATACTTTCCTGCAAAGTCCAAGGGCTTAATTCAACAATCAAGTGAAAAAAAGGATGACACAACTAAAAAAATTGAGCACCTGATAGTTTTTCTCCTGGAGACCAAACTCTCCCCAGGTGAGGCACAAAAGTTAAAACAAGGCTGGGTGGGGGGGGGGTAAGGTGCACAGTTGTGCACCTACACACAAATGTGTGGTCTCCATTCTGTGGCACAAGAACCTTGCATGGAAGATAAACAGGACCCAGAAGGATAAAGAGGGGAGGTGGTTGATGTTGGAAGGGGGCCACTCCACAGGGCTTTCTGATTCTTCCCAACATGTATGTCCAGAATCATGATGCCCTAGAGTTCTTCCACCAGATCAACCAGCTCCTCTCCAAATTCAACACGAACAACTTCCAGGTCATACCTGGGGGGGGAACTTTAACCTTACACTTAATCCAGCATTGGATAAGAGTAGGGGAGGCTTAGGACCCCACAGACAGGCAGCTAAGGAAGTACAGCGCCTAATGAATGAACATAGTCTCCTTGATGTCTGGTGCACAAAGAACCCAGGGGCTTGGAACTACACCTGTTTTTTGAACCCGCATGGGACTTCAAACAGAATCAATTTTTGGCTTATATCCAGTAGATTGTATCAGAAAGTCACCAAGATTTACGCATACCAAATGGTGATCTCCGATCATTCCCCATTAGAGATTAAACTGGAATTGGGCCTGGAGGAACCTATCACTTCCTCATGGAGACTCGATAGTCTACTGCTTGAAGACCTCCCAGTTTAAAGAGTGAGCCACCAGGGAGTCTAGGAAGTCCTGGGACACGGACTCCTCACTATGGGAGGCTTGCAAAGCCACCATTTAAGTCTGTATCTTCAAATATGCCTCTGCGGGGAAAAAGAAAAGAAGGCAGACCAAGCAGAGCTTGAAATCCAATTGGCCAAACTGGAGACTAAATATAAGGCAGTGGCACATAAGAACCCATCCCCCATACTGTAACACAACTTACCAGCACTAGACTACAGCTCAATCACCACCTAACCAGGCAAGCTGAATTTAACCTGAGAAGGATCAAGCATTCCTTCTGGGAAGGGGGGGAGAAGCTGGGTAAACTTCTGACATTCTGCCTCAAGAACAGGCAAGCGGCCAGAACCATCCAAAGTTTAATTAACCAAAAAGGTGAGCAGGTTACAGCCCAGGCTGACATTAATCAAGTCATGGCTAGATTTTATGAAGAATTATATGCTTCCACCACCCCTCCCTCTACAAAGGCCATAAGAGAGTTCTTGGATGGTCTCCCAATCCCTAGATTAGCCAGCAATCTGGCAGCCAAACTGGAGGAGCCACTATCAGTGGAAGAAATAGCCACAAACATCCAACATATGAACTACAGAATGTCACCAGGTAAAGACGGTTTACTGATAGATTTTTACCAAATACCCAGGCTGGAGGTGGCTAGATACCTGCCTCGGGTGTATACAGATTCTAGGGAGAGAGTAGAGCTTCCACCCTTAGTGAGGGAAGCAGTGATCAGCATCATTGCCAACAAAGGGAAAAAAATCCCCTGAACCCAGTGAGTTATCACCCAATATTGCTCATCAGTGTGGATGACAAAATCCTGGCTAAAATAATGGCAACCCGGCTGGAATCCCTCCTCCCTGGCTTAATACATCTTGCCCAGGAAGGTTTCATTAAGGGTAGACTAGGCTAGGGCCATCATAGAACCCTGTCTTCCCTGCTGCATGTGGCCAGCAACTCACTACCCCAATAGCTGCACTTGTCATAAACTTTGAAAACGCCTTCGACAGTGTCAGATGGAATTACCTGATGTGTACCCTGGAGGCTATGGGAGCAGGGGGTATTTCAGAAGGTGGATTCAGCTGTTCTACAAGGCACCCATGGCATCTGTCCTTACCAATCAGATGATCCCCCTCCATTTCAATTACAGAAGGGAAGGAAACAGGGTTGCCCACTCTCGTTGCTACTGTTTGTTATGGCAATTGAACCCCTGACCATAGCCATAAGAGAAGCCAAAGAGATACAGGGTATTAGGTTAGGCGATAACTCCCATAAGATTTTCCTATATGCTGATGACCTTCTCATTACGGCAGAATACTGCCCCCTAGTCACTTCAAGGGACCCTGGATATCCTGGGCAGGTTCGCAAAGTCTTCCAGTCTAAAAGTTAATCAATCCAAGACAGAGGTCCTGCCTTTGAATTGGGTGTGTACTGCCCAGACAGTCTCAGACCTGGGACTGCATTGGGCCCCTGAGGGGACTATATATTTGGGGTTAATGATTCACCCAGACCTGACAAAACAGATCAATATTAATTTCAAGGAGATGCTAGCCAATATCAGGGAGGAGTTGGAGCAATGGAGACCATTTCAACTCTCATTAGCCGGGAGGATAGACTCCATCAAATTAATGTTAGCCCAGAAACTTTTATACCTCCTCGCCCACACCCCTATGGTCATCCCTCAACAGTGGTTCCATAAAATAGACCAGGCATTGGGTAGTTACCTATGGGAGGGTCACCCCCTCACTTTCACAGACAGAAGTTGAGGCAGCACTGCAGCAGGGGGTGTTGGGGTCTCTTCTGGTACCAGGGTTACCACATGGCATTTGTCACTGCCCAAATGGTCAATTGGTTAACCAAAGTGGGAGCAGGTGCTCCAATCTTGGTTGGTGTGGAGGCAAGTCTGTTGGGCTCTCCCTCCCTGTCTACAGCAACTTATGTCCCCAGGAAATCAATGGGAACTGTTGCCCCTACTATCTAGGTCTCCATAGCATACTGGTGCAAAGTTCATAAAGTATTGCAGATCTCCCCCACACCATGGTCCCACATGCCTCTCTGGAACAACCAAGCCATGAGGGTGGGGGGGCAATCCATAAACTGGAAACTCTGGGAGGCTCAAGGGATTGGAAAAGCCCAGAACTTCTTGATTCCTGGAAAGGATACCATAGGCACCTTCCAAGCCATTAAGGATAAATTCCTCCTGCCAGCCAACCACTTCTGGCACTACCTACAATGGAGAGATGCCATCCAAAAGTCGCCTGTACTCAAAAACCCTGGTGACTGAGGGTGAATCTCCCCAGTGCTCACTACCCAGAATCAGTTTGACAGAGGTAAGGTGAGCAGTCTTTACCTGGTTATGAGGGATATCTAGGTGGACCCTATCTTACCAGCCAAAGCACAATGGGAACTTGAGCTGGAGATTCAGATCTCGGACAGGCAATGGTCCCGATGTTGGACCAGGATCCACCAAGCCTGCAGGGATGGTAGATCTCACCTGATCATGAGCAAAACCCTGCTATACTGGTATTACACACCAGCCAACACCAAAGACAGGGCCTGGCCCCAACTGATGACTACTGGTGATGTGGACGTCCAGGAGCCCACCTCCATCATGTTCGATGGAGCTGTTAGGACATCCAACATATTGAAAAGCAATCATGGTTATGACCCAATCAATATTTCCAACTGTCCAGATTGATGCCCCACTTCTCCTACTGGGCTATACTCCTGAATCAACCCCCAGAAAGGACCCAGGTGCACTGTGGGCAACAGTAGTGGAAGCAGAGGCCAAAAGGCTACTACTGAAGCAATGGTGCTCCATTGAATGCCCTACCTTTGCTGAGCTGATGGGAAACCTGGCCCAGGTGGCTATGTATGACAGATTGTCCAACATTGCTAATAGAACCATGGACAACTACATACGAATCTGGGGGCCATCCCTCGACTCTAAATTCTGTCACAGCTTCCCCACCCCGGGACCTACAAAGCCTGTGGATGGGGACCACTAAAGACCCCTAAAGACCCCAAGTACCCTCACTCAACCAGGCCTGCAGGCCTACCCAGGGCCCCAATCACCGCCAATAAAGTGATCCTCTCTCTTTAATCCCATCCCCCCACAGGGGGACCCAGATACTGCTATGTGGGCTGCTCACATTTTATCTGCCCGGTATAAATGTCCATAAGTTGAAACCTCAGACTTTTTATCTCTCTGTAAAGTATTGAGTAATTACATGGTATGTTACTGGAACTGTTTACTTGTAAGTTGCAACCTTCCTGTACTGATATGTTAAGTACTGCTGTAACCGGTGTTTGTTTTGAAAACAATAAACTTTTCAACTTAAAAAAAAATGATCAAGTAGTAAGCTCACATGCCCCATGTGGGCTAGCCAGGCGTGAGAGACCCTCATGGAATCATGGGAGATGAGTTGAAAGGAGTGAGATGAGCTAGGCCCCATGTAAGCTAGCCAGACCAACAGGACCCCCATGTAGGTTTGCCCGATGGAAGAGTAGAACTGAGTAAATTGAGCTAAACCCCCCTCCCTGCAGGCTAGTTGGACCACCAGGACCCCCATGTAGGTCTGCTCGAGGAAGGAAGAGAAGTGAAGAAGTCAAGATAGGCCCCCACTTGGGCTAGCAGGCCTGGCACGACCCCACTTAAGGTCTGCCTGAGGATAGAGTAGAATTGAATGAGTTGAGCTATGCCCCCACATGGCCCAGCTGGACTGGCAGGATCACTATGTAGGCCTGCCCTAGGTAGGAATATAATTGAGTGAGTCAAGCTAGGCCCTCACATGGCCAGCTAAACTTGCAGGACCCCCATGTAGGTCTGCCCAAGTATGGAGTGGAATTGATGGAGTGGTGCTAGGCCCCCACAGAGGCTAGCTGGACTGGCAGGACCCCCACATAAGTCTGCTCGAGGAAGGAGTATAATTGAGACAGGGGAGTGAGGCCCCCATGGGGGCTAGCTGAATTGATGGGACTCCCACGTAGGTTCGCCAGAAATCATCCAGGGTGATCGAGTCGAGAGCAAAACCTCCATGAAGGCTAGCTGGAAATGGGGAGACCCCCATTGAGGGCAGTCTGAGGAAGGAGTCTGAAGGAGCGAAATCCCAAATGGAAGTTCAATGGAGCTATAGAACCAAGCAATAGAAGGTGTCTGAGTTCAAGAAAAGGGAGCCCAATGAAGAAGAGTTGGACCGACAAGTGCCACAGCAGGATGCAGAGCTCACATAATAAGTTGGTAGAGGCCCTGCAACTCTGGGGCAAGGGAGCTCTGTTGCTTTCGTACAGTACATTGTGTCCTATGGGAGCCAGGTGCCTTTGTGTCCCAGTCAACTTTCCCCCTAGATGGCTCCAGTATTCCGGAAATGTATGAATCCCTGAAGATGTGGGAGTCCTGAGGAGGGTGTCTAGTCAGTGACGGTCAATGCAGAAGCACACCATACTTACATGAAAATGACTACAGCAAGGGGAAAGGCCATACCTCTCAACTGTCCCTCATTATGAGGGACATCCTTCATTTTACCCCTCAAATTGCTTTTCATTCAGTTCCTCATGAAAAAGGTGCTATCAACACAGAATATGTGCTGTAAATTCAGTCTTTAAAGCAGAAATTCATAACAGTCTAAGACGCTAAATCAAAACTAAACTTTATACAAGTAAACATAGTGGGTTACAAGGTGCTCTGAGCTTGTGTCCTAATGTTTGAGAATGTGTCCATCATTATGGAGATCAGTGTCCCACATTGTCCCTCATTTTGAGTGTCTCACACTTCCTTGACAAAAGGTTGAGAGGTATGGGAAAGGTTGGGGGAGTAGACATCCCTTGATACAATGGTGCTGCAAACAAAGTACACCAGCTCTTAAAATGGAAATGTGGTTCCTCTGTCTGGGAGTGGTAGTAGCGGGAGAGGCATTGCTAGAGCTGGAGAGTGTCCGATAAAAATGCCAGCAGTACCTTGTAGGAGTGTGGACCAATCGGGGATTGCAGGAGAAGCTGAATTACCCTGAGAGCCAAAGTCGCATGGAGAAACACTGGCTGCAGGAAAGCCGGAGGCTGAGACAGAGCATGGAGTAGAAGCTCCAAGAGGAGACAAGATGTAGAGAAATATGGGAACACATAAAGGGGGGGGGGAGCCCAAAAGGGAAAGAAAAGTATGAAAGGAACGTATGAAAAAGGTAGATGATAGGATGGGAGCGGCGGTCAGGAAAGGGCAGAACACGAGAGAGATGGCAGCCAGAAGCATGCAGTAGTGAGATAGGGGACAACGAGGCAGCTGGAGCAAAAGACATAAGTGGACATTGGTAAATGAGCCATGGGGGCCACAGAAACCAGAGAGAGGGAGTGGAGGGCACAAAAGCCGAAGTGCAGAGGCAATGAGAGGGAGCGGGGGAAAGAGAAGCAAGCCGCAAGTGGCAACAGAAATGGTGGGGGGAGACAAGCAGAAGCAGACCCGGAAGTGGCAACAAAAAGTAGAGGGACAGAAGCAAACAAACTTGGAGAGAAGGAGAAACAGAGGCGGGGGGACAAACACAGAGTAGCCGTGATGGTAGAGCAGAGGAGGGGTAGAGGGAGGACACAGAAGAGAAGAGGGAGGGAGAGGTATGAAGAAAGGAGGCCCAGCCAGCAGCCACGCAGCAGCTTAGAGCAGCAGCCAATGCCCAGCATTTTTGAAATGCTCGAAGCTGAGCAGCGGAAGTGCTGTTAGTTAAGAAGGGGATGTTGGAGGTACTATTCCTCCCCCATTGAACCTTAGGCTTTAGCCTTCCCAGTACAGTACTCACAAATGCACTCTGTGACTGGCAGACAGTAGCTGGAAAGGAGGTGAGTGGAGAATTTTGCCAACTGCCAATATGCTATGGTATTACCAGTGAGTTGTGACAGGGCTGGGGGTGCAGGGTGGTGAGTCCTCAAAGTGGACGAGTGAGGGGGCACACACATAGGAAGGGGCTTTGGTGCTCGGTGTGTGGGGAGGACCTATCCCAAGGATTGAAATTATACAGGGGACCTAGACAATCAGGGGGAGGAGGGTCCACTAGAAGCCAGGGATCTATCATTGTCTATGATACTGAAGTGACTGGGGGGTGAAGGCCCACTACACACCAAGGATCTATCAATGTATATGATACAGGTATGATTGGCAGATGGGTGTCCAGTAGATGCCAGTGATCTATTAATGCATAGGATAAGGGTGTGATTGGAGAAGGAGGGCCCACTGGACACAGGGGTGGGTTGCTGCAGTACAGTCATCCTGCATTTGGTGGAGTGCATGGCCATAGCACTGCAGTGAGACAGAGTTTTCAGTTCTGGTAAATAGTGCCACCCTGGGGGCTGTTAAGCACCATTGAAACCATCTCAATATACTGTTGCAATGTCATGCACAAGGGCATCCTCATTTGCATAGACACATAGAATTTGTTAGCACAATTGTGATGCCAGGCTTAGGCAGTGGTCTGGGGACTCTGAATATGGCCACAGCCGGAGCACTGACACAAACCCAGGTTAACACAAGTGCTAACTTATTAGTGCCCACACTAACCTAGTATGGGACTCCTTAGGTTTACATGGAGTAAACAGACTCACTCACTGTTAAAAAAAATATATATCCTTTTTTAATAAAATATTTACAGGTCCAGGTAGTCCAGGTAGTTATGCTTGAGCATGCAAGAGTGTCTATAGTGCAAAAATGAAGCACAGGATAAGCAGTGGTGTCCTGTCCTCAGTAATAAACATTACATTGATTAACATGGACTGAACATCCTGATTTGGCATCCAATAAATATGAAATATAGGTGTAGGGATGTTCTTGTATGGAGAAAGAAAAACAGAAAAATATCCTGTCAAATTCTGTATATATATTTATGAAACAAGGCTAGCCCTGATGAAGTAGTCAATCTAGACCACAAAACCTTGGTCAGTAATTAGCCACATATTTAAATATTTTAGAAATAAAATATACTTATGTTTTTTTTACCAGTCAGTGGGTCTATTAACTTGATGTAAATGTTAGATCCCTCCCAGTTTCTGTAGTTTTCTGCAGGCAGTGTGGGCCTCACTGACACTTCTGCTTCTCAGAGGGATTAAAAATCTGATATTTTCAGGTTCATTAAATTTTTACTCAAAGGCAATGTTTTTGTTATTTTGGAACAAAACCTTTAACATATTGAAAAAAGTTTGAACATTTTAAATGCGTGCATGTTAGCACCTCTTTTCCCCAGAAAGATTTTTTTTTCTGACAGTCAGTCAGCCCATGCTCTGCCCCAGCCCCTGACTACCGACCACCACCTCTCCTGGTACTCACCTGCAGTAATTCCCCTGCGGATTACCCCTCCTGTAGAAGGAGGCCAGGAGTGGAAGGCTGTCTCCCCCCCCCGCTGACCACATATCCAGGTCCTTAGGGTGTCCCAGGGTGGAGGTGCGGGCATGAGATGAGTCCTGGAATTATTCAATGGCTTTTTTCCTGCCCCAACCTGACAGCATGCAATAAGTGCCAGTGAGCACGCATGTGGAAGCATGCATGCACCATGCACTCTGCTGCCAGCCATCTCACAGCTTATCACAACCACTGCCCTGAAACCATGCCTCCACAAGGTGGCAGTGAAGGAGCAGTGTGGTGGACCCAACTTCCCCAGGAGAGGAGAACAGTCCTCTGGATGCTCAGTACTCCTTCTCCTCTGCTGACTCCCAGAATCCAAGTTCACTCCTCAGTTGTGTCCCGGTGTGGCTCAAGCTGTGGCATTAAGCACATCAACCCTCAGTGCCACTGGCTCGGCTCCATGTTAACACATTAATAAAGCATTTTGACAAGACCACAGGGTATGGGATAAGTGGGTCATGTAGTGATGGCCTCAGCAGCTAACTGGCAATATAAACTGTGTAAAAAAACCTTGTCTACCCAAGCTCCTTCACCATCACAAAGTCCCAGAAACAACCTTGGAACACTTCCTACATCTCTATCTCTCTGCATCCACAAATATCCACACACACACACACACACACACACACACACACACACGCACAGAGCAGTCTTCCTTGACTTGACTCCAGGTAACATCATTGAAACTCTTACCTAATTGTACTGTCCCCCCCACATTCTGATCTAGTGCTGATGCTCATACTCAGCTCTTAAGTGCGGCACCAAAAGCCCATCCCTGTCCTTCCAAATCCTTCACCCAACCAGGGAATGTGGCCTCTTCCACCTATCCCTGGTGACACAAAACACTCCCTCTCCCCCAACCAGTGAATGCAGGGACAGAAGCCATCCCTAGTGTGACCAAATACACATACCACTAATCAGTGAATGCAGCACTTAAAGCCAAATTCTGTGTCACCACTGTAAGCCCCCGATCCTCCTGACCAATTAATGGGGCATTGGGAGACAACCTCCAGTGCTCCTGAACAACTCACCCCACTCCAGACAGTGAATGTATCACCAGAAGCACACGCAAAGTGCTGCAAAACAAATAATAAAAAAAAAACGCTCCCACTGGTAAATATACTATGGGGATCCCATACTTTGGAGACACAGAACACCCCCTAAACCCATGAATACAGCACCAGGAGACTGCTTGATACTGACACCAATTACTCCACCATGACTAGTGAATGCAGCACCAGGAGACTGTTACATAGTAACATAGTAACACGCAGTTGATGGCAGATAAGGACCGCTAGGCTCACCTAGTCTGCCCATATTCTCTGCCTGTCCGCTGACCCTACTTTGTCAGTGGCTATCACCTCTTTTCACCCCATATAGGGTTCTCTTATGTCTATCCCAGGCATGTTTGAATCCCCCTACTGTGTTAGCACCCACCACTTCCTGGGGTAGGCTATTCCAAGTATCCATCACCCTCTCCATGAAGAAAAACATCCTTACATTTCTCCTTATCCTGCTAACCAATCTCATATTGTGTCCCCTTGTCCTTGCACAATTCTTGTACTGAAAGATGTCACCCACTTGCACTTTGTTCAAGCCTTTAAGATACGTAAATGTCTCTATCATATACCCCCGTTCCCTCCTCTCCTCAAGTGTATACATATTGAGGTCTTTTAATCTGTCCTCATATGCTTTCTGATGCAAGCCCTTAAACGTCTTGGTCTCCCTTCTCTGGACCGCCTCCACCCTGTCTGTCTCCGAAGATGCGGCCTCCAGAACTGAACACTGTATTCCAGATGAGGACTTATCAATGTTTTGTACAATGGCATCACCATCTACCTTCTTCTGCTAGTGATATCCTTTTCTATGCACCCCAGCATCCCACTGGCCCTCCCCACAGCCTTGTTACACTATTTGGACACCTTTAGGTCATCTGAGATGATTATTCCTAAATCCCTCTTCCCTGGTGACTGTCAGCAATCCCCCCCCCACCATCCTGTAGCTCTCTGCAGGGTTTCTTTGCACCAGGTGCATGATCATGCAATTCTTTGCATTAAACTTTAATTGCCACACCTCTGATTACTATTCCAGCATTCTCTGATCTCTCCTTATTCTTGCATCCCACTCCGGTGTGTCTAGTCTGGTACAGAGCTTGGTATCATCTGCAAATAGGCAAACCTTCCCCTCCAGCCCTTCAGCAGTATCACTAATGAACACATTAAAAAGGATTGGCCCCAGTACCAATCCCTGAGGTACCCTACTGTTCACCCTCCTTCCCTCAGATTTGATCCCATTTATTACCACCTTCTGCGTCCTGTCCCTCAGCTATAATGCCACTTTTTGGGTGGTTAAATGCACACATACCCCAACACACCTGAGGTGTGGCATTACCTAGGATCACACACCCTGTTGTGTATTATTGCTTAAGTAATAACTACCAAACTAGCATCATTGAGCTGTGCTTGAATCGGGTGTTTGGTGGGTACAAGTAGAGTATGCAGAATGGCTTTAGCTCTCAGGAGTCCTCTGGTCTTCACATTGGGCATGTTTGAAATATCACAGAAAATGATCCTTTATTCTATATCTTTTTGTATTGAGAGAACTGGAATCTATTTTTAATATTGAGATTCATTTTGAATCTCGAACATTGCCTTATGTTACCTGTATATATGTATCTCTGCTACTAAAAGATTTGATTACACATCTTTTTTGTCAATGTTCAGTCTGTCCCTGGTTTCTGCTCCATAAATTCTGCTTAACCCCTTGCCTGTGAGTAGCACTTCATGGAATCTATCTTTTAACATCTTTTGCATCAAAGGGAGACAGCTACGACAGGTGACTTGCAATGGAGCCTCACAGCAGTCAGCCTCTTCTGGCATGTTTGGAACAGTAGTTAGAGCACAGAGCTGTGAACCTGGAGACCCAGATTTGAATTCTTCAACCACAACTTACTCACTGTGTGGCTAAGCAGCTCACTTAAAGTAGCAGTGCAGTGAAGTCAGCCAACAAATCTTACCTTACATTTTCACCCAGGAATCTTCCATTTTGATTTGCTAATAATATTTTCCAGTTTGACAGTTTAACTGTTTTACATTAAATAATTTTTTTCTCAAGAAAAGAAAGATATCCGCTTCCTTTGATTTAGAAAAAGCATTGTGAAGCCGGACTGCCAGCACAATTAGTAGCGCTATCACCTTTGACACTAGCGACCTGAGTTAAAGGGAAATGTCCATGTCTGAGGGGGCCCCACTTCCGTGTGAACCAGGGCCCAATTAGCTGTTTAATAAACAGTATAAATTGTTTTACTCACTCTGGCATTTTATATTCGAAATTGTATCTGGTTGATTCAATTTTGAATATAATGTTCTGATACTGACACCAATCTCTCCACGATGAGTAGTGAATACAGCACCAGGAGTTTGTTCTGATGCTGACACCGATCACTCCACCATGACTAGTGAATGCAGCACCAGGAGACTGTTCTGATACTGACACCAATCACTCCACCATGACTAGTGAATGCAGCACCAGGAAACTGTTCTGATACTGGCACCAATCACCCCACCATGACTAGTGAATGCAGCACCAGGAGACTGTTCTGATGCTGACACCATTCACTCCACCATGACTAGTGAATGCAGCACCAGGAGACTGTTCTGATACTGACATCAATCACTCCACCATGATTAATGTATGCAGCACCAGGTTACTGTTTTGATACTAACACCAATCACTCCACCATGGCTAGCAATTGCAGCACTAGAATCCCATCAACCAATCCATCTTCAAAACAATGAATGAATGCAGCACTGTAAGTCCATCCACACTGCTGATGAACAAGCCATCCCCCAACAAGTGAATGGAGCACTGGGGGCTCATTCCTGTTACCATGGAACACCCACCACACAACCAATGAATTCAGTACCTGTAGTTCATCACCAGTAGTGCCTTTGATCACCTGCCCCCCCCCTCCGCAAACAATGAAAGCAGCACCAGGATCTTATCTCTGGTTTTGCAGAACCCTCCCTTAACCAGAGATTGCAACATTAGGATCCCATGCTGGGTGGAGGTTATAATCCTCATCCTCACCCTTCCCAAGATGATGATTGGCAGAATCGAATCCTAGTTCCTTGGCCAAACATCATTTACTTCCCATTATCACAAACCACATACAACAAATTTATGAGCCTATGTTACATTTTCCTAATGGAGGCTCATAACTTTGGTAATTTTCAATATTTTTACCCCAAATTCCTCCCATGCATCCCTATCCACTCTGGCCAGAACTTGTTATCCTTGGCAGCTACAGCACTGCACTCTTTCCTACCACCTACAGCACTACACTATTTCCTACCACCCGCCATTCAGTGCTTTAAGGCAGGGGGTGTTGCACAAGTGTGCAGCAACCTCTGCATGGGTTACCATGCTTTGTGCATAGCTATGTGTGCCATTTGCATGGCAATTCCCACCCCTTTTCCTGCACCGTTGCAGAATTTATACAACTGTGCAGGGGTGTCTTGTGACCATATTTGTGCATGGCATAATGCAGTACTTGACTAGGAACTGGCACTTTATTGTTACTGTTAACAAATAACCTCGGCCCCTAGTGTCTGTGGTTGGAGCTCATGGAGTCTTTGTAGTGCCATAGCCCTCAGTGAGCATGAATCCACATTTCACAAAAACCACTTACCTCAAGAAAATGGAGTGATGTAGTCAGCACGAGAAGTCAAAGAATAGGGTCAGGACTGAATCAGCATGGGGCTGAAGGAAGGAAAGGAATTTGTTTTTTAACAGAATGCCTTTTGTACAAAGTGTATACCAAAGCATGTTTCAATGCAGGCGAGAGAGAGACAGTAGAGAGAATATTTCTGCCTTTAGACAAATAGAGATATTAAAATAGCCAGAGATACTGTAGATTTGAGTGACAATACACAAAGGTCCAACACAAGGAGGTTAAGTGATTTGGTCAGGGTCGAGCAGTGATTATATGGCAGTGCTGGTATTTAAACCTGGGCATCCAAATTTATAGTTTATCATTCTAACCACTAAGCCAAACTGCCTCCTGGACTGACTTCAGCTCAGGGCTTGGTCCTTTTGACTAGGGCTCAATTTATTTACTGTCGGTTTCTAGACATATTTTACAAGGAAAAGACTTGGTGAGACACTTTACAATTACAGCTTATATTATGATGGTTCTTTTCATATACCAATGCATCTCACAGTGCTTAGAGGAAGTACGAATTACAGTACAAAATTTATGGACATGCACAGCAGCAACATGCCACATACAGCTGTGGAAACATGTCATTTCATGAGCAGGTATCCACGTCAGTATGTATGCTCATCTATATACTATAGTGTATTCAGCTGCAGTAGGAATATTACACAGTGCCTGATGTCCATGGGGAACTTTTGAAAAGACATACATTTAACCTTTGACATTACTTGATATAGTTTCATATCTACTTTAACGTCCCTTGTTTCTTAATAACTACACAGATTAATGTTAAAATGGGATGAATCTCATCTAACTGCCTTTTGCGCTGACTCCTTTCATACATCTGACATCACAATCCTCTGCTTGTGACACCACTGTTTTTTGCTGTGGAAATAATTATGATGTCACAAGCAAAGAGTGTGATACTGGGTGCAGACAAGCAAGCAGAGCAGATGGAGCCTAATAGACTTCTATCTGATTTTTCATGATAATGTGCATACTGTAGTTGTTATGAGAAACTACTGTAGAACAAAATAACTCAATATCGATTCACTCATGTCACAGTAACAAACATGTTTGCTACTCCGATTATGGCGTCAGCAACATACCGACAGGCATTATAGCATTAGGCATTAGGCTTACCAGGAATTACAGCACCAAAGCTTTGCCCACTACACCCCCCTCCCCCAAAACTAAATATAACCTCTTACAGGCAAGGCATGCCCCAGAGGGTTTAGAAACTGTATGGCGGCAAAGTGTGACAGGAGTGAGGGGGCGATCTAAAATCAAGATTGCCCCTTTCACTGTTGCCCTTGTTGCAGCACTGTAATTGCAGTGACAAAATTCAGGCACCATCCTAATGGTATATACATAATATTTGCCCCCCAGATATGTACCCACCTACAGTATGTAACTCATTTTTGTACAATGTTCCTTGTTTCTTGATCTTTGAATCCAATGTATACTGTTATCTGCAATTAATTGCAGGTCTCCCCTGAAAATGTGACTGTTCTAATGGGCCTACCCAGTCATCAAAAAACTAATAAATAAATAAATACATACATACATACATACATACATAAATTCATACATACATATGTACATACATACATACATAAAGCTAAACACTGAAAATGTATGCAACTGGATGCATCAGCTGAAATATGCCTAAAGGTTCTCTTTTTCTGAAGTTTTTTTTCTTTTATCCCCAAATGCTCATTAAGGCAGTGATACTTGTCAACCAGGTAGTGTTCCACACATATATGATTTTTACATTTACAGCTCTTACAAAAGTTCCCTAATTTTACTTTCTCTTGCTTCTTTCTGTCACTTTCCAAGCATGACTTTTTAATTATTAAGAAACCTGCAATGGTGTGAAGAGCTAGGTTAAATATGGTGCACCAGTACTACTTCTTGTTTTTCTCAGTGTGTACAAACTGTAGCTATAAACATACAGCATGAAAAAACAAACTCTGGTCAGAGCCAATATGGCTGTGGAAAGCTTTTGGGATGCTTTTACCCATTATTTCTAATGAATTTGTACAATGCAGATCTGTGGAGAGACAGTTTCAATGTGGTCTGCCTTTCACACATTTTTACAATGTGTTTTCCTGGAATACGCCTGCTGATTGCTATATATTTAGCCTGGATAGTTCACAGAAGAAATGGCATCTTATTTTCAATGGGACTCTACATCTACACAATATTATGCTGCATTGTGTAAAATCAGAACACACTTAAAACAATATTTTACATCTGGGGGGATACAGTAAGTGCTGGATCGATGCACAAGTAGAAAGATGCGTTGCATAAAGAGGGTGAGCCGGTCAGCACTGATACAACATTCAAAGAGAATGCACCAGCGGTAGAGGGTGTGCATACAGTGAAGCCCACCAGGTTGAAGCACAGCACTGCAGAATTCAGCAGTAGAGTTACTGTAGCAAACAATGCAGTTTCAAAGGGAGTTAATCTCTTTTGTCATGCAGTAAACCTGTGACACTGTGCTTCGTCCTGGTGGGCTTCATCGTTCCTGTTGAAAATGTGACCCTGGGCGGGAGTCACAGTGCAGGCAGCCACCAAGTCAGGTGCATCCAGGGTAACTTGGACTGAATATCTTCCAGGGGGAATGCATGGCACATACCAGTATGCAGCATAGCCCTCAAGGTGATATTCAGCCAAGGAATGCAAATGAACTAATTGAGCCATCAGGGTGCAAAGGGGCCTAAAGCATGCTTATTATCGGCCCATTTTCATGTTGGCATGTGGATGAATGCACTGGAGCAGCTCTCTCCCCCAAGCCCTGACCCTGATCACTCCCATGTGGGACAGTCCCTGAAGTCTCTGGTGGTATAGTGGCACCCCCTCATCCGTTCCACCAGCCCCGATCATACCGGAGTCCAGACTGTATCGGTTCCATGTTGTAGGGACCCCAATGCCATCCCTAATTGTACCTGAATACACCCACAGTTGATGTTTATAGTATAGTAGCCCCAGCTCCCCTTCAACAGTGCACAAACAGCCCCCTCCCTGTCCCCAGCCCATCCCATTGTGTTCACTGGCTCTGTAATGGGATTGTACCACCCTATTGGCAGGTGGCAGATCACTTACAGTAGGATGCTGGAATGTGTTATACATAGGCATGAGCTGTGTGTGGGTGATAACACCCAGTGGCCATACTCTCAGGCACTAGCATGCAGATCCATCATCCTGGTGCCATTGCACTGCTCAGTGTGGGTGATGGCTGATGATGTGCCCACTCACACAGGTCCCAAAACAGGCAAGTTACAGCTGATCTCTCATTCGTTTGTACAATTGTGGAACTGCAGATGAACTATCAATAGCCTGAAGTGTACACTGCAAATGGCATTAAAGGATACCGCACCCCATGGCACCCAGGATACTTCAGAAGTCTGGAGGGTGGCATGTTACACAGGGGAGTAGGAGAGAGTGTGGACTTGCAGCAGTGTATGACAACAGGAAGATACAGCATTGACAAGGCAAGCACTGGAGGTATGTAAATTCCCTCTTCAGTTTGACAGGGACATACACACAGCTGCATACACTGGTGGATCTGCAGCCGGCATTGTGCCCCAATGCATGGTACAGACAGTTGGGTCATTCCAGAGTGCAGGTCCCCAGCCTGGGTTCAGTGCAGTCAATGGCTTGCAATAGAAGGTGTGGAGGGCAGTGCCAGTCTTTACAACAGGTTGGATATGGGGGGAATGAGGGTGTCTGTGTACAGGGGTGGTGGATGTTGAGTCTGCTAGACTATGGATATGGACCATGGTTTCCTCTAGTGCAGTGGGGTCAGGGGGGACCTACACTATGGAGCTCTTCAGGGATGGAGTTGGCTAGATTGGGGATGGAAAGATGATACCTCTAGTCTACCAGGGCTGCCAGGCTGCTGAGCACCTTGGTGCACATCTGCAGCCTGCCTGTGGGTGGCTGGCTGGGTTAGGCCAGCTATTCATGGCATAACTGTGGGCCATGGTGCTCTGGAGTGTGAGGGACACATTCCTGCTGAATATGCTGCAGCACGGCATATGCATGGGATTGCCCCCTTGACTTGAATGGCATATGATTTGTGTGTGCCCTGGCCCATACCCTTGTGGCCAGTGCATCCCACACGTCTGAACATCGTGTTGTTGCGCATTGTTGGAGTTGTGCGGCACATATCCTTTTTCCACTAGGATTCACTGTGCATCTCCTTTGAATATGGGGGCTCTGGACTAGGTAGCCTGAATACACTATAAAATTGTAAAATCATGACCCTACTGAAAACAAGATATTGCATCTAATCTGGGACAGACTGAGTAAATACTGTGCAAAAATATGTAAATGAACATCCCTGTGACAATGAGATGTAGCATTTTGTCTGCCCTATCCAGGATATGAAATACAGGATAAGACATATCCCATGCTTCCAGAACCAAATAACCATTACTCTGTAAGAAGCCATCATTTTCCCTGTGTTTTCCCCACAAAGGCAGAATCAAATCCCTGCAATTGTTTTCATAAGCCACTGGTTCTTTATTTATGACTTTGTTCTTTATTTATTATATCAGCAGCCTTTTATTAGGAAAAGAGCTCTGATTTGCTGCTTAGTATTAATATTATATGTTATGATGGCCTTGGAATGATTTGGATTTATATGCTATGCCTAAGGCATAATGGGGGACTATATGAAATAAATATCACGCTCATTATTTCATGAACTATACTCAAAATTAGTAATCACAAGTCAGACAATCTTTCAAAAGATACTAGCAATGCCTGTTAACAAATTTATTGCAAATAGAAACACACAACTATATATATATATTTATTAAATTTTGATGACCGGGTAGGCTCACTGAGCCCCAAAGGTCCATTTTTCAGGGGCAACCCGGAGAGACATTAGATGGAAAAATACAGGCAGTGAAAAGGTTACAGAGTACATACAGATTCATTAATAGTTACAGTTGTTGTCGTAGATGCAGAGCAATAATGGTATTCCATCCATAATGGTATGGCATGACCCATGAACATTGGTGAGTTACCGAGATAAGGGATAGTTCTGTTCCAAGGTTATACAAGTAAGGTGGTTAGCATAAGTTTTTGGGGTGGGGTGGACTGTCAGGTGATCTGACATCGGCAAGTGCTGGCCTCAAGCAGGTGTGCCTTGAGCCTGGTATGGAAGTTCATGAGAGAGGGGGCTTTCTGTACCACTGGTGGTAGTTTGTTTCACAGATAGGGGGCTGTGAAGGAGAATGACTTGAGACCCACGTAGGTCCTGACCCTGGGGGTTTCTAGCAGAGTCCGCCCTGTGGTCCTCAGGGTCCGAGGGTTGTGCTTGGAGCCAATGGTAGCTGCAAGGCTGGGTGGAGCCACCGGGCTCAGCAGTTTAAATGCTAGGCAAAGGAAGGGTATTGGAGGTGTGCTTCAAAAGAAGGTCACTGTAATTTGGCGAGAGTATCATAGTGGTGGTTTCTGGAGTGATCCTGGGTAGCGAACTGCGCTACCTTGTTGTATAGGATCTACAGCCAGTGGACCTCCTGCTTGGCCATAACCTGTATTACCGGGGCAGCGTAGGTCAGTGTGGGGAGCAGGAGGCTGTAGGCAATGGAGAGCCTAGCTTCTGGTATAAGCTGATCCTTAATCCAATACAGGATGCCTATTTTCCCATGGATGGTCTTGGTCACCTGTTCCACATGGTTCTTGTAGGTGAGACCTTGGTCAAGAGTGAGCCCAAAGTATTTTAAGGAGGCCACAACTTCAATGCTGGTCCCTGCAAGTGAGTTAAGCTGTAGGGAGATGGTCATGTCCTGGCCTAGGGATCTGGGCCTGAACAGCATGGCTTTTGTTTCGCCTGCGTTCAAGACCATTCTGTTCATTTTTAGCCAGTCCTCCAATGACGTTAGGTCAGCTTGGAGTAAGGGGCCAAGATCCTCCAGGTTGTCTGAAGAGTGGTAAATGACTGTGTCATCCGCATATTGTACGACTGAGCTACCCCCGCAGTGGAGGTTTAGGTCATTTGTGAACAATGATAATAGTAGGGGGACCAAGGATTGAGCCCTGAGGTACTCCCTCTTTTAGGGATGGTGGGTCCGACAGTGCTCCCTTCCAGATGACTCTCTGGGTGAGGTTGGATAAATAGCTCTCAAACCACTTGAGAGCCAGTGGGTCTAGGCCTATATTGTTCAACTTGACTAGCAGGAGGTTGTGGTCGACAAGGTCAAAGGCCTTGGACAGATCAATGAATACCACACTGGAGGGGGGCCCCTTGTCCATGGCTCTGAGTACATTTATTGTGAGGTTCGTGAGGGCAGTGTCTGTGCCATGGTTAGTTCAGAAACCATGCTGAAAGGGGGCTAGTAGTTGGTGAGACTCCAGGTAGTCACGGAGTTGGTTATATATGAGCCTTTTACTGTAGTTTAGCAAGCAGACAGAGCAGGGAGATTGCCCTGTAGTTGTCCATGTGCTCCCTGGAGCTGCCCTTGTGGATGGGACCCACATTTGCCTGTTTCCATTGATATGGAACCGTTCCTTCCAGTAGTGATCTGTTTATGAGCCAGGTCAAGGGTCTGGAGAAGGATTGGGCTCCATCCTTGAGTAGTCTGGGATTAATTCTGTCAGGTCTTCCTGCTCTCTTGGTTTTCAGGGCCCTCAGGAGAGTCTGTACCTCTTTAGTCCTAACCGGCCTTAGGTGAAATAGTGGTCAATGTAGGTTTGGGGGCTCGGCCTTGTTTGGTGCTGGGGTGGGAGGGGGTAGTCCAGTCTTGTATGCATCGAGGTTGGTGAAGTGGCAGTTGAGAGCTGTGACAATTTGTAGGCAATCACTCACTAGCTTACCGTTGACCTCCATAGGGCCAGGTTCAGCCTTGGTGTTTCCTCTGATCAGCTCATTGTTATGGGACCAAACTAGTTTAGGGTTACCTAGGCTATTTTTTTTGAAGGCGGGTGACATACTCCCTTTTAGCCAATTTAGTGGTGCTCTTGCAATAGTTTCGCAGGTCTTTGTATTCCACAAGGTCGACCGGGAGAGAGGAGTTCTTAAATCTCTTCCAGGCCTTGTCTCAGCTGATCATCAGGGCTTTTAGAGCTGGAGATATCCACTTGTAGCAGCTGCATTTTGCTCTAAGCTTTTTTAGCTGGGCAAAGAGGTTGGATGCCTTGGTCAATGAGTTGTGGAAGTATTCTAGTGCCTCATCCAAGGAGGGGAGGAGCCTGATAGGGCTCCAGTCCATGTTGCTAAGGTATTTGTTCTATTGTGCCGCTGTCAAGTTTGAGTAGTCACGGGCAGTTAATATTTTGGGCTGGAACTTGGGCACCCTGTTTCTCCAGATGCAGAATATTAGGAGTGATCACTCAGGGCATCGGCCATTAGTCCAGCTTTCTGGATGTTGGTGGGGTTTGTCACCAGATCCCAGTCCAGTGTGGTGTGGTTTCCCCATCTTATAATTCAGTCTGGTGGGTTCTGAGATAACCTGTACCAGATTTATATACACACAAATGCTATTTTGCATCTTACAGTTGTTAGTTTTCAGACAAATTCTAATACACTTTTTACTGTCCACTTGATAGAATATTGAATGAGTTAAGTAAATGTTATTATTTTATCAAGGCCCTGATCCTGCAACTCAGTAAATACACACTCAGTGTATGATATTATAAAATGACAAAAAAACAGTCTTCTGTTTGCAGTTGTTTGATCAGGAATTTTATAAATGGTGTAAGATGGTTTTGTCACATCTATGTTGGTCTAATTTAGTATCAAGCCACCACTGACCAATGTCAGTGTACAAAAAACACACTGAACACCTGGCTTTAATAATGTCCCTTATTCCTTGCTGAACCCAGGTTTCCTCTAGTACTGAAATATTTAATTTCCATCTGGGTATTGGCTTCCTTGTTTTTGGCATGTCTGAAAATGTAACCAATAAAGCCAAATGGTCTGAGAATTCCACCGGTAAGTTTGTAATATAGCAGAAGGAAGAGTTTTGGAAATAAAAACATGATTTATCGAGGTCATATATTTTCTTCATTTAAATGTAAACTTAGGACCTTTCACTTGAAAATCTGCACAGTGCAACAAATCTGCAGCAGTCGCCATCTCAAACAAAGCATTAGAGTCACAATACACTTTACCATTTGGTTTTGACCTAATCACTTGAGATTTTACCTCACAATTAAAATCCCCACATAAAAAAATGTGATAAGAAGTCACCAAATATGGTCGTACCGCATGAAACAATGATACCCTATCTGCTTTAGACTGAGGTCCATATACATTGATCAAGCGACAATTCATAGTTTTCCATACCCCATCCAATATCAATACCCTTCCAGGTATTAAATCCACCAACTTCAGAAGTCTAAATGAAAATGAGGAAAATACAATGCCTACACCATCTGCGCTTGTTTGGCCAAAAGACCAGTATGAAGGTCCCCACGCCCATTCCCCCTGAAAACATCTTATATTATAAGAAGAAAATACCCAAGTCTCCTGAAGGAAACAAATATCCAGTTTAGCAGCTCTTATAAAATCAAAAACTACCTGACATTTCCCAGTATTTAATAAACTATGTACATTTAATGTACCTATTTTAAAGGATGCCAGGAGTTAAGTTTATTGCATAAAATCTATTTTTTTTTCTCCTTTTTTTCTTCTTTCCCCTATACCCCACGGAAACTAGATTCTGGACTTCCATTGCCAACTCCCTGGGTTGGGTATCTCCTTCATCATGTTCCATTTCAGAATCCCCCCATTCATGGTCCAAAACCGCAAATGGATTAGGGGAATTTATTTTGTCTCCAGAGGGGGGATGGAGGGGGAGGGACAGAAGCAGATCCAATATTTCTAGAAGATCTATGCCTTTGCTTAGGAGAATCAGGAGTAGGGGACAGCTCTATAGGCTGTATAGAGTCATTATAGCAGACAGAAGTTAACTGTTCCTGACCAGGAATGACTAGAGGTTCCTGTAGAGCAGAGGGGGTTACTTTATCCTGTTCCAGACAAATTTCTTCCTCTATTATAACCTCCGTTAGATTGGGAGGTGGAGGATGGGGTTCTTGATTTAGGACCTTTTGTTCAGGTATCTCCTGCTGTACTGCTGTGTCCTGATCTTGTTGTATAAGCAACTCAGGACTCACGCATGTGACAGCATTCTTGGCTGCCCAAGGACAATCTTTAAATTCATGCCCAAAATCCTCACAGAGATCGCATTTCGTATATGAGGCACATTGGAAGGATACATGGGCTACCTCTCCACAATTACCACACCTAGGTCTATCACAAGTACTGGAAACATGTGCTCGGGATCCACATTTATAACATGCCCGAGGCTGTCCTGAATAAAAACATACACCCCGGTCCCTTCCCAGCATAAATGAATTCAGAATGTGAGTTATACCTGTCTCAGTACTCTATAATTTAACTTTATATTTCCACCCCCCCATCCAAAACATTTCAGCATCAAGAATGGCCTCAGGATCCCCCAATAAATCACATGTTTAAGATAACCAATATGTGATATCGGCCACTTGCACACTCTCATTTCTAAACATAACTGTTACAAATTTAACTAAGGGTTTAGATAATGGAATAACTACAAATGGAGTCCAAATAGGAGAATATTTTACTTGGGTGTAACGTTCCCAAAACAAATCCAAAAAATGAGCCGAACGAAAGCTCACATCAAAGTTGTCTTCCCCGGAGATGTTTATAAACACAAACACCTCCCGAGGGGAAAATTGCAATGAATCTTTCAACAGGATTTTTCCTACAAAATGTCTATCAGGTCTGTCCTCCATGCCCCCCTTGTAACGAATCCAAACTGCATTCCATCTAGGGGCCGCTTCTTTTTTTATGTTGGCAAACAATTCAGATAACAATGGTTTTTGGGACTTTGTATAGTCTTGGGGCATATCAGTCTCTCTGACAGCATCTTCTTTTGCATAATTCTTAATTGTAGTAAGGTCCTCAGGTTCTATCCCCACCACATGGGATGATATAGGCTTAGGATCTCCCCCGATTTTTGTCTCCTGACCAAGTTTAATATCTTTATTTTTTGTCCCTTGAGGTTAACAGTCTGTGAAATTGAAATGTTTGAAGGCCCCGGAGCCCAGGTAGCCGAATTTGGGCTGAAAGGTAATTTCGCATCCCAGGATGGATCTGGAAGCCAACCCCCCCCCCCCGGGTTTTGTTTTCATCCTGATTCACTTAGGGCCTTATCAGGAGACCAGACCTCATCAGAAGAAGCAGGGCCAGAACGTAAAGCAAAAGTCTGCTGTATTGCTGATGTAGTTGATACATACTAAACATGTTTTTTTTATAAATCTCTTGTTTCAAATCTTTATTCTCTGGGAACCCCGGATATATATGGTGTTTCACTAAGGCCATTGCTAGCCTTTTCTCCCTTTTATCTTCCTTTTGTCCAAATGTATTAGTTTTTCCTCCAGTAGGAAATGAAAACTGAGTGGCCATAGCCTGAGACTCCTGTTTATCTGACTGAAAAACAATTACTCGTGAACCTTTCAAATTATCAATGATAGGCACAGCGGGAGCTGACTTGAACCCAGATACTTTAGACAGGGGTTTCATTTTTATTAGACACGGAGTATGTGGACCTGGGTTGTAGCCTACATCAGCAGTACTGTTTACTTTAGTGATATCAGGGGGAAAATTAGTATTTTTTTCTTTTTCCATAAGCAAAGCCGGAATCTCAGGGTTTGGCTGTAGGCACACGCCATTGTCAGCGTTAATACTGCCAGCCAGCTTACTTTCCCCAATTTGTGCATTCTTTAGATGGTTACATGGTGACTTAGCTGATGACTCACCTGGCCCTGACAGGCTCTTTGATCCTTCCACGTCAGCGGTTGTTCTGTCAGGTTTCCCTGCCTCACTGTGTTCCAGGGCTTGAACTTGCAAGTCCACCAGCTGGGCTAGCAACTGGAGTTTCTCCTGTGCGTGCCGAATTTCTTCCTCATTTATTTGAAGTCGCAATGCTCATTCAGGATCATCAGAATTGATCTCATTCTCTGCAGTAGTATCTCCAATATCCATTACCACAGTTAAATCTTCGGTAGAAAAAAATTTCACAGGGCCCGTCCCCCGCCTTCAGAGTGCAACAATGACTCAACAATAACATCCAAATCAGTTGTGTCGTCCGAGTTAGAGACAACCTGTTCCCCTGCTTCTTGCACATCCATCCTCACTGCCGTCAAGTCAGGACTGGCCATTGCAGTAGCCATAGGTTCCCCCTACTGAGAAGTAGGGGAATTTCCTCGGTGTCCTGGCAAAATTTCCCTCATTCACTAAAAATACCACCAACAGCTTAATCTGGTTCAAGGTCAGTTGGCATTCATCTGTATCCCCTTCCCCCGGGTCATGCCTGAAAATAGGCAGGATTTGTCTAGTGCACTTACCCGGTCAACAAAAACTAAATAAATAATAATAACCAGGGGCCCGGATGGCTGCCCTGGTCAGGTTATTTAAAAAAACAGTCATTTCCAGGTTATTGAAGTCAAGTTCAAACTTTTTGGTCTCAGTCCGATTTGTAGCAATTGGCTGTACTTTGTAGCTCCACTGGACATCTCGACTGAATAGTTAGCAAAATACTTGACCTCCCAGTCAAAGTCAGGATGAGCCCCTGTACTGAGTGCTCCCCGTCCAGTACTGTAGGCTCCATAGCAGACATCACATATCAGCACATCTATAGTATGTTCTGAGCTCACTTGGGTCCCCCAGAACAGTCACCAATAGCAACATTTCCAACAAAGGTCCACCCACACTGGGCTGATATTAGGCACAGCAGGATGCAGGATGCAGACATAGAAACATAGAAGCATGGAATTTGAGAGCAGATAAGGACCACTTGGCCCACCTACTCTGCCCATTTCCCTACCTGTTGGATAAGCTGCAGATCCTAGTTAACCAACATCCTACTTCCTCCAACTCCCCACTAAAATTGCCTTATGTCTGTCCCATGCATTCTTGAAGTCCCCCACTGTTCTTGACTCCATGACCTCCTCAGAAAGGCTGTTCCATGCATCCACAACCCTCTCCATGAAAAAATACTTTCTCACATTACCTCTGAGCTGTCCCCCCTTTATCTTCAAATTGTGCTCCCTTGTTCTTGCACATCTCTTTTTTTGAAAGATGCTTTATTTTTTATCTTTATTTAATTTAATTAATATTTCAGAAAGACCTTTGAGCGTGAGCTCTTTTACAAAGGTTCCACATCAGGGTGGACAATAAGATAATACACATATTCATTGGTTACAGAAGCCTGATCATTAGGCATTAAAGAGTGATTACATGGCAATTAGACATATAGGAGAAAAAACAGAGCAGTTGTAATTGAATACTAATACTAAACTATTTCTAATTGGCTGCCCTAGGTAGCACACCCTTGGAAACCTCCAAATCCGCTGATGACTATGGCAGAGTAACTGCATAGGGTTTAACGCTATCCCAGATGGCAAGAAGCTGGGTGACAGGGAAACAAGGGGGATTGGGTTTGAACCTACTGCAGAGATGCTACCCTCTTGGACTTTGTTGATTCCCTTGAGGTACTTGAAAGTTTCTATCATGTCCCCCCTCTCCCTCCTTTCCTCAGGGATATACATATTAAGCTCCATTACTCTCTCTTCGTGTGTCTTCTGGTGCAGACCCTGCACCATTTTGATTGCCCTCCTCTGGACAGCCTCCATTCTGTCTAGGTCTTTGCGGAGATGGGGTCTCCAGAACTGCACGCAGTACTTCAGATGGGGTCTCACCAACTGTCTGTACAGAGGGATAACAACTTCCTGTTTTTTACATTGATGCCTCTCCCTATACATCCCAGTATCCCCCATCCCTCCTTACTGCCTTCTTTCATTACTTGCCCACCTTTAGGTCAGACCAAAGAAAGATCTCACATAGCACAGTGACTTGGGTATGGGCAGCCCAGTTAAACAATTTTTTTCTTTTTTGCACCGGGGGGGTACAAGAGTACTCACTCACACTCCTCACGGTAGAATCTCCACAATCAAGGTTCCTGAAATCTTCATTTATCTCACAAGTGAGGTACAGTCAGCTCTCTCACAGCTGGCTTGATGTCATCATGTTGCAGTTCCATGTCTTTCCCCAGTGTGGAAGGGAGGGCTAGTACCTGGGGGACATTCTGGCAACCCCCCAGGCTATCAGATACTACACAAATTAAATTACTTTAACTTTTAACTGCTAAAAAAGGCAAACACCCCCAACAGAATGGAGAGGATTAACTAGATGACTAGGCCCAGTTGCATGGCTGGGGACCTGAACCCCCACCCGTGTGGGAGGTTCCTGCTCAAATCTGGCAAAAAGCTGAAAACACTGTCTTTTATGAGGGATCTTCTGTGGCTCCTGAATGGTTGAAGCTATTGAGTGATCGGCCTCTGACTGGCTGGATGGCCGGTCAATCAAGAAAATTAATTATGCATGAACCTTACTTGATGCACAGTTGACTTACTGTTTTGGTGCCTGAAATTAGGTACCTGCAGTTCCACATGAGCACGTGGAACTTTCCATGAGTTTTGCCTAATGTCCCACAAGTCCTGGCTTTAATATTCTAGATTTACAATTGGCTGTGCTGCTTGATAATGGCTGCTTAAACACACAGTCTATTAAACAAAATAGGTACAACCCCAAACAAAGCCCTGGTGCAGCCAGAATAAAGTGAATATTTGTCCAAATGTCCCACAGTTCAGTAGCCCTGGATGTGTACTTGCTGTCGCTGCACAGATCAAATAGATTTCTCAGTCCATTTTCCTGCCACTGCAACCCCTCCTATTACAGCAGGAGGGCTGTCTCTCTGAATCCCAATATAACTGGTACAGCCAGGAGCAAAGTATTTATCTAAACCTTTTTCTTTCTGTAACATTTGCCCCATTACAAATGTCTCCAAACAAACATTGCAGCAGTTACATTCATTTATTTTTAAGTCAACACATTTCTTTTTCCTTTTCAGCAATTGCCAAAATACAGATTCCCTGAGGGAAGAACAGACCCTCATGAATAATAATGCGATCTGGGCTCTGGGCTCATTAATATTCATGAGCTCCGACTGAGAACAACTTGTGGATCTCCTTAAATTTTGAAAAGTGCTGGCACTTAGTGCCCTGTCGATGGTCACCGGGTCCCACTTTCCACATGGGGACTCCAGGACCAATGGGAACACTGCTCAGATTGAGCACAAGGAAAGCGGTCGAAAGATCAAAGTTGCGATCATGCCTGCACGATCTCCACTGTGCTGATGTGCATGTTTTGAGTGGGTGATTGAGGTTCAATCTTTTTGAGCCCTGAAGGTCTGAAACTCACACCAGGGACAGACTGGGGCACCAGGTACACAAACAGGATTCGAGCAGAAGAGAAAAATAAATTATGCTGGCATTTAGAGGTGCTAAGGAGAGCGGCTGGAAATGGGAGCTTCTGGTAAGGTAAACCCCCAGATTTGGTGGGGATTACATGCTCCCCTGGAAATGAACTTTGGCATCTGCACCAAGGATGTGCCATCCTGGAATACTTAAATACCACATAAGCAGTTGCAAAACACTCAAAACACTTTAAATATTTCAGCTTAGGCATATGGCTTCTTAGTCGACATTGGTCACCATAATATCCTATCTAGACAAAAGCATCCTATTTTAAGCAGCAAAATATTTTTCAGTCGTTGTGAGCATGAATTGGATGTTACATGCCATGGGGACCCTTAATGTACCAGATTGTAAACTGAAAAAAAAATGTTCAGTGCCAGTCCACTTTTGGCTACTAAGGGGCTTCCCTCCTATTGTCAGTAAGCCAGCAGTGAGCAAATGGCTTGCAGCAGTTTTTTTTTGCCCAAACAAATTTCTAGCAGCTAGTAGAAGGCAGCCTTTTTAAGGGTCCCAATACATACAAAATGGGGAAGGGGGGGAGTCCATGCTGGGTATGAGCATGGGAAACAGTAGAATTCCAGCGGTGCCTCCATTGTGTTATCCCTAAGTGGTACTACTCGAAGGGCTACTAGCCCTGTCTTGTGGGCACAAAAAGGTTGAGTGGCCTGGGTTCCCAAACTTACTTAAAAACTGGTGCTTTCCATGCTTTTACCTTTGTGCAGTGCCTCCACCAAGATTTAGCTTTTAGTGGACTGTATGTTACCTGCCCCCCCCCCCCGGGATTTCATAGCACCCGCTACCACCATTAGCCTCCCAAAACATGACCCAATAAAACGTCCTCACTTTTCAAACACTTTACCAATTAACGACTATCTTTAATAATATGCTCACAGCACCAATACTTGCAAAAACAATAACCACAATATTTATTGCATCCTCCTAACTTGAGCTGAAGCTCATGTAGTCACCAACCTATCCTGGAATGCCCAGAAAGCACCCAGAGGTTCCTGGATTAAAGATCAGCTTACCACACTTGAACTAATCAGTTTTTGTTGACTGCATCTGAAAAAACACCCCTTCGTTTCTGATAACCACATCACCCTGCCTGAAACCTCCCCTGCCCCCTTGGATTTTTGACTTCACTGCTACTTTTAAGAGCTGTAGGATCCCACAAAAGGTGACCAAGGAGGCAGTGAGAAACAACAAATTATCAGAAGAGGAAGCACAGATACCAGGAAAAGTTCCCACACCATCTACAGATTGCCAGAGCTCAGTGGCCAGTTGGCCACCAGCTGTCTGCCTGTTTTAGAACATTCCTGGACCAGTCCTCTAGGATCTTCCTGACCCTGAAAGCCTTTGTATTTTCTGGCAGACCCAGAGCTTTTGCCAACCATGCTGTACCAGACAAGTATTGACCCACCACCCCCAGAGACATACTTTCCTTTTTTGCAGTAACTACAAAGCAGCACAGTTCTTCTTCTGGAATGGGTCACAGCAGGAGTCACCTCGCCACCACACTGACCTACAGAAAGTGCTGTAACCCCTTCCAGTATGTCCTCCTTGTACTAGTAGCAATGGACCTGCAGATTTTGGGGTCATGAGATATCATAGGCAATATGGAGCCAGCACACTGAATCTCTGTCACTGAAAATGAGATAAGGCATTACATAGAAAGATAGAAACATAGAATTTGATGGCAGATAAGGACCACTTGGCCCACCTAGTCTGCCCGTTTCCCTACTAATGGATAATCTGCCGATCCTAGTTAACCAACTGCTTACTTCCTCCTACCCCCCACTAGAATTGCCTTATGCCTGTCCCATGCATTCTTGAATTCCCCCACTGTTTTTGACTCTATGAACTCATCAAGAAGGCTGTTCCACGCATCTACAACCCTCATTGTGAAGAAATACTTCCTCTCATTACCTCTAAGCCGTCCCCCCTCTATCTTCAAATTGTGCCCCCTTGTTCTTGCACACCTCTTTTTCTGAAAGATGCTACCCCCTTGGACATTGTTGATTCCCTTGAGGTATTTAAAAGTTTCTATCATGTCCCCCTCCCTCCTTTCCTCAAGGCTCTACATCTTAAGCTCCTTTAGGCTTTCTTCATATGTCTTCTGGTGTAGACCCTGCACCATTTTGGTTGCCCACCTCTGGACAGCCTCCACCCTGTCTATATCTTTGTGGAGATGGTGTCTCCAGAATTGTACACAGTACTCCAGATGTGGTCTTACCAACTGTCTGTACAGAGGGCCAACAACTTCTTGTTTTCTACTGGTGATGCCTCTCCCTGTGCAACCCAGTATCCCCCCAGCCCTACTTACTGCCTTTTTACATTTCTGGCCCAGCTTTAGGTCATCTGATATGACTACCCCCAGGTCCCTTTCCATTTTTGTCATTGTCAGTATCTCACCTCCCATTGTGTACCCTTGCCCTGGGTTTTTGTTTCCCAGGTGCATTACTTTGCACTTCTTTGTGTTGAATCTAAGCTGCCATACATTTGACCATTCCTCCAACCTTGCCAAGTCCTATTTCACCCTTTCCACTGCACCTTATGTATCAACCCTAATGCAGATCTTTGAGTCATCTGCAAAGAGACATACTTTCCCTTCCAGTCCCTCACAAAAGAGAAGGCAGTGCTGTTATCAAACAATGCCTGTCTGTAGCTAAGTTTTTTTTTTTTTAAATTCTCTTTATCCTCCTCACAGCCTGCCTCCTCTGACCCTTCAGTGACGACCCCCAGACATCCCACTGCCCAGAACCCTGCCCACACAGACCACAGATCCCCATGGAGCCACGGTTTACCCCAGGCGGGCCAGGTGGGGGTTCTAACCAGTAACACATTGTCGGTCTACGTGGTCTGTTGGGCAGGCACTGGGCACATCATGGGCACGTCCAAGGTCCTCCCATCTTCCCGGACAGGCAGGCTCTTTCCTTGTTTTCTCCTCCCGAGCAGCGGCGACTCCTGACATCATGACACGCGCGTCGCGTCGTGCTGCTCAATAGCCAGCCATCTAGTGGGGCTTGCAGTTCCCGAGCCTCTGCTCAGGGTCATGTAAGTGCCGGGCATCGGCTGGATCCCTCCCGGAGCAGGTGAGCTGTCGTGGACGCTCAAGCCTGTCTCCCCGGGCCCGACCCACGACTACCAGAGTCGCTCCCGAACCCGAATCGCTGAGAAGGCAGGCGAGGTGTGGCGTCCAGCGCCTCAACCCTCAGAGCCATGGGACCGGCTTGTAGCTAAGTTTTTGGGGATTTATAAGATCTTCTGCTTGGAGTAACTACACCATTCTTACTCACTACATCTATGAAGGTCTTCTGGACTGGATTTTCTGCAAAACATCACTACAAGGTATTTGCATTTTCAGTTTAAAATCAACATTTTGAAAGCTATCCCAAGCAAAACAGAAATCAAACAACTAGGTCTGACAAACTCCAATGACTCTGGGTCCTGCTTGAATCCACATTTTTGTCTGGTTTGCTCCTAAGGGATCTATTTGTGGGCTTTTAAACAACCTCTTTAATGACAAAGGAAGCACAAGGACAAAAGGACTTCAAATCCTGCACTTGTATTTGAGTAGGTGTGCCCCAGGCTATCAATGTAATGGGGCTGGGGAGTGCATGCCTGCAAGGTCTTGCATAGCTAAAGCCTCTTGTCAATCCCTGCCTAGCTATGACCCTGGGTGACCTCTGTCATGAGTTGAACCAGTGTTGTACCATCAGTCACACCATGTCCAACAGCTATCTGGGGGTTGCCCTCATAACTTTTCTTGTCCTACTTTGCCTTGACAGAATTACACTATCCTTATGGAATGAGGATGGCTCAAATAAATCTAGGACAGTACACTATAATTTTACTTTCTCCAACCTTATTGTTTATAATACAAAGGATACTACAAACTAATCTCCTTCTTTACCAAAAGTGCTTTCCCTACCATTCTCTCTATATGTTTAGGAAACTACGGAACAAGTCGCATTATCCCATCCTTTTCTAAATGTGTGGCTGTGGTTCCTTGTCATCATTGCCATTCTGCTATCTGGGGATGTAGAGACAAATCCTGGGCCACTAGATGCTTACTTCTCTCAGCAGATGACATACACAGTATGTCCAAACATGGGCTGTTAATTGCACACTTGAATATAAGAAGTTTGATGTGTCACTTCATGGAACTGGAGTCATGGGTCAAACTGTACAATCCTGATAGCCTCTGTCTCACTGAGACCTGGCTAAAACCATTGGTTACTGACTTCCTCTGCTCACTGCCAATTACTCTATTATTTGAAGGGATAGGATATCAAACAAATGTGGTGGTGGAGTTGCTCTGTACTACAAAAATAATCTGACTGTCTCTCTTCTCGCTATCCCGGATGCTCAATCGGTATGTGAATACTTGCATGCTACCCATGCGTTAGGAACCAAAAAACTGCATGTTATCTGTGCATATAACCCCCCAGCAGAAGGGACTGCGGGTCTAGAGTACCTGTTGAAAAATACCTCTCAGAATTTTAATCATAATGAGGTTGTCATCTTAGGGGACCTAAACTTAAACTGGCTTGGGGCAGCTCTCAGTTCTCTTCAATCTCTGACTCATAGATACAACCTGCATCAGATGGTAAAAGTGCAGACTAGAAGTCTGTCTTCATCACCACTAGGCACACTATTGGATTGGGAGCTGGTAAACTGGATTGAACACATCTCAGCCACTGGTACTCTTGCTGATGTCTTAACTGACCACTCTCCTACTTTCTGCATCCTGTCCTTGGGGGCATCTCCATCTCCTCCACCATGTCTCATCACTCTCTCAAACTTTGCTCACCTAGACCAAGAGGTGTTTCTGTATGACATCTCCAGAACTGATTGGTCAGAGATCTATCTATCACACTGTTCTCAGGACACTCTTAACCTCTTCATCACTAAATTCCTTATGGTTCAATGTATGCATGCCCCAAAGATCACCCGGAGAGTGAGGGGTAAACAAACAAGATGGCTAAACAAAGACTTGCTCAAAAGTTTGTACCATAGAAATAAACTCTGGAAGCACTACAAAACATCAGGCCAGCAAACAGATTTCAACGCTTACCATATGCTACAGAATTCATGTAAAAAACAAGTCAGAGCTGTTAAGAGCAAGTATTGTAAAGACCTACTGATTAACTCGGCCAATGATCCCAGAAAATTCTGGTCACACATCAAATCCTTCCTAGGATCCTCATAGTCAACTACCCCTGGTGATATGCTGATAAATGATGTTCATTGCAATGACTCACAAACCATAGCTAATTCTTTCAACCTGCATTTCTCTGATCTCTCCCAATATACCTCTTCCTTCGATCCCACTGCAGTGTCCTCCCGCTCCTCATCAGGAACCTGTCTGGATAAGCTGGAAGTGTTGTCCCCTGTGCCTCCTTATACTCCTGTATTCTATTTTAAGGCTGTGTCCAGAAAGGAAGTCCTGAAGCTCCTGAGGTCCATCTCTGATCATACCAGCTCTTTCTCAGACTCCCTGGAACTCTTGAAACTTGCAGCTCCCCTTATTGCATTACCGCTGGACGAAATTTATACGTTATCACTTTCAGGTGGAGTGGTCCCTGACCTCTGGAAAGCTGCTCGGATCACACCTGTACTTAGAAAAGGGGATCCTAAGGTTGTCATGTACTACAGACCAATTGCCATACTCTCAGTACTGAGTAAAATCCTGGAGAAAATTGTTGCAACTCAGACAACTGACTATCTACTTAAGCACAGCCTGCTCTCGGATACCCAACATGGCTACAGGAAAGGACATAGCACAATGACTGCACTCCTTAAATTCACCACAGACACTCTTTCAAAAATAGATACTGGCAATGTGACTTGGGCTGTCTTTATTGACCTCACAAAGGCTTTTGACCGTGTTGATCACACTTTGCTTCTCTCCTCACTTTGACACCTGCATTTCTCCTCCTCTGTTGTTGACTGGTATGAAAGCTATCTGACAAATAGAACTCAAGTGGTGAAAATTAATTCCTCTCTATCAAACAGTACCACCATTAACATTGGTGTACCTCAGGGCTCCATCCTAGGGCCCCTCCTATTCTCTCTTTATATAAATAACATTGGAGCTGCTCTGAAATCATGCTCTGCTATGCTATATGCTGATGATCTTGTCATTTATACAAGTTCTACTAATATAGACACTATCAACACAACCCTTTCCTCTGACTTTAACAATATCCAAAACTGGCTATACGACCACAAACTGGCTGTCAACACTAGTAAAAACTAACGCCATGCTGCTTGGATCATCCCCAAAGCTCTGGGCTTGCACAACAGCACTGATGGTAAAGGACTTAGAAGGTCAATTACTGGAATGTGTGACCTCTTTCAAGTACCTGGGCATCCTGTTAGATCAATCTCTTGATCTTAATCTTCATGTACAGTCTGTTGCAGAGCTGTCAACTCCAAACTGGGTGTTACATATAAGACTAGTTATATGCTCATGCCATCGGCTAAAATGGCCATTGTGAAGGGAATTCTGCTTCCCACCCTAACCTATGTGGCTCCCTTATTTGGGGCTGCTCATAAAACTGACCTACTCAGATGGGATATTACGTATAACAACATATGTCTCTGTGCCTCTTCTGCTCCTCGGCTTAAACACCACTGTCAACTTTATAAGGATCTTGATTGGCTCTCTCCATTAGCTAGTAGGAAATACTACCTTGGATCTCTTATTGATTTGATAATTTGAAATCAAACCCCTAGGTGTCTTGCAGCTATGCTTGTTCCTCAGGACACACTCCATGGTCTACGATCAGCTGATAAATACTTTCTGAATTTGCCGAGATGCTGCACTATGAAAGGAACTGTTGCATTTGAGCACGCGGCTTCACAGCTGTGGAATTCCCTTGCCCTCAACATTAGACTTTCTAGCTCCCACACATGCTTTAAGAGAAAACTGTGCTCGAATCTGTTGATTTCTGATACCTGTTCCTGCTTTCACCCTACCTAATGACTGATGTCTCTGGCCAAACAATAGTATTTTCTCACTTCTATATAACCCTCTTACTGTCTCCTCCTGTCCCGGCTCCCTTTCCGTGCCCATATACAATCTTGCACTGCAGGCATCTCCCTTACACTTACATACACTCATATAATCTAATTTCATGGCTTGCTCCTCTTTTCCTCACTTACCAACCTTTTCCTTAATGACGCCCCCTGCTCTCAATGGTTATTTCTTTGTTTTGTATTACCTGTTTTTGGTTTTGTGTACCTTGTTCTGTTCATATGATATATCACCTGATAATTTATTGTCCAAGTTCTTCTCTATTCATTGCATAGGTAGGCACCTGTGAACTTATGAATGGTAAACTCTGTACGTCTCTGATATATTGTATCCACTTTAACACATTGTATGTAAAGCGCTTTACTTTGTTTGTTTTGATATATTGTATCCTCTTTAACTCATTGTATGTAAAGCACTTATAATTTCTTATCCTATTAAGTTTCTGCATGTCTGTACTCTCTCGGGTCGTGCATGAAAATACTCATTTTATGGCTAGTGCACTTACCCGGTTAACAAAAGCTAAATAAATAAATAAAATGTCACTTATAAAGACATTAGCGATCTCACTGTCTACCCCGAGCACATGTTGGACCTTAAACTGTATGTTCAGTAACAGACATTTTCAAATGCAAATGCTCATCAAATTACTCCATTAAGCTTTTGGGTCCTAGCTGACTGTTGATTATATGGACCACCATCATTGTACCCATATAAAACAACACTTGGTTGTCCCATAACTGACCACTCCAGATTACCAGGACAACTACAACTGTGAAGAACTCAAGTAGGGTCACATTATGACTGATGTCCCTAAGACCCATGCCCTTGGCAAATTATCTGCACACCATGACTCTTGGAAATTTGCCCCAAAGCCCATGTGTTAGTGAATAGTTCCAGCAAAGTGCTGTTCAATGAAGGGGGTCACACTGACACCCCATTGAAATGTACTGCAAAAGTGTGTCAGAAAATGTGGTCCTAGCTTATGCTCTCCAACGCCCTAATCTGATGGCATGACTTTGTGGCTCTGACCCAGTTTTTCATAACCTGTACATAAATGATCTGCCCATAGAGAGAGCATCTTTGCACACAAAGTTTGAGTGGTATGGGAGTTGTTGTAACTTGTTCAGTGTTGCCTTGCTGGCCTCTTCAGTTCTATCTACCAGTGTACACGAGTGGACATCTTATCTGTTGGTATGTGGGAATCAAAGCATACTGTTTAAGTCTGATTGCCAAGAAATAATATGACCTCCCTGGGGGATTCAGTCTTGGTCTCACCCAAGGGAACACTAAACTGTTAGCAGAAGCACACTCATTAGAAATGGTCGAGCTAGCTGTTCCAGTCGTCCACAAATGGGAAATTTTCCAAGTTATTGACAACCCTTGGCACCCTTCAGACTCAGCTATGACTCAGTGCAGGAAAATGCTCAAAGTCGTAAAGACAGTGTAAGCTATCAATCAACCCATATGCATGCACATATCAATGCAGCATTATTTAAGTATTATCAGCTTTCATCCCAAAGAGATTCAGGTAATCCCTGTGCACTGGCTATAGGTGAAAGCCTGATTAAATGTGTTCCTTAGCTAACAAAGCCCAAGGACTACACTTGTAAAAAACCTCAATGGCCCAGACAAAGAACGCATACATCACAGACATGAATGCAGGGTCAAAGTGATCTTTCACCTACTCCTCTTGCAGTTACAATTGACTGAACACACAAAACTCCAAAGGGGCCTTTCTGGCTACCAGTCCTATCTGTGACACCTACAAATGTTCCAGGAGAGAAAAAAGGCACCCAACACCCTTCCTAGGCACAACTCCTTAGTTATCATTTCCTGTAACATCCTTGGATGGTCCCTAGCAGATTTTAAATGTCAGTCTCAATGACTCGATGGAACCATTACAAGGGATTCTGAAGCCTGACATGAACTCATCCATTAACAGTAGTTCATCCCTTCTGTTGGGGTTTACAGCCAGCCACAAGCTCAAGCTACTTTACTTTTATTGGTGTAACTGGTTTTCTTTCTCCAGTAATGGTGAAAAGAATCTTGACCCTGCCCCCAGCGATCTTGACAAGAACAGTGAGGAGGGATGGGCTTTCTCGCATAAGCTGTAGTAATGTCTATTTTATTTATTTAAAAGTTTGATAACTGGGAAAGGCACACTGAGCTGAAGCTCATTTCTAGGTGTGACCCAGTGGTAAGGAATTAGGGATTAGGCATATGGGCCGGTACAAACATCAGAAGTGCAATTAACATCAAAAATAAGTGCAGTATACAACTGGCAACAATACAGAGCCACAAAAATACAAACTGAGAGGCATACAGTAAAACTTTTGAGTACAAAACCAAGTTGATAAGGATTGGGTAAGATAATGCACACACACGAGGGGTCAGGGGAAGTAGTAGGGGGAACTCCAGTTGTATGAGCCTATGGACAGGGGTGACGGGGAGGCTTTGGCAAGAAAGGGAAATGAGGAATCAGGTGGGAGACTGAACAGGAACAGGGAGGAGGAGAGAGCCTGACTAGATATTTTAGAGAGTGGGGGGAAGGTGAAGAAGGTAGGTGAGTGAGTTAGGGCTGGGTGAGATAATGCACACACAGGAGGAGGGCAGGGCAGGAGGACTCCAGTTGTATGATCCTACTGACAGAGGTGGTGTGGGGGAGATTGCAGTAAGAAAGGGAAATGAGTAATCAGGAGGGGAGTGACAGGAACAAGAGGGAGGAGGACAGAGCCTAAGTAGATGTTTTAGAGAATAGCGAGAGGGGGAAAGATGAAGAGGATAGGGGAGCAAGTTCCACAGGAAAAGGTGCCAGAAGGAGAAGGAAGCTTGTCCAGAGCATGAATGGGGTGAGGTAAGGAGAAGGTGCAGGGGTCCCTGGAGTGCAAAGAATAGGAAGAGGGGGGAAGGAGAGAGGAGGGAATATACGTAGGAGAAAAGAGAGCCAATCCAGTATTTGGCAATGAAAGAGGTAAAGTTGTACTGGTGACGAAGTGGTAGAGGGGGGATGGAAAGGGAAGAGTATAGCAAGCAATGGTAGGTGTGGGGAGGAGAGTTAGAAGCAAAGTGACAGAAGGTATTGTAGAGAGTATCCAGTGTGGCAAGAAAGAAAAGGGCATATCTATATTCCACATGAGCATAATCAAATATTGGGAGGATAATTTTGTTTCGCAGTTCTCGGTGGCTGTGGGTGGGGAGGCAATCCTTGTTTCAGTAAAGGATGCTGAGCTTGAAGCAGAATGTGGTGTGCATGGCACTAATGTGGATGAAGGAATCTAGTTTGCTGTCCAGCCAGATGCCAAAATATTTGAAGACAGGGACAGACTCCAGGTGGTTGCCGTCCATGGTGGAGAAGGCCTAGGGAGGTGATACCCTTGCTAGCCTCTGGGAGGTACCAATGATAATGGACACAGTCTTTTTGGTGTTGACTTTAAGCTAGTTTGCTTGAAACCAGAATAGCACAATGAGGAATTCACTTTGGAGTGGGGCTTCAACTGCAGAAGAAGAGAGAACTGATAAATAAATTACTGCATTGTCAGCATACATGTGTGTGTGGGATGAGACACAAGCAGATGGGACATCATTGAGAAATATGGAAAACACTATGGAGCCTAGAATGGAGCCCTGGGGGATGCCATCTAGGATAGGGAGGAAGGGCGACTTTTCACCACCCACTTGGACAGACTGCTGTCGGCCCTTGAGGTAAGAGCAGAACCATGCAACTACTGGGACAGAGAGGCCATCTGAGGATAATATATTCAGAAGGAGGGGATGGGAAACTAAGTTAATAGCTTTTGCAAGGTCAATGAATTTGGCAGCAGTGATGTGTCCCTGATTCATTCTGGAAATAATAAAGTCAGTGACAACCAATAAGGAGGAGATGGTGACATGTTTTTTCTAAAGCCAGACTGGAAAGGCAAGAGAAAGGACCCTGAGTCTAGAAAGTTCGCGTGTCTGGAATACATTAGGGATTCTTGAAGTTTAGCAAGGAAGGGAAGGAGTGAGGTTTACCTGTAGTTACCTGGGAAAGAGAGGTCACCCCCTTTGTGTAAAGGTAGTACTTTGGCAACTTTCCAGGCATGAGGGACAGTACAGAGGGAGAAGGACAGGTCAGGAGGTGAGTGAGAGAATGGATGATGGCCAGAGTGTATATATAAAGAAGCTTGGGGTCCAAACCATCAGGACTATGTTTGAGGGGTTAACGGACTGGAGGGCAAGGAAAACTTTCTGGGGGGAGATGAAGGGGGATCTAAAACCATCAGCGGTGTTGGATTAGTGAAGGAGAGGAGAGCTGAGGTTGATGGGCAGGGTGGAGCACACATGGTGAAGAATTTGTTAAAGAGGGTAGCGACAGCAAGGTGGTTAGAAACCAGTGAGCCATCAGCTGGGGGGGGGGGGACAGATGGGGCTGGAGTGTCAAACTAGGAGTGGATTACTCTCCAGAATTTGGATGATGAATTTATGTTGAACTGAAGGTTGAACTTGAAATAATGGACCTTAACAGTGCAAATCGCCTTAGTACAGGTGTTCCATAGGGACCTGTAAAGTTGGTGGTTGGACGTGAAGTGGGAGACCTTGAAATGGGCCCAGGTGAAGCCCCAAGACTTATACATGTCCAGTAGGTCAAGAGTAATGCAGGAGTGGTGTGTGCATTTCACAATGATCCTGCAAAGGTAGTCATGAGTGTTCCAGGTGTTGGACAGGATGGTGGTGAAAGATGACAGGGCTGAGTCAATGTCATATGCAGACTAAACAAGGGACCAATCTTAGGAGGCCAGGTCCAGAATGAGGGCATCAGGGTTGAGTGACCTGAGAGGCCTGTGCCAGATGTACTTGAGGATGGAATGGGGAAATCAAACTTTTCTTATGCAGTACATAAAGCAGTGGTCACTGAGAGCATCAGAATTAATGCCTGCAGCCAAGATGTGATGAGAGAATAACGCCTAGTCCAGGGAGAGAATGATTGGATGAGTGAGGATTGAGTCTGGTGGGTTCAGAGATTAGCTGTGTAAGATTCAGGGACTCAATGGAGTGGAGGAGGGGTTTGGTGGCAGAAGAGAGCCAGCTTACACTGAAGTGGCCAAGGAGGATGAGCTCACCAGAGGAGGAGAGAGAGACGAGAGAGGGTTGAGGAGGGAAGAGTGAGAGACTTTTGGGGAGGCATAAATGATGCCTACAAAGATAGGAAGGGTGGAAGAGAGGGATAGTTTTACTAACAGGAGTTCATGAGAGGCAGGGAAGACTTCCTCAATGGAGATGGAACAGGAGATGGTTTGGAAGATGTATAAAGCAACACCACCACCACGTTTGCCTCTGTCTTGGCAAAAGAGGTGAAAATCAGGGAGAACGAGGCAAGAGTCAGGGACTCTAGGGGACAGCCAGGATTTAGAAATGCACAGGATGTCAGGAGAGTGCAGGGAGATCCAGACTTTGAATGAGTCAAGCTCAGGGAGGAGGCTTCTGATATTTGCAGTTTGTATATTTGCAGGACCCCTTCTGGGTGTACTTGTCACACACAGAGCTAGGCCTGGCCTGTTCTGGATTCACTCCCTCTTATACCAGTCTGAGGGGCAACTTGCAGTCCATCTGCTGGAGCCCAAGCCGGTCATTATGTCCACCTATGATAGTATGTACAGAGTACTCCAATCCTCCTCTAGATCAAACTGCATTCCCCTTCCAAACTCTTCATCAGATTTCAACCATGTTATCCTACCTGGCATCTATGTGTTCATAACATTCTATACCAATAATTGAAAAGGCAGATACATTTCTCAGGGGAAACCTGGCAGACTGTAGTGACCAGCGTGATGAACCAGGCTGACTAGTTTTTGAATGTGGGGTGAGCCATTTTTTCCCTCCCCACTATCATTCTCTCAAGACTGGTGCAGCAGGGAAGATATGCCCACATAGTCCCTGCTCCTGCTATGCTGCCAGATCTTCTCTGTGAAGTAGTAGCTGATCAGTTAAGCTACACTAACATATGGTAAGGCCAACAAAGCAGTGAGGTTTTCAAAGTTACCAGTCTGGCCACTGGAGTGCCACTTCTGGTGGTGGTCTGCTGTTGCTGCAGTAAGACTGTTTACCATCACCTCTAACTGGGTTAATGTAAATTAACCTAAGGAGAAGGGGCATTTTGAGACTTGGGGACAGGTCTCCTGGTATGGGCTGTAGAACCAATAAGGAGAGGGGGATGGTAATGGTTTCAGCTGGCGAAGGGGCTGCCAGACCCAGATGGTGTGGGAGGGGCTGAGGGTTCATTAGGGGCACCATAGACCTAACTCTCCCACTGTTGCCTTCCCTACCAGGCATTGTGGCCTCTTCAAACCAGGTGACCCACCTGCCCACCACCACTCAGAATTCCTGCAACATCACCTGTAGTGTGCTATCCGGCACCCGAGTAAAATTGTTGGGGGACTTACTTTGGTGCCACTAGGATTAATAGGAGTGGGTAACAGTTGGTTTTGCAGGCACCTTGACTTTGGGCTTTTTTTCATCCCAGTCAATGGACAGCTTGGTCATGGGTCATCCTGCAGAATAGACAGGCAGGATTCTTGCCATGCTTTCTCTTTCACTGCCAGCATATCTTGCAGCTTATCCTATAGAGTTTGCATCACTGAATCCTCTTCTTGCACTCTTTTCCTCTTGCTTGGCATGCTGGCAAAGGACCATAACTCTGTACCCACTGTAACTGTCTAGTGGTGTATCAGGCAAGGGAATGTATTTACTGTATTTATGTTTTTTTGTATAATTAAACCTGAGACTAGTGGTTGGCAAAGTGGGCACAATTCGCTCCGTGAAGTGATTCATGGAGTGAAGGCGAATTCGCGGAGTACTCCACAACGTATAGAGTAATTGCCACAGGATGAAGCTAATGTCAAGTCCATTGAAAACAATGACTTTATGCTTATTCTGCCTTCTCAAACCACTACTCCACCAATTTTAAAGGAGAAGTGCATTGAAAACAATGTACTTCGCCTCACTTTGCCTTCTTTCTAAGCTCCAAAGGCGAATTTTGCAGTGATTCATGGGATTTCAGGTCACATGGGCTCTATGTTGTTCTGCACAGCCTCAGTTCGAGGTTGTGTGTATAGGAAGCTGTAGGAGACAGTCTGCTCTGAGAGCTCTCTGTGATTCAAACCTTCTAAAAGCTGTTAAAAAAGCATGTTTGAGTAATTTGTTTGCTCAAACTGTAGTTCATCGATTGTAGGAAATCCTCCTGTACTCATAACATTGAGCGTTTATTGTTTGTGTGTGGATTTTGAATGTTAATGTACAACATTGACTCTGTGTAGTAAGAGACAGTGAAAGTGTGCTTTGGGGGAGAGGCGTATCTGTGGTGTAGGTAGATTTAAGTTGGAGAAATAGTGAGTTCTTTGTTTTTTGGCTATATTTTTGTTATATAACTGACTGTATTAATGTACAGCCAGTAATATTGTCAGTAATTTGTTGACATTTTTTTTGCTGATTGTGTGTTGTGTGGATCTGGAGCAGCAGTTCATAATTTCATGTTGTTTAAAATATGTATGTAACCCCCAGGTGGCGCTATCCCAGGGGCTACTACCCCTGCCTGTATAAATGCTAACAGGTTGAGGGGCCTAGGTCCAATGGCGGGTGCCTCCACCTGGAGGTCGGGGTTAAGACAGTCTGGTATGACTTGGTCACAGCCCTCTGGGACACTGCAACCTCCCTTTCCTCCCACTAGTGGCCCACACAATATATCAGCAGTACCTTCACAGTATACACTTACCCCCAGGACTGGTTCGATCAGCTTGACTCTGGGGACCCCCTGTAAAGTAAGATGCAGTAATACAATAGCCACTGTACAGTATTCCAACACAAACACATATCTCAAGCAGTGTAACTTTGCTAAACAACCAAATCTGATTTATTTAGGGGATAGTAACAAGGACAGGGGGAAATCAGGTTAGTTAATTCAGTCACACTAATGTTCAGAGCACTGTGCACAGGGATAGAGTCCCTGTAAGTCCCTGTAAGTCACTGTCACTGGGTACTCAGGATGGGGGGGGGATAGCCAGGATCGGTGCAGCTGGTTGGGGCCCTGAGGATGAAAATAATTGCACAATACCCAATTTGTAATCTGGAGCCGGTAGGCTCAGTTCGTGTATCAAGAAAGAAAATCAGTTGAAATCCTTGCAATTCAACAATTCAGCTGGCAGGGAGCTACCCTGATATTTACTCACAACCTTTGCTGGACACCTTTCACACAATGAGGGACACGGGCATGTGAGCAGGACACACCCCACACATTTATGTGAAAAGAAGGTTACCATACCAGGTAGCTGCTTTCATATCCCGATCACACTTACTGCCAACCCGGGAATTAGCGATGCAGCTTCACTTTCTTGACAGACCGAGCACGATGAAGCAGTTTCTCCAGTCCTCTACAGGGTAAGCCTGGTTCCTGGCCACACAGCCTCTCCTTTTCCTCTACACACAGCGGATTCGGTCTGAATCGCCACGGCAAACGAGCCGCCCAACTTTTGGCCTCCACACGTGCTTCCCACGTGAAACTCTGCAGCTCAGAAGCCCAGAGTTCCTTCCTCAGTTACGACCACAATGGATCTGCTTTCTCAGCTACTGGGCAGAGAATTACCATCGGGCACCACCTGATCAAATTGGAGGGCTTCAGATGCCAGTCACTTACAACTTCCCCCATTGGTGCGAAAAGGCGCCACAGTCCAGAACTTCACTTCCCAGAATTACTGGCCATATCCCCCATTGGCAGCCAGCTCCCGAGTTTGTCCTAATCCTGGTTGGTTGCTCAATACTCCATTTTAAGCGCTCCTCCCTCCTGATTGGATCCAGTTTACAGTTCCGATCCAAAATGGAGGGGCAAAGCACACAAAGTCCCAGCTGCAAGAAAGGCAGGTTAGACAAATTACATTCCCACTAATACTCTAAATGGTATGGGGCAAACAGTTACATCTCAGAAAAGTGCTCACTCTGCCCAGTTAGTGATGGCAGAAATGGAGCGATTTGTCAGCAGCGTGAGTGGGACTCGAGCAGGGAAACACATAGCCCCCCCTTGCGAACTAATCATGCCTGCAAGCAGACAGCTCTTAAAGAGACAGTACTAGAGGCTCTAAAAGCACTCACTGATAAACAGCTTAAATGCTAATCACCATTCAGGCTAGGAGCACTTAACCAGCTCCTGGAAGACCTCTGGGAACCCCCATTTGCAGGGGGGTTACACATGGTATATTATTGAAGTTTTCAATATGCTACGCATTACTTGTAGACAAATCATGTGTGTGTGTGTGTGAGTGTGTGTGCAGTGTGTGACATCAAATAATACACCTTTTATTGTGCCACAGTGTAATTGCAGGCACAGCAGTGTGAACCTGCTATCCACTGCAGCTGCATGATTTTGTACTGCCATTGTGGTATCTTTTCTTTGTTTTGCTGCTTGCACTGCCATAGAAATCTGCAGTCAGTGCCCCAACCCCCACCAGAAAAAGGAATTCTTCTCCAGATTGAATTGTTTGTGACTTCAACACCACTGGTTAGTTAAGGTGTTGCTGAACTTGTGACTTTGCATCTGTATCTGTTGCTGAAGCCTCAGTTGTTTTTTTGGCTTCACATCCAGCAACCCCCCACCCAGAGTGAACGTTACAAAATCTAAATTTGTTTAGAATATTGTTGTTGATGCAAATGATAAATCACTTGGAATCTACCAGTTTTGCCATGTGCGTGTGAGTAGAAGTAAAAAGGGGAGCCTTCTGGGCACAGGAGGACAGCATATGCATCTTAATAACAGGCACATGGCACTGTGGACCCAGCATAAGATGGCAGCTAATACCACAGTGGGGCATTCATCCTCGTCATTAACCATATAATGAGCATGTTATCACTGTTCATGACTGTTAAATCAATTAGGAAATTAAATGTGTGCAGTAGTGATGAAATAAGAGCAGAGGATTAATACAGGCATGATGAGGTGGAGGAGCATAACGATTTTGAAATATTGTCCAGTGCTGGTGAGAGTAGCAGTTTTGGTGGTGGTCGCGGTGGTGGTGAATGCAGTATGTCTAGTGCAAGTGGTACATCAACCCCAGTTGGTAAATCTGGCAAAATAACTGCATTTGTGGGTTTGTCATCATCACCTGTACAAGCTTCTTCATCAAACGTCCATACTCCACCCCCTGCCATTCGCAGAGCAGAACCATTTGTCATCACACCCCATGTAAAATATTTAAGTCAGCCCACATTACAGAGTGTTTTTGCACATAAGCTGAAGTACCCACCCAATCATACAGTGTCATGTGAACTTAATGCTGCTATAGCTGAAATGCTGGCAATTGATCATTTGCCTTTCTCCTTTGTGGAGAATTCTGGGTTCCGGCAATTTGCTGCATGTGCCTGTCCAAAATGGAAAGTCCCATCCAGGACATACTTTTTGACCTGTGCTGTCCCCGATTTGTATCATAGTGTGTCTGACTCTGTAAGACATGCCCTTCAACATTCCTCCTCTCCATTCATCCATTTAAGTATGGATATGTAGACAAGTAGCAAAACAATGGGGAGTTCATATTTGTGCATAACTGCTCACTGGGTAAAGGTGCCAGGGGTTGTTTGTGCTGTTGGTAGTGTGAATAATCAGTGCAGTAAGGTGGAGTGTTATGGTAGCAATCTTCCAGGAATTTGACAGCATGCAACGATAGCTATGCACAATGTGACCTATTCACACACTGGTGAAAACATGTTGGACTTGGTACTGACTGAAACTGACAAGTGGCTGAACCCCATGTCCCTGAGAGCTGGGCTCATAGCAAGTGACAATGGGTCAAACGTGATGAAATGTATCACAAATCGTGGCTTTGTTCATGTTCCATGGATAGCCCACTGTTTAAATCTTGTGGTGCAGGAGTTTCTGCAGCACCTTGATGTAAAGAAAATGCTAACAGTTGCACGCCATATCTGTTCTCACTTTTCACGATCTGCAAAGGCCCGTGACCAACTTCGGCAGTTGCAGATCCGAAACAGCCTCCCTCAGCACTGCTTGAAGCTGGAAGTTGTCACCCAGTGGAACTCCACTTTATACATGGCAGAGAGGTTGAATGAACAATACAAAGCCATCTCAGAATATCCTGTCATGTACACTAGCCATGACAGTTCCGGGGCCTCGATGTCTATGAGGACTGAATAGTTGCACCTCATGGACTCTGTAATAACAATTTTGCAGCCTCTTGAACATGCCACACTTGCACTGAGTGGCATGTCTGCCTCCATTAGCCAATCAATTCCACTGCTGCGGGTGCTGAGGCAGACATTGGTGAATGTAGAGCATAGCCTTGATGATGCCGGAGACAGTGCTAGCAGTATGTTGCTGAAACACATGCTGATAGTATGCAACCAAAATCATCACATCTTGAGCATTCAGTGTAGTGACAACTTTGCAATAGCAACAATGCTGGACCCACAATACAAACATGGAATTGCCTCAGTACTGGAGGGAGGGCCTGAACAGGTAAAACATGTCAGTGGGCAACTGGTGCACTTGGTTCATGGGGCACAGAAGTCATGTGCCAAGGTCAGCAAACCTCAGCAGCATAATCAGGCTAAAGGTGAACCTGGAAGAGTATCAAGCATAGCCTGTTCCTGTAAGGGGAAGGGGACTGCAGTTCCAGGTGTCTGTCATCCAAAGCGGTTGGCGTCAACCCACTTTGGGAGGCTTTGTCCCAAGTGGGGATTTGTGACATAAATTATTCAGGAAAACAGGATTATGCATCGACCACTGGACTTAGTGCAGCACAGAGAATGGTTGAGTCATGTTTGTCTGAAAACAGGCATCTTTCAATAACTGATGATCCTCTTTTATAATGCAGTAGAAAGTTCAGTGAATGGCCAGAGCTGACTACAATGGCACTGAAGTACCTGACATGCCCACCCTCCAGTGTAAGTGTCAAGAGGGTATTCAGCTCAGCAGGTTTGGGATCGTCATACAAACCTCTCTCTCCTGCAAATGTCAGTTTGCTAAGATTCATAAAAATGAATGAGAGGCACATACCAGCTCAGACTGCAACTTCAGTATTCGTGCCCAAGCCTAGTCATGGTTTTGGTGATGCTGAAATGGACCATTCTGGTGGCACTGGCAGTGGCAGCATGAAACGGTCTACCACTGACATAGATAATGACACAATGGAGAAAGAATTTCCCAGTGGTCAGACTTCAGACATAGAGGACTGTGAGGGCAGCTGTCTTTATGAGGATGATGATGAGGTTAATGTTGGCAGGTTTTAACTTAAGTTGTTAAAAGGCTGTCACATTTGTTGTATGATACATGTTTTCTTTTTGATAAGGTTAAATGAGTGTCCCACTTAGACTGACTGAAATTACATAAGTCACGTCACATTTGTAACAGAGAGCACAATATATCCTGGCCCCTGTACCACCACCATAAGACCACTGTTAGCCATTGCCACCACAGGAAATGACTTTCTGTGCCCCCCTGGACCACCACCTTAAGACAGCTGTTAGTCACTGCCACCACAGGGAGTGACTTTCTGTGCTCCCCTGGACCACCACCAGAAGACTGCTGTTAGCCACTGCCACCACCACCAGATGCAG